>CM055102.1:25274921-26575132 GCA_029204225.1 Diphasiastrum complanatum | reverse complement strand
TATAAGTGGGCTATGTTATCATTTAATATTCTAGGATTGTGAATGGATTTTGATTTTTAGAGGCTTGAATGGCATGGACTTTTTAAGACTTCATATCATAATTTTCAGACTTACATAAAGTTTCATGGAGTGTTTGAAGGGTAAAGACCCAAGGTGAATTTCTAAGTAGTAAATCCTAATCTAGTCGTAGTGTGCCCACCTACATGCATAAGCAATAAAAAACGAATTTGCTATAAATATTAATGGCCCCTATAATAGCATGTAGGCATGGCCAAACTATCATTTAGGGGTATCAAATAAACTTTAATTCCTAACACCCCCTTAATGTTTACTTTGTTATCTATTACTCCTAGAAGTTCTCTAAACTTCTGAAATTTTTCTTTGCCAAGTCCTTTGGTAAAGATATTTGCAACTTGCTCTTATTGGAATTCCCCACAAAAATGCAGCCATTTGACACCCATATTGGCCAAAAAAAAAAGAAGTGTTTCGAGGGGCACATTCCAGGACGCGCCCCATGCAACTATGATATATATATATATGTATCATAGGTCCCGCGGTACTGGGTACCGCGGATCCCGGTACCGCGGGACCATACTGGTACCGCGGTACCATGATGGTACCGCGGTACCACAATATAATAATATATTTATTATTTAATATTTTTTTTAATTTTTTTTTACCTAAACCTACCCGCCCCCCTCGCATTTCCTCTGAAATTTTTTTGAGCCCTCTCCGCCCTGCCATCGCTGCTGGTTTTTCTTGCCTGCCTTTGATTCCTTGCGTCGCCCATCGCCCACGCAACGCCCTGCCTTGCATCTGATTTCCTTTGCCCTGCACTCGCCCATTTTCAGCGTCTCTCCAACAGTGAACCCTGCTGTTTTTTTTCCAGCAATCCATCCCTCATTTCATCTGCAATGGTGCAATCCGACCTTTCCGGTCTGTGGGACGAGGTAGACATTGTCAGGCGGGTTGCCGACAAGGCCAACAAGACCGGTCAGAAGATCGTGCGCTGCCGATACTGTCTCGTCGAGTTTGCTGCATCCCTCACTCGCCTTAAAGGCCATCTGCTCGGTGCACGCGCCAAAAATGGTGCCACCTTGAATGCTGCCCCTTGTGGCAGCATGACCGTCCCCGACAGGCAGCGACTACTGGACACCTACGGGCCGCGGCTCGTGGCAGGGGAGAACACCATTTCGGAGGGCGTTCTCCGATTTTGCACCGCTCCTTATGTGACTAACCCAGAGTTGCTGCCTGCTTGGCTGGCACGCACGAGGAGAGGGAGTGCATCCTCCTCTGGTCCCTTTGCCCCTCAGACAGCTCTGCCTCATGCACCCCCATCTGCTCAGATTCCGGTGGATCCCGTCCCATCGCGTCCGACAGTTGCCACTGCGGTTCCACCACCACCCACTGTTGCTCGCACTCCACCAGTCTACGACTTTCTCATGGACTCTCCGCCACCCGAGCAGGCCCAGGATGGTACTGGGCGGGCCTTCGAGGATGTGGAGAGATCCCTTCTTCCTTCCCTTCCCATCCGGATGACCTCCTCAGCCAGCAGTTTTCGTACCCCATGCCAGATGTTGCCCCTCCACCAGTGCACCCCACCTATGCTGCTGCACCCATCCCTGCCAGTGCATCCCACTCTCCCCATTCCACGTCTACAGCCGATGCATCCACCAGCGCCCAGCCTGTCGCGTCATCGTCCATTCCCGTCACGGTTGGTGCACCGTGCTGGAGGTCCACCACCCGTCGTCCACCAGGGAGAGCCCTCGTGCAGCAGACCATTCGCGGCGCGCATCAGCCGCACATGGACAGAGAGGCCACACAGGCCGTGGCCAGTCTGGTTTACGAGCTGAACCTGCCCTTTGCCATCACCGACTCTGAGCCCTTCAGAAGGGCCTTCCGCCTTGCACAGTCTGTCAGCCCTAGCTGGAGAGTCCCTAGTTCAGAGGTTGTCCGCACACACATGCTGAGGGATAGGGTCGAGTCCTTGTCTAGAGAGATGGAGCCTCTGCGTCGGCACTGGGCCACTTACGGTTGCAGCATCATGTCCGATGGCTGGACTGATGTCAGGAGGAGGCCGATCCTCAACATACTGGTCTCCAGCTGCATGGGCACACAGTTTTTGAGGGCAGTGGATTGCAGCAGGGGGGGGAGAGTCATATCTGCAGAGTTCATGTTTGATGTCATCAGGTCTTCCATCCTAGCCATAGGCCCACAGCATGTCGTCACGGTGGTGACGGACAATGCCACGAACTGCATTCAGATGGGTGTACTGCTAGAGGCCGAGTTCCCTCATATTGTTCATACCCCCTGTGCAGCCCACGGCATAGACCTTTTGATGGGGGACATTGGAGCACTTCCCTGGGTTAGAGCCATCGTCCGGGAGGCCCTCTTCCTGGTGACTTTTGTCACCAGAAAGAGGCGTGTTCTTGCCATGTTTCGGGTGTTTAGCCATCTGGACCTCCGTAAGCCAGCCCCCACGCGCTTTGCATTCGACTTGGTGGTCATCGACCGTTTGATCAGGTGCAGGGCCCAGCTTCTACAGATGGTTGCCAGTGATCTTTGGGGTGCCAGTACATTTCCGCACACTGAGGATGGGGAGCACTTTTCTTCCACGGTGAGGGGAGACCAGTTCTGGAGGGATGCACAGACATTGTCAGGACTGCTTCGACCACTCTACATTGTGCTCCGCATGGCTGACAGCGAGGGGTCGACACTTGGACTGGTGTATGAGCTCATGGACCGGATTGGACAGTTCCTGCAGCTGCCCATCTTGCAGCCAGAGAGGTAAGCGGTACAGTGTTGCAATTGACCTTTATCTTTTCAGTACTTGCTAGTTTGTTTTTCTGTCAATGTTAAGCTTTTTCGTAATGCCCTAAACCACATGCCCCTCACCTGCAGGATGACAGAGCTGAAGTTCATATGGGAGACGCGATGGAACTACTTCCACAGGAGTATCCACAGCGTTGCACACATGCTGCATCCCCTCTTCCTCTCTCCGACACAGATCGCAGACAGGGAGCTCGAGGCCGATTGGCTTCAGTACATTCACAGGGTGGGTCCACACATAGGTTTGGATCCTATCAGGCTCATGGAGGAGCTCGCTGCATCCACAGTGTCTCCTCCAGTGGCAGCACCCACGTCACATCCTCCTCCTTTGGCAGCACCCAGGATGTACCAGTACCGGCCACCACAGCGCCCCTTTCAGTACATATCGCCACTGTACTCGCCTCCTGCACAGCCAGTTCCTCCACCTGCAGCAGCCCCACGGGCACACACTCCACGAGCTCATCCTCCTCGCTCAGTTGCACAGGGAGTTCCCTCTTTTGCTTCCCTATCCCAGCCGGCCTCAGCTTGGGCCCAGCCTAGCCAGCCAGGTGATTTGCATGGGGGTGACGAGGCATTGACAGCTCCTCTTGTCCGCAAGAGACCAGGCAGGCCCAAGGGTGCACCGAACAAGAAAGGCAAGGCACAGAAACTGCCAGGGAGGAGAGGACGACCACGCAGGGCTCCAGGTACAGGTAGAGGTGCAGTATCACAGCCAGTTGGAGCAGGTGTTGTTGGTTTGGCCTGCTTGGGGGCTGATGCGGAGGCTGATTGGGAGGATGAGGATGACGAGTCTTCCCCCTCGGATACACAGCCCATGCCAGTTCCAGACAGGCAGAGATATCGGCTGCGAGAGTCAGCTCGGGGCCCTGAGTTGTCTCCAGAGCATTCGTCTGAGTCAGAGCGAGAGCATTGATTGTGGCTCTATTGTTTTAGTTTCAGTAGTTTGTCTCTAGCAGTCGGTCTACCATTGTACTCAGATGATTTTTCACATTATATACAGTGTTTGGCCTACATTATTTGCTGCACATTGTGCGTATGTCGCTCTGTACATGTGATGCTTTATTTTATGTTGAAGAATTCTATGTGCGTGTGTGAATCCTATTTTCATTTAATTTCGTTTGAAGTGAATGCTAGCTTCACATAGATGCACCTACATCATGAGCACAGCAATCACCCCTACACCCCAAACGACATTGAATAAACACATGTAATACATCTGCATTTAAAAAAATTACAAACATTGCATCTTACAAGACCAGGCTCGCGTTGCACAAAAAACAACTATGTATATATTCAACCGTTGTATCAGGATAACATCACATATACTGTCATTTTTTTAAGCAGCCATCTAGTTATTTGCTGCACCATAAACTGCCGAAAACTACATAGCAACAGTCCGCCACATACGGGTGGACCTCATCTATTCTAAACATCCCTCACTGATCCTCCACTGACTCCTCGCCCTCGTCTGGTGCATTGTTTTGTCGCTCTTGCTCTGCCTCCCGGTTAGCCCGAGCTGCCTCCTGGTTAGCCCGACGTCTGGCCGCCCTTTCCCTGACCATGATGAGCTGCCGTCGTGTGAAATTCATTCCGATCTGCTCATCCAGATCCAGCTCGACAGCGGGGACAGGATCCACAGCGGGGGCGGGTGGCTCCGGTTCCGGATTTCTCTGTCGAGTCTGTCGCAGCATCTCTCGGATATCTGCCTCTTGCTTCCGATGCCTCTCGTTGTGCCTTCGGATATCTTCCTCAAGCTTTCTCCTGGCTTCGCCCTCGGGCTTCGGTGGTATTCGCTCAGCCATCTCGATCGACCTTCTCCTCACAGCACCCTGATCCTTGAACACCCTCTCACAGCACCCTGGCTCTCAAACAGCCTCTCACAGCCTGTCACCGGCTCTCGCTTGCTCTCTCACTGTCTATCACTAGCCCTCTCACAGCCTCTGAAAATGCCGACCACAATGGCATTGTGAGTGCCTATTTATCCCCACAGCCTGATCGGCCATGTGGATCCCCATCATCCCTCCATGTGCCTCCGTACCCGCCCCCATGTGATGCTCCCCCCTGTGTTGGTCTCCCATTGGGCCCATGGTCTGCTCACCCACAATGCCCATGTGCCTCTGTACTTGCCCCCATGTGATGCTACCCCCCTGTGTTGGTCTCCCATTGGCCCCTCGGTCTGCTCACTCGCAGTGCCCATGTGCCATTGCAACGGTCCCCTGCATCATGTACTGTACCCTCTTTTTTTACACCCAGAACCCCCTCTTTTTACTTTTTTTGTCCTTTTTTGGTAGTTAATATGCAAAAAAAAATTACTAAAAATATATTAAAAAATAAAAAAAAATATTAAAAATGGTACCGCCCTGGTACCGCGGATCCCAGGGCGGTACCGTACCGGCGGTACCACTGATATGGTACCGGCGGTACCATACCAGCGGTACCAGAGGGTACTATGATATATATATATATATATATATATATATATATATATATATATATATTGAAATCACTTTTTGTTTAGAAAAATGATTACATCATTTTTTTGGGGGCTAGAAAAGGAATTGGAACAAGAATAGGAACTTGAACCTAGGAACATGAATCTAGGAACAGGAACAAGAATAGGAATCTGAACTTAGGAATAGGAACAAGAACATGAAAAAAAACTTAGGAACAAGAACTTAGGAAGAGGAAAAGGAATGGGAACTTAGGAAGAGGAACATGAACATGAACTTTGGAAGAGGAATAGGAACTTAGGAATAGGAACAAGAACCAGGAACATAAACCTAGGATTAGGAACTTAGAATCAGGAACATGATCTTAGGAACAGGAACATGAGCTGGAAGTCCTAGAAACTTAGGTTCGATAGAAAACACTTAGGAACTCGGGAACTGTTAGAAACGGGAATAAGATTAGAAACTTAGGAATAGGCTTTCATACCTTCATGAGTCATAGTACATTAAAATATTTCGTACATCAAAATGTTAGGAACGGGTATCAATGCTTGAAACAAACCACTCCATGGCAACTAAGGAGGATGTCCCCTTTCTAATTGATTGGTGGTGGCCTGTTTCGTGCGAAAAGTGGGAGAGGTGAAAGTGTACCCTCAAATATGTGTATGAAGAAACTATCTCCAATGGCTGTCCATCCAATGTAAAGGTCTTTCTCTGTGTATAAGATCGAGATGTATTAAAGAACATAATCTTGGTCTTTTCTACACGGACCTGCAATCCAATCTTTCTGCAATAGCATGCAAATTGTCAATATGTTGCTGAAGCCACACTCTAGATGTGTAGACTAGAGCAACGTCATCCACATAAGAATAGAGATGTCACCAAGTTGACATGCCTGTCCACCATTTTGAGCGATGGCCTTTCCAAGCTCATCGATATAAAGGTTGCATAGAGTAGGACTTCTTCTCTCTCTGATCTCCTCACGTAGTTTGTGCTTCAACTGTCAGAACTTAATGCCTCGTTTCCTCAGAACGTTGCTTAGAAGGCAATTGCTGTGGTTTTGTGCAGCTGATTGTCAATACAGAGTGTTCAAGCATTTTCATTTATAATTTTCAAAGAATGTGTTTTTATGAAGCATCGGATCATCTCTAGTATCCAAAAAGTGTATTCAGAAAGGAAAAAGCATAGAGGTTTGGTAGGTAAGAGCTCCAAAGAACCTGCAAGGTGGCTGGGAGAGGTTGGCCAGGAGGTGGGTCTTATAAATGGGAGGAAAGAGACATACATGTAGCTGGCTGGACATGTAGCACAGTGGGAGGTCAATTTTTTAATCAAGTTTTTAAAGATTGTTCTTTTACAGGTGTCAAATTGTCTTCAAAACAAGAAGTATAAGGTGTCTCTTTTTGAAACTACTGATGGCCATTGAATGTTGGTGTGTAGTGGAACCTTTTAGTGGTCCTGGTGATCAAATGCTTGTTAAGAAATCTAGCTGCAAATTCAGCATAGCAAATCAAGATAATGGGCTGCCCTGAACTCACTGCTCTTATCTGCCATACTGAACATAGTTGTGGGCAATTGTTATGTGATTGCCTGCATTTGTTTTGGACCTTCCTCCTATTGATTATCTGTTTTGATGTTCTTTCAGTAAATTTATGATCTTTTGCCCTCAAAGAAGTTTCGATGCTTTGGTTTCAAGAACAATCAGTGTGCGATTTGTGAGGCAATAAGAAGTAAATGAATTTAGATACCTGCTTGCCATGATTGCGGCATACTTTGATTGGAAAATGAAAGTAAAATCATTGCTTCTAGAGACCTCTACGCAAAGTATGAACTTTAGGAGTCCTAGATCTACCATCTTGAATTCACTAGACAATGCTATCTTGACATCGCTTATGCCACTAAGATCATTTCCTGTAAAAATTATATCATCAACATATAAAACCAGACTTTTTGGCTTGATGCCAGGGTTTGAAAATGCTTTCATTTACATGTTAAGTTTTTTGAAGTTTAGAACTTATTAAAGGGACTCTTATTTTTTCTTTGGAGTGACTTTTGGGTTTAAAGATTGGCTTTTTCCATGTGTCAGACTGCGTGGTTGTTTCTTGCTTCTCTCTTTGAACGATGACAGGCTTACTGCTGAATGATGCAGATCTCCATACAATAGGAGGGCTGGTACCTCTGTTGGGATTTCTGAAGGATCCTGACGCACCTGTTCGTGCAAGGGCAGCAGAAGTCATCAGTACTATGGTTCAGAACAACCCAAAGAGTCAGCAGCAAGTGATGGATACACGAGGGTTGGAATATCTTCTTACAAATTTCACATCTGATTCAGATGATACAGTTCGAACAAAAGCTCTGGGTGCAATCTCATGTAAGTTACATATGTAACTTTTGCATTCTTTGTCTCTGCATCATGGCAGATTATGCACAGTAAATCCATTTTACTCATGTGATTAGTGGTATTTGATTGAGTTGCTGATTGTCCTCTCTGCTGCCAAGTCTGTAACTGATCTCATATTCTATGATGTGGACCATGCTACTTGGTAACTTCCACAGCTCTTTGATTCTTTCCACTTTAAAAGAAGCTCTGACCACTCAGCTGGATCGTCTGCAAGTGCAATGACTATGGTTCAGATTTAATGTTTGAGTTTTTACTTTTGATATTCATGCTATTTTAATACCTGACATAACGAAGGAGATGTGCAATTTTCAACTCTATGGAGTCCAACCACAAAGTCTTTGTATATCCTTGACATCCCTACTCACCCCAGCAGGTCACATGCAGGAACTTATGACCATATTAGCCTTCATACATTTGTACAACAATTTACTGAGTTTCTATCACAGAGGTGAAGTGCAGACTCAGATCTTTCATAGAAGGTCTCAGTACTTTGAAATCTTGAAATTTTCTTTGAATTCTCTGGCTTCACCTCGTTTTGAGTCATACATAGTCAAAGTAGTGGCTCTACAATACCCATACCGTCTAATTTGAGGACATCAATCATGAGATTTTTAGGAAAAGACTGAAGTGCTATGGTTAACTTTTAGGCAGCTATCAGTCATTATTTCTTCATGCACTAACTCTTTCAAGACAGAGTCCAATGTGCCAGTTAATGCAAGTATTCATGAATATGCAGGAAGTGGTCTGGTGTCCAAAACATTTCTCCTGCTCCTTCACTCTGCTTTTGTTAAGTGACAGGACGTTTGTTTAGTAGTGGACAAAAAATGCTCTTTCTAGGCATTTATGTTATACTTTCGACAATAGTGTCATGCTATTGACTGCTAATATTGCAATGACATACCATTACAATGATATCTCCTTTGGTCTCAGTAATATCATGCATTTTTCTTTTTCTAGCACAACACAAATGCATCTAAAGACATTCAAGCACATGGGAAGAAAATAGGTGCAACTTTCCTGTAGATCCACTGCCTTCCACACACAAAGAGAGTTTCTGTGCTGATCTGCACTTGTCAGCTACAGAAAAGATTACCCCCTTTCATAGCTAAAAATGCAAGAGTCAGATTATTCCTCGCCTGAGTCTTCACTTAGATGGGCATGTTGCTGTTGTTATGGGCAGAGTTGGGTGCACTTGACAGCTCCAGAAAACTGAGAAGATTATCCTCTTTCTTAGTCAGAAGGGAGCATGCAAGAATCGGATTATTCTTCATCCGAGTCTTCACTTAGCTGGGCATCTTGCTATTGTTATGGGTAGAGTTGGGTCCAGTTAGGTTGTTTGGTGCTCGAGCAACCTTTAAAGCTTATGAAGTAAAAGTTTCTACTTAATCAGTCAGTATCGTGCTTCCATTCCTAAGTTCGAGCATGAGAAATACATTTCTTTGCCTAGTTCAATTTCTGGCCCATGCTTGGAATTTGTAAAGTGACTTCATAAAAAAACAGTGACATCTACCTGATTAGTTCAGGAACTGGGGCTTTCTTGTTCATTGTGGGTCATTTTTTACTTTGATGGTATTTGTCCATTCATGGGCAGGTATTTCAATGATTTGTGAATCCATTTTATTACTGATTCTCATGTTACATTTTACTTGTGCTTTGATGACCTATAGTCCCTGACATTTCTGGAGTCATGTGAATCGAAAGTGATATTTAGTTTTAGTGAGGAAACTTGTCAACATAAAAAGCTAAATGTTTTAATGCTTAATTCTCTTTGTTATAATGTGGAATGCAATGTTGACATTAGCTGCTTCGTGTACCAGCATTAATTCGGCATAACAAATCTGGAATTGGTGCATTCCGTCTCGCAAATGGGTTTTCAGCATTAAAGGATGCGCTTACATCTGATACTCCAAAGCTTCAAAGGTATTGGTTTTGCTTACATCAATGAATTGATGTCTATTCCCATAAAGTGGTATATTGTACTAAACTTAGCTGAAACAGATAGGAAAGGGAACATTGTTCCTGGGAAATTTTATATGCTAAGCCATTGGTTTTTCAGCTCTGCAGGGATGCCCAATCGGCAAACTGTTTTTACAATGATAGGACATGTGACTTGGTTCAAACACAATGTCATGCACAGGAAAGGTGAAAAGCCTGCCAATTGGTCACCCGCTGGATTGTACTGAATATAAGTACAACCTGTAAGTGTTGGACATTTGACATATAGCTCACCTCCACTAATTAGATCACAAGCTCGTACTCATTTTCGAGCCTGGGAGACGACAATGGAATAACTGATCAATCCACCAAGTAGTAGCTTTGGCATTTGATAACACACCATAGCGCATCCCATGTAGGCAGATGCCTTGCGCACTCAGGACAATTACTTTAGTGCTCTCATGAGTTCAGACCCCAAGTAGTGACATACCCTAGCTGATGCCCCTGATACCCTTTATATATCACAGCCGAAGGCCACATGTTCTGAATACTTGTTGTGTAGCTGCCCCTACATATCAAGTCTGGGTGTCCTTTTAAAGGTCCCTGGACCAGGACGAACACAAAGTCTTCGAGCAGAGGCAACAACAACCAACAATCTTCTTCCTGTGATCATTGTCACAAACCAGGGGACACAGCCAATAGATGCTGGTTCAACCCAACAATACCTTGCATGCACTACAAGAAGAAGGGGCACTCTGCATACAATTGCAGATTTAACCCGAAAAGAAACAACAAAGCTGAAAAAGTGAATGTTGCAGAGTCGTCCAAAGATGTAGACAAAGGTGATGAGGCTTTCACGATATTCGATGAAGCTTCAACAAGCTACACTGAACAAGACTACGATGTAGTCATCGATTCAGGAGCGACCTCACACATCACCTGCAACAAAAGAATCTTGATCGACTTCAGAGAACTCGAGAACAACAGAGCAGTGATTCTAGGCGATGGGAGCCGACACGATGTCAAGGGCATCAAGACTCTACAACTGTGAACACTGTCAGGTCAAGCAGAGCTGCCAGGAGCACTCTACGTACCTCTAGAAAATGAAGATCAACTTTGGCACAGAAGAATATATCACCTGAACATGAGGCCAGAAGTGACAACTTATGCTTTAGTTGCATGGAGTCAGGTTATATTGCAAACGGGTGCACAAAGAAATGGAAAAATGCTAAAGGGGCTTTGTTTAGGATGCCGGGTAACTCTTAGCCTTTCTAGCATTGATTTATCCGTTTGGTGCTAGTTTAGTTTTGAGCATTTTTGTTTTAAAACGATGGTATCTGGCCCCCACAACCTAATTTGGATGAATGGGACCATAGGTGACCAAGCTATAACAATTTTGTTTGATGGTTCTACACACAATTTTATTAACTCCAAATTGTTGTAGAAGCTGAAGGTGGAAACAAAGCAAATTGACGACCGTTATGTGGTAAAGCTGGCCACGGGAGCAGAAAGTCAAGTGTGGGATTGGATAGTTCTATGTCCATCTTTTCAAATTCAAGCTTGTAAGGGTAAACTAGACTTTCACATCATGAATTTGGACAAAGTAGATGTAACACTTGGGAAGGAATGGTTTTATGTACATAACGAGTCATTAAAAAAAGACTATAAGACTCATAGTTTATCCTTTATGCATAATGGCTCTTTGATAGAACTGAATGGAAATGTTGGCATTTCTCCTTAGTATTTGATTTTTGCTATGGAAACGGTTGAATGCATGAATGACGTGGATTGTGATTCATGGTGTTTAAAAGATTTTGTTTACCATGAAGAATGCAACCTGCAAAAATGTCATAGCAACTTGCACTAATGACTAATAATATAAGGGAGGAAGGTTTGTAAGGTTCGTGAGTGGGCTATTGTGTTGACCATATCTAAAGTCAAATCTTTTCTTGGGTTCACTAGGTTTTTTCCATCGATTCATCATGGATTACGCGGTGATTGCATTACCCTTGATGAATCTCGTCAAAGAAAACCAGTTGGCACAGTAGGTTCAGTCCTTTCGACTTCGGTAAATTGGATTGAAGAGTTGAATCAAAGTTTGGAAACTTTGAAACACTGTGTTGGATCCTACTCAAAGGTGGTACTACGATAAGGCACTTTTTGATGTTGTAAATGCTCTTAAAATTTGGAGACATTATTTATATGGCTCCAGGTTTACAATTGTGACTAATTCCAGTATGACGTTACTTACCAAAAGGGTACGTCTAACTATGTTGCGGATGTCTTGAGTTGTGGACTGGAGAGGTTAATCAGTTAAGCTTTTCTAAGATTTGATCCGAGTTGTATCTATCACTTAGAGATGTGTAAAACCGACAGGTATTGCGGTCAGATCTGGCTAGATTTCTTGGCAGGAAATTCTGCATCTAGTATTGAACTTGGAAAGTAGATCTTAAGATTTCTCCTCGGGAAAATACCAAGAGATTATTCCATCATGACAGCCCCTGTGCGGGTCACCCAGGCACACGAAGAACACCTGATCTAGTAAAGGGGAACTTTTACTGGCCAAAACTTAAAGATCAAGTCTAGGCATATGTTTGCAAGTGCGGGCAATGCCAAGTGAATAATGTTGAAAGACTTAAGGCAATTGACTTATTGCTTCTGTTGGAATCCCCGAAAGAAAGTGGAAAAGTATCTCCATGGTATCTCCATAGATTTTGTAGTTGGACTTCCTTGGATGGGGAAGCAAAATGATGTCATATGGGCAAGGTTGCATCGAACCGCGAACCACGGTTCGAACCGGTTCTGCTGCATTTTTGGCTCTCATGGTTTCCGGTAGCCTTGGATCTAATCAAGAATGTATCATAGTGTTTTTTTGTTATCTCTACCTTATTTGAATCGTTAAACAAAAGAGTAGAACCTTGTATTAAGCTCCTACCAAATGATTTGAAAAAACCCCTACTCTCTTTCAAATCTCACAAGAAAAGCAAAAATAATAGGGGGGGAGATTTCAGATTTTCAGAGAATCGACATGTTGGAATCGAGGTTCAAATTTAGAATCAATTTAAAAAAATGTTCGAACCTTTTCCCGATTCGAGCCGAGCTAGCCGGTTTGAATCAGTTCGAATCGGTTCAAATAACCGATTCGAATCGGCTTGTAACCTTGCATATGGGTTGTAGTTGGTAGGCTAACCACAAAGGCGCAAGCCCTTTTAACCAAGATGATTGTCAGAGCTTCAGAACTTGCTCAGTTTGTCGTGGTAAAGTTGTTCAGGTTGTACGGTTTGCCAAATGCCATTGTTAGTGATCGGGATTCAAAGTTCACTGGCAAATTTTGGCAAGCGGTCTTCAAGAAATTGAAGACTGCTTCGAGTCTAGGGACAAACCAATCTATGGAAGATATGCTTCATGCATATGTTTCCATGAGACAGTCAGATTGGGAAAGGTACTTCCCAATGGTTGAGTTTGTGTATAGTAGCACAAAGCATTGAGTGTTGGCCATTCCTATTGATGTATGTTTTCTAGCCTCGTGCCCATCTTCCTAGGCCTAAAGGTTTCAAGGTAAAGGCAGTTGGAGATTTCTTGCAGGATATGCAAGAAATGCTGCTTGTCGCTCGACATAGCGATCGGGGTACCTTGAATAAATTGTCGAAAGAAAAACCTATCTAGTTGAGAGAGAGAGAGAGAGAGAGAGAGAGAGAGAGAGAGAGAGAGAGAGAGAGAGAGAGAGAGAGAGAGAGAGAGAGAGAGAGATATTTTATTAATGTCCTTGAATACCCTAAGGTACATAGGACTCAGAAAAGGTACATGTCAAGTGTGCACATAGACTAGGAGCTTAAAGCTCAATCATCTATAAAACAATAACTGCAAATACAATGCATTAAGATGGCTGCCAACAGCCTGGAATCGTATATCATGATGCCTATCAGCCTGGAAGAAATGGTGAATGGTATGCTGTGAAGGTGTCACTGGATGTGCCATGGACCTTTGCCGCCGGGTAGGCTGTCGGTGTCGTCTCTACTGCCGTGTCGCTCTGGGCTGTGGCCTAAAAGCTGATTGTCTCTCTGGCCGTTGACATGGTCTCTACTGCTGATGTATGGAGTTGTCTGGAATTTCGGCCTCTCCATCTGAATCGTAGCCTATGGGTACCTTGGATCTCTGTCTCCGATGGGATATGCACTCACTGATGCTCAATTGTATCAGAGAAGTGTATCAATATCGAGTCTCCTCCTCCTCAAGTCTGACATCTCCCGGATCATCAATGCGACACATTTGGGGTCCTCATAAGATATCAAGGCAGAAAGTGTAGCTGTGTGCTCTCTAAACAAGTAGTAGTACCTCCCCCGAATCTCGTAGCAGGCTAGACATCTGAAGAGGAAATGTGATTCGTCCTCAATCTCATGCATAGAACACATGCTACAAAGCCGGTCCTCTCGTGGGGTGCCACTGTATCTGCCGGTCTCAATGGCCAGCTGATGCGAGGAAACCCGAAACTGACCCATCTCTATTCGCAATCTGTGTGATATACTCCTCAACAAGTAACCATATACTATGGGGCAACTAGCTGGGTCAAGAGATAGAAAGTGTGTATGATAAAGATAAAACTCACTCTTGGTCCCCAATGGACCCTGTCAAGTGATATGAAGATATGATCTGTAGAGGAGGCCTTTGACGTACTGGTGGGTGCCCGCAGGTAGGTCAGTGATCTGGATACCCAATGTGGAGAGGAGACGACAAGCCTGGGAATACCATGAGAAAAGGTGTCCCTCTAAGTGTAGGCGTCGGGATGAGGATAGAGCCGCAACAACATAGTGTGTACCCCCGTCCTGAAGATCATCCAACCTCTGTATAAAAGTCACAATATGAAATAAGGCCTCAATCTGAATGGGGGGGACTGCGAACTCCGCCACTATAATATGGTGTGGTACTAAGGGCTTAGCTCGTATCATCCTGGAGAGCAAATGAATCTGGAGCCGGGAGATATATGACCAATCAGTAGCTGTCAGACCAGTGCTCCATGTATCGGAGGCATACATAGCTGAGGGCACAACCATAGTGTCAAAGAGCTGGCACTTACTAGTCGCATCTCTGATGTGTGAACTGAAGCATAGTCTCTCCAAATCTACCAGTGAGGCATGGCCCTTCCGTACCCGAGAAATAGCTGCATGTCTCATGTTGAACGTGGGCCCCAAAAAAAGTACCCCTAGGTTTGTATATGAATCAACAGCCTCCAGTGGATGACCATCCCATAGAAGCTCCTGCCGCATCATGAAAGACCTAGAGGTGTTGAACACCATAACCTTAGTGTTGGCCACATTCACTGACAAACCCCATCGTGTGCAGAAAGAATGAAGAGCGTCTAAGTGTCGCTGCAAACCCTCTCTCGCCCGTGAAAGCAAAACCACATTATCGGCATACAGGAGGATAACAATAATGAGGTCGCCCAATGTATATCCTTCCCCGCCATCTCTCCGTATAACATGCTCCAGCTCGAACAATATAAAAGACCAAAGAGTGTAGGAGGGAGTGGACATCCCTGTTTTACCTCAATAGTACTAACCACCTCCGGTGAGATAGCTCCTGATAGTTGGACCTTGCCAATAACTTGCATGTACAATGCTACTACTGCCTGTATAGTATCCTCCTGAAAGCCTCGATCGTGAAGTCTCTGTATCAATAGATGTCTAGGCACAGAATCAAAGGCCTTGCGGAAATCCACAAAGCAACAGTATACACGCTCCCTCTTGGCCTTAGCCTCCTCAATCAGGGACAATATTATTCCTCACATTTGCAATGCAAGGGATGCAGTGGATGCTTGGACTATTCTGAAGTCTATGTTTGAAACAGTGGATTCAGCCAAGCTGGTGTATTTGCAAAACAGGTTACATACTCTCAAGATGGAAGCAGGTACAACAATTGGTGATCATATCACAAAGGTCAAGGATCTAATGGACCGGCTTGTTTCAGTTGGAGAGACAGTAAGTGACAGGAGTATTGTCCCCATAGTCTTGAATAGCTTGTCATTCAACTATCAAGACTATGTGATGTCCCTTTCTGCTAGGGAGAAACTCCCAACCTTTGGGGAGTTATGTGGTCTTCTTTTACAGGAGGAGATGAGAAGGAAGAATTTTTCTGAAAGGGAAGATAATCCAGAGCATGCATTTGCTTCTAAGAAGACGCAAAACTTTCAGAAGAAAGGCAATATCAAAAAGAAGAACTCAAAGCAAAGCTTGGAGCAGCAGGTGTACAAGTTACAGGTTGGAGAGGAGTCAAGCACCAATTCCTCATCTGCACCCAAGAGGAAGGGGAACTGCAACTATTGTGGCAAGTATGGACATTTTGCTTTTGAATGCAGGAAGAAGCAAAGTGATCAGAAGAAGGGAAAGAACCAGCAGGGTCACTTTGTTGAAAAAGTTGCAGAGGAGGAGCAATTTGGTGGGCTTGAACTATTCACCGTAGCCCTATCATCTGAATCCACATTTGGTGGATGGTACATTGATTCTGGAGCCTCAAAGCACATGACACCTCATAGACACTGGTTCAACACCTATGAGGAGACAGGAGATGGTCAGCATGTATGCCTTGGAGATAATTCTACACGTATGGTGAGGGGCAAAGGCACAGTTGCAGTGCAGCTGTCACCAAGTGAGGTGAAGGAAATCAAGAGTGTGTTGCATGTACCAGGGTTGGCTGAGAACTTGCTATCTGTTGGTGCCATTACCATCGTGGTAGAGTTTGACGAATCTACATGTTTGGTAAAAGACAAAGATCAAAGCTTCAAGGTGGTAGCCAAGGGAATGCAAGAAGGAGATCTTTACAAGCTTTACACAACCATTCCTAGCCAAGAGGCCTTGTCAGCAGGGGATACTAATTGGGACAAGCTTTGGCACGAGAGATATGGTCATTTGAGCTATAAAAGTTTGCAAGTTTTGAACAAGCACAACATGGTAGTAGATCTTCCTAGCATTAAGTCTTCTTTAGATACATGTGAGGCTTGTGCACTAGGGAAGCAACAGAGGAAAAAGTTCCCAAAGGAAAAAGCTACTAGGGCCAAGGGTATTCTTGAGCTTGTGCATTCAGATTTATGCGGTCCCATGCAGGTCAAATCAGCAGGGGGGCATACTATCTCATGACCTTCGTAAATGATTTCTCACGGAAGGTATGGGTCTATTTTCTGAAGCTGAAATCTGAAGCGTTCAAATACTTAAACAGTGGAAAGCTATGGTGGAAAACCACACAGGGAAGAGGTTAAAGACTCTCAGGTCAGATAAGGGTGGTGAGTATATTTCTGATGAGTTCAAAGACCTTTGCAAAGCATGTGGGATAAAGAGACAGTTTACTGCTCCACATACACCGCAGCAGAACGGCGTGGCTGAGCGGAAAAACAGGTCTATAGTTGAGTGTGCGAGGAGCATGCTCAAGGCAAAGGGGTTGCCAAATTCCTTTTGGGTGGAAGCGGTAGCAACTGCTGTTTTTCTATTGAATAGAAGTCCAACCAAAGCAGTTGAAAGAATCACGCCAGAAGAAGCATATAGTGGCAAAAGCCCAAAGTGGGCAGCCTACTAGTATTTGGGTGTACGGCATATGCACATATACCAAAGGACTTGCGGAAGGAACTTGATGCAAAATCCGTGAAGTGTATCTTCCTTGGGTATAGTGAAGGTGAGAAAGCCTATGTGCTATATGATCTCGAAAACAGTAAGAAGATCCTAAGTCGAGATGTCATCTTTGATGAAGAGCATTCACCCAAGATACAGGAGCAAGAGAAGGATGGAATTTCTGAGTTCATACCCTTGATTGATTCCACGGATGAGGAGCCTAGACAAGAGTCCTATGAGCCTCAAGTGCAAGAGCAACAACAGGAAATCGAACCCACTAGTTCGAGACCTCTTTTTGGTCAAGTACTCGAAGCCGAAGTTGGGGACAAACGGAAGACAGTACCATGGGATACGTGGTCACCATCCACATCACCTACCGCTAGGAAGAAGCTACCTAGGTGGTACTGGGAAACAATCAAAGAGGGTCAAATGATGGAAGAAGGAGAGAACAGTGAACAGGGTGTCAGAAGATCTCTTAGGTCTCATGAGAGACAAGAGACTAACTTTGCTCTTATGTCCACTATTGTGAATGCAGATGAGCCACAATTCTTTGGTTTGATGATGTATGTAAAGACGTCCACCTACAAGTCATTTATGCACCATCTTCCTCTTCTCCTCATCTCCATAACATTAGACGTTTTTATATCCATGTCGTTATAAAAAGCGCTCATATGAGACCTTTGAAGGGAAGCCCCTTGTTGATACCCTTTGTAGTTCCTCCTCCTCTGGTGCTTTTTTGTGTGAGTTTATCCCTCGGGCCCCACCTCTTTTGCTGAGAGATCTACATCATTGGATTGAGTATGTTTCCCTTGCCATTGAGAGATTGAAAACCCAACTGATTCATGCCACTATACTTTCCCCCTTCTTGGCTTCACCCCTTAATCATGCAGTCATTTTTGGTTTTCCTTGGTCATGGTGTTCCAACATCATATACCCCATCCATAATGAAGCCTGACAGTTATCGAACCATTCTGATCGCGCACATTGTGGCTAAGCTTTATGGCACTATATTTTGGTCAGTAATTAGCAGCGATGCAGAGACACGAGGAGTACATGCTTTGGGTCAGGCTGGTTTCAGGACACACATTCCACCACTGTGACAAAATCTATATGACAGCAGTTCATGATGCTTTTTTGACTCAGCGAAGTTGTTGGATGAGCCCTATATGACGTCCTTCTAAGTTCTAACTTATAAGTTTATAAGTGCAAATGCATTGTCCAATAAGCTACCTGTTCATAGATTGGTTGTTGGTTGCTAGTCGAGACTTTGCGTGTTGGTTATTGGTTACACAATGCAATGATTGTTATCATTATTTTGACCCGAAACCCGTAACAACTACAAAACCACATACGGAGACGTGTCATTACTTCAGATCTGAACATGCTTTGTATTCACAATAAACGATATTATTTATGGTTATTTTTTATACAAAATGTCTATTTTACAACTTTGTAAGAAAGCGCCCCACCCCCTCTGGCGCCACAAGAATGATCATTCATTCTTTTCTGGAACGTTCTGATTTTGAAATCCAGAGCCATTTTGGAACCACATGTGCCACATGTACTTTTAGATGCAACCCTTCTCCTTGTTTTTCAATCTCTTTCTCTTTTTTGGGCATAGTATTTAGGGTGTTCTTTAATAAGTTTACTGCTAGGTGCTATCTCTATTCCATGTTCAAGAGAATGAGGAGGAAGACCAAAAGGTAAATCTTTTGGAAAAATATCAGAAAAAGAACCTACAATAGGATTTAATCTTCTTTTGTTTCTCATTTCCTCATTCTCTCATGATGTCCTTCTAAAGTCAAACCATTATTCCAAACATGAGTACACAAGATGGTAAATAAAAGACAAGATTATGCTTGTTTCTTATTTACCATCTCGTGTGGTTGCCTGGCAAAAATTGAATTCTGCTCTGCAAGAGCTCCTTTAACGTTTACCTCCACTTTTAGTTTATTTTATTCAAATGAATACTTACGAAATGGATGATGGATTGTATCTGGCTGTTGCACTGCACACCCAACACTATATCAAATCTTCTAAAGACCACCTCTTGAAAGTCCGAGTGGAAAATTCCACCTTTGACACTGCCATATCAAAGATTGAGGACAAGCTACCTTACTCCAGCTAAGCCACTACAAAGCTCTCCTGACCTCCTCTGGTGGTGTAAACTCAGCTTCAATGGTAGTTCTAATTCCCTGTAAATGTGGAATGGCTTGTTGTCCTTGCATTGTTAAAGTAGCAATTAATATTTGGACCCCAGCCAATTACGGAGGTCTTTGCATATAGTCAGTCGTTGCCTTGCATGATGGATTGCTCTTATTTTTCGTAAGTATTTGGGTCGATCCAAGGGTATCAACTACTGCATATTTAATTTTATTAACCTGGTAAACATTAAGGTTATCTCACAATTTCACATAGTTTTGTCAAAATTTTCATATAGATTCCATTATTTGTTCTATTTTCCTATCTCCAGCCGTTCTGACTCATTCACCAGCTATGTTTTGTCAACTACTTTGCATGGCAAAGATATATAAGATACCTTCATTTTTCATTTGGCTGATGCAGAAAAGCTTTGCAACTTGCACAATATTTGTTGCATGAAAATCCGAAGGATACTGGTGTTGCTAGTGAATTAGGATATCCACGTTTGTTGACTAGTTTAGCACGTAGCAGTGATTCGGATATCAGACAAGTGGCTCTTCATACTTTGTTAGAGATAGCGCAAAATCAGAAAATTGAAGATCCTACGAAGTTGAAAGATGCATTGTCAGAGCGTATTCAAAATCTACAGGGACTAAATCCTGAAGACTTGCGAGCTGTCAAGGAAGAACGACAACTTATCGATTCTTTGTGGCAAATTTGTTTCAACCAACCATCCTCTTTAAGAGAAGATGGTTTATTGGTACTTCCTGGTGAGGAAGATCAATCTGCCCCTCCACCTGATGTTGCTAGTGGAATGTTTGAACCAAGCTTGAGGAGTTTGGCGGCACCTCCAAGGGGTAGTCCTGCTCAAGGGAGTGATGCTGAGAAACCAGTTCTGCTGCTGCAAGCAGGCCACCCTACAGAATCACATGATTGAAGCTTTCTTGTTATTAAAAGCCAAAGAGCTTTGTACCCAGTTTTATCTGTATATCAACTGTATATTTTCTGATGCTCAGTGATATTTCAACCAAAGACTGAGTTACTTTGTCCAAACTTTGAGGTTGCTGAGATTTTTTTAATTTTTTCTTGCTCATGCCCAGTTCTTTGTGTTCTTGGGTGGCGCTAACACGAATGGTGATGAGTTTTATGACTGCAACGTCTTTGGAATCAAAGTAGCATGAAGCTATTAACTAGTTTCTTTGCAGTTTGTTATAAGATTCTTGGAAGTATGGCATTGAACTACCATGTTTATCTAGCTGGCTGTGGAGGAAGCTAAAGAGGAATTAGGGTTTCTCAGTCCAAAAAATGAACAGAAAAATTTGGGAGAAAAAGGTTGAGAGAGCTTAGAGATAACAGTGATGGAGAGCTTTCAAATAACAAATGCGATGAGAAAATGCATGATAAAGAGACATATAGTGCATTAGATTCCTTGCACAGCCATGGCGTTAGTTTGTAACTTGTAAGCAACCTTGAATCATGAGGTGTTGGGAGTCCAAGGGTATGGGTTTTTATTTGTCAGATCTTGATCTCACCAGGGGCACGTGATACTAATATATGAATTGCACTACATATCATCATCAACAGAATTTTGAATGTAGAAGAAAGGTGTATTGGGTATTTATCCATTCTACTTTTGCAAATGTACCTTTTCACTCCCAAACCATACTATTTGTATGATTAGTGATATTCAATTTGCTAGTCTTGAGTGCTATTAAATATTTGGTCTTGTTATGTACAACGATCCAGTGGATGTTCCTTCTTTTATTGACAGCGAGACAAGTTCCTTGCTTGATACTCTTATTGCTATGGTGAATTGCATGATTAACTACACACTGAAAGGCCTTGAAAGGCATCAAAGATGGTAAAGTGATATCTTTTAATCAAAGGCCCATGCCTGAAATTGTGATGTGGAATGCAGCTTGTAAATAGATTTTATGTTCATCATACGCCCAAAAACATGTGTCATGAAAGGAGATTTACGATATTGGTATGCAAAACACATTGTATTATCTGTATTATGGAACCAATAGGACAATCCTTGGAAAACTCAAAAACACTCTGGAGGCATATCCCTTATAAAGGATGATTTCCTGGATGCCCTCAAGTCCCTCTGACAAAAAAACATGAAGGGAACATTCTTAAACATGACCTTATGAGCTTCAAGGCAGTGCACTGCCAATGCAACAGACATCCTCCCAGACTTTGCTACCGAAGGTTTGATGAAGTTAGTAAACAAAAAATTTCCGCCTACCACGATAAAAGGTTTACAACTTCCTAACAATGCTAAAAAGTGATTACAAAATTAAAGCAAAAGTTTTGGCTGGGAAGTTAGCTGTCTGTCTCCATTGATCTAGTCTTTCCACCCACACATGCTTTATCAAAGGAAGATCTATATTCCACAATGTACCGGACGCTTGGACCATTGCTGATACGAAACATCATCATGATTGTTTGGACCATTATTGATACAACACTACATTACAATATTTCAAGCCATCCTTATTCAAGATCGACCTGGACAGAGCTTTTGATAGATTATGATGGCCCTTGTGTGGCCAAGCCTTTTGTAGATTATCCAGAGCTCTTTTTACCTGAGCTAGCTGTGCTATACATTTCTAAGGTGTGCTTTCTTGACAATTTAGCATACGATGTGGTGTGAGACATGGATGCCATCTCTCCTCTGTCTTCTTTGTGACGGCCAGCGAACCGCTCTTACACCGCTATTGCCACAAAGTTTCCTTTAATCTGAAAGCCCTTAGATCTTCCACAAAGTCTCTGTAAGTCCCTGGCTATGTGCTGATGGCCTGGCCCTAACCTCAATACTTGCTAGAGAGTTAGTACAAGAAACCCTTCAAAATTGCTGAATGCTACTACATACACTTTGGATGCAAAATAAAAGTTTATAAATATGACATCTGTGTTGTTTGCAATCTTTGGGTATCACATTCATATATCTAGGGTGTTCTCTAGAAGCATGAATCAACAGGAAGGACAAAGTCAGTTGAATTTTGAATAAGATTTCTTTGAAACAAAAGCTCTGGATACTTGCTTCAACGAATTTTGCAACTTCATAAATCACGTCAATAAGCTCTTTTATCTTTGTTGACTTCATGTACTTCATATGGTCAATCCGTCCTTGTATATCAGGTTATCTCCAAATTCTTCAAAAACTGTTCTGGAACAACAGAACCAATCACCTGAGTGAAAATATTTGTGCAATTCCATTCAAGTAAGGGCGATTAGAGCTCCCAGAGCTTCTTTCTTGCTAACTCCTAGCTCTCTGAACAGTCTCTCCATCAATTGTCATGTATGAGCTCATGAATGTGGCCCCATTTGAATAGGAGTTCACACTTGATTTTCTCCGTTCCACTCATGTGAATCTCTCACGTTCAAGATTCTATTAGTAAGGAATCTGAAGAGGATAGGCCCTTTTGAGTTGACGTCATAAGCATTGTTCGGAGCATCAATGAGGGTGGTGTTATTCCCATAAAAAATTGGACCATCTCGAAGGTGAAGACTAAGCACAACAGGAGAAGAGACGGAACACATGGCTCAAGCGTTTGAAGAGAAGGATGAGGGAGACAGCGGATGTATTTTACCATTCTTTTCATTAGAGTGAGCATTGTAAAGAATATCTAATGAGACTGTTCACAGAGCTAGCAGTCAACAATAAGAAAGGTAATTTGATTAGTTTCACATGAGCACAGGCATAGCTTTTCACATTCTTCACTGATTGTTTCAAGGGTTCACAAAAGAAGCTGAAATTACTCATCAAAAAGTTTATGAAGTGGCAAAAAAATAGAGCAACTCTGATCAATTGAACACGAATTGGGGCATTGATGGCACACCCACCACCAGGATAAAGAGAATAGAAATGACAAGGAAATTATAAACAGCCAAATATAGAGTGTCTGCACAAAGGTTTATGCAGCAAAGCGTTACCATTAAAAGCCAACTACAAAGGTAAGACACAAAACATATATACTTGATGCAGCTGGGAGTAAGAGAATACATCTATTCCATGATTGCTATAGATCTTAGAAGCCCGTTCCGACCAAAATGGATCGGAACGTTCTGTTCCGGATGGTACTGGGTCGGAACGATTTAGTGTAGGTTAAAAAAAATAGATTAAAGACCTGCTGGCCCGCTCGTTGCATTGTAAACATATAAGACCAGTCGTTGCATGATTTACAAGAGGATCTTGCATTTGCAATTTACTTTTCTTTATAATATAGAGACATCTAGAATCGTGTGTTCTTCAGCTACACTATTCCACCTTACATTCTTCTTTACAGCTGGATTATAGAACATGATTCCTTGTGATGCTGCATACCTCTGGGGCTGGTTTGTTGTAAATGCGTTCTACCCTTCTTGAATTGTTGTAAACTCCGCCATCTTACCAATTTGCCATCCTCAATATCCGGAAGTGATAATAAATCCTTTGTAAGAAAATATGTTTTTTTTTTCAAGGGCCCGTTCCGGAACGGAACGCGTTCCAGAACGGAACGGGCAACTAAGCTATAGATGTCACTGCATTGATATTGTGTAGGCCTTTCAGAAATGCTTTCATTGCAAAAGCAAAGAATTTATTGTAATCATAATTTAACTCAAGGATAATGCTCTTTTGGATACTTCTACTGCTGAACCAGGGCAACTAGGTAGAGTTATTTTGTTACAAAAAATCTGAGATTACCATGAGAGTCATGAAGCCTTCTTTAAAAATTAAGTAGTCAAGGTGATGGTGAATCATTTGACACTACTTTATATAGTTAAGCTATTGGCTGTCTCATTTACCTATGTAACCCAAGGGAGTTGGCTCAATTGGTTAACGCTTGACATCCAAAGTTTCTTTGGTCTCAAGTTCGAGCCTTCCATTGGAAACCAAGAAGCATTTACCTATGTATTTCAAGACCGGACATTTCTTATAGTGTCTCACTCATGAGTCAATTCATGCATGCCCCGATGACATCACATTGGAAAGCGTTGAAGAGGATCTTTCGATATCTTCAAGGAACAAGAAGTCATGGACTGATTTTTCCTGCTTGTGATGATGCATGTTTGGTTGGTTAAGTGAGCTCCAACCAAATGAACTTGAATAAAATCTGCTTCATTTAAATTCTTTGGCACCCTCACAAAATGTGGCAATAGTATTTTTTTTCCCGATCCATTCCATCAATGACAAGACCCATGTATTTTTGAGTAGACTCCATATATATATATATATTTCTATGTGTTTTGCAAGTTTTGTCTTTCTGTTGTTTGTTGTCTTCTATAGATTGGCGTGACTTTGTAATCTCCACTAAATAATATAGACAAGAAAATGCTTTAATAAATTGAAAACATAGATGAAATTTAGAATTTGGGTGTGAAATAATTATCAAAATAATAAAATATAAATGTACTTGTCAAATCTTCTTTCTTGTGCAATTTTAGCTTATTCTTTGAGTGCTTTGCTCACAAAAAGGAAAAATAGATATTCTTGATTTTTTTTTTTAATATTTGACCAAACCGAAATTTCTTTCACTAAATATGAATAACTCAAATTTGGAATATTTTGGACATCGCAAAATCTTTGTATATAAAAATATTTCCAATTTCATAATTGTCTCAAAGGTGAAAATATACAAAATTTGGAAGCTTTTCGACATGGCACATTAATAAATTATGTCTTAAAGGGTTTAAAGAAACACTCCCTTGACATGGAACAAGGAATTGACTAGAATTATCAACTAAGTGCTTGCTTGAATCGAAACAGCTACAAATCTCAACCAAAGCAAAATGGTACCTTATTTGGAGAGGTACCAGACTTAAAGATGAAGATGATGTAGTACAGTGTCGACCAACCCGTTGAGAACCTGGAGTGATTTCACGATATGTAGTAGAAGCTCTAATCTTTGAAAAAAAATTGATAGTAAGTTGGAGGAGGAGAAAGCAAGGATGAGGAGCTCTCCATATTAAAAATAATAGGGTAGGCAAGAAATGCAAAGCTAAAACTTGTGATATCTTCCAATAAAGTGCTCAACATGCAAAAATGAAATTGAAAATAAAAGATGATACAAAGCTATGCTGGTCATGGAAGGATATGCTCATCATAGGATTCAATTCTTAGATGTATGTTGCGATGCATAGAAAAATTTGTACTAAAAGTAGGGGAGTAAGAATATGAATACAATAAAAATTGGCACATAAATAAAAATTAAGTTCACGTGTCCTTAGAATGCCAATATCTAGGGTTAGGCCTTTTCTTTAAGGCTAGGTTATGATAAGCCTGCAACACCATAAATGTGTGTGTGTGTGTGTGTAATAACACAGATACCAAGTACCGTCCCTATTGTCCCCCTCCTAATGTATACAACTAGGGTCCCACTCTCGAACTTATTGCTTTGTAAAATTTTGAAGTATGTTACTATAACCAAAGAGATAATAATTGTTACTTAGACCAAAAGGTACTTTGTAGGCATCTCTAATTTTTATATGAATATTGTAGAACAATAAAAAACTCAAGATCTTATGAGAGTAAAACAATATATATTATTAGAGAGCTAGCAATAGGTTTTAATCCTTTTGCAGAGCATTTGTGTTTGAAAAATCAAAGAAAATATCTTAGCATGTTATTCAAATGAAGCCCATTTATCAAATTTGGCTCAATGGCAGTCATTGGAGCTCCAACATTTATTCATATCTTATGATGTCATTGATTGGAAAAGGAGGTGAAAAATTAGCTACTCAGTTGAACCTTGGCATGCTTTTCTCAATTAGGATATCTATAAAATTCCAATTGTAATGTTAAATGTTAAAATGCTTTTCTCAATAGGATATCTAAGAATTTCCAGTTGTAATGTTATTTTTTTTTTATCTCAAAGCTTCTAAAAAGTGTGCGTTTGTGAATACTTTTAAACAACTATTCTAAACTTGGACTTAAACACACTTTTAAATCGACTTTTTTTGGTTACATAGTTCTCACACAATCATTTGCTTGAATGAAGATTTGACTAGAATGATTTCGTACGTATTATTTTGCCAATTGATAAAGGTTGATATAAACCTGAAGTGTTTTATGTTAGAATATTCTTGACATTTCTTTGACCCTAAGGATTCACAGAAAAGAAGTTTCCCAAAAAAAGATTATATTCCTCTAACCTATGATTGTTGTCTTTGGAATGGTGTAAGAATGCCAAACGTTTATATTTGGATCATTGGTTAGTCTCTACAATACTTGCACAAATCTTATTAAAAGAAATTTCAAGTTCACTAGCTATGGTTTTCGACATCCAAGTATTCCTAGAAAATCTAACTAATTTGTTGAAATAATATTTCGTTGATTGTATTTAACATACTGACTTGTTGAAAGAAGAGTTTATTTATTGTATTTAATGCACTGATGATCCTTTCAACAATGACATGAACGGTTCATTGTTGGTGGAGAATGAGCATTTCGAATATGTTTCTTGGTAATACTTTGACAACATTTTAAATAAGAAGCACTTTTTATGTGTATCGTAAAATTAGAAAATTATCATAATTCAAACCCATACAAAAACTCTTCACTGGCACTAGCTACAAGATCCATGCCATAAACTACACCCAAGAATGGAATAAACATTTTAAATCATTCTAGACAGTTGACTTGAAGGTTAGTATGTTGAGTATCAAATGATACATGAAACTCTATAGACTTTGAATCATTAATCCAAAAGACTATGCATTTTTTTTATCCATAGGGTTACCACATTACTCACTTAAGGGTTTGAAACATGAATTTTTGCCTTTGAGAAGGCCTCCCACAATTGAAAATGACATGAACAATGTACACTTGATATCATATACATATAATCCATAGGGAAACCACATTTTTTGCTAAAGTGTTTACACACACACACACACACACACACACACACACACACACACACACACACACACACACACACCACATTACTCACTTAAGGGTTTGAAACATGCATTGTTGCCTTTGAGAAGGCCTCCCACAATTGAAAATGACATGAACAATGTACACTTGATATCATATACACATAGTCCATAGGGAAACCACATTTTTTGCCTAAGTGTTTACACACACACACACACACACACACACACACACACACACACACACACACACACACACACACACACACACACACACACACACAATGACATTTAGTGTTTGGCTCTCATTAAGCCCTCATTCCTTTGTGATTATGATTTTAAACTTTTTTCACACTTCACACACTTATTATTTTAAAATCCTAATCTATGTAAGGTGTGGGTCTACAATGTCTTGCGCATGCTTTTAAGATGTTACTAAAAGTGATTATTGACCTAAATAATGGATATGAATGACGATGCTTAATGTTTATAAAATTGACTTGTCCAACTTTGAGCAAACACAATTATTCTATAATGGATATAGACATCTCAAATATCTTTGCCTATGACTATGACTAGAGGGTATTAAACATCAACATGTACATCAAGGGCATGATAGCTATCGGATTGAGCTAATTAACATAAGACTATGAGCAAACATGCAAGCTAATGTAATTATTCAAATGTTAAGATTGAGCTAATTGATGTAAGACCATGAGCAAACATGCAAGCTGATGTAATTATCCAAATGTTAATGACTTAACCATTTGGATAATTGCATCAACTTGCATGTTTGCTCATAGTCTTACGTCAATTAGTTCAATCTAATAACTATAATGCCCTTGACAACATTGTACATGTTGATGTTTAATACCCTCTAGTCACACTCATAGGGCATTGAGTATAAATGGACTACCATGTTCTACAAATCTTGAAAAATGATAGCATATTCAAAGACATGAGTTATAGTTGGTACACATCTCTATTTTCATTATAAAATATGCTATTCAACTATCAATATCATGCATGATTTGCGAGAAAATTTGCACTTTCAAGGCAATGATTAGGAAAATCATTCTTTTGATCTTGTTTTAATAAGTTTTCTTTTCTCTATTTGGCATGCTCATCATTAATCAAAGACATTTAAATGCGTATTTTTTTCCTTCAAAATAAATGACTCGACGATATTTTATAATGCACATACCAAAAAGTGGGCCATAGTATGTCTCATGGCGGCGCTAGCTGATTAGGGCAAGATAGTACTGAACTAGTATGATATCTTTAAAATATCAAAAACATACATTTCAAGTGATACATTTATAGTTGAAGAAATAAAAGATTGAAGTTGATGGATGACTTTTTGATTGAAGGGATATTCCAAATGTACATACGTAACCACCGTGCTTATAATATTTGTTTGATTGTTGGAGCAAATGCTTGTACTTTTATAGTATTGATGTAGATAACACCTTTTGGATATGTTATCTAAATGTTCATCATGATAATGCACTGCAAGCTTGCCAAAACATGAAATTCTAATGAATCTTGATGATACATAACTTTTAAAATAACAACGACGTAAAGTAGCTTAGTGTTACGTGCAGGTCCTGCATATAGGATTCGACATAATCCTAGACTTGGATACATGATACTCTAGTACATGACATTGTTGGTTACACCTCATTGTTTCAAACTAGGCCAATAATGAACTTGGTGAGGGCCCAGTCACATATGTGGAGCTAGTGCATGGGTTAGGACAATTTGTTGGCATGTGCAGAGTATCAATAGTAATGAAAAGCACTTTTGGAAATATTCTTGGCTTGCATGGGGGATGCAAAGGAAAATTTGAGGCTATCCAGGCGGGAACTCACCCTACTACCATTCTAGTTTGTGGCTTTTCACTACCAGTTTCCTCTCTCTACACCTGCATCCTATCATGTGGCTCGAGGTGATGGTATGGGAGATTGATCGGTGGCTTCTCATTGGTTGGGTGGTTTTGCTCCTGTTGTCCTTTTGTGTTTGTCTTGGAAGCAAAATTTTGTGGTGCTTTCCCTTACAATGGTAGAAGAGCAAGGCTTACAAAGATTGACGGGTTTGGAGTTGTGAGAGCTTTTCACTAATTCTTTGGTAGATATCGATCCATTTTTCTTCCTGGTGGAGAACAAACTTCCAAGTAGGTGTTTAGTCATGTCCATGACCAGTACATAGGATTCAATATACTCCTAGTCTTGGATACACGACGGTACTCCAGTGAAACAAGCTATGAGTTATGCCACGTCATACTGGACATATCCTTGTGAGGCCCAAAACACACTAATTGGAGTTAGTACAAGGTTTGGGACCATATGTTTCTCTTAGTTTTTTCGTTTGCATGTTGCTAAGATCCATCTTTGTTGACATTTTCCAGGGTTTTATGGGTTATTGTTGATATTAGCCAGTTTTTTTTACGAATTTTGAGTTTTTGCTTGTATCTCTCATGACTCACTATAAATATGAATTTCCAGAAAGTGTAATTTTAGCTAAGGACCATTAGAGACTATCATTAAAGACTATCACTAAAGCATCTTGAAGTGCATGCATATCTTTTCAGTGTAATTAAACCCTACACCCTAGAAAAAGTGTGCCCTCCCATAGAATTTTTGTGCACTTTGTACTCGTACATGTGGGGCTGGTGTGGCAGGGTGACATGGTTACTGTAGCTCAAGTTATGGTCGTCTAAAGTTTTGTTATTTTGTGAGTAAAATTAGCTAAAAATGCAAAATGTTCTTATGCATGATTGCTTTTTCCTAACTTTTGGGTATTGTGCTTGTGGAAATGGATTGTATGGAGATTCTGTGAGTGATTCTGATGTACATGGTTGGTTTATAGCTGTTTTCAGTGGTTATACACATGTATTTTGATGGTTCTCATAAACTAGTATAAATGGCTAACAGTTTTCAAAAAATTGAATTTTACGTAAAACATTTTATAAATGATGTCGTATGCATTGCATGCCAGTCTAACATTACATTAGGAATCAAACAATATATCAATTTTTCTATTTTGATTGCCTTTGTACTAACAATGTTTTTGTCAAATTTTTAAGTTACGTAGTGTTAAATTTTTTTTTTTCTTCTAAAAGTCTCAGTTTTTGCATTATCTATGACAAACTTAGATCAGTGAAATGACCATATTGAGGTTTAAGTTCAGTTAAAATTTGGTCACTATGTTTCACTATAGTTAAGAATAGACATGTTCATTAATTGAAGTTAGGTTATATCCTGTTAATAGATAAGTTGCAAATCCTATTATATCTTCATACATGAAAATTTTCTAGTAGTTGAGTACTGCACTTTTTGGCATGAATTGTCAAAATAATTTAAGAGACCAACAGATGGAGATTCTGATGAACCAAGTGAAATTATTGTCTTATTTGAATTTCGGATTCTAGCATGAGATCTACTCGAGGGAGAAGAAGGAGAAAAAGTCGGAAGTGGTGGAGGATTGGCTCGTGAAATTGAGTAAGGCATGAAAGTTGTACTGAAGGAACAATCACACTCACACTCACAATTCAGCAGGTCAATTTCTAATCTCGTACCCTTATTTTTGGTATGTCAATGACTTTAGCTACGAGTTTCTTCCACTTTCGGTAGAACTTCATCACATGTCTAGGCTTGTTGCAAATAAAACTTTTTTCCTTCTTAGCCTTCTTTTGGGACATGATTTCTTTTGTTGGGATCTTTGAAGCCATTTGATAAAGCTCATCAAAGTATTTGGTTTGAGTTCTCCCATGAACTCCTTTCTTGCCCTTCCTAGGTCTGGATGCCAATGGATTTGCTTGAATTTGCCTCTTCGATGCCACCAATGTAGAACTGTAAACTTGCACAAATCCAATAACATTATCAAAAACTTTATGCTACATTTATAATGATAGTTTGTCAACAAACCTAGAATAAATTGCTAGAGCGCCAACTTAAAATCAAACGTTGGAACTCATGCACTAGTCCACATGTCATAATTGGAGTGCCCGGTAATTAATTACATAAATCTCCTTGAATGAGATTTGAGGCCTAGATGATAATCTTAGACACTGGTGTGCCAAATGTTGATGTCAAAGATTATTCAAAATCTTGGTACTAGACATGGACGTAACAAATCTCTCTATAAAATTCACATAGTCCCACAAAGAACGTTATTCCATGAATTGTTCTAGGATCTAACCAATCCAAGGTGGCTTTGATTTTCTTAGGATCCATTTGAGTATTTTAATATCCCATGATGTGTCTAGAGAAGTCCATCTATTTTACCAAAAACTTGCACTTTTCTCTTTCGTGTATAGGTAGTTCCTCCAAAGTTGTTGCAAAACTATTCTCAAGTGATGTATATGGTTCTTGAGAATGCAACTAAACACCAAGATGTCCTTGATGTATACAATTATAAATTTGTCCAAGCAATACTAAAAGGTCTTGTTCATCAATGTGCAAAATGTTGTTGGTGCATATGTTAATTCTAACAACGCCACCATAATATATGCTCCCATATTTTGTTTAAAAGGCCATCTTGTATTCTTCTCCTTTTGCTATTTGTATCTAACCATATTTAGATCAAAGAACCATTTGACTAAAATAGTTGGCATGTTTCAATTCAAATAAATAATCAGTTTTGGGCATGCGATACTTATTTTTGATGAGCAAGAGGTAATCTACAAATAGCTGAAGACTCTTATCAAGCACTTTGATGCTTGAGGAACTTGCATTATCATTTTACATTCTGAACTGAACTTCGCTTTGAATCTGATTTATAGTAAAACCACATCTCTTATAATCTCTTTGGTGGACTGAACTCATTTTTATTTGGGTATGAATTAATTTTTAAGATCCTGTGATTGAGAACACATGAGCTGTATATCCATTTTTGCATTAACTATCTTTTAGACTATTCTTGCTTGTAGTAGCCCATAACAACGGGAGAGTTGTTTCAAAAATGTTTTCTTCTCGTTTTCTCCGTTCCATCCTCTCACCCTTACAGACATGACCAACGTGTGATTGTTTAGACCCAAATAACCCTTAGCTATTTGATTTGATTGAGGTGAACTAGTCAATAGAGTGCTTCAAGAAAAGAAACTTCCATGGGGAAACCCCCAAAAGTGGTTCAAAGCTATTATCTCAATCTAGAAGAATTGTAGGGAGGAAGTTAGATTTCATGATCGACTCTACAGCTTCACATAGTTGCATTTCAAGGAGTATAGTGGAACAATTCAACTTGTTGATCTAAAAATGTGATGTCAACCCTTAAGATGAAAACTACAAAGGAAGTACTAGATGCAAATAAAACATCATTAAACATTCATGTGCAAGTCATACGTTGAAAATTTGAACTTAGCTTGTCTATTCTAGATATGGAAGCATTTGATGTGATAATAGGACTCCCTTGGTTGAATGAACTTTCTATTGAAGTATTAGGTAGGAGTTCAAACTCAGTTCTCTTAGATTACAAAGGCCAAATTTGCATGGCATTCGAAGGATTTGGGAAACTCAATGACAGTTAGCAAAACCTACTTGTTGTGTCTGTGATGAAAAGAATGACAAGGGATAAGAAATCCAAGTTTTTCCTTATGCTTGCCAAGAGGTCACAAAAGAGAAAAAGAGACACTAGATTACTTGCCACTATAATTGACAAAGTTGCTAGAAGAATTTAGTGACGTATTTCATAGGATCTTCCATCATAATTATCTCCCCAACAATCAATCAACCACAAGATTGAATTGGTATCAGGAACTAAACCGACTTCCTCCCTTCCAATCACACCCCTTGAGACTGAGTATAGGACCTTTGCATAGCCATGCACATGACAACTTTGTCATATATTTAGCTCATAAAAAATATCCATCAAATCATCCATGTTTTACCACCAATCAATACATTGCCTCAATAATGCTCTCCCATGCATGGTCGTCAACCCATAGAGTTGAACAATCAAGAACCATCCTACATCAACAACTAACCACCCATGCCTCACACCCATAGTTGAGCGGCATCTTTGTATCAATAATCATATCGTATAGTTCAAATGTGTCACCTACATCCCATCAAGGCATAGATCATGCTTTCACATACTCAAGGAGCACTTTGCCTCATATATCCTCCGTGTGGATGGTGCTAGGCTCAAACACCCAACGGGCAACACATCGTCATATCAGCTTGTCCTCCTTCTGTCAGCCACCCAAATGTGAGTGGACCCATGCTTACACTTCCATAGGCAACACCTTGCACAATAGTTGTTTTGATGCTTTCCATGCAGTGGCCATCCCTATGAGACTCATGTAGCTAACTAGACAGTCAGCTTTCATGAAAATGCACATACCATGTTTTCAAAAATATATTAGTAAGAAACTATACAATATGTCTATTGCAAATTTGATATAGTTTAAAAAAACCACACAATAAAAGATATGAACATAAAATGCATATAGCTATTGTACTTTTCATTGAGAGTTTGTTATATGTACTTGTATAACGCATTAAAACCATTAATATTTTGATTCTCATCTAAATATTTTCAAGAATGCACTCTGCTAAGCAAAAGATATCTTCAAAACTTTATAGTGATGTTTTAGTTTTTACTTCAATTCTTACCAAATATTAAATTTTGGTCAAATAAAACAATATCTGCATTCTATGCAATATCCAACTATTAACATTAGCAAATTCAATGTATCCAAATAAAAGTTTGCATAACAAATTAATTTATCTAAACTCACAATGATAGTGCATAAAATTGAAATATTTGTAACTTTAAGTATAACCTCATGAAGTATAATATCCCAAGGACATCTTTGTGAATCTCACACAAATAAAACCTTGATTTCTAAAAATGGCACTTGCCAGTAAAATATAAGTATGCACATAAACCAAAGGTTCCTGCCAGTAACGTATATGTCTGCCAAACCATCAATATAATTGTAAAATTATAAATTTGAGGGGGATATAAAATAGCATCTCTCAAACTAACTAACTCCCCTTCTTCATTTAGAAGTGGGGGAACAGGTTCCGATGAGGCACTTTGGAACCTCTCACTATTGTTGACTGCTCGAGTCCTAGCTTCCTGATCTTCATCTGGAAGTTCTCAAATAGCAACCATTCTCATCTCAATATAGGTCTCCTGGACTTCATCCATTTCAACAGCTATACAATTCTTGTTATTCTTGACTGTACAACATGTGGCAGTTTCTACATTTGAATGTAAATAAAAGAATAAGTTATTCGCCCAATACAAAATTAAATTCTAAAGGTAATACTTGTTGATAATGAAAACTAATTGTTAGCAAAGAAAACACATCTTAATACATGTTCCTGCAAACAGATCCAGAACCCAATCATCCTCATTCGAGAATGTGTCAAATAACTTGTTGATTAATCTCTGCAGCTTTTGTTAAGGGTTTACCAAAGACCTATCACCCTTGAAATGCCTCAATTTATGCTAGACAAGAAATAACATTACTGCATTGTTCATTGCAATGAATTCGTAATCTCTTTTTTTCATGCGCATCATAGTAGCCCACCGTCATCATTTCAAAAGAACTGATTAGCTGGCAGCCTAGTGCACGCTCAAGATTTGTTTTCTTCCTACATATATTATACCATATTAGCATCCAAATTTACAATCTTCACCATCAACTACATGAAATTAAATATCACAATATATTTAAAATGACCTACCAAGGTGCTCATGATCAATAGCATGACATTAGGTTTTCAAAGAAGCAATCACTGAAGAAGATTGTGCCACACTATGAAAAATCACAAATTTCCATAAAAAAAATGTTGTCAAGGCAGCAAAATTAGTAACCGTCTTTGTTATTTGAGGGTATGGAAAAGGCTTGATGTCATTAATGGAGCCAGACATCCTTCTGAAGAAAGAATCGATGTAAAAGCATCTACGGTGTGTGTCTCATTAACTACATGATTTGATAATTGATTACAATGATCAATTATATACAATTTGCATTTGTGCTGATGTATGTACAAAAGAATGGCGTGGAGCCATTGTGCCATCATAAAGAAGATCATGGCTGTTGTCATTGTCAAGTTAGTTGCATAGTACAGGAAGTGAGCATGGGGAGGCTCGATAAGTCGGACTTCCCCACTATGTCGGATAAGTCAGGTTTCCCCGATATGTCGGTTGACTCCCCTAATAAGTTGTCCAACTCCGACAAGTTGGGTTACTTTGATGAGTCAAGGACTGCCATTATCTTGTTGTCTTCAATTATAGATGACGGTGCGACAATGCATGTAATGTTGCAGCTTTGAATGGAACTAGATTAACATGGGATTTAGGAGAGTAGAGGAGATAAATCCAACATCACCTAACTCTAGGTGGGGAAGAGCCTTTTGTATATACAATCCATCATTCCATAGTGAGGAGATAGAAATTTTGGAGCAAATTGGCAATCTTGAGTTTTCTACACATTTGTCTTGAGCTTTTGTGAATGCTTTGGTATCTAAACTTGATTCCATTAAATCTCTGATAATAGGCTGTACTGGAGTCCGTACTGAACACATGTGAGGTTGTAATTCCATGTTTGATCAATGGTTTTGACTGTTCTTGATTGTGGGATCCAATATTACTTTTCTAAATCAAGATCTTGTGACTAGTTTTGCAATAGATAGGTGTATCAATCAATCAATCACTCTTGGAGCCTTATGTAGGTTCATTTGTGGTCCTTTATACTGTACTTTCAACAAGATTCCTTAAATATGTGACCTAGCAAGAACATTTCCATGGCTATCATTCAAAAGAGGAGAGGATGAACTCCAAATCTCTCATCATGTAAATGAGACCAAAGATATATACAATGTCTACAATTGGCCATTTATAGACTGACAAGTTGAACTAGCTTGTTATTGATTAAGTACTAGTTTTCTTCAATTTGCTAGCCTTGATGGGTCTAAAGAGGGATCCACAAGAGATCATTTTGAGCACAATCAACTTAACATAAATACTATGAAATTTGTAAAATTATATTTAGATGAGAGTTAATATTATGATGATGGCATAGTTGAGAAAACTTTAAAGAGCTTGAAAATGTTGAAGACTGTTGAGGGCATGTATTCCAAACTTCGATATTCAAATACCCCCCGAGACAATATCGCTCTTCTACAAAGCTAGGCAATTGGTGACAGTGCCACACGTAGAGTACTTGACTCTTGACCTATAGGAGACACAACATCATTAGTGAGAGTAAGAAAGTATGTGAATGCACCATTTTACTTGAGATTGTTGGAGAGGTGTGATTCATGCAAAGGAATTTGATCCTCAAGAATCGATGATAGATTGTGTTCCCATTTTTGAAATTTTTAGAAAATAGTTTGATAAATAATGATGAGAAATTGAAAATGCAATGGCCCTTCATGACCACATATCATGAACCTTGAAATCCATAAAGGCAAATCAGAGCATAATATGGGCTACCCATTCATGACGACATGTCATGAATCTTGAAATCCACAAAGGCAAATCGGAGCATAATATGGGCTACAAATTGTCCACTGAAAAAGTTTTGACTCATATTTTAAGGAGTTTATTCTTTACCATTGGCTCATCTAACAACGTACAAAACCATATCGAAGTGGAGGGAGGTGTTACCATGCCACCTTTGAGCTTGGGCCCTGGGTGTGGTCACTGTGAGGCACCTTGAGTCACCTCACCTCGCACTGAGTCGAGGCAAGGCGGGGAATAGGTTCATCCATGATTCATCTATTAGGCTTGGGAATAGACATGCATTGAATGATCTTTTCCACTAGTCATAAATTAAATGCCTTGTCAATCAATCTTTTATATTTTGGAATATTTTGGAAGGGAATTTGTGTCTTGTAGTGACCTTTCCACTAGTCATAAAGTGCAGGTGCCTAGGGCCTTGCCAACTGGCCTGCCAATTGCTTGGCCTGAAGGGATTATTTTTTTGTTTTTGAAATGACCTTTTCCAATGATGGGGCAATCATGCCTGCCTATATTTTTACCACATTTTTATTGAGTGGAGTGGAAAGGTGAGTAACGATCCATTCCCACTCCACAATACATAAACATCCTCACTATTCTCTTCTCCTGTAGCTGGTTTGTTTCTCATACATCTGGGGGCTCTTCTCTTCTGTTTTGAGCTTAAGTCCTGCTCGTGAGTCTGTGCAACAGCAAAGAGATCTCTGATTGATTAGTCTCAGCTTCGAAGCAACACTAACATCAACAGATCAGGTACAGAAGCAATACCATACACTGACGTGATTCTGAGATGCAGAGTAGCTTTTGTTGTGGGTTGCATGTAGTAGAGTAGCAACGCAATTTACTATAATTATCATCTCACAGAACTATCCTGTAGGCTGTAGCTATGGGCGCAGGCTGGATGGATCTGGAGGATCAATATGCTTTCTATGGAGCTTATCATAGTAACAAGGTGAACGTTCTTATCCACACATTGCTTGTGTGGCCAATTATTTTCACCGTGATTGCCCTCGCAGCTTACACACCGGCTTTGGGTTCTCTACCATTGAGGGACGACAGCCTTCCTCTGCAACAGTACATGGTGCTAAACTGTAGCTTTGTGATATCGGCCTTCTATGCACTTTACTATACTGCCATCGACCAGAAGGCGGGCATTCTTGCTGGAGCAATGTGCATGCTTTGCTGGGTGGGTGGCAATGCATTCGCCCAGAGCACAGAATTTTCTTTTGGATGGAAGGTGAGAGGCTATTGGTGGTTATTTTATTAGATGATTATACTGATTCTAACTTATGGCTTAGGAGATTGCAGCATGATGGTTCGGCAATGGAGGAATGTTTGGAAGGAAATAATTTGTTTGTCTGTGGTTACGTTTCAGATTGTGATCATCGCACAGATCATATGTTGGACTGGGCAATTTATTGGGCATGGCATCTACGAGGTAAAGTCTCTCAGCCAAACTATACTGAACCATCTTTTCACATACTCAATTCTGCAAGCTCACTGGTCCCCAGACTTGAATAACAGCTTCGGAGACAAACAAGTGCCTGAAGGATTATCTCTTCTAATTCTCTAATTCCTGTAGTAGAAGCGTTCAAGGACGTTTACACCTAGATAATTACTACAAACATTAGCATATTTAGATTCGACCAGATCTTGAAATAGGGAGCTGCGAGTACCATCAGCAGTCAATAGGCCAAATCTAAATGAGATGTGTGTTTGATCCATTTTTCTGTGGATGTGATGCTTGCAGCGTCGAGCCCCTGCTTTCTGTGACAATTTCTTCCAGGCTTTTCTCACAGGTCCTTATTTTGTTTTACTTAAGGTAAGCTAATACCACAGTAAAACCCAATTGGAGAAGTAGTAAATAAGAAAGCAGCATAGCTGCTGTTGCAGTGCTTTTTCGAGACGACTTTTCACTGAAATCTTTGATTTTAATCTGCATAGTTGTTTCTGTAGTCACTTTATGTAAAGCCTTCAGCTGGTGAGCAAGAGCTATTTGGCTGGCATTAGCAACTGATAGAAAATGCCACTCTGACTTCTTTCTGTTTCAGGTATTGCACAGTGCATTTGGGTATGAACCTTATCCTGGCTTTTGGAATAATGTGAGTGTTAAATTGAGTGCCAACCTTGTACAGTACCATAGCTCAAAGAGAACTTCAAAATCATCTTAGCCTGGATGTAGAGAAGAGCCCAAAAGACCTGCAGTCAGTTTGGTGCATTCTTTGGGTTTGTACAAAGACTTGGAAATATAACCGATGGAAGATCCAGTAAATACTTGTAGTTTGCAAGGCCGAAGAGCCAGAATCTCTACCAGATACTAGTTTATCTATGGCCAGCAGCAGGGAACTTGGTGGCAGAAAATACAAAACCACGTGTCCTTGCTGGTTAACTGAAAGTCCTACATCTATGATCTGTGTATGAAGTAGCCTGTGTTTGTTCTGTTACTGTTTCACCTTATATTTTCTCATAGTCTTGCATTTTCGGCAGGTATGATCCCTAATGTGAATCGAAGCTATTTTTTAGACTATAAGCTATTGTGATTATTTTATGCCGAAAGCTGCTGAGCTAATGTGATTATTCACTATAAGCTATTGTGATTATTTTTTGCAAAGCTGTGCTATTGTGATTATCCACTATGAGCTGTATGAGCTGTTGTGATTATTAAAGCTGCTGTTCTGATGATTTGCTAAAAGATGAGATGTGTTGTGATGATTTGCTATTCGGGTGGTGAGTTATAGCATGAAAATTGGCTCTTTTAGTCAAAAAAATCTATTTTAATTGCAATCTTTGTTTTTTCTTCTTCTAATTGTCTGAATGCTTCTTGATTGTACACTCCTACGCTTCATAGCTTCTCTCATTAAAAGATCATCTCCTTGTTTATATAGTGGCAGGGTACTAGAAAATCATGTGAGAGGTAAAGACACGCAGGAGTATTTTAGAGTTTCAGGCCCCCCTTTCAAGGCCTGGATGCTACAAGTGTCCACAAATGAGCAAACAAAAAAATTTGCATGTTTCAAGGCAGGAATGGAGCCATGGGCACAATGTACTTTATGCTCCACATCCCATGGATTTTGTGTTCACAAAAAAGAGAACAACTATGCCATATATGGTCCTAAAAATGAACCAAGAAAATTTGACCAGGTTTCTATGCGAGGGGCCTAGGTAAAGGGTTTGACAAAAAGAGTAAAACAAGGTTTACTTTGTAGAAAGACCACATGGAAATTTATGGGTTGAGTGGGTGGGGCCCCAAAAATGCCTATAACGTGACCCTAGGCCTTTACCTTGCAAAAATAAGCTAGAGTTTTATGTTTTGTTGTTGAATTACACTTGTCAAAGGCGGGTAAAATGCAAAATTCACAATATTTAACGCTTTTCCGCTTTATGAAAAAAAAAGGGAGGAGCACGTTTTAAACCAGAACTCGACTAACAGTGGTGGGCCCAAAGATCTAAGATTGGGAATTATAACACCATTTTGAACATATGAATTTATCACCCACACACCATGATTGACTTGTCACTCATGGTGCATAGATGCCCATGGGGTTTATGCCAAAGAACGTTTATGTCCCATATTTACATATACTTACAAGCTCTACTACGAGCATTCTTGATGAATGAGCTTCACATACATTTGATTGTTCCAACCTTTACCTTGCACCATGATGGGAAGAGTAGAATTGCTCTAATAGTTAACCCAACAAAGTTCTATTGAATGTGAGTTCTTGATTGAAAAGATCTTCCATGCGCTTTCCTTTCAACAAATTTCTTATATTTTCACCCATATTGAAAACGTCAACCTATTTGAGCCCGATCCAGGTGAATCCACATAGGAGCATACATTCAACCACAACTAAGCATGCAACAAGGGACCGCCGGTTTTGGATGAGGGTGGGGCCTTCATTGCATGCCCAATTGAAGTTATTCATCATGGAGATTTGATCCACGAGAGAGGGATCTCGATGATAAATTGTACTTCTTTCTATTGATTTCAATGCTAATATGATAAATATTGTGGTTGGATTTTTCCCTTTTGTGTCAATGTCATAATGAGCATGCATTTTTTATATCTATCTTTTTGCATAGTTCTTGTGATTAGTTTTATAAAATTGGGTTAGGCATGTAACATTTTGAACGATTATCTTTGGGCTTCATATTCTTGACGTGGATTCTCTAACTTCAAAGTCTCGGGGCAAGATATACATAATTATATATTGAACTTTATATTATTTATCGTAGTTTGGCCACTAAAATGGCCTATATAAGTTTTCAAAAGATGTTAATGTGATGGTTTCACTCGTTTCCACACTTTGAGGCCTAGAGTTCAACTTGATCTTGGTGCATTTGGACAATGAAAACCAAACTGTGGCATGTTCTTTCTAGTTGTTGAAATGTCATGCCATCCAACCTTACTAGATGTAAATCATTGCATAATACATTGTCTAGTTTGAGTAGTTCATTTCTCCATTGAAAAAAAGAATTCCCTTTGATGACATAAGGATTCATGGCCCATATTGTGAATGAGTCATTTTATGTTTACATTTTTTTTTCTTTGCATAAAAACTAGAAGTATGTAGTAGTGTCCAAATTTATGTACCTATAGATATTCTAAAGTCTCTTTTTGATTGAACTCAAAGATATGATGCCTTTGACTTCTAACTATATCATTTAAGTACCATTAAAACATCTTTTGAACTATTTCATAAAAACTTTTGTAGTGAATTAACATAAACACCAAGAAGAGGCTAAAATCAAACAATACCTAGGAGTAGTGAGTAGGGCAAACCAACACAACCAACAGGACCTACAAATTCTCCCCCAAACTATGGAATTGGCAATCAATTTTATTAGGAGCTCCCACAAATTGGCAAGATCTCCACAAGTAAGAAGAAAACACTAGCTGTGGAAGGTAGAAGCAAGAGGGGATAGAAATACTCTCTCTTTGCATGCATTCCACTTGCTATCTAAGTGACTTCGTAGTGCCTCACCAACATTACAACAACATTTAATTGCCAGGTCATAGGCCTACTCACTTACTCTAGGTGGAAGGCCCCATAGGACATTAATAACAATGATTTGGCTAGCGGGTATTGTCCCTAGCAAACTATTACTATTACCGGTCCTATGCAACTCTTGATAATATACATGGTTACACAAATCCATGGTACTATATGGCTAACTAGGTTCAATTAGGGACATAAAATTCTTTCCCCTTATAACATTGATGTCCTAAAAATGTAAAGTTAGGGAAGTCCTTCCTATTCTCAAGAGTTGTCATCCTTTCCATCGATCCAAGCACTTTGTCATAACATGACTTACCAACTGTCTTTCTTGGGTATCGAGCACTTTTTTGAGTTTTAATAACACTCTTTTAGATTTGTCCTCCATGCGATTTAGGGTTTAGGGTTTATCACCTTCATGTAAGCTCAACTTCAATTGACTTGCTTGAAATACTAGGTGAAACAACATTCCACTTGGGAGATTGAGACAATAGGCTAAAGATCCTATTCTTTTGGTTATTTGACACTCTCACAATAATGTGTAGACAATTTGTGATGTTTTTTGGTACACATTACATTTGAATCCTGAGGAATCCGTAGGTAAACTCAATCACCCACCTTGAATTCATGAGATAATTTCTTCAAATTAGCATAGTGTCTATTCCTATCATGGGCAATCTGTATTTCATGCAATAATTCAGCTACCTTATGAACTTTGCTATATTTCATTTCGACTTCAATACTTGATGTGTTGAATAACCATAAACGGTATAATTAGTAGCTAATGCTTACTACTCTCATTGTCAGACTCAATCAAGGGAATGCATTTTTCACAGTGAGATTGTTTTAAGGACAGTAAAATCTATAAGAATATGAGGACCAACTGAATACTTGCTAATTTCGACAATTTCTATCTATTGCTAAAAGGATGCAATTTGTACTTTCGCACCAAATTTCTGTAACTAAAAGTGAACAAATGTAAATATAAAGTGCCTTGAAATGTGGCCTTTCTCTGAAGGTTTTATAAAAAAAAAGTAATCAATTAAGATAGAGCAAAAACCAATATTCTGAAAACGCGCATAGTCTAAGGATGGAACTAGCAACTTTTCTCAAAAGCTGACTTCATGGATATTTTGAAGGGTCTTGGCTTCCTTAAATGCAATAGCTTTATTTGTAAGAAATTTAATGTACTATGGAAGGGGCTGGACAAATGCCATACTGCCAGTAAGGATTTCCAAAAAAATTTAGGCGAGGCCTGAAGGACTAAATTTTTTTGGAGTTCCTTATTGGGCAGAATGGCTTGCCTGGCCCCTTCCATTGCGTAATGGATACTTTGACGTTTTTTACATGTACATTATGAAGCATAATGAGCACTTTGACTTTTTTCAACCAGTCAAAAACTGCCACATGGCAGCTTGATGCCTGACGCCTGACGCGCAAGCTGGAACGCCCACCACAAAATCTTTGAAAAAAACATATGCATATTCTGCTTTTTAATATGTTCAAAAACCAAGCAGAATAGTCACAAAGTATCCATTACGGCTAGTATAATATATGTAGGATTCTAAACTGTAGGCGTTGGAATAGATAAAATTGATGTAGCTAATCATAATAATTCAATAGATCACATTAAACTTTGAAATTGTCAAGTTATGTCTTGTGGGTGCTCTACTTTTTTAGGGCCAAGAAATTAGTTGGATTAAGGATATTAAGCATCTTTTGGAAATTTTCAATAAACTATTCAATTATGATTGAAAATAAAATAGTCTAATTGATGTGTTGATTTTTTTAGTTTAAAGGTATTAATTTCTACAACAAGCTAGCTATAATAATTAATGGCAACCTTCAGTAGTTGCATAATTTCATAAGGCAACATTATTAAATTGAAGGTTTTCAAAAGCAACATATTTCAAAAATTGACAATGGACATCCCTTTGAAGATGAGGATATTGAAGGGACTCTCGACTCTTGAGGAGTTTCCATAACACTGGACCCATGTACCAAGTCAAGAAGAAAATAACAGAAAAGACTCTAAACCTAAGAGATAGAAAGTGTGCATTTATATCAAAACAGACTTGCTCTTGGTCAGTGCATTAAATGGTCACCAAAACCCATGCAAGAGCGTGAAACATCAATGACCAACGTGAACATATATTTGACAAGGAATCCCTCAACTTCTTACAACTCAATCCAACCCCTCTCTCTCTCTATATATATATGTATATGTGTGTGTGTGTGTGTGTGTGTGTGTGTGTGTACACAACAGAAAAGCTATGTATTCATGGATAGATCACAACCATTCATAAACTCTAGCGAGCCAGGATTAAAAATGCCTGACTCGATGATCTGGATTCTGGATCTCACATTGATCTAGCCATCTCTCATATTCATTTACACGGTAGTACCTCGGCATGCACATCAAGCAATTATGTCTCTGAAACGCCGCTCATGAATCATGATATGAGAGTCTTGGTGTGTCAAGATCGGATCCTTGGTGGACTTAGATCGTCATTTCAAAAGCCTGTTTCTGTACAAGCCATTCGTCCAACCTGTGCCAGAGATCTATTACGCAGCGCTCTCTCACACCTCAGAATATGCATCTTGGTTTTTTAGGGGGGCTCGAATTTAGGATCAAAGGAAGTTTTATACCAGGCTAACCAACTGAGCCAACCAAGTTGGATTTCACACCAGACAATATGGATCGAGAGCCAACCTCTCATACTGTGTTGTAATTAAGTAACATAAAGCATAAGAAAATATATACACAGGTAGAGATCAGAGAGAGAGATTTTGAGCAAAATTGGACCAAAGACAATCTTTCTAAATATGAGGGACAACAGATATTTGAAATATAACAACACGGCCTACCCGATGGTTATATGATTCACTGGAATCTACATGTGCATTCATATTTCAATCCTTTGTCCAGACTCCAGTCATTAGCCTCAAAGCTCGTTCTTGAGATAAAGCTAGTAATAGAAACAGACAAGGCTTGAATAGATTTTTGTGAATATCCAAGCTTTCCTGCTGCCCCATCTCAGAGGATCAGATTCTGCTTAGTGTTTCGGCTTCGAAATTTGTTCGTGGACCGGTGAGACGGAAGCGTTCCGCTTCAAAGAGCCTTTGAAGAGAACGACGAACTTTTATTACAGCTGATGTTGAGTATGAAAGTTCAACGTAAAACTACGCTAAGCAAGTGCTCCTAATGTTAAACCTGCGCGCCAAGTCAGAGATCTCACCCATTCTCGTATTGGATTGATATCTATCACTGAGACTAAGGGCAGACAAGCTTTGGCTTCCAAATCTCATCTCGTTCAATAGTTTTCCGGGACGTTACTAAAGAATTGCCCTCTTTGATGGACTGTAGGAGGCACTCAAAGTGCTCAACCTCGCACGGAATGACTAGTCCGCCATCCAAACAAAATCCAAACTCCTCTTCTGATTTCTTCAAGAGAAACTCAAAAAAAGGATGGTTCAGGTAGTGTGTAGGAATAACAAATCTTCGTTGCTCCTTCCCAACGTATACAGCAAAGAATCCTTCGGAAATGTCTGTAGGAGTAGGCGTAGAATAAGGACCAAACTTGCAGACCTTTCCATCCATACGAAAAGACTCAGACAAGAGCACTTTGTAGTTGCTCTTATCCATACAAGCAAAGATCTGCAGTATTCTGACAATGAGCTGCATCCTTTTAAGAAGATTTGCACTTATTTCTCTGCATCTGGCTTATGTGGTAAAAGTTAAATTCAAGCTCTCAAAGACCCTTCGAACGATTTAAATAACACATGCTGCCTGATCACTTTTTGTTTCAAGGTGATTCAAGCTGCAATACGCAACAAACTCAACCTCACATCCAGTATGACACAGAAAATTTGACAAATGAAAGCACGTAACCACCAGTTACGCTTGCATCAGATTTGCTACCGCTAAACTCTGTGGGCATGCAACAACACCATCCCCTTTTATGTCGCCACATGCATCATCAAAATCAAACATATTTCCCAATGACAAATCTCAATAATCTCTCACAGGATCAAAAGCAGAGGTCAATTGAGCCCGGTTATATCGCCAATTTTCAAATATCTATTTGTGTCACTGGCTTTTAAACGCTTGTTCATAAAGATCAAACTTCAAAGCAAGAAGATGAATGCATTGACAATGCTAGAGATCAATGCGTTGACAATCCTATGGAGCAACAATTTGCCATGAGTGAGAGAGAGAGAGAATAGAATTAATAATGATGCAGGCAGGCATATACTCCTTTGCTCCATTACTCCCTTCCTTGGGCTCCATCACATCTGTTTCCTCCCTATCACATCTGTTTCCTCCCTACCCTGAATCGTGCCGTCCTTCCTCCCTCCCAAAAAGGAGGGTTTGACTCCAAGAGGCCCCGCGAGGGCCTTGTGCCCCACCGAGCAGGCGGAAGGCCCGAGGGCAGGGGGGGTCTTCCATTGCGTAATGACATGTGAGAGGTTGTTTTTTTTTTTTTTGATGTTTTTTTTAATTTTAAAATTGTTTTTAAAAAGAATTCGGATTTTTTTTTCTGCAATTTTTTGTTGAGGATTTTTATTTTTATTTTGGTTTTTTTTTTTCTAGATTTTTTTTTTGAATTTTTGGTTTTTTCATTTTTGGCAAAAAAGATTTAATTTTTTTTTTCGAGATGTGCATCAACTATGTGACAGCCTGTCATTGGCTATCCACATGCACATTCCATTATAACTGTGTCCGCTGAAAAATTATGACAAAATTGCTCACAAAAATTTCTGATTTTATATTGACATGAACATTATGCTTATGGAGGTGACTCCAAAAAATACAAAGAAAATCTGAGCACTTGGCATTAAGACGTTTGTAAGGCTATGACACCTTTAATATATTAGGAAATATCCATAATAACCACGTCCCAATTTCGCATTCACTACCATGTGAGGGAGTGCATCTAAAGCTAAAAATCAAGACACGAGCTTTAATTTAAGATTGCAATCATGAGGAGGCTAAAAAACAAGAAAAAGTTTTTAGCCATCAACCATAGGGACACATCACTTTCTCTGAATATTCTTGAATAGAGTTGCCATCTGGACCGGACTTATGTATCCATTTGATGGAGTGTAGTGGGGGGCATTCATATTTTCAAGGATCTTACCCAAAATCACAAGTTACGGCATGTATCCATCCAATGGAGGGTAGTGGGGGCATATTATCTAGGACCTTAGATGTTACCCAAAACCACAAGTTTTGACCCATGTCTCTCCTAACACCCCCGCCCCCGCCCCCCCCCCCCCCCCCCAAGGGTGATGCTAACAATGAATTCGGTGGACCCACCTTTGACTTCAAACTATTATTACATCTTGTTCTAACTCACATTAACTTCATGGCAAAGAGTTTATTGTTTTTTTCTTTTTTAGGCTCAAAGCCATAGTCTCTTTCTTTCTAAAAAGTAATTGTTTTTTTTATATGGATGTCTTTGATAGGTTTTGGCGTTGCCTTGCAAAATGCATTAATATGTGTTCAAGTTGGTCAATGTAGTTTATGCAAAAGTCAACTTTAAAATCAATGTCTTAAATTGTAAGGGTATGTGCCCACAAAAAGTTTTGCTACATTGCTAAGGACTTTATTGCAAGAACTTGGTCCTTTAGATGCACCTCTTATATGCATGTCATATACATAGCAAGAAATTTGAGTCCCTCCCTTTTGCTTGCATGCATCTCTAGTTACTTTCCAATAGTTTGGAGGTGACTTTGAAGATGGGGAATTTTCACCTTTTGAAACTCAATTTCTCTCCTTCCTTTCATTTTTTATTTATTTTTCATAGCATCTTGATGGGTCCTCAGCTCTACACTGATGATTTTGTTTGTATTCCAAAACTTCATTAGACTTGACTTTTCTTTTAATTGAGAAGGTTTTTCCTTTTTGTCGCCTCTCTAGATCTATTCTTAGTATTCAGAAGTCCGACCTTCTTGTTCTCTCTCATGATGCTCCTCCTCCCTTGTGTCCCGATTTAAAATTTAATGTTCTTCATCATGGTACCACTTTTGAATATCTTGGTTTCCCTTTGGGTGCCTCCTTATAGTTAAAATTCCGATAGGATCTAGTGCAGTTGCAGATCACATCAATCAATCACCATATCCACTCCTCACAAGCTCTCAAAGATGGCACAACAAAAGTTTTGTATATTACAAAGGAAACTGTACATATAGGAAATCCACAACCTGCATGAAAAAGACAGGTGTCTTAAAATTGGCCTACCACCTGCCACGGGCCCAGTATGGCCAAATTTGACCAACAAACTCGAGACATGCCCTCGAGTATAGCATATAATGTATATAACTATGTACAGGCTAATTTTTCCTATGTGTGGCTACCCGGCTAACCCAAGAAGCCGTCTACGAGATCAGTGCCCGACTGACATATCGATAGTGGGTCACGTCCCGATAACAACCAAAAAACTGTAAATTCTATTTTACTAAAGATATGTACAGTTAATTACAATACTGCATTTTGAGCTTACAATAAAAACATATTAGATCAAATTTGATTCTTAAGACTCTCCCTTAAGCTCAAATGTAGTAGGAGTAAAGAAATATATTGCAGCAGTGTCTGGAGATGTTATGCATATTCTAGCTACCCTGTACTTGACTCACACTCAAGCACACCATCAAACCACCAGGTTTGGCACACAAAGTATCATGCACACGCAATGCTCATATAGAGAGTCTACCACACTCTCGACCAACTGACTCATCCCCAATCTGACTTGAACACAAGTGGACCACATGAGCGACATGGCTCAAACTGAGAAAATCCCACTGCCACCATGAGACTTACATCCTCCATCTAGCTAGGTTGACATCCTATCAGACACTTACAAGCACAAACATGTAAAGCTGACGTAAATGAGCGACTGAGGCTCAACCTGAGGAAATCTTATGGCCACCATAAGACTATATCCTCACCAGATAGACAACTAGTAGATATAACGACAAGTCAATGAGCATAAATGACTACTTTGTTTTCTTGTAGCAAATGTAGAACCATATGCAACTCCGACTCAGATCTAGACTCCCGTGACAAGGTAACATGCAAGCACACATTCATGCAAACCAACATGAATACATCAAATACATGACCAGGCTTGCGCAAACTGTGGCATCCTATCGTACCAGCACCTGTCACCTGTACATCCCTTGCTACACTACTAGCCACCAAATCAGGTCCCCGACCATGGCGAACACCTGCCACCAAGATGCCCTCACGTCCAAGCATATCCAGCTGTTTATACATCCTGAAAGCTAATTCCCATCCATTCTCCATGCTCCAAGCACAAGAGTCTACCAAGAACTTGATGAATGAATGTATGCAAACCTCACCATAGGCTATACCTAAGTAGCTAGGCTATACCTAAGTACACCGATCTCCCAGAGATACTGATGATGATCTGCCTGTCCTACATCCCAAGTAGGCTCAACTTCCCATGCTTGACGTTGCCAACTCTGATTTGACCAGTACATGGGCCTCCCATCAAGGAGCCTATCTCACCATTGTATCCATCATGTCAACCCAACCAAAGCAAATGCAAAATAGATTCACCATCGTGATGAGAAACTCACCCACGATCCTGTAGCATATCAGGTAGGATAGCTCAATCAAAAACTTGTACCATGTACCATCTGATCACTAAGTATCCGTTACCCACTGATAGCTCCTCAAGAATTTGTCCACACCTGTAGTGCAACTAGACTCCAATTGGATCTAACCAAAAGCTGCATCCTGCTTACCAAATAATGATGGATAGAAACAACATGTGACACCAACCTGGAGATATTTGTGCATATAACCATGCAACTCACCTCATCACTCTCCAAAGTATCAGTTGTCACTCCCCGAGCAACCATCCCCCTGCTGGCTCACAACCATGGGCATGTTGGATCCACATCACCTGGTAATGCACTCCATGCCCTCAAGATATGTACCACCTTGTTATGGCCATATTCGGTTAAGGACCTGGAATATTCCTAATATGGTAGATCGGCTCTCAAGTATTCAAGATTATTGGTCACGCCAGGATTTAATTCCATCTCAAGGCTAGTTTGTGACTTATTACCTTGAGAGGACCCAAACACTCTAATTGAGATATATAGAGTATTGTATGTCTGTGTGACGGATATAGGCAGGAGGACCGCATGAAGAGATGTGATCTTTTTATAGTTGACCTGCACAGGGGTTGCATGGTTTCATGCATAGGACTCTACTCTCTATATAATGAGGTGGGGATTATCCCGTCGACATATTGGATTTAGGTAACCAGTTTCTCTCTTCTCCTCTTGCTTCACATGGCATGGCTTGGGGGCTAGATCCAGTTTTGATCTAGGATTGGTTGGGCGGTTTGGCTCTATAGTCTCTCTTATTGTGTTCTCCTATTCTCATCTTAAGGGCAATCCTTTAGGGTCTTTACATTGGTATCAGAGCCCGGCTAAGATGCGGTCATGGATGGATGGAGACAAGCTCTACATTGGGTTTGGAAGATGGAAGCACTTGGAGTTACATCCCGGTTTGGAGTGCTGGTTTCTCAAGGGAGTTTGGTGTTGGATTCACTAGTTTCGGGTTGTAGCATATTTGTCAAATATGGTCGTAGAGTGCTCTTCTACACATGCAATTTTGATTTAAGATGCTGAGATTTCTGTGAATTCATCATTAATTCCGTGTTTCTTGAGAAAGTTTTCCATTGATGTAGAATGCTCTGCTATGGTAGATTCGGCTGCAAGTTTCATTGCTGAATTCTGTTGTAGTTAAGGATGGGGATATATGCATATGAATATAATGCTTTGAATTTGGTTTTGACTTATGTTCATCAAGAAATATGATTTCCTAGATAGCATGCTGAGGATTAGAAGTTTTTTTTTCTTCTACGTAAATCCTCCTCTGAATCTGCATGTGGAACATAAGCTGAAATTGCAGCTATTTTAATTCTTTAGTGTGGAATGGAATGAAAGCTATGATTATTTGTGCAGGGAATCACCTCCCTGAATTTTGTTTACTCCCTGGTGATAATGAATGATTTTTTATTTCCTGTCTTGATTGACACCTGTATTTTACAGGCAAGCAGAAATAAAAATTAGGATTTTGGAGTAGGCAAACCCCCGAAGCCAAAAGCTTTTAGATAGAATCTTGTAGGACACTGTGTAGGCAATGTCCTTGATGAGGCTCTGGTCGCTAAAACCCTGCTGTCAGGCTATGGCAATGTGAAGCAAACGGTAGACGAATTGGAGTTGACTTCAATTCTTGTCTACGTTTTGAAATGCATTACTTCACTAAAGCTATACGATAGTGGTATACCATTCCTTATCGTTTTCTTGGAATAGTTACTCCTAGAAAAAAATCGATGTGAACTTCTTTTTGCTTCTATCAAACTCAAATTGTTGGAAGCAAAAAGTGAAGTACAAATCTGATTTTTGGAGTAGACAGGGTATTTCCTCTGTTCAGTGCATTTGGAAATGATTATGTGAGTGGTTGGGCAGACCTCATTGGATGGGAACTTGAGCGTTGATCGCGGCTGTAGCTTCCAGATTCTTTGTGAAAACCCTATTTGGAATTTTGTGGACCTTAGTGGTTTCATAAGGGGACCCTTTCTTGAATAAGGTTGTGGACCAAAAAATTTGCATGTGATGTATCGGGTTTTGTTACTTGAATGACCCTTGTGGGTTTTGGGTAGATTTTGGGCTTGTTTTGCATGTGAGGGGAGCTTTTGATGGAATTGGATTTTTTTGTCATTGGGCTACTCTTCCGGTAACTACATGGAAAACGGCTAGATCTACTAGTTGGTAACCAGGTGTAAAACCTATATCGATTCAAGAAGACGATTTTCAGGAATCTGACTAAATCGATGAGGGAGAATGAATTATTGATTCTCTGAGCCATAACCAAGATTGGGTAGGATGATATAAATTTTGCTAAATCTATGAACCAATTCATAGACAGCCTGGTTTTGGTCTGATTGGCAAGATTTGATTGTAAGTAGATTTCACATCATCTTATCTTCATTCCAACTTTGTGAGGGAGTACTAGAACTGAGATTATAAGTCCATTTGTTGGATTAGAAATCTAATTTGAGTGAAACACTACAAGAGAGAGACCTTAGTGAGTTTCTAGAGACAATCAAATCCATTTCTTGGCAAGATTTGTGCGAAAGTAGTTTTCACTTCATTTTATCTTCATTCCAGCTTTGTGAGAGAGTGATAGAACTATGATTATAAGTCCATTTGTTGGATTAGAAATCAAATTTGAGTGAAATACTGCAAGTGTGAGACCTTTGTGAGTTTCAAGTCAATCAAATCTATTTCTTGTTTGTATAAGTCACTAGTAAGATGGGATCTGCTGGAGCATACCTTCTAGAAGTTAGTGAGAGATTGAATTCTACAAATTATGCTATTTGGAAGGCTAGGATGGATTCACTTTTGGTGCTCCAAGACCTTTATGAGTTTTTGATTGAGGATAAAGATGAACCTCTAGGTGCACAGGAATCAGTGAGATACAAAAAGAGATCTAGGCTAGCACTTCATTGTGTGAAAATGAATGTGAGCAATGATCTTTTGAGGGAAGTATCATCATGTAAAAGTGCTAAAGAGGCTCATGTAAAAGTGCTAAAGAGGCTTGGGAGTCTTTAAAATCAATCTATGAATCTAGTAACACTTCGAGGGTTCTCATGCTTAGAAATCAGATTTTGCAAAGCATGAAAAGAAGTGAGGAGAGGGCACAAGATTATGTACTCAGAATCAGGTATCTAAATACGGAGTTGGCTTCTGTTGGAGAGAAGATTCATGATGGAGAGCTTGTACAAATTGTTCTTAATGGTCTAGGAGATGACTTTGCAAATTTGGTCCAAAGTTTTGCCATCAAAGACACTTTGCCAACTATAGAAAAACTTGACAGTGTATTAGTGACTGAAGAGTGTAGGATGCTCCATGCAAAATCTAGGATGAGTTCCTTGTCTTGCAGGATGGTGATGAGAAAGCCAATTTCTCATTCAAGGTAAAAAAGAAGACCAATGGAAAAAAGAAGCATCCCAAGGAGGCCAAAGAAGAGGATGATGCATCAAGCTCAAATGACAAGTCAAAGCAAAAATGCTTCTTTTGTGGAAAAAAGGGGCATTATGCATCCGAATGCTACAAGAGGCTAAGAGCAAAAGAGGAGGAGGACAAACAAGGGAACCTTGCATATGAAGAGGATGGAGATGTAGATATCTCATCCTTGATGGCATCTACATCCACTCCAACAAGCAAAAGCAACTCAAAGGACACTTGGTGGAGTGATTGTGGGGCTAGCTCCCACATGACTTTCCAAAAGGACACATTCTCAACCTTACACTCTTTCAATGGTGCTAATAAATTTGTTTCTTTAGCAAATAATCAAGAATGAGAGAGAGAGAGAGAGAGAGAGAGAGAGAGAGAGAGAGAGAGAGAGAGAGAGAGAGAGAGAGAGAGAGAGAGAGAGAGAGAGAGAGAGAGAGAGAGAGAGAGAGAGAGAGAGAGAGAGAGAGAGAGAGAGAGAGAGAGAGAGAGAGTCACATAGGCCCTCTTGACAAGTCAAGACCAAACCTTTTGAACCCTTCAATTTATAGCATAACAGGTTAAAATATAGTTGTATTAAGTCTTACAGTACAGAGAGTACCATAAAGCGAAGCAAGTTTCAGGACACCTAGCTGTTACCTGCCACCGTCCCACAAAACAAAACCGCACAAGTTAGTTACGTGAGGAAGACAAGTGCAATAGCTGAGCATCAATTGTTATCCATGTCCGAAACAAGATTCACTACTTTATAGCTTGACTGCAATTATCTCAAGATGAATCCTCTACATGAATTCAAGTATTACACTAAACACGCTTTTTACACATATAAGCAATTGTGACTACTTGTTTAGATTTCTCATAGACTTTAAACTTTGCATTTCATGATACAAACATCATGGGAGGAGGTGGAGAGCGTATCAGGGTCACCATAAGAGAAGGCAAAAGAGGGAAAGTTTGTCTCAAGGGCAATGAGACCAAGATCTTTTTGAGGCGAGAAAGCTAGGTCACCGTGAGTAAATAGAGTTCATGATGTGCTTCTCAGAGCAAAAGTCCTTTTGGGAAAGGTTCTCACAAAGTCTGTTCTCAATCAACTCCAAGGGTTTAGAATTGATGGTAATAGTATAGGATAACCAAAGAAGTTCAAAGGGAGACATGGAGCTACCACCAATGCAAATGAAGACTCTATAGATGGCATCAAAAAGAGGAGAAAGATTTGGAAGAAAGACAATGGGGAACGTTTGAACTCAAGAGGAGAGAAAGGTCTAGTGAGACCATGAGAAGACGAAATGAGCAGGAGGATCAAAATCATAATAAGCACCCAAGGTTGCGGGGAGGAAAAATTAGAATGAGTACATCTATAGAGAAGGATAAGTGAAAAGATCGATGGGTTTAGAAAACCAAAGCAACCAAATTTTAGAGGGAGTAATGCAATTGTCCCAATTCAAGAGAAAAGGACCATTACTCCAAAGAAATTTTCTAAAATTTTTGGCAATTGAGAGTAAATAAGAGAGGGAGAGTGACCAAAGGCAACAAAAAAACAAAAAAGTTTATAAGATTATATGATATGCTTTAAGGATGATAAGCCAAGTAAAGAAGGAAAGACCCATAGAGTCTCAGCTAAAAATCTGTGACAAATTTGCAACTTAACATGAGAAAGGATCAAGTTGAAGCCATCAAGGTTGGATAAGTGTTAAGAATCAGATTTCATCTGATATGTTTTTATTGTAAGCTCGAAATGCAATCTTGTAATTAACTATACATATCTTCAGTTAATTAGGATTTACAATTTTTTGGTTGTTATCGGGACATGACCCACTATCGATATATCGGTCGGGCACTGATCCCGTAGACGACTACTTGGGTTAGCCGGGTAGCCACACATAGGAAAAATTAGCCTGTACATAGTTATATACAGTATATGCTATACTCAAGGGCATGTCTCGAGTTTGTCGGTCGAATTTGGCCATACTTGGCAGGTGGTAGGCCAATTTTAGGACACCTATCTTTTTCATGCAGGTTGCTGCAAACAGGATGACAGGGGATGATCATCAGGGGGCAGCTATTTCAACTTGGACTTGAGTCATTGGATAGGACTTACAAGAGCAATTCATGATGGAATCAAGATGCTGCAAATGCAAATGGGAAAAGCATGAAGCTTTAGAGCCAGCTCTAGGATGGAGAGCTGATGGAGATCGCACGATTGGGTGTGATCGGAGGGCAAACACTTGGTGGGTGTTTTGCTAGTGATCTACTAGAGGGGACACTGATGGCGAGGACTTCATTTTGTGCTCATTTCGTAGCACAGGTTGGCATTACAGTAGGGGGCCAGTCATTGGTATTGTCATCGATGGGGAGACATCTACCATCATGGGCGTGGATAAGCTACCTATAGCTTTCATGCATTTGGTTGTATTTGCAAGAGTCTAGGCTTGGTATAGGTGTTGGAATTTGTATGGTTCATATCCACAAGTGGTGAGATCAGGAAGCCTAGAGGAAGTCACTCAAAGCCATATACCTCAGTACGATCAGGGAGACATTAGTCTTGGGATCCCGTGAGCGGCAACTCATGGACGTTGGCATGGTGTCAGGTGGCACATAGCCAGGGAGAGTGAGCGACACTGCTAGGAGTCAGAAGAGGTAGGTAATTCTTTGATGATCGGCTTGGATAGCAGGATGGTGACCTAGGGACGGGTCAAGCCTACTTGGAAGTAGGTGGCATGGAATGTACCTGGAGGTGGTACATATCCTGAGAGCATGGAGTGCATTACAGCTTGATGTGGATCCAGCATGCCTATGGTCATGAGCCAGCCGGGAAAGAGATGGTTGCTCAAGAAGTGACAATTGATACTTTAGTGAGTAAGCATGAGAACCCTTGAAGTGTTACTAAATTCATAGATTGATTTTAAAGACTCCCAAGCCTATTTAGCACTTTTACATGATGATACGTCCCTCAAAAGATCATTGCTCACATTCATTTTCACACAATGAAGTTCTAGCCTAGATCTCTTTTTGTATCTCACTAATTCTTGTGCACCTAGAGGTTCATCTTCATACTCAATCAGAAACTCATAAAGGTCTTGGATCACCAAAAGTGACTCCATCCTAGCCTTCCAAATAGCATGATTTATAGAATTCAATCTCTCACTAGCTTCTAGAAAGTATGCTCCAGCAGATCCCATCTTACTAGTGACTTATACGAACAAGAAATAGATTTGATTGACTTGAAACTCACAAAGGTCTCACACTTGCAGTATTTCACTCAAATTTGATTTTTAATCCAACAAATGGACTTATAATCACAGTTCTATCACTCTCTCACAAAGTTGAAATGAAGATAAGATGAAGTGAAAACTACTTTCGAACAAATCTTGCCAAGAAATGGATTTGATTGTCTCTAGAAACTCACTAAGGTATCTCTCTTGTAGTGTTTCACTCAAATTAGATTTCTAATCCAAGAAATGGACCTATAATCTCAGTTCTAGTACTCCCTCAGAAAGTTGGAATGAAGATAAGATGATGTGATATCTACTTACAATCAAATCTTGCCAATTTTGGCTATTTTTGGACAATAACATGACTAAATCTCCCTCACACTTTTTGATGTACTTTCAAGACCTGCAAAACAAGTTTAGAGGACCTGATTTCAGCCTAGATTAATTAGATCTCATGACCCTTAGTCAAATCTAATTAATGGCACTCAATCTTGGTAGCTTATCCTAAGATTTCCACAAAAAATACATCAAAAGCTCAAAATTGAGTTTCTTTGGATCAAATGAATGCCATGCATTAAATGCAGATTCAGAGGTGCCCACACATGTGGACAGTTGTTGGAAGTAAATCTGATTTGTCAATGTTTGGCCAAATCTACTCACGATGTGGTGTAGTATAGAGAGGATCGTCTGCTTCCTAAGTTTTTACCAAGCTTCAGACGGAATGCGAAATAGAAAAAAAACAATGATGAAGCACTAATGCTTACCCAACTAGTGCTTGAATTAGAAATAAAACTAATCTAAGATGACAAAATGCAAAACCTTACTAAGGCTTACCCAACTAGCAAGGAGCTTAAACTAAATCATAGATTAACACCCAAAGGGATTGAGAATGATAGAATGCGGATAAACTAAGCATAAAGCAATTAAAAACATGCCACAGTAAAAACCAATGAAAGGAGGCAAGAGGAGGCCCGAGCACCTTCCCTCAAGCTATGCACCTTCCAATGGGAACACAAAGAAATAGAGTGATTTCTCAAATAGAGAGCAATTTAGAATAATTTCAAAGTGTTATTTACAAGGCAAATACCTCTCCTTTTATGGCAAGGAGGGTCTTCCATAAATATCCACTAACTTATGGGACTAGTCTATTGGATTGCATCTATATAGACGACTAGCAGTTGGCCTCACACCTGGTTTAAGCAGGATACGATGCACCGCTACTCGGGGTGAGACGCCTTTCATGTCTTTATAGGTCCATGCAAAACATGTCGATATTTTCGCAGGAGCGCAAGCCGTCTGCGTTGTTCGCGATTGAGATGAGGTCCGACGTGGACAAGATATTAGTTGGTTTCATTTGGCTCACTCAGAGAAAGAGTGATAGTTTTTGTGACATGATCTATCACCATATCCAAGATAGAGCTTCTTTGATCTTGATCTCCTCCAAGATGAATTGAAGAGTCGTTGATTCTTCCTTGCACCTTTGCACTTGATTTCTTCCATGTTGAGTGAAGATGCATGAGCTTAAAACTTGCTCCTCCTTGATCTTGATGCTTCTCTTTGAAGGAAATATGATGTCTCCATGTCTTGTGAAAATCACATTGATGAAGATCACAAAACATGTACTTGCTACTATTACCAAGATTTATCATGCTAAAATGACTAGTCCACAAACCATCAAAAGTAAGCATGATTTTCCTAATCTTGTGATTACAAGTGATCTTGAAGTTCATGAGGCTACATACTTGCTTATGGATATAAGTGTCCTTCAAGGATGTTTCACTTATTCTCATAAGAAGCTTACAATTTGTCTCAAGAATCTTCTCAGTCTATTAGTGGTTTTGCACTTCTCGACGACTAGGTTTTGTACATCTACCAATAAACCACATGCTATTCCACAAGGGACACCTGCCGAACAATAGATGTCAATCAAGCTGAAAGCAAAGTATACAACACAAGGTTATGTGAGCGTAATTGAGTATATCTATTAAATGTACCTACACTTGTGCCAACGATTTCGTCAGTGGCATGTTTCCAAGCAATCTTTTTTGATCCTTCTTCGACCACTTGCTCTTCGAATGGTGTGATGTCATCTGCTTGGTCTAGGCTCTCATCCATGTCCAGCCTTTTCTTTGTCCTTAACTCTCTTGACTGGTGATGCCTCTTTGATTGTTTCCTCGAGGCAGAGCCTTGTGGCGGAACTTCCAATACAACTGACTTTCCTTTTACAACTCTTTGCCATTCTGAATATAAATCATCCTCGGAAGGATGCCTCTCACCTCTAGGATAGTCCAACCACCATGGACATGTGGTCAACTCCCATCGTGTGATCCCAAGATCATTCCATTCAATGGGATACATGGATGCTGGAGTCAATGGTGATCCAATCAGCAATCTCTGAGGGCAATTTGTCAATCACTTTTTCCTTCTTCATAGACATCAACCATCTGCATAGTTCGAGAAGACTTTCAGTAAGGACAATCCAAGATATTCTAACAAATTTTTTTTTGCTATGGTCTTTACTATATGGGCTTTGTGAGATATACCTGTATGCAAGTCTCTTAAGTGAGTTGTGGCTGCTTGTCTGCAAGAGCTGCATTTCTCATGTCCTTCACCAGGTCACCGAATGCATGAGCAAAGTGAAGTTGTTGTTGCCTTCTGAAATATGCCTCTTCATCAGGAAGTTCCTCGAAGCCAGCAGACAAGTTTTTCAAAATTGATCTGGCAGTTTCCATCATGTGCCACCCATATGATTCCTTGGCCATGAATTTGCAAAAACCCTTGTTATCAGAAGTCATGCAAAGCGAGTCTCGGCTTTCTTTGTTTCCTGCCAAGATGCCCAATATTTCTTTTTTCCTACAAATACAACAGTGCAAAAAATCAATGTACGTAATTGTATTTGCATTATGGCATCACAAAACTCACCCCTAGCGGTATAGGCATACGCACTTATTCGACCCAACGTTAGATGAAGCAATCATCTGTAGTTTGTCTTCGATCACCACCAGACCCTTTCCCTGCCAATCAAGATTAAATAGAATTTGGAAAAAACCTGCGCCATTTGCAGGATTGGCAATAAAGGACAATTTTGTAGCTTTATCTTTGATTGAGAGCTCAACAGCCTGTTGGGAATAGCAAAGAGTGAGTGATTTGAATCATGAAAATATGAGCAATGATGGCATTGCATGTACCAACAAATAAGTGTCAAGTCTAGTCATGGTTGAAGTGTTAATCACACATATTCTAATTGCCTCATGGCACTGTATATCTGCCTCTTCCTCAGTCAATGTGTTTCGGTCAATTCTGGCCTCGGCTTGTGATAGCATTCTTTTGAAGTCATCCTACGCAGTCCATTCAAGAGCGGAGTTGAGTTTGTTATGATACAAAATAACAATACCATAAAGATTTTATATAGGAGTCATATTTTTGAACCTTCAAAGCCAATTGAGCAAGTATGGCCATAGGACAATTGAACCATGGCTTGTGGTTCCCTCATCTCTCTCTCCTAATTTCCACCTCCATCCATTTTCGGTCTTCCAAAGGCATGTGTCTTAAGAGAGTTTCTTTGTTTGTCATGCCAAACTTTTGTAGCATGAAGATGTCATGTGACAATGTGTGTGGGACATGTACTCTCGTTAGCCTGCAAAATAGTTAGAGTGTTTGTTAAGGATGTGTTTTGGACAAGCACAAAAGAGAGAATAAAAACTTACGAGAACTGGAAACTGTCTGATAAATGTGAGTCTTACTGATTTATGGAATGCAAGGCCAATATCAGTTCACCTTCTTGTGATCTGTTTACTTTTATGAAGATACATTCCACTCTCACATGTCGAGCCCTGTTTGTCGAAAATTTTGGTTGTACTCAACAAAAGTCAGAACATTAACAAAGAAAGCTCCAGAAAACAAATGCATAAAGAAGCAAATAAATTTAGTGTACCTTGCTTTATCATATTCATCCATGCCTGCACTCTGTGGTTTCCATCCCATATGATGAATTTTTGTTTGATAGGTGAATCTATTCCTGGTTGCGAAGTAGTTATTGTTCAAACTCTGAATTCACGTCCCTCCACACCGGACCCTAGTCATCAAGATCATAGCGAGAAACTTCAAGCTCGGGCTCCCCAATTCATTTCACAGAAACACCAAGCTCTTTAAGGTATCCCATATCAGAATTGACATGTTCGACTATAGGTGGTGGTTGTGTGGTAGCTTGAGAGGGGCTCACCTCAACTCCTAGGTCCACATTGTCAATAGTGTCTTCACTTCCTCTTGTGTGTGTGAACTTCGACATGTAGATCTGAGGTTGTATTTCGGCATGGACAAGGTGAATGATTTTCTATCGCAGAGGTTTGCAAAACATTACTATCTTAGGAATAAAGCTTCAATCTTATTAAACCGACTTGTAAACCAAGAATGAAAATAATCTTGGTAGTACTAAATATAATTCGAATATCATCCTGTGCCATGTTTGAATTTGTTCTATTTCGAAAACAAAGCTCGCGTTCACCCGTAGTTGTTGTGAACTTGTCACATAGGCCCTGATGGCCGCAGGGTCTCTTTCAAAAAGCTGCTGACGCCACTCTGGTTGTGGTTGGAGGGCAGGTAATGCTTGCAGCTACTTGCCCTTTATTGTCTGAGTTGAAAAAGATATCTGCCAGCCGCCTCTTGAGGACTCATGGGGATACTTTGCTAGGAATTCGTTTATTTTCTCCTCCACGGACTTTGGTCTTCAGAAGGCCCGGCTGGCAGATATGGTGCGTGAACCTCTAGATGATGAGGCTTGTCCTTCCTCTTGGCTTTGGCTTGGACCTGGGCCTTGTTCTCGCATCTCAGCACCCGTATCTGCTGGTCCTTGGTCTTGGCCTTCGGACCCTTGATCTCGATTGAACCCCCCTGCTGCTTGCTGGCTTTGGTCCTGGCTCATGCTGGCCTATGCAGCTTTGTATAAAAAGCAAAATGTGTGGCCATCAGGTAGTGCTAAAATTTCTTAACCACATAGATCATTTCCAGTGCTTCTCACTCTGTGGTTGAATAATTCATTTCTGTATCACTGAGCTGTTGGCTTGCAAATCGGATTGGAAAATCCTTTTTGTGTTCACCTGGCTGGGTTAAGATTGCTCCAACTACATACTTCAATGCGTTCGTATGCACATGAAACTCAATGGAGCAATTGGGTGGATGTAAGAATGGTGCTGAAACCAATGCATCTTTAAGCTTTTTGAAAGCCTTTAGGGCTTTCTCGTTCCAATGTGGATCCTTGTGAGTTTGTAAATTGGTCGGGCTAACTCCGCAAAATCTAGAATGAAGATCATATAGTAGTTAGCATGACCCATGACGATGTAGACTTCGCGGATCGTCCCCAGTGGTGGCAGATCAACAATGATCCTGATCTTTGATAGGTTTGTGATGATCCCGTGTCTTGAAACTATATGGTCGAGAATCAAACCATGTGTCACCCAGAATTGACATTTTTGTGGTTTCAAGGAGATCTGGAAGTTGCGGCATTTTTGTAACACCTTCTCCATATTGGATAAGTGTTCTGAATCTGGTCCATGCACGCACAGATCGTCCAAAAAAATTTCCAATTTTTTTTGCAAATATTCTTTGAATGCCGCCGCGCCTTTGAGCCCCCTCTTTCTCCACACCCTTTGATTTTGTTTGACAACTTGGATGAAAAAAGTGCTTCTCAATTGAAATTTTTTTCTTAAGAAATCTGTGAGGTAGATAACTAGTTCAAATTCTATTGAAAAATGAACTTCACTTTCCTTCATCCTTGAAGGCTTCCATTACAGGGGTAACTTAGAAGAAAATGATTTATAGAGTATAAGTCTGTGCCCCGCAGAGAGAGAGAGAGAGAGAGAGAGAGAGAGAGAGAGAGAGAGAGAGAGAGAGAGAGAGAGAGAGAGAGAGAGAGAGAGAGAGAGAGAGAGAGAGAGAGAGAGAGAGAGAGAGAGAGAGAGAGAGAGAGAGAGAGAGAGAGAGAGAGAGAGAGAGAGAGAGAGAGAGAGAGAGAGAGAGAGAGAGAGAGAGAGAGAGAGAGAGAGAGAGAGAGAGAGAGAGAGAGGAGGAGGAGAGGAGAGGAAGAAGAAGAAGAAGAAGAAGAAGAAGAATATCTAGCTATAGAATATAATTGAAAAAGTAGAACTTGCACATTGACATGCAGCAAGCTGTTTACTCTCCTCCAGAAAATTCATGAAGCAATAGATCATTTCTATCAGTTTTTCTACTATGTATGCATGAATGATAGTATTGTTTATGTATATATTGTTGAAAAAGGTAAGCAAGTTGTTGGAGGTACAAACTATGCTTTCCTAACTTCTTTTGATGAACCTACATGTGTAGATGAGGCTATACAAAAGGAGGATTGGATCCAAGCAATGGATCTTGAGTATCAAGCTCTTATGAAGAACAATACATGGAGGTTGGTGGAACTACCTAAGGACAAGAAAGCTATTGGATCTTCAAAGTGAAGACAAACCAAGATGGATCAATCAATAAGCATAAGGCAAGGTTGGTGGCAAAAGGATATGCACAAGAACATGGTATTGGCTACTTTTGCATGCATGGCAAAGATGGTAAGCATTCGGGTCATCATCTCTCTTGCAACTCTTTTTGGTCAAGATCTATGGCAATTGGATATTACTAATGCATTCTTGAATGGTGATCTTGAGGAGGAAGTATACATGGAGCCCCGAGGGCTACATCTCTCATGGCAAGCCTAATCATGTTTGTTTTCTACAAAAGAGTTTATATGGGCTTAAGCAAGCACCAAGGAGTTGGTATGCTAAGCTCAACACATTTCTACTTTCTCAAAACTTTGTTATGAGTGAGAATGATCATTCACTATATTTTAGATTTTCTGGAAATTATGCTACTAGTCTTCTGATCTATGTGGATGATATCATATTGAGTGGAGGCAACAATCAAGATATTGATGATATCAAGATTGCACTCAAGGAGGAGTTTGAGGTGCATGATCTTGGACATTTACATTATATCTTGGGAATAGAAGTGCTTAGATCTTCTCAATCTACTTTCATTTGTCAAGAGAAGTATGCTAACTCTATTCTAAAAAGATTTCATATGGTAGATGCTAAGTCTTGTGACACACCTATGGAGTCAAATGTAAAGCTCACTATAAGAGGTAATGAAAGATCCTCCGAGGACATTACTCTCTATAGGAAGCTAGTTGGTTCACTCATATATCTAGCCATCACAAGACCTGATCTAAGCTATTGTGTTGGTAGATTAAGCCAATTTATGCAAGATCCTAGTGAAGAGCATTGGAAGCTAGGCAAGAGGGTATTGAGATACATCTTGGGAACAAGAGATTTTGGAATTGCTTGCAATGGATCATCACCTAACTTGTTTGGAATTTCAGATTGAGATTTTGCAGGAGATCAAATGGATAGGAAGTCCATAAGTTCACATGCTATCTTTATAGGCGATGGAGCTATCTCATTCTCAACAAGTGAGGTCGAGTACAAGGCACTTACATCATGCACAAAGGAGATGTTATGGATCAAAAGGATGTTGAAGGATCTTCACTTGCTAGATTTTTCAGAGAGTCCAATCATCAAATCCCGAACTTGAAATTTTAGGACCATTGTATGAACCCTCCTATCCTACTAGAAAAACACATATGTATTACATAGATGGGTATGAGGAAAAATTAGTGCCAGTATATGCCAATCAAGTTCGGGGACCGACGGGGTAGACCCCATTAAATGTTATGGATGCGGAGGCAATCATCATATTGTTGAGTGTCCTAACAAGAGACATGGACAAGACTACGTGCCACACTACAAGGATTGTGGGTACAGACATCTGTATTTGGATTGTCCTGTCAAGAAGAAGAGAGGTGCCAATGTACTCCAGTAAATCTCTTAAATATGGAAACACAAGGAGACCACGACCAAGCTCCACTTATGCCATAACTCGAGCCCAAAAGTGAAATGCACTACAACCAACTCCAAAATCCCTAGAGAGGCTAGCAGAGGTTCATTAGGGTCATTGTATTTGGGGGAATACCCAAGCCCCACAGTCGAGAAAGAAAACTTCAAAAAATGAAGAAATGGGTAGAGGTAGAGTAGGCTAGATACCAACAAGATAAAGAGAAACAGAAAGCCAGAACCTGATTGCATCTCCACTCCAATACACAATTCCTCTCCCCCCACCCCCCCTCCCAGAACTAGTAAGCCCTTCAAATGACACTGCCATCCTAGAGATGTTTAGGCAGCATCCAATTGAGCCCCAGGAAATCGCTACCCCTGATCTAGAAGTGAGAATAACGATATAACTACAAGACCTCCTAACTTCTAGAATAGGTGTACCCTTAGGGATGATACTACATATCAGCCCAAACCTCTGGAGTGATTGAAGAAATGGGTCGAGGCTCTAAAAGGGATAAATTCACAACTTACCCCTTATCCTTGCCATGAACCAGAATCTCTAGAACCTATCCATAGCGGTGGAGTAGAGGATAAAAACAAAGTCCAACATGTCCATAGCATAGATGTTAGGTGGGAGATTGATGCTTCTAACATCATGTTACCTATTGATCATATGGGGTTTGCAAAGGAATATGCTATCATTGATGGTGGATTTGGAGTAAACATTATCTTTTGCTTGGAATCTACAAGGAATGGATTCAGTGTCTTTCACACTCAAATTAGCTGATCAATCGAGTGTGCAACCCATTAGCATGATGAGATATGTTCACGTGAAGATTGCCTATGTGTGCTTCATGATCAATTTTTCCATCTTAGACCTACCTAACACACCGCAATCATATAAGGTCCCTCTCGGACAACCATGACTACGTGCCTCACATGCTCTCCATGATTGGAAAAAAAGATGAATTATCTTACAAAATTTGGAGAAAGCAGTGAAGGTTGATCCAACCACTTAGGTAGTAAAATCGATGGATCAACAAAAGATGACAACAAGTTCAGCTACCACAGAGCGAACTGAAGATGAAGATATGGAATCAGAATATTTGAGATGGTGGAGGCGAATCTAAACTCCTCATTCACCAAGATTTCTTGCAAGTCCTCCATACTTGGCAATGTATTTTGAATATTGCTCATAGTAACTATTTACAAAAGTGAGAGGGAAAGCATGTTGTCCATCGTAGGACTCCCCACACTTCTTACATGGAAAAATTCTCTCAAAAGAGAGTGTAAATGCCTTTGTCCATCGCTGGACTTCCTACATATCTTTAGCAAAAACTTACTCTCAAAAGAGAGAGTGAATGCATGTAGTCCATCGTTGGACTTCCTACATATCTTTAGCAGAAACTTACTCTCAAAAGAGAGAGTGAATGCATGTAGTCCATCACTGGAGTCCTTATATAACATACTCAAAAAGCAATCAAAAAAAGTGAGATAGATGGCACAAATCCATTGTGGATCGGGATGTTCCAGCACCTAAAATCAGACATATATAAGCTATCTTATCAATCAATGCTATCAATGAAGATCATAGTAAGATTTTTACAACTATGGAAAGCCTCCATCGCTGTCTTATGGGCAAGATGTGCTTCAGTTCTGACCAAGCAAACTCATATGAAATAAGGAATAGTTCTTGCATGATCCATAAAAACTAGCACATATTGTAAAAAGTAGCAATGTGGGATATGCATTAGAGATCATCCATGAGAGAGAGAGAGAGAGAGAGAGAGAGAGAGAGAGAGAGAGAGAGAGAGAGAGAGAGAGAGAGAGAGAGAGAGAGAGAGAGAGAGAGAGAGAGAGAGAGAGAGAGAGAGAGAGAGAGAGAGAGAGAGAGAGAGAGAGAGAGAGAGAGAGAGAGCAATTTAACTTGCTTATCCATTTCCAGAATCGACCAATCAACCTGTTGGGGGTATTCCTGACAAACTGTAAATAAATAAAATCAACCAATAAAATGTGTTGCGAGGACATGGCATCCTGCGCGTATAAGCCCATGGCCCAATGAGCACGCAAGCTAAGTTGTGACCTTTGTAAGTAAAATAAAACTTGAGGCCCAAAGTCAATTTTAAACTTAGAGATTACTTTTTTAGAGTTGGGTCCAAATTGGGACTCACATGAATCTTGTGAATTTCAGTGTACTTTTTGTGGACCCTTGGATCAAGTTGGGTCCAAGATGAATGGATAGGATCAGTGTAAATATTAGCCAATAGGATTTTGGGGCAAGGGCCTTTCCCATTTCACCATTTGTACTCTATTTCGATGCTTAATGAGAAGGAGGAAACTCTACCAATTTTGGAAGAGAAGCATCCTCATTTGCTATTCAATGCTTGGTATTGCTCTTGTTATTTTCATTTGCTTTCAAGTTCATGTTTTTTGGTTTCAATAGTTTATGTTTCTCTCTTAGCAAGTACAATGAGCATTTGAGCTAACATCCACCCTCAACTCTATTTCTCTCTCTTTCTCTCTTCTCCCCTCTCAACCTCTTCTAATCTTTCCCTTCCATTCACATACAATCATGATGAAGGTAGTTTAGAGGAGTAGGGTTAGTGTGAGTAGTGTTAGTGGAGGTAGAGTTAGATAAAAAGTAGAGAACTAACTAGAAGTAGCATCTATTCATAGTTAGGTGCCTATCCAGTGAACAAACCCTTGTTGATAGGCGGGAGGGCTATTACAACGTCGGATTGAAGACCCTACAGAGGCGTCGTTGCCAGAGATAGGTTTTCACTAACTAGTGTAGTTGCATTTTAGCTATTTTTTTGCTTTTTAGAGTAGTTTTAGGTAGATTTTTGGGAGTTTAAAGTTAGTTTCTATATTTTGTTTGTGTCTGGACTGTTCACAGCTAGTGGAGGAAGTGTGAGAGGGAGAGGAGGCCCTGAACAACCTCTAAGGGTTTGAAACCCAAACCAACCAGCCAAAAAACCCAAAAAAAAACACTCCAATCTGCATTTTGGAAGGAAAAAGAGCCTAAAATCTCATCAGAAATATCTCCAAAACCAGTGAGAATTAACCCTTGCATGACTGGCAGCAGCTCCAAGGTACTGTCCCAGACCTGCATAGAAGTCTGCAAGAGTAAGTTCCAAGCAGATTGCAAAAATCAGAGAAAAACCATAAAAAATTCAAAAAACCCTTGAAAAAATCCAAAAAAATTCAAATCTTCACCAGAACTCTTGCAGAGCCCTCTGATGTTCCATCTCAATGAGACCAGGGCACAGAGAAGCTTGCGAGAGTTAGTTTGATGTCTATGTGCCTGTGCGAGAGTTCCCAGTGAAAAAAAGACGGGAAAGTACCAGAAAACCCTCGCAAACACCAAAATTTTCAGTTCTAGTGGGCTCTCTCACAGAAGATTCTAAAGTTCCATCTCAGTGAGACAAGGACACAGAAAAGCCTGCAAGAGTTAGTTTGCCTTCAGTGAGCAAAAAATTGGGTTTAAGGACGAAAAATCACTAAAAAGTAAAGATCCAGCAAATCTTTCTAGTAAGAACTCTCGCAGACCCTCTCAATCAGTTCAAAATGTTAATTTCCATCAGTGATGAAGCCTGCGAGAGTCAGTCTTGAGATTTGGTGAAGATCAAGCCAAATTAGTGGTTTTGGACCCTCGCATATAGTGAGATTTTCACTTGGTGTGAGAGTTAACTCTCGTAGAGAATTTCATAGAGAGATCTGACCCAGATCGAGCTTCTGTTGAGAGAGTTACTTCCCAAAAAACTGAGAGATATCAAGTTTTTTATCTGCAAAAACAGCTAAAGGACCCTTGCACACAGGAATTGTCCATTGAGACCTAGAACCAGTGCACCTCTCAACTTCATTGCGATACAACAACCAGTAGTTCTAGCGGGGATGCCACCGGAAGAGCAACAATTCCATGCTCCTGTGTTAGCCGTTATGCAAGCACAAAAGAGGAAGAAAGTGGCTCCCTCACCACCGCCTTCGATCACTGATGACCAACCCTCAACTTCAGCGCCATATCCGAATGTGAGAGAAGAAAGAAGACAATACCAAAAAATATGACACTGGGTACAGAGAGCCCAAGCGGAGAAAAAAGAGCAAGAAAGGGACAATCCCACGAAACCTCCAACTAATGGCAAATGGGAACCGCAAGCAGGCTCACCATTGTGCACTGATCAGAATGATTGGTTGCATCAACATGAACCACCTTTTCGAATGGTGAGCCTGAGGAACCACGCAATGAAAGGCTCACACTTTTACTGGCGAGCCGTGTTAGTTTACCACTCGGGAAACTACTGCGGATTGCACCACAAACGAAAAGCCTTCTAGCTGAATGGGCCAAAACAGATGAGGAGCCAATAGCGCTTGAGCCCATATATTGTACGGGCTATGAAGAGACAAGTAACGTCCTCCACATCGGGACAGCATGGAAAAGTGAGGAACACAACATCACCCTGCCAATCAAACACAAGAGATACGAGGACGAGGCAACAATAGTAGATGGAGAATCAGGTGTCAATTTGATCTCCACTACTTTATATGAAAAATGGGGGATACAAGGGTTTAAGCCAGCAAGATTCGCTATCAAGATAGCAGATCAATCCTGTGTAAAACCAAAGGGTGTAGTTGCCGATATCCCTATAAAAATAGCAGGCATGCAGTTTGTGATCACTTTTGTAGTCATAAATGTACCTGAATCTCCAACTGCATATCGTCGTGTGTTACTGGGAAGACCATGGTTGAGGACTGCGCAAGTATTACACAACTGGAGTATGGGGAAACTCACCTTCGAGAATAGAGAGCAGGCTGTAAAGGTTGATCCAACCACATGGGCAATGAAACCTATTGCACCCAAAGCTGATGACGGATCATCGATGACAGATCACACGATTGATCGCCCAAGGCCAGCCAAGGGTGGTCACTATGATTCAGAGACAGATGTTGTGAGATGGACGGATGCATTAGCAACTATTGACTGCCGAGCATATCAATATGAATCAGATCCTGAACCCAACACATCTTCACCCAAATGTTACACTATGGACACACCAATCACATTTGGGGTGAATATGATAAATGTAGCATGGCTGTCAGCGGAACCTATGGACGATGATTTAGTCCCTTGGCAACATGCTCTAACTTATAATTAGGAGATTGAGCTGACTGATGAGCAGGTCCACACCACATGGACCCAGATCGCTACGGAATCAAGAAAGTACCAGATCAACTGCTGCAAAAGTCTGCTATGGCGAAGGTCTCAAGGATCGATCCATCGAAGGCACCTGTGAATAAGAAGAATTAGTTGAAACAACGCTACAACCAGGTGATCCGAAGGAGTGATCTACCAGAGGAGGCCATAGCTATAGTGGATGTTGATATTCGCAACCACGAGGCGAATGTCACGTCACTTTCGATGAAAGACAACAAGGACGATGTATGTCAGATAGAGAATTCAGATTAGAATGATACCGTAAGCTTAGAGAGGAATTTTTACGAAGACAAAGTGAAAGTACTAGTCGAAGAAATCTAGACGAAATCACTACCTAGTTACTTGAACTCCTAATTAGCTTCAATATGGAGGGTCCTGCTGCACGTTTCACTTCTATCTCTAAAATTAAATATGATTATTTGTTGTTCTAAACAAACTTTTCCCCACTGCATGCATATTTTTATTGTTATGGTAAGCAGAGTCATGATCATATAATTGATTATAAGTCAAAATGTATGTCATTCAAACATTACAAATAACACCCTATGACTCTTAAAGTTGTTTTTATCATTTGCTTCAGAACAATTTGATTTACTCTTGTTCAGACCATCATAGTTACTAGGCGTTTGACAACATAGAAGCCCTAAGCTGTGACATGACGACATTAAGCAATTGACTACCCTTCTATGAGGGTGGCAGCTTGATGACATTAAGCATCGGACTACTCTTCTATGAGGGTGGCAATTTGAGGGTTGGGACCTAAGATGGCATAACACCCAAAATCCCATGGGTTTACCTTACATAAATGTCATTTGGATGTTTTCCTACTAGTGTAAGAAAATAGAATCATGGCTTTGTGGGAGATATTGGCTAGGCATTATGGCTCAAGGTCTTTTTAATAATAAAATCCCATGGACATTATGTCCATAAAGCCTTGTATGGAATAATGTCCATGGGCATTTTTAATCTAGGGTAATGTTCCCATAATGCCTTTTACACACAATAGAAAAACTATGGCTTAGAATGTCTTGGATTGAATGGAAAATAATCCCATGAGGCATTAAAATTTTTATTCTTGGTGTATAATTGAGTATTCATAAAGTATGTGATGATTATATCCAAATACAATATGGATTGAAATCATGATGATGTGTGAGACTTGACAAGAGTTGGAATCTTTTTGTAAGAGATTATGATTGTTATAGCACCCAATAGTAGAGTAGCACATGGGCTTGGATAAAGATGCCATTTAAAATTGTCAAAATCGATTTGGTGTAGAATACACCCCATATGAGTGTTTGTCACTATGATGTAGATATTTGTGGGGACATTCCAAAGGACTTGTCCAAGACTAGAATAGACTCATATTTGAAAGAATAGACATAAAGTGGAAAATGATTCAAGGTCTTGATGGGATGGCTCACTTTATATGAAAGGTTTCACAATCAAGATTCATTGACAAAGCCAAGAGATGCAAATCTTAATAAGCCCATCGACAATGTTTTAGCTTGTCATATGCGGAATGCATATTTAAAGTGAAGAAGCATGAACCACATTATTGCTTCATATAATTCATTAATTTTTCTTCTTCCAGAGCACAAATAATAAGTAGAAACATTTAAATCATATGAGAAGTTTTAAAGATATGGGATCAAAGGCACTCCAAAAAAGTTTTTTAAAAAAATGTGCACTACTCGAGTAAAAAAGTTAAAACTTGCAAAAAGGGACACACACACACACACACACACACGCACGCACGCACGCACGCACGCACGCACGCACGCATGCGCGCACACACACACACACACACACACACACACACACACACACACACACACACACACACACATTTGTGCATGTTTTCTCAAGAGAATATTCTTGATATACCTTGTGTCATGGTTTGTTTGTGTTGTCAATTGTGACAGTTAATCTTTTCAAAAAAAGAAGGTGGCATGACTGTATTTGAAAGGGATGAAGAAAATGTTGAAATTGTCAAGTTCTAGCTTTTGATCTATGATATTATGTACATAACTTGATCCGAGCTTGTTCCCACGTGTGGATGGTAGTCATAAATGCATTCAATTCTAGTTAAATATTTTTTAAGATTTTCAAGGTATATCTAGACTGATGAAGGTACAATTTACCTCCCTTATAGTCCCCTGTCAATCTGTAAGCCAAGATAACATACTTCTCCCAGGTCTGCAATCTCGAAATGTTTCGAGATATCATACTTCACCTCAGCAATAAGCTCCTCACTCTTGCAGAGTACCAGAGTGTTGTCCACATATACAGCTACAATGATGATCATCCCATCTGTAATTCTTACATAAACATTGGAATCAGCTATTAGTGGCTTGAAACCTAAGGATTTCAAGGCTTGATCTTTCTTCTTATACCATTGTCACGCTGATTGCTTCAGACCGTAGATACTCCTATGCATTCTGCATGCATAAGTAGGAAGGGAGTTCAAAATGTAGCCTGGGGCTTGATCCATGTAGACTTCTTTGTCTAGCTCACCATGCACGAATGTTGTCTTCTCATCCATGATGTGAATCTTGAGGTCATAAGCAGCTACATATGCAAACAGTAGATGTAAGGACGAATGTTTCACGATAGGAGAGAAGGTCTCAGCATAGTCGATACCGTATCTATGAGAAAACCCCTTCGCTACAAGTCTGACTTTATGCTTTGAGATATCTCCATCCGGTCCATACTTTAACTTGTATACCCACTTGCATTTTACAGTCTTTCACTTATCTGGTAATGGTTGCAATGTCCATACCTGATTCTTCCTCATGGATTTCATCTCCTCATTCATGGCTTGAATCCATTTGTCTGTCTCTGGACATTCAATTGCTTCCTCAAATGTTTGTGGTTCTCCATTGAATCCACAAAACTCTTCTGATGTAGAAGCTGAGCTGTCTGACACAAATCTTGTTGGTGCTCTTTGCTCTCTTGTCAATCTTCTAGGAGATCCTTCTGGTAGTGTAATGCTCTTGTCTTTATCTGATCTGCTGGCTCCAGAACCATTTCGGTTTACAGGTGTTGTAGCAGTAGGCTGGCTTGTGAATCTTTCTTCGTTTGATTTGTCACTCGAATGAGGTGCGACTCAAACATCTTCATCTGAGTGTTTATCCTCTGCTGCCTCTGTCACAGTTGATAGATCATAGTATTGTCTTCCAAGGACTGTCAGTCTTTGCATATGTACAAAAGTTGGTAACCGCCGACCGCCTTTGGGATATTTGTTTGTCCAGCTGTTTTAGGATTACCCATAAGTTGGCAAAGTCGGTCAGAAAAATGCAAAAAACCGAAAAAGGTTAGGTGCCAAAAATGATTTCTAAGATATTCTGGCCACTTGGCCAGTGTGTCGCATTTTTCACTAAGGAGCGAAAAAGACAAAAAAGACAAAGGTGCCTTAAAAATGATTTCCAACATATTCAGGCTACTTGGCCATTGTGTCACATTTTTCGCTAAGGAGCAAAAAAGGCGAAAAAGACGAAGGTGCCCCTTAAAATGATTTCTAAGGCATAGAAAATCTCAAAGGGGAAAAATGTGAAGGCCTAAAAATATGTTGTCGGCCTTTGGTTTTTCAGGATGCTCATTACTTGAACGACTTGTTTTAAGGCTGAGCATAAGAAATCTAACACTCCCCTCTAAAGTGGATCATGAAAAACTTTGATCTTCAGATTTAACATGTCGTTAAGTTTGAGATGTTCCTCCTTTGATAGAGCCTTGTGAAGTAATCTGCTGCCATCTGATTTGTTCTGTAGAAAATCAATACTATTGTGCACTTTCTCTCTAAGGTAGTGATATCTGATTTCTATATGTTTGCTTCAAGAGTGAAATTTCGGATTAAGAGATAGCGCTATTGTGCTTTGATTGTCACAATAGATTGTTGTAGGAAGTGGTTGTGCAAGATTGAAATCTGCAAGCAGTTGCCTAAGCCAAATCGCCTCTTTGGTTGCATTTGTGGCAACTATGTATTCGAATTCTGTTGATGATAATGCAATTGAGGTATGCTTCCAGCTGTTCCATGAGATTGGGCCTTGGTTGTATAAAAATACAACTCCAGAAGTTGATTTTCTGGTGTCGACATCTCTTGCCCAATCCACATCTGTGTAGGCTTCAAGGATATTGGCAGTTTAGCTGTCTCCATAGCAGATGCTAAGAGTTGTCATTGCTTGAATGTACTTCATGACCTTTGTTAGCACTTTCCAATGAGCTCTATCGGAATTTGACAGGAACTGATTGAGTATACTGATCGAATATGCAAGGTCTGGTCGCATGTAGATCATTGCGTACATTAGTGAGCCGATGATGGATTGAAACAAGTAGTGCTTCATCTCCTCCTTTTTTGCCTCAATTTGAGGAGACGGTTCCTTTGATAGTTTTAGTCCAGGGTCTAGTGGAAAGTGACTGGGTTTGTAGTTGGCCATTCCATACTTTTCCAGCACGTTGTTGAGATATTGTTGCTGGCTAATAAAGATCAGCCTGCTGGGTCGATCTTGTTGAATTTGAATTTCGAGACAATAGTGGGCTGGACCCATGTCAGTCATCTTGTATTCATGGGCCAGCATGCACTTTGTATCTTTCATCAGATTTAGATTATTACTGAATAAGAGTGTATCATCTACGTAGAGAGTGATGATGATGAAGTATTCTGATACAGATTTGAAGTAAACATTCGAGTCTGCTGAGTCTGGATTAAAACCATTCTCTATCAGAAATGCATTGATCTTTTGGAACCAGGCTCTGGGTGACTGTTTCAGCCCGTAGAGTGCCTTGTGAATTCTACATACAAGGTGTTGTTGCTTGCCGTTGAGTTCGTATCCCTCTGGCTGTGTCATATAGATTTCCTCTACGATGGTTCCATTGAGGCAAGCGGTCTGGACATTCATCTGATGAACTTCAAGATCTGCTACAGCTGCAAAGGAGAGGAGTAGGTGGATCGAAGCATGTTTGACGACTAGATTGAAGGTTTTTGAATAATCCAGATCTGGAATCTGGAAAAAGCCTTTGGCGACTAGCCTAGCCTTGTAACGATTTAGCCTTCCTTCAGCGTCGTACTTCGCCTTGAGTATTGCATGGAATTGAGTTTCAGTCCTTTGGCAGCTCAGTGAGTGTCCATGTTTGATTCTCCAACAAAGAATCGAATTCGGTGTCCATCGCTAATTTCCACTAGTCAGCATTAGAAATAGACATCGCCTCAGAAACTGTGGTCGATTCCTACACAAAGTAGCAGGCTGGATCATCCTTAAATGTGGATGGAGGCTATCTGGACCTGTTTGGCTTCTTGGGTTGACCTTCGATCCTCTAATGTGGGTTGACTCGTTGAGATTTTGACTCATCTTCTGAGTCAACATCGAGATTCTGCAGTTGAATCTCTAGATTGGAATTGACTGGTTGTTCGATCCGTGAGTCAAAATTACTAGCAGCTTTTTCTTTGTGGTCGAGGAACAGGTCTTCCACGAAAATGATTTTGGGAATAGCCGATGAAAATTGTTTTCCTACTCTTGTCATGTAGCTTTCTTCTTAGATCCTCAGAGATTTGAGCAAAAGCGAGGCATCCAAACACTCGAATATGTTTGAATGATGGCTTTGATCCTGCCCACACTTCATAAAATGTCTTGCCATTCAGGGCTTTGGTAATGGATCGATTATGTAAGTAGGCAGCTGTAGTAACAACCTCTGCCCAGAACTTCTTTGGAAGAGAGGCATGGGCCATCATGCTCTTGGCACTTTCGATGAGTGTTTGGATTTTTCGCTCAGCTACACCATTGGACTAAGGTGAGTAGCTCGTTGTGTATTGTTGAAGTATCATGTTGGCCTTGTAGAACTCCTTGAATTCTATGGAGATGTACTCTCCCCCTCCATATGTGCGTAGAGTCTTGATATTTCTCTAGGTCTGGTTTTTTGCAGACACCTTGAACTGCTTGAAGAACTTGAATGATTCGGATTTGTTCTTCATATAGTAGGTTGCAGTCCTTCAAGAGAAGTCATCGATGAAGTTTAGAAATAGAGAGCTCCTCCTGTGGAAGCAGTCTACATCGGGCCACAGATGTCATTGTATACAAGGTCAAGCAAGCCCTTGGATGTATGAACTGAGTCTGAACTGAAGGGACTTCTAGCATGCTTGCTGATAATACAACTTTTGCATGGAGAAGTTGGCTTGCTGACTGAAGGCAGGTCTTGTACTAGATTCTGAACTAACATTTGCTGAATATTGTTGTAGTTAAGATGGCCAAGTCTGAAATGCTACAACATATCAGTTGATTCAGAAGTGGCTGTGTGAAGAGCTTGATTGTTAGAAGAATAGCAATTGCTAAGTTTTTAAAGATAGCTGCTTCTTCTTTCGTAGGCTAGAACCTTCGAAGATTTGTCAAGGATTGTGTAGCCTTCTGTATCGAATTCGACCCTCTGACCTGAATCGGTGATTCTCCTAACTGAGAGCAGATTCTTGGTTAGATTTGGGACGTGGAGAACATTGCACAACAACTTGACTTCACCTCTTTTGAATTCAACTTCTGAGTATTCCTTCACCTTTGATTGATGCGATGAGTTGTCTCCAAGTTGCATAACTCGAGAGTGGGTGAACGACTTGTAGTCTTTGAATTAGTCGTGATGGTGAGTCATATGTTATGTTGCTCCGGAGTCTAAATACCAGAAATTGATATCCCGTTGTTCTCCGACTTTGGTCATGAAAGCTGCTTCATCATCATCTTCTTCTTCTTGTTGATTTGAGTGACTGGCTGTAGTACTATGTGCTTGTTGTTGAAACATACTTCTTATTTTTGTTGTTGTACTTCAAAGTTTGGTAGTCCTTGATTTCGTGATCAGTCCTCTTACAGTATCTGCAGAATAGTTTCTGCACAGATTGGAATGATGAAGAGCTTGAATTTGATCCTTAACCGAAATTTGGTCCAGACTGCATGTTGCTCTTTTTGTCAGTAGAGCCTGACTTTGTAGATCTCTTGGATCTAAACTTCTGATTTTTTGAGTATAGAGCTTGAGGATCTGATCCTGAGCCTGAGGAGGATGTTGATCTTCTGATCTCCTCTTGTAGGAGCAGTGAGATTACTCTTGATAGAGTGAGGTGCTCCTGGGTTGAAATTGCCATTACCCAATTTTCATAGTCTTCAGGTAGACTCGATAATAGAGCCATGAGTGCATCAGAATCTGACTGAGACAGTTGCAGTCATCTTCTCCATAGGATTTTTGAAAGTGTTGAGGTGACTCGAAACACTATCTGCTTCAGACATTTTGAGGTTGAAAAACTTCTTCCTCATATGGAGCTTGGATGTTACGTCTCTAATGTTGTAGAGCGTTGCTAGGATGTCCCATGCATTCTTAGTTGTCTAAGCAGCACGTATGTGGCTGATCTGAGTGTCCTTGATGTTGAGGGTGATCATGGCAAATGCTTTGCCATCTCTCAGTCTCTACTTGGTGATGACGGCTACATCACCTTCTGGTTCGAGAACTGTGCCATGAATGATGTCCCACAGTTCTTTGGCTAGAAGTATAACCTTCATCTTGAATTTCCAGAGACGGTAGTTATCTCCATCGAGTTTGTCAATGAGAGATGAACTGGATGATGGATCCATTCTAGTTGAACAAGAACATTGGTAGAAACAACACTTAGAATTTGCTTCGAACATGAATACAGATCATGCTACACAGTAACACAGACAGAAAACACTCTCCACACCAAGCTCACGTAGCAACTATATTTCTCAAAATGAAATCACACTGTACATATAGTTGTTCACTCAGGCAATCCATGCATGACCTAGGTTGCCGTTGGCGGGACGCGTGTCCCATCGACTTGCCTTGTGACGAGGCCAACTGATCCTTATCGACTGATAGGACCCATAGTACAGTAGCACAGTGATTCTACTAACTACAACAACTATCGAAATACTATTGGTTGCGCATTTGCTAGAAAGACGTCTTGATAGAAACAAGACTGATTATCCGCAGTAAAAATGTAGATTACTAAAATGCCTGCTTTGATACCATGTCATAAAACAATGGTCGTGAGCACAGCGGAGGCTCAGTTGCTCAGAGCGTAGGCATGTAGGAACGAAAATGCAACAGTTGGCAACAGAAGTAGAAGAATTCATACAATTTGCGCAAATGAAACATGCAATAGTGAGACAAAAATTGTACTTTGATAAATATCAACAGTGAGTACAATGGCTTGAAGTAATAACTTCAACTTGCTGAGCGTGATAACGCTGGCTACAGATAATTCTGATTGAAAGAGAAATTCCAAAAAAAATTAACACTTACATAGTTTGATTCAGCTAATATAGAGATTTACAAGAGAGAAAATATCTTATAAGCCTTTAAGGCTATTTATGCCAGTCTTTGCATATGTACAAAAGTTGGTAACCGCCAACCGCCTTTGGGATATTTGTTTGTCCAGCTGTTTTAGGGTTATCCATAAGTTGGCAAAGTCGGTCAAAAAACTGCAAAAAACCGAAAAAGGCGTAGGTGCCAAAAATGATTTCTAAGGTATTCTGGCCACTTGGCCAATGTGTCGCATTTTTTGCTAAGGAGCGAAAAAGGAGAAAAAGACTAAGGTGCCATTAAAATAATTTCCAAAGTATTTTGGCTACTTGGCGAGTGTGTCACATTTTTTTGCTAAGGAGCGAAAAAGACGAAAAAAGATGAAGGTGCTTTAAAATGATTTCTGAGGCATAGAAAATCTGAAAGGGGAAAAATGTGAAGGCCTAAAAATATGTTGTCGGCCTTCTGTTTTTCAGGATGCTCATTACTTGAACAATTTGTTTTAAGACTGAGCATAAGAAATCTAACATAGCCAACACAAATCAATAGTATGTCCTTTGCGTTTGCATCTCACGCACGTCTTCTTGTCTCCATTCTATTGTTTCTGCTTTTCCTTGTTCCTCCATTTGTCTTTGTTGGCTCCTTTTGCTTGTTGATCTCGATCCTGCCTTTGATCTGACTTCCTCTTAGGCTTGAATTGCTTCTTTGTCTTTTCTTTGTTGCTGTAGAGAGCTTGGTCAGAAACATCCTTGTGATCAAGATGCTCTTGAGCTTCGACTTCTTCTCGAATCTTGACAACTCCCTTTTCGAGTGTCATAGTAGGATCCTTTGCTAGTAGCGTTCTTGAAGAAACAAAACGTTTCTAATTACAAAGCCTTGCTAGCTTTCAGCCCTCAACTCGACAAAGAAATTTGCGAACTCAAAGATTTGGAGACACGAAGCATGAAAAGTTTTACGAACATGAAAGTCAAAGCAGACGAAGACAAACGGTTCGCGAACACGAAAGTCAAAGCAGACGAAGACGAACGGTTCGCCAACATGAAAGATAGAATCTTTTGTGGTCCAATACGAGAGAAGGCAAATGATCAAAACGAAACCAATGATGGAAACGAAACTTTCTCCTGCCTGCACGCTCCAAAGAGTACCAGCAAGATCATGCAAGTACCTGATGCTAGTAAGCAATCAAGACGAAATACAGACAACAGTTCGCCTGCGTGCGAGACGAGCTCTGTGATCAGGATCCATAGAGATCTAACTGTCCGCTAGTAAAGCGAGACGATTACTCGTGAGAGAACTGTGTTTCTCCTACACCAATGCACAGAAAGATGCACAGGCAGCAAAGTGAAGTGGATCAGAATAGATCGAGGTGGAGAATACATCTCGAATCGCTTCACTAACTTCTGCAATGATCGTGGCATCATTCACTGAAGAACTGTAGCCTATACACCGTAGCACAATGGTGTTGCTGAACGAAAGAACAAGACCCTAATGGAAGCAACCAGATGCATGATGGCCTACGTGAAAGCTCCAAGGGCACTATGGGTTGAAGCAGTAGCTACAGTCGCATACATCCAGAATAGAACAGACAAGTCTGGTGTTCCTCACACGACACCACTTGAGTTGTGGTGGGGTAGAAAGCCCAACCTGTCTCATGTCAGAATCTTTGGCTATGCAACTTATGCACACATTCTTGATAAGCTTCGAAAGAAGCTTGATGAGAAAGCCGAGTAGGGAGTTTTGGTAGTTTATGACAACAATTCGTCATACTACAGAGTCTACATGCCAGACATGAACATTGTGAAAACAGTGAGAGATGTCAGATTCGATGAGAGCAGGACAATGGCCAATGACGATCTTGTCAGCTACAAAGTTCTGGAGAGACAATACTATGACCTGCTGCCAACGACAAAGAGAGCAGAGGACGAACACGAAAACAAAAATTTTCGAGTAGCCTCCCATTCGAGCGATGAATCTGACGAAGAAAGATTCGAGAGGCAACCTGCTGCCACAGTTCCTGTAAACCAAGATGGTTCCGGACTGAGCAGAGCAAACAAGGGCAAAGGCATAGCTGTTCCAGGAGGATCTCCCAGAAGGTCGACAAGACCATGAAGAGTGCTAGCAAGATATGTGCCAGGCAGCTCAGCTTCCACATCAGAAGAGTTCTGCGGGTTAAGTGACAAATCACAAACTTTTGAGGAGGCGGTTGAAGGTCCAGAAAAGGACAGATGGATCCAAGCCATGAACGAAGAGATGGAGTCCATGAGGAAGAACCAGGTTTGGACGCTGGAGCCATTGCCACATAAGCACAAGACTATCAAATGCAAATGGGTCTTCAAGCTCAAATACGGACCAGACGGGAATATAATGAAATACAAGGCAAGACTGGTAGCGAAAGATTTTTCTCAGAGATACGATATTGACTACTCTGAAACCTTTTCTCCTGTTGTCAAACATTTGTCCCTACGTCCGTTATTTGCATATGCAGCAGCTTATGACCTCAGGATCCACATTGTGGACGAGAAGACAGCCTTCTTGCATGGAAAATTAGATGAAGAGGTCTACATGGATCAACCCCCAGGATATGTCTCAAATTCACTTCCTGACTATGCATGCAGATTGCATAGAAGCATCTACGGTCTGAAACAATCAGCCCAACAATGGTACAAGAAGAAAGATCAAGCCCTAAAATCATTAGGATTCAAGCCTCTGTTGGTTGATTCCAATGTATATGTCAGAGTTACAGATGAGCAGATCATCATTGTGGCTGTGTATGTGGACGACACTCTGATACTTTGCAGGAGTGAGCAGCTTATTGCTGAAGTAAAGGTAGACATCTCAAAACATTTCGAGATTGTGGATATGGGAGAAGCCAGGTGTTACCTAGGCTTGCAAATTGAAAGAGACTACGAGGGAGGTAAGTTATACCTTCACCAGTCCAAATACACCCAGAAGATCCTAGAGGACTTTGGGATGCTGAACTGCAAAGGAGCAAACACTCCAATGCTCGCAGGGACGGTGCTGATGAATAATGACTGTCCAAAGACTAAGGAAGAGAGAGAACAAATGCAGCTCACACCTTACAAGAAGCTGATAGGACCACTGATATACCTTGCTGACAATACACGTCCTAATATTGCTTATGCAGTATTCAGGATGAGCCAATTCTACACAAATCCAGGTTTGACACATTGGAAGATTGCAAAACAAATTTTGCAATATCTTCAATTAACGAGGGATTATGGCTTGAGTTATTGTCGTGGTGCAGGTTTCAGGATACTTTCCTATAGCGACGCTAGCTGGGCATCTCTCAAGGACGACTGTAAAAGTGTCTCGAAAGGATGCACCATCGCATCAAGAGCAGCAGTTCTCTGGGTCAGCAAGAAGTAGACCGTTGTAGCCCAGTCATCCTACGAAACAGAATATGTTGCAGCAGCAAAGATGGCCAACAAAATAATCTGGCTAAGGCAGTTCCTGGACGAATTGGGCAAAACAAGGAACAAGCCCTTGGTCTTGCAGATGGACAACACCTCTGCAATACACCTGACAAAAGATCCCATGTTCCATTCCAGAATGAAGCACATTGCGATCAAGTAGCACTTGATCAGGGATCTAATTGAGAAGAAGATGCTGCAAACCAACTTTATCGGAACGAGAGACATGGTTACTGACATCTTTACTAAAGCCCTGGACAAAGGACTCTTTGAGAGACAAAGGAGCAGTCTCGAGATCGTAAAGCTATCATGCTTTGAGAGGGAGCTGAAGAAACAAAACGTTTCTAATTACAAAGCCTTGCTAGCTTTCAGCCCTCAACGTGACGAAGACGTTCGTGAACTCGAAGATCTGGAGACACAAAGCACAAAAAGTTTTGCGAACACGAAAGTCAAAGCAAACGAAGACGAACGGTTCGCGAACACGAACGATTCACAAACAAGATTCTTTTGCGGTCTAGTATGAGAGAAGGCAAACGACCAAAACGAAACCAATGACGGAAACGAAACCTTCTCCTGCTTGCACGCTTCAAAGAGTACATATCTGATTTGATGGTATGACGTCAGCAGATACATTTTAGGTCGTGGCTAATCTGCCACTCTTGTAATTTCCTGATTAGTTGTAGATGCTTAATCACTCTAATCTCAGATTTACATAGAGCAACCTGGATGGTACTTGACATATAGATCAACAAAATACACATACAATGTAATGAAATAGTCTGATGCTAGTAAGCAATCAAGATGAAATACAGACAACAGTTCGCATGCGTGCGAGACGAGCTCTGTGATCAGGATCCATAGAGATCTAACTGTCCGCTAGTAAAGTGAGACGATTACTCATGAGAGAACTGTGTTTCTCCCATGCCAACGCATTGCGTGGATTTGCATGCAGTGCTTGAAGAAAGCAGAGGAAGATCAATATAGATAATTTCTCTTGTTGTATCAGATCTTGAATGCAAATGCTTCTGCTATTAATCGTGTGTCTGAGTTTTAGTGCTCATTTTAATTTCGCACCTTGGTTGAAACTATGTTGAATGCTGCATTAATTTTATAAACGTAGATCAGCAGAGTCTGACTACATTCTAGAGGATTGTAGGAGTGATTCAGCTGGCAGTGTCCAGCGATCGCATCTGAACTCCATCCAAATTGGAACAGAGGATCGTGGTTCCTTCGTGAAAGCCTCGCACTTGCGAAATCCAAATCGTGATACACAAATCTGATTCTCATCAGTTCTGGTTGTCTGGAAGGATCTTGGTAAAGCTCTCAACAGAAAGTAAGTTGCTTCTCTGCTGATACTGCATCTTCTGTTCCAAGATTATGTAGTGAAAGGAATAGATCCTTCATCTTCCTAATAAAGGAAGTGAGGTCTTTACCATCCCACTGCAAGTTTGTCAACTGATCTTCGAGCAGCATGATCTGACTACGTGATTTTATCTGAAATCTTGTGAGTAAAGTATCCCACATCTCTTTTGTTTTAGAGAGTGTAGTCAGGTCAAGAGTCACGATGGATGATGATAACACAGCTACTGCCTTGTCATTCTTCTCCCTCCATTCAAGCTAGAAAGTTAGATCTTGATGAGTCCAGGATTGTACAGATCTTTGATTGTATGCTACTTATTGAAGCCATTGCTGTGAATTGTATTCTCACTTGTTGATGGTTCTTTGTTTCGAATGCTTAGCCTCTTGGATCTGATAGCTTTGCGGCTATGTCAGACTATGACAGGCTCTGATACCACTGATGGAAAGTGTAGTTCCAATAAAATTCTGGTAACAAATTGATGGGAGTCTCTCGAACGATTCGTGAAACTTTTGCGAAACTATTTTTGTTCACAAAAATTTCTATAGTTATGCAAAGACCAATCAGGCTCTATAATGAAATGAAACGAAACGAAACTAGATGAAATGAAGTGAAGCGAAACTTGAACGAGCTCTGATATTGATTTTTGCGGAAAGCGAAGTGATCATGAAGCAAAGCGAAACGAAACACAAAGCAAAAATAGTCGTGAACAAAATCAGTTCGTGTGGAATTTAGATATGATTGTTGGTCACTTCCAGCTATATCATTCCTACAATCCTCCAGAATGTAGACATACACTTCTGATCTATGTTATAGATTAATACAACATCCAACAAGATTGAAGCAGTGTGCGGAATTGAATAAACAAGTAAATGGGATACACGAACAATAGCGGACAAAAATTCATTCGAGATCATACAATCATTCAGAATAATATGTGCATAACAGCTACAATATTATCTATTGATCCTCTTGATTTCAAGCATTGTGTGACAGATCCACACAGTGCATTGGCGTGAGAGAAATACAATTCTCCCACGAATAGCGTCTCGCTTACTAGCGGACTTCTCAAATCTGCTGATTCTCTTACAAAATTGTCTCGCTCACAAGTGGAGATATATGCTGTATATTATTTGTCTCTGTTTTTATACATAAAACAAGATGTATATTGTTCGCGAACTTTTTCGTGTCGCGTCAAATAACTTCCCTGATCAGACAGATTACACATCTATAACTAATCATGGATTACAAGAGTGGCAGATTAGCCACATTCTAAAGCACTTCTGCTGATGTCACAATATCAGAATATTTGTACCTCATGGTACTTGGTTGATCTTCTTGGCCCTTTGTGGAGCACGAATGATTTTGTGTCGCGAAATTGTTCGTGAACATTTTTGCTTCGTGTGTCTTTTCTGTCAAATTGAGGTTGAAAGCTAGCAAAGCTATGGCAATTGAAACGTTTTGTTTCTTCATGTTCTTATTTTTTAAGATGATGACGTGGAATTTTCTCCTTTCAAAGAACTTTAAAATGGGTATTAGCTGGCCTTATAACAAAACCCATGCAAGCATGGGCTGTACTATAGGCATAGTATGGGCCTCGAATCTTTCTCATATTTTGTTATTGCACACTAAGTTGAATGGTGCACAAATGGAAAAGAGTGAGATAGTTGATGCACTTCTTACTCATACTAAGCAATTGCAAGATGAGCTCCATGTAGTTGGATAGAGAATTTAAGATGTGTAACTCACACAGACAAAAATGAGCACTATTCATGAAGGCTACCAAACTTTTATGAGCGGAATAGCCTCTAGGAAAAGGTTATATGCATTTGAGAAACTGCATGGTATCTTTTACAAGAGAAGAACCATGGAAAGTGGTCAAATCTCATCAAAAATTGCCAATAAGTAGACATTGTTGACTAAGGGCAATAGGAGTCACTACAAGAAAGTGGATAAAAAGGGTTCGCTTGGCAAGGATGACCAAGGTGAGTCATCAAGAGAAAAAAAATAGAATATGTTCTATTGCCAAAAGCCAAGTCATTGGGCTAAAGACTAGAAGAACAATAACAACGATTTTAAGGGAAAAGGCAAAGAAACTAGAAATTGTAGTGGAGAATGAGGAAGGCGATCATTTTGTTGTGTTTTTATTATCAAAAGAGGTGAGTAGAAGTAAGATTAAGCTCCAACACTCTTTCTTAGTTTTACTACTATAAAATTTAAGAAATTCAACATACTGTCAAAAATAGTATTATTATGTTTAGACAAAGGATTTTTCGATAAATTTTCAACCATGTGGTTTGTTTGACAATAAATCAATTCGACCTCTTTCTCTTTAACTTTCTAGAAAGAATTGTCAATATCAATTTGAGGCCAAATTGGACCAAGGGTCAAAGTGCAAGACCAAATCTATAAAAATCATGTGGAGGGGCCCAAATTTGTCCCAATGACATTGTCATATTGTTCTATGTACATATTTCATAAGATTGTAATAATTGTCAAGATAGTTAATATAGACCTTTGGTTTGATGGATGGTGGAGATCTAGGGCCTAATATCACTCTGGATTCTTCTAATTGTGGCCTATTATAGCTATTTTAGGTTGAAAATCCTTTAGCATGTATCTCTCTCATTTGGTGGTGGATTAAACAGAAGGAACTGGCTACACATTGTCTACTTTCTCTCTCATACTAATATTGTGTTATTTCTCTCTCATAGCCAAATTTTGGTCCACTACTCAAGTGGTTATCCTTCATGGATGAGATCAAAATTATATGCTAGAATCAAATTTTCAATCTTGTATAGATCGTTTATGAATGCTAGTTTCTACATAGCTACTTTTGCATCTATCAAATTATATAGTTGCAAAGTGTTTGGATCTTGACACTTTTAGTTTTTTTGTAAGTGTTTGTTACTTTCACATGGCATCAAATCTTTGGTTTCTAATTGTCCACTATTTTGTCAAGTAATCCAATTGGTTTCTGCAAGGTTAAAGACTACCTCAAATTGGAAAGCTAGAAAGGCAATTTTCACTATGGTGTTATCCTTTTTCCATAGAGGGGTCAGATTCCAAATAATAATTATCCCCTAATTTTCTTGTTTATGAAATGGCATTTAATCTATATCTTATCAATAAAAGTAAGATCCAAGCTGGGTTTTATTTGGTAACAATTTACATCAAAATGGCTACATTGTCTTGTTGCCAGTGTTCATAGAATCACTAAGTGAGTAGAAGAGTTGAAGTACATCTATTATTGATCTGATTTGATCTCATATAAGTGTCTAAAATCTTTTTTATTACACATATAGAATGCTTGTGGAATCACAAGATTAGGATTTGTGCATATCATCTACATTTTATCAAGTTTGATTTATTTTTTCACACTGAGTCAAACTAACTATTATTGATAAGATAAAAGTTAGATCCAAATCCTATTGACATTGAGGAATCTACATGTAAAGATGGATCAACTTTAAAAAAAGCTAAGAAATAGTCTCGACATCTTTCGAGTGGGAGGCATGATCATGAGTATGATGACACAAGCAAAAGGATGGTCAATGTCTTCAAAACTCAAAGTGAGCATGAGGCTCAAAATTCAAATTTGGATAAGTCTATTAGAGAAATATGAAATAAATCCTATGAAAAAATGTTTGTTGAAACATGTTTGCATGCAGAGAAAATTTAGAGTAGGTAAGGTTGGATGGCCATTGAGAGATAACAAGAAAATTAACAATGACAATATGCAATTCTCTCAACAACATCATTGCAGCATTGGCCACTCTTTGCAATGATTATCAACCTCAACTACTTTGTCGTTGTGCTACTTATAGGACAATCATTTGCTACAAATATTGTAGTGTAGTTATTAAAAGACACGATCAGTGTTTTCTGTAGTAGGTCATAAAGAGTCCTATTTTCAATTGGATATCGATGTTAAGAGTGCTTACACGTAACTATTTGTGTGCTTGAATTGTGCTAAAATGGACACATCAGGTCCACTTTTTGGCATTGTTGTGCAAAAGGTAGTACTATGTGTTCAAGTTGGTCAATGGCATTTCTGCAATAGTCAATATAAGACAACTAAGATCTCAAATTAGCTAGTTACCTTCATTATTGTGAATATAGGAAGCCCACTTATGAATTTGAAAGTTACGTTTTCTATTTCCAATCATTTTATCTAGGAAGAATATGTTTTTGTATGGTTTAGTTGATGTGCATGCAAATGTGAATGTACGCAGTGACATATGAGATTTGTACATCTATATGTTTGTCAAGTAGGATAAAAATGACATTTGTGCATGCAGCATGGTTGTCACCTAGTAATAATCTTGCATTTATATTGAGGTCCACAACAAAGAGAGAAACTACATCCAATATGTCTCGACCCACTAGAGAGCAATTACTTATAAAACACAAGCTTCAATTCGTTGCCTTCAAAGAATTTAAAAAAACAAACAAACAATATCTAGTATGTATCACATGTGTGAGGACTTCTCAAACCATGTGAATGATCTCCTAAGATGTGTGTGATTGCACACAGATCAATCTATCTTGAGGTACAAGCATACTAGCTCAAAAATCTAAGGCAAGAGGACTTGAACATGCATCAATCTTCAACTATTCATCACACATAATGAAAGGACACTTTCCATGAAAAAAACTAAGTGTAGATTTGACTTGCTCTCGGGTAGAGAGAGAATACAATATGGAGCTCTCGGGTAGAGAGAGAATGTAAAAAACAATCTAAGTGTTGGAGCTTCCTATCTCTCAATCTTGCTACAAAAAACTAGTAGCTCGAGATCCAAGAGTGTGGAAATGAAGCAAATTGATTGGACCCCTAAGATCACCACCTCTTACAATGATTGGACCTCCTACATGACACCTCTTACAATGATTGGACCATTTTGGTGCACCTCACAATATGATTAGCCCAAATTGACGAATGAGATCAAGAGGTGATATGTCACTCATCCTTTCGCATCAAGCCAAGTGTCACTAGCATACACTACCACGAGCTAATCCACTTCCAAAATTGGCCTAATCACTTATTTACAAGTGTACAATGAGTGGATTTGAAAAAGACCCCCAAACCTCAAGATAGATGGCTTTTACAATTTCACAAAAAAGACAAGAGAAGTAACCTTAAGGGGAATCAAGAATTGTGACTTGTTTCAAGTTTGATAAAGAAATTGGACATTTTGTCTCAATAAAACCTTAACAAAAAAAAAAAATTTCATACTAGTAAGAGAAGCCCATTACTTGGTAGAAAAGAAAGGCAATTGTAAAGTGTTTTTTTTTTTTTTTTTTGGGGGGGGGGGGGGGGGGGGGGGGGGCTTGTCTACTCCAATTGTTCAATATAAAATAATTTCTCATCTATTTTGTCAAATAGATTCATTTGTTCTTTAGTCATAGTACCAAATTTTTCTATTTCAAACTCAATCGATACTACTGGTTGCATTCAGTATACTAGATAGTACGAAGTTTTCCTTGTTGTTATCTTCTTAGCATTTCGATATGCTTAAAGCACAGATTGCAGCTTTTGATCCCAATCTAAAAAATGTGCTTTGTGATTTTTCTCAAAATTCTACATTAGAATACCGTTACCTCACTCTGTTCATATATTTGCTTTTGGATGGTATAGTGTAGTTTTGCACCGTTTAATCTTGAAATAAGTGGTCAACTTGGCAATTGTTTCATTAAGAATATGTGTGCCTCGATCACTCAAGAATTATAATGGGCAATCATATCTAGTAATTATATTTTGAAATATTTTAGATAGTAGCATCTACCTCAACCAATGGCATATTGATGGAAGAGTGAGTCACGCATTTTATCCACTCTTAGTATGTGGGGGCTTTTCTAGTTATCATCACACTTTTCTCATTGGTTTGATCTTGTATTGAACCTGCCCATAATACTCTCTCAATCCCTCCAATGCAATCTTTCCTAGCCAGATCTATCCAAAAACATTGATTAATTCTAGGTGAAAAAAAGCATATTCTAGGGGCAAAGAATGAGGTATGCTAGTGCACTACGACAACTAAAGTCTCTCTAGATCCTACAGTATCAAAAGTGTTATAATTGTTATCCAAAGTTTTAGCACTCTTGCTTTAGACCGTGTTGCTTTGAACCTAACCGAATGTGTAAACTCAAGTTAATTAAGCAATTGTAGACTTGTATAATATATAATGATGTGAGCAAGGAGCAACCCATGCATGATCCTCTACATATTTTGGCGAATACGGTGTTGGTACTTTCCAAAATTGCATCAAAAAGTTCACCTTATTTTCTAAACTAGTAGCAAGAAAATTATTGTATGGACATTCATGTCCATCAATTTCACAAATCTCATATCTACATGAGAATTGAGAGGAGCAACAAATTTCATGTCTACACATCTCATATCTACACACACGAGGAAGAATTGAGAGGAGCAACAAATTTCATATCTACACAAATCTCATATCTACACACACTAGGAAGAATTGAGAGGAAAAAGCTCAAACATGTAGCGATGCAACCACATTTCGTCATGCTTAAAGGATGAGGTAATGAGAAAAGGCTAGCTCTTTACTCAACAAGTAGATGACAAAAAAGAAGAAGAAAAGGCCTATGGCAATCTCACAACTTAAGGTAAAACAACATCCAATCATAGTCCTAGACCAATCGAACTACTGGCAACAACGATGGCAATAAGATGAATATCACATCAAATAAGGACCAAGTACCAAGGGATCAGTACAAAGACAATGTTAGGGGCTATTAGGCTATTTCTAGTTACGTTGTTTTGATACACTCAATTATTGCTAGCTAATAGCTAACTATCCACCATTTGAATTTACAATTTTTTGAATATTTTGATATCAATATGTAAAGTTACTCCTTCATAAGTAAAAAATTTCTTATGCATATGCAAAGCTAGTAAGTTGTCACTACAAGGCTTGATGTTCTTTGAAAATATGTTTTAGTATGTTTGCAAACACTTACAAATTGTTGATAAAACCTAAACTTCACTCTTTCTCTTTTTAGCGCCTTTGTGACTATTGTAGCACATTGAGCAACTTGAAAATGTAGATATAGTTTATGTTTGCTCTGTCAGCTTATGTTTTTCTTCAACCATTTCTTTTGTTTGCATAATTTGGCTCCCTATTCTTCTTCATAAGGGAAGTAATTGTTGATATTGAGACTTGGGCAAATCCATTTTATTTTATGCAAGTGTTCAATTTCGATGATCTCCAAAATTTGTCCCATCTCCGAGCTCCCAGGGCATTCTTGTGTACTTTTCAAATGTGTGGGGACTCACAAATCAATGTGATTGATCTTCTAAGGTGTGCATGATTGCACATAGATCTATCACTCAATTGATGCAAACAATCTAGCTTGAAAATTCTAAGGCAAGAGCACACAAAACATGCATCTATCATTCACCATTCAACATTCACATTGTAAGGCAACTTTTCATGAAAAAAACATTATAACCCATTAGGTACTCATACCAAGAAGGAAAGAACTCCTGTGAAGTTACATCATTGAATGAATTATGTAGAAATAAGATACAAGCCCACTTGCATAGATGAATTCAAATTTGACATTTACACCATGGTTTGAACAGTAGTTGTGAGCAAAATAATGGTGTCATAAAATGATTTACTCACACAGAATATTTCTAGATGTCAAATAGATGATTCTTAACAAAAATCAAGATAAATAAATAGGACAACTTAGTGAGCACTGAATTCACTACTGTTAACATAAGCATTTAGATCCTATTGGTGTCTTGAAACCTGGATAAGTTTATGAGACACCTTCACCTTGAGGTCTGGAATTTCATTCCACATTCAAGACTAAGCAATACTAAATTGGACTACAATCTCATAGATTAGCTTTCTTGTTAATCCAAACCAGAGATCATTTTGCTTGAGAGAAGTCAAGAGCTATGCACTTGCTTGGTAAGCTTAGGCAGAGGCTTTTGAGACTCTGGGAGATGTTTGAGAAACAACGCATGTAGCATCTCAAGATAGTGATCTATCTTGTCGATGTCCCAATCATCGGTATTAATTGGTGGCAGAATGGTCACCTTCAATGGAGTGGGACGAAAATTAAGACTACTCTTACGCCATGCGAGGTGGGTTCCTGTGAGAATTATGGGAACTATAGGACGCCTTGTTCGTATGGCCAAATGAACACATCCCTATAACAGAATAACAACCAAAAGGCACAATTAAGAGTCCAGTAAATGACTATACAAATTACAACTTAACACAATGCTTGCTTGAATCTATGAAACAACTAGTCCACCTTCTTGAAATGGAGCAACCTCCCACTTGAAGACCTTGTGCCCTCTGGAAAAATAATGAGTGACAAGTCCTTTTGGACTACATCATTGGCGACCTATGAAATAAACACAAACAGTTTAATCTTCGAAAAGGGCAATGAAATATGATTGCCATAACAATTGAAGTAAAAAGCTACTATTACACGTGAAATAAGAAAAGTTCTTTCCCATTCTGCCAAAAATTCTACCATTGTAACATGATTGTCTTGCCTATTCAGCCAAAAATCCAGAGGCCTTATATGGCAGGATGTGGTAGAACGCAAATATTCAAATGCAAGAATGATGCTATTTTGCATACCATTCTGCATATGCATAATCGTTCACTCTGCATGCAAAATGGGCAGAATGTACAGAATTTTGCAGAATAAGAAAGATCTTGCCATGAAGGCAACGGAACAGGCGCCATGCCCAGCCCATTGGGTTCAGCAAGGGCTGGGGAGGGAGGAATTGGCTTGGCCCATTCCATAATACATCAAAATCCACATTCCTTCCACATCTGCCCTTACAAAGAAAGAAGGTCCACAAAGCTTAGCAAGCATTGCAGGCTTACTTGATTCATAGATTTGATGGCTGCAGCAGGATTTGAGCGGTCAATTCGTAGGTGATTTGCTAATACATACAGTTGCCCGAAAAAGGGATACCATATAATCTGCATAGAAGTGCCTCAGTCAACAACAGATGTCAGATGTTGTCCTCGAATAAGAGGTGTGCTGCTGATGGAGGAATCCTTTCCTTTCCTCTCCTTGAGGTCTGGAGTTGGACTCCAGTGAGCCACACAATGAGGATGTACATACAAGAGAAAAAATAAAAAAAAAACAGATGCCAAATGTCAGATGTTGAGGCTCAATTAACAAGCTCCATGCATGTAACCACTAAGCATGTGAACAAAAGGACATAAGCAAGACATTCGGTCTAGACCACACCATTAACTCCAGTCTGCATGGTTGCAAATTGGTTTCTGTAATACAATGAAGTCAGAGCTGAAAATTCTAATTGACTTACGATATCAAATGCATTTGAGGAAGCACAGCACTTCAGAAGGAGAAAGAAATCATATCACTTCAAATACCAAAAAGCTCCTTTAATCAGGCCAAATACTCGATTAGATTTTGATTCCCTTTCAGAGTTCAGAAACATATAAGCATCAAAAGTCAATAGAACATAATAGTTCTAGCTCAAACTGTCACTCAACAACTATTCTACAGCCTGCACAAAACAGATGAAGTAGTTAACTTGTAAGGATTATAACCATCTGAGCAATTCATGACTTTACCTCCTTTTTGGCGATACCAACTGTCCCCGTGGGAATGAGCCACATCACAAGGACAATATCCAGCAATGAAGCATGATTGCTTATGTATATAGCTTTTGTATTGGCATTTTCCACTCCTTCAACGGTCAAGGGGTTTCCCAGAATCCACATCTGCCAGAAATAAGATACATCAATTATCTATTACCTCCATGTTCCTACTATGGTAATTGTTGGAGACGATTTGAACAATCTGTGAAAATTAGCTTGTACAATGACTACAACATGAGTTGAATAAGACTTCAGCAGAGGTACTCAGGAGCTACAAGAGAACACAAGCTGCCTTGAAACAGTAAACTATGTGACAGAGTAAAAACAGAATCCATGGTGAATGAAGATACTTTTTGTACTTCAACAATTTCATACAGAGTTTCTCTGAATTTGAAATCTTTTCCAGTTTGCAGATTCTGGGTCAAGAGCATGGCTAAATTTTTTTCGGTAGAAAACCTGAAGAAAGTACGTTTTAAGGCAGTCATAAGTACCATCTGTACTTAGTCCCTAGATTTCCTTATAAACAAATGTCCCTATCTTATTTTGAAATATATACGATTTAAGCTTAAAGAGGCAGGAGGCTACTGTTATGATAGCTGTGAATCACAATGATTCTAATCTATGAAAAGGGCAAGAGCAAGACAAAAGCATTACAAGACACATGCTGGGAAGAAATGGTGGGTATACGAGTTAAATCGAATAGGACAACATCAGCTACTAAAGAGACAGGATGATCCCATCACAAAATATCACAGTATCAGCTTCAGCGTGCAGCAAATGGAAGTTCCTCTGTTAAAAGGCTTCCTTTTGACTGGTGACACAAAAATTTGACAGCTAGGAATGCTCTCAAACACAGGAAAGCACATTCTCAGTTTCAGCCTGTAATGATGGATAGAAATAATACCTTTTCCACCTTTAAGTATTACTCTAACAATGATAATTGATATGATATGAAGATTATTCTTTGAATTGAAGCCATTTTCTCCTCCATTCTGTGTTGTAAAGTTCAGTTTTCAGATCCAAATTTGCACTGCTGTTCTGCTTCCACTTTTCAGGAATGTTTTCATTCCTGATGCCTGTTCCTAATCATGTTTTGTTCCAACGTAACTTTTGATCCAAGTGTGACTGACTCTTATGGCCAATATTAACAGAACTCTGTTTCAAATATGGAGTCAAGCGAACACCCATTAATAGCAAGTAAATGCATGAGAGCTTTCATTTTACAAAGCCTACCTAAAAGATTGAGAGAAAACCTTCATCACCAAAGTACCAAGAACCTGTTTATATAAAACCAGCATAAAGAATGATAATGCAAACTGTACTAAGAACTACCGAAGAAATAAAATCTCAAAGAAAGCAGGAATAAGAAATGCTTCAATAACAATGTCCTCGGAATAAGCGTATGTTCACTGGGGGAGATTGAGACTGAGGAGCATCTAATTTTCAGATGTCCTGCTTAATACAAGATATGGGGTGGGTCACTATTATTGCCTAATCAAAGGCTGATCCACCACTTTATGTTCTCATCACCTATGAGGATCCTCAGTGTGTGGCCATCATACTACATGAGATTTCTCTAATGTAGAAAGCTTTGTTCCATGATCAGCCATATACTCGAGATACATAAAGCCTCAGATTACGGCTGTCTTCTTCAGGAGGAGAGTCCGAATGGACTCAGAGTCAAAGGATGAGGATATTCCTATTCCTATTCCTATGAAGGATTGACATTGTGATCAGCGATATGTAGAGCACATCACCTCCCTGCTGCCTCTAGGGGTATCATGAGGGTTTTTATTCAAGACCCCACACCAATCAACCAAAGTACGAGACATAGTCGTTAGCAGATCGGCTTTTCTGATTCCAATAAGTACGTATAGTACAACCTCTTTCAACCGTTTAATTGAGAGTGCATCTCCAACTTGTTGCTTCTATGGATTCTCAGCCTGATATGAGAACTTCATCATCTATAGTTTTACTCAATTTCGTCATTTTCGAAGTAGTGATACTAGCTCATGTTAGTCTTTTCTTTGTTGTTTCGGAGATGTTGAATATGCTCCCTTATGTCTACATACTTGCAATGTACTTATTTGTCTTATATGCCTTTTGGCATTTAAAAGACATTGATAAAATTCTCTCTCTCTCTCTCTCTCTCTCTCTCTCTCTCTCTCTCTCTCTCTCTCTCTCTCTCACACACACACACACACACACACACATTCATGCACACATGCACACAGACCACAAGGATGATCGTTCCACAAAGAAATAAGCCTCCGTCTTTCTTACCAACTAATAATATAAGAGCTCCCAAGAGAATTCACTAGGTTGGAGGTATGGCCCCTACATAGATTATCCACAAGCTGCTTAGGAAATTCATCCTTTTCCTTTGGGTTCAGCCTATATGAAAAAAGCGATACCTATTGGAACATAGGTATATCTAATGGTCTACTCCCCTAGAGGAGGGCAAATTGTTACATGCGAATAACTCTAAGCTCCTCTCCTAAACTAATCAATGTGTAGAATGAATCTCCTCCCATCCTTAAGCAAGCCTTTAAGCACCTTGCTTGTGGGAATCAATTCACCTACCAAGCCTTCCCCCCTCCTGACCTATGAATACAATGTCTTAATGCTATGCCACCCACATGCCCGATGCACATGTGGCTTTAAGACCACACCTGTCACATGTTGGCTAACCCTAGTCACTGCTCGCCAAATTACGGGTTAACTTGGTCAATTGTACATTGGCTCTACCAAACTCACCGCGCAGCAGGTTTCATGCAAGTACATGGGTTGCAATTGCAACACACCTGGTCCTGACTAGCCTCAGGTGCCTCTAATGGAGAGTCATTGACCATTAGTTTCAATCCCATAACCTCTGGAGCTACTGCTCTTGCCGAGACATGTTAGTACCATGACTCCTTCTGTAATAAGTCCCCCATAGTAGGGCAAACATTAAATGATCCACCCAACCTCCCTGATATAGAGTAAGCCCCTCCTAGCCCAGCGTGAGGACTGGTGGCATGCAACTGCCAAGTGTCGGCCACGTGGCACTGACGTGGCCGACTGCACGTCGGGACCCAACTGGGGGCCCTGTCCTGCTGACAGGGTCCCTAGACTGTGTTAGGCCCGCCATGGCTATGGACCATGCTGGGGCACACTACTCACACTGTCTTGCCCTGTTGGTCGTGTATGCTGGACACACGGCTCCCATACTCTGCTCACCATATTACAAGAAAGAGTTCCATGTGCATATTGACGCAAGTAAGTATGCCATTGGAGACCCTGACTGTGGTATCTGACCTATCTGTGTTCTCTAGGGTTCGGCACTGGTCACGAGCTCGTAACACTCCCTCCCCATTAAGAACCGTCTTGGTCCTCTAAGACAAAGTCTGGAAAAATCTTGCGAAGGACGTTGCCTCTTTCCCAAGTGGCATTCTCAATAGGCCGATCATTCCACTTGACCAGATATTCTTGATATAGAGTATGACGAGTCTGCGTCTCTCTACTATCAAGAATCTCCTCTGGTTCATGTGGAGGTTGCTGAGGATCCAATGGGAGAACTAGAACACTGTCGCCTACCAGATTTTCTGATCTGGTTAAGGCTTTTCGTAACTGACTTACATGAAAGACTGGAAAAACCTTACTACTGTGTGGGAGTTCTAGTTCTAGTTCATAGGTGACCTCGCCTAGTCTCCTACTGATGGTAAAGGGACCACAATACCTTGGAGACAACTTAGCACACACTCCTTATTTGAGGGTTTTAGAGTCAACTGGGACTCTCAAGTAGACTTTCTCACCAGCAGAGAACTGCACATCCCATCTGTGTGAGTCTGCATAATGCCTGGCTCGATCCTGGGACTGCCTGATGCTACGCTTAGCAGGTTCTATCATCTGGTTTAGGTCCTCTAAAAAGTTTCTGGCTGCTTCAACTTTTTCTTGTTTAAACCCTACAGCTGTGGGTGAGCGTGGCTGAAAAAACCGTACATTAGCATAATGGGCTGTATCATGTAGCTGAATGTTTGCTACTGTTATAAGCAAACTCTAATATCGAGAGATACTCCTCCCAATTAGTCTGCTTCTTGCTGACGTATGCACGAAGCATATCCTCCAGCACTTGATTTACCCTCTCTATTTGACCGTCCATCTGTGGATGGTCGGTGGTACTCATATTGAGTTTAGTATGGAGATGATGGAATACTGCCCTCAAAAAATTCCCACTAAACTTACAGTCCCGATCGCTGACTATGCCGGAAGGTAGACCGTACAATTTAAATAGCTCGTCTACAAACAACCTCGCTAACTCTAGAGCTCTAACGGTTGTTTTGGTCGGAATAAAACGAGCCATTTTGGTCAGACGGTCAACTGTGACCCATATAGCGTCATTACCCTTTTGGGTTTTAGGCAGGCCTACTATAAAATCCATGGAGATACTGTTACGAGCTCGTAACCAGTGCCGAACCCTAGAGAACACAGATAGGTCAGATACCACAGTCAGGGTCGTGTCCAGCGTACATGACCAACAGGGCAAGACAGTGTGAGTAGTGTGCCCCAGCACGGTCCATAGCCATGGCGGGCCTAACACAGCCTAGGGACCCTGTCAGCAGGATAGGGCCCCCAGTTGGGTCCCGACGTGCAGTCGACCACGTCAGTGCCACGTGACCGACACTTGGCAGTTGCATGCTACCAGTCCTCACACTGGGCTAGGAGGGGCTTACTCTATATCAGGGAGTAGGCAAGGTTGAGTGGATCAGTTAGTGTTTGCCCTACTGTGGTGTTAGGATCTATTACACTGGTATCAGAGCCATCTCCATCCTAGGGAGTTCAGGACAGCAGTAGAGAAAGCCATCAGAAGATAGGAAGTGTTTCTCAGATTCTCAGAGAGGAATAGAGGAGGAGGATCGCTGTAGGAGCAGCCTTCAAACTTCTGATTTCCACTGAGAAATCACAGTAGCAAGGAGTCAGATTCCAAGTGTAGGTAACTCGCTGAAAAAACAGCTGTTTCCCACTGAGTTGAGAGGATTCTCTATAGTTTTCCCAGCGAAATTAGAGTAGGAAGAAGCCAGCACCTCCATCGCTGTACAGTCAGAGACCTACATCCGATTTCCAGGGAAAAAGTTACTGGTTCTCAGCGAGTTGGAAGCCAAAAAGGAGGAGCAGGGCCAGCGCTGCCAGTACTTCTGAAAATCTGGTTTTTCAACAAGTTTTTGGGCCCCAACGTCAGAGATTTGGAGCAAGAGGATTCCTATCAGACCAGCGAGCTACTATCATCAAAAAACCGGGAAATTTAGCACTGTTTTGAAGCTTCAAACTGGCATTTTTCGGAACAGCAGGTCTGAAATTTTGGGGAAAAGAGCTGAAAGGGTTCCTCTTCATTCTTTCTTTGGAAGTACAGTCCTCAGAAACAGCTAAGTCATCTTTCCTTTCCCTTGTACAGTTGTAAATTAGTCTTTTAGACTTTTTTCCTTCAGAAGTTAAGGTAGCTCTCTTTCAGTTTCGAAGATGACCACTCCTCAGGGACCTGATCAACCCCAGGAGAGAGGCTTCGACGAACTTGAAACAGAAGCCTTGGCTTACAGAAAAGGGAAGGAACCCATGGAAGTAGAAGAACAGGAACAGTTCGCCGAAGAACTCGACGAACTGGTTACCAAGGAGCAGTTCCTCCAATTGGTAACAGAAGTGGATGAACTGAAGCTGGCATTAGCCAATTTCAAGTCCAGTGTGGACGACTCGTTCGCTGAACTCAAAAACTTGATTTTGAGCTCCGCGAAAGGAAGCCTTCCCTCCACTTCTCAGTTATCCCCTTCTCCACTTCCATCAGTTGCGGGTGAGACTTTACGGTCTCACCCCAGTGTTTTTAAAGATTTAAAGCCTCCTACTTTTAATGGGGAAGAGAAGGATAGAAATGCAGATATTCTACAAACCTTCCTCAGCAAATGGAAGAACATTCATGCTCTTAAACAGACCCCTGACCATTTGCAAGCAATTGAGGCCAGTCTTTCTTTAGGGCCTATGGCCTATAAGTGGTGGTTAAATCTCCAGGAGACTGGGCAGACTCCCCGGTCATGGAAATCTTTTGAAGAAGCTTTCCTAAGAGAATTTCTACCAGAGAATGAACTTGATAGAGCCTGGGAAGCCTGGGAAAGAACAGTAATGGACAAGTCCCTCATCCAATATATCTCGCAGTATCGAGAAGCAATTTTAAAGATTAAAAATATGGATGACTATCAAAAAATCAGGGGATTTGTCCGTGGCCTCAAAGATGAATATAAAGTAGAGGTCCAGAGAAACTCGCCTACTACCCTTGAGCAAGCTCTCAGATATGCTCAAATCTATGATGATTCAGTGGGTAGGAAGAGAGCGAGACAGCAACCACTTTCTGAGCAGCTTCCTCAGAAAGACTTTCAATTTAAAAAGAAATTTTTAAAAAGAAAGAAAGAAGATAAATTTAAAGGTGAAGCTCCTCATACAGCCCTTCACTCATACAGCCCTTAAAACCAGATGATTTTGAGAAAGCCAAACAAGAACGTTTGTGCTTTGTGTGTATGGGCAAGGGACACACAGTCAGACAGTGTCCCAAGGGGCCTTTCACAAAAAAAGATAAAAAACAAGTTCATCTTGTTCAGACCGTATGTTTCCCTAGTAACTCGGCAGCTTCCGAGATCAAAGTGTATCATGAAGATCATGAACACTGTTGCCAGCTGACCTCTGCAATGCTAGCGAGACCCTTCAGCTTTGGGCCGCATGACCTAGTACGTATGCATGGGAAAGTTGGTAACCAGTCAGTAAGAGTCATGGTTGATGATGGGGCAACCCATAATTTCATCAACCACACCCTGGTTAAAAAGCTTAAACTACCAGAAGTACCTAGTCAGCATAGGTACATAGTTTCATTAGCTAAGGGTGAAGATAAAAAAATATGGGAAACTATGGTAAGTAAGTTAAATCTTGGTATTCAGGGGTACCAAGATCAAATAAACTTTCAGATAATGCACCTGGATCGAACAGACATTGTTCTCGGGAGAGATTGGCTCTACAGTTTAGGACCTTCCCTCCACAGAAACTATCAGGAGAACACCCTCAGCTTTCAGTATAAAGGCCGAGAGATCCAGTTGCATGGGGAGCATGATGTTCCCAACAGCCCTATGGTCTGCAGTTCAGAGCTCTGTCAGCTAATCGGAGACGAAGACCATCAGGTATTCTTATGTGACTTTCAGTTTATTCCTGAAGTTTCTATTTCCAGTTCTATTCAGCAGAAAATCAGTAAATTAGAAACTTTATTGTCTAAATTTAAAGATGTTTTTCCTGAAGATTTGCCACATGGCTTACCACCTAGCAGAGAGGTAGATCATGTAATAAACCTAGTACCAGGTACAGCACCTGTTTCTAAACCTCCGTATCGGGTCAGCCGAACAGAGGATGAAGAAATAACTAGGCAGTTAACAGACTATCTTGGGAAAGGCCAAATTCAGACCAGTAGTTCACCATGGGCCTCACCAGTCCTATTGGTGAAAAAGAAAGAGGGGTCTATGCGTCTTTGCGTAGATTACAGAGCCCTCAATAAAGTCACAATTAAGAATAAATACCCTATGCCTCGAGCAGACGAGTTGTTTGATCAACTCGATGGGGCTAAGTTTTTCAGTAAAATAGACCTTAGATCGGGATATCATCAAGTCCGTATAAAATCGGAAGATGTCTCGAAAACAGCTTTTAGGACTCGTCACGGTCATTATGAATTTAAGGTGATGCCATTTGGGCTCACAAATGCTCCAGCTACCTTTATGACCTTGATGAACAGTGTCCTCAGACCATACTTGGGTAAATTTGTAGTCGTATTTTTAGATGACATCCTCGTTTACAGCAAAACCAAGAAGGAGCATCTAAAACACCTCAGAAAGGTGTTTCGACTGCTCAGAAAGCATAAGCTTTATGCTAAACAATCCAAGTGTGAATTCTTCGTTGAAGAAGTAGCATATTTGGGTCACATTATCTCTTCAGATGGGATTAAGATGGACCCAAATAAGGTTAAAGCCATACTCAGTTGGCTGAGACCTCAGAATATTTTGGAACTTCAAATCTTTCTTGGTCTGGCGGGATATTACAGACGATTTGTCAAGGAATATGCTCAGATAGCAGTCCCTATGACAAATCTCCTTAAGGGGAAGGGAAAGGAGTTCATTTGGGAGTCCGCACAACAGGAGAGCTTTGATGCTCTCAAAACAGCCTTAGCTACAGCACCAGTTTTAAAGGTCGTCGACCCCAATCAGCCATTTGTGGTCGAAACAGATGCTAGCGACTTTGCAGTAGGTGCTGTGCTAACTCAGGGTGGACGACCAGTTGCCTTCGAGAGTAAAAAACTCGAGCCAGCACAGACTAGGTATAGTGCCTATGAAAAGGAACTCTTTTCTATAGTCCATGCCCTTAAGACTTGGAGGCATTATTTGTATGGTGCCAACTTTGAGGTCCTGACAGACCATGAGAGTCTCAGATACCTTTGCAATCAACCTGAGCTTAGAGGTCGGAAAGCTCGTTGGGCAGAGTTGATGCAAGAGTTTGACATGTCTATCAGATATAGGCGTGGAAAATTCAATACAGTAGCAGATGCCCTTAGCAGAATGCCTATGATAAACGAGCTGAGTTTTACTCAGATTCGTAATGAGTTACTCGAGTCCTTGAGAGGGAAATGCCAGCATGATGCATTCTTCTCTATTATCTGGAACTCAGTCCAGAACAGACAGTTACAGACTCCAGAACCAGTTCCCGGGGCTGGTGCCAGTTCATCCAAGAATACGGCAGCTTCCGTTGAGGATGATGATGAGTCCGAGTATACGTCGTCAGATGACGTTGAGGATTCTGAGCCTGTATTACCCAAGCAAACCCCAGTGGTTGAGGGTCAGTTGACTCAAGGATTCAAATGGAAACAGTATTCCATTCAGGATGAGTACTTGCTCTATAGAGATAGAGTATGTGTCCCCAATTCAGAGGATTATAGGCAGCAGGTCCTATATGAATGTCATGACAATCCTAGCGCGGGACACCCAGGCATACAGAAGACCTATGAGCTTCTTCGTAGGCAATTTTTCTGGCCCAGTATGAAAAGGGATGTCCACCAGTATGTAACCAGTTGCCAGAAATGTCAAGTAAATAAAGCAGAGCGTTTAAAGGCAGGAGGGTTGTTGCATCCCTTAGAAATACCAGCTGGTAAATGGGAGAGTATCTCCATGGATTTTATAGTAGGCCTGCCTAAAACCCAAAAGGGTAATGACGCTATATGGGTCAGAGTTGACCGTCTGACCAAAATGGCTCATTTTATTCCGACCAAAACAACCGTTAGAGCTCCAGAGTTAGCGAGGTTGTTTGTAGACGGGCTATTTAAATTGTACGGTCTACCTTCCGGCATAGTCAGCGACCGGGACAGTAAGTTTACTGGAAATTTTTGGAAGGCAGTATTCCATCATCTCCATACTAAACTTAATATGAGTACCACCGACCATCCACAGACGGACGGTCAAACAGAAAGGGTAAATCAAGTGCTGGAGGATATGCTTCGTGCATACGTCAGCAAGAGGCAGACTAATTGGGAGGAGTATCTCTCGATATTAGAGTTTGCTTACAACAGTACCAAACATTCAGCTACGGGATACAGCCCATTTATGCTGATGTACGGTTTTCAGCCACGCTCACCCACAGCTGTAGGGTTTAAACAAGAAAAAGTTGAAGCAGCCAAAAACTTTTTAGAAGACCTAAACCAGATGATAGAACATGCTAAGCGTAGCATTAGGCAGTCCCAGGATCGAGCCAGGCATTATGCAGATCCACACAGACGGGATGTGCAGTTCTCCACTGGTGAGAAAGTCTACTTGAGAGTCCCAGTTGACTCTAAAACCCTCAAATCAGGAGTGTGTGCTAAGTTGTCTCCAAGGTATTGTGGTCCCTTTACCATCAGTAGGAGACTAGGCGAGGTCACCTATGAACTAGAACTCCCACACAGCAGTAAGGTTTTTCCAGTTTTTCATGTAAGTCAGTTACGAAAAGCCTTAACCAGATCAGATAATCTGGTAGGGGACAGTGTTCTAGTTCTCCCATTGGATCCTCAACAACCTCCACATGAACCAGAGGAGATTCTTGATAGTAGAGAGACGCAGACTCGTCATACTCTATACCGAGAATATCTGGTTAAGTGGAATGATCAGCCTGTTGAGAATGCCACTTGGGAAAGAGGCAGCGTCCTTCGCAAGATTTTTCCAGACTTTGTCTTAGACGACCAAGACGGTTCTTAAGGGGGAGGGAGTGTTACGAGCTCGTAACCAGTGCCGAACCCTAGAGAACACAGATAGGTCAGATACCACAGTCAGGGTCGTGTCCAGCGTACATGACCAACAGGGCAAGACAGTGTGAGTAGTGTGCCCCAGCACGGTCCATAGCCATGGCGGGCCTAACACAGCCTAGGGACCCTGTCAGCAGGATAGGGCCCCCAGTTGGGTCCCGACGTGCAGTCGGCCACGTCAGTGCCACGTGGCCGACACTTGGCAGTTGCATGCTACCAGTCCTCACACTGGGCTAGGAGGGGCTTACTCTATATCAGGGAGTAGGCAAGGTTGGGTGGATCAATTAGTGTTTGCCCTACTGTGGTGTTAGGATCTATTACAGATACTCTCCCATTTACCAGCTGGTATTTCTAAGGGCTGCAACAACCCTCCTGCCTTTAAATGCTCTGCCTTGTTTACTTGACATTTCTGGCAACTGGGTACATACTGTTGGACGTCCATTTTCATATTGGGCCAGAAAAATTGCCTACGAAGAAGCTCATAGGTCTTCTGTATGCCTGGGTGTCCCGCACTAGGATTGTCATGACATTCATATAGGACCTGCTGCCTATAATCCTCTGAATTGGGGACACATACTCTATCTCTATAGAGCAAGTACTCATCCTGAATGGAATACTGTTTCCATTTGAATCCTTGAGTCAACTGACCCTCAACCACTGGGGTTTCCTTGGGTAATACAGGCTCAGAATTCTCAACGTCATATGAGGACGTATACTCAGACTCATCATCATCCTCAACGGAAGCTGCCGTATTCTTGGATGAACTGGCACCAGCCCCGGGAACTGGATCTGGAGTCTGTAACTGTCTGCTCTGGACTGAGTTCCAGATAGTAGAGAAGAATGCATCATGCTGGCACTTCCCTCTCAAGGACTCGAGTAACTCATTACGAATCTGAGTAAAACTCAGCTCGTTTATCATAGGCATTCTGCTAAGGGCATCTGCTACTGTATTGAATTTCCCCCGTCTATATCTGATAGACATATCAAACTCTTGCATCAACTCTGCCCAACGAGCTTTCCGACCTCTAAGCTCAGGTTGAGTGCAAAGGTATCTAAGATTCTCATGGTCTGTCAGGACCTCAAAGTTGGCACCATACAAATAATGCCTCCAAGTCTTAAAGGCATAGACTATAAAAAAGAGTTCCTTTTCATAGGCACTATACCTAGTTTGAGCTGGCTCAAGTTTTTTACTCTCGAACGCAACTGGTAGTCCACTCTGAGTTAGCACAACACCTACTGCAAAGTCGCTAGCATCTGTTTCGACCACAAATGGCTGATGGGGTCGACGACTTTTAATACTGGTGCTGTAGCTAAGGCTGTATTGAGAGCATCAAAGCTCTCCTGCTGTGCGGACTCCCAAATGAACTCCTTTCCCTTCCCCTTAAGAAGATTTGTCATGGGAACTGCTATCTGAGCATATTCCTTGACAAATTGTCTGTAATATCCCGCCAAACCAAGAAAAATCTGAAGTTCCAAAATATTCTGAGGTCTTCGCCAACTGAGTATGGCTTTAACCTTATTCGGGTCCATTTTAATCCCATCTGACGAGATAATGTGCCCCAAATATGCTACTTCTTCAACGAAGAATTCACACTTGGATTGTTTAGCATAAAGCTTATGCTTTCTGAGCAGTCGAAACACCTTATTGAGGTGTTTTAGATGCTCCTTCCTCGTTTTGCTGTAGACGAGGATGTCATCTAAAAATACGACTACAAATTTACCCAAGTATGGTCTGAGGACACTGTTCATCAAGGTCATAAAGGTAGCTGGAGCATTTGTGAGCCCAAATGGCATCACCTTAAATTCATAATGACCGTGACGAGTCCTAAAAGCTGTTTTCGAGACATCTTCCGATTTTATACGGACTTGATGATATCCCGATCTAAGGTCTATTTTACTGAAAAACTTAGCCCCATCGAGTTGATCAAACAACTCGTCTGCTCGAGGCATAGGGTATTTATTCTTAATTGTGACTTTATTGAGGGCTCTGTAATCTACGCAAAGACGCATAGACCCCTCTTTCTTTTTCACCAATAGGACTGGTGAGGCCCATGGTGAACTACTGGTCTGAATTTGGCCTTTCCCAAGATAGTCTGTTAACTGCCTAGTTATTTCTTCATCCTCTGTTCGGCTGACCCGATACGGAGGTTTAGAAACAGGTGCTGTACCTGGTACTAGGTTTATTACATGATCTACCTCTCTGCTAGGTGGTAAACCATGTGGCAAATCTTCAGGAAAAACATCTTTAAATTTAGACAATAAAGTTTCTAATTTACTGATTTTCTGCTGAATAGAACTGGAAATAGAAACTTCAGGAATAAACTGAAAGTCACATAAGAATACCTGATGGTCTTCGTCTCCGATTAGCTGACAGAGCTCTGAACTGCAGACCATAGGGCTGTTGGGAACATCATGCTCCCCATGCAACTGGATCTCTCGGCCTTTATACTGAAAGCTGAGGGTGTTCTCCTGATAGTTTCTGTGGAGGGAAGGTCCTAAACTGTAGAGCCAATCTCTCCCGAGAACAATGTCTGTTCGATCCAGGTGCATTATCTGAAAGTTTATTTGATCTTGGTACCCCTGAATACCAAGATTTAACTTACTTACCATAGTTTCCCATATTTTTTTATCTTCACCCTTAGCTAATGAAACTATGTACCTATGCTGACTAGGTACTTCTGGTAGTTTAAGCTTTTTAACCAGGGTGTGGTTGATGAAATTATGGGTTGCCCCATCATCAACCATGACTCTTACTGACTGGTTACCAACTTTCCCATGCATACGTACTAGGTCATGCGGCCCAAAGCTGAAGGGTCTCGCTAGCATTGCAGAGGTCAGCTGGCAACAGTGTTCATGATCTTCATGATACACTTTGATCTCGGAAGCTGCCGAGTTACTAGGGAAACATACGGTCTGAACAAGATGAACTTGTTTTTTATCTTTTTTATCTTTTTTAGTGAAAGGCCCCTTGGGACACTGTCTGACTGTGTATCCCTTGCCCATACACACAAAGCACAAACGTTCTTGTTTGGCTTTCTCAAAATCTTCTGGTTTTAAGGGCTGTATGAGTGACGGGCGTTTCTGAGGAGCTTCACTTTTAAATTTTTCTTCTTTCTTTCTTTCTAAAAATTTCTTTTTAAATTGAAAGTCTTTCTGAGGATGCTGCTCATAAAGGGGCTGTTGTCTCGCCCTCTTCCTACCCACTGAATCATCATAGATTTGAGCATATCTGAGAGCTTGCTCAAGGGTAGTAGGCGAGTTTCTCTGGACCTCTACTTTATATTCATCTTTGAGGCCACGGACAAACCCTCTGATTTTCTGATAATCATCCATATTTTTAATCTTTAAAATTGCTTCTCGATACTGCGAGATATATTGGATTGGGGACTTGTCCATTACTGTTCTTTCCCAGGCTTCCTAGGCTCTATCAAGTTCATTTTCCGGTAGGAATTCTCTTAGGAAGGCTTCTTCAAAGGCCTTTCATGACCAGGGAGTCTGCCCAGTCTCCTGGAGATTTAACCACCACTTATAGGCCATGGGCCCTAAGGAAAGACTGGCCTCAATTGGTTGCAAATGGTCAAGGGTCTATTTAAGAGCATGAATGTTCTTCCATTTGCTGAGGAAGGTTTGTAGAATGCCTACATTTCTATCCTTCTCTTCCCCATTAAAAGTAGGAGGCTTTAAATCTTTAAAAACACTGGGGTGAGACCGCAAAGTCTCACCTGAAACTGATGGAAGTGGAGAAGGGGATAACTGAGAAGTGGAGGGAAGGCTTCCTTTCGCGGAAATCAAAATCAAGTCTTTGAGTTCAGCGAACGAGTCATCCACACTGGACTTGAAATTGGCTAATGCCAACTTTAGTTCGTCCACTTCTGTTACCAAATGGAGAAACTGCTCCTTGGTAACCAATTCGTCGAGTTCTTCGGCGAACTGTTCCTGTTCTTCCATTTCCATTGGTTCTTTCCCTTTACTGTAAGCCAAGGCTTCTGTTTCAAGCTCATCGATGCCTCTCTGCGGGGGTTGATCAGGTCCCTGAGGAGTGGTCATTTTCAGAACTGAAAGAGAGGTACCTTAACTTCTGAAGAAAAAAAAGTCAGAAAGACTAATTTACAATTGTACAAGGGAGGGAAAGAAAAACTTAGCTCTTTCTAAGAACTGTACTTCCACAGAGAGAATCAAGAAAAGCCCTCTCAGCTCTTCCTCAACTGCTTTCAGACCTGTGGTTCTGAGAAATCTGAATAGGAGGCGGAAAAAATGCATAAGATCTGAAATTTTTTTGCTATCCCCCCTCACTGATCTGACAGCTTCTGTGTTGGTACCAAAAAACCAGATTTGAAGCCCAAATCCACTTGCAAATTCTGGAATTTTTTATGGCACCCTGCTCGCTGATCTGTGGCAGCCCTGAAACTTCCCAAAAATTGAGAAAAATCTGGAAAGGATGCAAGAAAACTCCGGAACAATCCAGTTCCTACCCTCGCTGACTGGGAAGAAACCTGACTAGCCCAATTTCTTCTCATTTGGGGCCCAAAAAGTGTTCCAATTTCTGATTTTCTTACTTCTCTTGTAGCGCTGGACCTGTACCAAGTTTCCTACGCTGGAACCGTCAAAAACTTGCTAAATTTTCACTCGAAAATCAGAATTGAAGCCTGATTGGCAGTGCTGTACCTGCACCTCTATTTTGCCTCAAATCCCAGGTAGAAAACAGAAGTTTTCACCACGATTTTCTCAGTATCCTACTGATTTTCCAGCGCTAGCCCTGCCTTGTAGATTTCTGAAAACTTGAAGAAGTTCTGAGCAATCTAGCTACTTTCTCCACTGCTGAAAACTAAATCCCCTAGGATGGAGATGGCTCTGATACCAGTGTAATAAGTCCTAACACCACAGTAGGGCAAACACTAACTGATCCACCCAACCTTGCCTACTCCCTGATATAGAGTAAGCCCTTCCTAGCCCAGTGTGAGGACTGGTAGCATGCAACTGCCACGTGTCGGCCACGTGGCACTGACGTGGCCGACTGCACGTCGGGACCCAACTGGGGCCCTGTCCTGCTGACAGGGTCCCTAGACTGTGTTAGGCCCGCCATGGCTATGGACCATGCTGGGGCACACTACTCACACTGTCTTGCCCTGTTGGTCGTGTACGCTGGACACGACCCCGACTGTGGTATCTGACCTATCTGTGTTCTCTAGGGTTCGGCACTAGTCACGAGCTCGTAACACCTTCCCTCCTCAAGAATGTCATTGCTCCTCGATGAAAACTCAAGATAGGACCTCTATAGCTAGACCTAAGTCTCCCATGTCGCTTTGGACAATGGTAGTCCTAACCAATCTACCAAAACCATAGGGATTAGACAATTTCTCGATCATCGTTGTCTCCGCTCAGGTCTATGATATGTCATATCTTGTTCCTTTGGGGCTACGACGCCTCCAATTAGGCTATCATCTCTATGTAAGCATTTCTTCAAACAAATTACATGAAAAAGTTGGATGCACTTTGCATCCCTCAGACAGTCATAACTTATAAGCCACCTCACTGAACCTCTTTATAGTTTGCCATGGTCCACAATACCTTGGTGATAACTTTGTACACTTGCCAATTCTCATTAACTTAGATTTAGGTGACACTCGTAAAAAGACCATATCGCCTCTCTCGAATTCCCTATACGTAAAATTGTCACGTCCATAAGTTTCCGCTCTAGCTCAAGCCTTGGAAAGGCTTTGACGTGCTAAATCCAAATTAGTTTGCATTTGAGTCAAAGCCTCTAGAGCATTGGGTACCTTCTTGAGAATTCCAAGAGTTGTTGGACTCATCATCTGGAATCCGTGATTGAGCTCAAATTGGCTCATCCCTATGGACACATGCTTTTTATCATTACACGCATACTCTACTAGTGGCAAATACTTACCTAGTTAGTTTGCGTCTCACTGACATATGCTCTAAGCATATCCTCTAGGACCTGAATATCCAACTCCATCAAGTTTTTCAATCTTGTGTTCCACATTTCTACTAGGGGGTAACCCGGTGGGTTTTCTTGAACAAAAACTGACTAAAACGTCTGCCTAATAGACTCATCTAGAGTTTTAAGCTCAATAGGATCCAAAGCAAATGTGGATGCTATCTCCAAAGATTGCAATACATATATATGCCTTTGCCTATTTAACTTATTTGATGTAGACGACAACACATTACTATGCACTTGTCTATCTACCTTTTCAGAACTTAACACATGCAATTTATCCATTCAGTCATTTACATTCAAAAAACACAAATACAAATACTGGAAACTTTTTTCCTTTATTTGTAAAGCTGAAATGAGAGGGCCATCAACCAACTTCAGCTATGGGACAAACCCCCATACTTGAACTTACGTACATGATTTACAATATCTATAGTTGGCTGCCTAGCAGCATGTCAATGTTTACCAAGCACTACATCAAAACGTGCAAGCCGAGTAATGTCAAAATCTAAAAATTTTGTATACATCTGTATGGTAATTTGGGGCTGGACGACTATGCGATCCCATATTTTTGTACCTTTCCCATCCGTTTCATATAATAAATTTGGATAAGGTAGATATAATCTTGGGTAAGGAGTGATTTTACTCCAAGAATGAGTCATTGACAAAGAATTATGTTACTCATAGTTTGTCGTTTTTGCACAATGGTAGCCAGACAACTTTAGGAGTATTTTAAGATGGGCCACATTAGAGCTAGTAAGTCCCCTTGGGGTGCACCATTCCTTTTAGTAAGCAAAAAGGACATAGGTACTCGCCTTTGTGTTGACTTTAAAAGGATGAATAAGATGACCATCAAGAGTAGATATCCCTTACCAAGGATGGATGATCTAATGGACTGTCTGAATGGAGCAAAGTATTTCTCCAAGATAGACCTTAGATCAAGTTACCATCCGATAAGGATTAGGAATGAGGATGTTCCTAAGATTGGTTTCCGAACCAGATATGGCCATTATGAATTTTTGGTGTTACCATTTGGACTCTAAAATGCACCCTCCACTTTCCAACAAATGATGAATGATATTCTTTGCCCATATTTGAGAAAGTTTGTGTTAGTGTATTTAGACAACATTAATTTATAGTCGGACCCTTAAGCAACATGAAGAGCATCTTTGTATTGTCTTGGGATTGTTAAGACAAGGAAATCTCTATGCCAAGAAGTCAAAATGTGAGTTCTTTCAGAGCAAACTAAAGTACATGTGCCATACTTTGATTTAAACCCAAAAATGATTCTGAAAATTAGAAAAGATGTGGGTACTATCAGCGTTGGATTAGCACCACTCTTTCTCTTCAAAATCTCGTTCTAATTCCCGAATCTGATGGCAAAAATCAGAGATGAGGTCTGGTTTTGCAGCGCTGGACCTGCTCTAGAAATTTTATCTAATTTCTATCTGACAAGCAAGCTTTTCTACACACTTCTGATCGGTAGCAAGCTGTTCCTACAACGCTGGCCCTGCTACTCTACTTTCTGTCTGAGCAATCTAGCTACTTTCTCCACTGCTGAAAACTGAATTCCCTAGGATGGAGATGGCTCTGATACCAGTGTAATAGATCCTAACACCACAGTAGGGCAAACACTAACTGATCCACCCAACCTTGCCTACCCCCTGATATAGAGTAAGCCCCTCCTAGCCCAGTGTGAGGACTGGTAGCATGCAACTGCCAAGTGTCGGCCACGTGTCACTGACGTGGCCGACTGCACGTCGAGATCCAACTGGGGGCCCTATCCTGCTGACAGGGTCCCTAGACTATGTTAGGCCCGCCATGGCTATGGACCGTGCTGGGGCACACTACTCACACTGTCTTGCCCTGTTGGTCGTGTTCCCTGGACACGACCCTGACTGTGGTATCTGACCTATCTGTGTTCTCTAGGGTTCGGCACTGGTTACGAGCTCGTAACATGCAGGATCCCAAGAGTTCTCGAAATGATAAGATACTAAAGGAATATTCCATAAGAAATGGCTTGCTTTTTCAGAAGGGAAAGGTATGTGCCAGACAGGGAGGATCGTAGGGCCCAAATCCTGCAACAATGTCATGACAAAACTTGTGTTGTTCCCCTTTGCATATGGAGGACATTGGACCTTGTCAAACAAAGCTTTTATTGGCCAAAAATGAAAGGTCATTTCAAGGCATAGGTTCAAGTTTGTGAACAATGCTAGTTTAATAAAGCAAAAAGGCTCAAAGTTTCGGGTCTTTTACATCCCTTGGAAATATTCAATAAGAGATGGGAAAGTATCTCAATGGATTTTGTGATTGGACTCCCTAGAACCAAGAAGCATCATGATGCCATTTGGGTCGTGGTTGACAGGCTAACCAAATTGGCGCAATTTATCCCAACTAAATCTATTGTCAAGGCATGTGAACTAGCCCATCTTTTTGTTGAAAAGGTGTTCAAATCGTATGTTTTCTTGAATGAAATTGTTAGTTATTGAGACTCCAACTTCACTAGCAAATTCTAGTAGTCAATTTTTGAAAAACTTGATACAACCCTTAGTCTAAGTTCTTCGGACCACCCGGAATCTGGATATGCTTCGGGCATATGGTTCTTTCTCATAGACAGTCTGATTGGGGAAAGTATCTCCCAATGGTTGAGTTCGTGCACAATAGTGCGAAACATTCTGCCACTAGATTCAATCCTTTTAAGCCGATGTATAGGATTCAGCCACGTATATTGTAGATGCCCAAAGAAAGCATTATAACCGCTCAGGATAGAGCTCAGTTTTATACTAACCGCAATCACTCACCTCGAGAATTTGAGGTCGGAACTTGGGTGTATTTTAAATTCTTAAAAGATTCTAAGGTACTTCGAACTAGTAAATGTTTAATGCTATAAGCTTCTCATTGTTATAGCATTTCATACAAGCTTGTAAGAAAATCAGCTAGATCTTCCAGTAGGAGTTGGAGTTCATCCTATATTCCACGTAAGCCGTTTGAAAGAATCACTTAGTAGAAGGGATAACTTGATTCTGGAAGGTGAACTAGTTGAGCTGGAAGATTTGACCTCCTTTGTACTGGTAGTGCCAGAAAAGGTTGTCAATGTTCGTCGATATCAGTTGAGAAATCGGATGGTTTATGAATTTCTCGTACATTAAGTTGAGATGATGACACCTGGGAGAGGGAAGACTACTTACGACTGGATTTCCCTGGTTTGCTCCCTTTAGGAGGAGGCTCTTGAAGGGGGAGAAAATATTATGTACCCATGAGGGAACATAAGGGACTAGTTGAGGTGATAATCTCGTTATATAGGACAAGGTGCTGGTTTGGAGCTATAGGTCGTTTGGGTGCCTTGTGTCAATGTTCTATTGGCATGGGGTAAGCCAAAGTCATTAACCCGCGGTGGTGCACGCAACTGATGCGTGTCGATGGTTATGACGTGACCATGTTGGTGGAGATGACCCCACTTGTACTATATATATAGAGGTGGATCTCCATGAGCTAGGCATTCATTCTCACTTGGAGAATGAAGAGCTCTTCCCACGTGGTTAGGCGAGGATGCAGCAGTCTTGCGAAGAGATGGAGGTATGTGAGGGTTGAAGCTAGGGTGCCATGGTATGGGACGCCGTAGCTTGGGGGGAGACCCTAGCTTGCTTGAGAGTGGTCTATAGCTCCAGTGTACGGGGTGAGACGGTAGTATCTCTATTGATGGGCGGTTTCAGAGCGTGATTACCTAATTGTGACCTTACATTGGTCGGCTTCGACGATGGGGGTGGGTTTCTAACAGCCACCAACGGTCCACAACATCCTGTAATTGATAGGTGACTCGCATAATGGGCAATACCTCATCTATAGATACTTGCCGTAATTCAAAATAGCACTCCCACTTGTGGAACCTTGATCCGTAAAGTCTGCCATACATTGTTGTGGCGTGCCTGCATTACATGGAGGCTTCACATCCTTATCATTAGATTACAAAACTAGCCAACCTCTCTATCAACAAATAGAAGCTCCAACTACAAAAACAAATAGATCAAGCACTCTACATTCAAGTCAGCCAAAGCAAAAGAAGGTTCATTGCTTTATTGTTTGTCCAGAGCAGAATTACAACATGATAGCCTCTGAATTTCATCATTGCATTTGGAATTCCTGATTTTTTTAGAGCAGATTGATTTGGAATGAAGGATTACCAGCATTCTGCCTGTAATGTGACCAAATAAGTTACTCTGCTTTATGCGCGCACAGGGTAAAGGCAACAGCAGCAGCATGATCACTCCCCAAACAGTGGCGTTTACCAGCATCACCAGAAAGCATAACACCAATTTCAGCGCCGTAATGACAACAGCAGCATAACCATCGGCATATACAGATACGTCTGGACTGGCGTCCGCATCTTCTGCAGCACTTAGTCTTTCTTGTGCAGTGGGCAAGTGCTCTGACAACACCGGAGATACTTCAGAATTTTCTGAAGAAGAACCCGTCGTAGGGAAAGATGAATTTAAGGAACTTGACTCATAAGAAGGATGAAGCATTTCCAGCAGGGAATGGCGCTGCCTGATGGATGATGAGCCCTGAGAGACCATCCCCGCATCCACCATACTTACAACAAATCGAGCTCACCAAAAAATTCCCACAGGATCTGGATTGAAGCTTGTTCAGCAGAGCAAAAAAAGGCTTGCGATCCTGTTGTTTGAGGCTGTGTACACAACTGCTGCCGATATGTCATAGCGCCCATCAGGCAGCTTCTTCTAAGAAAGCAGAGCTGTTGGGAGGGCAAACCGAGGTGAGGCAAAGGACAAGAACGGCATTGGCATTACCAGCAACAAGAGCAGCAGCAGCAGGAACGATGATCAGAAGAAGAAGCAGCAGCTGCAGCGATCAACGCCAAAGAAAGGACAGGCCTCCGCCGTTGAAGAAGGAAGGAAGTAAAGGACGTAGGCAGTATCTTGACAGGTACGGCTCCCTTCCAAATGAAGAATGAAACCCCATCGCCCAGCTCTTTTTGCTTTTCTGGGAAGGGTTCCCTCTTTTAAATTGTGCCTTTTCTGGTGTGGTCAAAGGTAGGCAAGACGGTTGCTTTTTATTTCACCTTTCAAATTGCAAATCGCAGGTAAGCATGACGATGGATTTTATCCATTGGCTCGACTCTCGTCCAATCCAAGGCCCCCTTTTAGGCCTCTAACGTCGTTATTGTAATTTTGTAGCTAGTGATGCAATCATCAATGCAGCTTTGAGGATGAGCTTCTTTATTAACAACTTTCTTTGTCTTTGAATGAAACTCAACTGTTTTGACATAAAAAGGACATATACTAAAAACCTATTTGTGGTTAGCAAATGATTGTAAAAGTCTCATTACCTGTTTTGGGGGAGAGTGCGGAGGGCCTACCATAGGACCTTTCATGCTGGGACTCGGGAGAGTCCTTGCCTCAGGGCAGGGCCCGAGCTGCACAGAAGGCTCGAGGGTATCGGGCTTTCCCCTTTGTAATGGCAAGTGCAAAGATTTTTTCGGGGTTGTTTTTCATAGGTATTTGTTCCATGTTTTTCTTTCAGTATAAATTTTTTTGGTTTTTTTTTTTTGCAGTTTATTTCTTTGCATTTTTGTTCTACGCTTTTTTATTTCAAATCTTTTTTTTATCTTCCCATATTCTGAACAAAATTCCAAAAAAAAATTAATGTGTTTTGATGTAACATGCAGGTGAATGTGCATGCACCTTTCATCATTGGCTGTCCATAGCTTTCATGTGCTATGTGTCAACTTTTCATTGGCTGTCCACTTAAAAAATTATGAGAAGAATGCTCACAAAAATTTATGGTTCTAAATTTACATGAACATTGTGTTTCTAAAGGTGCCTCCAAAATACAAAGAAAATCTGAGCACATGGCATTACCTATACAATATTAGTTATGCGTCGAGTTACAACAAGCATGAAGCTCTCAACGTTGTGCAGCCCCTAGGCTCCTAGGTGACCCTTGCACATGGAGAAAAAGATATGAGCCACGTCCTCATTGCCTTGCCACATGAACACTTTTATCCAACTCAACTACAATGGGAAAGATATGTGAAATTCATTAGCCATTTTGGATTACCTCTAATTTGACTACTCTCTTTTACACTCCAAGTGCAAATTCTGCATCATTTCTATATGTTTCTAATAAATGTGTGCTTGACTTTCTATAGAAGTGCTTTGCAATCCATGGCCTTTCTAAGACTGGCCTCTAGTCTTGGGTTGCCAATGAAAACTCAAAAACTATGATACTTGAGTTTGCATTCTTATGAAATTTCACCTCCAACTATAGGCTAGTTGGATAAGGCCCAATTGTCCAAATGCATCACTTCCATATGATGGTCAAGTATGTATTCTATGAGTTGTCACGAAGTCATTATTAGTTCGTTCTTATTCTCATCTTGGCTTTCCTAATCTAATGTAGATGCCAACAATTCCTAGCCAATCAAGTATGTAACAGTTCTCCCAATTGCTTCTTCCAAATTTCAATAAAGGTTTTAAATAGCTTTTGCTCCATGTATTTTTTTGGGTGGCCTTTTTGTAGTAATGTTTGGTAAGTTGTTTCTTCGTTGCTCATCAATGCTTCTTGCTCTAGTTTAGATGTAGAATTTTGCTTGATGTTGCATTTTTCTACAAACATATTTTTTTCACTCAATTATTATCTAGTTTTCCTTCATCTTTATACAATCTCCTAGCAATTTTTGTCCTCAACACTTCCTCATGATTTTCTCTTTCCTTCTTGGTATGAGTACTTGATGGGTTACTTGACAACACTTCTTTTCCTTGCAAAAGAGCATTTCCACTTTGGGTATACCTTATGTCAGGTGTCTTTTAAACACTAGCAGCTCTCACACATGCTAAAGATGGTTATAATTTAGGGTTCGAGAAATGTATATTATGAACTAATAACATCAATTTAAGTTTTCCTATTCTAACTCCTCTAATTATTGCACATTTCTAAGTTTAATTTGAGCATCTATATTATTTTGCAATTGACACACTGTATTCTATATGGTGTGTGATGTACAAGTTTTGGAGCCTTACAACACGGCATATAGAATATCGACAAATCATAGTTGCACATAAACGTGTTTCTGGGCGCGTCTCTAAGAGAGAAACGTGATTAAAAAAAACAATAGTATATATATTTTTGGAGCCCCTGCTTGCGGCCAGAAACGTGCTAGCCGTGGAGGAGGAAAATTCTTCTACAATGGGCTATCATAGGCGGATGATCATGTGTGAATAGTCGGCATCTGCTCAGCGATTCAGAGGTCGTGCACACGGTGCCAAGAGGATCTGAGCTTCGTGGAGAGCGAAACCATCGATTTCTGTTATTTGGTAAGTGTGTTGGGGGTATTCCCAACAAAGTGTAAATAAATAAAATCCTCCAATAAAATGTGTTGCGAGGGCATGGCATCCTGCGTGTATAAGCCCATGGCCCAATGAGCACGCAATTGAAGTTGTAAATAAAATAAACTTGACTTGGGCCTTGTAATTAAAATAAAACCAGAGGCCCAATGTCATTTTTAAACTTTGAGATCACTTTCTAGAGTTGGGTCCAAATTGGGACTCACATGAATCTTGTGATTTCTAATGTACTTTTTGTGGACCCTAGGATCAAGTTGGGTCCAAGATGAATGGTTAGGATCATTGTGAATACTAGCCAATAAGATTGAGGGGCAAGGGCCTTCCCCATTTTATAAAAAGACACCATTTGTATACTATTTGGATGCTTAATGAGACGGAGGAAACTCTACCATTTTTGGAAGAGAAGCATCCTCATTTGCTATTCACTACTTGCTATTGCTCTTGGTTGTGTTTTCTATTGCTTTCCATTTCCATGTTTTATTGTTTGCCATAGTGAATGTTTTTCCATTAGCAAGCATAAAGAGCATTTGAGCTAACATCCACCCTCACTCTCTTTCTCTCTCTTCATCTTCTCTTCTCAATCTCTTCTTCTCCATCCCTTCCCTTCAACCAAAACTAAGATGAATATTAGTGTAGAGGAGTAGAGTTAAAGAGGAGTAGTATAGTGGTGAGTAGAGTTAAGGAAGAAAGTAGGAATTTAACTAAAAGTAGCATCTATGCATAGTTAGGCACCTATCCAGTAATCTAACCTTTGTTGACAGGCGAAAGGGCTATACTACGAAAGATCTTCGATGCCACAGTGGCGTCGTTGCCAGGGATAGGTTTCACTAACTAGTTTAGTTGCATTTTAGCTATTTTCTTGTTTTTTAGAGTGGTTTAGGTAGATGTTTGGGAGTTTAGAGTTAGTTTTCTGTATTTTTTTTGTGTTTGGGCTGTTCACAGCTAGCGGAGGAGGTGTGAGAGGGTAGAAAAGGCCCTGAACAACTTCTAAGGGCTCGAAACCCAAACCAATCATCCAAAAAACTCAAAAAACACACCAATCTGCATTTTGGAGGGGAAAAGAGCCAAAAAAACTCATCAGATTTATATATCTCCAGAATCAGTGGGAATTAACCCTTGCATGACTGGAAGCAGCTCCAGAGTACTGTCCCAGACCTGCATAGAAGCCTGCGAGAGTTAGTTCCAAGCAGATTGTAGAAATCAGAGAAAAATCATAAAAAAAATTTCAAAAAAAACCTTGAAAAAATCCAAAAAGAATTCAAATCTTCATAAGAACTCTCGCAGAGCCCTCTAAAGTTCCATCTCAGTGAGACCAGGACATGGAGAAGCTTGCGAGAGTTAGTTTGATGATTAAGTGCCTGTGTGAGAGTTCCCAGTGAAAAAAAGACGGGAAAGTACCAATGAACCCTCGCAGGCAGTGAAAATTCTAGTTCCAGTGGTCAAGGACTCTCGCAGAGGATTTTGAAGTTCCATCTCAGTGAGACCAGGACACATAAGAGCTTGCGAGAGTTAGTTTGATTCCAATGAGCAGAAAATTAGATTTAAGTGCAAAAAAATCACTAAAAAGTGAAGATCCAGCAAATCCTTCCAGTAAGAACTCTCGCAGACCCTCTCAATCGATTTAGAATGTCAAATTACATCAGTGATGAAGCCTGCGAGAGTTAGTATGAAGATCTGGTGAAGATCAAGCATAGAAAGTGATTTTGAACCCTCGCAGACAGTGAAATTTTCACTTTTTGCTAGAGTTAACTCTCGTAGAGAATTCTATAGTGAGATCTGACCTAGATCCAGCTACTGTGAAGCTTGCGAGAGTTACTTCCCAGAGATCTGAAAGATATCAAGTTTTTTACCTACAAAAATAGTTAAAGAACCCTCGCACAGCCAACCCTCGCACAAGGTAATCCTCGCACACCAGATCAGTGGAAAGATCTGCATCAGATCCAGCTACTGTCAAAATCTCAGGTCAATCAGTGCAAGGAGTAAAAAGTTATCAAGGAAAAATCCTGCAAAAGGCCTAAAATTCATTCCGGCCGATCAGATCGATCAGATCCTTGAAGATCCAGACTGCATCCTATTGTATAGGCAAGATCCAATCACTTTGGAACCCACCATTGGATGAATCTGAGATCGGGACGATCAATAGCACGAAGGATAGCAAATCAGACACCACACATTCCCAGATTAGGAGCTGTGCAACAAGAGACAGAACCAGAACCAACACCAATGGATCCAATGGGCCAACCCGTACCCGTCGCACCCTTGCATGCAATTCGGAGAGCACCACATATGGAGATACCAAAATACGATGGATTCTCAGATCCCATCCGATTCCTCCAGATCTACGAGCAAGCTTGTGAAGTCTACGGCAAACGGACACCTGCAGAGAAGCTGATGCTATTCCCTATGTCCTTACTAGCAGTGGCTCAGGATTGGTTTTTCAACCTGGCATAAGAAGAGAAATCCACCTGGGAAGCAATTAAAGCGGCTCTCACTATGTGCTTTAAATCAAGAAAGTTCTTGGAAGACCCGTTTCTCCTGCTAAGCAAAGTCAAGATGGGAAAACCAGAAAGGGTCCGGGACTATATTGAATGGGTCAAACATCTACGATCCGAGTGCAGTGCAGCCCTGACTCCCGATCATGGGGTGATCATGTGGTTCCTAGCCGGGTTACCACGAAGTATCAGAAGAGAACTGAAAAGACGAGAGTAGTACGCTACTCTACAAGAAGCTATGGAAGATGCCATCAGGGAAGAGGATGAGGGATCTGACGACGAATATCCTTCCATCCACACTCCTACTCCCTCGATCGCATCATCATCATCAAACGCATCAGTTCTATCCACAGAACTACTGTTGGAACAAATGACAAAATTACACAAACAACAGATGGAGCAACTTACGGCATAGTTTGACCATAAACTAAAGGCCTTACAAGGAATTGTAGCAGTAACTCCACATCAACCGGAACCAACCTAGCTGCAGTATCCTCGACGAGAAAATGTAAGGTGTTCAGTATGCACGCAAAACCATACAGCGAACGAGTGTCCAGTCCTAAAGCAAAATCTGAGACTGACACATAGATTCTGCCATCTGTGCAATGCAACATCGCACGATACGACATTTTGCCCATTTAACCCCAGGGTTGTTCAACAAAAGAGAAGTCCCTATTAGACTTCTTATCCTTATCATCAAGGGGCACCTAACGCGGCACCAAGGTACGGCGCACCCAATCAACCACAACGCATGGCCTTACCTGCTCCACTAGGGCCAGCCAATCGACAAGTGGCCCATGTAAACCTGATAGCAGCAGAACAAGAATTGCAAATGTCACCTCAACCTGAGCAGCAGCAGTGGTACGGCCCAGATGAACCATTTATGGATCCTGTCATAAATGAATATGTATTGGTTTATGCAGTTCAAACTCAACGTCAAGGTGGAAGAAATTACGACTGCTACGGGTGCGGCGAGGGACACAGAATTGCCGAATGTCCCTACAAAGGACAATATACAACCTCCTTCCGGGATTGCGGTTATAGCAATTGTTTCAAGAATTGTCCATTTAAACCTGGAACCAGTGCACCTCTTAACCTCATTGCCATACAGCAATCAGCAGTTCTAGCAGGGATGCCATCGAACGGATGACACAACTACGCTCTTGTGTTAGCTGTTACGCGAGCATAGAAGAGGAAGGAAGTGGCTCCCTCACCACCACCATCGGTCACTGACGACCAACCCTCAACTTCAGCGCCATATCCAAATGTGAGGGAAGAGAGAAGACAGTACCAGAAAATAAGACACTGGGTACAAAAAACACAAGAGAAGGGAAAAGAGCAAGAACGAAACAATCCCACAGAACCTCCAGTCGGCGGCGAACGGGATCTGCAAATGGGCTCACCACTGCGCACTGATCAGAACGATCGGTTGCACCAACATGAACCACCTTTTCACATGGTGGAGCCTGAGGAACCATGCACTGAAAGGCTCACACTCTTGTTGTCAAGCCACGTTAGTTTACCCCTCGGAGAACTACTGCGGATTGCACCACAAGCAAAAAGCCTTTTAGCTGAATGGGCCAAGGCGGATGAGGAGCTAGTAGCACCTGAGCCCATCTATTGTGCGGACTATGATGAAACAAGTAACGTCCTCCACATCGGAGCAGCATGGGAAAGTGAGGAACACAACATCACTTTGCCAATCAAACACAAGAGATACGAGGACGAGGTGGCAGTGGTAGATGGAGGATCAGGTGTCAATCTGATCTCCACTACTTTGTACCAAAAATGGGGATTACAAGGATTGAAGCCAGCCAGATTCGCCATCAAGCTAGCAGATTAATCTTGTGTGAAACCAAAAGGTGTAGTTGTTGATATTACCGTAAGGATAGCAGGCATGCAGTATGTGATTACTTTTGTGGTCATGGATATACCTGAACCTCCATCTGCATACTGTATTTTACTGGGAAGACCATGGTTGAGAGTTGCACAAGTAGTACACAACTGGGGTACAGGGAAACTCACCTTCGAGAACAGAGAACAGGCTGTAAAGGTAGATCCAACCACATGGGCGGTGAAACCTATTGCACCCAAAGCTGATGACGGATCATCCACGATAGATCATACGATTGACCGCCCAAGGCCAGCCAAGGGAGGTCACTATCATTTAGAGACGGATGTCATGAGATGGACGGATGCATTAGCAACTATTGACTGCCAGGCATGTGAATATGAATTAGATCCAGAACTGAGTAGATCTTCACCCAAATGTTACACTATGGACACACCAATCACATTTGGAGTGAATATGATAAACGTAGCATGGTTGTCAGCGGAGCCGATTGAGAACCCAGTGGACGATGATCTAGTCCCTTGGCAACATGCTCTAACTTATAATAAGGAGATTGAGCTGACTGATGAACAAGTCCTACACCACATCGACCCAGATCGTTATGGAACCAAGAAGGTACCAGCTCAACCACCACAAAGGTCTGCTATGGCGAAAGTCTCAAGGATCGAACCACCCAAGGCACCTGCGAATAAGAAGAATCAGTTGAAGCAACGCTACAACCAGGTGATCCGATGGAGTGAACTACCCGAAGAGGCAATAGCTACAGTAGACGTTGATATTCGCAACCATGAGGCGAATGTCACAGCAGTCCCAAAGAGAGACAACAAGGATGAACCCATCAAAATGACTAAAAAGGGCAAGAAGAAGGTGTTGGATTCCTTGAAGTCAATCAAGTTGGACTCAGATACAACATCATCTTCTACATAGGTGATAGAAAATAAAAAAATGACCAGTTGGGCCAAGATCAATATGTTGAAAGAGGAATCTCGACAATGGGGCCTCATCAACCAACAGCATTTTTACATGTTGCCCGACGAAACAACAATATATTTTAAAAGTTTTTATTTTATTTATATTTGAAAAATTCTACGTTACGTAGAACCCCAATTTCAAGGTTTCAATTGGTCCACATGGCAACGAAATAAGAAAAAAAATAAAAAAACATCTTTTTCAAAGGCCCTCTTCGGGCTCTAAGTTTCTCTAATGCAATATTCTAATTGACTCCTAATATCAGACACATTTGAGGCAGCACGACACTTGAGAAGGAGAAAGAAATCATAACACTTCCAGAAATTAGACGCTCTTTTAATCAGGCTAAATACGCAATTGGATTTTGATTTCCATTTGGACTTTGATAAAACTAGTCATCAAAAGTCAATATAACACAACAATTCTAGCTCAAATTTTCACTAAACAACTATGCTACAGCTTGTACAAAACAGATGAAGTAGCTAACTTGTAATGATTTTAACCATCTAAGAAATTCATGACTTGCCTAACCTATATCAGCGGTGCCTATTTCTCCAATATCTACTGAGAGAGGATCCGTGAATGCCTTGATCTTCAGACTAAGCAATGCACAAAATTTGTTGTGTGGAGCAGTGCTCAAAGCCTTGGTGAATACATCTACAATCATGTCTTGCATTCGACAATACGTTAAGCTTACCTCTTTGTCAAGAATTTTGCCTCTGACATAGTGATATCGGATCTCAATCCGTTTTCATTCTATTTAGCTAAAAGACTTGGTGTGGACACGTGTGTTGGTGTTAGGGCAAATCCATGCCATTCTAACCCAAGTGAGCCTTGCAGAGCAAGGTATGTCATGCACTACTGTCCATACTTCTGAGCATATCCATGCTTTCCAAACATGAATGTAACCTAAGCAAAAAAATTTGATACCATAATCTAGGAGAAATGAATTGATGTACTTGTAAAACTATATTTGTAGATTACGTTGAGGATTGCACCACAATCTTATATCGCTCATCTCAAAATAAGTAATGAGAAACATACTTGAAACAAGAAATTAGGTGAAATTAATTAGTGTGCTTATACAACAACATGTATACTCTACTTTGAAGATTTGTGCTATCTACTACAAAATTAGAGCAACATGTTAACATTTTAGTCTTGATTGTAATATAGTTATTAAACAATACTGAACAATGACAAGGTAGCAAAATTTTAGGCTTGCCAATCTTGTCCAGGTGTAATCCACGTGTGATTTTGTGTCCATAGCCACATAGATTCATGAAAATCAAGTAGATTTGTGTCTTTCATGGTGTCTTTGAGCTCTTCACATGTGCCAAGAAAAAGATGGATCAAAATCTTGTTGTGCTTCATTCTTGAAGTGGAGATAGATCTAGATTTATTAAGAATGTCATAGCTTTTGAGATTGTACTCTCAAGATAGTTGCAAGATCTCAATTCGGATTTGGTTGGACACCATTATCAAATTTTATTTTGAGAGAGATGCGACATTTGTACTTGTTATTTGGATCCTTCACAAGTCAATTTCTCAGGTGATTATGACATCCATGTGATCCTTTCTCTTGGAGCAAGGAGAGAGAACCCTCTCAAAACCATCTATGAAGCCAAAAATACTTCTAGACTACTCACTCTTAGGAACCAAGTTTTTCAAAGTTATCAAAAGAGTGATGAGAGTGCTTCTAATTTTGTCATGAGAGTTAATGATCTTCATAGAGAGCTTGCATGCATAGGTGATCATCTCAACCAAAGTGAATTAGTTCAAGTCATCCTTAACGGATTGGAAGATGAGGTTTGAGAATATTGTCCAATCCTATGCAATCAAGGAGGAGCTTCCAAGTTTGGAGGCACTTCAAGGAGTCCTCATTTTTGAAGAATGTAGGCAAGAGACAAGATCATGAGATTCAACAAGCTTTCATTGAGGGATGGTGGAGAAGACAATGTTGTGTACTACCTTTGAATTGCATAAAGGGTAATTATCACGACTACATGGATGGTTTATACCATTAGCAACAAGTGGCCATAGCCATGACTCTCTCTCTCTCTCTCTCTCTCTCTCTCTCTCTCTCTCTCTCTCTCTCTCTCTCTCTCTCTCTCTCTCTCTCTCTCTCTCTCTCTCTCTCTCTCTCTCTCTCTCTCTCTCTCTCTCTCTCTCTCTCTCTCTCTCTCTCTCTCTCCAATGCCACTAATCTTGATGGAAGCATATCAAATGGCAAGCTACTTCTATTGGTTAGGTTATTTGCCACTCCATATCATCTCATGCATGTTATTCAATCCTAGTGGCATGCTATATCTAGTAGTGTAGTGATACTCTACATCTCACATGTGCCTGCTATTCTTGGAATCTCGCATGAAGAGTGTTACGGCCATATTCGGTTAAGGACCTGGAATAGTCCTAATATGGTAGACCGGCCCTCCAGTGTTCGAGGGTGACTAATGACCTTGAGAGGACCCAGACACTCTAATTGAGACATATGGAGTAGTGCATGTACATGTGACTGATATAGGCAGGAGGTATGCATGAAGAGCTGTGACCTATTTATAGTTGATCTGCATGGGGATTGCATGTGCTCATGCACTGGATCCTACTCTCTATATATTGAGGTAGTGATTATCCCATCGACGACTTGGTCTAGGTTACCTGATGAGCTCTTCTCCTCTTGTTGTCACATTGGCATAGCTTGGGGGCTAGATCCAGGAGGATTCTCCAAGAGGGATCTAGGTTTGGTTGGGTGGTTTTGCTCCACAGTCTCTCTTGTGTTTTCCTATCCTCATCTTAGGGGATTGTCCCTAGTGGTCTTTACCTTGGTATCAGAGCCCGACTAAGATGCGGTTTTTGCATGGGATGGAGAGAAGTTCTACATCAAATTGGAATTGGGACGTACTTGGATTCACATCTCGGTTGGAGTGCTGTGCTGTTTTTTCAAGAGAAATTGGGTTTGGATTCACTAGTTCTTGTTGAGCATGCTTTTCAAACTTGGTGGTAGAGTGCTCTTCTCCTTGTTTGATTTTTCGGAGATGTTGTGGAATTGTGTGAACTCATTCTTATGGTTTCTGAAGCCTTAAGAAAGTTTATGTTTGAAGTAGAATGATCTGCATGAGTAGATTCTCCTCTTTGTCTAAATCTATTTTTTATGGTTTGGAAAATTTACATGAATCTAGAATGCTTTGGATAGTTTAGATTCAGATTAGTAGCAAAATGTTTGTCATAGATTGGTGAGGAATCAATTTATCCTAAAGGAATAAACTGATTGTTGCTGGAAATCTTGAGTTTTTGGATTGCATGTGAGGATTTATGGTTTTTTCAGACTATTCCTCTTGTATTTCATGCAATTTGAGACAAACATTCAAGGGATATTGTAAGTTTTTTTGAAAAGCAGTAGATAAAGATTTTGGATTGTGGATGCATGCTAGATTAATTGTGGATGCAAATGAGTTCTTGAAACTCTTGTGATCCTGTAGCTTGCTGACTCGAAGAGGTTTGAATGAAAAACCTCTTTCCTCTCAGTCTTAGTAAAATCTGATTTGGTGAGGCTTGAAACCTCTGTTTAGATTGTGATCTAGGTTCGGATCCAGTAAACTGGCGTTCAAAAATCCTCATGTCCCGCGAGATAGATCTCTCTCCCTCTCTCTCTTGATGGAGGTCACGGCAAGGCTGCCTCCCTTTTTGGGTGGTTGGCGGCTGTAGTGCAATACCTAATTTTTTTTAGGTTTTGAGAGGCCTTTTGAGGTTTTTATCTAGAATAAGCTTTTGGGGTATTTTAAAGTTGAGGGACCGCAATTATGGAATTGCAGGTGTGTGCATGCTGGTCGATCGAGATTTTAATGACATGTAGTGACTTCAAATAGGGTTTTCAAAAGTGATTTTGGAGACTCGGGAAATTTGAGTTACTAGCTTCCAATGAGAGAAATTTTGATTCCTTTGGGCATGTGTATCAATGCAGTAAACTCGGTTTCCGATATGGTTTTCTGATAAAGAGGTAGAAAGAATTTGGTTTTTTTTCTTCTATGTGGACAATATGCATGCTTGAAGCCTTATCAACTTGACAGTTACCTGTAAGCCTAGTTTTTTGAGAACTTATTACCGTTGTTTTTGTGTCGAGTTGTATCAATCGGTTTGAATTTTTCTGAATCGATCTTGACAAAACAATGGTAGTGGTACTGTTCTTAGGCAAGTAACCAGTTAATGGGAATTTTGGGTCCCAGGTACTGTGTTCTTTATCGGTTTAACTCTGGAATAGGAACATTCCCAGTAAATTGAGTTAAACAGTAATTTGTATGGTTCTTCCTTTTCGACTTCGGTGCTACACCGATAGGTTATCCTAAAAGATTTGGATCTTTAAGATTGTGGAAACTGAAGCTTTTCAGATACTTGTTGAAGTGAATAAATGGAATAAGGTCGTAATTTTTGGGAGGTAGTTCTATATTTGATTAAAAAACAAGTGTATCGAATATCGTAAAGAATACCCAGAACCAAATTTTATTGATTTTCTATTCATTCAGACAACTTTAATGAAGTAATGAAAATAAACCGGTGTGGTCAAAAAGGAAGTAGCCTAGCATTTACTTGTGTCAATGGAATTTTCGGGGACCTTCGCTAAAAGAATTTTTGCGTGACCGAAAAATCTAAGGGAGGAAGAAAATGAGACACCTGAGTAGGTAAATGTGATAGTGCTGTGTAATTTGGATTGGTTAATAGTCCCTGTATGGAAATTGCATAGCACCGAATTTTTTGAATAAGGTAAAGACCACTAGGGACAATCCCCTAAGATGAGGATAGGAAAACACAAGAGAGACTGTGGAGCAAAACCACCCAACCAAACCTAGATCCCTCCTGGAGAATCCTCCTGGATCTAGCCCCCAAGCTATGCCAATGTGACAACAAGAGGAGAAGAGCTCATCAGGTAACCTAGACTAAGTCGTCGACAGGATAATCACTACCTCAATATATAGAGAGTAGGATCCAGTGCATGAGCACATGTAATCCCCATGCAGGTCAACTATAAATAGGTCACATCTCTTCATGCATACCTCCTGCCTATATCAGTCACATGTATATGCACTACTCCATATGTCTCAATTAGAGTGTCTGGGTCCTCTCAAGGTCATTAGTCACCAGCAGGCCTCGATGTGGAATAAAATCTAGGCCTGACCAATAATCTCAAACATTGGAGGGCCCGTCTACCATATTAGGACTATTTCCGGTCCTTAACCGAATATGGCCGTAACAAAGAGTCTTTGAGAAATTTGGCATTGTGTTTCAATTTAACTTGCCTAGACCAACTTCTATATGTAGGCTTGCAAGGGAAAACAATTCCCCCCCTTTGTTACTAAGGATAGGAGAATGCTACCAATGCCCTTCATGGCAAACCTAGGATGCAAGTAGGACAAAATTGAAAAATAATTGACAACGTTATATTATTGATATCGCGGTTTTGGCACCTGATCTTACATTTGGCTAGAGTGTGTGGAGCAGGGGCGCATTGTGCGTACTACCACCTCAAACTAGCCTCCAAATTTACCCTAGGATTATGCAGTACCCAATACCTCTAGGATATGCCTTTGTCTTTCTTGTCTTCTCTAAGGAGTTAATGACAACGAGTGAGACTTAGCTTCACTCCTGGTATCATGAATCAACTTATTCCTCCAAGGGTGCAGGCGAGGCCCCACCCTCATCCCAATGGTGCGGAAGGTCATAAAGTGATATGATAAGATCTATACTTTGATGTTGTCTCCTACTGCGTTGAGGGTGAGGCCTTGCAGGCACTTTACAAGTGGTAGATGGAAAATAGTCTTCATTCTTTCTTATAATGCTGGTATTTATTCGGGAAGGTGACTCATGCCAGTGGCTACTATATAGTAGATTTCAAAGTAAGTGGCTCACGTGACCTAATATCGTCTCTTACATAGAAGAGCATTGAGAGAGAGAGAGAGAGAGAGAGAGAGAGAGAGAGAGTTACAAAAGTTTTTGAGTGAAATTTGTGGAACTTTTTGTCTTCCTCGTCATATTTGATTCACATCGCAGTTGCCAGAAGATGGAATTTATGTCTCTAGATGTTCCTGCTCCTCTTTTGCTCGTGAATGCAACTATTTCTTTGGCTCCAATCAAAAAAGGTGTTTTCTCTGTCCTTGAGATGGTTGGAATCAAGCTCAGGAATGCGGAGCCACCCGTGGAAAGAAGGGATTCAGTCTGGGGAAACTCGATCGAAGCAGAGCATGAGCGAGGCAGCTTAGGCCTCTGGGATCACTCTCGCAGTTATGGTGATGACGTACGGAACTCACTAATTGTCGTCAACCTGGACTCAGCAGTTGCAGAGAGGATCTGTTGTGAAGAAGATGCAATTTGTGCAGTTTGCCTTTGTGAGTACGAAAAGGAAGATCCCGTATGGTTGCTACCATTTTGTTCTCACATATTTCACAAGCGTTGCCTTGATGGATGGCTCAACCATAATCAAACTACTTGTCCTACATGTAGATCCTCTCTTTTGACGCAAGAACTTACTCATGAAAGTAAGCACAGAGAAGAGTAAGAGCTTAAGAGCTTATGACGGAGTTGCCATTGCAATTTTCCTTCTACCATGGACGTGCCGCAATGAGGATCACTACTGCTCCATTGGATGATGTTTCTTGAGACTGAGAGAGCTTGATCAAATGACAATAAAATCGATAATTCTTACACTTTAGAACAATCCCTTAGTATTATTGGCCCTTACCACGAGCAAAGGACACCCAAAGTCCATCTGCATATTAATGCCACTTGCCACAATATAATTATTGATAGCACCAATTACTTTTTAATCGATGCTATCCAAAGTGACACATTTTGTGCACCAAATTTGTGGGTCTCTAATTATTGTTCATTATTCCAAACGGCACAAGAAGAGAATTGGATGTAGATTCATAAATGACTTTGTACTTTGCAATCTTTTGAGTTAGTATTTTGATTGTAAGAAAATTTCAAATTAATATGCATCATGATCTTGTCTTTCAAATACATAAAAGATTCACATAAGATTAAAAGTTTGATTTAGTACATGATATAGACCACTTCATGATAGGAGATACACTTCTTTCATGTACTAAAGCTTGGTTAGAGAGAGAGAGAGAGAGAGAGAGAGAGAGAGAGAGAGAGAGAGAGAATGAGAGAATATACACAATGTAGAGAGAAAAATACAAGCAATATAGGCAATTGTAGTGTAATCTCTTCTCTCCAATTGTTAGGAATTTTCTTGAGGAGGCATTAAGCCTGGAAAAAAGACACCTAAACGGCACACAACACCACAAATCCATAGTGTTGTGTCATGTCGTTACAAAAATAGTAAAGCATTTCGAAATATTGAGGGCTACATGACTGATCCAAAGTATGATTTATTTGCCAAGCCATACTCCTTATTCGATAAAAGTTTTTCATGCCTTCAGATGTACAACCTAGGGAGGGCATGAGCTAGTACGCCGATCTCCCACAAAAGAGGATTATGAGTATGCATATCGAAACAATATGCATTCTCTCCTCGAATTATTGGAGTAATGCAATCTCTTGCCACATTTCTCTCTTCATAAACTCATCATTGTCTCATGTTTGTCGTGTGCAGGCCGCATCACAATCCCCACTTTGGGAACAGAATGTAGTGTCAGGTGACGGTGGCCAACAGTCCAAAAGTGACTCAGTCCAATCTACTTACTTGGAATTTTGAAATTTTATACATATGCATTTATCATTTCAATTTATATGAAAATATTTCTATACAAGCTATTGACGTTATAAATACTTTTTTGAACTTTGATGAACAATTTTTTTTTAAAAATATTAATATACTTAAAACCCTTGTTTCTAGTCTTTCATACGTAATTCAATTAAATGGAAGCTAACTTTAATTTTTTTTTTTTTATTTTAATCAACTACAAGAACCAAAATTTTGCTCACAAAATTCATAAGAAGTGGTGAGCAGACTCTTGGACTTGGATGGAGTCCCATAATAGGGCAGAATGGAGACAATGTATTGTCTCCATTTTGTCCTAAATTTTTTGTAAATTGTGAACTTCTCAAAATACAAATAGACATGGGCTTTGGAAGAACAGAGATATCGACCTCTGAATAACCCTCTTTATGTACCACGAAATATTGCCTCCTTTGTGTGCATTTAGTCTAAAAATCCTAGGATAAGAAAAAGTATTGGCAACATTGCATATTCCTAGGTACTCATTCCTAGGCAGATAACGAGGCATATACTGATGGAAGCCATTTATTTTTTTGATTTTTTTCTTTGAGAAAACCTCATAATTTCCCTCAAAAACATTCCAAAATGTTGTAGAGCCACATTATACATGGTCTGAAATCAAAACTTATGGCAATGGTGAAGATGATGAGTATCATTTGCCCTAAACATTGGTTAATGGGAAGTGGTGATCCTTCTTCCACCATCTCCTTCAATATAGCTACCAACATAGATAAGTGTACTCTCGATCATCCTTCTTCTCTTTTCTTGCATGCATGTCTTTTACAAGTTTTCTCACAACTCTAAAAACTTGAAAAAGACTGGAAACTCGGAAAACTCAGCCAGGCTGCAAACTCGGAAATAGCGTCCACAAGTTACCGGTTTGCATTCTCTCTCTATGTAGTTTCTCTCTAAAGTGAAATTTCTTAAAGGGCCCATTTTGAGCCCATGTTTCCCCTAATGTCACAATCATTCCAATTCATATTATCAAAGCAAGTGCCAAAAAACACATGGGATTAGGGCATGAGATCGAATTATTTCAGTAAGAGCGATAACGGGCGAAAGTTGTTAGCGTGGGAGTCTGTGTAGGCATAAGGAAATGTTGGATTTATCTCCTCTACTCTCCTAAATCCCATGTTAATCTAGTTTTATTCATTGCTGCATATTTACTCACATTGTCGCACAGCTCAACTACTGAAGACGAGTAAGTTAAGATGGCCGACATATCGGAATCGAACGAAGTATTGAGTAGACCCAACCTGGTCGACATATCGGGAAGGCTGACTTATCGGCCTCCTCATGCTCATCCTTTGTACCGCGCAACCAACTTGACAATGACAACAACCACGATCTTCTCCCTGACGATGCAATGGCTCCACGCCATCTCTTTCTGTACACTCATCTGCATAAATGAAAATAGCACATAGATCATTTAATACACACACACACACACACACACACATGCAATTGATCAATTATAAGAAAAACATGGATTATTGAATCCGATGAAATAGACACAATAGATGCTTTCATGCATTGATTCTCCTCTTCAGACGGATCGTCAGTAATAAGCTCATAGCTTTTACAATTTGTAGTTAGCTTTGTGAGCACGCGATTTTGCCCGCGATTGTATTGTGCTCACCTACATTATTGACTTGTATTTCGCTACAATCAATCTGAATAAAGTGCTATCTAGTTCTGCCTTCAGGTTTTGTCAGTATTTGCAATGCTTTCGGCTCTCTGTCTGACCTTCTGATTGCTTTGTCTGATTGTGTGCTCTTGCTTCTGCTAGCACCATGCACCTAGCTCTAAACTTAACTTCATTATTGTGTTCGCCTATTGTTACAAATAGTGCACGCACCAAGGGAACTTCTCACACTTTCCCAGCATGGTATCAGAGCGATAGGTTACTATTCGCTGATTATTTAGAGCTTTAATATCATAAACCATCTGATTTTTCAAGCGGTTTTATATCAGAGCTATTTCTATAGCCTGATAAGCTTCCCATAGAACCTGATCCTACTAGCCGATAGGATAACTGTTTTCTTGTTCTGTAATTTAACACTAGATTCTCATACTTAAGTCACTGATAGTTACTACTATCATCTAGACTAATCTTCCACATGGATTCCCAAGGGAAATTCAGTCCTATCATGGACAAGCTTGATGGAGCCAATTACCATCTGTGGAAATTTAAGATGAGTTGTGCTGATGGCTAAGGAGCTGTATGACGTTGTTACAAGTACAAAACTTGTATCTATAATTGTATCTTATGTTACTAATATCTATGAACATAAGAAACTTTTATTCACTATATCATAATGTATAGCTTTATGCTCATTCACAAGATATAAGATTTTGAAAATTACTACTTAATTTGCATCCAATCTTAGTTGAATGACATTTTTGTTTTGGAATTTCTAATTTTATTCATTTTGAAAAAAAATACCACCATTCTAAATTGTGGATTTGACAAAGGAATGTATTATACTCATTAACAACTCTTGTATAAGCTCATCAGAGTTCCTACTCACTGGTTGGCAAAACAAATATAGTGCTTAAAATTTTGGTTGAGGTAATGTCTTTGAGTCAAGAAAATAAAAAACCCTACTTAATCTATGATAGATGATGTTTTTTTAAGATCAACTTCTTCCCATGGGTGGTTGTATTGAAGCCACATGTAAATTAATCTCAACTTAGTAAGTTCAGGCATGCTTAATTAAGTTAGCTGGTATACATAGGAAACCATATTGAACATGTATACCTTTGTATCTCTAATATGAAACCATATGGAACCATAATGATTCTGTAAACTCTAAACTCATCAGAATAAACATCCCAGACATTTTTGTAGGAATGAAAAAAACACAATGTAGCTTGAAAGTTTAGACAAACATTTATCAGTGTATTTGCTACTGATCACCAAAGAAAGAACTACCTTCTCAGTAGTTGCAAAAAATTGTGAAGTTGTATGGCTGATAGCTTCACTTGCCAAGATCATTCCCCTTTGCACGATTGTCAAGTTGGGTGCATTGGGCTAGATCTCAAACTTTTTCTATCAAAAGCTTTCATTAGTTATCAACTTTGTGATCGTTCTAAGATATTGTTGTATGTCCCTGATTAGAACTTCTATTTTCACTTGAGCATATATCTATGGTAGGGGATGCTTTTTCATATTTCTGCTATTTGTTTACAATACATCTTCAGTGGTTTATTGTAGAATCTAGATTTCTAATAGATTGAGAATGATCAAGTTTTAATTAATGTATTAATCTAGATTAGTGCTGATTTAAAAATTTATGCTCAAAAGTTTCACCCCCACTTTGAAGAGTAGACCAACTTTTATTAATATTTGCAACTGATCAACCAAAAAAGAACTACCAAGAGTGCTAGTAGTTGCTAAAAGTTGTGCAAGTTATATGGCTGATAGCTACACTTGCCCAGATCATTCCCCTTTTGCATGACTGTCAACTTGGGTGCATTGGACTGGATATGAGAACTTTTTCTATCACAGGTTTTCATTGGTCTGCAACTGTGTGATCATTTTTAAAGATTGGTTAAGTCATTGACTAGCACTTTTATTTTCACTTGAGCATAGGGGAATCTTCTCTAGAATTTTGCTATTTGTTTACAATACTTCTTTAGTGTCTTACTGACCCATAAATTACCTTTGTGTATAATACTAAGCATTCTCCATAGATAGTAGTTACTGAAGAGAATATAAATTCCAGTATATGCTTATTTTGACATCATTTTGACATAGCTACATTTCGCCTCTAGACAAGGTATAAATAGAAACTAGGCACATAGGTTTATGCAACAAAGTCTGTATAATCAGCACAACACATACATAGGTCGTCATTAAGTTTATTGTCAGACTTAATCATGTCATCTGACTCTATCTGAGTGAAATCTCAATTCAATATTCAAATTTGTTTTGACAACTTCAAGCATTTCTTATTCCTGCTTTGTTTGACAGTTTCTTTCTTCAGTAGTTCTTATTACAGTTAACATTATCATTGTTCATGCTGATTTTTCATGAACAAGTTTTTCTTATGCTTGGTACTTTGGTTATATTGGTGGCACAAAATCTTTTTTCTATGCTAGAAATGTCAAAAGTTGCAGAACACAACTTTCTAGGTAGGTTTTGTAAAATGAAAGCTTTCGTGCATTTAAGTGCTATTGATCAGTGTTAGCTTGATGACTCCATATTTGCAATAGAGTTTTGTTAATAGTAGTCAAAGAGTCAGTCATACTTGGATCAAAAGATACTTTGGAAGTAAACATGAATAGGAACAGGCAATGGGTGCGAGAGCATTCCAAAAAAATGGACGCAGAGCAAGAATACAGAGTTGAATTTGAAATCCGAACTTTGTAGAAACAAAACAGAGGACAAAATGGCACCAATATCACAAAATAATGTTCATACCATATCATGTAAATTTTGATTGTTAAAAGTAATATTCAAAGGTGGGAAGGGCATTATTTCTATCTATACAACACATGAGAGACTGTGCTTTTATGTCTGAGGGCATTCCTAGCCTCGTATCTTACTGGCACACATGGTCTGGCCCGGCCTCAGTTTGCCTCCCGACACTCGTCCCAGGTGCCGCCCTGCTGCTACCCGCCCAGTCTGCCCGCCCTCCACTGGCCTACTCCCTAATTTGTTGCCACGTGGCATACCTCTGTTTATCCCATAATCACATTTTTTAAAAACTTATACCTGCATATATAGTGGAAATGCCCAACTTCACGCATGTGTGCGTGAGCCTGGGCATGTGTGTTGTAAAGTTACCTTTACAAGCTTTACTTTCGGCGCTACCGGCGCCAGCATTGTCCTCGGCGCCAACAACACCCCTACTGGTCCCGGCGCCACTGTGACCAGAATCCAGCCGACGCCAAGTTCCTATGTCTGAAAATCTTTGATCGGTTCTAGCGAAGTCCAGAGAGCTCAGATCGATGTGCAATTACCTCACACGATCTAGGCATGATTAAAGGAAGCATGGGGATCAATAAATTATAGAGAGAGACGATGACTTTCTAGAGAGATAAAATGTGCTTTACCAGCTTGGGTAGAGTACTTGGTATAAGGGGAGGTGGCAAATCCCACCAATACTATAGGGCAGTGCGGGTTGCGACTCAGGGCGAGCTCCAACCAAGTCTCAGCCTCCCTAGCTGGAATGTTGTCCTAGCACTCGCCTTGGCATGCCAGCGCCCCGGAGACTTGGGTCGGTCACACACTTGAAATGTAACCTTCTCAGATTTATCAATAAAGTGGGATTTTTCTCACATTGACTCTGATTACCTTCTGGGTTTCAGTGTTCGGTAAAGCGCTAGTTGTAAGGCCGCTTCAAACTTTTTGATTTGGAACATAGCTTAGGGTCGTATCCCGGGATGCCAGCGGTATGCCGTCAGGACCATTCGGTCCGTGGCGCCAGCGGTATGCTGCTGGGACCATTTGGTCCAGGAACTGGTTGTCTCCATATCTGTCGTGGCTTGTGGTTCTGAGTGTTCCTTGCATGAATGTGAATGGGTTAAGGTCTTGGGGAACGGGCTCTAACCTGTCGGCTGAGTTGGATGGCTTTCTTGGATGGAAGTTACCTATTTATGGCTGTCCAGTCTGGTGTGGCGCCAGGTTGGCTTCCAGCGCTCGTGACGAAGCTTTCAGTTGGTTAAGTCTGATGTAAGTCAGACCCCTTGCTTGGAATGGATGTTACTCGTTTGTAACGAAGCTTCGAATTGGTTAAGTTTGATGTATGTCGGGCGGCTTGCTTGGAGGGAAGTCACCCACATCGAGACCCCCGATCTGGCATGGCGCCAGGTTGGATCTCAATGTTGGTTTCTGAACTTCCAGTTGGTTAAGTCTGATCGTTGTTGGCGAGTTGGCTACTTGTATGTCAAGTGGGTTTGGACGGCGAGAGTTGAAGGCTGGGAAGCTAAGTCGTGGTTCTCGGCTCCCTTTGGGATGCCTGCGCTACATGTGGTATCAGAGTCGACTGGCTGGTCATCTATGTGGATCTCACAGGGATGGCCATTGTTTGGGGTTCATCAGGACAACTGTTGCGCAAGGTGCTGCCCACAGTGTAAGCATGGGTGCGTCCACGGTCGGGGTGGTCGGCAGAACGGGGGCTTGATGAGTCAAGGTGCTACCCTTGAGGTGTAAGGATGGTCAGTTTCTGCGGTTCGGGCCTGGCGCCATCTGCACGTAGGACAGATGAGGCAATGTGTTGACATTAGGTGGGTGTAAGCACAGTTTGTGCCTTGTGGGGTGCAGGGTGACATATTCGCGATAGCCACCGTTCGTTTAGCTATAAGGGCTATGGACCAAATTCGGTGGGGGCGTTACTGAGGCAATGTGCTTCCTAACGGTGAAAGCACGGGTGCGTCCACGATTGGGGTGGTATGCTGCCAATCGTTTAGCTATAAGGGCTATCGACTAGATTTGGTGGGGGCGTTATCGAGCCAATGTGCTGCCTAACGGTAAAAGCATGGGTGCGTCCACGGGCTGGTATATTCCAGGATAGTTGCCGTTCATCTAGCTATAAGGGCTATCGACCAAAAAGTGGTAGGGCGTGACTGCGACAATGTGCTGCTTAATGGTGAAAGCACGGATAGTTGGAGGGGTGTTCTCTGTGGGCTGATTCTGTGATCGATCTGTATGGGTGCGGCCAGGCAAAGGTCCTTTGGCAGGACTATCTCAAAGGGGGCTCGTGTCTTTGTTACCTATTAGTAAAACTGCCCGAGTGTCTGGCTTGCATGTATTCGTGGTGAGTCTTAGTACTCGTGCTTTGCCTGGTTTGCATGATTGCTTGTGATACAAGGAGCTGATGGCTCGAGAAGGAACCTTTCTTTTGAAGGCTTACACCATCAAACAAAGAGGACTACAGAATCTGGGGGCGGATTCGCAGTTCAAGTACTCGCACGTGAACGACAACAAAACGACTGGATGTTTGCAAATGATGGATGGCTAGCCTGTTTCTTGGGTTAATTTCATTTGCGACGACGCCCACCAGACGCGAGCAGGAAGTCAAAAGTTGGAAAGAGCAATTTCAAGGGAGATCTTCTATGGAGCAGTTGGTCTTCATTTGAGATGGCTACTTTCGGAACTGAAACTCACTGAGCATGGGTGATATCCAGTATCAGTTGGGTTTTTCCTCAGAGGGGAACAAGACTAGGATCCTCTTCAGAGATTGGCAACAAGTTGGATCAAGCCATAATCCTAGCAGATGGGAAGCAAAGTGTTGAAAAGGCTTTTTGTCTGAGAACTCTATTCTAAGTCCCATCAACTCTTTTTATAAGTGAAGGGGAACTATCACACACACATCTCTCTTGGGGCAAATTTTGAATGAAAGTTGATTAAAATGAGGGCAAATTCAAGGTTACCTAGCCATACTCACACGAGGAGACTGGCGAACTTTGGACCTAATAAGTTGACAAGTTTTTGTTGTGGAAGGGAAAGCTTGTTATAGGCTTTCTCTAGACCAGCAATGATGAGGAGACATAATGAGTACGTTGACTTGTGTTACGTGTAAGGCAGCTGATCAATTAAGGAACTGTGAAAGTTGAGTCTTGCACGAGAGACTTGGTACTTCAAACGGATGCTAAGGGATAGTTCATGTTGAGATCGGACTAGTGCAAACTCTGGGTGCATGTGTATGATTCAAAGAGAGCTACTTGAAGCCAAGCTAGATGTACACTTCTTGTTTTGACTATGAGGCAACTGACCAGTGATGGAATTGTGAAAGTCAAGTTTTGCGCGACGGACATGGCGCTTCAAACGAACGCGAAGAGATAGTTCGTATGCGGATCAAACTGGTGCGACCCCTTGGCTCTCCACGAGGTCAATGGTTACATTTGGATTGATTCAAAGATAGCTACTTCAAGCTAAGTGAGAGGTGCATTGCAGAGTACTCAATCTTTGCCTACCTCAAAGAGCCGTATCCCGGGACGCCAGCAGTATGCCGTCAGGACCATTCGGTCCGTGGCGCCAGCGATATGCTGTCGGGACCATTTGGTCCAGGAACTGGTTGTCTCCATATTTGTCGGCTTGTGGTTCTGAGTGTTCCTTGCATGAACGTGAATGGGTTAAGCTCTTGGGGAACGGGCTCTAACCTGTCGGCTGAGTTGGATGGCTTGCTTGGGTGGAAGTTACCTGTTTATGGCTGTCCAATCTGGCATGGCGCCAGGTTGGCTTCCAGCGCTCGTGACGAAGCTTTCAGTTGGTTAAGTCTGATGTAAGTCAGACCGCATGCTTGGAATGGATGTTACTCATTTGTAACGAAGCTTCGAGTTGGTTAAGTTTGATGTATGTCGGGCGGCTTGCTTGGAGGAAAGTCACCCACATCGGGACCCTCGATTTGGCATGGCGCCAGGTTGGATCTCAATGTTGGTTTCTGAACTTCCAGTTGGTTAAGTCTGATCGTTGTTGGTGAGTTGGTTGCTTGTATGTCAAGTGGGTTTGGAAAGCTACTTCGCATTCCTAGCTATCAAGTTTTTGTGTCACTATGGTCAAAAGCATAGTTGCCCGTTCCAAAAGTTGACCAATTTTTTTTTAAAATACGTATTTTTTTACAAAGGAAGAAAGCGCTATACTGTAATATCGTTTTTCCTTCCATCAAATCCAGCATTCTCTACCTCGCTCACCTCTGATACAAAGTGGAGTGATGGGGCAAAAGGCTAGTTGGATTTCAGAGTCTATCTTGTCTGGAATTCTATCTGGCTAGCTACTGTGGCTGCAGGAAAGTCTTCATTTTCTAAACAGAAAAGTACCTCGAGGGTCGTATATAAGGAGGAACGTATCGAGATGGGCAAAAATAATTTGTCAAGCAAGGCAAAGCGCTGAGTTTTTGAAGGCCCAAGAGTCGTTAGAGCAGTTTTAAACATTCTGCAGGTATAATCTTAAAGAAAATAAACGATGATTTGTACTCTTGTATTTGAAGTTACTTGTTTTCTTTTTTTATTACAAGTTCGTAATCGATCAACCTGGCATTCGATATCTTTTAGAGTCCAGATAACCTTACATGTAGAAGTTTTGCAGTCCACATTATCTTATCAACTCCACTGGTAGTCTGTCTTAGATTTTGTTGTTCTTGGATGAGTTTGACAAAGTTTTTGTCTAATTATTTATCCTCATAATGGGAAGTTGTGCTCTTTTTTGATGTGTTAGCAACTAAATCATTCTATTGTTTTAGCGAAATTGAGGTTGCCAGTTCAGTTAGAAATGCAATCATGGAGTGTAGATGTTATTTAAGTTGCTGTGAACTTTTGACAAAAAGTAACCAAGAGATTCTATCAATCAGTGAATGAACACGATGAAAGCTTTTTCCAACACAGAAAAGGTCTCAAGAGAACAATGTCTAGATTAGTATGATTCTTATATACAACTATCTTATCAGTAGCCTCGTACTTCTTTAAGCTCAAATCGTATATATTTCAAAGTAAGCTAGGAGCCTTTGTTTACAAGGAAATCTAGGGACCAAGTACACATGATACTTTGAGAGCCTCCATGTCACCCCCTGCTTCTTTAAGCTCAAATGTTTCATGTTTCAAATTACTCTAGGAGCCCCTTGCTTGAAAGGAGAAATCAAGGAGCAAGCATATATAATAAATATCTATGACTAGCTCCATGGGGCATGGTTAGGTGCTAGAGAAACTTCCCTGGGCCCTTTTAAAGATTAAACAGTAACAGTCTCTCAGTAGATATTGGAGAACTCTGATATAGGTTAGGCAAGTCATGAATTTCTTAGATGGTTTAAATCATTACAAGTTAGCTACTTTATATGTTAACTACATGTTGTAGCATGCAAAAATTTGAGCTAGAATTGTTCTGTTATATTGACTTTTGATGATTAGTTTTTATCAAGTCTGAATGGGAATCAGAATCCAATTGCGTATTTAACTTGATTAAAAGAGCGTCTAATGTTTAGAAGTGTTATGATTTTGTTCTCCTTCTCAAGTGTCGTGCTGCCTGAAATGTGTCTGATATCAGGAGTCAATTAGAATGTTGATAGTCAACTTCGACTTCATTGCATTACAAAAACCAATTTGCAACCATGCAGACTGGAGTACATGGTGTGGCCTTGAACAAAGATCCTTGCTTATGTCCTTTTTTTCACTTGCTTCTTGGTTCTTTACATGGAGCTTGTCAATTGAGCCTCAACATCCGACATTTGACATCTGTTTGTTTTTTATTTTTCTCTTGTATGTACATCCTCATTGTGTGGCTCACTGGCGTCCAACTATAGGCCTCAAGGAGAGGAAAGGAAAGGAATCCTCCACTAGCAGCATGCCACTTATTGGAGGACAACATTTGGCGTCTGTTGCTTACTGAGGCATTTGTATGCAGATTATATGGTATCCTTTTTTCGCGCAACTGTATGTATTAGCAAATCAACCACAAATCGACCGCTCAAATCGTGCTGCAGCCATGAAATCTATGAATAAAGAAAGTTTGCAATTCTTGATTAACTTTGTGGACCTTATTTCTCTGTAAGCGTAGGTGTGGCAAGAGTGTGGATTTTCATGTATTATGGAATGCCAATTCCTCCCTCAGCAGCCCTTACTCAACCCAATGGGCTGGCCTAGTGCCTATTCCATTGCCTATTCTGCAAAATTTTGTCCATTATGCCCATTTTAAATGCAGAATGGACAATCCATTATGCATGTGGAATGGCATGCAAGCATTTGAATATTTGTGTTCTACCGCATCTTGCCATGTATAGCCTCTAGGTTTTTGGCTGAATAGGCAAGAACTTGCCCTGAACATATTCATATGGTTTTCTTATTTAACGTGTAATATAAGTCTCTTACTTCAGATGCTATGGAAATCATGTTAGTATGGTAAGATCTTTGGCAGAATAGGATAGACCTTGCCAACAATGTGTTCATATGGTTTTCTTGTTTTGCATGTTGTTGTGAAGCTACCTTTACAAGCTTTACTTATGGCGCCAACATTGCCCCCAGGCGCCGACAGCGCCACTATTGCTCCCAGCACCAGCAGCGCCAATGCTGCTCCTGGCACCACCAGCGCCGGCGCCGCTCCCGGCGCCACTGTGACCAGAATCCAGCCGGCGCCAAGTTCTTATGGCTGAAAATCTTTGATCGGTTCTAGCGAAGTCCAGAGAGCTCAGATCGATATGCAATCACCTCACACGATCTTGGCATGATTAAAGGAAGCTTGGGGATCAATAAATTCTAGAGAGAGAAAATCCTAGAGAGCAAAAACGTGCTTTACCAGCTTGTGTAGAGTACTTGGTATGAGGGAAGGTGGCAAATCCCACCAATATTATAGGGGAGTGCGGGTTGCGACTCAAGGCGAGCTCCAACCAAGTTCCAGCCTCCCTTGCTGGAATGTTGCACTGGCGCCCGCCTTGGCATGCCAGCACCCCGGAGACTAGGGTCGGTCACACACTTGAAATGTAACCTTCTCAGATTTATTAATAGTGGGATTTTCCTCAAATTGAGTCTGACTACCTTTTGGGTTTCTTTTGTAAATCTACCTTTACAAGTTTTACTTCCGGCGCCACTGACGCCAGCAGCGCCTTTGCTGCTCCCGGGGCCACCGACGCCGGAGCCACTGTGACCAGAATCCAGCCGGTGCCAAATTCCTATGGCTGAAAATCTTTGATCGGTTCTAGCGAAGTCTAGAGAGCTTAGATCGATGTGCAATCACCTCACACGATCTAGGCATGATTAAAGGAAGCCTGGGGATCAATAAATTCTAGAGAGAGAAATTGTCTTTTTTATAGAGAGAAAATCCCAGAGAGAGAAAATGTGCTTTACCAGCCTGGGTAGAGTACTTGGTATAAGGGGAGGTGGCGAATCCCACCAATACTATAGGGGAGTGTGGGTTGTGACTCAGGGCGAGCTCCAACCAAGTCTCAGCCTCCCTTGCTGGAATGTTGTCCTGGCACTCGCCTTGGCATTGCCAACACCTCGGAGACTAGGGTCGGTCACACACTTGAAATGTAACTTTCTCAAATTTATCAATAAAGTGGGATTTTCCTCAAACTGACTCTGATTACCTTTTGGGTTTCAGTGTTCGGTAAAAGCGCTAGTTGTAAGGCCGCTTCAAACTTTTTAATTTGGCACATAGCTGAGGGTCGTGTCCCGGGACACCAGCGGTATGCCGTCGGGACCATTTGGTCCGTGACGCCAGCAGTATGCTGTCGGGAACATTCGGTCCAGGAACTGGTTGTCTCCATATCTGTCGCGGCTTGTAGTTTTGAGTGTTCCTGTAGCGCAGGCATTCCAAAGGGAGCCGGGAACCATGACTTAGCTTCCCAGCCTTCAACTCTTGCCATCCAAACCCACTTGACATACAAGCAGCCAACTCGCCAACAACGATCAGACTTAACCAACTTGAAGTTCCGAAAACCAACATTGAGATCCAACCTGGCGCCATGCCAAATCGGGGGTCCCGATGTGGGTGACTTCCCTCCAAGCAAGCCGCCCGACATACATCAAACTTAACCAACTCGAAGCTTCGTTACAAACGAGTAACATCCATTCCAAGCAAGCGGTCTGACTTACATCAGACTTAACCAACTGAAAGCTTCGTCACGAGCGCTGGAAGCCAACCTGGCGCCACGCCAGACTAGACAGCCATAAACAGGTAACATCCACCCAAGCAAGCCATCCAACTCAGCCGACAGGTTAGAGCCCGTTCCCCAAGAGCTTAACCCATTCACGTTCATGCAAGGAACACTCAGAACCACAAGCCGCGACAGATATGAAAACAACCAGTTCCTGGACCAAATGGTCCCGACAGCATACCGCTGGCGCCACGGACCGAATGGTCCCGATGGCATACCGTTGGCGTCCCGGGATACGACCCTCAGCTATGTGCCAAGTTAAAAATTTTGAAAGCGGCCTTACAACTGGCGCTTTTACTGAACACTGAAACCCAGAAGGTAATCAGAGTCAGTTTGAGGAAAATCCCACTTTATTGATAAATCTGAGAAGGTTACATTTCAAGTGTGTGACCGACCCTAGTCTCCGGGGCGCTAGCATGCCAAGGCGAGAGCCATGACAACATTCCAGCAAGGGAGGCTGAGACTTGGTTGGAGCTCGCCCTGAGTCGCAACCCGCACTCCCCTATAGTATTGGTGTGATTCGGCACCCCCCCTCATACCAAGCACTCTACCCAAGTTGGTAAAGCACGTTTTTTCTCTCTCTAAGATTTTCTCTTTCTAGAAAGTCATTTTCTCTCTCTAGATTTTATTGATCCCCAGGCTTCCTTTAATCATGCCTAGATCGTGTGAGGTGATTGCACATCGATCTGAGCTCTCTGGACTCCGCTAGAACCGATCAAAGATTTTCAGCCATAGGAACTTGGCGTCGGCTGGATTCTAGTCACAGTGGCGCCGGGAGCAGCAGGGGCGCTGCTGGCACCGGGGACATAGCTGGCGCCGATGGCGCCGAAAGTAAAGCTTGTAAAGGTAGCTTTACAACAGTTCCTTGCATGAATGTGAATGGGTTAAGCTTTTGGGGAACGGGCTCTAACCTGTCGACTGAGTTGGATGGCTTGCTTGGGTAGAAGTTACATGTTTATGGCTGTCCAGGTTGGCTTCTCGTGCTCGTGACGAAGCTTTCAGTTGGTTAAGTCTGATGTAAGTCAGACCCCTTGCTTGGAATGGATGTTACTCGTTTGTAACGAAGCTTCGAGTTGGTTAAGTTTGATGTATGTCGGGCGGCTTGCTTTGAGGGAAGTCACCCACATCGGGACCCCCAATCTGGCATGGTGCCAGGTTGGATCTCAATGTTGATTTCTGAACTTCCAGTTGGTTAAGTCTTATCGTTGTTGGCGAGTTGGCTGCTTGTATGTCAAGTGGGTTTGGACGACAAGAGTTGAAGGCTGGGAAGCTAAGTCGTGGTTCCCGGCTCCCTTTGGGATGCCTGCGCTACATGTGGTATCAGAGCCGACTGGCCGGTCAGCTATGCGGATCTCGCAGAAATGGCCACTGTTTGGGGTTCATCAGGACAATTGTTGTGCAAGGTGCTGCCCACAGTGTAAGCACGGGTGCGTCCACGGTCGGGGTGGTCGGCAGAACGGGGGACTTGATGAGTCAAGGTGCTGCCCTTGAGGTGTAAGCACGGTCAGTTCTCGTAGTTCGGGCCTGGCGCTGTCTGCATGTAGAACAGATGACGCATTGTGCTGCCATTAGGTTGGTGTAAGCACGATCTGTGCCTTGTGGGGTGCGGGGTGACATATTCGAATTGTACGGGTTAACCATTGATACAAAGATGCTGCTCGAATTCGGGTGTAAAGCACAGGTGGTTAGCTGCCGGTGCGAGATAGCTGCCGATCGTTTAGCTATAAGGGCTATCGACCAAAAAGTGGTGGGGTGTGACTGAGGCAATGTGCTGCTTAATGGTGAAAGCACGGATAGTTGAATGGGTGTCCTCTGTGGGCTGATTCTATTATCGATCTGTATGGGCGCAGCCAGACGAAGGTCCGTTGGCAGGACCATCTCAAAGGAGGACCTTGTTTTTGTTGCCTGTTAGTAAACCTGCCTGAGTGTCTTGCTTGCATGTATTCGTGGTGAGTCTTAGTACTCGTGCTTTGCTTGGTTTGCATGATTGCTTGTGATACAACGAGCTGATTGCTCGAGAAGAAACCTTTCTTTTGAAGGCTGACACCATCAAACAAAGAGGACTACAGAATCTGTGGGGCGGATTTGCAGTTTAAGTACTCGCACGTGAATGACAACGAAACGACTCGATGTTTGCAAAGGATGGATGGCTAGCCTGTTTCTTGGGTTAGTTTCATTTGCGACAACGCCCACCAGACGCAAGCAGGAAGTCAAAAGTTGGAAAGGGCAATTTCAGGGGAGATCTTCTATGGAGCAGTTGGTCTTCATTTGGGACGGCCACCTTCGGAACTGAAACTCACTGAGCATGGGTGATATCCAGTATTAGTTGGGTTTTTCCTCAAAGGGGAAAGACAAGGATCCTCTTGATAGATTGGCAACAAGTTGGATCGAGCGATAATCAAGTATAATAACATGCAATCCCAATAACAATCAAATCCAACAATAAGAAATGAGCATGTGTAGGAACTCGAGTTTATAGTAGAGAGGAGGACCCTAGCCTCTGAATCCTATTGGTCCATTTCTGCCTCCCTAATTATTCAAATTTAAAAAAGAGTGGAAACCATCCAAATTGGTTGGAAACCCAACTTTATTTACTAACTTGACATTTAGGCCCTACGACATTAAAAGTCCCACAAAAGGCCTAAAGTCCTTTTATTGACTTTCTGATTAATCAAATCACTATGTGATCATCGGGTTGGACTTACACACATGCAGGGTGCCAAATCTCTCTCACTTATTAACTAGGGTTAGGGTTGCCTTGGGATCCGCAAACCCTCCAACAGTATCTCTCACCAAAATTGGTGGCGGTCCCATGACACCTGCGAGATGTAGTTACTGTGGGATTTTATTTGCTTCGCGAAGAATCTTTATTAAATGATACTGCACCTTCTCCATAAAATCGAGTCGGGCAGTGTTAAAATCCAAGTTATGCGGCAAAAAACAACGATGGGCTCCGGCAATCCATTTTGAAGTTGTCCAAGACGTGAAGCGAGATTCCCAGAAGCCTTCCATCATTGCTGCGCGGAAATACAGTCGAGCCACCGACAGTTGATCCTTGATGTTCTCTGAGGTCATTGGCTTATTGGGATCGAATGCCAAAGGAGAAAGACAATCATCCCATCTCGTTGCCATGGATGCCAACAGAGTCAAGTCTTTTGCAAAAAGTGCCGATTGCACACTATGAGAAGGCGGACGATTAAACGGTGAAAGGGCACGCTTGAGAGCGATATTGGGAGCGAAAACCGAAAATTCTACAACAAAATGAAATTTTCGAGGACTTATGTATACAAAATTTTTGCACATGTGAAAAGACGGTCGAAGACACGTGTCATCATGTAATTAGTGCATGTGGAATGTCCATACTGACAATGATGATCTCATTATGAGGCCACGTTACTGAGGAACCTAGTCTGGAGACATTTTCTGAGATATATCTCAGATTTAAGTCTCTGCTCAGTACTCCGTTATTTAGATCTCAGAATAAGAAAATGATTCATTATTAGGACCTGGTGGCACTCGACAAGCATATCTATAAAGCTAAGCTTGACAGAATGTTCACCAAGTTACATAATGATTTCAAGTCTGTAGATGAGTGCCCAATTCACATTAAAAAATGTATATTTGTTGATTTTCAGTCTGCATTTATTTTTTTCTTTTGTTAAATATTTCTGACAATTCGGAAGCTGTCCCTTCCACTTCTGAAGCTACTTCTTCTAGTGGTACGAAGTCTGAAAAGTCAAAGATTGTAGATATAGATACTTTTTTTATTGATACGAGCGTTAATGTAGATGATTGTTCAGATTTTGATCCTGCTCGAAATAGGACATCGTTTATAGGCCCTAGAACACCCACTACCCTTTCTCCTTCTGATAAATCTTTGATCACTTTGCCTACTTATAATATAGATAATAATTCTTTTTTGACAATATCGGATATATCAGATCTTTTTTATTTCATGTCACTGAAGCTGAGACTCTTTGCATTTTGAACAAAGAGCTTGATGAATTTTCGGATATGATTGATTTTGATGCTGATGATCTTCTCCCTAGTGTTGACGATGTACATAATGATAAGTTTTATTCAAGGAAAGATTTTTTAAAAATGGTTGTGGAAGAAATGCGCAACAAAGAAGATGATCTACTTTCTGAGGAGGAGTTTCTCAGAATCCAAAGTCAACTTGATTTTCCACAACCAACTGCCTATTCACCAACAATATTAACATCAAAAGGTGGACATAATATTGATAGAGAGACAGTAATCAGGGAAGGCAAAGCCAAATCCATAAGTTTTTGTATCTTATCATGTACTAGTAGATTCGTTATGTCAGATTATATACTAGAGCTTACTTTGTTTTTTTATCATTTCAAGAAACAATTTTCCTTGATGATTTCGCAATTCGTCGAGGAGGGCAGAGATCTCCTGCTGGAGAATTTTCAAGAGATCATGCACAAGGGCACTATCTGAAGTTCTTCAAGAATAATGAGATAAGTGTTGCCCATTCAAAGTTTCATCAACATGGTGAGACTATGATTATGGCAATCAAGTGTAGCGCAGGCATCCCAAAGGGAACCGGGAACCACGACTTAGCTTCCCAGCCTTCAACTCTTGCCATCCAAACCCACTTGACATACAAGCAGCCAACTCGCCAACAACGATCAGACTTAACCAACTTGAAGTTCCAAAAACCAACATTGAGATCCAACCTGGCGCCATGCCAAATCGGGGGTCCCGACGTGGGTGACTTCCCTCCAAGCAAGCCGCCCGACATACATCAAACTTAACCAACTTGAAGCTTCGTTACAAACGAGTAACATCCATTCCAAGCAAGCGGTCTGACTTACATCAGACTTAACCAACTGAAAGCTTCGTCACGAGCGCTGGAAGCCAACCTGGCGCCACGCCAGACTGGACAGCCATAAACATGTAACATCCACCCAAGCAAGCCATCCAACTCAGCCGACAGGTTAGAGCCCGTTCCCCAAGAGCTTAATCCATTCACGTTCATGCAAGGAATACTCAGAACCACAAGCCGCGACAGATATGGAAACAACCAGTTCCTAGACTAAATGGTCCCGACAGCATACCGCTGGCACCACGGACCGAATGGTCCCGACGGCATACCGCTGGCGTCCCGGGATATGACCCTCAGCTATGTGCCAAGTTAAAAATTTTGAAAGCGGCCTTACAACTGGCGCTTTTACCGAACACTGAAACCCAGAAGGTAATCAGAGTCAGTTTGAGAAAAATCCCACTTTATTGATACATCTGAGAAGGTTACATTTCAAGTGTGTGACCGACCCTAGTCTCCGGGGCGCTAGCATGCCAAGGCGAGAGCCATGACAACATTCCAGCAAGGGAGGCTGAGACTTGGTTGGAGCTCGCCCTGAGTCGCAACCCGCACTCCCATATAGTATTGGTGTGATTCGGCACCCCCCCTCATACCAAGCACTCTACCCAAGCTGGTAAAGCACATTTTTCTCTCTCTAGAATTTTCTCTTTCTAGAAAGTCATTTTCTCTCTCTAGATTTTATTGATCCCCAGGCTTCCTTTAATCATGCCTAGATCGTGTGAGGTGATTGCACATCGATCTGAGCTCTCTGGACTTCGCTAGAACCGATCAAAGATTTTCAGCCATAGGAACTTGGCGCCGGCTGGATTCTGGTCACAGTGGCGCCGGGAGCGGCGCCGGGAGCAGCAGGGGCGCTGCTGGTGCCGGGGACATAGCTGGCGCCGATGGCGCCGGAAGTAAAGCTTGTAAAGATAGCTTTACAACATCAAGGCACTGTCTCATTTTCTTGGAGGACATAATTTCAATAAGGTGCATAAAATAATTTTTGTAAAGAAAACCATTGCGGTTAAAATTTTAGGATATGGACCAGTGAATTCCATGCTCAGATCATCTCATTTTGCATTGTACGTTGCTTAAGTTGATCTGAGTAAACATGAAAACTATGAGCTGCTGGATCCATATGAAAGAAAAAAATTGTTGCATGATTCTAAGTTGCAACTTTCATTGGAGAAAGAATCAGAAGTAGAGTAGATATTGTTGAATTGTACTTTGTAAATATTTTTATTTAATACACAAAATTTTATTGTGTGTCTATTGCCTACTGGCTTTTATAAATTTGCATGCTTTTTGAAATTTTTTATAATCCGTCGATTTTGTATTATGACGAATTTGGATTCTTCTATAAAACCATTGGAAAAGTTGCAGTATATAGCTGTTTTTTGAGTTAGTCCCTCCATGTTGTGTACTTTTATGAAATGCCGCTCTGACTTGCTAATGAGATTCTTCCACTATTTCTTGCAAAGAATGTCGAATGATGTCGTAATATGTGTTGTATGTCATAAAAACATAATCGAAATCAATACCAAAAGTATCTAATTTAATTGCACATATTTGTCTATCGTAGTGTAACATCGAAATCTTACCATATAATGTGTTATATGATCAACACCCCATGCACTTTGAACTGCATCCACAAATTCACTGGTTGTTTTCTGTATCATTTGTACATCAGTATTTGAAAATTTATCTTTTCTCAAGTATTTCACTAACTTTTTCCAAACTTCTACTTTGTGTATACGAGTAGAACCTTCTTCTTTGAAATCTTGAGTTGCTGCAATAATTTCTTTCCAAACCGTGTATTGAATCTTGGATTGTTTGCCAGAATAATTTGATAAAAACCTTCGAGCTTTGGAACCTCCAATGCTCGGCTTGCATGGAATATTTCCTGTTTTACCTGATAGCTTGTCATCTTTTTTTATTTTAACATGGCCTTTATGTAAGCCTGCTTTGGACAACACATCCTCTAATCTGAAAATAACTTCCTTCTCAGAGGCCTCTGGCTCGGAATTCCATGCAAATAAGATGTGAAGATATATTATTTTTTTCATAATACGCACCTCCGCATGCAATGTACAGATATGAACATTTTGAAGAGGAATTGGTAGTACAAGTTTCCAATTAGGATCTTCTCGATCTCTTGATATTCATGTACTCCTTGTCATATCTTTTGTTGTTTTCGTGTAGTAGAAAAAAGGGTGTTTAGAGTAAGCGCCATGAGATACATTGAACATACATTTTAATGTCCTCAAATCTCCTGCTAAATGCCATTCAATGTTGAAAGTGCCAATTCCAAGAATATTGAGTAGAACTCCCTCCATGTGATTTTTTATGGTGGCAGGATATGACGTTCTATTAAATATCCACGAGAGAATGTCATGGTCTTCTTTCATCACCTATAAGAGAATACAAAAATATGATTAGCCTCATAATATTAACTTAGAGAAGATTTTCCAAATGAAATCCATAATTCAAATGATTGTCCCTATTTATTATGCGAAGAGACTGCTATACCTGAAATACTGCCAACCACCAGATATCATTTTTTAATTGAACACTAAAATTGAGGCCTTCTGAGTCTTCTGAATTTGAAAGTGCTCCATTCATGATCGTGAGACTCACTCTTTCCATATTTTGTCCTTTTATAATTTCAGACTCATCTAACTTGAGAACAACTATCAACTTGTTATTGACATTCTCATTTGTAATACCGTAAAAATTTATGATGAATGTTAGTAACTGATTAATGTCAATAAATAAATTGTTGGAATTGTTATAAGCTAGACTTTCTCCTTTCGAGCAATACACTTCATTGATATGAGATGGATTACCAAGTATTGTCTACATACCTTGGTTTAACATGTCTCTTTTTCTTAAAAGATGAAATGGTCGTGGGATTGGAAACTCTTAAATATTTACCTGTGCAAATGCCTCCTTTATCATTTTAAACTTTGTTGCATATGCTTCCCTACTGATGCTAGAAAAGTCACATGCCTTGTGAAGCAATGTAGTGTCTAATATTTTTTCAACTTTATCCATAATGCTATCAGTAACTGAAGCCTTACTCTTTTTCATTTTGTTATTGTTTAACATTGATTTCATAGATTTAGAAGTCAAGATAGAGCCTACTGAGTTTCCAATTGAAATCTCATCGGCCAAATGGTCTTCAACAACCAATGCTGATCTGCATTGCAAATATAATGTTCATGAAAATGTCAGTAGAAATTAGGACACTCATAGTATCACAACAGTATATAATAAGCAAATCAACAGAAAGTGATCATGAATTAATCAAAAAGTTCAAGCAATATTCAATACCAAATAAGCTATAACTTATTTGAATGCATGGATTTGTCTTTTTCTATGACCCCCCTGAATGATAGATCACATATATCTTTGTTTACCAGTCTTTTCCTCTTGTTGCTTTGGACCATTCTGTTGAGCACATCCATATATTTAACAAGAGACAAATATGAGATACGCATGGATTGAAATGCAGTTTTTATCTCATCATTACTAGTTGTATAATGATGCAAAGAAGATTTCAACCTTTGGATCTCCTTCTTGAGCATCTCATTTTCATCCAAACAAGTTTTCAACTTTGTAGATTTTTCTTCGCACTCCTTTATTATTTTCCATGATTCCTCTTCCAAATAATGTATTTTTTGCATTGAATGTGCATTCCCATAGAGCATCAAATTCTCACAGTAACCCAAAAGGCCATTTTTACTATGACACATATAGATTATTAACTGACTCACCGAATGAAAATCTGGATGTTGCAATGGACATGGATCAATAGGATACAATGTTCTTGATGACCATAAATTTACATGCTTTAGCTTTTCCTCCCTGTATCGAACCATATCAGAAGTTGACAATTTGGGTTGCTTTGAATTTCTTGTCCTGAGCGGAGCATATTCTGGTGACAGATCCACATGAAGATGATAAAGCTTTGTCATCACTACAATAGTATAGTAAGAAACAACACAATGACAATAACAAAGCTGGAGATGGCGCTAACGACTTTGCTGGAGATAGAGATGGCGCTAATTTTCAACCCTAAAGATAGAGATGGCATAGGCTTTGTTTCAGAAATGTCACTCCTAATTCAAATTTTTGAGTGTTCCCAACTATTGGGAGGGAATATTTCAGCATTTTGAAAATTATATTTTAAGTATGGTTAAGCACCAATGAAGTTTGATGTGACTAAACTAAGGTGCATTCATTTACATGAAAAGTAGTGTGGGCAGATGCGTAAAGAAGTTAGAAAATGATATTATAATTACTTTATAGTTATTTCTCTCTCTCCTACATGACATTTCTTATAGGGCCCTCTTTGGGCCCATATTTTCCCTAATGATAGTCAACTTTGACTTCATTGCATTACAAAAACCAATTTGCAACCATGCAGACTGGAGTACATGGTGTGGCCTTGAACAAAGATCCTTGCTTATGTTTTTTTTTTCACTTGCTTCTTGGTTCTTTAAATGGAGCTTGTCAATTGAGCCTCAACATTCGACATTTGACATCTGTTTGTTTTGGAAATTTTCTCTTGTATGTACATCCTCATTGTGTGGCTCACTAGCATCCAACTATAGACCTCAAGGAGAGGAAAGGAAATGAATCCTCCACTACCAGCATGCCACTTATTGGAGGACAACATTTGGCATCTGTTGCTTACTGAGGCATTTGTATGTAGATTATATGGTATCTTTTTTTCTCACAACTGTACGTATTAGCAAATCAACCACAAATCGACCGCTCAAATCGTGCTACAGCCATGAAATCTATGAATAAGTAAGTTTGCAATGCTTGATTATCTTTGTGGACCTTATTTCTCTTTAAGGGTAGATTTGGCAAGAGTGTGGATTTTCATGTATTATGGAATGCCAATTCCTCCCTCAGCAGCCCTTACTCAACCGAATGGGCTGGGCCTAGTGCCTATTCTGCAAAATTTTGTCCATTTTGTCCATTTTGCCCATTTTGAATGCAGAATGGACAATCCATTATGCATGTGGAATGGCATGCAAGCATTTGAATATTTGTGTTCTACCGCATCCTGCCATGTATAGCCTCTAGGATTTTGGCTGAATAGGCAAGAACTTGCCTTGAACATATTCATATGGTTTCCTTATTTAACGTGTAATACCAATCTCTTACTTCAGATGTTATGGAAATCATGGATTTTTGGCAGAATAGAATAGACCTTGCCAACAATGTGTTCATATGGTTTTCTTGTTTCACATGTAATACTACTTTTCTACTTTAATTGCTATGGCAATTACATATCATTTTCTCTTTTGAAGACTACACTGATTGTGTTGATTTCACAAGTAGCCAATGTAGTCCAAAAGGACTTTGTTGCTCATTATTTTTTCAGAGGGCACAAGGTCGTCAAGTGGGAGGTCCTCCATTTCAAGATGGTAGATTACTTGTTTCATAGATTCAGGCAAGCATTGAGTCAACATTTAATTTGTAATATCACTTAGTGGACTCTTCATTGGGCCATTTGATTGTGATTGATTATAGAAATGTGTTCATTTGGCCAAAAAACAAGGTGTTCTATAGTTCACATGATTCTCACATGAACCCACCTCGCATGGCGAATAGTCTAAATTTCCATCCCACTCCATCAAAAGGTGACCGTTTTGCCACCAATATTTTAATGCTGATTATTGGGACATTGACAAGATATATCACTATGTTGAGATGCTACATGCCACGTTTCTCAAACATCTCCCAAACTCTTAAAAGCCTCTGCCTGAGCTTACCAAGCAAGTGCATAGCTCTTGACTTCTCTCAAGCAAAATCATCTCTGGCTTGGATTAATAAGATAGCTAATCTCTTAGATGGTAGTCCAATTTAGTATTTTTAAGTCTTGAATGCCCCTTCAAACATACAAGTGGAATTTAATTCTAGATCTCAAGGTGAAGAAGATGTCTCATGAACTTATGACTGTTTCAAGACACAAATAGGATTTATATATGTACGTGAACTGTAGTGAACTCGGTGCTCAATAGGTTTTCCTACTATTCTTGAGCAATTCACATGTAGAAATATTCTATGTGAGGTAGTTCATTTTATGGCGTCTGTATTTTCTCAAAACAAATGTTCAAACCATAATGTAAATGTCAAATTTGAATTCATGTATGCAAATGGGATTGTATTTTATTTGTACAAAATTTGTTGGCATCAAATTTGTTATCTACATGATTCTTTTTGCTTCTCTTGCTATTTTGGTCTCCCTTTGCTTCACCATCGTTTTGGTCCCATACACATTGGCCAAGACAATAATAGACAATCCAAATGACACAAACAAAAGTAATTGATCATATTGATCGTATTTATCAGATTCTACAAAAGATAATGAAGGAGGGGAAGGAAGAGATAAATATACATGACTCAATCTATCATCCGAAAAAAAAGTATTGATTTGCACATTCAAAAATAAATCTAATTCTACACCTTCAGGGCTAGGTGGAGATTTAGAAACTGATTTAGAAGGAGATTTAGAAACTGATTTAGAAGAAAGAGATCTAGAATGAGATTTGGCAAGAGATCTAGAAACTAATTTAGAAGGAGATCTGGTAATTCTTGAGCACCTGGATGGAAAACGATTTGATACTCCGGTAAATGACAGTCGATTACGCAAGTTTTAACATCATGCTCCACCAGTTCAGCAAGCCTGATCTCAATATATTTTTTAGTTTTATTTGTTTTTCAATTTTTTGTTTTCATTATTTAATTTGCTGAGTTTTTTGGAAAAAGACAGTTAAAAATAAATAAATAAATAAAAACAAACAAAAAAAAACAAAAAAATAAGAAAAGACTGATGAGCAAAAGTCAGGAAGTCATCAACATAAGAAAAAGGAAGCATAATGTTTTTTATGGACAATGACTTAGAAAATCACTGATTTGGACAGATTTGGCCAATACAGTATCAGAAACCTTTGTTGAGCTCTCAAACTGTACATCCACCCTTAATTTATCTAAATTGAGGTGGGCGAAGGTTCCTGACAAGAGAAAATCCAAATTTTGAGACAGGCGAATGTTCAGTGATATGCCATTTTGGGAAGCTTTGCCGAGCATCATAACCTCATTATGAACCTTCGCCGACCTGCTAGATGATCTTAAAATGTCAAAATTAGGTTGTCCATAGGTTCAGATTGTGAAAAAATGCATTTATGACAGTACTTGGGCGAAGGACCCTCCTGGGCAAAGGTTCATCCTTCGCCAGCCCTGGAAAACATTCGCCTGATAAGTTCAGATCCCTAGAAACCTTCGCCGAGATTTATATAGTCTATTTTTACAGTACTGCACATGGCTGCAAATTTTTGTTCAGAACTGGTCAGCCAAACTACTATTCAATATAATGGACCCACCAAATTCACCTATAAATTGGCTAAATTTGATTCATTCCTCACTTGTGCTAGCAAAGCTCTTGCGAATTTTTCTTGCGACCAAAGCCTTCCAAATTTTCTGCATTGCCTTCTTATACACTTTCACGCATTTATAATTCCTTTCTGATCATCATGTCTTCTACGATACTTCCCAGTCTCCGTGCTATACTATCCACCGTGATGTCCCATCTACAACGGACATCATGATTCTTCCTAAGACAAGCATGGTCACTCAGTGGATGACCCTTGCGGAGTCTCTGCTCACTGCAATGGGTATTCATGAGAGAGCCTTTTCGGGTCGCATCAATATGGATTTCATCACTCTTGCCTTCAATACATGGAAGGAAGAGAAATCCAAATTCTATATCACTTTCCAGGGAGCCACACACAAAGTGCGCGTCACTGAGGCCGCACTTGCAGCTATAGGAATATCATCTGGTACACAGGCCTCACCCAATCACAAGCACGTCAAACAAGACATCAAGCCATTTATTGACCTCACCAACGATCTGCACTGGACCATACAAACAATTAAGAAGCCTACATATACTGATCATTTATCACAAGTGGCTATATTTAGAGCCAAGCCTATCAACCTGCAGATTTGTCATACGTTTTTGCACATTGTAATCAGAAGGTTTTGCAAACGCACTTACCTCTCTACATCAGTTTTTTCACATGTTCTCTTGAAATTTTTACTGGTTTTTTTACATTTTCTTGTAAATTTTCATTGCTAATGCATTTTCCTTTGGACCGTGGGATAGCTCTTGGAACCAGCAAGATATCTAGCATTGTTGAAATCCCTCTATGGGATTCTGATGCTACTTCCACAGGTAAATGAGCGAGACCTATGACCCTTTGCTAAGCATGACTTCGGTTTTTGGAAAGAAAACGAAGCCATCATTGAGTCTTCCATCCACGCAGTTGCCCAACTATTGAATAATTTTCTGATGGTTGGCAACCTCATATAATCGAGAGTTGAAGATAAGGCTGAAAGCAAAAAGAAGTTGGCCCAGCAAAAAGCGGATCGCTTGGAAAATTACATCAGCTCCCTGCAAAACGCCCTGACAACCGCACAGGATCAGGTAGATAAGGCAATGCAAGATGCCAAGCAACAGGTGCAACTGCTGAAGGGACAATTATAGATGGCCGAACAAGATCGCACACGGCTTCAAGATGAATTGGATGAGACCACCCTTGAGCGTGATGCCTATCTAGAAACGCAAATACCCGATCATCCGGTCACATCGACGGAGATTGCATATTTATTCAAAAAAGTAGAGACATACAAAGTGGCCCTTCAGGGATTCCAAGGCCATTTAATAGGTTCAAAGGAGCAGCTTCAATCGAGTTGGCAAAGGCAAAAGAGACCATCACCGCCTATGAGAAAGCAACCGCTCAAGTGTTGGAAGCCGGACCACAAATCCCCATCCCGGTCATGCCGCAATTCTCCCCTTCGCGCCAAGAAGCTGTATCAATGGATACAGGGATTGATTCGAGCATGGACCAGGGGGGAGCTCTAGATATAGCAGATCAATCTCCAACCATACCGACAGTACAAGCGGGTCCATTCTCATCAAGGACAAGACCTCTATTCAGAAGGCCCATCAGCGTCGAGGACCAGATCCAGACCTTCTTAAAGCAACGTCCGTATGAGTCCTCGCGTGGTGGATGGGTTTTGAAATTTAAGACCTCCGAGATCAAGACTGGCAAAGAGTTGGACAAAATATCTGCACTGGGAGAGCAGCCGACATGGAGAATCACGGTTTTTGAGAAAACTCCGGAATCCATTAGGAGTTACGTCGCCAGCCCTTGCCAGTTGCGGGTAGATCCCTATTACATGCCAATGCCGCGAAGAAATAAATGGAAAGATTTGGGGTTGGCTATGGACAAAATCACCATCCATACGCCCAATTGGCCAATCATCCATCAGCCTTACAGCTGGACCATTTTAGTGGACTTTCACCATGCTTTACAAGCATATCAGAGAGAGTATGTCCACTCTCCAGATCCAACGGTGCGACAATCGACAATGTTTGCTAAAGATCTAACTCTATTGGTGTCAGTGGCAACCAAATGGGACGATTGCCTTTCTCCTCTGGCATTTGATCCAAATAAGCCGATGGCCTCAGAGCAAATCAAAGATCAGCTGCCGATTGCTCATCTCTATTTTCGTGTGGCTATGATGGGAGGCTCTTGGGAATCCTGCTTCACCTCATGGACAGCTTCCAAATGGATTGTCGGAGCCCACCGTTGTATCCTGCCACACAATTTGGATTCCAATACTGCCCGTCTCAACTTCATGGAGAAGGTGCAATATCATTTAATTAAGATTCAGCGCGAAGCCAATAAAAGTCCCCAATAACTGCATATTGCAGGTGTCGTGGGACCGCCACTAGTTTTGGTGGGGGATACTGTTGGAGGGTTTGCGGATCCCAAGGCAACCCTAACCCTAGTTAATAAGTGAGAGGGATTTGGCACCCTACATGTGTAAGTCCAACTCGATAATCACATAGTTATTTGATTGATTAGTTAAAAGTTAATAAAGGACTTTAGGCTTTTTTGCGGGACTTTTAATGTCGCAGGGCCTAAATGTCAAGTTAGTGAATAAAGTTGGGTTTCCCTCCAATTTTGATGGTTCCCACACTTTTTTAAATTTGAATAAAAAGAGAGGAAAGACTAGACCAATAGGATTCAGAGGCCAGGGTCCTCCTCTCTACTATAAAAAGGGACCAACTCGAGTTGCTCCTGATGTTCATTTTCTCATTTCAATAAAAGCGGATTGATTCTCTTTAGAAATGGATTGATGAATGTCCTTGCTCTTCCTCTCTTTTCCTCCATTTCTCATGTTAACTTTGTATTTGCTAATTGTTGGGTTTGATCATTATTGGGATTGTTATTTCTTATGCTTTTTGTGAGAGAGAAAAGGAAAGAGAGAAGAGTAAGTTTCTATCATTGTTGTGGATTTAGGGTTAATGGAAGTAGGGTTAATGGATGTAGTGTTAATGCTTAGTGTTAATGGATGCTAGTGTAGATCCTCCATTCATGTTGAAATCCGAACTATACTATCACTCTCATGGGAACGAACCTACGCGTGACAACTAACTTCGTCTCTTTGATGCTAGATTGACTAGATCTTGGATTCAGGTTAGGCAAGGAAAGAAACCCACTACATGATGGAAAAGCTCTTTTTGCCAAGCACAAAGGGAGGAGCAAAAAGCAACACCAACACTTCTCCAAGGACAAAGCAAAAGATAAAGACCAAGATGGAGAGGAGGATGACACCTCTCATGCTTCTACCTCAAAGAAGAAGAAGAAGAATATCAAATGTTTCTTTTGTGGCAAGATGGGCCACTATGCTACGAATTGCCTCAAGAAGAAGAATCAATTCAAGCAAGCCAACCTGTCAAATGAGAAAGAAGACTCTATTGCAAGTGATGGAGAGGGATCTCTTACGGTCTCTAGTTTTTTATCTACACCTTTCAAGAAGGATGGATCTTAGTATATTGATAGTGGAGCATCTTCACATATGTGTAGCTCCAGGAGTCCTTCAAATCTATTATGCCTTATCGAGGAGCTAAGAAGACTATCTATACAGCAAATGACCAAGAATGCAATATTGAAGGCATAGTCTTTATGGACTCAAGCAAGCACCAAGATCTTGGTATGAGAGACTCAACTCTTTTCTTATCTCAGTAGGATTCACTCTTAGTGACTATGATTCTTCCATGTAAATCAAGTTTGTTGTTAGTGATATTGTTATTCTTCTCATTTATGTAGATGACATTATCCTTTGTGGAAGTTGTATCAAATTGGTTGAAGAGACCAAAATAGCACTTGGAAAAGAGTTTAAGATGCAAGATCTAGGAGAGATCCATTACATATTAGGCTCGGAGATTGACTTTCATGATCATTATGCTTTTATTTGTCAATCTAGATATGCTCTTGCTATGTTGAAAAAATTTCATATGGAAAATTGTAAGGGCATTGACACACTAATGGAGCACATTGTAAAAGATCATAATAAAGGTGATGTGTTAGCCGATATCTCCGCACGAAAAATCAAACTAATATTGAAGCATTGTGGCCATATATGTGGACGACACTCTGATAGTTTGTAGGAGTGAGCAACTAATTGCTGAAGTGAAGACTGACATCTCGAAACATTTCGAGATCATGGATCTGGGAGAAGCCAGGTGCTACCTAGGCTTACAAATTGAAAGGGACTATGAGGGAGGTAAGTTATACCTTCACTAGTCCAGATACACCCAGAAGATCCTAGAGGACTTTGGGATGCTGAACTGCAAAGGAGCGAATACTCCAATGCTCGTAGGGATGGTGCTGACAAGTGATGAATGTCCAAATACTGAGGAAGAGAGAGAATAGATGCAGCTCACACCTTACAAGAAGCTGATAGGATCATTGATGTAACTTGTAGACAACACACACCCTGATATTGCTTATACAGTATTCAGGATGAGCCAATTCTGCACAAATCTAGGCTCGACACATTGGAAGATTGCAAAACGCATTTTGCAATATCTTCAATCAACGAGGGATTATGGCTTATGTTATTGTCGTTATGCAGGTTTCAGGATACTTTCCTATGGCAATGCTAGCTAGGCATCCCTCAAGGACGATTGTAAAAGCATCTCAGGAGGATGCACTATCGCATCAGGAGCAGTAGTTCTCTGGGTCAGCAAGAAACAGACCATTGTAGCTCAGTCATCCTGCGAAGCAGAGTACATTGCAGTAGCGAAGATGGCAAATGAGATAATCTGGCTAAGGCAGTTCCTGGATGAAGCTTTCAGTGTTCTAATTGCCCAAAAAGATCTTAAAAAATTAATTTATACTCTAAGATAAGAGTACAGTCCACCGAAGAGATTAGAGATGGTTTGTGTGTGGTACTACTGAAATTAGATTCAATGTGAAGTATAGTTCTGAAATAAATGGAACAACAGTGTGATATCGCGAGTTTCTCAGGCGTCAAAGACAGCCATCGTCTGATTAAAAATTGAGGAGTCGTAGACATCCGTGTTCTGATCAGAGTGAATAAACAAGCGCGATCAAACAACAATAAAAGTGCATTCAATCACAACATGCATTTATCTATTTTGTACACAGATAAAAGCAAGTTGTTGCTATGTTACACTGAAGCACAATACAAATAGCAATCACAACCAAAATTGATGGCATAATTGGGAGGTTCAAATAATGCGTCTCATGGACGGAGCAACACGTAATCTATGCTTGGATGATAGATTTATAGACTTCATCTGTGTATTAATTAAATTGAATGCTTGTCACCTAATTAGAAAAACCATTGTACTTGGAAGTATATGGCTTTTGTGACAACTGTACACAATATTTATGGTCAATAATTCAGCATTGTTGACGCAGACGAGGATGTCGTTGGAACGTTCCTCGTTTATTTTGGATGACCTTTGGGATTTTTCTCTCTCTTCGCATTTTTCACAAGAAGCCGAAGGTGCCCTCAAAAAGACGGTGGTCTTTAAAATAGTTTAACGCATGAAAATAGATTGTGAAAAATACAGATCCTAAGTGGATCTAAACTCCAAGATCATTGGCTTGAATGCTTGCACTCCAAACTACATAAGCTAGGAATTGGCAACACATTCTATGCTACCTAGAATGCAAAGAACTTGATCAAAAAGCATTTATCACAAATGGAAACTTCCATAAACATCAAGTGCGGCCCAAAATAGCATTATACAGTCCATAATACATCAGCCTACCACTTTTGGAAAGCACCTAAGATCATACACAATAGCTTGAAGACAATACACACAACAATGCTCTCAATGGAGGAAGAAACAATGACAATGATCTATTGATCTCAATGAAGCATACAAAAGGTTTCTCCAACCTGTTTTCCACGACTTCCCTACTATTTATGGATGAGGAAGATGACTCTCTCTCCTCTCTCTAGAAGGTACTTGACCCTAGATATTCCCTATATAGGAAAAATAGCTAAAAATGGCTTATATGACCAAAATACATCAAAATGGTCTCATTTTGAAGGGTATGAAGTTTGACACTTCATCATACTGAAAAAATACAGTAAATAAAAACATTGTGGCCTGGTTCACACGTGCAAAACTCCAGAACCAAAACTATTTACAATTTTAGCCAATTTAGGCCTCAAACTAGCTAGGAAATGTTGACAATTTTCACACTCCCTCTTCAACATTGGATGCTAGTTTCAACATAGTCTTTGAGCACATTCCAAGATTAGATCTATGCATTAAATATAGGTCCTTTCCCAATGGTTTGGTGAAGATATCAGCCACACACTCCTTTGAAGAGACATGTTGAAGCTCCACCTCTTTGGCAATGACTTGATCTCTCACAAAATGGTGAGCAATCTCAATGTGCTTGCTCCTTGCATGAAAAACAGGATTGCTTGCCAAGCTTTGGGCTGAAAGGTTATCACAAAGTATGATTGGAGTCTTCTCTGGTTCCAGCAAGTGAAGATCCAATAACATCCTCTTGATCCAAAGAATCTCCTTGGTGCATGTTGTTAATGCCTTGTACTCGGCTTCGGTGGAAGATAGAGAGATAGTTGGTTGCTTCTTTGATAGCCATGAGACCACTCCATCTCCAAGATAGATTGCAAAGGCACTTGTTGACTTCCTATCCATTTGATCACCTGCAAAATCTGAATCTGAAAATCCACAAAGGTTAGGTGTAGTACCTCCATACAAGATGCCAAAATCTCTAGATCCCGAGATGTATCTAAGTACTCTCTTTCCTAGCTTCCAATGAGCCTCACTAGGATCTTGCATAAATTGACTTAGTTTACCAACCCCAAAGCTTAGATCAGGTCTTGTGATGGTTAACCATATAAGAGATCCTATTAGCTTTCTATAGAGAGTAATGTCCTTGAAGGATCTTTCATTACTTCTTGTAGTTAGCTTTACATTTGATTCCATAGGAGTAGAAACAACTTTACAATCTTCCATATGAAACCTTTTTAGAATAGAGTTAACATACTTTTCTTGACATATGAATGTAGATTTAGAAGTTCTAATAATCTCTATTCCTAAGATATAATGAAGTTTACCAAGATCTTGAATTTCAAACTCTCTTTTGAGTGCCATCTTGATTTCATCTATATCTAGATTGTTACCACCACTTAAGATAATGTCATCAACATAGATCAAAAGTAAAGTGATATCATTTTCATTCAATCTAAAGTAGAGAGAATGATCATACTCACTCATAACAAAGTTTTGAGAAAGTAAGAAGGAATTGAGCTTAGCATACCAACTCCTTGGTGCTTGCTTTAGCCCATACAAACTCTTTTGGAGATAGCACACATGATTAGGCTCATCATGTGAAACATAGCCCTCGGGTTGCTCCATGTAAATATCTTCTTCAAGATCACCATTCAAGAAGGCATTAGTAACATCCATTTGCCACATATCTCAATCATAAAGAGTTGCAAGAGAGATTAGGATTCGAATAGTTACCATCTTTGCCACGGGTGCAAAGGTCTCATCATAGTCAATACCATATTCTTGAGCATACCCCTTTGCCACCAACCTTGCCTTGTACTTGTTGATTGATCCATCTTGATTTGTCTTGATCTTGAAGATCCACTTACAACCAATTGCCTTCTTGTCCTTTGGAAGCTTTACCAACCTCCATGTGTTGCTTTTGATGAGTGCTTGATGCTCATGATCCATGGCTTGGATCCATTCCTTCTTTTGAATTGCTTCACCTACACAAGTTGGTTCATCAAAAGAGGTAAGAAAAGCAAAGTTAGAGTTGTCCACCACTTGCTTTCCTTTTTCATCATAGGTTAGCCTTGATGGCTTAGCCCTTTGCCTTTGAGTCTTCCTTGAAGTTTGCTTTGGAGTGGCATCCCATCTTCATCCAAGACATCTTGCACATCATGATGATTAGTAGGCACATCAACATCAACATCAACAACATTGGAAACATTCTCTTCATGAAAGATGACATCCCTACTTATGACAACTTTCTTTGTAGAAGGAATGTACACTTTGTAAGCCTTGCTTACTTCACTATAGCCAACAAACACACCCTTCTTTGATGAAGGATCTTCTTTAGTTCTATCATCAAGTGTGATATTGACAAAACATGTACATCCAAAGATCCTACAATGCTTGACACTCGGCCTTCTACCATAAAGAACCTCATGAGGAGTTTTACCATCCAAGGAAGCACTTGTCCATCTATTACATAGATAGTTAGCACATGCTAAAGCTTCCCCCCAAAAAGACTTAGCAAGATTAGCATGTAGTCTCATTGCCTTGGCACATTCACAAAGGGTTCTATTCTTCCTCTCGGCCACTCCATTCTGTTGTGGAGTCCTAGGACTAGACATCTCCCTCTTAATCCCATGTGCTATACAAAAGTCTTTGAACCTATTTGAGGTGTATTCCCCTCCATTATCAGATCTTAAGCATTTGATCTTTGTATTGAATTGGTTTTCCATTTCATTCTTGAACTTGACAAATGCAGCAAACACTTCATCCTTACTTTTAAGAAGATAGATCCAAGTATACCTACTAAAGTCATCAATGAAAGTTGCATACATCTTTGCCCCACCATTGCTAGTTGTACTAGAAGAATGAATATCAGAATGCACAAGTTGAAAAGCTTCTTTAGATCTAGAAGTAGATCTAGAATAAGCAAGTCTATGAGATTTGGACAAGGCACAATGTTCACAAACACTATTGTTTGCAACAAGACTTTTAGGGAGACCAAGAACAAGCTCTTTCTTTGCCATTACCTCCAAAGATTTGAAGTTGGGATGGCCCAACCTCTTGTGCCAAACTTCTTGGTTTGTCAATTGCTCCCTAGCCATACATCCTTCATGATTAGAGATCACACATGCATCAAGCTTGAAAAGTTTACCATGCCTCCTACCTTGAGCAATCAAGGATCCACATTTACTTATCAAACATGCATCTCCAATGAACTCCACATCAAGTCCTTTGTCAATCATTTGACTTACACTAAGCAAATTCTTAGTGATTGAAGGAATGTACAAAACATTTTCAAGATTTGCTTTCCTATTTGTTGAAAGGGAAATAGGAATAGTGCCTATGCCTTTGATGTCACATTGACCATCATTTGCAGTGTAGATGATGTTACCTTCTCCCTCATAAGACAATAAGGATGTAAAGTATTCCTTATGTCTTGTCATGTGAGATGAGGCTCCACTATCAATCCACCAAGGATCATTATCATCTATGTTGGCTAACAAACTTGAAGTCATAACAAGTGATTCACATGTGTTATGTTCTTCCTCATCTATTGTAAGATTTCCTTGCCTCTCTCCTTGCTCTCTTTTCTTCTTATAACATTCATTTGCAAAATGACCTTTTATCCCACAATAAAAGCACTTGAACTTTGACTTATTGTTCTTAGTAGAAGAGGAAGAGGAAGAGTGATCATCATGATCAAAGTTACCACCTTTGGACCATTTCCCTTTGCCTTTACCTTTGCCCTTGAATTTGCCTTTTGTGAAGAAAGCCTCTTCACCTCCACCTTGCAAGGATGCACCATCAAGCTTTGATTGCAACCTATGTTCTTCAGCCAATAAGATTTCTTGCAAGTCAACCACACTTGGCAAGACTCTTTGAATGGCAAAACTTTGAACAAGGTTAGCATGTTCATTTAGCAAACCATTCAACATAACTTGGACTATTTCACCATCTTTTATGTTCTCATCAATGCATGCTAAATCATCACTTAGGGACTTAACTCTCAAGATAAATGCATGAGCACTTTCACCCTCTCTTTGCCTACTAGAAAATATTTGTCTCCTTAGGGTCAATACCCTAGATGTGGACTTTGATTCAAAGAGCTTCTTTAAGGCATTCCATGCCTCACTTGCACTTTGACACTTTCCAACTTCCTTGAGAAGTTCATTTGTAACATTCATTTTAATGATATGAAGAGCCCTTTTGGCCTTCTTATCAAACCTTTGTTGCTCTTGAAGTGTGAGAGGTCTCTCTTCAATTTCTGCAACTATGTCCATGAGTTCATTCAACTCAAGTAAGGACTCCATCCTCACTTTCCAAGTAGAGTAGTTTGATGAACTCAACCTTTCACTAGACTCTAGCATGATCCCACCATTGGAAGCCATGATTCTAATGTTTCTTCAACTTTTAGGTTCTGTCCTAAAGCACTTAGCACTCACTTTTCTCTCAACAAATGATAGATAAAGAGATCTATGAAGATTTAGGACCCTAAAACACTTCTATCTTGAACCTAGATGGTTTCCAAGCATAGAAAGGAAGATTGAAACACATGCAACACTTTGCACACACTAAGAATGGATTACAAAATCAAACCAACCTGAACACACTCTTGCTTAAGCTCTCAAACTTTCCAGCAAGTGACCAAATCAAGTTATGGTGTGAAGAGTTACTTGCATTCTTAGAAAATACCCAAAACTAGGATGCCAAGATTACCTAGTAATGAACAAACTTGATCAACATATGATCAACACACTAAGATATTGATTCAACCTGTAAAACCACATGTAAACCACACTTCTAAAAGTTTATAAACTCCAGCAAGTGATAAATACAAGATTTAGAGGTGAATGAATGAGCACACTTAGTGAATCACAAGACTAGCTTCACTATCTTGTCAAATCTTGGTGTTTAGATGTAGATCTAAGATCACTTCACATGAGAATGTTCCTCAACCTGTTAAGAACCTGAAAACACACTTGCATAATGGTTAACACCTTCCAGCAAATGCTCCAATCAAATTACATAAGGAGAGTTACTTACATGCTCAACAAAGTACACCAAAAATTATGCCAAAATTGATGACAATCTTTACAATATGCTCTTCACAATGGAGCTTACAATATGTTCACCCAAAAAAGGGGATCTTTCATCCAAATGGGAGCTTTGCTCAGCCTTTAGGAGAATTACAACTCACTCAAAAGAGCATTTGTCATCCACTTAAGGAGAAGTTTCATCCACTTAAGGAGAGTGTTCATCCAAGAATGGAGATTGTCAACAATAGGATTGAAAAGAACATTGTTAGTATTGAATATGCACAAGCCTCACAATCACAAATGATTAGGTGTTATGATCTGATCCAAAATAGTTTCTTTTCAGCCTCTGATCTTCAATAGACCTGAAATATGCTTTTGATCCACAAGTTCAACTCACAAAACAAAGGTTAGTAAGATTTGATCAACAAAGCAATGCAAAATCATGCTAGAACTTGATCAAACATCCAAATATCACCAAAAATGGAATACTTACTGTAAATAGAAGCCAACCAGCTCTGATACCATGTGAAAAATACAGATCCTAAGTGGATCTAAACTCCAAGATCATTGGCTTGAATGCTTGCACTCCAAACTACATAAGCTAGGAATTGGCAACACATTCTATGCTACCTAGAATGCAAAGAACTTGATCAAAAAGCATTTATCACAAATGGAAACTTCCATAAACATCAAGTGCGGCCCAAAATAGCATTATACAGTCCATAATACATCAGCCTACCACTTTTGGAAAGCACCTAAGATCATACACAATAGCTTGAAGACAATACACACAACAATGCTCTCAATGGAGGAAGAAACAATGACAATGATCTATTGATCTCAATGAAGCATACAAAAGGTTTCTCCAACCTGTTTTCCACGACTTCCCTACTATTTATGGATGAGGAAGATGACTCTCTCTCCTCTCTCTAGAAGGTACTTGACCCTAGATATTCCCTATATAGGAAAAATAGCTAAAAATGGCTTATATGACCAAAATACATCAAAATGGTCTCATTTTGAAGGGTATGAAGTTTGACACTTCATCATACTGAAAAAATACAGTAAATAAAAACATTGTGGCCTGGTTCACACGTGCAAAACTCCAGAACCAAAACTATTTACAATTTTAGCCAATTTAGGCCTCAAACTAGCTAGGAAATGTTGACAATTTTCACATAGATGACCTTCGAGATTTTCTCTCTCTTCGCATTTTTTGCAAAGAGCCAAAGGTGTGTTAAAAGCAGTTAAACTTTTGAACTACGTAAGTGGCAAATGTGAAAACGCCGAAGGTGTTAAAAACATAGTGTATTTCTGCAGACAGTTGAAAAGGTAATGTATTTCTGCAGAATTGTTCTAGATGCAAGTTTTGTGGAAGTCGTTGAAGATGGCCAAGTCTTCAATGACTTCAAGTTTTTAGACTTGACATCTGAACTTTGAAATTATTACAGGATTGGTTACCCTTTGCTTGAGATCAGCTCGAAGCCCATTGTAAGCGTTCTTCAAAGAAATCGGTTGTCTAAGTTTGTGATTCCTACAGGTATTAGATGAGCGGATGTAGAACCAAAGTTGGTTTCACCCGACCCTAGATCAATGATCAATAAACATGCAGGAAGAATCATGAAATAGATATTAGTCATTCACCAAGGAGGCAACTGTGGGCCTAATTTCCAACAATGGTTATGGCCACTTGTTGGTGATGGTATAAACCATCCATGTAGTCGTGATAGTTACCCTTTATGCAATTCAAAGGTAGTACACAACATTGTCTTCTCCACCATCCCTCAATGAAGGCTTGTTGAATCTCATCAGCTTGTTCTCTTGCCTACATTCTTCAAAAATGAGGACTCCTTGAAGTGCCTCCAAACTTGGAAGCTCCTCCTTGATTGCATAGGATTGGACAATATTCTCAAACTCATCTTTCAATCCATTAAAAATGACTTGAACTAATTCACTTTGGTTGAGATGATCACCTATGCATGCAAGCTCTTTATGAAGATCATTAAATCTCATGACAAAATTAGAAGCACTCTCATCACTCTTTTGATAACTTTGAAAAATTTGGTTCCTAAAAGTGAGTAGTCTAGAAGTATTCTTGGCTTCATAGATGGCTTTGAAAGGGTTTTCTCTCCTTGATCCAAGAGAAAGCTTGTAATTCTGCTAACTGTAAAAGAACGCGGAAAAATCCGCAGTACTGGATAAACAATGGATGAAGATTAAAACCGATTAGTCGATTAGTAAGAAGGAGAATAATCCAACAGGTCATGTTGTGGCTTGTCACACGTGCCAAATAGCATAGGATACTCTTTGCAAATCCTATTCTTAACCTAGCATAGGAGTGGCACCTTTGAATTAAGGCCAAGAGTGCTTAGATAGGGTAGAGAGAAAATAGGACCCAAAAATAGCATGTTTTTCATTGTTTTGGGATCTCGAGATCTTGACCCCTAGTTAGGGTCGATCAAGTGGATCTTTAGGTTAGATGTTAGGGTTAGATTATGATGAATGCATAGAAGCCCTAATATGCTCAGATTTGAGCTCTACATGTATATATATGTGATGGGATTTCCATCCAATTAGATTTTCCTTCTTGATTAGTTTGAGTCTATGATTTGATTGATAAATGCTATTGGCATATGATTTTTTTTTTTATCATTGAATGAGTTTGGAGTTGCAGGTATTGCATTTTTCACATTTCTCTCTCACAATAAGTACAATAAAGATAAAGTCCAACAAGCATCAAATCCAACAATTAGCAAATCCAAAGAAAACATGAGAAATAGAGAAGGAAAGATGAAGAGCAAGGACATTCCAAATCCATTTTGAAAGAGGTTCCACCTGCTTTATTGAAATGAAGAGCGAATGTACAAAATAGCTCGAATCCACCACTATATATAGTGGATTTTAGGGCTTTGGCCTTGAATCCTATTGGCCAATCTCCCCGTCCCTTATTATTTGAAATTCAAATTTTGGGGGAGCCCTGTTTATTCACTGACTTGACTATTAGGCCTTGCGACATTACAAGTCCCACAAAAAGGCCTAAAGTCCTTTTATTAACTTCTAACTAATCAAATAACTATGTGATCATCGGGTTGGACACACGCAGGGTGCCAAATCCCTCTCACTTATTAACTAGGGTTAGGGTTGCCTCAATATCCACAAATCCTCCAACAGTGTCCTGCACCAAAACTAGTGGTGGTCCCACAACACTTTGCGAGATTTATTTTGGGCTTTGGTTCGCCTCGCACCGAGTCTTTATTAGGTGATACTAAACCTTCTCCATGAATTATAGGTGCGCCATGTTGAAATCAATATTGTGTGGAAAAAAGCACGTATTCGCTTTTGACAACCATTTTGACATTGTCCAAGAAATAAACTTTGACTCCCATAATCCACTTAGCATCGCGGCACGGTAGTAGAGCCTCGCTATTGGCAATTGATTTTGCACTTTCTTGGATGCCATTGGAAGATTTGGATCGAAACCATTATCATTTACATTTTCATGAGAGATACTAGCTAATGCAACATAGTTAGAGAGTAGATATAGATTTCCAACTCTATTACATACAGTCAGAGTAATATCTTCATCGAAGATTGTACATTGCTCAGAAGAGAAAGTAACAGTGTAGCCCTCGTCAGTTATCTTAGAAACTGATAACATGTTCTTTGATAGCTTAGGTACATGAAGAACATTGGGAACACAAATAGAAAGATCATTGTTGAATGTGATCTTGACTCTCCCTTTGTCTTCCACGTGTATAGTGCTTGAATCTCTGAGGTAGATGAATTGATCTCTATTGTAAGCTACATACTCGGTACACTATTCCTTGCGAGAGGTCATGTGTTGGGTAGCGCCGTTGTTCAGGTACCAGCTATCGTGAACAATCTAGAACTAGAGATGGATTGAAATTGGAAATAATTATAAGTAGTACTGAATAAGATCAGAAGTCACTAATCCTAGGTTGTGAGGGATAGAAGTGAATTTGATTATTGGGATGTATGTGTAAAATCAAACTAATCTTATTTGGAATACTAGGATCAGGGAGGGATTGATGAGGGAAATTTGGTACAAAGTTGTAAGTGGGTTGGAAAACTCGTGAGAGAGGATGTATCCCTAGTCTCAGAGATTTCCCAAATATGTTATTTACTCACAAGAAATAGAATTCTTTTGTAGTTGAGTTACAAGATTATCAGTGAGATATGAGAGAAACATATGCGGATTTTGGAGAAATCTGCCAGATAGGAAATATGTGCTATGTACTGGTCATAGTGAGTTTATCATTCAAGGAGCAAGCATATTGAAGTGGCTTATCATTTTGTGAGAGAACAAGACATGGCAAAGGAGGTGGAGCTTCAACATGTCTCTTTAAGGGAGTGTGTGGCTGATATCTTCACCAAAGCATTGGGAAAAGACTTGTTTATGAAGCATAGAACTTCACTTGGAGTTCTATCTAAATCTATGCTAGAACTAGTTGAAGAGGGAGTGTGAAAAACTATCACCTAGTTTGTTGTTTTATTGGCATTTTTGGAGGCCAAAATAAAATCTCAACTTAGAGATAGTTTCGTATTTGTCAATAAAAGCCTAAATAGTGTTTGTAGTATTTTTGGCAAGTAGATAAGTGGACGAGGTTAGATTTGGACCCATTCTAATTGGCTAATTTTGGTACATTGCATCTAGACTAGTTTTTCTAGATTTTTGATCAAGTATCTAGAAGTTTTCAATTTAGGTCAAGTTTGGGGCAAGCCAAATGACATTTTGGAAGCTATAAATAGTTGTACCTACATGAAGTTTACTTGATGGTTTGAAGTTCAAATGAGTGTGTAAAGTTCAAGTGTACTTCCCACACGTGTGAGAGGCTGCTGGAATTGCACTTTCATCATATCTGTGTGATTTTTCCATATTTGTGCTTCAAACAAGATTGTGAGAGTGAAACTAGTGATTTGCTCTGTAAAAATTCAATAATCTCATTGTAGATTTGATGTGGAATGGTGTTAGATCATTGATCAATCTCTAAATCATTGTGAATGAGCTTTGAGGCTGATGTTTTTAGTTCTAGTAAGAGACTAAAACCGTTCTAAAATACCATAGGGAGGCATAGGCCCTTCCAAGAGTCAAATCCATTTTTTCCAAGAGGATAGTGTGTGTAGAATTTGATATCCCAAGTCTTTTTGAGTTTAAGATCATTATAGATCTTGCTTCTTGAGTTTTGTGAGATCCAAGTGAGTAGCCTAGTGGCTAAATTCTGAGAAAGAGAGAAGGGAGAGCCTACGGTTAGTACATTTGTTGTACTTGTTAACTAGTAAAATGGGTTCAATTGGATCCCATCTTCTTGAAGCTAGTGAGAGGCTAAATTAAAGTAGCTATTCAATTTGGAAAGTAAGAATGGAGTCACTTCTAGTGCTCCAAGACTTGTATGATCTTGTCCTTGTTGAAGAGGAGCCTCAAGGAGGACAAGAACAAGTAAAGTACAAGAAGAGATCTAGGCTACCATTACATTGTCTTAGCATGAATGTTAGTAATGAACTTCTTAAAGAAGTTGCATCTTGTACCTTGGCCAAGGAGTCTTGGAACTCCTTGAAAGGGATTTATGAATCCAAGAACACCTCTAGAGTGCTTATGCTTAGAAATAAAGTTCTACAAAGCATTAGAGGGAGTGATGAGAGTGCTCAAGAGTATGTCTTGAGGATAAAATCTCTCAATAAAGAACTTTCCATCATAAGTGAGAAAATCCAAGATGATGAGCTTGTGCAAATCATCCTAAATGTCTTGGAGATGAGTTCTCCAATCTAGTACAAAGCTTTTCAATTCAAGATTCACTACCTTCTATTGATAAGCTCCATAGTGTGCTTGTGGCCGAGGAGAATAGGATCTTACATGTGAGACAAAGGATTGGTTCCTTGAAGCTACATGATGGAGATGAGAAGGCCAACTTCTCAAGAAAAGGCAAGGCAAAGTCCAAGAAGAAGATCCAACACAAGGAGACCAAGAGTGATGATCAAGCATCAAGCTCTAAAGGTGGAAAGAAGAACAAGGCCAAACAAAAGTGCTTCTTTTGTGGAAAGAAGGGCCACTTTGCATCTGAGTGCTACAAAAAGAAGAATGGACAAGGTGAGAGCAAGCAAGGCAACCTTAGCCTTGAGGAAGATGAGGATGAATATTCATCCTTGATGGCATCCACATCAACAATCAAGAGCTACTCCAATGACACATGGTGGATTGATAGTGGGGCTAGCTCCCACATGACATTCCAAAAGGATTTCTTCTCAACTCTTGTACCTTTTTTAGGTTGTAAAAAGTCTATTCTAACATCAAGTGATCAAGAATGTAGAATAGATGGAGTGGGAACTATTCCCTTAAGTCTTGGATCCTCTAAAAGAGTAGATTTTCAAAATGTACTCTATGTTCCTACACTTACTAGGAGTTTTCTTAGTGTAGGACAATTGATGGATGATGGTTTTAGATGTCCATTTTAAGCAAGGTGTTTGCTCCATTATGATGAATGATACTTGCATTGTAAAGGGATTCAAGCAAGGAAGGCTATATAAGCTTGATGCTAATGTATTTCTTGGAAGTGTGAACATGGCTAAGGAGGAGCTTAATCAATTGGAGCTTTGGTATAAGAGGTTGGGCCATCCCAACTTCAAATCAATGGAGATGCTATGTACAAAGGATCTTGCTCTCAGCCTTCCAAAGACATTCTCAAAGTGTGGAAAGAGTTGTGAGGCTTGTAGCTTCTCAAAGGCACACAAGCTACCATTTGTTAACTCTTCCACTAGATCTTCTAAGTGATGGCAATCTTCTCGCTCTGATACCACTGATGGCAATTTTCTCGCTCCGATACCACTGATGTGATCCGTCAGACCGGGAGGCCTTCTGATACCACTGATGTGAATCAGACAATTTTGGCTCAGGCGACGATTCCAATGTATAGCTCAGATGGAGCCGATCTTTTGGTGCAAAGCTACTGTCTTAAACCACAATCAGTCATCCTCCAAACAGTAGATAGGTACTACTAATCTGACAATGAGATTATGAACAACAAATAATGTCTAGTGATAGTGGAAATATATCTATTGATAAATCAAACAAGCATCACAAAATTCAAAGATTGCACATTGACCAGAAAATTGTAATTCATCTGTATTATCCAAAATCAAGTATAGAAACAATGAATTTCTTTTGAGCACTGTTTGTTTCCCAGATCAGTGCGCGTCAGCGTAAGAGAGGTGTTCTCTCTCACGAATGAACTAGCTACTACTAGAACTATCTTACTTCCTTGATATGTACCTCTCTAAGTGTTGCGTTCAGGACCCACTCTCTGATCATCATCTATGCATGTCTATCCAATACATATATCATACTTGATTAGATTACAAGATCTTATTAGCTAAGTTTAAGCTAAACCACACCTTTGTTAATGTTGCATGGCGGCGGTGGATCGTGATAGTTTGAAAACTTCACGCCCAAGTAGATGAGGTCTGATAGTTCATCCATGCCCGATAACTCGTCTTGACCTTGGCTTGCATATGGATACCCCGAAGTGTCGGCCTGATCCAAAGTGTCAGACTTCTGAGTATGTGGCAAAAAAGCCAAAAATGTCGAAGGTCAGTTAAAACAAAGTCCTGGGTCATTTTAAACCTACTGTCGCATTTTTATCAAAAGTGTAAAAAATGTGAACTGCGAGACAAATAGTTTAAATATGCAGACTGTGCAGAAACTAGATCAAATATGTAGCAGTCTAAAAGGCAAGGAAAAATAAGGCTTTAAAGTAATAACTTAATGTTTCTTCAACTCTCTCTTAAATCGTGTATTTTCCTAATTCCCAAGCTGGCTCTCTGCCTTTCGAACATTGCCTTATCCAATGCCTTTGTAAATATATCAGCTACCATCTGCTTTGTTGGTATGAAGACAGTCTCGTCCTTCTCAACCAGATCCCTAATCAAGTGATACTTGATGGCGGTATGTTTCGTTCTAGAATGAAACACTGGGTCTTTTGTCAAATGAATAGCGGATGTGTTGTCCATATACAGGATCAACGGTTCATCGGTGCTCCGTCCTAGTCTACTTAGGAACTGTCTGAGCCATGTCAGCTCATTAGCCATCTTGGTTGTAGCAACATATTCTGCCTCATAGGATGATTGGGCTGTTATTGTCGGCTTTCTGTTGATCCAGATAACAGCTGCATCAGCTGCTATGGTGCATCCTCCTGAGACGCTTTTACTATCATCTTTTAGGGACGCCCAGCTTGCATCACTGTAGGATTCAATCTTGAATTCTGCATCTCGACAATAGCATAGGCAATATTCCTTTGTGCTCTATAGATATTGCAGGATCCTCTTGGCAATCTTCCAGTGTGTCAATCCTAGATTGATATTGAATTCGCTCAATTTGAACACTGTGTGGGCAATGTCTGGCCGCGTATTGTCTGCCAAGTACATCAGAACCGATAAGCCTTTTGCAAGGCTGATGTTCCATTGCTTTGTCGGTCTGCATCGTCTCTGGGATAGTCTTCATTTGTCAGCACTGTGCTAGGAACCATTGGAATATTTACTCCCTTGCAATCTATCATGTCAAAAGCAAAAAGCAAAAATGATCTACTCTTTGTGTAGAATACAAACAACAAGGTAAAAAGCAAAAAATGATCTACTCTTTGCGTAGAATGCATTCGAATGATCACATCTTGATTATGATTCTATAAAAATATCAAAAATATCTATAAAATCTATTGTTGTTCTACTCATCTGTAGTTTAATGGCTGATGTTGTTGTAGATGATGTTTTGCAACTTCTTGTAGGTCGGCCCTCTTTAAAACATATAAGTTTGTTCAACTATGCTTTGCTCAAAATATATTACTACTAACCATAAGTTTTAAGAGTCAGGCAGTTAGGAGTCTTGCGGGCAACAAGTATTGCCAAATCACGATTCCAGATCCTGCCCAACGGGAGTTTCGAAATGTTCAAAATATTACCGGAAAACTCCAAATTTTTTCAGACCAACAAACAACGTTACGTGCTTTTACAGGTGTAAAAATTTATTGGGCCACATGTACATTGAATAGTTGAATAGTCAATAAAAGCATCTTGACAAACAGCCCTTTTGGTGCTTGGAACTCCTCTAATAAGTTACCACCGAATCCACAAAATTCTTCTTGAGTAGAAGATGAGTTGTCAAGTACATATCTGACTGGTGCTCTTCTTTGTCTAGCAGATCTCCTTGGAGATAATACAGGCTCAACAACTACTTTGACTTTATCATGTCTGCTCGTAGCAGAGATTCAGTGTGTCGTAGGTGTTTTGGGCACTCCCGATATATCGGTCTGCTCCTCGTCTGAACTATCACTCAGTCCATCTGAAATTGGAACATCTTCACCTGGGTGCTCAAGGTCCATTCCCTATGTCGATGTGGGTAGGTCATAGTACTGTCTACTAAGAACTTCATAGCTGATTGGATCTTCCTTAGCCATTGTTCTTGTCTTGTCAAATCTGACATCTCTAATAGTCTTCACTTCATTGGCTTGAGGCATGTATATTCTGTAATATGCAGAATGTATATGATAACCAACCAAGAATCCTTGCTCCACTTTTTTGTCCAACTTCTTCCTCTTCTTATCTGGTATGTGTGCATATGCTATACATCCGAAGATCCAAACACGAGCCAGATTCAGCTTGCTTCTCCACTATACCTCATGTGGATTAGTGTGAGCAATGCTCAATTTGCATGTCCTGTTCTGCAGGTAGACAGTTGTAGCTACTGCCTCAGCCCATAATGATCTCGATGCCTTTGAGTAGGCCATCATGGATCTTGCAACTTCCATGAGAGTTCTGTTTTTCCTCTCAACTACACCATTATGTTGTGGTGTATAGGCTATTGTCTTCTCGTGAAGGATGTCTCGACTTTTACAAAAGTAAATAGATCGGTTAGAGATATATTCTCCTCCTATGTCAGTTCTGATCTGCTTGACTTTCTTCTCCGTCCAGTTTTCAGCCCAGTTCACATATTCTGTAAACTTATCAAGAGCTTCAAATTTGTTATGGATGAAGTACACAACAACAAGAGTTGGCGAATGCTAAAGGGATAATCAAGGATTACGAAAAAGCCACCACTCAAGTTTTGAAGACAATGCCACAAATTATAGTGCCCGTCATGCCAGTCTTTTGTCGAGACCACAGGATTAGGGCCAGAATGATTTGGGCATGGATTAGCTACTCGAAGAAGAGAGAGTCGTACCTCATGAAACCAAAGCAGGGCCATCCACTTCAATGGTCGTACCACTATTTTGAAGACCAGTCACCATCGAGGAGGAAATCTAGAAATTCCTACAACAACATATGTATGAGTCCTCGAGGGATGGTTGGGTGATCAAGTTCAAAACTTCAGAGATCAAAGACGACAAGGATTGGGATAAGCTACCTACAATGGGTGAGCAACCACCATGACGCAGAATTGTTTTCGTGAAAACTCCAAACTCAATTAGGAGTTATGTTGCGAGATCGCGCCATCTCAGGGTGAATCAATATTACGTTCCGATGCCAAGAAGGAATGAATGGAAGGACCTTGGTGTGCCAATGGATAAAATCAACATCCATACACCAAATTGGCCTACAATTCACCAGCCATACAACTGGAATATCGTAGTTGATTTTAATCGAGCACTCTAAGCTTATTCTCTGGAATATATGTTTTCACCAGATCTGACGGCTAGGCACTCAGCCTTATTTGCAAAAGATTTGGCTTTGTTGGCGTCAGTTCAAGCACGATGGGACGATTGTTTACCAGCCCTCTATCTACCATTCTATAGGTCATGATGGGAGGTTAATAAAGAGAAAGTAGTAAAAGTGAACTAATCATTGAAACAAAAGGATTGACTATGTAGAAAGGCCAACAAACATTGAACTAGTGCATATGTACCAATTGTAAACTAAAGGTACACATTATACTTTTTGTTAGAAAGATTGGAGAAGCTTCACTAGGCAAGCCCAAACCATTTCATCTTTTAGATGGCCCATAAGAGACTGGTCCTTTAAAAAATGCCAAAGAAAATCTAAATGATCGTTATTATAATCATGATAGAATCTAGTTATGATCTTAGGTTTCACTCATATCAAAGCAGCAAGTATAAGTGGAGAATTGTCAATTCGTGGCAATGACAAAAGGGACAAGTTTGTTTTGGTAAAAGGGGCATTTAGACTTCAAGGGCATAGAGTGGAAGGCCAATTTATGAAGAGAAAATTTGCAAATCAAAATTTGATCAAGAAAGTAGATTTGATAGGAGGTTGAGAAATATAATCTCAACCATAATAAGGGGTCTTGATGTGAAATTTCACACGTTTGGGAATGCCCTAATGTGTGTGAATGATCTCCTAAGCAAAGCTTATGCACTTTAGATCAATACTAGATTGAAATCCAAGATCTAGATCAAAATCTAAGGAGAGGCAAAGATAGAAGCATAGATTGATAACCAAAGTGTTTTCACATGTAAGAGAAGTACTTCATGAAAAAACTAAGCAAAATTAAGCTTCTCTCCTCGGGTAGAGCGAGAATAGACCAATTTGTCCTTGGGTAGAGAGAGAAGGAAATACAAGCAAAACTTGATTGCACTCAATATGACTCAAAAACTCAATTAGATTATGATTGGTAATGAGAGTACATATGAAACTCGTGAATAGCCATGTTTACTTCCTATTGACCCCTAATCCTAGCCCCTCTAATGCCATTGGATGAGTGATGCATCCATCTTGCAATTCTATTGGACCCTTCATGAGGATTTCTCAATTTTGATTGGACCCTTTGACCAACACTTTGACTTGATCACTCATCAAATTACATTTAACCTAGTGCCACAAGCCTAACTAGCTTGAGTTTACATCATGAACTATTTCTGGCCAAATTGTGGCTTTACATGTGGAATTGACCATTTTGCCATCTTTGCCAATTTTGGCCCTATCAAACTCCTACACAAAGATGCTTGACATAAAAACGTAGTAAACCCCTAAAGCTATTATAGATAACTTTTTATAACTTCGACACTCCTCCTAAAAGGATATCTAATCTAAAACAGCATGGATCTTGGAATTATTCCAAGATTGGATGTATGTTTGATGAAGGAACTCTTGAGTAGAGGCTTATCAGCACTTCTGAAATCAGACATTATTTGTCTTGATGTCACGAAGTGTGAGGTGGCTCATGAATCTAGGATCACCTCATGTGTGTCAGATGTTGATGCTGCACACATGTCTTCACAGATGTAGGCGGTCGAACAGTTTCTGTTCGTTCTTTCTTCGCCCATCTTTTTGCTCTCAAGCTCCTCGACATAGGATGAACTGTTGCTGTTCTCCTGTCTGTTCTGCGCTGATTTGTTCCTCGAGTTCTGGCGGCAATCCATGACTGCGTGACCTTTCTTGTAGCAGTGAATACACTCAATCTTGGGATTGAGCCAGCATGTATCTACTGTATGCCCGTCTCTTCTGCATCTCACGCAAGTCTTCTTGTCTGCACCTTGTTGTTTTGACCTCCCTTTGCTCTTCCAATTGCCTTTGTTGGTCCCCTCTGCTTGTTGGTCACAAACCTATCTCTAATTCGACTCCCTCTTAGGCTTAAATTGTTTCTTGGATTTCTCTTTTAGAGGGCCTGGTCAGAACCATCTTTGTGATCAAGATGTTCTCTGGCCTCGACTTCCTCTTGAACCTCGACAATCGCCTTTTCGAGGTTCATGGTAGGATCTTTCCCGAACAGGGTTCTCATCGTCTGGAATGATCTGGATAAGGCTCTCAACAGGTAGGTGAGCTGCTTCTCAGTTGACACTGCATTCTCTATTCTAGAGTTGTGTAGTGATAGAAACAGATCCTTCATCTTTCTTACAAAAGAGGTAAGGTCCTTTTATCCCACTGTAGATTTGTTAGCTGATCTTCCAGCATCGTGATTTGACTTCTTGATTTTGTCTGAAATCTGGTGAGCAATGCATCCCACATCTCCTTAGCTTTGGAGAGTGTAGCCAGGTCAAGTGTGAGACTATCTTTGATGGAAGATGATAGCAAGACTACTGCCTTGTCGTTTTTCTCCCTCCACTCGCGTAGCTCCTTGTCTGATGTTGAAGGCATCTCTTCTGTGCCATCCACCCAGGGGAAGAGTCCTTCGCCCTTGAGTATGAGTGATGTCTTAACTTTCCAGGCTAGAAAGCTAGATACTGAAGAATCAAGAATTGTGCAGATCTTGCTCTGCATGTTGTTAATTGAAGCCATTTTGCTCCCTCGTTGATGGTTGTTCGTCTGAATGCTTGGCCTTCTGGATCTGACAGCTTCTTGGCTATGTCAGATTATGACAAGATAGGCACGGCTCTGATACCACTGATGAGAATGGATTCGCGGTTGCGAAACAGTCGCGAAAGTGAAGCAACCATGACTCAATGCGATTCGGATAGAGTTCAGATGTGGTCGCTGGACACTGCCAGCTGAATCACTCCTACAGTCCTCCAAAATGTAGTCAGGCACTGTTGATCTACGTTTATAAATTAATGCAGCATTCAACGAATTCAACCAATGTGTGGAATTGAAATGAATGTGAGAATCAAACGCACGAATAACAGCAGATACATTTGCATTCAAGATCATACATCATTAAAAAAAGACATGTGCACAATGGCTACAAGATCATCTATTGATTTTTCTTTGATTCTTCAAGCACTGCATGCAGATCCACGCAGTGCGTTGGCGTGAGAGAAATACAATTCTCTCACGAATGGATGTCTCGCTTACCAGCGGACTTGTGGATTGTGAAAAATACAGATCCTAAGTGGATCTAAACTCCAAGATCATTGGCTTGAATGCTTGCACTCCAAACTACATAAGCTAGGAATTGGCAACACATTCTATGCTACCTAGAATGCAAAGAACTTGATCAAAAAGCATTTATCACAAATGGAAACTTCCATAAACATCAAGTGCGGCCCAAAATAGCATTATACAGTCCATAATACATCAGCCTATCACTTTTGGAAAGCACCTAAGATCATACACAATAGCTTGAAGACAATACACACAACAATGCTCTCAATGGAGGAAGAAACAATGACAATGATCTATTGATCTCAATGAAGCATACAAAAGGTTTCTCCAACCTGTTCTCCACGGCTTCCCTACTATTTATGGATGAGGAAGATGACTCTCTCTCCTCTCTCTAGAAGGTACTTGACCCTAGATATGCCCTATATAGGAAAAATAGCTAAAAATGGCTTATATGACCAAAATACATCAAAATGGTCTCATTTTGAAGGGTATGAAGTTTGACACTTCATCATACTGAAAAAATACAGTAAATAAAAACATTGTGGCCTGGTTCACACGTGCAAAACTCCAGAACCAAAACTATTTACAATTTTAGCCAATTTAGGCCTCAAACTAGCTAGGAAATGTTGACAATTTTCACACTCCCTCTTCAACATTGGATGCTAGTTTCAACATAGTCTTTGAGCACATTCCAAGATTAGATCTATGCATTAAATATAGGTCCTTTCCCAATGGTTTGGTGAAGATATCAGCCACACACTCCTTTGAAGAGACATGTTGAAGCTCCACCTCTTTGGCAATGACTTGATCTCTCACAAAATGGTGAGCAATCTCAATGTGCTTGCTCCTTGCATGAAAAACAGGATTGCTTGCCAAGCTTTGGGCTGAAAGGTTATCACAAAGTATGATTGGAGTCTTCTCTGGTTCCAGCAAGTGAAGATCCAATAACATCCTCTTGATCCAAAGAATCTCCTTGGTGCATGTTGTTAATGCCTTGTACTCGGCTTCGGTGGAAGATAGAGAGATAGTTGGTTGCTTCTTTGATAGCCATGAGACCACTCCATCTCCAAGATAGATTGCAAAGGCACTTGTTGACTTCCTATCCATTTGATCACCTGCAAAATCTGAATCTGAAAATCCACAAAGGTTAGGTGTAGTACCTCCATACAAGATGCCAAAATCTCTAGATCCCGAGATGTATCTAAGTACTCTCTTTCCTAGCTTCCAATGAGCCTCACTAGGATCTTGCATAAATTGACTTAGTTTACCAACCACAAAGCTTAGATCAGGTCTTGTGATGGTTAACCATATAAGAGATCCTATTAGCTTTCTATAGAGAGTAATGTCCTTGAAGGATCTTTCATTACTTCTTGTAGTTAGCTTTACATTTGATTCCATAGGAGTAGAAACAACTTTACAATCTTCCATATGAAACCTTTTTAGAATACAGTTAACATACTTTTCTTGACATATGAATGTAGATTTAGAAGTTCTAATAATCTCTATTCCTAAGATATAATGAAGTTTACCAAGATCTTGAATTTCAAACTCTCTTTTGAGTGCCATCTTGATTTCATCTATATCTAGATTGTTACCACCACTTAAGATAATGTCATCAACATAGATCAAAAGTAAAGTGATATCATTTTCATTCAATCTAAAGTAGAGAGAATGATCATACTCACTCATAACAAAGTTTTGAGAAAGTAAGAAGGAATTGAGCTTAGCATACCAACTCCTTGGTGCTTGCTTTAGCCCATACAAACTCTTTTGGAGATAGCACACATGATTAGGCTCATCATGTGAAACATAGCCCTCGGGTTGCTCCATGTAAATATCTTCTTCAAGATCACCATTCAAGAAGGCATTAGTAACATCCATTTGCCACATATCCCAATCATAAAGAGTTGCAAGAGAGATTAGGATTCGAATAGTTACCATCTTTGCCACGGGTGCAAAGGTCTCATCATAGTCAATACCATATTCTTGAGCATACCCCTTTGCCACCAACCTTGCCTTGTACTTGTTGATTGATCCATCTTGATTTGTCTTGATCTTGAAGATCCACTTACAACCAATTGCCTTCTTGTCCTTTGGAAGCTTTACCAACCTCCATGTGTTGCTTTTGATGAGTGCTTGATGCTCATGATCCATGGCTTGGATCCATTCCTTCTTTTGAATTGCTTCACCTACACAAGTTGGTTCATCAAAAGAGGTAAGAAAAGCAAAGTTAGAGTTGTCCACCACTTGCTTTCCTTTTTCATCATAGGTTAGCCTTGATGGCTTAGCCCTTTGCCTTTGAGTCTTCCTTGAAGTTTGCTTTGGAGTGGCATCCCATCTTCATCCAAGACATCTTGCACATCATGATGATTAGTAGGCACATCAACATCAACATCAACAACATTGGAAACATTCTCTTCATGAAAGATGACATCCCTACTTATGACAACTTTCTTTGTAGAAGGAATGTACACTTTGTAAGCCTTGCTTACTTCACTATAGCCAACAAACACACCCTTCTTTGATGAAGGATCTTCTTTAGTTCTATCATCAAGTGTGATATTGACAAAACATGTACATCCAAAGATCCTACAATGCTTGACACTCGGCCTTCTACCATAAAGAACCTCATGAGGAGTTTTACCATCCAAGGAAGCACTTGTCCATCTATTACATAGATAGTTAGCACATGCTAAAGCTTCCCCCCAAAAAGACTTAGCAAGACTAGCATGTAGTCTCATTGCCTTGGCACATTCACAAAGGGTTCTATTCTTCCTCTCGGCCACTCCATTCTGTTGTGGAGTCCTAGGACTAGACATCTCCCTCTTAATCCCATGTGCTATACAAAAGTCTTTGAACCTATTTGAGGTGTATTCCCCTCCATTATCAGATCTTAAGCATTTGATCTTTGTATTGAATTGGTTTTCCATTTCATTCTTGAACTTGACAAATGCAGCAAACACTTCATCCTTACTTTTAAGAAGATAGATCCAAGTATACCTACTAAAGTCATCAATGAAAGTTGCATACATCTTTGCCCCACCATTGCTAGTTGTACTAGAAGAATGAATATCAGAATGCACAAGTTGAAAAGCTTCTTTAGATCTAGAAGTAGATCTAGAATAAGCAAGTCTATGAGATTTGGACAAGGCACAATGTTCACAAACACTATTGTTTGCAACAAGACTTTTAGGGAGACCAAGAACAAGCTCTTTCTTTGCCATTACCTCCAAAGATTTGAAGTTGGGATGGCCCAACCTCTTGTGCCAAACTTCTTGGTTTGTCAATTGCTCCCTAGCCATACATCCTTCATGATTAGAGATCACACATGCATCAAGCTTGAAAAGTTTACCATGCCTCCTACCTTGAGCAATCAAGGATCCACATTTACTTATCAAACATGCATCTCCAATGAACTCCACATCAAGTCCTTTGTCAATCATTTGACTTACACTAAGCAAATTCTTAGTGATTGAAGGAATGTACAAAACATTTTCAAGATTTGCTTTCCTATTTGTTGAAAGGGAAATAGGAATAGTGCCTATGCCTTTGATGTCACATTGACCATCATTTGCAGTGTAGATGATGTTACCTTCTCCCTCATAAGACAATAAGGATGTAAAGTATTCCTTATGTCTTGTCATGTGAGATGAGGCTCCACTATCAATCCACCAAGGATCATTATCATCTATGTTGGCTAACAAACTTGAAGTCATAACAAGTGATTCACATGTGTTATGTTCTTCCTCATCTATTGTAAGATTTCCTTGCCTCTCTCCTTGCTCTCTTTTCTTCTTATAACATTCATTTGCAAAATGACCTTTTATCCCACAATAAAAGCACTTGAACTTTGACTTATTGTTCTTAGTAGAAGAGGAAGAGGAAGAGTGATCATCATGATCAAAGTTACCACCTTTGGACCATTTCCCTTTGCCTTTACCTTTGCCCTTGAATTTGCCTTTTGTGAAGAAAGCCTCTTCACCTCCACCTTGCAAGGATGCACCATCAAGCTTTGATTGCAACCTATGTTCTTCAGCCAATAAGATTTCTTGCAAGTCAACCACACTTGGCAAGACTCTTTGAATGGCAAAACTTTGCACAAGGTTAGCATGTTCATTTAGCAAACCATTCAACATAACTTGGACTATTTCACCATCTTTTATGTTCTCATCAATGCATGCTAAATCATCACTTAGGGACTTAACTCTCAAGATAAATGCATGAGCACTTTCACCCTCTCTTTGCCTACTAGAAAATATTTGTCTCCTTAGGGTCAATACCCTAGATGTGGACTTTGATTCAAAGAGCTTCTTTAAGGCATTCCATGCCTCACTTGCACTTTGACACTTTCCAACTTCCTTGAGAAGTTCATTTGTAACATTCATTTTAATGATATGAAGAGCCCTTTTGGCCTTCTTATCAAACCTTTGTTGCTCTTGAAGTGTGAGAGGTCTCTCTTCAATTTCTGCAACTATGTCCATGAGTTCATTCAACTCAAGTAAGGACTCCATCCTCACTTTCCAAGTAGAGTAGTTTGATGAACTCAACCTTTCACTAGACTCTAGCATGATCCCACCATTGGAAGCCATGATTCTAATGTTTCTTCAACTTTTAGGTTCTGTCCTAAAGCACTTAGCACTCACTTTTCTCTCAACAAATGATAGATAAAGAGATCTATGAAGATTTAGGACCCTAAAACACTTCTATCTTGAACCTAGATGGTTTCCAAGCATAGAAAGGAAGATTGAAACACATGCAACACTTTGCACACACTAAGAATGGATTACAAAATCAAACCAACCTGAACACACTCTTGCTTAAGCTCTCAAACTTTCCAGCAAGTGACCAAATCAAGTTATGGTGTGAAGAGTTACTTGCATTCTTAGAAAATACCCAAAACTAGGATGCCAAGATTACCTAGTAATGAACAAACTTGATCAACATATGATCAACACACTAAGATATTGATTCAACCTGTAAAACCACATGTAAACCACACTTCTAAAAGTTTATAAACTCCAGCAAGTGATAAATACAAGATTTAGAGGTGAATGAATGAGCACACTTAGTGAATCACAAGACTAGCTTCACTATCTTGTCAAATCTTGGTGTTTAGATGTAGATCTAAGATCACTTCACATGAGAATGTTCCTCAACCTGTTAAGAACCTGAAAACACACTTGCATAATGGTTAACACCTTCCATCAAATGCTCCAATCAAATTACATAAGGAGAGTTACTTACATGCTCAACAAAGTACACCAAAAATTATGCCAAAATTGATGACAATCTTTACAATATGCTCTTCACAATGGAGCTTACAATATGTTCACCCAAAAAAGGGGATCTTTCATCCAAATGGGAGCTTTGCTCAGCCTTTAGGAGAATTACAACTCACTCAAAAGAGCATTTGTCATCCACTTAAGGAGAAGTTTCATCCACTTAAGGAGAGTGTTCATCCAAGAATGGAGATTGTCAACAATAGGATTGAAAAGAACATTGTTAGTATTGAATATGCACAAGCCTCACAATCACAAATGATTAGGTGTTATGATCTGATCCAAAATAGTTTCTTTTCAGCCTCTGATCTTCAATAGACCTGAAATATGCTTTTGATCCACAAGTTCAACTCACAAAACAAAGGTTAGTAAGATTTGATCAACAAAGCAATGCAAAATCATGCTAGAACTTGATCAAACATCCAAATATCACCAAAAATGGAATACTTACTGTAAATAGAAGCCAACCAGCTCTGATACCATGTGAAAAATACAGATCCTAAGTGGATCTAAACTCCAAGATCATTGGCTTGAATGCTTGCACTCCAAACTACATAAGCTAGGAATTGGCAACACATTCTATGCTACCTAGAATGCAAAGAACTTGATCAAAAAGCATTTATCACAAATGGAAACTTCCATAAACATCAAGTGCGGCCCAAAATAGCATTATACAGTCCATAATACATCAGCCTACCACTTTTGGAAAGCACCTAAGATCATACACAATAGCTTGAAGACAATACACACAACAATGCTCTCAATGGAGGAAGAAACAATGACAATGATCTATTGATCTCAATGAAGCATACAAAAGGTTTCTCCAACCTGTTTTCCACGACTTCCCTACTATTTATGGATGAGGAAGATGACTCTCTCTCCTCTCTCTAGAAGGTACTTGACCCTAGATATTCCCTATATAGGAAAAATAGCTAAAAATGGCTTATATGACCAAAATACATCAAAATGGTCTCATTTTGAAGGGTATGAAGTTTGACACTTCATCATACTGAAAAAATACAGTAAATAAAAACATTGTGGCCTGGTTCACACGTGCAAAACTCCAGAACCAAAACTATTTACAATTTTAGCCAATTTAGGCCTCAAACTAGCTAGGAAATGTTGACAATTTTCACATGGATCTCTATGGATCCTAATCACCAAACTCATCTCATACGCAGGCGGACTTCTTGTCTGTATTTTGTCTTGATTGCTTACTAGCATCAGACTGTTTTCTGTATATGTGTGAAGTATCATCCAGCAAGTATATAGTCGTTCTATGTAACTTTAAGATTAGAGTGATTAAGCATCTACAACTAATCAGGAAATTACAAGAGTGGTAGATTAGCCACAACCTAGAGTGTATCTGCTGACGTCATGCCATCATATCATATATCTGTACTTCTGGGTACTTGCATGATCTTTGTTGGTACTCTTTGGAGCGTGAGGGCAGAAGGTCTTTCGTGACGTTTTTCGTGTTGCGTCGTTGGTTTCGTTTCCGTCGTCTGATTTTCCCGTGCTGAATCGCAAAAGATTCTTGTTCATGAATCTTTCGTGTTTGTGTCTTTTCGTCAAGTGTTCGCGAAACTTTCGTGCTTCGTGTCTCTTGACTTTCGTGTTTGCGAACATCTTCGTCAGGCAGAGGGCTGAAAGCTAGCAAGGCTTTGTAAACAAAAACATTTTGTTTCTTCAGAGCCTTCCTATCCTATGTGTGTGCCTAGTCACAACCTGAGATATGTTATAATTGACTTATTTGTAGAAACTAGTGTCCTTGTGCATGAGGCATTCACTTTGGGTAGACACGTGGTGGGCATGGAAGTTGAGACTTCTTTGTATGGATGCATATTGGTCAAGCATTTCAGAAGATACAAGGTCTAGAATTCTTGAATGAATGTACACAAACCTCACCATAGGCTATACCTGAGTAGCTCGCCCATCTCCTAGAGATAACGATCTGCTTGTCCTACATCCCATGTAGGCTCAACCTCTCATGCTTGATGTTGTGAACTCTGATTTGACTAGTATACAGGCCTCCTACCGAGGAGCCTATCTCACCAACACATCCATCATGTCAACCCAACCAAAGCAAATGCAAACTAGATCCACCATACTGATGAGAAACTCACCCACGATTCTATATCATATCACATTAGAGAAGATTTGAGTACAAAAGGGGCCTTTCAAAGAGATACTTTTTATTTTTTTCTAAAAAGTTTCTTCCACATGTCCAATCAAAACACTCAAATTTGAAATCTACGTAACGTAGCTCCTTCATATTGATTTTCTTTTCTTTTTAAAAGAATTGTAATTTTGCATCGGGGGCAGCCCGTAAATAAGCCATTTTATCTGTAGTATAGTATGTAACTTAACAAAAAAAAATAGTGTAACTTTTGAACGACAACTCGGATTGAGACGATTATGGTGCCATTAGAAAGCCCTCGATGAGAACTTTTCAATGACACCCAAGATGAGTTAGTTCCGAGATATAGTGAAGAAGGTATGGCCAGTCAACGTTTTCGTCGGTCAACACTTGGTCAATCCGATATCTCTTTCAAGCGCAGTTTGACCGGTCAACTACGCTTGAAAGAGATATCGGATTGCAAACCGGTCAACTGCGCTTGAAAGAGATATCGGATCGACCAAGTGTTGACTGACCAAAATTTTGACTGGCCATAGCTTCTTCACCGTAGCTCGGAAGTGAGTCATGTTGGGTGTTTTTGAAAAGCTCTCGTTGAGGGCTTTCTAATGGCACCGTAATCGTCTCAATCTGAGTTGTCGTTCAAAAGTTGTGATTTTTTTCAGCCACAAACTATACTATGCACATAATAGCTAACCATCGAAGACTGTGTGGGCTGGACTGCGGGCAGAAAAAGGTTTTATTTTAGTATTTTACATTGCCAAAAATTGTCATCCTACATGGCAATCCTTATAGGGCCCTTTCCAAGGCCAAATTTTCTCTAATGAGGTAGGATAGTTCCACCAGAACCATGTGCCATGTACCATCTGATCACCAAGTATCCATTACCTGCTGATAGCTCCCCAAGAATATGTCCACCTATAGTGGAACTAGACTCCAACTGGATCTAACTAACAAATCTGCACCCTGCTTATCAAAGAATGATGGATAAAAACAACATATGATGCCAACTTGGAGATCACTGTGCATATAACCATGCAGCTCACCTGATCACTTGCCAAAGTACCAACTGTCACTCATTGAATAACCATATCCATCTCTGCTGGCTCACAATCATGGGCATGCTGGATACACATCACCCCGTAATGCACTTCATGCCCTCAAGACATGTACCACCACTAGGTACACTCCATGCCACCTACCTCCAAGTAGGTTTGACCTATCCCTAGGTCACCATACATGATGCACCAGTTGAAGAACATCTCCTATACATCCAATGACGTATCATACATGAGCAATTGTAGCATCTCCTCAGTGCCACCCCAATGGACTCATCATTCACATACTGTGCTCACCTGATGTCTTCAATCTTGGTCACCATCGTGCTATCCAAGCCGATTGTCGAAGCATCACCTGCTCATCTTGGCTCCTAGCATCTGCTCGCTCTCCCTGGCTATGTGCCACCTGACATCATGCCAACGCAAGATCATCCATGAGTCGCTGCTCATGGGATCCCGAGATCAATGTCTCCCTGATCGTATTGAGGTATATGGCCCTGAGTGACTTCCTCTAGGCTTCTCCCTGATCTCACCACCTGTGGATTTGAACCAAGCAGGTTCCAACACCTATGAAAGCCTAGACTTCTGCAAATACAGCCGATTGCATGAAAGCTATAAATAGCTTATCGACGCCCATGATGTTATGAAGTCCTCGCCATCAGTGTCCCCTCTAGTAGATCACTAACAAAACACTCACCACAGTGTTTGCCCTTCGATCACACCCAAGCATGTGATCTCCATCAGCTCTCTATCCTAGAGTTGGCTCTCAAAGCTTCACGCTTTGCCCATTTGCGTTTGCAGCTTTCTGATTCCATCATGAATCGCCCCTGTAAGTCTTGTCTCATCCAAAGACTCAAGTCCAATCTGAAATAGCTGCTCCCTGATGATCATCATGTCATCCTGCAGACCTATCCCTATCAGGTATCCCAATGTCATCCATGATCTCGAATATTTGAGCATTTTGCCCTATAGTGCCCCACCTACATTCTCCCAAGCTAGCCCCAAGCTGCTCCTGTGAATGATTCCAAACCATTCCCTAATAATACACTGAGATGTGAACTCCAAAGCCACCATCAAGTCTCTCACAAACTATGCATGCCAATATCACTCCCAATGAACCTATGAGATCTTACATGGCCCAAAACAAATGATCTGCATTTTGCCATCATTGGAATATGCATCCCTGATATAATACTGATACGGGAACTTGACTTGACCTACCCAAAATAGGCAGTTGAAGTGTATCTCCTCGATGACAATCTTGATACACTGCTCCACAACTACAATGGCTTGATCTGATATGACTTATCAGCTGCAAAATCCGCAAAAAAATCACACTCACCACTCACCAAGAGTCTCCAAAGTGTGATTACTGACCCGTTCTTCATCTCTTGTGTGTCCCACACATAGTTCATCCAATGCAAGTTCGCTATCTTTCCCAATGGCTTCCAACTAGCACCACCTCATACTTCAATCACCCGTGACATTAAAATGTGTGTACCTCCAAGCTAGCCCCAATACCTCCCTCGAACAAGAAAATTTTGAGTTGCAAAAGCATGTGTCAATGCAGCTATCACTCGATTCGACAATGTCTAGGTCACCTGCACTCTGCTCGATGGAATGGTGATGAAAATACTCCGAAACATGTTTCTCCCTGCTTAGTGACGTCACTCTATCCGCTGGCTCTGAGCAGCCAGTTTGAGGGGTCAATTTGGCCCAAAGCCCAAGAACGGCCAAAATAGGTGCCTTCTAGCCAAGGTTAGGCCCAAAACCAAAATGCCTATCTAAAATGAACTGTAACTTATTTTTGAAGTTGACAAGTGTCCTAAAATTGGCCTACAACTTGCCAAACTAAGGTCAAACTAAGGTCGGGCCTGATATGGCCAAATTCAACCAACAAACTCGAGACATGCCCTCGAGTATAGCAAGTACTGTATATAACGTTGTACATGCTGATTTTTCCCTACGTTGTGTGGCTACTCGGCTAACCCAAGTAGCCGGCTACAGGACGAGTGCCCGACTGATATGTCGATGGCGGGTCAAGTCCCGGTAACAACCAAATACTGTAAACTTAATGAATTGTACAGTACTTTTTAAGCATATATCAAATACAAACAGACCAACTCTGATTTCTAATTGTATGTTGTTGTTGTTGTACTGACAAGGACAATACCATATTGTATCTATGTGCTTATGATCAGATCTTCATGGATTTCCAAGTTCTAGCATGTGTAAAGTGTTGATGTCTATTTTGTAGCTAAATCTAGATGTGCAACCAAACTTGCTCCCAACTTCTCCAAAGCAATAATTTGATGATTAAAAGGAACTCCAACAACAAACACTCTAAAAACTCCCTTTCCAAACCCATGATAAGCAAAACTCAATGCAGTCACCCATAAGGATCACTTTCTTCTATCGTTCTTAGAATCTATACTTGAAAGGGTTGCTATCATGAGGCTTATAGTTTTCTAGACGGTTTCAATGGCTATAATCGAGTATAGATCATCCCAAAAGATCAATATGAAATAGCTTTTGCCACTAAATGGAGTACCTATGCTTACAAAGTAATGTCGTTTGGATTGTGCAACACACCAAGCACTTTCCAAAGAGTTATGAATTATGCCTTCAACGATCAATCTTCTTAGGCAACTTGTGTGTGTACTTTTTACGGATCAATGCATTTGCATTGCTTGAAACAAGTGCTAATCTAATGTCAATTATATGGCATATCACTTAAACCTGAAAAACGCTAGATATTTGTCATGCACAACATAGTGTTTGGACATGTTATCTCAAAACAGGACATTGCTACCGATTGGGACAAAATCAAGGTGATAATTTGCTTGTTCAAACCAAGAACAGTACGTGAGATCTTACAATTCATGGGGCATTGCAGTTATTATTAAAGATTTGTAGAGGCGGCTTTGCAGTTCGTAAACTGGATTGATGGAGTTTTATTTAAGCTACATGTCATTTTGGGCTTGCCCAAACAATACTAGTTGGAAGTCCATCAAAAGTAGCCAAAAACCCTTGAGGATGCGGTGCACTTTGCCATGGTATTTGATGACATGCACGCCTTAACTCACAAAGAGCAACAAAGTTAGAAGCTTGAACCCAAGGACAAACCCTCTTCGGGCCCCTCTTTCAAAAAGGACAAACAGAAAGTTGTCAGTTGTGTTCTTTTTTGCTATGTTAGCAACTAAATCATTCTATTGTTTTAGCAAAATATTGAGGTTGTCAATTCAGTTAAAAATGCAATCATGGAGTGTAGATGTTATATAAGTTGCTGTGAACTTTTGACAAAAAGTAACCAAGAGATTCTATCAATCAGTGAATGAACACGATGAAAGCTTTTTGCAACACAGAACATGTCTCAAGAGAACAATGTCTAGATTAGTATGATTCTTAGATGGCTTAAATCATAACAACTTAGCAACTTTATCTGTTTTCTACAAGTTGTAGCATAGTTGTTCACTGAAAATTTGAGCTAGAATTGTTCTGTTATATTTACTTTTGATGATTAGTTAATATCAAAGTCTGAATGGGAATCAAAATCCAATTGCATATTTAGCCTGATTAAAAGAGCGTCTAAATTTTAGAAGTGTTATGATTTCGTTCTCCTTCTCAAGTGTCGTGTTGCCTGAAATGTGTCTGAAGGAGTCAATTAGAATGTTGATAGTCAACTTCGACTTCATTGCATTACAAAAACCAATTTGCAACCATGCAGACTGGAGTACATGGTGTGGCCTTGAACAAAGATCCTTGCTTTTGTCCTTTTTTTCACTTGCTTCTTGGTTCTTTACATGGAGCTTGTCAATTGAGCCTCAACATCCGACATTTGACATCTGTTTGTTTTTTATTTTTCTCTTGTATGTACATCCTCATTGTGTGGCTCACTGGCGTCCAACTATAGGCCTAAAGGAGAGGAAAGGAAAGGAATCCTCCACTAGCAGCATCCCACTTATTGGAGTGCTTACTGAGGCATTTGTATGCAGATTATACGGTATCCTTTTTTCGCGCAACTGTATGTATTAGCAAATCAACCACAAATCGACCGCTCAAATCCTGCTGCAGCCATGAAATTTATGAATAAAATAAGTTTGCAATGCTTGATTAACTTTGTGGACCTTATTTCTCTGTAAGCGTAGATGTGGCAAGAGTGTGGATTTTCATGTATTATGGAATGCCAATTCCTCCCTCACCAGCCCTTACTCAACCCAATGGGCTGGGCCTAGTGCCTATTCCATTGCCTATTCTGCAAAATTTTGTTCATTCTGACCATTTTGAATGCAGAATGGACAATCCATTATGCATGTGGAATAGCATGCAAGCATTTGAATATTTTTGTTCTACCACATCCTGCCATGTATAGCCTCTAGGTTTTTGGCTGAATAGGCAAGAACTTGCCCTGAACATGTTCATATGATTTTCTTATTTAACGTGTAATACCAGTCTCTTACTTCAGATGTTATGGAAATCATGTTTGTATGGTAGGATTTTTGGCAGAATAGGATAGACCTTGCCAACAATGTGTTCAGATGGTTTTCTTGTTTCACATGTAATACTAGTTTTCTACTTTAATTGCTATGGCAATTACACATCATTTTCCTTTTTGAAGACTAGACTGATTGTGTGAATTTCACAGATAGCCAATGTAGTCCAAAAGGACTTCGTCACTCATTATTTTTCCGGAGGGCACAAGGTCGTCAAGTGGGAGGCTCCTCTCCTCCATTTCAAGAAGGTGGATTAGCTGTTTCATAGATTCAGGCAAGCATTGAGTCAACATTTAATTTGTAATATCACTTAGTGGACTGTCAGTGGGCCATTTGGTTGTGATTCTTTACAGAAATGTGTTCATTTGGCCATACAACAAGGTGTTCTATAGTTTGCATGATTCTCACGTGAACCCACCTCGCATGGCGAATAGTCTTAATTTTCGTCCCACTCCATCGAAGGTACCGTTTTGCCACCAATATTTTAACGCTGATTATTGGGAGTCCGGACATTGACAAGATATATCACTATGTTGAGATGCTACATGCCACGTTTCTCAAACATCTCCCAGACTCTCAAAAGCCTCTGCCTGAGCTTACCAAGCAAGTGCATAGCTCTTGACTTCTGTCAAGCAAAATCGTCTCTGGCTTGGATTAACAAGGTAGCTAATTAGATTGTAGTCCAATTTAGTATTTTTAAGTCTCGAATGCCCCTTCAAACGTACAAGTGGAATTTAATTCCAGACCTGAAGGTCAAGAAGATGTCTCATGGACGGTTTCAAGACACAAATAGGATTTATATTTGTACGTGAACTGTAGTGAACTCGGTGCTCAATATGTTGTTCTACCTACTATTCTTGAGCAGTTCACATGTATAAATATTCTGTGTGAGGTAGTTCATTTCACGATGTCTGTATTTTTCTGATAACAAATGTTCAAACCATAATGTAAATGTCAAATAAGAGTTCATGTATGCAAATGGGATTGTATTTTATTTGTACAAAATTCATTCAATGACCTAACTTTATTGGAGTTCTTTCCTTCTTGGTATGAGTACTTGATGGGTTACTATACAGCACTTCTTTTCCTTGCAAGAGAGCATTTCCACTTTGGGTATACCCTATGTCAGGTGTCTTTTAAGCACTAGCAGCTTTCACACATGCTAAAGATGGCTTATAATTTAGGGTTCGGGAAATATATATTATGAACTCAATAAGTTGTCCTGTGAAAAATTGCTTACATTGGCAAATCTAGCCATGTAGAATATTGTACATTTTGTCAATATTGTTTGTTGGTTACTTCAATGGCCAAAGTGCCACTTGTACATACACACCTAAAGTAAGTTACCACGAGTCAAGAGGAGTGGTTGTGTCTATTTGGTAGTGATTCCTACTTTGTAGGATCTAGACCATGATTTATGATGAGATTTGTACCTACCATGCACCTACCAAGCATGACTCTTGGATCTAGGCTAGGGTTTTCACATTAGGGCAAGAAAGTGGAGTCTACTTCCTTATTACATGCTGGATTTTCACCTAACTTTGCAAAGGAAGTGTGTTTTACTATGTAATCCCATTCTCCATAGTGAGAAGATAGAAACTTTTTGGAGCCTCAAGGAGAAACTCGAGTTTCCTCTCATTGTATGGTGATTACTCTATTTTTTCAATGAAACCCAGCTTTGGCACTTTGTAAACACTGTCTACAGGCCGTACTACAGCCTTATTTCCACACGTGTGGAGTTGGATTATACTCATTGATCAATGCTTTGATTGTCTCTACTTGTTTCCTATCAAGCTGCTAAACTAGATCTTGTTTTCTGATGACTAGTTTCTGATAGATTGTTTAACAAGCATACAATCACCTTGTGGATCATTCAAAGATCCATTTATGGTCCTTAGTACTGTACTTTTCACATGGTATCAGAGCCAAGTACAAGGCCATTGATCTGTGTTTGAATCTAATCCAGTTTTAGCAAGTTTTGGTGCAAAAAGCTAGTATTGGAAGGGCGAGCTGGTATCCAGGTTTTGGTGAGGGGATTTGATCCCAAACTTTTTCAGGGATCATAGAAAATTCATCTGGTGTCAGTTTGATGTAATTTTTGGTGCAAATCCTAGGATAAGCTACCAAGATCACTTGCCATTGATTAGTTTTGAATTTTGTTTCATGAAAACTAATTAATCTAGGCTGATTTCAGACCTTCTTAAAGTGGAAACCAGGTCTTGAAAGTACATCAAAGTGAATGAGAGAGAGAGAGAGAGAGAGAGAGAGAGTCAGTTTTTGTCCAAGAATAGCCAAGATTGGCAAGATTTGCTTGAGTGTAGTTTTCATCTCATCTTATCTTCATTCCAGCTTGTTAGGGAGTGATAGAACTGTGATTACAAATCCATTTGTTGGATTAGAAGTCAACATTTGAGTGAAACACTGCAAGTTAGAAACCTTTGTGAGTTTCAAGTACAAACAAATCTATATCTTGTGTGTAGAATCTTGCTAGTAAGATGGGATCAGTGGGAGCCTACCTTCTAGAAGCTAGTGAGAGGTTAAATTCTACCAATTATGCTATTTGGAAAGTGAGGATGGAGTCACTAATGGTGCTCCAGGATCTTTATAAGTTTCTAATAGATGATGAAGATGAACCTCTAGGTGCACAGGAATTAGTGAGATACAAGAAGATGTCTAGGCTTGCACTTCACTGTATTAAGATGAATGTAAGCAATGATCTTTTAAGGGAAGTATCATCATGTAAGAGTGCTAAAGAGACTTGGGAATCTTTAAAATCTATTTATGAGTCTAGTAACACTTCGAGGGTTCTCATGCTTAGGAATCAGATTCTACAAAGCATGAAGAGGAGTGATGAGAGTGCACAAGATTATGTGCTAAGAATCAAGTCTCTTAATAGGGAGTTAGCTTCCATTGGAGAGAAGATTCAAGATAGTGAGCTTGTTCAGATTGTCCTAAATGGTCTAGGGAGTGGCTTTACAAATTTGGTCCAAAGCTTTGCAATCCAAGACACTTTGCCTACTATAGAAAAGCTACACAGTGTATTAGTAGCTGAAGAGTGTAGGATGTTACATACCAATGCAAGAATGAATGCTATTTCTCTGCAGGATGGTGATGAGAAAGCTAATTTCTCATTCAAAAGCAAGAAGAAGACCAATGGCAAGAAGAAGCACTTCAAGGAGACCAAGGAGGAGGATGAGGCTTCAAGCTCAAAGGGCAAGATCAAAGACAAGTCCAAGTACAAATGTTTTTTCTGTGGAAAGAAAGGACATTTTGCATCAAAATGTCTCAAGAAGAAGAAGGCACAAGAGAGCAAACAAAGCAACATTGCACATCAGGAGGAAGAGGAGGATGAAGAGTCATCCTTGATGGTTTCCAACAAACCACCATCATCCAAGAGCAACACCAATGATTCTTGGTGGATTGATAGTGGGGCAAGCTCCCACATGACATATCAAAAGGACATATTCTCCACCTTACTTTCTTACAATGACTTACATAGATTAATCTATACTGCAAGTAGTCAAGAATGTAAGATAAGTGGAATAGGAACAATTCCCTTGTATGTGGGATCATCCAAAAGGATGAATCTAGATAATGTTCTTTATGTTCCTAAGTTAACCAAGAATTTGCTTAGTGTTGGCTAGTTAATGGATAGTGGCCTAGATGTACAATTTAAGCATGGAGTTCGTTCCATCCTTAGAAATGATGAATGTATAGCCAAAGGCTTTAAGCAAGGTAGATTGTTTAAGCTTGATGCTAATATTGCAGTGGAGAGTGTTAACTTGGCAAAGGTGAAGCTATCAAAGGTGGAACTATGGCACAAAAGGTTGGGCCACCCCAACTACAAAGCCATGGAATCTATGGCTACAAAGGAGCTTGCAGTTGGACTCCCCAAGCATTTGTCAAAGTGTGGGAAGAGATGTGAAGCATGCAGCCTCTCAAAGGCTCACAAACTACCCTTTTCAAGATCTACATCAAGATCAAACTCTCCTCTTGAACTCATCCATTCGGATGTTCATAGTTTTTCACATGAGTCTAATGGTGGTGCCAAGTACTATGTAATCTTCATTGATGACTATTCTAGATTTTGTTGGATGTACCTCTTGTCTAGCAAATCAATGGTGTTTGATTATTTTGTAAAGTTCAAGACTTTGGTAGAAAATCAACCTAGTACCAAGATTAAGGTATTAAGGAGTGATAATGGAGGTGAATATATCTCCAATAAGTTGATTGACTTTTGTAGTTCTAATGGCATAAAGAGGGAGTTGTCATGTTTATACACCCCTCAACAAAATGGAGTGAGTGAGAGAAGAAATAGATCTCTTTGTGAGTGTGCTAAGGCCTTAAGGCTAGATGCTTCTCTATCCAAACCATTTTGGGGTGAAGCAATAACTTGTGCTAACTATTTGTGCAATAGATTGCCAAACCAAGCTATTGGAGGAATGACACCATTTGAAGCTCTATTTGGAGAGAAGCCCAATCTCAAAGATCTCAAAGTTTTTGGATCCATTTGCTATGTACACCAATCCTTGGATAAGAGAAGGAAGGATGATGCAACATCCATCAAAGGCATCTTTGTGGGATATGGTGAGAATAGCAAAGGTTATAGAGTCTTCAATCCCATCACTAGCAAGGTGATAGTGAGTAGGGATGTTATTTTTTATGAAGGACATGCTTGTGATTTGGATGATAATGCTACTAATCATCTTGATGCCAAGGATCATGCTAGGATGGAGGAGGAGCTTCCAAGTGAAGAAGAACTTGAGGATCCACCTCAAGATGCAAGAACTCCAAGAACTCCAAGAAGATCTACAAGGGCAAGATCCGAGCCATTGAGGCTCACCTATGATGGTCGTGCGAAATGGTGGCATTACAAAATGTATTTTTAGAAAGATCTATAAGTCACTCTTAGCACAACAAATATAGTGTTCAAAATTTTGTGTTTAAAGTAAAAAAAACTTGCAAACTGTACATGATCTTCGATAAAGGTTGGTTTTGTTATGACTTATTACCCCCCCAAGTGATTATATTGGAGTTAACTGTAAATAGATTTCTAACTATCAGGTTCAGGCTTAATTAATCTACAGTGTACTAACATGCATAATAACTAAAGTGACAGACCTGTTCATTGTCAACTTCACTTTTCTCGATGGAAATCATCACTTCACTTAATTCAAAAACCATTTCTTTACCCAAGTCCTTCTATAAACTTGCATGTTGTGTACATTAGGTGGAATTGCAATATGCTAATACTTGATTCTGAGAGGGAAATGAAGCCATGAAGGTAAGTTAAGATCAATTATGTTCTTGGAACTATTGTTCCCTATAGATTTTTGTTGAGCTTATGTCTACCTGCAAGTTTTGAGACATGCTTGAGGGATAGAAGAGTGTGTAACCTTGTGTGAATTGTCCCTCATCACAAAAAAAAATGCAGAAGAACCATCTCCTTCATGAATGCACCTAGCAACATATTTTTTCATATGATCAAAGAAATCATTAGCAACAACCTTTATCAAGAAAAAACCTTCACCACCTCCATTGATGAAGTTAGCTCTTTTCTTACCTTTTGCATGCTTGCACTTGCCATGAAGAACCATTGAAGAACCATCATTATCCTCATAGCTAGCCAAGTTAGCACAAAGATGAACATCTCCAAGAAGCATATTAGATCTTGACATAGATCTAGCATAAGGAAGCTTGTTAGACTTTGCATAAGATCCACCAATCTTATTGATGCTAAAAGGTAACTTTGGAAGGTTGAGACCAATGTCTTTTTCCATTCCATCCTTTTTGTTAGCCATAACAAAAGCATCAAGCTTGAAAGGTCTACCTTGTCTATTCCCCCTAGCAGCCAATATTTCTTCCTTTGTAATGAAACAAGCATCACCACCAAAGATGAACATAGCCTCCTCTTCATATTGAGGTTGATGTAGATCCAACCCTTGCTTGAAGCCTCAACTCTACATTCACCAAAATCTCTTGCAAATCCACAATGCTTGGCAAAGTCTTTTGAATAGCAAAGCTTTGAACAAGATTAGCATGATCATCCAAGCCATTAAGTATAACTTGAAGAAATCACAAAGATATGGAAAGTCTCAATTCTCTTCTAGCAGGAATTACTAGCAACTCAACACATAGAATGAAAAATTCTTGACCAATCTATGATCTACCAACAATATAATGAATCTTGGCACTTCCTAAGATTGAAACACACTCTATTAAAGTCCAACAACTTCAAAAAATAGAGATCCAATCAAAATTAGCATTTTGAAAAATCACAAAAAAAATTGAATCTTCCAATTTCTACATGCAATTGCAAAAATCTTGATATAGAATCTTGTAGCCTCTAATGAGACCTTCCTAATGCATAAAAAATCACCCAAATCCAATAAGCCATGTGTGAAATCGGAATTCCTCAAGTTCATAAACCTAAATTGAGTTTTGACCTACAAAAGATCCAATCTACATATGCAAAGAGCTCGATTTTTGAGTAGAAATCAATCTAGCATGCTCACCATTGGTATCTCCTCCAAATATTTGATAAATGTGGTTGATCCTTTCATAACCTGAAACACAAGAGCTCTGATACCATGCGAAGAATTTTAGATCATTAATATCCAAAATGTGTCCCTTGATCTTTGGTTAGAAAGTCAACACAATCTACAACATTGCCAATGTAGAAAAATCAGCATCTACTCAATGAAAGAGATGCAAACTCAATAAGAAATTGATCAAACATCAAATATGATAAAATGAAGTTTTTGTCCGTACAATAATAGTACCCTACTGTACATCCCACGTGTGGATCCAAAGATAACAAAATATGAGCATTCTACGCACAAGATTGCAAGATATCATCAATATAGTGCACCAATGGATAGATGAACCCAAGAGAACTCATGTATAAGCATGAAATGAGAGAGAGAGAGAGAGAGAGAGAGAGAGAGAGAGAGAGAGAGAGAGAGAGAGAGAGAGAGAGAGAGAGAGAGAGAGAGAGAGAGAGAGAATATCATCTCTTTTCACAAATTTACATCCTTTTATAGCAAGTCCATGCATCATTAATGAATCTTTGGTTTCCCTCCATAACAAAAACCCTAATATGATTAGATTCAATGCATCTAACATTCAAATTTGAATGTGTCCAAACTTGACCTCCTAAGTTTTCCACACTTTTCAAAAATGGTAGTTCAAATGAAATTAGATTAAAATAACTTTCATAAAGTTTATCTCTAAGTCTAAAATACATTTTGGCCTAATATTGACAATTAACCAAAATATGAATAAACTTGATTAAACTAGTTGAAATTTCTCACATGAACTTCATTGTTAACACAGATTGTGGCCTGTTGTTTTGTATTTTTGTTCAGAGAAATAGCATGTAAAAGATAGAACATTGATTGTTGTCTTGACTGATATTGAACTGAAAGATATCAGACTAGAAGGCTACCCTCTTAGCTTGTTGATTATCTTTGACACAACTTGTTGTTTTAAAACCCGAGCATCCATTTGTGGAATTGGAGATAGCCCTGACTCTGGTGGTTGAAGTGGTCTGGGTCCTACAAAGAAAGAAAGCACTGATCTGTGGATTTCTACCCTACAGTTTATCCTTAGATGTGTATCTATCATAGATATTTAGGGTCAGAGAAAGACAAAGATCTTATGAGCTATGTATGGATGTGGATGATTGCAGCCAGAATTTCAGTCGCAGGTGTTTTCCAACAAAGATTGGTTGTGAAGCTTAATCTTACCTTGAAAGAATCCATTCATGATAAATGAGTTGTAAATGGAGCAGTGTCTCAGACCCGTTGTGACTAAGGAAGAAAGCGTGAATGGTTGTGATGCTTGTGCGATGGCCTGTAGGTGAGGATGGAGCTTGATGGCAGTCGAACTGTTGCCTCCCGTCTCTATTTTGATGGTTTCTCTCTCTCTCTCTCTCTCTCTCTCTCTCTCTCTCTCTCTCTCTCTCTCTCTCTCTCTCTCTCTCTCTCTCTCTCTCTCTCTCTCTCTCTCTCTCTCTCTCTCTCTCTCTCTCTCTCTCTCTCTCTCTCTCTCTCTCTCTCTCTCTCTCTCTCTCTCTCTCTCTCTCAAGTGAATTTGCAAAGTTAAGATTGTAATCTATTGATCCATCATTCAAGATTTGTTCTAGAGTGGTAGGGTCAGGTCTATAAGCTTATTGTTTGCTAGAAGACACTATAGGTTCAGATCTCTAAGTGAAACCATCCAAGTTTCAAGTGCATTTACACTAATAATGGCATCAATGGGTGGCTTCTTACTTGAAGCTAGTGAAAGACTTTCATCAACTAATTATGCCATTTGGAAAGTTCGAATGGAGTCATTATTAGTACTTCATGATTTGTATGACATTATTCTTGGTGTGGAAGAAGAACCTCAAGTAGCTCAAGATTTAGTAAAGTACAACAAGAGATCTAGGTTGTCCAGTCTTGTTTCTATCAAGACGTCTTTCTAGCAAACGCGTAGCCAACAGTATTCCGACAGTCGTTGTTTCTACCAACGATCTCGTTCAACCAGAATGGATCCATCATCTAGTTCATCCCTCATTGACAAACTCTATGGAGATAACTACCCTCTACCCTCTCTGGAAATTCAAAATGAAGGTTATACTTCTAGCCAAAGAACTGTGGGACATCGTTGATGGCACAGAGCTCAAACCAGAAGGTGATGCAGCCGTCATCACCAAGTGGAGACTGAGAGATGGCAAAGAATTTGCCATCATCACCCTCAACATCAAGGATACTCAGATCAGCCACATACGTGCTACTCAGACTGCTAAGGATGCATGGGACATCCTAGCAACTCTCTACGACATTAGAGACGTTACTTACAAGCTTCATCTGAGGAAGAAAATCTTCACCCTGAGAATGTCTGATGCAGATAGTGTTTTGAGTCACCTCAACACATTCAAAAATCTTATGGAGTAGATGACTGCAACTGGCTCAGTCATAGAAGATTCCAATGCACTCATGACTCTATTATCGAGTCTACCTGAAGCCTACGAAGACTGGGTAATGGCAATTTCTACCCATGAGCACCTCACTCTATCAAGGGTAATTTTGTTGCTCCTACAAGAGGTGATCAAAAGATCAGCATCCTCCTAAGGCTCAAGATCGGATCCTCAAGCTCTGTATTCAAAAAATCAGAAGTTTAGATCCAAGAGGTCTACACAGTCAGACTATCCTGACAACAAGAGCAACATGCAACGATCTGTATCAAACACACCATCACCTTCAGGGTCTTCATACTTTCAGCCAAGATAGAATCTATTTTGTAAGTACTATAAGAGGACTGGTCACCTTATCAAGGATTGCAGAATGCTGCAATACAACAACGAAAGGAAGCAACAGTTCCAACAGCAAGTAAATGTTGCTTCTACCAGTCACAAGATCCAGCAACAGGAGGAAGATGAAGCTGCTTTCTTGACCAAAGTCGAAGAACAACAGGATATCGATTCCTGGTATTTGGACTCAGGTGCATCATAGCACATGACTCATCATCGACACTGGTTTCATGACTACAAGTCATACACCCATCCTACAATTGTGCAACTTGGAGACAACTCGACTCATACTATCGTGGGTGTAGGAACAGTCAAAGTCGAATTATAAAAAGGTGATGTAATGTTTTTGTCCAATGTTCTAATTTGACCAAAAACTTGCTCTCAGTTAGCAGAGTCACAGATTCGAGTCAGAAGGTCAAATTCGATAGACAAAGTTGCACTATTTGACGAATCTAGAAAAGTAATTGCTTTTAGCAGAAGGTGTGGCAATTTGTACAAAATCAATCACTCCTATTTTACAAGTAGTCAAGCTCTTTTTACTTCAACTTCTAAATCAACTAAGATGCTTTGGCATTTCAGATTAGGCCATTTAAATACTAGTTGTATTCAGCAAATGTCAAAACAGAATTTAGTACAAGATATACCCTTCATTAGCAAATTGAATTCTTCATGTGAAAGCTATATTTCCAGCAAGCATGCTAGAACTCCAGTCACTTCCGCTTCAGTTCGTTATTGTAAAGGTTCATTACATCTTGTACACATGGACATTTGTGGTCCTATGCAGACTATTTCCACAGGGGGAGCTGTCTATTTGTTGACTATCATTGATGACTTCTCTCGGAGGACTGCAACATATTTCTTGAAGAACAAATCTGAGACTCTCAAGTTCTTCATGCAATTCAAGGCATCATCAAAAAAATCGACCCAAAGAAAAATCAAAGCTCTACGCTCTGATGCAGGGGGAGTATTTATCTCCACCGAATTCAAAGCTTTCTGCAAGGCCAATCAAATACATTTACAACAAAATTCAGCCAGCTACTCACCTCAGTCCAATGGTGTAGCTCAAAGGAAGAATCAGACACTCATCGCAAGTGCAAAGAGCATGCTGGCCCATGCCTCTCATCCAAAAAAATTCTGGGCTAAAGCTATTACTACAGCAGCCTACCTTCAAAATCGATCCATCTCAGAGGCCCTGAATGGCAAGACACCTTATGAGGTGTGGACAGGATCGAAGCCATCACTCACAAATATTTGAGTGCTTGGATGCATAGCCTACTCACAGATCCCCACTGATCTAAGTAGGAAGCTGGACAACACCAGCAAAAGGTCGATCTTCATCAGCTATTCCTTAGACCATCAGACATACAAGCTCTTCAATCTAGACTCTCAGAAGAGTTTCATGAGCAGAAATGTCATTTTTGCGGAAGATCAGTTTATCGACCACAAGGGGAAAGCTACTTCGAATTCAGACCCTAGAATCGACACCAACAACTACGAACAACTCAAGACTCCAGAGATGGTAGTTCTCTCCATTGAGCTTGTCAATCAGAGATGAACTGGACGATGAATCCATTCTGGTGTAGAGATTGTTGGTAGAAACAATGATATCTGAATACTGCTAACTACGCACTTGCCGAAATGATGTCTGGATATAAACAAGACTGATAACCTACAATAGAAATGCAGATTACGAGCCACCCGCTCTGATACCATGTGGAAAATGGTAGGATAGCAGTGGAAGTCTGATAGCGGATGGATGGTAGATCGGTAGTGCAGCAGTTAACAGCAAAATTAGTCAAGATTGAAATTGAGTAGCATTGGAAAAGAACAAAGTAGAAGTGAGACAAAAATTTGCACTCTAATTGTAAGAAAAAGTACAAGAGCATGGAGTAGCGCAAGACAGTAGGCGCATAAAAATTCTCCAGCTGATCTGAAAATGAATAATAATATCTTACTACAAAAATCGTTACTTAACTAGAATACATTCTCACCAATCTGGCAAGAGTGTTGATGCTATACATTGATGATTGAATGTCAGTGCTCAGTGTCGTCTGACAGTTCATGGATCGACTTTTCCATGATGATGAAGTCAGATAGTTCGAACTCATCAGATAGTTCGGCCTAGTCCGATTTGTCATCTAAGTCAGATTTGTTGGTTGATGACAAATTCGGTTAAGTCAACGAAGTCGGACATGTCGATTGATTCGGTTGATGGAGATGAGTTTGGTTGATGGGTATATACATGAGAAGTTGAAGTTGATGGAATGAAGTAAGTCGAGTATATACATTGGGAAGTTGATGACTTTGATGTCGGACACTTCGGAGGTTAACTTTGTTTATACACATGGAGAAGTCGAAGTCGATGAAGTCGGACACTTAATGACTTCGAAGTCGATGGAGTCGACTTCGGATGAATTTTTCAGGATGCTCATCACTTAATGAATTTGAAATCCAACACCAATGACGGGCTGCCATATAGTTTCCATGTGTGGAATGTGCATGCGCTATGTGGAAGCCCGTCAGTGAATGTTCAAGTGCATGTTTTATTAAACAAAATTGAAATCTTTTCTATTTTCTACAAAAAAAAAATGGGGAGGTTAAAAAAAGTTCCAAAAAAAAAAACAAAAAAAAGTTTGAAGATATTAACATGAAAATAAGCCTAAAGAACAAAATCTTCCCACTTGCCGTTATGCCTGGGGAAGGCCTGATGCCCTCTAGCCTTCTGTATAGTTCTGGTGTTGGCCGAGGGTGGGCCTTCCGTGCAGTTCAAGACCTACCCTAGGGCGGGCCTTCCATGCAATTAGGGCCTTTGCTGGAGGGCCCTCAGGCAAGGGCCCTCCCAGCACGAAAGTCCCTCTGGCAGGGCCTTCCTCCCACCTATATATGCTTTTGTTCTATAACTTATTATTATGTACTATGTAGTAGGCATGATGTTGCGTCGGTGCCTCAAAGGGCGTTGGGACTTGCGCTTAAGTATAACATTCATTCATTATGCACTTACATAAAAGCCAACTTAGAAATGTAACAAGCGAGGGAACAGTTGGTGCCAGTGTGATCTCGTAATCGCAAACCATTTCAGCCGCCTGAATAGTTGAGTTGAAGTCGTTGGGCATGTAGCTGTCTATTGCTCGCCGGGTCCATGTCTGCATTCCAGACAAGAGGTAGTGGGTCTTGTCAGCTTCTGACATATCTTCAATTACCCATACGCTCTGCCTGAATTTGTTCAGGTACTCTCGCAGTGAACCTTTTTGCTTGAGTCTTGATAATTCTGCCCTCAACCTCATGTGTGAATCTTTGGGTATGAACTCCTCTCGTAGGGCATTTTTGAATGCATCCAATGTCCGAAACTGCATCCCTGCCACTCGGTACCAATTTGTTGTGTAACTCTCAAAATATGCTAACGCCAATTCTGCTCTCTCTTCTTCAGGGGTATTCATCAAGCGGAAGTAATGGTCCATGTGAAACAACCAATCCTCCACAACTCGAACGTCACGCTCCCCTTTGAAAGTAGGTGGCGCTTTTACTTTAGCCGCTCTTCCTTGGGCCTTCTGCATTTCGCGTCGGAGTATCCCTTGGTCTGAGTGGAGGAGGCGCCCCTGCATTCCCTCTTGTGGTCTCCAGCTCTTCAAACCTAGCTTCGAGCTGTGTTAGCTCGTCTCTCATTTCTCTAGCAAGGTCAAATTGACTGTGGTTCGTGGCTCGCATGGATGCTTGCCATTCTTTCCTTTCTATTTCTTTGTCCTTCTTTACCTCACTAAGCATAGCCGCCATTGCGCTGGATAAATATTGGTGCATCTTCACATCAAAGAGGTTTTGGTGCGCCTCTGGCACGGGTTCATCTCTTGGTGCCGGTTCAGAAGGGGCGCCAATTTCTTACTGAGGAGGTGCCACTGGGGCATGCATACGCTCTTTCTTTTTCGATTTGGATCTGGCGCCATCTCGGTGCAAGCGAGAGCCATATTCTCGGCCTTGCTCTTCCCATCATCATGCACTTACGTAAAAGCCAACTTGGAAACATAACAAGCTTAACCATTGAGACTTAAGAAAACTGGAATCCCAACCAACCCGAAAGCCAACTCAGAATCCGTCTCCAAAAGGTAACCAAAGGCAGAGACAAGCCACACATGAAACCCAAGGCATAATGGTAGCCAAACTGACCAAATGGCATAGCGGCGAGCCACATGTCGGTGGCGTGGACCCTTAGTCGCCAGCGACGCAAAAAGGTTGTAGTAAGGGTCCTTCCACTTGGACCAGTCTCGGAGGCGAAACTGAAATGGTAATCATCCCCAAGGATCAACTTTATTGAATTTGGAAGAGGCTACATTCATACATAGACTGACTGGTCTCGGGGCCACCAACACGTGCTGGGCATTGTGCCTGGCTCGTGCTGGTAGAGGGAGATGAGACCTGGCGACTGGATTCCTGGCGCTGGTTGAGCTGCCCAAGTTTCTGTCTGTCGAACTCCCCCTATAGTTTTGGTGTGATTCGGTGCACTCCCTTTGTCTTGGAATATAGTGCTTTTTGGTAAAGCACGCTTTTCTGGACTTAGTTTTTATTTTGATGATTAAGCCAAGCAAGCCTGGCAGAATCAGTCTGGCTCCCGGACATGGGTCCCGAGAGCCGTCCCGGCGGCAGAATCAACTTGGTTCCTGACTAGGCCATGACTCGAGCTCCAGAGCTAGCTCATGACTTGTGACTACTTGACTAGCTCACCACAGGTCGGAGGCTCAGTCCTTGACTTTCTAACTTGCTTTGGGACCATAAGGAGCGTCACCCCTTAGAGTCTTACAGGGCACACTGGGTGCACCCGAGTCAGCTTTACAACACATGAGCGGCCCTACTAGTCGGTGTAGTGGGTTGCTAGCCCTACTGAGATCACTTTGCGACGAGCGGTCTTTGTCGGTACGTCAACCCACTACATCTGTGGCAGGTCATGGAATTGTCATTTAGACATGTAGGCATTTGGTTGTTATGTGAATAAGGTTAGAGTAGGCATATGGTAGTCATGTAAATAAGGTTTCAAAATGGTAACTTAAGTACCAAAATATGGGTATGAAGGTGTGTGTTCACAACCAATGATGAAATGGCACATAATTGGTATTTTATTGTAGGAGGATGGAGCATTTGGTTGGTGTTTTATATTCTGATAGAGCAGTTTGCAATATGCGTGCCTCCAGAGCTTGTCGCATTGTTGGGACTCTCCTCTATTTAACGTTTTCTGTTACCTCTCGGCTCTCAGCGAGAAGTAGAATAAGAGCCAATGCAAGCAAGCAAGCAACTGCAAGCGAGTAAGAGTGCGGAGAGAGTTGAGAATTGGAGAGCTGAGAGATGGCGATGGCGGACACAGGCGCGGTGCCGGAATGGCTACAGCAGCTAGACTGGAGGCTGCTGGTTTGCGTTGCACTAGGAGCGATCCTGGTTGTGGAGCAGGTGAGCTACAAGAGACGAGCGCAGCATCTGCCAGGCCCAGCGCTTGTGTTGCCCTTCTTTGGGAATGTGGTGAGCATGGTGAGGAATCCAACCAAGTTCTGGGACGATCAAGCGTGGGCTGCTAGGAAGTGCGGCCTCTCCTGGAACGTGTTGTTCGGTAGATTTGTGGTGTTCGTCCGAGATTCAGAGCTTTCGCAGAAGATTTTTGCAAATGTGAAACCGGAGCTTTTTCATCTGATAGTGCACCCTTTCGGGAAGAAGCTGTTTGGTAAAAGCAATATCATATTCAAGTTCGGAGAGGAGCACAAGGATTTGAGGCGCAGGCTTGCTCCGCTGTTTACTCCCAAAGCGTTGGGAGTGTATGTTTCCATCCAGGAAAACACCATCCGAAAACACATTGTAAAGTGGCTGAAGATGGCCAAGAATGCAGAGCCTGCGGAGCTGAGATTGTTTTGCCGAGAGATGAATCTGGACACATCACAAAACGTGTTTGTAGGGCCATATCTCAGCGCAAGTGCAAGAACTCAGATTACTCTGGATTATTATCTGTTCAACGTTGGTCTTATGAAGCTGCCTGTATATCTTCCCGGCTTCTCTTTCTACAATGCAGCTCATGCCGTGCAGCGATTGGTCAGAACCCTGGAAGAGTGCGCTAGTCAAAGCAAACAGAGGATGCGAGAAGGCCATGAGCCAACCTGTTTGGTAGATTTCTGGATGGTGGAAACATTGCGAGAGATGAAAGAGGCAGAACAAGCAGGGTCGCCTCCCCCGCCTCACAGCTCTGACATGGAAATCGCTCAACATGTGTTTGATTTTCTATTTGCTGCTCAGGATGCATCAACCTCTTCCTTGGTGTGGGTAGCCACGCTGCTAGAGCAAAATCCCAAGGTTTTGGAGAAGATAAGAGAGGAGCAGAGGCGGATTCGGTGTGATCCGAACTCTCCCATTACCCCAAAGCAGCTCAGAGAGATGAGATACACAGAGATGGTGGTGAAGGAGGTCCTGAGGTTCCGGCCGCCTGCCACCTTGGTTCCCCACATTGCCAACGTCGATTTTCAATTGACCGATTCCTATGTCGTTCCAAAGGGTACCATTGTCTTTCCATCTCTGCTAGAATCATCCTTCCAAGGCTTCAGCAACCCCTACACCTTTGATCCAGATCGATTTTCCCCTGAACGTGTTGAAGACCAAGTGTATAAGCGCAATTGGCTTCTCTTTGGTGCAGGGCCCCATCAATGCCTTGGTCAGCGGTATGCCATCAATCATCTCATGCTCTTCACTGCTCTTTTTTGTAGGCTTGCTTCCTGGACCCGCATTCGAACACCTGGCTGTGACGAGATAATGTACACACCCACTATAGTTCCCAAGGATGGTTGTCTGGTCTCCCTCTCTGCTCGGCAAGAGGACGACGATTAAATCTTCAAAACCTTGCCTTTTGTATCATTCTTTTACTACCGCGTTGGCTTCTCATCTACTTGCAGCTCTCTGTCAGTCCTTGCTTTGTTCATGCCATTCTCTACTTTAACTGATTCTTCATCTGTTCATCGAGGAAGTGAGCAGCCTACATTAGGCGTTGCTCAAGCTGCTGCGATACTATATTCTTACCCGATTCTTGACAAATACAGCACGTAGGCTGAATAAAGGGACTCGTGGATATTGTGCGTGGTAACATTGTAAGTTTTGAGCACTCAATAAAGGTGACCTTGATTCTTCATTTTCTGCCGACATTTTACACATTGGAGCTTGTAACACAAAATGGAAGCACTAGACAATTTCTTTTTAGAACTTTTAAACTGGCCTCCAGATGAAAAAGGCATAGGACCAGTGCTCACGCTCTTTTTTTTGCAAGTCGGTTGGTCTCCTACAGTTTCTTAAATTAATCAATTTTTTTCTTTTCCAACCTCCAAGTTCCTACAAGTTTCAAAGTTGGCCGGTTTTGCATTCAAGTTCACAAACACACTTGCAAATTGTTTATTGAAATTCTCTTAGGAAATTAATTTTGTGCAACTTGAAACTTGGTATAAAATTAAACTAGTCTACAAACCGCAATAACAAGCATAAATTTGAAGTGCTTTAACCTAAGTTTGCCAAAAGAAATCTGAAGGGTAATGCTATTTATTGTAACATGTATATCTACTTTCTAAAAGTCAACGTAAAATGTAAGTGATTAAATGAAATATATCAAAGTATTCTAAAAAAAATTCCTCCTACTTTTGCATCGAGGAGGTAAGTTTCCTCCTACTCATATTTTTAGCCGGTTTTTAGACTTTTGGCTTCTTGCTTGTTTCAAGGTCAATTGGTAAATCTTAAAACCAGCCGGTTGGTTGTAGGACTTTGCCGATTCTCTATGAGCACTGCATAGGACACTAAGTTGCATCATCGGATGGGCACTTGGCATTTAAAGCCTATGCATACTCTAGTGAAAGGCTTGAATTTGAATCTCAGACCAGATGGGGGAAACTTTTCATGCTTCATCGATAAAGAATAGGGAAGAGCAAGAGGTTGATGCATACCATCACTCATCTTTTGCTATTATTGGCCCTTGAGAATATTGTGAAATTGTGAATATGAGTAAGCGAACCAAACTAAATCATGATAGACCATCTCACTACAAATAAACGAGAGTAATAAGAGGGCGCTCCCAAAAGTCAAGACAGGGTCCCTTAACATAATTAGACTTTACTTGGACCCACGAGTTACCAAAAGAACATATTAAGTTAATTCTAACGTCTTCCAGTGCCCGTCGATGTCTTCCGTGCTTCCCATTACTTGCATTGTTCATTCAAGCACTGCGAGCGTGATGATGCCATGTTGTCGCAGTCGCATGTTGACCGCAGACGAAGCCATTGCGGTTCCTTCATGTTCCTTCGACGTCGTGAGAAGTCTTCAACGAAAGTTACCGCAGTCGTATACTGACCGCAACTGACGCTTGTGCGGTGCTTGGGCCGTCCATTTCCTTCATGTGTTGAAACCGCATGATTGACCTATGGTGTCCTGGCGATGCCGGTTGCGGTCAAAGCCTGTTGAGCTTTTGCGTGTATTTCTGGAGACAGTTTACAAGATACGAATGCTTTGACATTAGAAACCTTCATTTTGTTCAGCTCCCTCTCAAAGCGAGTTATTCTTGTGATTCTCAAGCTTGTTCTTTGCCTTTCAAATTCAAAGTTGTCTTATCCAGAGGCTTTGTGAATATGTCGACAACCATCTGCTTTGTTGGAACGAACAACATCTTCAGCTCGTTTCTCTCAACCAGATCCCTGATTAGGTGATACTTAATTCCTATGTGTTTCGTTTTGGAATGAAACACAGGATCTTTTGTGAGATGTATAGCAGACGTATTATCCATGTAGAGAATCAGTGGCTCGTCGGTGTTCTCTCCCAGTCCATCTAGGAATTGTTTGAGCCATGTCAGCTCATTAGCCACCTTGTCCACAACAACGTATTCTACCTCATAGTTATGGTCTGCTTCTTGCTGATCCAAAGAACAGCTGTGTCTGCTGCTATAGTACATCCTCCAGAGATGCTTTTGTAGTCATCTTTCATGGACACCCAGTTCGCATCACTGTAGGACTTCACCTGAAATCCTGCTTCTCGAGAATAGCAAAGTGTCATGTGCCAAATCCCAAACTAATAACAATAACAATGAAGTAAAGCTAATAGCAATAAGAGAACAAGATAATCAAGATAGGATGTCCATAGAAAGCTAGAAACAATGAGATCTCAATGGAATCACATTAGCAATGAAATAAAGAGTACAAGCTATGAACATGAGCATTGATTCATGTGGATAGGGCACATGAGACCTAGCAAACAAGATTCCCATAGCTCATATTCACAAGGAGAAAGCTAGAAGCTGTCACTTGCAAATGAGCCAAAAGATTCACAAATTGATGTCTCTTGCCTAGTTATAGACAATGCTCTCACTTAACTTAACTTAACTATCTTGAGGGATAGTTAGCCCTTGTTAAGTATTATTTAAACTACATTGGGCCCTTATTGGCATATTATCCTTATTAATTACTTTGAAGGGCCTAAAGAGGGAACTGCCTTGTTCTTAAGGCTTATAGATCCTTTTGGGCCAACAAAGCTTACATTGGATATTATCTTGCATGTATAAGCATGGATGTACTAAAATTACATGACACTCGCCCTACTTAAACATTTTTGTCCTCAAAAATGAAGACGCTTGTTTGATCAGCTTGATCGCCTTGGTTAAGTAGTCATGATTGAGGATGTGTCATCCAAAAAAATTATAGCTTCATTACAGATCCAAAGTTGTCGAATTGAATCCATTTTGCTAGCTCTAGACTGTAATCCTTGTTCCCATGAAGGAAAAATGATGGTCGAAGACGAGGGTGATGAAACACCATATTGCTTGTTGGCAAGAATGGACAGAATGTATCACCTCAATATCCTCTTTTGTGTGCTTCCTCAACATCATACCAACTCGGATGCTTATCCAATTCCCTTGGATTCTTGCTTTTGTCTTGCATTCGGCTCTTCCATCATAATTGCCAATCCATGTTGTTTGACCAATTTGATAAAGAAAATTACAATTCTATCATAAACAATGGTAGTCATGAATTGTTGTTCATATATAAATGCTCCATATGAAGTAGCCGGCATGAATATTGACACTCGATCATACGATAAAGCATATCTCTGGGCACACTGTTGACCAAAATATATCTCTTCAAATTTGGTCAATACCTCATTCATAGTTGGTTGTGAATAATTGGCTTGATTGACCTCAAAAATTGACTCTCATTTTGAAATATAAAATTTGCAGTTGCCCATATAAATCGTTGAAGCATCATTCCCAAATAGTGAAAATACATTCCAAAGTTGAACCAGGGATTTGATGTTTCAATTGTTCCAAATAACCATTGATGAACAATCATTGTTGACATTACTCAATAAAAGATTCATCAAGTTAGTGTCCACTGAGCAATGCAAACTTCTCCAAAGGAACTAATACAAATTGCTGGCATATTTCAAAATCAGTTTCTGATAGAGTTTTGGTTGACTGAGAGAACATTCCCAATCATTATCCACGTCCATACATTCTGGATAAGCGTGTGAATTAGATACTAGAAATTGAGTTCTAGAGAATCCATAGGAATAGAGGTCTCCAACGGAAGCCATGTGAAGATCTTGACTAATAGATCCATAAGGCATTAAACAATAATCCAGAGTATTGATATGAGTTGGGTTTCCATGGAATAGTGAAATCCCTTCATTGCGGACAATATCCTTGTTGAATACCTCACACTCCATTAGATTGTTGTCAGAAATAAAAATATTCTCAAATGCTCCCAAATTAAATTGAAATGGTTTGTAGATCGGATACTTTACATAGCTACTCTTTTCCAACCCATAGAATATCGGTGCCATATAATTCTCAATCTGAAAGTCTGGTGAATGCCTTGATTGAGTTTCTTTGAGTAACAATATTCTCAATTTGATGGCCCATAGTCGCTTGTCCATTGATCAGATTAAGACATTGATGTAGGTCATGTTCTTGACTTTGATGGTTGAAATCAGACTCAAAGGGATGTTCAATAAAAAGTTGGTCCAGGACCTTGTCTAGAACGTTAGGTTGCTCCAATTGCCACTGATTATCAATTCATTCTTCAAAAAATATCTCTTTGACAAGATTGACATTGGTTCGAAAAAAGGCTTGGGTCGGAGAAATTTGATCCTGAATTTTTCGATCCTTTGCTGGAAATTTGAGCCTTCATAAATTTTTTGTGTTTTCCAAGAATAAGTATATACAGGTTTTTCAGGATGCTCATTACCAAATGATTTGAGCATGAGCATTGAAATCCAACACTCCCCCTTAATGTGGATCCTGAAAAATTTTGATTCTCAGATTTAGCAAGTTGTTAAATCTGAGATGATGCTCCTTTGTTAGTGCCTTGGTGAAGTAATCTGCTGCTTGTAATTTTGTCCTACAGTAAACTAAACAAATTTTCTTGCTTTGCACTTTTTCTCTAAGATAGTGATACCTTATTTCAATATGCTTACTTCGAGAGTGAAATCTCGGATTTAGAGGTAGTGCAATGGCGCTTTGATTGTCACAGTAGAGGGTCGTTGATGTGACTGAATAAGTTCGATATCTACAAGCAGGTTTCTCAGCCAGATTTCCTCCTTGGTAGCATTTGTGGCAGCTATATATTCCGATTCTATTGAAGACAACGCTACTGAGGTCTGTTTTTGGCTGTTCCATGAAATTGGGTCTTGATTGAACAAGAATACAAATCTAGAGGTCAATTTTCTTGTATCAATATCTCATGCCCAATCTGCATCTGTGTAGCCCTCAAACATGTTGGCAGGTTGGCTGCCTCCATAGCAAACGTAGAGGTGTTTTGTAGCTTGGACATACTTCATGACTTTCATGAGAGCTTTCCAATGGACTGGACCTGGATTTGAAAGAAATTGGTTGAGAAAGCTGATTGAGTAAGCAAGGTCGGGTCGAGTGCAGAGCATATCATACATCAATGAACCGATTATGGAGTGAAATGGATACTGCTTCTTTCCTCCTTCTCTGACAAGGATTTTGGACATTGCTCCTTTGACAGCTTTAAACCAGGGTCGGGTGGGAAGTGGCTCGGTTTGCACTCGGCCATTCCATATTTCTTCAACACATTGGTGAGGTATCTATGTCGGTTAATGAAAATCTGCCTGTTGGGTTGAATTCAGAAAATCTAAATTCCGAGACAATAGTGTGTAGGACCCATATTTGTCATCTTGTATTCATGTGCTACCAAGCATTTGGTATCCTTCAACAGATTTAAATTGTTACTAAACAGTAACGTGTCATCAACATAAAGAGTGATGATTATGAAGGAATCTGATACAGGCTTAAAATAAACATTTTTATTTATTCTTGATTAGAAATGTATTTATTTTCTGAAACCAGGCTCTTGGAGACTATTTCAGACCATATAGAGCTTTGTGAATTTTACACACCAGGTGCTCCTTACCCTTTAGCTCATATCCTTCTGGTTGGGACATGTAGATCTTCTCTTCAATAGTGCCATTGAGGAATGCAATTTGGACATCCATTTGGTGAACTTCAAGGTCGGCTGCAGCTGCATAGGAAAGAAGTAAACGAATTGAAGCATGCTTTACCACGGGACTGAAGGTTTCTGAATAATCTAGATCTGGAATCTGGGAGAAGCCTTTGGCTACCAATCTGGCCTTGTATTGATTTATTTTCCCTTCAACATCATACTTCACCTTGAACAACCACTTGCATGGGATTGGATTTCAATCCTTTGGCAACTCGGTTACAATCCACATCTAATTCTCAATCAAAAGATCGAATTTTGCATCCATGGCTACTTTCCACTAGTCAACACCAGGTATTGACATTGTAGAAAATCGAATTTTGCATCCATGGCTGCTTTCCACTAGTCAACATCAGGTATTGACATTACCTTAGTATCTGCATCAAACATCCTCAAGGCGAAGAATTTCTTCCTCATATGGAGTTTAGAAGTGACATCTTGGATGTCATAAAGAGTTGCTAGGATGTCCCAAGCATCCTTAGCAGTCTATGCAGATCGGATATGACTGAATTGGGAGTCATTAATGTTCAATGTGATTAAGGCAAATGCCTTGCCATCTCGTTGCTTCCATTTCATGATGCTAGCTGCATCAGTCTCTGGCTTGATTTTAGTACCATCAATAATGTCCCACAGTTCCTTGGCTAATTGAACAACTCTCATCTTGAACTTCTAGAGATGGTAGTTTTCTCAATCAAAGAAGAGCTAGAAGTAGAATCCATTCTGGTATAGCATCGATATTGTTGGTAGAAACAACAATAGCGGAATATAGTTGGTTGCGCACTTGTTGATATGAGGTCTTGGTAGAAACGAGACTGAATCCAAGATTACTGAGCCACTCGCTCTGATACCATGTCATAAAATGATGGAAATGGTGGTGAGGCAGCGGAAGTGGAGCAGATGGTTAATGGTCGGAAGTACAACAATTACCATCAATGCATTCAAGATGAAATCAAATACCAAAAATGCACTAGAACAACAATGTAGATAAAAATTGCACTCTAATTAGATCGCAAAAAATGAGTATAGAAGCCTGGAGCTGGCACAAATCAGTGGACGCAATAGTAGTCTTCAGCTAAGTTCGTTGATGGCTAATTGATTGATTGAAAACTACAACTTGACTATATTTACAACGTAATGACTGCAAGATGATAACCTGATCAGTGCGCTGACTCCAATAGATCTTCCTTGATGATTGAAAGTCAAATGATGAGTACATTGAAAGCTGACATTAATCTACTTGATTAACTACATTTGTCTTGCAGTAGGAGAGCCGTCATTTTTGCCAGAGAGCTATGTATAGAAGTAGGCGGACTGTCAACGTCGCGACGTTGACAGTACAAAGGGTCGGAATTTATACATTGGGTCGAAAAATATACATAGGCTCGAAAAAATTAGAATAGATCCGAACCGAACAGGTTCGAGACGCTCAGAAAAATTAGAAAAGATCTGAACTGAACAGGTTCGAAGGTGCTCGAAAAAATTAGAACAGATCCGAACAAAAAAGGTTCGAAAAATCTCTCTTTGACAAGATTGACATTGGTTCGGAGAAAGGCTTTGGTCAGAAAAATTCGATCATGAATTTTTTCATCCTTTGCTGGAAATTCGAGCCTTCATAGTTTTTGTGTTTTCCAAGAACAAGTATATATAGGTTTTTTAGGATGATCATTGCCAAATGATTTGAGCCTGAGCATTGAAATCCAACAGCCCAGTCGAGAGGGAAGAAAGAGTCGTGGAAGAGAAGGGATGTGGACCGAGCCAAGTCCCACGAGCTGAGTCCCAAGAAATCCAAATGAATGTGGGACGTCGCGTGGATAGTGGCGTGAGAAGGTAACCGAGCCAGGGCGGTGACCGAGTGATGATGAGGAAGATTTTTTTTAAAAGTGTATTTAGGATTTAGGATTAGGTTAGGGCTGTAGGTAGGTAGGGTTAGGTCATATTTGTTTTTTTTTTTCTGAAAAAAAAAACCTTCAAAATTTTAGAATGAAGAAACTAAAAAAAAATTACAAACAAACTAAACTTCAAAACTGAAATGTTGAACTGCTTCTCTCTCACTTGGAAGAAATCCAAAAGAATTTTTTTCAGAATTTTGGCTATTCTGACCCATCTCCACAAATTTGATCATAACTTTCTCAATATTAATCCAAATTACAAGAACTCAGTACCACTAAAAAGCTTACAACAAGTTCTATCAGCCTATAGGATCAGATCAATTATTAAAGGTGATTTGGTAGGTAGAATCAACAACAGAACAGACCTGAAATTTTTTAAGAAGCCAAAACCGACAAAACTAGAGCTAGGAATCAAGATTTGTCATACCAATCCAAATGACCTGCCATATGGATCAAATCAAAGATAATGCAATGCTCTATAATTATATGTAAAAAAACTTGAAATAAAAACTCAAATCAAATCTGAAAAATTCAAATCAAGTGAAAGCAAAATTCTAATCACTTATTTTGATAGCTTTTGGAAAAATTGCAATAACTTTTGCATCTCTTACCCAAATGGCTTGAAAATTGGTGCAAATGAAAGCTAAAACAAATCTCTACAAACCTGTGGAATCATTTTAGAAATGAAATATGAAATTGAATATTGACCCCCATAAGAGCTCCTCAAATCAAGGAGGTAGATGAATAACCTACCTACCAAGTTGGGAAACCTGATGGACTTGTTTGGATAAACCTAATGCCAATTTGAAACCTCGGATCGTGTTCAACCTCCTCAACCATCCAAGAAGATGATCCATATTGTACTATCATTCAATCATACTATTGACGTAAGATTGAGATTTGGGAGTTTTCTTGACCGACTCAAGTTTTTTTCCTCTATTTGTTTGTTCATATTATGATGCAAATGCAATCTAAACTTGATTAGAATCATTCTATGTTAACAATGTTAAAATCTTGTTAGGATCTAGCGCAGTATGCATATCACATCAATCAATCACCATAGACACTCCTCACAAGCTCTCAAAGATGGTACAGCAAAGCTTTGCATATTACAAAGGAAACTGTACATATAGGAAATCCACAACCTGCATGAAAAAGACAGGTGTCCTAAAATTGGCCTACCACCTGCCAAACTAGAACAAGGCCCAGTATGGCTTAAATAACTGACAACAAACCCGAGACATGCCCTCAAGTATAGCATAACGAAACCAAAATCCACTGTACAAGCTAATTTTCCTACGTGTGGCTACTTGGCTAATCCAAATAATGAAAACTGTAAATCCTAATAAACTGAAGATATGTACAGTTAATTACAATACTGCATTTCGAGCCTACAATTAAAACGTATCAAAATAAAAACTGATTTTTAACACTCTCCCTTAAGCTCAAATGTAGTAGGAGTAAAGAAATATATTGTAGCAGCGTCTGGAGTGTCCAAAAGATGTTATGCATATTACTACTACCTTGTACTTGACTCACACTCAAGCACACCATCAAACTACCTAGTTTTGCACACAAAGTATCATGCAATCACAATGCTCATATAGAGAGTCTACCACACTCTCGACCAACTGACTCTCGTCCCCAATCCGACTTGAACACAAGTGGACCACATGAGCGACATGGCTCAAACTGAGAAAATCCCACTGCCACCATGAGACTTACATCCTCCATCTAGCTAGGCTGGCGTCCTATCAAGCACTTACAAGCACAAACCTGTAAAGCTAACATAAATGAGTGACTAAGGCTCCAACCTGAGGAAACCTTACTGCCACCATAAGACCATACTCTCACCAGATAGATAGCTAGTAGACATAATGACAAGTCATGAGCATATCAAATGATTACTTTGTTTCAGACGTAGCAAATGCACAAGCACATAAAACTCTGACTCAGATCTGGACTCTCGTGACAAGGTAACATGCAAACACACATTCATGCAAACCAACATGAATACATCAAATACATGACCAGGCTTGCGCAAACTATGGTATCATGTCATACCAGCACCTGTCTGCTATGCCACTAGTCTCCAAATCAGATCCTCTCGATCATGGACTCGCACTTGTAACCAAGATGCCCTCACGTCCAAGCATATCTAACTGTCCAATAAGCCCTAAAAGCTAATTTCCATCCAATCTCCATGCTCTAAGCACAAGAGTCTACCAAGGACTCAATGAATGAATGTATACAAATATCACCATAGGCTATACCTGAGTAGCTCGTATCTCCCAGAGATACTGATGATGATATGTTTTTCCTACATCCCATGTGGGCTCAACTTCTCATGCTTGACGTTGCCAACTCTGATTTGACCCATTTATAGGCCTCCCACCAAGGAGCCTATCTCACCACCACATGTGACGCCAACCTAGAGAAAACTATGCATATAACCATGCAGCTCACTTGATCACTTGTCAAAAGTATCAATTGTCACTCCCTGAGTAACCATATCCATCCCTGCTAGCTCACAACCATGGGCATGCTGGATCCACATCACTCCGTAATGCACTCCATGCCCTCAGGATATGTACCGCCACTAGGTACACTCCATGCCACCTACTTTCAAGTAGGCTTGACCCATCCCTAGATCACCATCTTGCTATGCAAGCCGATCGTCGAAGCATCACCTGCCTCTCTTGGCTCCTAGCAATGTCGCTCGTTCTCCTTGGCTATGTGCAACCTGACACCATGCCAATGCAAGCTCATCCATGAGTCGCCACTCACAAGATCCCGAGACTAATGTCTCCCTGATCGTACTGAGGTATATGGCTCTGAGTGACTTCCTCTAGGCTTCTTGATCTCACCACCTGTGGATATGAACCAAGCAGGTTTCAACACTTGTGCCAAACCTAGACTCCTGCAAATACAGCCAAATGCATAAAAGCTATAGGTAGCTTATCCACGCCCGTGATGGTAGATGCCTCCCCATCGATGCCAATGCCAATGAGTGTCCCCCTATTGTAATGCCAACATGTACTCCCAAATGAGCACACCCTGAAGTCCTCGCCATCAGTTTTTCCCTACAATAGATCGCTAGCAAAACACCCATCATAGTGTTTGCCCTCTGATCACACCCAACTGTGTAATCTCCATCAGCTCTCCAACCTAGAGCTGGCTCCCAAAGCTTCACGCTTTGCCCATTTGTGTTTGCAGCTTTCTGATTCCATCATGAATCGCCCCTGTAAGTCTTGTCTAATGACTCAAGTCCAATCTGAGATAGTTGCCTCCTGGTGATCATCCCATGACATCTTGCAGTCCATCCCTATCAAGTATCCCATGTCATCCACGATCTCGAAGATCTGAGCATCTACTCTGTAGTGCCCCACTTCTGTTCTCCCAAGCTAGCTCCAAGCTACTCCTGTGAATGGTTCTAAACCATTCCCTGAGAATACACTGAGATGTGAACTCCAAAGCCACCATCAAGTCCCTCACATGATGTGACATGCCAATACCCCTCCACGTGAACTTGTGAGATCTTCCATGGCCCAAACCACCCCTAGGTAAACATTTTTGTCCTACAAAATGAAGATGCTGGTCTGATCAGCTTGATCGCCTTGGTTAAGTAGTCATGATTGAGGATGTCATATCCAAAAATTGTTGCATCATTGTAGATCCAAAGCTGTTGAATTGAATCCATTTGTTAGTTTCAGTCTACAACCTGTTAAATTTCAGCACATGTGAAGGATTATAAAGAGATCATAAAGAATCTCCAAGCATGTTTGTATACTACCAAAACTAGATGCTCAAACTCAAATTTGGAAGAGCAATCCAACAAGCTTTGAATAAAGACAAGACAAGATAAAGCATTGAAATCAAGTTATATTTTTATGTATGAATGAAAAAACTAAGTGTTATAAAGCTTTTTAGAGAGATAAAATCATAAAATCTTGGGTAGAGAGAGAATGGTATTGAGCTCTTGGGTTTCTACCAATGCCTCAAAAAAACTATCTTCTCATTATGTGATTTCCAATATCACACGTTTACATACTTAAAGTTGAGATTCATAACTACTCTTAGGGTTAGCCAAATTTAGGTTTAGGCCTTCCCTAGCAAGGTGAAACCTCTTGAATGTGATTGATCCACATTTGTGGCATAGATTAAGAGTTGCACCATTTGCACTCTAGATCTCCAAAAATCTAGGCATTGATTTTTGCATTGATTTTGGCTCTCCATGGAGCTCCGATTGTGATCAAAGGGAAGGCACTCAACCTTTCACTTTATATACTCTTTTTACTATAATGCTTGATGAAACAACTTACTATGAAGATGCTTGTAAATCAAAAAGTTGGATGGATGCCATGCAAGAATTGTATGATTCTCTCATAAAGAATCAAAAGGACGTAACTACTAAGTTACATCTATGAAGGAAATTCTTCACATTCATAATGTCTACTGGTGATTCTCTTCATATACACATTAACCAGATTAAGAATCTCTTGCAACAAATGGCCGTTGTCGGATCAGTCATAGACGAGCAAGATGCAATTATGACATTTGCTTTCAAGCTTGCTCTCTACATATATGAAAACTGGGTGATGATCATATCAACACACACAGGTTTAACTCTTACTAGAGTTATCACTATGTTGTTGCAGAAGATAATCGAAGAAGTCGAGACACTCCGACTACTTCCTCCTCTCTGGCTCTATATGTCAACAAAGGCTCTAACTTGTTGATCTTCCTCAAGGGAATAAACCACTTGATTGCAAGTGGGTGTATAGATTGAAGTATAACCAATATGGATCATTAAGTAAGTATAAATCAAGGCTTCTAGCAAAAGGTTTTTTGCAAACTAAAGGCATGGATTATGATGAAACTTCTGCTCTTGTGGCTAAGCTAGTTACAATAAGATTGATCATTAGTCTTGCTACTAATCTCAATTGGATGCTCTTCCAACTTGATGTTACAAATGCCTTTCTCACTGGCTACTTGGAGGAAGAAATCTACATGAGGCAACCCAAGGGCTTCATCAAGAAAGGACTTGAAGAAAAAGTATGTTAATAGAAGAGGTGTCTACAAGCACCTAGAGCTTGGTACTCTAGGCTAAACTCTTTTTTTATCTCCATTAACTTTGTAATGAGCTCTTATGATCCTTCATTATACATGAGGTTTAATGACAGAAAGATCATTGTACTTGTTTTGTATGTAGATGACATAATTTTAAGTAGAAATGATTTAGATGGCATAAGAGATGTCAAAGTTGTCTTGTCTAAAGAGTTTAAGATGGTTGATCTTGGCCTATTGTACTTCATTATAGGAATCGAATAGGTGGCCGAGTGTTATATTGGATGGTAAGACACCTTTTGAGATGTCATTTGGTAGGAGGCTGAGTGTCAAATTTTTCAAAACTTTTGGATGCATTTGCTATATCAACAATACTCTTGATGATAGGACAAAGGAGGATCCATCTTCAAAGAAAGGTATGTTTGTTGGTTATAGTGATGTGAGCAAAGATTACAAGGTTTATATAGAGATGTCATTTTTTATGAGGGCAACATTCCAAAGGTTTCTTCAAGTGGTGATGTGGTTATTGGATCTAACATTCTTGATGTTGATGACAATGTTGATGTTACTTTGGATGTTGATGGTGAAGAGACTTCTTCAAGTCACAATTTGAGGAGGACATCAAGGCAAAGGCAACAACCTTTGAGGATCTTATGATGAAAAGGGTAAGCAATTTGTTGGTGGTACAAACTATGCTTTCCTAACCTCTTTTGATGACCCTACATGTGTAGATGACGCAAGACAAAAAGAGGAGTGGATCCAAGCAATGGATCTTGAGTATCAAGCTCTTATGAAGAATGACACATGGAGATTGGTGGAACTTCCAAAGGAAAAGAAGGCTATTGGATACAAGTGGATCTTCAAAGTGAAGACAAACCAATATGGATCAATCAACAAGTATAAAGCAAGGTTGGTAGCAAAAGGATATGCACAAGAGTATGGAATTGACTATGATGAGACCTTTGCACCCATGGCAAAGATGGTAAGCATACAGGTCATTATTTCTCTTGCAACACTTTATGGATGGGATTCATGGCAATTGGACATCACTAATGCATTCTCGAGTGGAGATCTTGAGGAGGAGATGTTTATTGAGCAACCTGAGGGCTACATTTCACATGGCAAGCCTAATCATGTGTGTTTTCTACAAAAGAGCTTGTGTATGGTTTTAAGCAAGCACCAAGGAGTTGGTATGCTAAGCTTCACAATTTTCTCCTTTCTCAAAACTTCATAATGAGTGAGTATGGACATTCACTTTATTTTATATTTGTTGGAAATGATGTTAATATTCTTCTAATCTATGTGGATGATATCATCTTCAGTGGAGGCAACAATCAAGATATTGATGATATCAAGGTTGTACTCAAAAAGGAGTTTGAGGTGCATGATCTTGGTCTTTTGCATTATATCTTGGGAATAGTGGTATTTAGAACTTCTCAATCTACTTTCATTTTTCAAGAGAAGTATGCTTATTCTATTATTAAAAGATTTCATATGGTAGATGCTAAATCTATTGATACATCAATGGAGTCAAATGTAAAGCTCATTATAAGAGGTAATGAAAGATCCTTTTAGGAAATTGCTCTCTATAGGAAGCTCTTACATATCTAACCATGACCTGATCTTAGCTATTGTGTTGGGAGATTAAGTCAATTTATGCATGATCCTAGTATGGAGCAGTGGAAGCTAGGCAAGAGAGTATTGAGGTACATCTCGGGTTCTAGAGATATTGGCATTGTCTATAGAAGATCATCACCTAACTTGTATGGATTTTCAGATTCGGACTTTGCTTGAGATAAAATGGATAGAAAATCCATAAGTTCTCATGCTATTTTCATAGGTGATGGAGCTATCTCATGCATGTCGAAGAAACAAGCAACAATCTCATTATCATCTAGTGAGGTAGAGTACAAATCTTTAACTTCATGCATAAAGGAGATGCTTTACAACAAAAGGATGGTAATGGATTTCAACTTGCTGAATTTTCAAAAGTGTCCAATCATCTTTTGTGATAACCTTTCAGCCCAAATTTTGGCAGGCAATCATGTTTTACATGCAAGGAACAAGCATATTGAAGGCTTATCATTTTGTGAGAGAACAAGCCATGGCAAAGGAAGTGGAGCCTCAATATGTCTCTTCAAGGGAGTGTGTGATTGATATTTTCACCAAATCATTGGGAAAAGATTCGTTTATTAAGCATAGAACTCATATTGGAGTACTCTCAAAATCTATGCTAAAACTAGTTGAAGAGGGAGAGTAAAAAATTCAACTAATTTAGTTGAGATATTTTGGCAATTTTGAGGCCAACTTGAAATTTCAACTTAGAGATAGATTTTTTTATGTCAATAAAGGCCTAAATAGTGTTTGTACTATTTTTTGCAAGTAGATTTATGGATGAGGTCAGATTTGGACCCATTATGATTGGCTAATATAGATACATTGCATTTAGTCACTAAAAACCAGGTTTTTGGTGAAGTACCTAGAAGTTGCTATTTTAGGGCTATCTTAGGGCAAGTGGCCAAGTGACATTATGTATGCTATAAATGTGATTTGAGCACACTATAAATTGACTACCTTATAAATAGTGTCTCCACGTCTTCAACACATGCACCACCGCAAAAGTTCTTTCTTCTGAGTAGCATAGTTGCAAGGTGGTTTAACTCCATATTGTCCCTATGGTTACAAAATCGATATGAGTATCCTAGGGCCTTCATAAACAAGGTTAACAAAATAAGTGTTATGACATATAAATTTGCTATAATGGTTAAGCCTTAAGCCCACAAGAACTAATGAACATATGACATGAGCTTCCTATTGGCATAAAGAAGATGCTACATAAATAACTAAGAAAAATACAAAGCTCTTAGGTTTTCTAAAACTTGACCATAAGTTATGAAATTTAATGAACCAGATATAAAAGTTATCAATTTCGACGATGAATTTTCCAACCCAATTTGGAGTAGAGGCATTGAACTATAGTAGATATTCGAAATGTGTTCCATGATTTTCTATGAATCTCACTTTTTGTAATAAAAAAATGGTTGGATGCAGTAGAAAGTAGTTGTAAAAATTTTTTGGATGTTACCAAAACCAAGGCACATTATAAATAGGTAATTGACAATGTTCAAACAAACTAAAACCATTAACACAAGTGAGTTTTACGATTTGAGGCTTGAATATTAAGATTTGCCACCAAGATTTGATTTGCACTTACCTTCAGGTGTTATGTATTTCTTGCCAATTAATTTTTTCTCCGTAAAAAAATCTTTGAATCATACTTTGAGGTGAAAAGGAATCCTCCATCTATGAAAATGTGTTGTTGGACGTATTTATACGCCTTGCTCTACTTAGTAAAGAGAAAAATTAGTGCATTTGGGGCACTGAACTGGCATATTTAAGCAACCTACAATCAACATCAATGAATCCCTTGCAAATTGGGTCTCATTGCTTACACATCGAAAGAGTTTTATTTAACATTGATCAAACTACCAAGAAAATGTCTACTGCTTGAATGTATCCAAATTGCATATGCATGGACTCTAGAGCATTGAGGAAACACAAATTGAATTGGTGCAAACATATGCTTCTCAATTATGTGTCGAGCATAAGATATGAACAAAATAAATTTCTCATTGTGAAATAGGTTATGTTGAGCAAAACACTCAAGTTCCAAAAACAAGGTTCTATTTATAAGATACTTGTTAAGCACCAAAATCTCCACATGTTTGTAATTTCACACTCTTACGAATGTTAACTAATTTGCAACCATATTTTTTTATAGAAATAATATACTACTCTTTAAAAAAAAAAAATGCAAACATCTCTTTTGTGAACGTTATTGTCTATTCATCAATCTCACAAAATACTTTTTGTAATTATATTTTTGTTACAAGCACATACACCAATGTGTTAACTTTATGATAGAATCTAGTGCAGTATGCAGAACACATCAAACATTCACCATAGCTACACCTCTCAAGCTCTCATAGATGGCACATCGAAAGTTAATGTATTACTAAGAAAATTTGTACATATAGTGAAGCCACAATATGCATGGGCTCGACACGTGTCAACACAGGACATGCCCATTGAAGAAATTGAAGGTTTCTAATGTCAAAGCGTTCATATCTTGTGAATTGTCTACAGAATTACACGCAAAAGCCCAACAGGCTTTGGCCACAACCGGCACTGATGGGACACCGCAGGTCAACCCATACGGTCTATGTGCGCTCACGCGATAGAAGCTCACAACAGGCGTTAGCATCAATGATGCAACAGGTCTAAAGTCTTGTGATGCATGCAACAAAGGCAAGATGTCACGTACACCTTTTACCAGAGACTCGTTCAGAACTAAAGAACTCCTAGAGTTAGTACACTCGGACATCTGTGGACCCTTTGATGTAGTCTCTTTGGGAGGTTCAAGATATTATATCACCTTCATTGATGACTTCAGCAAGTTTGCAGCTGTCTACTTCATTCATAACAAGTCTGAAGCATTGGAAAATTTTACAGAGTTTGTAAATTGGGCTGAGAAATGGACTGACAAGAAAGTTAAATAGCTAAGGACAAACAGAGGTGGAGAGTACGTATCCAAATGGTTTGCAGAGTTCTGTACCAACCGGGCATCCTTCATTTGAAGACAACAACATATACACCACAGCATAATGGTGTTGCAGAAAGGAGAAATCGAACTCTCATGGAGGCTGTGACATGCATGATGGCCTATTCAAAGGCATCAAAATGGTTATGGGCTGAGGCAATAGTTACAGCCCAACTACCTGCAAAACAGGACAGGGAAATCTGGCATTCCTTGTGGGACAACAAGCCAAGTCTGTTGGCTCATGTTCGTATTTTTGGGTGTGTAACATCTGCACACATACTAGATCAGAAAAGAAAGAAGTTAGATGAAAAAGTGAACCAGAGTTTCCTTGTAGACTATGATGTACATTTCTCATATTATAGAATTTACATGCCTAAGACCAGAGAAATCAAAGTTGTCAAAGATGTGAAATTTGATGAAGCAAGATATATGGCTGACGGAGATCCAGTTAGTTATGAGATTCTTAGAAAGAGGTACTATGATCTACCCACACAAACAGAGGGAACAGACTATGAACATCTGGATCAGGATGTTCATATGCCAAATGAACTGAGTGACAGTTTAGACGATGAACAAGCCGCAGAGCAACATGTGCCTGAAACGCCTAGAATCCACAATGGTCCTACAGACATTCAGAAGGACAAGGTGTGGACACTTGAATCCATACCAGACCATAGGCAGTCTATCAAATACAAATGGATCTACAAATACAAGTATGGACCAAAGACAAGGTGTCAAGATACAAAGCCGAGCTAGTCGCAAAAGGTTTTTCACATGGAGTTGATTACACTGAAACCTTTTCTCTTGTGGTCAAGCATACATCTATACATCTATTGATTGCATTTCTTGCATGGAGATCTCAAAGAAGAGGTCTATATGAACCAACCATAAATACATGGCAAACTTAGAAAAGAATGAAAGTGGACACAATACCATAGAAAGAAGATGTGCTAGAGATTGTCATGACACTTATCAATAGACATTGAGAGAATTATCAGAAGTAAAGAGTGGAGACAAACAATGTCACTTCCAAAGTTCTCACATTGAAATCCATTGAAATTTGTGCATCTAGTTAGCATTTTCTTATAATTAGACACAAAATGTAGTTAATATTACATGGCATGCCATGTGCTACATAATCAATGAACCATGGATAGAATGATTTACTCGCAGATTGTCACAACCCCCAAATAATCAAGAAGTGATAAGTATGAGTAGGGTGACATTATCTATGATAATCTTATTCAAAACATCAATGCATACACATTTAATAGTCTCTTTTATCAAGAAGAATTGGTGATCATGAACAAGATCGCCAATTCTAGATACATCAGCAAACTCAAAGTGAGATACACGGCAAGCTAGACAAGTCACAAGAAAACATTGCCTAGGTGCAACAACTATCTTATGATTAATATAACATAGATGCAATGAAGGTTTTTAAAATGAAAAAACAATAGCAAAATATGGAGAAGTACAAGAGATCATGGTAGAATTGAAAGAATATATTGTGCATGACAAAAAGATAAAACAAGAACATGAGGAGAAAGAAGAACAAATGTGTGAACTATGTGGCACTAGAGAAGATAACATATAAGGTCTGCCAGAAACCATGATGTCTAAAGAATTGAGGAACATGATGAGACATTAAAGATCTACCAAGATATCATGATTAAATTGCACAAGAGAAGAGAAAACACAAGGTAACAAAACAAGGATAACATATTAGTTGCTATAATCAATCAAACTATTTCCAACTTATTATAAAAAGTTGAACAATTGTATAAAGGCTGAATATGTCGCTTGGTAGCATATGGTCTCACGACATTTTAAGGGTGTGACTCATCATGACTAGAAACCACATGAGTTGAATCACATTGCTAAAGTACTCAAAAACACTAACTAATCTAATCTATCGCTAGCATTCTTAAAATATAAAACAATACTTTTTAGAAGCTCATCTAAATCCACACTTTGAACAAGTGATTTGATATAGGCTCTCTTTAACCAAAATCTGAAAGTAGAAAATGTCTCTGAATTTAATCCCTCAAATGGCTCAATGAAAGGCTTCATATAGGATCAAGAGACATCACCAATTTGTGAGCACTTGTAGTGGGCATGATACCATTATTTAAATGAGGAACTAGTCACAAGGGACTTCAAAGGATCAACAAGATCTGATTAAAGGTAAATTGTAACCACCAATTGTGTAGTTGTAGTATTGTTGGTCTCTCATTTTTTTGTTAGTAAACCCAAAAAATATTGTAACTCAAACTACTCCACCATAATCTCCAACACATGCAAAAAGGTAGCCAATAGACCAAAGAATAGTTCCAAATCCGAAAAAGTGTGACATGGGTGTTGAAGCGTTTAGTAATAAATTGACACAAGATAAATGGGTCTTAAAGGTCATCTTACCACATTAGAACATGGATCCATTTTATTCCAATTATACTGTGCAATACCAAAAAATCATTTACCTCTTTTGAGCTGGACTACCTTGAGTAAAAAAAATTCAATTAAAGAATCTATATGTTCTGTAAACTCATTGGATATGAAGATTTATTGATAACTGAATAGAATCCTGTAGAGTATAAAATATTTATTTGCTGGTTTTGTCTCAAATTCTAAGGTCAAAATAGACTACGATTGAATCTTAACAATTGTATAACATAAAAAACTAAGTAGGTCCATAGGATTTTCAATAAAAAAAAACTCTCAAAGAATAAAATCTAAAAAACTCCCTTTTCACCCAACTTGACTTGGATATGTCTTTTGATAAACACATTATAGACATGGATTCTTGGATATGTCTTTTGATAAACAACATTATAGACATGGCTTACTTATGTTGTGATAGGAGCACCCTAGTCAAATGCTCTCAAAGACGTAATTTATTTTCTGATTTTGTTGCCAAAAAATTATTTAAAATTGAAAGTTTAACACACTAATTTTGATGGGAGATTTGACTACAAATCACCTCCTTTGCTTTAATGCAAGGAAGCAAATGAAACAGAACATAATCTGCTCACTTTTTAGAAAGTTAAGACCGAAATTTTGAAATTCAAATTATTTCCCAAAAAGCTGAAAACTGGCTTTTCATTTTCTAGCAATCACCGTAAGAGAGGATCTGATCATTATAGATCGTAACACCTATTGTCCTCTGCCCAAAAAAGTCTCAAATTATGAGAAAAAGAACACAATATGCACTGCAAAAGTTGCCCAATGTGTTGATCAAATCAATGAAGAAACCAACAATCTGATCTCCAATCTTAAACATCAAGCCAATACTAGTGGGAAAGTAATATATGCTAGCTATGATCCTGATGTACATGGCTCTAAGCTAAGCAGCCTAAACCCCCTTAGTATAATTACATGCTCAGATCTCAAAAATAATAATGTGTCAAAATCATTGTTAGCTCCTCAGGATCCAAGTCATAAGGTTTGTTGCTAGGTGAATAACATTAAACACATTGACCAATATAGTAATACTGAAAGTAATGAAGAGAAAATCATGGATGATAAGCCCAAGAAGCTGTTTATGAAATGTCACCTAAGGTTCTGCTGTGTTGATGTATTTTACATTTTGTAGGAGCTCACACCCACTGCATACTTGAGGTGCAACTGTGTTGATAATAAATGCAGATAATGCAACGATATGTTGCACGAGTTTGTACGAGGTTTCAGGAGGCTGGATTTTACAACCTCAGAAGTTGCACATCATCTTTGTACTCATAGCATGTGACGCCATTCAACCTTATGGATGACTGTTCCACAACAAATACATAGCATATGGATGCATGCTAATGGAGAATAGCCATACATGTACAGATCTACAATTCGTTGACCCAACAATTTCCAAGCCAATTGCCTGTCATGGCAGGTTCTAACTTACATGAAAAATAAAGCTGCAAAACAAGCTATAGCATAGTTGTTGATTACTTTTGAGTTTCAAGGTAAGAACACCAAAACAAAATCTGCATGACGTTTTCTCGCTCTTACTTCCATTTTTAACCTATATCGTCTGCTGCAGATGTGAATGCTTCAGAAAAGAAGACATCCATATTAACTGAAAGCCCAGGAATCAACATTTTCTTCTGGAAGCCCACTTCGAAAATGCTTCAGCTCCAAATAGCAACATTCTTGTAAATGATAGATCGGTCATTCATGCTAAGGTTTCATGTCACCCATTCAGAAGAACGCAATAAAATTTGCACAAAGTTTGTAATCGGCAATTTACATGAGTAATTTTACTGTGGGTATTAAGTCACACTTGATAGCAAGATAATTCATCATACACGAGGATAAGCAAAATAGGTACTGTATAAGATCTCAACTCATCTTCATTGGTTGTGATCTGCTGGAAAATGTAACCTTTCAGAGGTCAATAATGAGATGGATACTTGACGATTTTTCCTGACTGTTTTCTGAACGATGAATTGGACAATTGAATGATAAAAATGCTTTTGTAGTAAACATGGTTCTCCAGTCAAATTCATAGAGCACAAAAAATAGTATCAATAGACAAGTCTGCTTACAAATCACAATTATATATTTGAACAAAGAAAATTGAAACCTTTAGAATTTTTACTCGATCAACCATATCCTCAAGATTCTGGTATGCATCATGCCATATCTATGCAGAAACAAATTTGAATTCTTCTGATCTTTGGAATACTTAAGTAATCTTGAAGTTCACCTTCTATACAGCATTATCACCTGATTGGATGTCGATGCTAACCTCAGACATCTCTCCTTTTTTCCTTTCAGTTTTAGAAATTCCTTCATTAGCTTGATCAATGCCTTGCTTTTGGCCAGATGCAATCAACGATTTGACACACTGTTGGAAACGGCGACGAAATGTTGGAAATCTTGATGCAGTCGTGGTGATGCCTTGTATTCTGCCAACCAAAGCATCATAAAATGTGTGTGTGTGTGAGAGTGTTTGTGTGTGTGTGTGTGTGTGTGTGTGTGTGTGTGTGAGAGAGAGAGAGAGAGAGAGAGAGAGAAGAAGGGAGGGGGGGGGAAACAGACAGACACTTTCAAACGTTCAGGAAAAGGATCAAAATAAGATTACCAAAACTGAGAGTCGTTAAAATGGAGTCATTTTGACAATAGACATACCACAACCATGCAACTAACTTTCATAGAAGTAAACTGCTAAGAACTCTGTAACAAATCATCTGTCATCTAAAACTGACGTGGAAATGGAGCCAAACCAGTTAGCAAGAATCTCAGATTGTAATGAAGTACCTATTTACAATGGAGACAAGCCATCTGAGAGCCCAAAAATTATTTTTACTCTAGCCTAATGAGATAAGTAGTTTCCTTTAATGTTTGGAAAACAACCTGAACAAGGATAGAGTGCTCAAATATCGATATGGATGATCTCATCCAATTCTGACAACATGATGACCTTCAGATCATGATGACAACACTAGGTGAAGTACCATCTAACTCAGGAGATCAGAGTTAAAGAATTAACAAGTACAATCTAAAACTATCCACAATCTCTTAAAGACAATTCATAAATGCTTCTTGGTACAAATACTCTTAGAATATCCAAAAATATCCAGTTTGGAGAATATTCTTAAAATCGTGCAAATCATACAACATCAATCACCGTTAGTCATTACAGAATTTTTACGTAAATCCCAATTACCTAGAATCCACTAGCCACTTTCACTAGTCTATAACAGGATCATTAGAGTACATGCGTATAACCACTCAAAACAACCATAGATCTACCATGCATGTTGAAATCACTCACAAAATCACCATGCAATCAATTTCCACAAACATATGTTAGAAGTCACTATTTGTCCTATTTGTCCTTTAATGGAGATTCCTCTGTTCTTGGTGGAATCTCCTCCAGAGATAGTATGGTGAGTACAAAGCTTTCTCCATGCTTGGATTGCTTGGATTGCGTGACTTCATGGGGTTAATGCCATATTTAATGAAGTTGGGGCAATGTATATGGTTTTGAGGACCCAAGGAACATTTTTTGCCTTTTGGTCCATGTACTCAAGTTTGGAGGGGCCCAACTCATAATGGGGGGTCCATGAGGCACGTGACCTTCTTCTCCAATTAGCACTTGGCTGTCCAATGCCAAGGCCTTTCATTTGCTTTTGTAACTCCTATGTAACATATGGCTTTTGGATATTCCACATTGAGACTATCTCCACTAGTATAAATAGGTGCCCTCTTTCTGCTAAAGAGGAGACGAAGAGCTTGAAGAGGCTAGAGAGACTAGAGAGAGTGGCAATGCTTATGTAGATACATTCTTTGTATAGAGATTTGTCTCCAATGATATCCTACTTTGCTTCCATTTGTATGCATAATTTGTGATTGTTCATAGAACGTTAATCACTTAATTCATTGTGAATGTTTCCTCTTCTAGTTCACTTTGAATCCCGACATGGTATCAGAGCGGGTTCATAGGCTACATGATTAACATTCATAGCCTCTACATCCTGAAAATTATTATGCATATTTGAAGGTAGGCAGATGGGCGATTTTGTTCCAGCAAATGGAGTCTCTGAAGGGTGCATTTTTAAGCAGATTGGCTGCACTTTACAATGTCTCTGTGAGCAGGTTTGATGCAAATTTATTGGCACATTTTCCAAGCAGCAAGGAGGCACATATTTCTAGGCAGATTGGGCGCAAATCTCCTTCACTATGAGCGCATTTTCTGTTGTTTGAAGGTGCATTTTTCACCTATTCTGGACTTTTTTTTCACCTATTCTAGACTTTTTTTTTTACAGTGTTAGTCGCTAGTTTTCTACTGGCAGGTCACTGTTTTTCAAACTTTTTTTATCACTGTTTTTTCTCAGATCTATGGTTCATTTTCCAGCCAACTAGTAGAGAAAATTTGTGGCATAATAGGTGTATTTAGCTGCCTCGGTGAGCAAATTTTCATTTTTTCAGCGCTGGAAATTAGTAGGGTGTTGGATTTTCTTCAAAAGTTTGGATGCTATTTTCTTCTACAAACTTCTTTGAGTGGATAGGGTGCATTTTGAATCTTTAGCATACTTAATAATCTGCTCTTTCCAATTCTTCTGCCTTCATAAGTTTTTATAATTGATTCATGTGTATTTGCTGTCCATACTTGTTTGCAAATGCAAACATTAATGGGTGCAAATTTAAGTGATGAATTGGATTTCCTATTGGATCTTGTGTAACTTTTTGGGTGATTTCTAAAAGACGGACAGATCTGAAATTTGTGTTTTTAGAATGAATTATGGTTGTCTACACCTTAGAATCATATTGGGAATTTATTTTCTTGAAGAATAAGAAGTTTCATACCATTTTCAAAATACATTTTTGAGAATTCATCACGCTGGAATCTGTTTTCTCTTTTATAGAGTTGGTTTTTTAGATCGGTTCAATGATCATCTTTACATAGAGAATTGTGCACCAATGTTGGCCTTTTTGCCATTGTTAAATCTTTATTTTGATGTTATAATCTTGTTAGGGAGAGAGCATTTTGGATCTTATTCTTATGAATAGGGAGAGAAAAAGTACTAAGTCATTTACTCCTTGTCATACATTTGATTTCCTATTTAGAATTTGGATACTTGTTAGGGACCCAACTCCCTTGGGTCCCAAACCTAAACTTGAGACTGGACGATGATTGGGCATGTTGACTTGACCGGTGACTCGTGAACCTACATGGTTGCCACGTGTCATGATCTAGGACGTGCACATGGCTTGGAGTCGCGAATCGCATTTTTCGCATTTTTCAAAGTGCCTCAAATGTTAAGGAAATGACTCTAGCAAAGTGCGTGGTTTCTATCCACTATTGTTTTGCGCTCATTAGCATTTGATTTTGTTTTTCTGAATCAATACCATATTCTTATTGTGTTCAATATATGTCAGAATGCATGCATCTCTGTATTGCTTTTGTAACTGATAGAAATTGTCTAAAAATTCAATACTTTATGTTTGGCTACGTAATCACTTAGTATCTAGCGATTTCAAAGTTAGTTGCTAAAGATTGAACGTGATTTTTATCACTACTGCTTTGTTTAATTTTTGATAGGCGTAATCATGCATTGGAAGTAAGAAGTTTCCGCATTACATTATCTATCCTATTTCTGACATGGTATCAAAGCGTTCATTCTTCTTCAGGGCCTAATACTATTTCGATATCAGAGCGAAAGCTCTAATACTTATAATCTTTCGCGATATCAAATTGATATCATATTCTTCAGTTCCTTTCATCGTTTCAGTATCATAGCATTACTAAATCTTAGCGTCATCGATACAATCGACAGACTAAGTTCCAGATGGATTCTCAACGTAAAGTTGGTCTTATTGCAGACAAGTTGAATGGATCCAATTATCATTTGTGGAAATTTTAGATGAAGACGAACGACTTGGTGGAAAGGATGACTTGATACTTCAAGAGGACCTAGTTAGCTTGAGGACCTGACATCCTTTGTACCTACAGAACCACTCACTATTGTTGATGTACATCAACGTGGGCTCAGAAACCGGTCGGTAACTGAATACTTGGTTCGTTGGAAAGGAAGTTCCAAAGACGATGATACTTGGGAAAAGGAACGTGACCTTAGACTGAGGTTCCCAGATTTTCTTCCTTAGATAAGGAATTTTTTAAGGAGAAGGGAATGTTAGGGACCCAACTCCCTTGGGTCCCAAACCTAAACTTGAGACTGGACGATGATTGGGCATGTTGACTTGACCGGTGACTCGTGAACCTGCATGGTTGCCACATGTCATGATCTAGGACGTGCGCATGCCTTGGAGTCTCTGTAATAGATCCTAACACCACAGTAGGGTAAACATTCACTGATCCACCCAACCTTGCCTACTCCCTGATATAGAGTAAGCCCCTCCTAGCCCGAGGACTGGTAGCATGCAACTGCCAAGTGTCGGCATAAATGGGCAAGACAGTGTGAGTAGTGTGCTCCAGCACGGTCCATAGCTATGGCGGGCCTAACACAATCTAGGGACCCTGTCAGCAAGACAGGGCCCCCAGTTGGGTCCCGACGTGCAGTCGGCCACGTCAGTGACACGTGACCGACACATCAGCATAAATGGGCTGTATCCCGTAGCTGAATGTTTGGTACTGTTGTAAGCAAACTCTAATATCGAGAGATACTCCTCCCAATTAATCTGCTTCTTGCTGACGTATGCACGAAGCATATCCTCCAGCACCTGATTTACCCTCTCTGTTTGACCGTCCGTCTGTGGATGGTCGGTGGTACTCATATTAAGTTTAGTATGGAGATGATGGAATACTGCCCTTCAAAAATTTCCATTAAACTTACTGTCCCGGTCACTGACTATGCCGGAAGGTAGAACGTACAATTTAAATAGCCCGTCTACAAACAACCTCGCTAACTCTAGAGCTCTAACGGTTGTTTTGGTAGAAATGAAATGAGCCATTTTGGTCAGACGGTCAACTGTGACCCATATAGCATCATCACCCTTTTGGGTTTTAGGCAGGCCTACTATAAAATCCATGGAGATACTCTCCCATTTACCAGCTGGTATTTCTAAGGGCTGCAACAACCCTCCTGCCTTTAAACGCTCTGCTTTATTTACTTGACATTTCTGGCAACTAGTTACATACTGTTGGACATCCTTTTTCATACTGGGCCAGAAAAATTGCCTACGAAGGAGCTCATAGATCTTCTGTATGCCTGGGTGTCCCGCACTAGGATTGTCATGACATTCATATAGGACCTGTTGCCTATAATCCTCTGATTGGGGACACATACTCTATCTCTATAGAGCAAGTACTCATCTTGAATGGAATATTGTTTCCATTTGAATCCTTGAGTCAACTGACCCTCAACCACTGGGGTTTGCTTGGGTAATATAGGCTCAGAATCCTCAACGTCATCTCACGTATACTCGGACTCATCATCATCCTCAACGGAAGCTGCCGTATTCTTGGATGAACTGGCACCAGCCCCGGGAATCGGTGCTGGAGTCTGTAACTGTCTGCTCTGGACTGAGTTCCAGATAGTAGAGAAGAATGCATCATATTGGCACTTCCCTCTCAAGGACTCGAGTAACTCATTACGAATCTGAGTAAAACTCAGTTCGTTTATCATAGGCATTCTGCTAAGGGCATCTGCTACTGTATTGAATTTCCCCCATCTATATCTGATAGACATATCAAACTCTTGCATCAACTCTACCCAACAAGCTTTCCGACCTCTAAGCTCAGGTTGATTGCAAAGGTATCTGAGACTTTCATGGTCTGTCAGGACCTCAAAGTTGGCACCACACAAATAATGCCTCCAAGTCTTAAGGGCATGGACTATAGAAAAGAGTTCCTTTTCATAGGCATTGTACCTAGTCTGAGCTGGCTCGAGTTTTTTACTCTCGAACGCAATTGGTCGTCCACCCTGAGTTAGCACAGCACCTACTGCAAAGTCGCTAGCATCTGTTTCGACCACAAATGGCTGATTGGGGTCGACGACTTTTAAAACTGGTGCTGTAGCTAAGGCTGTTTTGAGAGCATCAAAGCTCTCCTGTTGTGCGGACTCCCAAATGAACTCCTTTCCCTTCCCCTTAAGGAGATTTGTCATAGGGACTGCTATCTGAGCATATTCCTTGACAAATCGTCTGTAATATCCCGCCAGACCAAGAAAGATTTGAAGTTCCAAAATATTCTGAGGTCTCAGCCAACTGAGTATGGCTTTAACCTTATTTGGGTCCATCTTAATCCCATCTGAAGAGATAATGTGACCCAAATATGCTACTTCTTCAACGAAGAATTCACACTTGGATTCTTTAGCATAAAGTTTATGCTTTCTCAGCAGTCGAAACACCTTTTTGAGGTGTTTTAGATGCTCCTTCCTCGTTTTCTGTAGACGAGGATGTCATCTAAAAATACGACTACAAATACCCAAGTATGGTCTGAGGACACTGTTCATCAAGGTCATAAAGGTAGCTGGAGCATTTGTGAGCCCAAATGGCATCACCTTAAACTCATAATGACCGTGACGAGTCCTACTGACTTTACACGGACTTGATGATATCCCGATCTGAGGTCTATTTTACTGAAAAACTTAGCCCCGTCGAGTTGATCAAACAACTCGTCTGCCCGAGGCATAGGATATTTATTCTTTATTGTGACTTTATTGAGGGCTCAGTAATATATGCAAAGACGCATAGACCCCTCTTTCTTTTTCACCAAGAGGACTGGTGAGGCCCATGGTGAACTACTGGTCTGAATTTGGCCTTTCCCAAGATAATATGTTAACTGCCTAGTTATTTCTTCATCCTCTGTTCGCCTGACCCGACACGGAGGTTTAGAAACAGGTGTTGTAACTGGTACTAGGTTTATTACATGATCTACCTCTCTGCTAGGTGGCAAACCATGTGGTAAATCTTCAGGAAAAACATCTTTAAATTTAGACAATAAAGTTTCTAATTTACTGATTTTCTGCTGTATAGAAATAGAAATAGAAACTTCAGGAATAAACTGAAAGTCACATAAGAATACCTGATGGTCGTCGTCTCCGATTAGCTGACAGAGCTCTGAACTGCAGACCATAGGGCTGTTGGGAACATCATGCTCTCTATGCAACTGGATCTCTCGTCCTTTATGCTGAAAGCTGAGGGTGTTCTCCTGATAATTTCTGTGGACCTATAGAGCCAATCTCTCCCGAGAACAATGTCTGTGTGATCCAGGTGCATTATCTGAAAATTTATTTCATCTTGGTACCCCTGAATACCAAGATTCAAGTTACTTACTATAGTTTCCCATATTTTCTTATCTTCACCCTTAGCTAGTGAAACTATGTACCTATGCTGACTAGGTACTTCTGGTAGTTTAAGCTTTTTAACCAGGGTGTAGTTGATGAAATTATGGGTTGCCCCATCATCAACCATAACTCTTATTGACTGGTTACCAACTTTCCCATGCATACGTACTAGGTCATGCGGCCCAAAGCTGAAGGGTCTCGCTAGCATTGCAGAGGTCAGCTGATAACAGTGTTCATGATCTTCATGATACACTTTGATCTCGGAAGCTGCCGAGTCACTGGGAAAACTTACAGTCTGAACAAGATGAACTTGTTTCTTATCTTTTTTAGTGAAAGGCCCCTTGGGACACTGTCTGACTGTGTGTCCCTTGCCCATACACACAAAGCACAAACGTTCTTGTTTGGCTTTCTCAAAATCTTCTGGTTTTAAGGGCTGGATGAGTGAAGGGCGTTTCTGAGGAGCTTCACCTTTAAATTTATCTTCTTTCTTTCTTTTTAAAAATTTCTTTTTAAATTGAAAGTCTTTCTGAGGAGGCTGCTCAGAAAGGGGTTGTTGTCTCGCTCTCTTCCTACCCACTGAATCATCATAGATTTGAGCATATTTGAGAGCTTGCTCAAGGGTAGTAGGCGAGTTTCTCTGGACCTCTAATTTATACTCATCTTTGAGGCCTCGGACAAACCCTCTGATTTTCTGATAATCATCCATATTTTGCTTCTCGGTACTGCGAGATATATTGGATTAGGGACTTGTCCATTACTGTTCTTTCCCAGGCTTCCCAGGCTCTATCAAGTTCATTTTCTGGTAGGAATTCTCTTAGGAAAGCTTCTTCAAAGGCTTTCCATGACCGGGGAGTCTGCCCAGTCTCCTAGAGATTTAACCACCACTTATAGGCCATGGGCCCTAAGAAAAGACTGGCCTCAATTGCTTGCAAATGGTCAGGGGTCTGTTTAGGAGCATAAATGTTCTTCCATTTAAGGTTTGTAGAATATCTGCGTTTCTATCCTTCTCTTCCCCAATAAAAGTAGGAGTCTTTAAATCTTTAAAGACACTGGGATGAGACCGCAGAGTCTCACCCGAAACCGATGGAAGTGGAGAAGGGGACAACTGAGAAGTGGAGGGAAGGCTTCTTTTCGCAGAACTCAAAATCAAACCTTTGAGTTCAGCGAACGAGTCGTCCACACTAGACTTGAAATTGGCTAATGCCAACTTCAGTTCATCCACTTCTGTTACCAAGTGGAGAAATTGCTCCTTGGTAACCAATTCGTCGAGTTCTTCGGCGAACTGTTCCTGTTCTTCCATTTCCATGGGTTCTTTCCCTTTACTGTAAGCCAAGGCTTCTGTTTCAAGCTCGTCGATGCCTCTCTCCGGGGGTTGATCAGGTCCCTGAGGAGTGGTCATTTTCAGAACTGAAAGAGAGGTACCTTAACTTCTAAAAAAAAAAGTCAGAAAGACTAATTTACAACTATACAAGCGAAGGAAAGAAAACTTAGCTCTTTCTGAGAACTGTACTTCCACAGAGAGAATCAAGAAAAGCCCTCTCAGCTCTTCCTCAATTGCTTTCAGACCTGTGGTTCTGAGAAATTTGAATAGTAGCGGAAAAAGTGCAAAAAGATCTGAAATTTTTGCTATCCCCCCTCGCTGGTCTAACAACATCCCAATTTGTCCACAAAAAGGCAAATTTGAAGTCCAAAAGCACCTCTGAATTCTGAAATTTCAGAAGCCCCCTGCTCGCTGATCTGGTAGAAAAACTACTGCTCCAAATCTTTGAAGTTGGGTCCCAAAAATTTGTCCAAAATCTGAATTTTCAGAAGCACTGGCAGCGCTGACCCTGCTCTTCCCTTTTGGCTTCAAACTCGTTGAGAACTACTGAATTTTTCCCTGAAAACCAGATGCAAGTCTCTGCATTTACAGCGATGGAGGTGCTTGCTTATTCCTACTCTGATTCCGCTGGAAAATGTGTAGAAAACTCTCTGAACCCTGTGATGAACAGCTGCCTTTCCAGCGAGCTACCTACACATGGAATCTGACTCCTTACTACTGTAATTTCTCAGTGAATTTCAAAGGTTTGAAGGCTGCATCTACAGCGATCTTCCTCCTCTATTTTACCAAAGTTTTAAGAGATTCTGAGCACTCTCTCTACTTTCTCCCTGATGTTACTTAGCTCCCAAAGATGGAGATGGCTCTGATACCAGTGTAATAGATCCTAACACCACAGTAGGGCAAACACTCACTGATCCACCCAACCTTGCCTACTCCCTAATATAGAGTAAGCCCCTCCTAGCCCAGTGTGAGGACTGGTAGCATGCAACTGCCAAGTGTTGGCCACGTGTCATTGACGTGGCCGACTGCACATCGGGACCCAATTGGGGGCCCTGTCCTGCTGACAGGGTCCCTAGACTGTGTTAGGCCCGCCATAGCTATGGACCGTGCTGGGGCACACTACTCACACTGTCTTGCCTTGTTGGTCGTGTACGCTAGACACGACCCTGACTGTGATATCTGACCTATCTGTGTTCTCTAGGGTTCGGCACTGGTCACGAGCTCGTAACAGTCTCCCACCTTGGAGGTATACAAGGGGAGGAGGACTCATTTGCCATCCATTCTATCTAGTTAGGAGGAGGTGCATGGAGAGCGTGTGCACGGCCAAGATGAGTGCTAGTTTGAGGCGGGAGATGGCTGAGAGCCTAGGCAGTGGTATGGGACACTGTCTAGGATGGAGGTCGGATCTTGCTTGATACGGTCACAGGCCAGGGCACGGTGGGTGGACCTGGATTAGGTCCTATGGCGGGGTGGAACGTGAATCGTTCGGTCTCTTGTGGTTAACCGGCACCTTGGAGGTTTGCGGTATTAAAGAGTCTAACAATACCAATGAGCATTTTTTATCCTATAAGACAAGTACGCATCATGGTAGAGAAACTGGTGGAATGCAATTCCATTGTTTGATCTGTTAGCAAGTACCTTGGAGTGAGCTTTGCTGAAGCATTTATGGTTGGGGTAGTGGTTCCTTTCCTATATAATATACATGAACACAAACCTTGAATCCATAACCCAAGACAAAGCAGAATTTTAAGTGATATAACTGAATGGAAGTTGGAGCAGGTTTCTGATTTGAAATTTTACTGCTATTTCTTCCATGTGAAATCCTTTTGGGATTTTTTGCACACGGGTGGTCGTAAAGAAGAAGAGTGTTGAACAAGTTAGTCGTTGTCACATTATGTGTCTCAGCTCAACCTATTTTTTGGTGGTGCATTTATCGGTTTAGCTATGTTATTACAGGATAAGCAAAAACACTTTGATGAATTCCATAATTCGGAGTTCAATCTCAAATGGCTCTCCATGAAGTCTACTAGCCATAGATCAGTGGGGATCTATTAATCTCAATAGTATTCTTGTTTTTATGTTGAAGACTAAATCAGATGCATGTACAAAATGAAGGAATTCAAAAGTTACATTAAAACACAATTATTGAGGGAATCGGAATCATGTTATCAAGACTGGCAGGATTCGACTAAGCAATCATCTACATCAGCTTAATTCGTGAACCTGCTCTCATAAGTCACAAGGTGACATTAACCTCATGTCAAAACTGTTGCAATTAAGCCTAATGAAAACGCACTTAAAAGTCTAATTCAGTTGTTATGACACATCTCTCTTGAATCCTGAAGAATGCAAGAAATGGCCTGGTTCTGGGACGACCACAAAGCCCTGACAATGACCACAATGCCCTGGCAATTGCAACAATCATGTATTGATGATGCCCTAACCATCTTACTACCTTATGAGGATGTTGGCTGCACATCTATGATGATCTGACCAATAATGAGATCAGGATGAGGTTGTTTTAGAACCATATGTTGATCTTCCTATGGAGTATCAATCTCTATTGTTGATCCTTCTTCTACTCTAAAAGTGCAACTTAGATGGAAGTTCTATCATCAGAGTAGATAAATCTACATTGTTCTCTTACCTTCAGTTTTTGTAGTGGCATTGATAAGCTGACCAGGCGGTTCATTGAAGCTGTTGATGGGTGCTGATGATGTTGTTGTTGCTGTTGTTGTTGTTGCTTGGAGGGAGGAACTAAAGGAGTAGGGGTTTTAAGCCTCAATTGACTTGACCACTGTGTTTGATGTCTGAAGATGAGGTTGAACTCATTTATTAAAAAATTGGTGCATCTGTAAGCTCTATTTGAGTGGATGCTATTGTAAAGAATAATGCTTTTGAAGTGTGAAACCTGGGAACTTATGGAGCCTCCAAAGTCCATGAAGGCAAAATTGGGTTCTATTATCTACTTGGTCATTGGATTTGAGACGGACTACCTGGAGTTACTTGAAGGTTCTGTTATAAAGAAAGAACAGAATCCTATTTGGTCTAAGCAAGTACCCTGGGCACGATAGACTGAAGACAATTTTCTTGGCTAGTGTTTTTTGGAGTACTGCAGTTTCTTCCCTATGCTTCAAGGAAGTATTATATTCTTTATGGATTGAGAGATTCTAACTGGCTGAGCTTCAGCATCCCACCGAGCTATAGTGTTGTTCTTTTGTAACTGGTCTGGTAAAGGTGCAGCTACCCAAGAATAGTTCTTAACGAACCGTCGGTAGAACTTACAAAAACCTAAGAAAGATTGTAACTAGCGTATATCGGCAGGCCTCGGCCACTCTTAACCACAGCCACCTTGGCTAGGTCAACCGAAATACCCTCAGACGTCACTATGCTAGCAAGTGGCAATTAGAGGTCAACTAGAGGGCTAAGAGGAATATCGACAGGATCATCAGCCATGATGGACACAATAGGGACAAGATGGCAAGAAATAAACATAGAAAAAACTAGAAAATCAACAAAGAACTCTTCAAAAGTAAGCACAACAAAGAAGGATTGCAAAAACAAAACTGAAATAATAGATAAAGTGCTCCCTGAAATGCTGGCCCTTTCTTCAATAGACTGACCATATACTTGTGTTGGTTCCACTCCTTGGAAAATCTGAATTTTTTGTAAATTTTTTCCCAAAAAAACCAGCAAAAACAGCTTGGAATCAGCTGTAAATTGCTTGATCTTCGATCTGAAAATGGGTTGGAGGTGTAGTTGTAGTAGGGCGCCCTCCTCTAAGGATGCTTTATGCCAAATCTCGGGTCAAACGGACAAAACTGAGAAAGTTATGAGGCTTCAACTGCAACAGCCCAAAAAGTGGTGAAAAATCTGACTTTTGGAAAAATCCAAGATTGTGGACAAATTTTCTTGGGCTAAAGCCTTCCTGCGCAGCGGTTCCAGTACCCACAATACCCTGCCGAACTCTAACCACAATCCAACACTTGTAGGAGAAGTTATGGCCAATTGAAGTGCTAATTTTTGCCCTTCCTAGGCAACGATGGACTTGTAGGAAAAATCTGATCCAAAAACAGTGAATTTGATCGATCCTATGGGTTGGAGCAGCAGCGCTGGAGGTTCTATCACACCCTAAGAAGCTCTGTCCTTTTCCCCCACCAAAATCCTCAAGAAACAAGCCAAAAATGAAGTTTTTCTCACTTTCTCTCTATAACGAGCTGTTCTCTGTCTAGAATGAGGCTCTAATACCAATTGTCATAGAGCAAGTCTCTCCAAGCTCGTGAATCCTAGAAGGCCGATGTGTAGAATGAACCTCCCAACCATGGGCACCCTCTCTATGAGTCCTGCTACCTGCTATTCCTATCACCTCGCACATGGCATCCAACAATGGGTGATCAATCCACCTGGCATGCATGCCTGTGACCTATAAATACTGAGTGACTCATTGGGTACCACCCCATGCCCCGCCAAAGACCTATGACCCGCTTGGTCACCTCAACTACTTGCCAACTAGCATCTCATCATTGACTGCTAGGACCTCGACAGTCACAATTCACCGCGTCTCTGACAGCTTGTCAGGCAGTCACACCAAGTCACTGCTTGTGATTCATCGGTCCCAGCTTGGGACAGATGTCCACTCCATTCACTAGCCTTTGTCGACACTTGGCCTCAGGCCCTCTAGTAACCGGTCGTGCCGAGGTCATGCTAGAGCAACACTGGGCTCTAACACCACCAATACAGCTTGATGCTATCTTTTGGCTTATCACATATATATAGCGAGTCAGGGCATTTCCCATGGATGAGCAGAGATACACACAGACCTCATCATAGCACCTTCATATTCAGGGTTACTGACTATCATGGTTCTCTCAGGCCTCCCATTTACTTGACACACTTGCATTTCTATCGCAGACCTTCCAGCAAGCACTCATGACTACATCAGACACTTCCTATATCGAGCATATCTTCGGAGAGCATGGCAAGGCCAGTTAGGGGTTAAACCTGACTATTATCGGACCCATTTCTTGGATTTGGATATAAGAAGGTTCCCTATTCTACCATGATACTTGGATTCAAAAGTGTCTCATGGTTTGAGATTCTCATTAGGCCAGCTTCGCGTCTCATCACATCAGCTTGAGATTGAGACTGGACCCTTCCAAGGTATCCCCCTGGAAGAGAGGGTTTGCCAGCTATTGTCAGGCTCTCCCTGATCTTCCTACCAACACCCGTCCAAACATGCATTGATCGCCACAAACTTCCAACCTTTCTGATTCCCTGCAAGCGCATAGCATCAAACACAAACACAGTGGAGCTGGCTGCGTCGTCTCCTCCCAGCCTTTGTGCATAGATTATGATGAGGAATGCCTCTCTCTAGGCTCACTTATACACAATCCTCAAGCACCCCTCAACCCTGACCCTTTCTAAATCTCGACACATGGCCAACTCCATGCACAGTCAACACTTGCCACTTGGCAGTACCCTGACACATAGGCAAGTGAGTAGCTTGACATGTGTCACTCATCCACTCTGGACCAAGTGAGCATGTGACATGTGTCATGTTTGACCGGTCAACCCTAACATGTGTCACTCATTCACTGGACCAAGTGTCCCGATGAGCATATGAGATGTGTCACGTTGACTTGTCAACTTTCCTACTTTTTAGGAGGCCAGTCCAGCCACTCCTAATTAATGACCCAGTACCCTATACCCAAGCAACATGCGACTCTGAGGCTCAGAAACTTAATTAACAACTTTATTTACATTTCTGTTACAAAGGTCACCACAGGCCGGTGACTTAGCCATTTCTGTATCTACAAGAAATACATCTATAAGTAAAAATAGTAAACAACCAAGACAGGGAGTAAAAGTTGTAACATCCCTTCCCCCCTCAAGTAACATCGTCCGCGATGGCAAAGGTAGTGTATTGTGCACGCAAACTGTGCGCGGTCTCCTAGGTAGCATCAGAGACAGGCATGCCATGCGAAGCAACCAAGTACTCACGGATCAAACCGTTGCGTAAACGCCTCTTCCGCCTATCCAATACCCTCGTTGGCCCATGGGTTACTTCTCCCTGCTCTTGGAATGCAAAGAAACCATCAGACAACAAGTTATCACCGTTATGTAAAACCCGTTTCAATCTAGAAACATGAAATACAGGATGCACTTTACAAGTTTTAGGAAAATCTAACTTATAAGAAACATCACTGATCCTTTTAACAATTTTCCAGGGTCCACAATAACGCGGGGATACCTTGTAACATTTGCATGTCTTACGGGTCTTAGTAGAGTCCTTGGGTACTTGGAGAAACACCATGTCTCCTACCACAAACTCTCTAGGCGTGCGCTGCTGATCAGCGTAAGACTTAGCTCGATCCATCGCTTGCCTAATATTAACCTTCGCTAACTCAAGCATTTCATTCATTTGAGTTAGGATATTAGCCGCACTAGGCACTCCCTGAGAAATTCCTACCGTAACAGGGCTAGCTGGCCTAAAACCATAATTAAGCTCGAAAGGACTCATCTTAGTACTCACATTTTTCTTGTCATTGTCTGGTTGACTCTCTCAGTTTGGCCATCCGTTTCAGCATGCTCCGTACTGCTCATTCTCAATTGGACTTCAAGTTTGGCCATAACTGCAGTGAATCGAGTATCCCTGTCAGACATTATGGATGACGGTAATCCATGAAGTCTAAACACATGCTCGATAAACAAATTAGCTACTCCAGCCGCATCAATCTTTTTACGCGTTGGAATAAAATGAGCCATCTTAGTGAGTCTGTCAACTACGACCAAGATAGAATCATGTTGTGACTGTGTACGAGGTAAGTTAGTGATAAAATCCAAGGAGATACTCTCCCATCTTCCACCTGGCACAGGTAGTGGGTGTAAAACTCCAGGAGTTTTAATCCTTTCATCTTTATTGACCTGGCACTTCAAACAGTGCGTCACATAATGGTAAACATCTTTTTTTCAATTTAGGCCACCAGAAGTTATGTACGATCAACTCATAGGTCCTATCCACACCAGGATGACCTGCACTAGGGCTATCATGATATATATGGACGATCTTCCTACACAGCTCACAAGCTGGAACGAGAAGTTTGCCATTTTTCTTAATCATACCATCTTCTATGGTATATTTAAGGTAAGTGTGAGCAAGGAGACTAGAACTCTCACCTTGAGAATCTACTTGCGCAAGATTTGTCTCTCTCACAATTCCCTGACAATGAGGATCCTCTTGCTGAGCCTGTCTAAGCTACCATGCTTTGTACATATGTATGTGTCTTATGCACCTATGGGTGCCTTCAAGACGTTAATAAAGCTTCTTCTTCTTCTACTACGGGACAGGCAGATTTTCGTGCTGGCTACTCCACAATTGACCAGATATTCATCCTGAGATGCATTATTGAGGAGGCTAAGTTCAGGAAGCAGAGGGTTTATTGTTGCTTTGTGGATTTCTGCAAAGCCTTTGATTCTGTTCCGAGACACCTTTTACTCCAACGCCTAGCATCGCTTCGCAAGAGATCATTGCTGCTATCGTCACATTGTATGAGAGAGTGCTAGCTCGCTTTCGAGATGGTGATGGATGGTCCTCTTACATTCATAGTACAATGGGACTTAAGCAGGGATGTCCTTTGTCCCCTACTTTCTTGCTCTATATATTGATGATCTTGAGTGGATTATTAGGGACAAGGGTGGAGATGGTTGTCCGTTAGCAGATATGATTATCCCTATTCTATTGTATGCAGATGACGTGATACGTCTATCGAGATCAGCATCTGGGCTTCAGCAGCACCTTGATGCTTTATATACTTTCTACCAAACATGGGGTTTGATGGTGAACATTGGTAAGACCAAGGTCATGGTGCTCAACACCAATCGACAGCATATGAGAGACACGGTGTTCTACTATGATGGGCTGCCACTGGAGATATTAGCCTCTTATACATACTTGGGTGTCCTTTTTACTGGTTCGTTGCTCACTTTTAGACCAGCTGCACTGTCTAGGCTCCGCAAGGGGCACTCTGGTCTTGTCCAGATGAAGAGGTTTTCCTCTATTTACTATGTGCATGATCCTGATACGCGCTGTCGCCTTTTTTCTGCCACTATCTCTCCGGTTGCTCTATATTTAGTAGAGACATGGTGTCCTGGCTTGTCCAGAGATACTTGGAGTGATATTTAACGGTTGCAGATCCTTATGCTTAGCCGGATGATCCGTGTGAGGCAGTCAGTTCCCCATGATATCATACTGGCAGAGTTTGCCTCACCACCGCTCATTGTTGAGGCTATATTTCGGAATATCACATTCATTCATAGAGTCTCGGAGCTTGACTCATCCAGATATGTTGTTGCAGCTTTCACATCCTCTCACACTCTGGCTAGTCAGCAAGCTAAGTCCTCATGGTTTCAGTATGTTTCTGACCTTTTGAGTAGGTGGGGTTTATCTATATCTGATCTCCCAAATGGGTCACACGCATATATCCGCCAGCAGATTTACAGAGCTTACATCAGCACAGTATGGTCTCACCCAGATCCATCATGGGTCAAGCTTCATTTTTATCACACTCATCTTCTTCAGCTTGATGTTTCCGGGCTTCCCATTCGGCCAGGTTATTTGTCTCAGACATTACCTTTCAGCCTGCGTTATCGTCTTGGTCAGCTTAGGGTCTCTTCTCACCAACTTGCTATTGAGACAGGAAGATACACAGACACACCTCGACCGCTACGAATTTGTCAGTGTTGCTCTTTACAGGAGATTGAGGATGAGTTCCATTTCATTTTCCGATGTCCAGCCTACTATGAGATCAGAGGCAGATACCATTGCTTATACAGAGATACTCCACTTACACTTGGTTGTTTCCTTGCCTTCTCAGATGCGAGATGTGTTGGTTTATTATTACGAGAGATGTTTACTCTGAGATCTTCGTTTTTATTGGATGCTTCTGATGTGGATCATAGCCAGTCCCACATTACGCACTTTTTCCAGAAAAGGGATAGAGATGAGACTTCTGATAGTGAGATAGACATTCCAGTACGACGACCGAACGTCCTCTTCGCTCCTCCAGGCCCAGGGCTCTTCACCGGAGGCCAACGCCTGCTTCTCACCATATCACGCAGTTTTTTATATCCACTTAGCCAGTTAGTTAACTTATATCAGTTTTCCTGTGTAGCTGGTGGTTAAGCTACTGATATTGTACCCTCGACAGAACTGGAGGTTAAGCTTCGTTTTTTTCTCTTTTTTCTGTGCTGGTTTAGCTTTTAGGAATAAGTCCTACGTGGACAATGCTCCTTTTTTGATGTACTTTCTACTTGTCTTATGTGACCTCGGGCACTTGATAGACATTAATATATTCTAATTCTAATTTTAATTCTAGTTCTCTGGTTATCACATGGTCTCAAGTTTTATACTAGGTCAGCTTCATGTCTCTTTGCATTACCTCGAGATTAAGGTTTTACGGTTTTAGGGTACCCCACGAGCAGATTGAATCTGCTAGTTATGTTCTCTAGGCGAGGTAGAGACTGAGGAGCACCTTAGTATATTCATATGCCACATTCATGGGAGATATTAATGTTTGTTTAGAGATACACCAATCACTTTGCACTCACTTGTTACCTATGAGGATCCACGCCGTGTTGCACTTATAATACGAGAGAGGTTTTTATTATGACGAGATCTCCAGCATTCACATCAGAGTACTCTAGACACACAGCTTCATATCACCTCCTTTCTGTATAGAAGAAACCATTGGAGACCTCCATGCACTTAAAGCTTCTAGAAAGTATATCTGACAGTGATTTTCATACTTTTCTGAAAGAAAAGGTTACTTGCACAATAAACCAGGATTCAAAATGTACCTTCTTGCAATAGCCTGCAACTCGCCCTTTTTCACATTATTCTCTGGTTCAATACTGCCATTCTGCCAAAAGTCAAGTTGTTCAGGGTGACCAGATGCCAATACTAACTTTTCTAAGTAGTGTTCATCAGTTGGTTGCAGACATGCAGCTCTAATTTGCTCCTTTAAAACCACAAGAGGATCAAAGAACCAATCCATCAAACGATCTTGTGGCCTATTAGAGCTTGTCAACTCTTGACCATTATCTGCAAAAAAAGCCACAACACAGAAATTTCACAAAATCATCTGAGATTTTTTCCTTTGTAAACTGGCAATTTTAGCTGAAATAAGTGCTGACTTGGGCATGGTAAATAGATGTGTGCAGCCAAAAGAGCACAAAACACACAAACCATAGGTTATAACGCACATAATACAAGGCCAGGTGAGTCAGATTTCGCTGAGATCATGAGATTTTTAAGGAGGGTATATGCAGGAAGCCCTAGTTCCACCATGGTGCTTTTCTCACTTTTAGTTGAGTGAACATAATCCTCCAGATCTGATGTCTTGATAACACCTACTTCAAACAGGACCTTGCCATGAAGTTGAAGTGTTTTGAACAAGTGTTCCCATATCTGACATGCATTTAAAAACAGTGGTGAGAAAAAATGGATAACAAATTTCTAATCAGCAAAGAATCCAAAGCACAAAAATATGCAGAGATATAACACTAAACAGAACAACACAGGAAAAGTCCATAAGTTTCTAGAAAGAAATAGTGGAAATATGTGCTTGAAAACAGGCTTGTGCCTACCCCTAGGACAGGATGCATAAGGGCCCAGAAAACATCCAAACAAGATCAGGTGTTAAGCAATAGAATAGAACAGTAAACAGTCAATTGAATATCAATATCCAAAATATCAAGGAAATTCGCTATATATTATTGCAGGGATGAGGTTACAAGTTAATGACTGTCAAAGGATGGCTTGTTGTGCCAGCACCCCTTCCAATTGTGCTGGCCTCCTACAAAGGGAGCACTGCCACAATATGCCTTTAGTTCCTAGAATTATCAACTACCAAAATGAGAGGAGACAATGTCTATTAGATGTTGTTTCTTTACATCTACATGGTTTCACGTTGTTTCCAATACTGAAACCTTGGGGAACCATTCCAGATGCCCACTATTTGTAGGACCGTGTCCTCAGAGTTCTACATTTGCGATGCCAATTATTTGCCAACAGACACCCTTAACTCAATCATCCGCAAGATTTCTCTCCGTACAATCCTCAACACATTGGGTGGCCAGGCCAGCTGTCTTTGATAGACATACCCAGCTCTGCCTGGACATCTCTGCCTCTACTTCTCGGTTCCTTAGATTTCCTACCTGCTTCTTGGCCTGCCCAAGGGTCTGATCTTACTAACTTTCATGAAGCACAGCAGTTGTACTAGGTGAAAAATAGATAAAGTCCAATATATCCCACGAATACCACATAGAAGAGCTGCTAGTCAAGTAGGAAGATGAGGAGTGAAGAATTCAACAGAAGATGCAGAAGTGACAGAAAAAGAGGTAATATCAAAATGCCCTAAAACATGATCATACAAGTACTCAGCCTTCAGGAATCAGACTGATGAACTTTAAAGTGTATTCACAAGGTCCTACTATATAGGAAAAAGATCAAAGTTTTAGAGAATGACCGGAAAAAAAAATAAATAAAAAGGAAGACTAGTGGAAACTGGAAAAAACAGAATCTCAATAACTCACTTCTAGTGACTCAAACCAAGATGTATAAAGTGCAATAGAAGCATTGGTCTTGTAGTATGATGTAGATCACCATAAAAAGTGACAGGTCAAACAAGAACTAGCAAAAGAGGACTTCTGGTACCCTACCTTATGCTATGCAGAATCACAAATTTTTACATATCCTTAAGTGCCCAAACACAAGGAAGCCCAAAGTGTAAATGAGATTAAAACTCCACCATTCTAGCAAAAAAGCAGAGGTAAAAGAAGAAAATTGCACCCACCGTAGGTGCAAAGAAAGTGCTTTGCTAAAATGCCATGAACAAGATAAAAAAAAAAAAAGCATCGCATATAGCAAATAGAGGACAAAAGTTGATGCATCACATAGAAATGCTCAACTAACAATACTATAACAGCATCAATGGCTGAGAGATAGATTAGATTAGATTACGTTTATTAGCGTCCATAGAAGCCAATATGGCTTATGGGACCAGAATCAAGTACAATATCCATGTCTTAATATCCATTCAAAAGATGCTCCAAGATCATAAATCAATCGTATTTTGGTCTAAAATAGTTTTATGCAAATTATGAGCTTTTAACAAAAAAACTACCAAGCACACTTATATCAACTTTATCAAATAAAGTAAATAATGTCACTATAGGTTCCACGAAAAGCTTAGGAAAATCTTTCCAAAAGAGTTTCAAGGGTGTCATAGTCCAATAGGTGATGAAATTCTGTCTCAATACTCCGGTTCTTGTAAAGAGAGCATGTGCGCGTTTCCCAAGGTGTCTTCGGAGTGTTCAATCTTCTCGTTTCCAAGTGTAATTCATGAGAATTTGTTTTTTCTCTACAATGTTCTCCCAAATTTTTGCTAAAGAGTGATCAATCATAATTGTTTTTAGTAAGAGGAATTATTCTTGTCTCCATTCTTAAAAATAGGAACAATAATACTAGTTTGCGAAGGAATAGGAAATCTTTCTTTTACAAGCCTGGTTAAACAAGTCCATAATGAAGGGGGAGAGAACCTCTTTACCCATCTCGAATAGAACCATTTGAACGCATTCGATATCTTGTGCCTGACTGTTACAAAGGTGAAGAATACCGCTTTCAATGTCATTCAATGAAAGACAGCTCCTTAATCATGATTGGTGCTTCTCACAGGGAAGGCCTCTCCTACCTCATAGAGCTCTTTGGCATATTTTAGCCAATCTTCATCCTTAATATCATTCTTTTAAATATGTAGAGGGATAGCAATTGCCTCAACTGCTAATCAACACGGTTGGCACGAGTCTTCTGCCACAGGCAAGAGTCACTTTGAATGACAACTACACTTTACATCATAAAGAAGTGCACTCAATAAGTTCCTCAATTGCAAAATATCACTGGATTCTGAGAACTACAGCTGTGAGAATGCAGCGAGGAGAGGTCCACGTCTTTCTACTAGCAAAATTTGTGCGCTTAAATTGTTTTACAGCTTTTATTGGAAAATACAACCAGAGTAAACACCACTGGACAAAGAATGGCCTCTAACCTGACGATTCGCTTACCAAAGCTGCGGGGGGGCTCCTAAGAAAGATATATTCTTGCTTGCTGAATTTCTGCATGTAGAATGCACAATGTGTGAAGGAATTCTCCCCTTTCTTTCATGAATGTTAGTGTGAATCTTTCTTGAAGAGTCTTAGGCAGCAATCAAGTCCATTTCTGATCAGCCCGGGAAGGCAACATGCGCAAGATTTCAGATAGTAGATGTTTTTTGTTGTGCTGACCTTACAAAAATAGCCTCTAGTTCTGCATCCATGATTGAAGGCTCATAAGGATCTGCTATAGGCTCTATTTGAACTTCCAAATGCAGCTTCAAAGTCTTTATGAAGTCTTTGACAGCTTCACTCCTACGCTCCAATGGTTCCATCAAATGACCCAAATCTGCATTATTCAGCATTGGTCCTGTGCTAATACCCTCTCGAGTTAAATCTTGAGAAGAAGCTTATGGCCTGCTTGAAGGCGATCAAATGTACCTCCCGAGACAACAACACGGTAGAGAGAGAGAGAGAGAGAGAGAGCTTTATTAATGTCTTTAAATGCCAAAAGGTCCAATAAGTACATCTCAAGTATGATAAATACTAAAAGGAGCATAGAATGTCTCCAGAAACAAACAACTACTAGATAAAAGATGATTAGCCTATCAGAACTAGACATAACTTTGCTCTGCTCTCATGATAGGAAGATATGATTGAGGATACAATAAAGAGCAGTGTAGCTGTACAACAATAGACAAAATTGTATGATAGATCATGTCACAGAGGACCCTTGCCGAAGAAAGCAAGGATAAATGACAATGCAGGTATTGGAGAGAGAGCAGTGGGCCTGCTCGCATGAACCCTAGATCTGCGAAGTCTCCAGGACTTGTAAGTGGAGTTGTTTGCATACATCATACCAAGGCTAGTGAGGATGACGTACCTTCAAGCGTGTGGAGTATTTCTTATGCTTGGATGGAAAAGCCCTGGAAGCAGCGGCATGAAGAACTATACTGAGAAACGATGCTTGGGAGTGGAGTGGGCTATGATATGGAAAGTTGTGGAGTATGAAAGAGAGCTTCTTGATAAAGAGGTGTGTATGCATAGCTAAACGTGTATTTGGAAGCACGTTCCAATGGAGAGAGACTTAACACTGAGCCCAAATGGATGGAAAGAAAGTAATGACTAGATAGAGTGGTGGGGGAAACAGTAAAGTCATATAAATAGGTATGAGAGATGGTGACCCCATGAAATCATCCACAACACTGTGGCCACCACTATGAGGGTGGCAAGTATAGTCACTGGACTTGGCCAACAAGACAAGCCATTAAAAATGGCAAGCTCATGGGCCCACCCAATAAAACAAAATAGCCACCATATGTAGTGACCAGGCCACCATCGTTAGCAGATATCCTATCAATCCCCATATCCTTGGAACCTCTACCCCCTACTAATCTAGTCTTTAGATGAAAAACTGAAGCCCACCTGAAGCCTTGAAACTCCGGTAATCCCCTCAGCCGACTCTCATGAGTCTCAATGAAAAGAAGGATATCCCTTGTGAGATGAAATCTGCTAAGTCTCCTGCTGCTACTGAATCAATGTCATTACAATTCCATAACCCAATACGTAGATGTGGATGGGGTTCCCAAGCTGGTCCTACACCCGAGAACCCCAACTCCCTAAGCACTAGAAACAAATGATCCATGTATTTGACGTGACCATCCCGATAAATGGCAAATCAACCAGATGCCTTAGCCTCTTGAAAAACTTTCTTACACTCTTCCACTTGGATATAAGTAAGATCATCATCTAAGAAAATCTGTGTGCCCTTCAATTTAGCTTTGAGTCTCAAATTTTTTATCCTCTCCTCTTTTGATTTGAAACGAATAATAAGAGTAGTGTTACTCTTCTTAGTATGCCAGGCATTGTCCATTCCATTTGTATTAAAACTCAAAAATATCCCCTTGTGAGATGAAATCTGCTAAGTCTCCCACTGCTACTGAATCAACGTCATTACAATTCCATAACCCAATACGTAGATGTGGATGGGGTCCCAAGCTGGTCCTACACCCGAAAACCCCAACTCCCTAAGCACTAGAAACAAATGATCCATGTATCTAACGTGACCATCCAGATAAATGGCAAATCAACCAGATGCCTTAAGGCTTAGCCTCTTGAAAAACTTTCTTACACTCTTCCACTTGGATATAAGTAAGATCATCATCTAAGAAAATCCGTGTGCCCTTCAATTTAGCTTTGAGTCTCAAAACTTTTATACTCTCCTCTTTTGATTTGAAACGAATAATCAGAGTGGTGTTACTCTTCTTAGTACGCCAGGCATTGTCCATTCCATCTGTATTAAAACTCAAGGTAGTCTCTAGAAAGGATTTGGCTTCTTTTAAAGCGTCTCGACACCCTAAACTCAAGGTAGTCTCTAGAAAGGATTTGGCTTCTTTTAAAGCGTCTCGACACCCTAAACTCGGACATTAACAACCTTGAAGTCTAGTAGTTTTTCCTCGGAAATGGTGGCGGAAATAACATTGGACATATGAGTGGTATTACCTTCTTCTTTTTTGAACAAAGAAGCCCAAGTCTTTGTAGCCTCTTTATGTTTCAGATGCCTCTCTAGCTCGGTGATTTTGCTCGTCATTGGGGATGGTATTCCTTCCAATAGCTAGAATTTCTACTTGAGGGCCGTATTATCCTAGTTAAGCATTGTCATTGATAGCTTGAGTTGCTGGACTTCAAGTCGTAGAGCATCCACTTCAGCCTTCAAGTAACCTTCAAAAGCTTTCCTTGGCGTATATAGGTCCTCTGCAGCTGTATCGATCTTGGCAGATGAGGAAGAGGGCAACAATGTCGATGTCTTGGAAGAAGACGAAGGAAAGGTAGGCAAAGGTAACACTGTTACCACGAGGTCCACAGCTGCCAAAGAGGCAGGTAGCCCTGCTTCTTTGCTGGCAGCAGGCAGCGCTATTGCCACATTGGCAGCAAGTTCAACTGCTGCCAGCGAAGGGGCAGTAGCTGATGCTGATGCTGCTGCCAGCGGGGGTGGTGAACGGGGTGGGGAGCAGGGAGAGCTAGCTCCCCCCTCTCTTTTTTTGAGCCATGCAACGTGGAGGTGGATGCCAGCGTGGATGGAGCAGATTTTTTGAGCCATGCAACGTGGAGGTGGATGCCAGCGTGGATGGAGCAGATTTTTTGAGCCATGCAGAGAGGGGAGAGAGAGAGAGAGAGAGAGAGAGAGAGAGAGAGAGAGAGAGAGAGAGAGAGAGAGAGAGCTTTATTTATGTCTTTTCCATGACAAAGAGATAGAGAAAGAAAGAAAGAAAGCTTTATCAACATCTTTTCCATGACAAAGGCATATAAGACAAAAAGAACATATCAAGTGTGTGGTGCAATTAGGAGCGTGTAAAAAGTCTCCGATAACAATAAAGAAAACATCTATGAAGTGTAGCTTCTAAAAACAGCTACCACTATCTAATAATTGTTAATAACTGCTAATGACATAATGTAACTATGATGGTGGTGATGGTATGCATGTATATGCTCATCATAAAATCATCAAATCAAATCATGCTGCCACTGAAGAATGATGTAATGGAGACTGCAGGAGGAGGTAATGTGTGCTGAAGACGTTGTCTAGGAGGTCGTCTGTGAAGCGTGTGTCTCCTCATGTCAGTGATGCTACGGGTAACAGGAATCTGGGTGATACGCCGTCTCACGTCTCTATGTCGAGAACCATCATCAGCGTCACTATTATCCGAGTCTGGATCAGCCCGTGACCTCCTGCGGGAGAAAAAGGATGAGTGCAACACAATGTGGATCCTCATATGCTATAGTTGACCGCAAAGTGAATGGTGACCCAATATGAACCTCAGACCATCCAATAAGCCTAAATCCAAATAATGTGGTGACCTGGAAACCCTACTACATCCCAAGGTGGCCCTTCCACGCTCAACTCAAGTATGCTCTGTATAGGAACCGTCTTATGCAGTCGTGGGTGCCCAATGGAAGGTCCATGATAGAAATGCCAAGTCTATCAAGTAAACAAGAAACCTGAAAAAACCATGATAGCTGGAAGCCCTGACTATGTAGATGTTGAGATGAGATGAGTGTTGCCTATATACACCTCTGCTCATCCAGTGGGAATAACCTCTCTAAATATATGTGATAGGCCAAAAGATGGCATCAAGCTGAATGGGTGGAACTGCAAACTCAGCCAGAATGATCTAATGTGGAATGATAGGCTTAGCCCGTATCATACATGATAGCATAAGGATCTGCAAGCGCGAGATACTGGCCCAATCAGATGAGGAGAGACCTATACACCATGCCTCTACTGCATATAGTGCGGAAGGGGTAACAAGGATATCAAAAAGCCGACACTTACTCAGGGCGTCCCAAATAAATCTTTAAAAGCATAACCTCTCTAGTTGTACGAGGGGAGCATGTCCCTTCCCAAGACTAGTTGTAGCAGCCTATCCCACAGCAAATACAGGACCAATAAAAAGGACACCTCCAGTGGATGATACAACCTCCAGTGGCTATCCGTCAAAAATAAACTCATGTCGTTGCATGAAAGCCCTAGATGTATTGAAGACCATAACCTTGGTCTTTGCAATGCTAACCCTCAAACCCCACCTGGTACAAAAAGCATGAAGATTGTCTAATTGTCTCTGTGAACCCTCTCTAGTCGTAAAAACTAGAGCCACACCATCCGCATAAAGAAGGATGGCAATCAAAATGTCACCAAGCTTGCAACCTGTACCACCGCACTGCTCAATGACTCTCTCAAGCTCATCAATATACAATCCAAAGAGTGTGAGGGAAAGGGAGCAACCCTGTTTCACCCCAATGGTGCTCCAAATATACATGAAATACTAGGTGTACAGTAGATTTTCCTTGAAGATCTAGTTCGTAAGCTACAGAACCAATTTTTTTACAATCTGGTAGACAATGTATAATGCTTGCCGATATGTAATGTCCTAGAATCTTTTGGAATTCTAAGATATACCCAGTCACCAACTTTAAAATCTCTAGGAGATCTCTTAAGATCGACATAGTGTTTAGCTCTTCCTAAGCACTACGGATACTATCCTTTGCCACTTGCAACATTTCTTGCTTATCATGCAAGAAATCCGCAACCTTCTGGATCCTAACAGATTTCGTCTCCACATTAACCAGAGGTCTAGGCTGAAAACTGTACATAAGCATAAACGGACTGTAACCTATAGTAGAATGCTTTCTACTATTGTATGCAAAATCAATCAGAGAAAATTACAGCCTTAGCTAGTTGATAGGGCTTGCATTTAATCACGTATGCCTCGACATATGGTTTGAGTTTTTGGCCAATAAAACTCTAATCTGACCGAGCCGAGAGTCTTGTGTATACTGGGATGTCCTGCACAGGGTATATCATGACATTCAAACAGAATCTTATGTTTGAGCTCATCATCCTTTAGTACACAAACTTTTCCATTACGAAATAGTAATCCATCTCGAATGGTAAATTGTTCCACAATCTTCTTATCTTTCTTTCTTAGCTGAGACCCCTATGAACTCATCTCAACATTGTCCTCATTTCCTCCAGTCCGAACAATGTTCCAAATACAACCAAAATGAGAATCACTTTCATACAATCCTTTGAACGATATATACTTCCATAGAAATCTGGGTGAAAGACAATTCATTCACTTCACCAATCCGACTAGGAGCATCCGCCACTTAATTAGAACTGCCTCTTGTATATGGATTTCATGATCGAATTCTTGCATCAACTGGGCCCATCGGGCTTTCCTACCCCGAAGATCATGCCTCATTTCATATAGCAGGCAGACTAGGTTGATTCCTCTTGTTCTTTTTGTTAACAATGCCTCTTGTCAAATTATTGAGCGGTGCCGCCACCTTGGCGTAATCCTCAATAAATCTCTGAAAGAAAACCGTAAATCCAAGAAATGATTTAACTTGCTTAACAGTTTGCGGGGTTCCCCAATCAACAACTATCTTTATTTTATCCTCGTTGATCCTGATCCCATAAGCAGTGATTGTATGACCGAGATAAAGCAGCTCATCCTTAAAGAATTCACATATGGATTCCTTAGAATAGAGTAACACCTGCCGGAGTTTCGTCAAGACAATTTTGATATGCTCTCTGTGTTCCTCGAAGGTCTTCTTGTAGACGAGAATATCATCTAGAAACACTACCACAAACTTCCCCAAATATGGAAGAAATAAATCGTTTATCATGTGTTGAAATGTCGTTGGAGTGCTCATTCACCCAAAAGGCAACAGCAATGGAAGGCAATTTACTAAATACCCACTCATATCCAAAAGTTAAATCAAGTGCTGGGTCTAAAATATGAAAGTTAACTAATTCTCTATGATCTTGAATCTGCATTGGGAGATTCGGCACTTTAAACGTTCTCCAACTCGACAACTGAAGCTAGATAAATCCGATACCTATGATTGCTAGCTTCAGTTGTCAGGCTGAGTTTTTGCACAACACGAGAATTAATAAAATCATGAGTAGAACCATTGTCTATTAAGTACTAAAAGAATATTCAACACTCACAATCACACAGGTTAATTTCCAAAGTTTTACCTTTACCACTAGGGATTTCAATCATCTGTGTCGCAAGTTTCTTTCTATCTGGACAAAATTTCATCATATGCCCAGGCTTGTTGCAAATGAAACACAAATCCACCTTATTAGTCTTGATTTGTTGCAAATGAAACACAAATCCACCTTATTAGTCTTGATTTGAAACATAGACTTTTTCATCTTCTTTTTCTTCAGCGGGTCCGATGCCATTTGATCCAATTCGTCAAAGTATTTTGGAGCTCGGTCTTGACCTCACTTCTTTCCCTTCTTGGTTTACGGGGTGGACGAAATTTGTTGAAATTGCTTTCTGGACGCCGCTTGGCCACTGTGGAATCATATGCTTTCGCTATCCGACAAGCAACCTCACGGTTTTAAAGCACATTTCTTCTGCATTCGTTCTGATAATCAGCAGCCAAACCCTACGACAAACTGCCATAATGCCAATTTCGGTTCGAATGATGGAACTCGATTCCAAAGATCCATGAATTGGTGCAGGGACAAGTAGATATCACAATTAGATATGTGGGAAAGGTGTAGAGTAATGTGGCATACTTAGTCCAAGAATGCAGATCTCTTAACACTGGAGGTGGGGCCCGCAAGGGATATACTCATGCCAGAAAGCACCAAAAGAGGAACTATGCAAAAGATCCACAAGTGTCTTCCCTTCAAAAGCATCATAAGAATGCTTTTCATAACAGAAAGTGTAACTACACAAATGTTTGAGGTTACAGAGATGATGAGAGAATGAAGATTGTGCGTGAATAGCTTGTAGATGGAGTTGTTTACATACATCATCATACCGAGGTTGGTGGGAGTGATGTACATATGAGCGTGTGGAGTTTTTATGATGTTTAGATGGGAAAAGAAGCAGCGGTATGAAGAGCTGTAGTGAGAAAGATGCTTGGGTATGGAGGGGACTATCATATGGGAAATTTCGGTGTATGAAAGAGAGCTTCCTGATAAAGGTGTGTGTATGCATGACAGAACGTGTATCTAGGAGCATGTTCCACTGGAGAGGAAGTAAGATGGAGAAAGACATAACATTAATCTCAAATGGACGGAAAGAAAGAAAGGATAAAATAGTGTGGTGGGAGATCACAGATCTACAAAGAAGTGCAACTAAGCCTCCAACAAACGACTCAAAGCATAACACAATCAATCGTAGATCTCCTATAAGTTACCTACTTACGCTGAATTGGTCCTAGTCCAGCAAGTTCTAATAAACAGATAATTGTACAGAGGATCATGTACATGATGAAATGGGGCCAGGGGCCAGCAGTACAAATAATGGCTCATGGTCCCACATAAAGGCCCACATGATTATAATGTAATCATGTCCTTATTCGTAACACCTCTTGGCATTCGATATTGCAGTACTAGAATTGCAAAATGTTTGCTTTGTATTGCCCATGAATGTTGTATGTATGAGTGTCAGCTAGAAGTAAAAGTTGAAGTATTAGCACATGCTACCTAATCCCAAGCATATTTAATGAGCCAGAAATGGCATATGAAAGGGGGTAGTAGGTGGCTTGAAAGCCACATCTGCTGATAGTTGCATAAAAAAGGGTTGCCAATAGAACAACAATATACTCTTCATAAAGATGAATGCAAGTATAGAGCTACCAATAAGTTATTGTTGCAGCAACGATGGAATGCATCATAGATGACCAACACTCCAATAAGGGTGCTGAATAAATAGATATATTGCTGCAGCCTGCAAACCGTGCTGCTATACCCAAGGGACCAGCAATACGAAAGAAAAGCGTCAACGTATGCAAAATTACAATGTAAACTGATAAATATATAATTTCCTCTCTATGAGTGCTCATGGATTCTACAGTTAATGATTTCATAATGACACCTGGTTGATGCTTTTTTTCAAGCATGGTAATACATAGCAAATATTGTTGATGATTGTGATGAACACATAATAACTTAGCAGTTTAATGATACTCGAAACAATTTTCTACTTTAGTGGAATAATTTCGTAAAATGCAGTCACAAACAAACTGACTAGAAGATGAATTACCTGCACCATCTGAACTTGTTGTATAGTCTGCCTTAAGGATTTTGAAGCTGTAAGCTGTTTTATAAGTTTCCCTCCACTATGAGAAGTAGATCTGCTAATTTGACTACCAGATCCCAATTGCTGATCAGTTGCGCTAGGCTTGCTTAGGGAGCTTGTTTGTCTCAGACTTTGTTTTTCACTCGAAGATGTTAAAGACGTTTCAGGTTTCACAATATGCTTACGATACCTGGGCCTGGATGCCCAAAAGCAAACTATCAATTAGAAATTGTCCATCTCGTGCATTTCATGACAAATAAAGTAAGCTATAGCACAAACACTAACAGAAGTTTGATATTTGAAATTAGGAATGACTTATTTGTCAACCTGACACCTGCAGGTAAACACCATGCTATCGACTAACACAGCCCATAATAGAACCATGCACAAAGGACCAACTTGCTCAAGGAACAGAATAGTGTAACTAGAAGTTGTCTTATTCAAGCTGTGTAGCTTGGGAAAGTGATATAGAAATAGTACCTTGGTAAAACTTGGGAAAGTGATATAGAAATAGTACCTTGGTAAACATGAACCTTCTCTTAGATAAAGAATGTCATTCGAATACTCATCAAATTCTGCTATTACAGCCACAATGTAAGCCATTCCATAAAGGAAGGAGCTCTCCTGATCTTGCAAAGAAATCAAAATACATGTTTATTTATACTTAGGTCTGCAGCTTGGTTTATATGAATCGGAAGCACAAATTAGAAACTAGAAACAAGTTACTCAAACCGAATGAGAATATCATGCGACTAACCTGATATACAACCACCCCTCCAAAGAGTCCAAGCAAGAAACTTCCCAAAATAATTGTCACAAGGCCTGAAATCACCACCAATGGCCAAAGAACAATGGAAATACCAGTAACGGGCACACAAAAAGCTTTTGTGCACGCTCCATCTCGTGCTACAAAATCATCAAACAACTTCTTCCATCCTTTTAAAAGCATGATAGGACTCTTCAAAGCTGCGATTATACTGATAATGGGCACATCTACCAGCAAACCAAGAGCACCCACCACAGCACATTGTGGAACCTGCAGAAACCTAAAAAACAACAAGAGATGATGTTTGGTGCAAGAAGAAACATAATGTGATGGCAAAGATTCGCCACTAGCAAGGGCTGCATTATGTGGCAAGACGTATCAAGAAAAGACTTATTTGGCAAACCTTTTGAAATATTTCAAGTTCTAAATGAATGGAACATGACCGCCTTCCTACTTTGAGAACAGTGCACTAAAATTTAACTCCAATGTGCTTTAGCTAACATAAAGTAAAGGAAATTTTGTCATTACTTGATAGTGTATGGTTTCCCGTTATTTGGGCTTTCCTGACGAAAATCATCCATATAAGCAGGATAAGAATGGTAGCACCAGTCAAAGAAATCACGAACAATAGTACAGCTTCCCTTTAATGTTCCCCACACACCATCCTGTTGCATAGAAAAGCTTTAGATAAGCTTTTAAAAGCACTAGTTCCAAGAAAGAAATATTTCTGTGTTGAGATATAGAAACTTACATTCAGAGAAATGTTAGTAATATACCGTGATGCAGTAAAAGAGTTTGTTTTCACGTTCTACTCCAACAGCCTCAAAAGTAGCTATCATTGGAGCGAAGAAGCCATAGCCCAATCCCACCAAAAAGCTTCCAAGCGTGATATTTACTGGCCATATGACCAATGGCACTGGCAAACATATAAGTGACAGAAATTTGAGAGAGAGCGCGAATTTTTTCGTCCTGATCCAGCACACAAAGTTACAGAAAATCAAAATGAATGTGGATCAAGATTACAAAAGTAGAACAATATGAAAACGGGCAACTCCAAAAGATTGGGGGGTGCAGAAACTCTCTTAGTAAACTGCAAAATCTAAACCGTGACAAATTGCTCAACAAATTTTCCTTCATTAATTTATCAGCAGCAAGTGTGCTTCACTCCAAAGCTTAGAAGCAAACCTTCATGAACTCTTCAGAACTTGAGATTCGTCCCTGCAAACTCTAACAGCTTGGTAAGTTCAACAGATATGATTGGTAGCACCAATCCCACTCTTTCAGAATCTCAACAAGCTCAACAAATCATGAAGAAAAGAGTAGAACAAGTCACATACTCAATAACGCTTCGGTATGTCCAGAACACAAAAGCAGGCCATAAAACAATCGCAACAGCAACATTTCCAACAAAGACCAAAGCCAATGCAAAGGGACCTGTCAAAATAGCTGCACAACGACAGTCTTACATCAGTATGCATCCTGAATAAAGCTGAGTTACAGTAGTACTTTTCAACTATCTTCTACCTAGGAACTGCGGCATATAGATGATTTAAACGCACATTTCCAACCTCACATCTGATATATGAACTGGAACTGTTACAAAACTTTTCTAAGATCGTATTTAGATCAGGATGAGTGACTATCTTCATAATTCCAAAATAGCCCTCACAACCCAAAGCACTTAGTTAAATCAAAACAGAACGGAATAGTCTGCAAAAACACTTCATGACAGCACTAGCTCTTCCAAAGAGCGTTCAAATTGGCACATCCAACCTGTGCTCGTGAACAATGTCATACTTCTATTCTAGGAGCTATTCCCAAAAACCACTTCACAGTTATACCCTTGTCCTGGCTAAGTTCTATGGCACAGTTTTGAACATTACATGGCATGGAGACAAAGGTTTTGAGATCCTTTTCTCCGAGAATTTCTCCCATGAATGCCAACTTAACTTTAAAGGCCCTTACTGTAGAGTTAAGATTATGAAAAACCTAGTTTTTTTATATAGATTACAAAGTCCTCTTAGGCATTTGATATCAGAAGATATAATCCTCTGATATATAACAAGTATAATAAAGTACTTTGTGTTACATTCATGTCGAAAAAATTTTGTAAACTCAACTTAGATAATGGTCGACAGTCCTGATTAATAGCCGCCAGATCTAAAAGGTGCAACCCTCCCCCTAGATTAATTTTGTATTGGTCTTCTCTTTATGAAGAGAGTGGAGAATGTAACAGAAGTTTGTGTCTCTCCTCTTTCACCCCATTAGATTTGATTATTGTAAGGTGATTGCTTGCATCAGATAAAATTTTAGATGCACTTGTCTCAAATCTGACAGATTGCTACTGGAGCATCCATTCTTGGTGAGAGGAACTGTGGGGATAATCCAATTCTGATCTCAAAAACAAGATGGCATTAATGCATGGCAAGCAGTGTACAATGCAAGATCATTGAAGAGTGGAACCGTTTTGATCAAGCTATGCATTTTTATTGTAGCTGCTTGAGGGATTATTGCCATGAGAATTTCTGCTTACAGCCGATTTCAGTCGCTGATGCAGGCGATAGCCTGAAGGAAAAGCCCACCGTAGCAGAAATTCAACAACAAAGTGAAGTTCTTGGGCAGCATTCAAACTCGTTGTCACATACACATACACATAAAAACATACACATACACATACACATACATACATACACACATACAAATACATACATACATGTATATTCACATATACACACACATGCATACATACATACATACATACATACATACACATACACATATATATACAATACACACATACACATACATACATACATACATACATACATACATACATACAAATGCCCATACATATATACACATGAACATACACATACATACATATACACATACATACACATACACAAATATACAACACACATGCAAATACACATACACATACAAATGCACATACATATGCATGTACACATACATACATATTCATGTCCACTTAAACATACCATACACATACACATACACATACATTCACATATGCACACACATACACATGGAATACACAGACACGTACACATACATACACATACATGTACGTGGGCCGAATTTATGACAGCTCTTAATGATCTTTTGACAGCAAGGGATCTCGTCCATGGAGTGGCTATGGTGGTATAGGCCGCCATGGCTACCATCTAATGGATTGATTTTGTGATGTTGGTTCAGCCTCCCAGAATCAGGGATGAACAGAGTTAAGGGGGTGGAGGATTCCGTGTTCATTATTCCAGTCAATTCTAGTTACTTCGAAAGATCTATGCAGACGTGATCAGGAAAGAACTTCATAATCCGTTTCAGATCTGAACGTGTTGACAGTTTGAAGAACGTTGTAAGAGCTATATGAGGCTAGTAATAACAAAATGCAAAAATTATACGGCTTAAGTCGAAAAACGGACCGAAGAGCAAATCCTGAGCCATTTACTTTAAATCAGTGTTGCTTAGAAACCGGTACAACAGAATGCGCACCAACTCTGTGGCCAAAGAAACCACACTCACCCTTAATTAGGCCGATCAGGAAAACGGAGCAGAAGAATGGAACGAAGAGTCCGATTGACCACAATGCGTGCGCGAATTCTTGCACGGACCCCATTATCACAGATGAAGCTTCAAGATCAGCATCAGCATCACCTGCGCACTCAAAAATTCGTCCAGCCACAATCCTCGCCTCAACTCACATCACCTCACCTCACGTCCAACCCAACAATGTCAAGAAACCACCCTCCCGATGTCCTCATCCATGGATGGAATGCTTCGATTCTTGTTATAGGAAGTTTCAAAGAGAACGAGCGAGCGAGCGAGCGAGAGGAGAGAGAGAGCGAGAGAGAAATAATGCAGCATCATACTCCAATCTTGGAAGTAGAAGTAGCGCACGCCATCAAAGACTCAAGTCGAAGTTGGCGCGATGCATTTGACCATTGCGTGGGCTGCGGTGGCGGTGTTTGTTGGCAGCCTCCAGAGGTGCTCCGAAGGAATTTAAAATTGGGACATGGCCTACAACATGGCGTGGCATGTGCACCCAGCCAGATGCAAAGGCGACGCAAGGCCTCTTTAAATTTGGCCACGTTTCAAAATCGGCTCCCTTTTCAAGGAAGCACTTTCCATCCATACCTAGAAGTTGAACACAACTTAGATCAATCATCACCTCAAGCCTAATGAGTTGAATTCACTTTTATTTGTATTTTGGATCCACCTTAAAAAAAAAAACTTTTCCCTTTTTATGAACACACATTTTTTAAAAGCTTATATGGACAACCAATGATTGGTTGTCACCTTAGCACATGCACATGTGAAGAGCCAAAAGATTGGGTGTCACATAGTGCATGCACATTCTTGCAAAATCTATAGGCGGCAAACAATCATCGGCTGTCCACATAGACATTCCATTAATTCTAAAACAACATAGTGATTAGAGAAGTTCGTTGTACTTAGTAGTTAGGTTGAACTTCCACCTTGGTTCGGACAACTTCTTGTCCACATTATTTTTTCAGGTTCCTTTTGAGCCTTAATAGATTCGGTCTCCAAAAGAACAAGGGATCTAGGTTGAAAGCCATACATAAACATAAATGGGCTATGACCTATAGTTGAATGTTTTTTACTATTATAATCAAACCCTATCAAGGGAATGTAGTCTTCCCATTGAGATTGCATCAATGCTTTAATTCTTTATCGGTTTCCTTCTCAGCTTGTTCTCTGAATGTTATGAAGAGATTAAATGTCTCTGATTTATGCTTAATAAAATGTATATATGTTTTTCTTGAATATTCATCAATAAAGGTAATGAAAAATCTAGCACCTACCCATGATGAGGTTTGCATTGGGCCACATATGTCTGTATGTACAATGTCTAGCATATCTTTAGCTACATGTTGATGACTTGATCTAAATGGGATCCTAGTCTGCTTTCCGATAATACAACTCTGACAAACTGGGAGTTAGACTTTTTTATCTAGATAGTCGAGATCAAGTACAAAGCCAACAAGTGCAAGAATGGAATCAACATCTTTGTACAAAACTTATAATATTTTATAGATACCTGAATATTCGCTTAAACCAGGGTAGTCATGCATCATCCACATTAGAATTCCACGAACAACGAAGTTCCTTTGTAAAGGTCCCGAGATGTCGTAAGCGTGAATACCATTCCAAAGAATGCACAATTCATCGACCAAAGATGCAAGATACGCATCCATGTTCTTAGCCTTGTACTTTCCTAGAATCAATAAAGCCAATAACAAGTGTCCCGTTTTAATACTCAACCATGGAGGTATGTTATAATTAACAAGCTTTTTCTTTGTAGTCCATCATTTGGTACTACTTCAGCACTTTCTCGGCGTACTCTGACTGACTCATATGCATTTCTCTTCTCATTCAATTTCTTCTGATTTCCAGCCCAAGGCATTTTGTTGCTTCTCCTAGATCTGTGATTTCATAACTTTTAAAAATTTGACTCTTCATTTTCTTGATTAGCATCAAGGAATTTCCTATCATTAGGGAGTCATCTACAAATATCGTTAGAATCACAAAAAAAATTCTTACTTTTTTATATAGACATTACAGTCTGGTTGTGTAGGAATGTAATCTAGAGATTTTAGAAGACTATCGATCTTCTTATACCAAGATCATAATGCCTGATTTGGACCATAAATGCATCGTTGCAACCGATAAACATATTGTCGATTGTCGAGGTCTTCGAATCCTTCAGGCTGCTTCATGAAGATTTCTTCCTCTAGATCTCCATGGAGAAAGGCTGTCTTTACATCAATCTGAGTTGCGTATGCAAGGAGCAGTCGAATGCTTGTCATTTTCACCATTGTTGAATACGTATCGAAGTAATCGACGACGTACCTTTGTGTGTAGCCTTTCGCGACAAACCTTGCTTTGTATCGTCCGATAGTACCATCTGATTTGATTTTTCTTTTGTAGACCCATTTACAATCGACGATCCTTTTATTTTCGGGGAGTGGCTCTAGTGTCCATGCCTCATTGATTCGATTTCCTCTAACATTGCCTGCTTCCAGAATTCACCTTTTGGACTCTGGATAGCTTCTCTCTTCAATGTTCATCTTGCTCTTGACCTTCCACTTAACGTTAGCTAGTACCGTTGAGTCAGTAGCCATTAGAGAATATGTCTGATTAGCGGATCGTAAATGCACTGGATAGTAGGTGGATCGCAATGGTAGCAAGCAAGCAAACAAGCAAGAAAGCAAGGAAGCAAGAAAGTAAAAACGTAAGCACGAGTGTGGTAAAGTAAAAATGATAGAGAAAATTAGTGTAAGTAGCAAAACGGACGAAGGTTGAGTAATAAAGGTGGCACGCATTTTCATAAGGACATGTGTCTATACCAAAAGGTTCCACCGCCATACATTAACTACAACTCCTACGTCAAATTTTTGTGAGATAAATATAGAATCAAATGTCCGACTATTTGATGCTATAGAATATTCTTCTATAATATCGAATATATGAAGGCTAAAATAAAAATTCAGTCGATACATCGCATAAACTAAAGAATCAACAATCAAACGTAATCAAAGAGCCAATATCTGATACAATATCATATTGCTTCTTATCTTTTGGCTTGAAATCAACCACAACTTTAGATAACTTTGAATTTATTGGGCTATCTTCATCCTTTTCTTCAAAAGTTACTTTCCTCTAAACTAGATTGGATTTGTTTTCATTTTCAATTAAAGCTTTTGCTTCTTCAGATACATCCTTCTAAAATAATTTGGCACCATTCCGGTCATAATCTGAATCGCCTTTTAAGTCTTCCTTAGTACTGGACTTATTTACCTTCTGCTGCTTTGTAGGATGCTTCCTCTTATTCTTACGAGTTTTGGCTGAACTCTCTTTGATGGATTTGGTGATTTTGGCTTAGGAGGCTTTCGATAGTCTGCAACAATATGTACTTCTCCCGAACAATTTGAACATAAAGGAACATAGCCGATTGGTCGGCAGGATTTCGAAAAGTCGGGTGAATAGTGGCCTTGAGCACCACAGTTATAGCAGCTACCTGTAACTCGCTTTGATGGTAGGTTCGCACATGCATAAACAGTCTTCTGTCCTTGGCTTATAGTCTAAGCAGGTACAGATCATTTCGGTGCAAACTTCGGCTTAGGTTGCATAGTTGGGCCAATCGATGGTCCTTGTATGTAATGGCAATGCTCCTCTAGATATGCTTCTCAAACATACAAAACATCTTTTGAAGAACTTTCCACATAAGATACTTGTTTTATCGTACATTCATTATTAGTGTGGCCTGAAGATCCGCACTTTGTACACCAAACATTAGGATTGGAGAATGGTGCTTTCTGCCTTTTGTCCGATACTTCAGATATTTAATCTTTCAAGTCATGCATCTGCTTCAACAAATCAGCAATATTCTTCTTCCACATTTTATCGGTCTTTGTAGGAGGTTCCTTGGAAGGCTTTTCTTTCTTCTTTGTTTTCTTTTCCTTTCGATGGTTTTTTTCATCTCCTGAAGAATCTAAACTCTCTGTTTCTGAGTCATCGCTTGAATTGGACGACTTCAAACTATTGAATAAGTCATCATCAGAGCTCAAACCATCAGATAAGACTGATGATTTCTTTTTCTTCTTCTTAGTGGAACGTCGTTTCCTCGCAATTTAGGATGTTTCATAATTCTCAGCTGTCGCAATAACTTCATCCAAAGTATTCATGGACCCTTGTCTGCAATATCAGTCAACCTTTGATGGCAGACCTGCAAGGTACCACTCAATCTGCATTGCAACATGAGATACACCAACTAGTTTTCTGGTTAAGTTCTTTACCTTCCTGGTATAACATCTCAAAGATTCATTCTCCTCCTTCTGCACTGAGTTTAATCGTGCAAGTACTCTGGTTGAAAAACCGATCTCATGAAATTGATTGAGAAAGGCTTTTCTTAACAGGTCCCAAATGTTGACAGTTGCACGGTCCATTTGACTGTACCAAACGCGGGCTTGTTTTCGCAATAGACTAGGAAATATTTGTAACTTGTCTACAATCGTTCTCTCATTGTTGGAAACAACAATTGATTCGAATTGAAAGACCTAGCTGTTTGCATCAACAGAAGAATTGCTTTTGAAATAGTCATACTTGATCTTCAAACTAGTAGTATATCTTGTTGCAAGAGGCTCCATATCTAGTACAGATGTTTCAGGATATGGTTCAGGAATATCTGACACAACTGTATCAGGAAATTGATCAGGATTATCAACAAGATTGTCAAAGAATGCTTCAGCTTCTTGATATGTCTTGAAAGGTGACGCGCCACTCTGAATTGATTCTTCAAGATTTTTGAAGAAATCCTCTCAGATCTTCGATATCATTCCAAACGCTCATCTCTATTACTGCTTCCTACGGCTGGCATTCATCTTCAATAGGTAAATTTTCTAAATCCAACCGTATTAGCAATTCTCGGCAATGGTGCCAAAAATAAGCATATGTCATACTATACTTCACAAAAGTATAAAAATGTAGCGTAAAAGATTGTTGAACCCCAAAGGGACTACCTATTGATGTGATTATAGATGATTTTGGATCATTTATTGTTCTTCGTACTTAATCTGGTTGTTGACAGACATTCAGTAAGATTGGCAACCAATATCACCAGTTAAAATGTGATTTTACATACAATAACCAAAGGATAGTTGATTTGGACAATTTTCATATCAATCATATTTAATCATTGGTAAACAACATCTAACTTATCGGCTAGATCAATATATCAGTCTGTCCTTTTAATAAAGTTTGTCAGACAAGAATGACATTGTTGCATCAATAAATGCGATACAGAGAAACTCACAAACGTCTCAGAACAATTTGAATGTAATCCAACAATCAATCCTCAACAACCGACTATCGCTCATTCAAATGAACGATCGATCACATAACTACACTTTTTGAGTATCCATAAGCAAACTTCAATCAATATCAACTTATAACAACACAATGAATTCTTAAGGATGTGTAAGAACGAACATCCTACAAAGTTAACAAAATAGTGATTCTGAATGTCATGATCACAATAAAGTTCAAAACAATTCGTTAGTTCAATTACTCAAGCAATTAAACAGTCGATGAATTTAAAGACAATTTCAGCATCAAAATTTACGGACAAACACACACGGCAGTATCAAGGCTAAAAGTATTGTCTGCCCAGAGTAATCAAACACATGACAAATCTGACAAAGCGAGACTATCAACTGTAAGCACAGAAGCACTCAGCATTCAGAAAGCACATGAAAGCGAAGAGCAGTGAAATCTCAAAGACTCAAGATAACTCTGTACTCTCCTGAAAACTCAGTGGTTACATTGGAACGTATATGGAGAGGAGTACTAATAGAGGTTCGAGTGCGAATGTACTCATCTCTTAACAACCGATGTGTCGGTTCTTATTTAAAATTACTTAGCTAATTATAATCAATAAGAAATTACATTTGTCTTATTTCTGATCTGGCGGCCTAGTCACATGACATTGCTCCAATAAGAAACAAGCGCGTGGACGGCTACAACGGTTAGATAAGGTGCGAATAATCTACATCATTAAGAATATCCTTTTTATTATTCGGCCTTATCCTTAAACTATATGTCGTTTCATATTTGTCCTTGTTTAACGGTCCTTCCTTTAAGTCGATTCGATTTGGTGTTGGTCATTGGATATAACAATATAGACTTTGCTGCATCCTTTAGATATTTCTTCTTATTCGGATAATTGTCTTCATCATTTGAAGGGATTGATTGTACTTTTGCATCATAATGATAGAATTTCACAAAAATTAACATGTAATAGGATATTACAATCGTTCTGTTTCAAACCAGAAGATTAGACTGAAATAGGAGACTAGATGGAGTGTTAGATATCAATTGGTTGGTTGGAGGCGCAATAGCTCATTGTTGCATCCATTGATGCAACATGTGTCCCATATTTGCAGTAATTCAGAAACAAGAGTAGGTGCAATAATTTGCGACGTGCTCCAATTTTTGGAGCAGTAGGCATTGGATTTGGCGATTGAAGGTGGATCATGATGATCGAAAAATCCACAAATCTATAAAATGGGATTTCTCAAATTCATTGTTTGAAAACAGATTGAAAAGACCAATTCCTTTTGTATTACAAATGAATTCAATTCTTGCTTCAAACTGTTCACAGATTCTATCACTGCTAAAATCTGTGAAGCGATCTTTACTTCTTGGTTTTCCTCGTGTTTCTTTATCTCTGTATACCGGGTGTTTCTGCATGTTCCAGGCGGTTGGCTCTCTTAATGTTATCTTCTCATTACAAAGCCCGATCCAGCAGAAAGATGTGGGTTCGTTGTAGTATATCTCCCAACCTGTCAGTGGGTTACTTGGATTACGTTCACTCCAGTAGCACTTACACAATCAGACCATGCAAGCCAAAATCATTTATCTACAGATCTGCATGCAATATTGACGAATTCCATTCAGTTCTTACTTCTATCTACTTGTAAAACATAAGGAAAACAACTAGATTCTCAGTTTAAACTATGGATCAACATAATTGAAAGCAAGAAACAAGAAACTAAATACTAAACATCATGTTGAAAGTCCAAGGATCAAGAAACACTCATTTCTTGATCCTTGGATAGCCCAAGAACATCAAAAACTTGAATGTCAAGGTTATGCAAGATCTACACCACAATTCCAGCCTGTTTAGTTTACTTGTATGTTTAGAACAAGAAATCTAATCCACTCTATTTCACAATACAAGATGAAAGAAAGCAAGAAATTAATCTAATTCCACAACCACACTCAAAGGAATGGAAGGGCATGCTCATAATAGAATCACTCAAGAAAGCTATCATGAACAAGGAGCTTCAAGAATGCCAAGAACTCGTGGAAGATCTTCTTATTCAATTCAAGAGCAAATGACATTACATGTAAAGCTCCCTCACAAGAGAGGGAGGCCTTAAATAACCCAAGAGGCTGCCCATGTGGAGCCTAAGTGGCAATCCCACCAATTTACAAATTCCAAGTGGAGTTAGCTCTTCCACTAGAGGTCACCATCAAAAGATGGCTCACCCTAAGGTATTTAAGAGGGGTTTACCTGCATTTATTACATTGCCTAGAAATACTACTAGCTCCTACATGGTCATTCCTTCTCTTGGGATTCACCATGAGGCTCACATGATTTAAGATTGTTATCCTAGCTAGTACTTCTCGGCTCTCATCTTCATCCTTCTCTCTTCCTTCATGGACCTCCTCGGTCTAGGGTGAGAGGTGCTCTTTTAGAATAGCTCAGCTCGGCATCTTGGGGATTCCTCTTTACCTTCCTCTCTTTCTCACAGCCTCATCAAACGCATTCCAAATATTGATTTCCTTACATCAATTTCTGATTTTCTCTTACCATGCTCAAATTCTCTTATAAGTTTAAAAGTTACAATTTTTAAATTGAAGAGAACATCAATGGCATTTGGGGCACCGAACTAGTAGATCTAAGCAAACTGTAGTCAACATCTATGAATCTCATGCAAATTGGATCTCATTGCTTACACACACAAAAAAGGATTTTTTTAAACATTGATCAAACTATCAAAAACAGCATGAGGTACGAACAAATTAAATTTCTCATCTCAAAATATCTTGTAGCTTCATGCTCTTGAGAATGTCAAATGTATTGCAACCATATCTTTTACAATCATTGTTATGCAATGCTCTTACAAAAAAAAAATTGCAATATCTTTCTTTATGAGCAATAGTGTATATTTAGCAATCTCACAAAAATACTTGCAATTATCTTTTTCACAAAAATTGGTGACAACTGGATTTTTTTAAATATATATGGTTTTTTAATTTTAAAACTTTTGAAATTTTTTACTTTTATATGTTTTTTATTTTACTGTTATTCGATAATTCTATTGCAAATTTTTACATTCTTTTTTAGAAATATATTATTTTTAGTTTTTATTGTTTTCCATGGCAAGTGTCTGATGCTATGTGGCATCAAACACTTGCCAAGGAAAACAATTAGGCTATGCTCAGCATAGCTTTATCAATAAGACTAGACACTTGTCAAGACAAAGCTATGCTTGATATGGCCAAACATATCATTTTCGACAACCTTTATGCTAAGCATAGCTTTGTCCGTAAGGCTATGCCAAACATATAGCCTTGTCAAGACAAAGCTATGCTTGACATAGCCTTATCTTAGCGAGACTATGTCGTGCATCAGCCTCTTTGACAACTTTCACTGACAATCCTATCCTAAGATTGAGGATGTTCGAAGATGTGCTAGGCAGAGCATAGAGCATAATGACAATCCTGGCATAAGATTGTGGACAAAGTCATGTTCAAAGATGTGCTAGGCACCACTACTAGTTTTTTCTATGAATAAATGCACCAGGGTGTTTCTTCTACTTTGACAACATACTTGTTGACAAAAGTTGAAAAGCCTAGCATAGTTTTGTTGCCATAGCTATGCTCAACATAGAAGTTTGCCACCAAATGGTACATGTTCAACACTGCATGGCATTTACAAAATAAAAATAAAAACTTAAAATTATATAATTGAAAAAAAAAAAACTAAATAAAAAGTAAGAATTTAAAAATCTAATGTTTCTAAAAAATAAAAATAAGACATTGCAGAAATAAACTCAAAAACAGAGATTCAAATTTTTAATCTTAATATCAAATTTGCAAATAAGTAATTCTTTTTAAATATATATATATATATGTTTTAAACCATGTTTGCTATGAGCACTAGTATCAATATTTTCAATATTCAAAAAAAAAAAAAATTCAACCATAATTTTCATGACCATCGGTGTTCTTTAACGCCCATGCTCATAAATGTATTCCAATTATAAACACTTGTGAGAAGTTGTGACAAATAGTTGTACATTTGCTTCTTCATTAAGAGCGTTTTAGAATTGGTTCAATCATAGTGAGATGGTCTATCATGATTTAGTTTTGGCTTGCTTACTAATACTCAAAATTTCATAGTTTTCTAAAGGGCCAATAATAGCAAAAGATATTAACAACTTCTTGATATTTTCTTAGGATGGTACGAGTTGTGAAAATGTTTTAGGTAGATCCAAAGAGCAAGACAAAACATTTGGCAAAAAATATGTCAACAACTGACAATATAAATTTCCAAGATGTGGATTCCTCAATTCATAGGTTGAGTCGGGATTCATTAATGTGGATGTGCTTGATTCACAGTCTGAGAATAAAGTAACAGCTGATCAACATAGATAGTGCTCATTGTTTCAGATTTCAGATAAGTATTGTTAGATCCATGAGGCCAAAAATATGTCATCCATCCATACAATAAGTGCTTATAGAAGTTGGCTCATTTGCTTTTTTTATAGTGACTGCTACTTTTTAAAGTACTTTTTTGAAAAAAAGGTTACACGTTCTGGACCAGTGGCTTCCGATCCATTTTGGTCGGAACAGATTTCTAAGATTTATGTAGGAAGACATTGAAATGAAATGTGCATTGTGTCAAGTACTGATGGTATCACCGACTTTGAAGCTTATATCGGGAATTTAGACAGGCTTTTGTTATACATTTAAAACTCGCAAGGACAATCATCATCCATTCGTATGGCATGAAAACGATCAGTGCCTGTAAAAGTCAGTATGCAAAAATCGTATAACTCGCATGGATAATAGGAAGTAGACATGAAAAACCACTTCACTTACTGCCAAAGGATAGTTTCATACATATGCTACCTCACCTCCCTGCTACACGACCTGGGAAACTAGAAGAACATAATGGCTTCCTGTGCAATTCTTAAACCAACAGATTATGAAACAGTTCGATGTTGAACAAGAAGCACCGGATTCTACACTCAGAAGACAAAGGTATATAGCAGCTACAATTATCTGAACACAGATAAGCAACAGCATGAACAATTAGTATTTAAGACAAAATTTTGGTGTAATCCCATTTCGTCTGAGTTTCAAATTCAAAACGACAGAAAATAGAAATCATCAACTTCTTGGATTTTTTGTTACAAGCTCCAAAGTGTAAAATGTCAGCAAAAATCAAGAGTCAAGGCAACCTTTATTGAATGATCAAACCCTACAAATGTCACCACGCACTATCCACAAGTCCCTTTATTCGCCCCACTTGCTGTATTTGGCAAAAATGGGGAGTAAGAATAACAGCTCCAGAATTACAAATTGAGGGAGATGAATGAGAGTTCCAAATGAGTTGCATTGATAAGAAGACAAAAGCCTCATTCAGTCTCTAGAAGAATAGCAAGCGCCTCACAGCAGCTTGAGCAATGCCTAATGTAGGCTGCTAATCTCCTCCATGAACAGATGAAGAATCAGTAAAAGTACAGAATGACATGAACAAAGCAAGAATTGACACAGAACAAGTACATGAGAAGCCAACGCGGTAGTAAAAGAATGATACAAAAGGAAGGGCCTTCAACACTTATTCTTCGTCGTGCCGAGCAGAGAGGTAGATCAGACAGCCATCCTTGGGAACAATAGTGGGTGTGTACATTATCTCGTCACAGCCAGGGGTTCGAATGCGGGTCCAAGAAGCAAGCCTACAAAAAAGAGCTGTGAAGAGAATGAGATGATTGATGGCATACCGCTGACCAAGGCATTGATGGGGCCCTGCACCGAAGAGAAGCCAATTGCGCTTGTACACCTGGTCTTCAACACGATCAGGGGAAAATCGTTCTGGATCAAAGGTATGGGGGTTGCTGAAGCCTTGAAAGGATGATTCTAGCAGAGATGGAAAGATAATGGCACCCTTTGGAACGACATAGGAATCGGTCAAAGGAAAATCGACGTTGGCAATGTGGGGAACCATCGTGGCAGGCGGTCGGAACCTTAGGACCTCCTTCACCACCATCTCTGTGTATTTCATCTCTCTGAGCTGCTCTGGGGTAATGGGAGAGTTTGGATCGCACCGAATTTGCCTCTGCTCCTCTCTTATTTTCTCCAAAACCTTGGGGTTTTGCTCCAGCAGCGTGGCTACCCATACCAAGGAAGAGGTTGATGCATCCTGAGCAGCAAATAGAAAATCAAACACATGTTGACCGATTTCCATGTCAGAGCTGTGCGGCGGGGGAGGCGACCCTGCTTGCTCTGCCTCTTTCATCTCTCGCAATGTTTCCACCATCCAGAAATCCATCAAACAGGTCGGCTCATGGCCTTCTCGCATCCTCTGCTTGCTTTGACTAGCGCAATCTCCCAGGGTTCTGATCAATCGCTGCACGGCATGAGTTGCTTTGTAGAAAGAGAAGCCGGGAAGATATACAGGCAGCCTCATAAGACCGACGTTGAACAGATAATAATCTCTAGTAATCTGAGCTCTTGCACTTGCGCTAAGATATGGCCCTACAAACACGTTTTGTGATGTTTCCAGATTCATTTCTCGGCATAGCAATCTCAGCTGCACAGGCTCTGGATTCTTGGCCATCTCCAGCCATCTTATAATGTGTTTTCGGATGGTGTTTTCCTGGATGGAAACATACACCCCCAACGCCTTGAGAGTAAACAGCGGAGCAAGCCTGCGCCTCAAATCCTTGTGCGCCTCTCCGAACATGAATATGAGATTCTTTTCACCAAACAGCTTCTTGCCGAAAGGATGTCCTATCAGATGAAACACCTCCGGTTTCACATTTGCAAAAATTTTCTGCGAAAGCTCTGAATCTCGAACAAACACCACAAATCTACCAAACACCACGTTCCAGGAGAGGCCGCACTTCCTAGCAGCCCGCGCTTGATCGTCCCAGAACTTGGCTGGATCCCTCACCATGCTCACCACATTCCCAAAGAAGGGCAACACAAGCGCTGGGCCTGGCAGATGCTGGCCTCGTCTCTTGTAGCTCATCTGCTCCATAACCAGGATCGCTCCCACTGCAACGCAAACCAGCAGCCTCCAGTCTAGCTGCTGCAGCCATTGCGGCAGCACGCCTGTGTCCGCCATCCCCATCGTTCTCGCTCCCCCAGAATCGTTCTCGCTCCCCCAGCACAAGTGAGAAGTAGAAGCAGAGAGCCAATGCAAGCAAGAGCACGCGAGAGCGAGGAGGAGAGAATTTGACAGAGCGAGCTAGCTGACAGAAGGCTCTGGTGAGGAAAGGAAAAAGGACAGAAAAAGTTAAAGAGAGGCGAGTAATAGAGGCGACAGGAGGCACATGCACATTGCAAACTGCTCTAATAATATAAATGCATATTTCATTCCCAAATAAATGCCTGGAATAAAAGGAAAACTTATAGACAACAGGCGAAGCCAAGGCAAGAGCTAAGCCAATCAACTAGTGCATTTCCATGTAACACGACTGGTAGCCGCAAAATTTCACCAAGTCAAACTATTGGAGGCAATCTTCTACCAATTTGTTTCCTCCATGTGGACGCTGAAGCTAATTATTAAATTCTAGTGGAAGGTTGAGTGAACACCCATGGGGGTGCACTTATGGCTCCACCCTCATCCAAACAAATCAGGTAGGTATAAAGTTTTTACATGTCTTTGAGAGTGGGGCTTCTAGCTCACTTGTCACGGCGAAGAGAATAAGTGCATGCTCATTGGTGTAACATGGTACAAGTGAAGTTTTAGTAATTGTCAAGCGAAGGATTTGCTTCAAAGATTCCTTCATGTTCTTGAACATTATTGACTCTTACAAGGGTCGCCCTTTCTCAGAAAGTTATGTGTTGAGTTGCATTTGAGATGATTTGACAATGTAAAACATTGAACCTCACTCTATGAACTTTGAAAGTGATTATTGCCTTGCTTTCTTTTGCATAATATGGAATTTGATAATGACGTTATCTAACTTTTAACATGTTATTCAAGTCCTTAAAAAAAATTTCACATAAACATTGTGCCCACTCATAAAAGCATATAAGTGAGATTATAAAAAAAATTAGCCATGAAAATAAGTCTTCTACACCATCCTTCATGCGCAAAAGATCTTATAGTGAACTTTACACCCACTTCAATGACCATTCAATTATGGCTTGGCCTAACGACCTCATCATGATTTGATGACTATTTATCGAGTGCAAAGGTCACTAAAAATATCATTCCCCAATACATTAGGATTGTGACTTGTCGTTTTTTTCAATGTTGTTGCTTCCTCAAACTTGTGAAATTGCACCTATGCAAAAAGTGAGCATAAATATTACACATTAATTCCATGCATATGCCAATAAGTACCAAAAAAGTTAAACAAAAAAAGGTGACCCATTTTTTATTCTCAATCATAAACTCTAGGGAGCTTGATGAGAGTAACTTGGCATGATGATCTTCTTCATTTCTCGCAGACGCACTGTTGTTGATCAGCCAACTATTTGATGTAATCTCTGGCCATCTCTTTCTTTCCCATCTTGATTTTACTCAACAATAGTAATGGATTTTCGAGAAACTTCCTTGGCTTGAAGCATGTGTGATCAATAAAACCTTTACTAATCCCCTCTGAGTAGATAATTGAGACATATTGAACTCAATGATGGGACTGTTGAAGGTTACCTAGGTGAAAGTTCAACAAACAATACTCTCATGAAGGTTTTTTTTAATAATTTGAAATAAAACATCACAGAAACTCTTGAATATGATGATTGGAACTAACATTCGCCCACTTAATTGAAGACGGAAAAATGTACAATAGACTTGTGGTAGACTCGATGAAGGTTCTTATGAGAAATTAGAATAATTTTTCAAACTAGCGAGGGTTCAAATGACCAAACGTGATATTTTCCAAATAAGTAACCTTCACTAGACTTTATTTCTAGGAACTAATCTTCGCTTACTTCACAGATGCTCTAAAATGTTGTTATGAATATTCAAGAGGGATTGAATGTTAACAGAGAGATACTAATGGTTTTGTTGAAAGAGGTGTGTTACCTTCACAAAAAATAATCAAAATAAATCAGGACCTTCATTATTTTACAAACTAACCTCCGCCCACTTTACTAAAAGTTTGTTTGAGTCAGAGGAAGTTCAATAGCTCTAGTGAAGGTTGGTTGCAATATTTTATTAAAATTTGAAGATTTTGATAAATAAGGCTATTTTTACCACTTTAACCTTCGCCTGGCTTCCAGAGCTAGGCAATAACCCTCGCCAAACCCAATGAATAGCAAATTTGGTATAAAGGAGGGCTAAGGTTGGTTGACCAATTAAGAGCACTTTTTTTTTTTTATAAATTTTTTGTAAGGGTTTTTTTTTTTTTTTTGGCTTTTCAAATTTCTAGAGAATGGTTGGGAAGTAGCTTCTGCCCTTCAAACTGGGCGTTCACTATACTAAGTCAATCCTATCTACAAGTGGGCAAAGGTTGACTCCATAGGAACACAAAGTTATTGGCGTCTAATGAAGATTTTCCCTCTTTTTCCTCTGAAATTGTAGAAAAATGAGTGTTTTTTTGGTTTTTTATTTTTACAATTTGGTTTTCAAGTGGACCTTAGCACTGATGTACTGTATCCCCTTCTCTAATCATCAACTACAAGCATGTATTTCAACCAAGATCACTCAAATCATCAAAATCCAACCCTAAAACCACCAAAGATGCAAATCTAATCCTACTATGCCAAAACCAAGATGCCTAAATGCAATCTAACATCCATCCAAGCATCGTGATCATGCTAACAAAATGAAAATAATGACATTAGTCCTCAACAACGGTGCCAAAATTGTGGGGACTTTCCTGGCTCACCTTCAAACCCTATTTCCAAGCACATGCGAAGCAAACAAGTTGTGAAGACGATTTTCTTTTTCATGTCACGTAGTAGTTTGATCCCATGAGAGCAAAGCTTAGATTCACAATCTCTCTCTCTCTCTCTCTCTCTCTCTCTCTCTCTCTCTCTCTCTCTCTCTCTCTCTCTCTCTCTCTCTCTCTCTCTCTCTCTCTCTCTCTCTCTCTCTCTCTCTCTCTCTCTCTCTCTCTCTCTCTCTCTCTCTCTCTCTCTCTCTCTCTCTCTCTCTCTCTCTCTCTCTCTCATGGACTCTTCTTTATCAAAAGTTACCACCCTTGATCATGCTATAAATAAACATATGTGATTTGATGGTCCTAAACTTTGTTGCCAACCCAACCATATTTGATACTTTTCAAAAAAATATTTTCCCACCAATCTTGACTGAAAGGGAGCTGCCACGATACTTCCTACGAAACCACTATATGTAACATGTTCTTGAATGAGTTTTTTTCTACTATATGGTGAGAAGAAGGTTGGAAGATATGCTCATGATAGAGATGGCGCCCTCCCTAGCTTGAAGTCATCTGCTTCTACTCTACGATATGTGGTTTTGCTCGTTTCATGTCTTTGCTTTCATCTATTTTCTACTTATGAAGGTTATCAAGCTTTTTGGGTGATAAATGTGATGGTATGAATCCGCTGTCCAGCGATGGATCAGCGAGGGTTCATACACTTTTTTTGGCATGGCATTCCCTTCAAATACTATCCGCTGTCCAGCGATGGACCAGCGATGAAGCTTGTTCAAATATGGAGAAGCTTGTTGAAGATATATGAGTTGCTATCCAGCGATGGACCTGCAGCGATTTATCATGAGCAAGATACTCAAAAAATTGATATATATGGTAAGTTGTCCAACGATGGACAACCATCACTTTAGACTTGTATAAGCAATGAGTGGTAGGCTCTCCTTAACGTACTTACTATCGCTTTCACAATGGCTGACAATAACGTTATGAACGGTTTAAGTCTAAGGAAGGCAAGAGCACTCGAGGGACTAAACACAGCATCCTCACAAGAAACCACTGAGTTTTTCAGATTTTGCAAGCATCACCTATGCTCGAAAGGTAAGGTGACTCTTCACAAATATATTCCATTCTAGGTGACTAATAATGATCCTAAATATAGAATTTGGTGGGTTTCTACTCAATTCGACTATATCACTTCATAAATAATGAAAATTTTCTACGTATAATGACACCCACGCTGTCACGAAGAAAGGTTTCTCCTCAAATCATCTTGGACAGCATGGATTTGCGTAAGATAAACGGTTCTTACAAAAGGATTAGAATGGCATGAATCTGCCCTAATACCTTGTAAAAACCATGAGAACCTCATCAATAAGATGAAGCCTATCTGATACAAGGTCCTAAAAAACCACGGGTTGGATATGGAGTTACGATAAATGTAAGTTTACTCGTAACTACCCTATTCAACCATGGCTTGTGCAAACTTATTACCCATTCAGTTGTTATATCAGATTATGGTGAGATACGACTCGAAAGCATGGATATGCTCAGGAGTATGGATAGTAGTGTGTGACGTTTCTTAAGTCACCAGGGTTAGGATAGCATGGATTTGCTCTGACATCGGCACACGTGTTCACACCATTTCTTTTAGCGATAAGCAATATATACGGTGAAAACTTTTCATACTTTTGTTGTAAACGAAATGAACTGATACGGACCGATGCCCAAAAACTGATCAGCATGGCACTCGCCCTGATACGGTAACGGAGGGGCTTGGCCTATCGCTAGAAAATCGTCTTTGTGTTTGGAAAGACTGGACTATGTTTTAAAATAATATTTATGCTAATAAGTAGTATAACTTCTTTTGGACATGGATAACAACTAATGCTCAGCTATGACACTTGTCTTCCCCGTTGTACTAACTCGTGCAGTTTTGTGTTGTGGGATGGTGGCAGGTATCAGCTGGACGTTTTGAGAGTAATTATGCTAAATGTTGCTTTATTGTACTGTATTTTACTTTTCAGCTTTATTGTACCTTGTTGGTTTATAAATAAAGGCTTCAAAGGGTTTGGCCTTGCTTTGTCAAGAGGAACTATGTGAAATTCTCTCTCTCTCTCTCTCTCTCTCTCTCTCTCTCTCTCTCTCTCTCTCTCTCTCTCTCTCTCTCTCTCTCTCTCTCTCTCTCTCTCTCTCTCTCTCTCTCTCTCTCTCTCTCTCTCTCTCTCAAAGATAGCAACAACATCCAACAATAAGCAAATCCAAATGAAAATAGAAAAACATGAGAGAGATATAGGAAGAAGAGAAACAAGGACATTCAAATGCGAAATTGGTAGAGGTCCTACCTTCTTTGATTGAACATAACAAATGAAATACAAATACCATTATTTATAGAGGATTTTGGGCACTTGGCCTCAATGGCTATTGCCAATTTCTACCTCCCTTATTATTTGAATTTGAAAAATGGTGTTCTCTACCTTGACTTTTAGGCCTCTAAACATTCAATTTCTAAGAATGGCTTAAAAGTCTCCTTAATTGCTATATAGTAATGAAATAACAATGTGATCATTGGGTTGGACTTATACACACAGGGTGCCAAATCCCTCACACTTATTCTCTACTCTAAGATCAATCTAATCTGTACATGAAATGATGTCTCGTCAAGTGGCCAAAAAATATTTACGTCTTTAACATGATAAGCATTTCTCCAATGACTCTTCTTGACACATTCATGATTCAACACATTCTCTAGGATTTTCACAGTAGCATGGATATTCACAACCCCCGACCCCCATCTTTAACTTATGTGGTGTGTTGGTATGCTTTATGAAATTCTCCTTATCATAAAAGAACAATTAGACACAATTCAATTTTAACCTAGGGCTAATACATTCACTATGGAGTCTGGTCGTGGACTTAAGTTTCTCATTTTAGTCTTTTAATTCTTTGACCATTGTAATATGCATTTGTATTTAGCTTAGTAATATGATCAAGACACAACTACCAAAAAATGATTATCTTTGTAAACTCTATCAACATGGATTTGTGTCGTATTCTCAATGCATCAATATCAAAAAACTTAAATCATGCCAACAAAAAAAAATAGAGAAAATGCTTGAAAATTTCTTTGCTCCAACAATTCTTACATTATTTCATTGCCTTCAAGTGCTTTGAAGAAGAATTTCTCAATGATATAGTAAGTGATATTGCTAATACTTTTTTCCAGCTCATGGCAATATGTGAATTTGTATAGATGGTTTTCTTTTTTAAGCCTAGTGTTATAGATTTGTATGAAATTCTCAATGCACACAAAATCACAAAACTTATATATGCTAAAAGAGAAAAAAACGGACTTTCTATATTGTATGAGCGATCCAATAGTTTCACCATTTGACCTTTTCAAAAAAACATACAACAAAAGCTTTGTGGTCAAACTATTATTATAATACCATATTCTCAAATGGACAATATTCTCAACAATATATGGCTTAGTCCAACGATGCATAGATGATGTCATTGCCTTCAAGCGCTTTCAAAAAGGATATGTCATTGATATATTCAATGCTATCTCTAAAACTCTTTCATGTTCATAAAAGATTACAGATGTCGTGTCACTCTCACCACACATTGCTACTTCTAGGGTGTTCAACAATATAAACTAACAAACAAGTTTACAATCTCTTAAAAGTATCTTATCATACAAGAAGAATTATTGTCCAATGAGGAGGACATAACTCATTCACATGAATATATTAGAAAGAAATGCATAGAGAAAACAAGCTCATCCAAAGTTTTCATGAGACATCAAGCACAATGAGGCATAAAACTTACATAAGAGTCTTATCATGCAAATTTATATAGTATACATGTTCTCCATTCTTATAATACTACATTCATATGACATGTTACTCAAAGAAAATAAATGCTTCTAGCATAATGTCATTATGAGAATGCCAATAACATATCTTATGTTTAGGAAGATACATATGAAAAAAGTTGCTGTACATTAGCTTTATCATTAAAGGAATCAATTATCAATTTTATTTGGTCATTTTGACCCATCTCATCAAAAGTAGCATCTCTAGAAATCATGATCTTTTGTGCATCTAAGTCATACATCATGTATGCCTTGGCTCTTTCATCTTATCCAAGGAGAATACACTTAACAACTTTTGCATCCAGCTTCTTTCGTTTTTCATCAAGCACGTGAGCGTAAGCATCACAACCAAATACTCGTAAATGAGAAACATTAGGTTTCTTTCCAGTAAAAGCTTCGTAAGGTGTCTTACCCTCCACGGACTTCGTAGGACACCGATTCAAGATATGAGTAGTTGTGTTGCATGCTTTCGCCAAAAAGTATTTGGCAAACCCTTGCTCTTAAGCATTGCCCTAGCCATCTCCACAATGGATCTGTTTTTCCGTTCTACAACTCCATTCTGTTCTGGTGAATAGGGTGCAGTAGTTTGTCTCTTGATCCTCTGATCCTTGCAAAAATTTATAAACTCTGTTGAAAAATACTCACCGCCACCATCTGATCTGAGGGTCTTAATATAACAACCTGTTTGTTTTTAAACTAGAGCCTTGAACTCTCTAAACTTGGCAAAAGCATCAGATTTCTTGCTTATGAAATAAATCCAGATATGTCTACTACAGTCATCAATGAATGTGATGAAATAGTAACAACCACTAATGGACCTAGTTTGTATTGGTCCACACAAATCACTGTGAACAAGATCAAGAATGCCATTGGCTCTTCTTGCTCCATCTTTGAGAAATCTCACTCTATGTTGTTTTCCCAAAATGTAACCCTCACAAATTTTTTCTTCAATAGAGATATCAGGCAATCCAACAACTAGATTACCGCTTTTAAGGATTTGCAAGCTTTGAGCACTAATATGACTAAACCTTTGATACCAAATGTCACTTCAACTATCAACAGTGTTTACCATAACTTGAGTAAAAGATCTCGCATTCAATTCAATTTCAGGATCTTTATGCAACATCAAACAGTCAATTCTATGTTGGATCAAGTCTTTCCTATAATGAGCTTTGAAAGAATTAATAATTTCGGCATCCATTGGCTAGAATATGCTAGTGGTATTTGCTGGCAGAAATTCAACAGTGGTGATTCTAAGTTGGGCCACAATGTATACTGTTTTGTGACCTAAGAAATTATCTAACAAGAGTAAGACTTTCTCTCAACCTGTAGCTCACATTCAGTGATCAAAATCCAAAAGAAATTTCTCAAACTGCTTGACTGTCATCCCAGCTTTTGAATTTGCGGACCAAAGAATGCCTAGGTTTTTAGGACAACCTAGGAGAAGGTAGCCTCTTCCACTTGTGGACAGGTTGACTTCCTCAATCTCTTTAATTTTTTTAGTGTTCCTTTTGGTTCAGTGAATACACTTGTGGCTTTTTGACCACACTTGAACAATATTTTTCGTCCATGCCTAGGTCAAAGCGGAGTTGTATTCTTAGATGATGTGTTCATCTACAAAGGAACGCTTAAGGAGCATGAGGGAATGTAATGGCTAGAAGTATCTCCTAAAATTATGGTCATATGAAGTTATACTTCCATATAAGCTTTGTAGAAGAGGATCTAAATGTGTTGTTATTCCGGGATATAAGAATTCGACATCTAGACATTTGAGATTTCTGAATCATTGGCAATTGACTTGAGCAATTGGATTACTCCTGGTTAAAAGTTAATTGGCTGAATAATGCTTGTGTAATGTTTTCAGCCTAAATCTATCTGGTCAATTAGGAGACAATTAAATCTATCAAGATGGTATGGTTGTTAATTTCTTGTATGTGATGCTAGGAATAAAGCACTTAACTCAAGAGAGTATCTGGGGTACTCAGAACTGAGTTAAAGTCATTTTTATTTTGATGGATCTCCTATGAGATTTTGGTAAGATGAATCGTCATACCTTAATTTCTTTTGAATGTAAGTGTATTGGTACCAAGAAGCATTTATGACATGTCTAGAAGAAATTGTGGATAGTCTTGGGCTATGATTGTTTGTTTCTTTAACTTTTGAACGTTGATTTCCAATGTAAGGTGACATTTCACCCACTGATTCATGTAAATTGAGATTACATGAAGGTGACGTTAGATAATTGGAGAATTGTTCCATCTCTAAGTATTTATTTTATTATTGAAGTCAGACTAAGGATAATGATTTTTTGGGTCAATGTGAAAGTTGAAGGATTGGTTTGTTAGGTTTTGAACTTGACCTTCAAGATTAGTCGACGACTCATCCAATGTATCATGTAAATTTAGATTATATGTTGATGACAGTTATATATATTGAAGATTCTACCCATTTGGATGACTTATTGCTAAATGTACCTTTGGAACCTGAAGGAGTACTCAGAATCATAAATAAACAATTGAAAAATTGTTCTATCTCTGAGTGCTTGATTAGGTTGGTCGGTCAGATTGAGGATAAAGATTTGTGGGAAAGAGTTAAAAGCATACAAAGCGAATCTTTCCTAGTTCTTTGTCCAGGGGACATAATTGGTTTAAGGGAGGAAGATTGTTACGTCCATGTGAGCCCAATAATCCCATGAAATCTGGATGGTGTTCCAAATGAGATTGAAAAAAGTTGAAAGGGAAGCTACTCAAAAATGATCCCAACCAATACAAGTAATACAGAATGGTCGTCGCAGAAAAAAAAATTGAAGCATGGACAAATCCACTTGGGGTTGAGAGAGAGAAGCATGTTTTACAAGTATGATTCAGTGTATGGATGTTTAATTTCATGATGAAGAGGCCAGGGGAGATTCAAGTTAGGCGTAGTACATGTCTTATCTTTATATGAAATGTTTGCTTGTAGGATTAGGGCTCGAATGGAGGTAGAAAACCTCATTACTTATTTTGATCATTCACATCACAATCTCACCTTCTCTTTGTTTCTTTTTCACACACAAAGCAACAGTACAAAAGGTTTTCAAAACAAAGAGAAATGAGCTTGATTCCAAAATGGAGAGACACGAGCTAGGACCAAAAAAGGAGAAAACCATTTTGGCTTAACGTGCCAAAACTTCATCTTATTGTGAACAAAATTTTGCATGGATGATCCATGCTAGGATACATCGTGGATATCTATCCACATAGTATCCACACATAAACTTGCTAGAAAAAAATCCATGCGATATCCATGCCAAATCCTAGCCATTTGAATTTAATTACTACTTTGGCATGGATAATTCAGGCCTGGATAATCCACTCCAACTCAAAAATCATAGACATCCCTCTTACTACCAAGTGCTAGGCAAGACAATGTATGACATGGAGAATCCATTGCATGGATTATCATATAAATTTCAAAATTCAAAATGTCGTCGTTAGGGCACAATTGTCATCAATAATGGGTTTGCTTGGATAATCTACATGTGAATGCTATGGTATCCATGGTAATTCATGTCCATATCCATGTGAGCAAAGTTTGGTCCACTTGACGTCTCTTTATATGCATGTGGATATATGTATGGATATTTTTCCCTTTTGTTCTTTTGAGGTGAAAATCTCCATATGATCTTTTGGATATTTATTTTGAGACCTCAATTTGTGGATCCAAGATACAAGAGAATCTCAAGTGAATTGTTTTTTTATCCATGTTTTGGAACCCAATTTCTCAATCTTCATACTTAGCTTCTAATTTAGCTACTGTATCAATAATATTCTACTCCTAAACTCAATCTACTATAGATTGAGGTGCATGAAATTTCAATGGATATGCAAACTTAGTCTAAATGGTTCGAATTGAAAAAACTCAGTGAGAAAGAAGATGAGAATATGAGGAGATGTTTTGCATTGTATCAACACAAATTTCCCAAAAACTCTACGAAAAAAATGATGGAAAAATATCGAACAATCGGGTTGCATTGTAGGAACTGTTGGAATCCAAATATTCTGGATTCAACGATGTTTTTAGTTAGAGCTCAGATGGAGCCGATCTGCCGGACAAGGCTACTGCCTCAAACCAAGATCAGTCATCCTCCAAACAACAGCTAACTATTACTAATCTGACAATGATTTTATGAACAACAGATAATGTCTAAGGACAGCGAAAATATATCTACTAGTAAATTGAATGACCATCACAACATGCACACAGACTGAGCAGAAATATTGTAGCTCTTCTGTATTATCAAAATCGAATATACATCAATTGGGTGTTGTCTGTTTCCCATATCAGCGCATCGGTATAAGAGAGGTGTTTCCTTCTCACGAATGGAACTAGCTACTGCTAGAACTATTTTTCTTCCTTGATATGCACCTCACTGAATGTTGCGTTTAGGAGTGTGTTTCTGCATGTATATGCATTATGTATGTCTATCCAATACATATATCATACTAGATTAGATTACAAGACTTGATTAGCTAGAAGTTTAGCTAAAAACTATCACTAACTATATCTATTAACGTTGCATGGAGGCGATGGATCATGATAGTTTAAAAACTTCACGCCCAAGTAGCTGAGGTCCGATAGTTCGTCCATGCCCGATATGTCATCTTGGACTTAGCTTGTGAATGCCTGATTAGTCGGCGTAGCCCCCATAATCAAGTGATACTTGATGCTGATGTGTTTTGTCTTGAAATGAAACACTGGGTCTTTTGTCATATGAATAGCAGATGTGTTGTCCATGTGTAGGATCAACGGTTCATCGGTGCTCTGTCCTAGTCCCCCTATGAACTATTTGAGCCATGTTAGCTCATTAGCTATCTTGACTGCAACAACATATTCTCCATCACATGATGATTGGGCAGTTATTGTCTGTGCTTTCTGCTGATCCATACAACAACTGCATCGACTGTTATCCTCCTGAGACGCTTTTACTACCATCTTTTAGGGATGCCCAACTTGCATCAATGTAGGATTCAATCTTGAATCTTGCATCTCGACAATAGCATTGGCCATAGTCCTTTGTGTTCTGCAGATATTGCAGGATCCTCTTGGCAATCTTCCAATGTGTTGGACCTGGATTGATATTGAATTGGCTCAATCTGAACACTACGTAAGCAATGTCTGGCTGCGTATTGTCTGCCAAGTACATCAAAAAAAGCCTTGCAGGCAAAACTTGGTGGTTGGTCCATGTAGACCTCCTCTTTCAGCTCTCCATGTAGGAAGGTTGTCTTCTTGTCTACAATGTGAATCTTTAGATCATAGGTAGCTGCATATGAAAACAATATGCGTAGAGATGTGTGCTTCACAACAAGAGAAAATGTCTCTGTATAATCAATGCCACACCTCTGTGAGAAGCCTTTTGCAACTAGTCTGGCTTTGTATCTTAGTACATTGTCGTCCGGTCCATACTTATGCTTGTAGACCCACTTACACTTTATGGTCTTTCTATCAGTTGGTAGTGGCTTGAGAGTCCACACTTCGTTTTGCTTCATGGAGCTCATCTCATCTTCCATGGCCCTGATCCATTTGTCCTTGTCTGTACTGTTGACTGCTTCTTTGTAAGTTTGTGGTTCACCACTGGATCCACATAATTCTTCTTAAGTAGAAGATGAGTTGTCAGATATATATCTGACTGGTGTTCTTCTTTGTCTTGCAGATCTTCTTGGAGGTAAAACAGACTCATCAATTACTTTGCCTTTGTTCTGTCAACTGGCAATAGAGCTTCGGTGTGTCGTAGGTGTTTTGGACACTTCTGATATATCGGTCTGCTTGTCGTCCAAACTAATATTCAGTTTGTCTGGGATTTGAACATTCATCTGGATGCTCAAGGTTTGCTCCCTCTATTGATGTGGGTGTCAACAATCAGAAATGCAACATCAAACATTCACCATAAGCAATCACCAAGTAAGGAGCCGGAAGACAAACACGCAATACCACTCTATCACACTAACTTCATACTGAATATAAAATGTACATATAAACCCTGAACCCTGATAGAGAGAGAAAAACCTACGAATAGGCTAATAGACTAGCCTACGGCTAATTACAGTTGGTAACAGCTGTCGACATTAATGTACATCGTAAACAATAACAATGAAGTTTATCATTGATTTCTAACACTCTCCCTCAATTATAAAATTACATTCTTCTGTTCCTAAACCTCTCAAATTTATATCTACCTAATGACTTAGTAAAAATATCTGCCATTTGATCTTCGGATTTACAAAAAACAAGATCAATGGCTCCATCAAGATTTTTCTCTTGAATAAAATGATAGTGTATTTCGATGTGCTTGGTTCGAGCATGTAAAACTGGATTTTTGGCAAGGTGATTGTTGCAAGATATAGTAGTAGCATCCACCTGTGGCTGACCTAAATCCATAAGCAATCTTCGTAACCATACCGCTTATTGTGTAGCATTGCTGAGTGCTCGATATTCAGCTTCCGTTGATGATAAAGCTACTGTAGGTTGCCTTTTGATGCTCCATGAAATTGCAGCTGTGACTAACAACACCAACAACATAATCCATATATGGCTTTTTTGAGTTTACAAACCAAATGATCTCTTCCAGGCTCAACAAACCCTTGAGGTTGCTCTAAATATACCTCTTCATCCAATAATCCATTAAGAAAAGTAGATTTGACATCCATTTGCTAGATTTTCCAACCATAGAAAGCAAAAATTGCAATGATAGAACAAATAGTTACCATTTTGGCTACAGGTGCAAAGGTCTCCTAAAAGTCTATACCTTCCTACTGCTCAAAACCTCTTGCAACTAATCGTGTCTTGTACTTGTTGAGTTGCCCATCCACTCCATACTTAGTCTTGTAGATCCACTTACATGTAATAGGCGTCTTACCATCAGGTATCTCAACCAAGTCCCACGTTTTGTTCTTCGATATAGCCTCCATTTTTGTTTCCATAGCTGCACGCCACTCCTTGTGTTCCTTTGCTTCATTGAAAGTTTTAGGTTCTTGAGCCGTTAAGATGGATCCCATTAGGGCTAGATTCATCTCTAATCTTGCAGGAGGTTTTCGATTTCTACTTGATCTTCTAAGTTCTCCCTGCTCACTAGATTTGGGAGTATCTCCCTTCTTTGCACCATCTGTGACTGATAAGTACCATTTAGGTACTCTCTTGGGAATTTCAGCATCAGGCTTGCCTTTGTCCAATGGATTTTCTATATCAAAATCCACTTACTTTTTGACATGTACTTTTGCTCCCTCATCAAAAGGTTTAGTGATTACTTCAGATTGTTTGCCTTGGCCCATCTCGTCAAACGTAGCATCCCTAGAAATTACAAGCTTATGTGCATTTGTGTCATACATCATGTATGCCTTGGCCTTGTCATCATATCCAAGGAAAATACACTTGATACCTGTTGCATCCAATTTCCTTTGTTTCTCATCAGGAATATGAGCATAAGTATCACAACCAAATACTCTCAAATGAGAAATATTAGGTTTTTTTTTCCAATAACAGCTTCATGAGGTGTCTTACCTTCCACGGATTTTGTAGGACACCGATTCAGGATGTGCGTAGCTGTGCTACAAGCTTCTTCCCGAAAGGTGTTTGGCAGACCCTAGCTTTTGGGCATCGCCCTGGCTATCTCAACAATAGATCCGTTCTTTTGTTCTGCAACTCCATTTTGCTGTGGTGAATAAGGTGTTGTAGTCTGCCTCTTGATCCTTTGATCTTTGCAGAAATCAATAAATTCTGTAGAAAAATACTCACCACCTCCATCAGATCTCAAAGTTTTGATGCAACATCCTGTTTGCTTTTCAACTAATGCCTTGAATTCCTTGAACTTAGCAAAAGCATCTGATTTCTTGCTTATGAAATAAATCCAAATGCCTCTGCTATAATCATCAATGAAGGTGATAAAGTAATAGTAGCCACTAAGAGATCTAGTCTGCATAGGTCCACATAGATCACTGTGGACAAGATCTAGGATGCCACTGGCTCTCCTTGCTCCACTTTTGGGAAACCGCTCTTTGTGTTGTTTTCCCAAAATGCAACCTTCACAAATTTTTTCCTCAAAAGAAATATCAGACAATCCTATAACTAGATTACCTCTCTTGAGAATATGTAAACTTTGAGCACTAATATGATGGAATCGTTGATGCCAAAGATCACTTCGACTATCAATTTTGCTTACCATAGCTTGAGCAAAAGATCTCGCATTCAATTTGTAGAGTCGATTCTCGTTGACTCTAGCTCCTGTAGCAATCACTTTGTAGTGATTCTTGATGTCTTTGACAAGACATTTGTCGCTGTCAAACTCAACCTTGAGTTGTTGATTAGTCATCATCCCAACAAATAGTAGATTGTTAGCTAAGCCAGGTACATATTGCACATTGCTTATCCGCTTTATCTTCCCGTTGGCTAACTTCACTGGTACCACTCCAACTCCTTTAACAGATAGCAATTTGCCATCGGCTTGTCCAACTTCATCACCATTGTGAGTTTCCTTGAGTTCTGAAAACCACTCTTTCCTTGAAGTCATGTTCTTGGATGCACCACTATCAATGTACCAGGTATCCTTGGTTTCATCACTTGTCATTAATGCTGTAATGAACAATTTTGAGCTCTCACCTGTATCATCTTCATATTAATCATCATCGTATTGATGTTGATCAGCATAATTGTTTTCATAATAATAATCATCAAATTGATGTTGATCAGCATAATTTTCCACATGCCCTTTGTCTTTTCTTTGTTCCATCTCCTTCGGTATCTTGATTATTCACGCTCCCAGTGGCCAGGTTTGTTGCAATACCTACAATTTTCAGGTTTATTTTGCCTGGAATAGCCGCGTCCTTGACCTCGGCCTTGATTCCAATTGCCTCGATTTGGGCCATCATTGGATTGTTCTTGAAATTGTTGGAATGATCCACGATTTGAGTTTCCACCTCTTGATTGGTGTCTTCCACAACCAAATCTACCACCACGTCCCTTGACTGCAAGAGCTTGATCAAATCCCCTGTTGCAATAACTCAAGTTCTCTTGACGTTGTTCTTCTTGCAAAAGCAATCCACCTAACTCTTCATAGGTTGGAAGATTTTCCCGTGTGGCTATACTTGTCACAAACATCTGATGTGACTCACTCAAACTATTCAATGTCAACTGCACGATCTCACGATCCTATACTCGCTCTCCAACTGCTGCTAATTGGTCACAAATCTCTTTGATCTTCAGTAGGTGATCAACAACAGTTGCACCATTATCCATCCGCAATGTGTGCAGCTTCGTCATCAGGAATAGCACTCGAGATGTGTTTGTGGTCTCAAACAATGCCTTCAACGTATCCCATGCTTGTTTTGGTCCTTCTAAATCCAAAATGTAGGGAATAATTGTGAAAGATTTCAGATCCTTAAGATCCAATCTACTTGAATGATCTTTGGTTAGAAAGAAAAATACACTACCAATCTCACCAATGTAGAAAAATCAGCATCTACACACAATTTGAGATGCAAACACTAATAGAACTTGATCAAACTTGAATGAAATGATTATGTACTGTTGTTGTCCGTACAAAACCAGAAAGCTACTACATTTCACACGTGTGGATTCAAAAATAACAAATATAGATCATTCTACACATAGAATTGCAAGCAATCACCAAGATAGTGCACCAATGGATAGTAGAACCCAAGAGAACCATGTATAAGCATGAAACGAGATAGAGAAGAGAGAAGATCACTCTCTTCATGAGTTAGATCCTTTTATAATAGGTCCAAACCCTATTTGGCCACTTGGCTTTCCCACCAAAATGCTAACCCTACTAATTTTGGGTCTAGATTCAATGTACCCAACTTATTCAAATTGAATCTACTCAAACTCGCATTATATCTTTCCCACACTTTCAAAAAGTGTTTATTCAAATGAAATTTAGACTAATGAACTTTGAAAAGTCAACCTCTAAGTCTAAAACAAGTTTTGGCCTCAATATGCCAAATATGAAAATATTGCAAAATGTGATGAAACTAGTTGAATCTTTCACACTCCCTCTTCAACTAGTTTTAGCATAGACTTTGATAATACTCCAAGTGAGGTCCTATGCTTCATGAACAAGTCTTTTCCCAATTCTTGAAGATATCAGTTACACATTCCCTTGAAGACACATGTTGAAGCTCCACCTCCTTTGCAATGACTCGCTCCCTCGCAAAATGTTGTTGCACCTCATTATGCTTGCCCCCAACATAGTTTTTGACAATAGAACTTTGATCCATCATAAGAATGTTCTTCTTCCTAAGAATATATCTCCTTTCAATGATCATGTAATTCTCAAAATAGAAACAACCATAATTGATATAGAGAATAGTGTCCACTTGGGATGCTTCACTATTTCTTACATCAATTTTACATGTCAAGAAGTAACTAGAACATGAAGAATAAAATAGAATGTAAATGAAATGATTCCACCATGCTTCCAACTTTGAACTCTCTGGAAAAATACAGCAAACAAACAATAAATGTGAGTGATCAACTTTTGCTTGCATGTCTCCTCCTCCTTTGTCCTTTGTTGCCATGTATCCACCATGATACTCCATGAATGAGCCACCATCTTCATCTTGCCTCAAGATACCATCATACCTTGATGACTTGAACATGAATGAGTGACATAATGAACCTCCAATAGCTTCATTTCCATCAGCAAAATCAGCCAAGAATGCTAGTACAAATCCAACATCAAAACAATGCTCACCAATGTAGCTAGTTTTACCATATCTTGACAATTTGCACACATCCATATGAAATTGCTCAAACATGAGATAGAACAAGTAAAGTAAACTTGAACAACACTTACTTGCTGCTCCTTTTACCTTACTTGAGTCTTCAATAAGCTGTAAAAATAGATCCATAACACCTTTGCCAATTACCTCTCCTTTGATGCTCTTGACTAGCTCCAAATTGCCAACTTCCCTTTTGACTAGTTGAAGCCCTTTGAGATCAACCTCTTGATCTTCAGCTTGACCATCTAAGTTATTGAACAAACTTTTTTTTCCAGATCCAATACTTGATTTTACAGCAAGATAACATCCATCCACTTGCATAGCTCCAAATACACAAAAAGATCCTCCAAAAGATGTTCCACTCTTTATAAGAGCTTGATACTCAAGATCCATTGCTTGGATCCACTCCTCTTCTTTCCTTGCTTGATCTACACTTGTAGGCTCATCCAAAGAAGTTAGGAAAGCAACATAATTTCCAGAAACTACTTGCATACCCTTTTGATCATATGTGAGCCTTGAAGGTACTTGTCTTTCTCTTGATGTTCTCCTTGGTTTTTGACTTGATGAAGGTCCATCATCACCACCATCCAAAGTAGGATCCTTCTCATCAACATCAAGAATGTTAGATCCATCCACTTTACCATCAATCATGCTTGAAGACACCTTTGTAATGTTCCCCTCATGAAAAAATGACATCTCTACCAACAATCACTTTGTTAGTAGAAGGAATGTAAACCTTGTAAGTTTTACTCACTTCACTATATCCAACAAAAATACCTCTTCTTGAAGATGGATCCTCCTTGGTCCTATCATCAAGAGTAATGTTGACATAGCATGTGCATCCAAAGGTTTTTAGAAAGTTAACACTCGACCTCCTCTTGAATAGCATCTCAAAAGGTGTCCTTCCATCCAAAATAGCACTCGGCCACCTATTGCACAAGAAATTGGCACACAACAAAGCTTGATCCCAAAATGGTTTGATATTGGTACAAATATTAAGAGAGAATATAAGAGCTTTTAGAGGGAATATTCCAGATTTCCTACTTCAGCGCGACGGCTACACCGCCTCCTCTTTGCTTAGATTTCGAAACGAGTGATCATTCAGACAGAGAGATATCAATAATGTGAAAGGTATGAAGTCTCAAGGCTCTAAATGGCAGTACTAGACACTGTCAGGTGTGATTTGCAGTACTCCAAACAAACAAATGAGAGATTTCTTGGCACAACTCTCTGACAAATGATACTTTTCACAAAGACTAAAAAATATATTGTAAAACTTTTCCCACTCAACAGATTTTCAATCTGTTTGATGGTGCCCTGGCCTTTCCAATGCCTCCGGGACTGTGTCTTTGTTCCCCACTAATAACTGTGAGCTCCAAAACCTGCAAAATACATCAAGAAGAATTTCTTCTAGCCGTTTTTGTCTCTCCAAGCTTTCACCTCCTATGAAGGACTTTCTCACTTCGTTGCGGAGCTTGTGACAAGCTGTATCCACTGATCAGGCACGCAGACTATTGTAGCTCTGATACCATGTCAACAACATCAAACATTCACCATAAGCAATTACCAAGTAAGGAGCCAGACTATAGAGAGAAAAAAACCTACAAATAGACTAATAGACTAGCCTATGGCTAATTACAGCTGGTAACAGCTGTCAACATTAATGTACATCGTAAACAATAACGATGAAGTTTATCATTGATTTCTAACAGTGGGCAGGTCATAATACTGTCTACTAAGAACTTTGTAGTTGATTGGATCTTCCTCAACCATTGTTCTTGTCTGGTCGAATCTGGCGTCTCTGACAGTCTTCGCTTCAGTGGTTTGAGGCATGTATACTCTGTAATATGTCAAAAGTATATCATAGCCAACCAAGAATCCTTGCTCCACCTTTTCGTCCAGCTTCTTTCTCTCCTTATCTGGTATTTGTGCGTATCCTACACATCCGAAGATTTGAACATGAGCCAGCTTTGGCTTGTTTATGCTGTGGTGTATAGGCTGCAGTTTTCCTATGAAGGATGTCTTGACTTTTACAAAAGTTGATAAATCGGTTGGAGACATATTTTCCTCCTTTGTCAGTCTTGATCTGCTTGACTTTCTTCTCCCTCCACTTCTCAGCCTAGTTTACATATTCTGTAAACTTGTAAAGAGCTTCAAATTTGTTGTGGATGAAGTAGACAACAACAAACTTACTGTAATCATCAATAAAGGTAATGTAGTATCTGGATCCTCCTATAGAGAGTACATCAAAGGTCCGCAGATGTCCGAATGTATCAGCTCTAGAAGTTCCATCGCTTTGAAGAAATCCTTCGTGAAAGGGTACGTGACATCTTCCCTTTGTTGCTACATGCGTCACAAGGTGTCAAGTTCTTTTATGCTCACTCCTGTGAATGTATTATTCTGACTCGCTTTGTATAATGCTAGTGAGTTCATGTGGCATAGTCTCCTGTGCCATAGAACGTTTATAGATTCACGGACTTGATGAGTCTGCTCTGTCGGTAGCCGTACCCTTAAGTAATACAAGTTTCCTCTTCGTCTACCTTGTGTGATGAGTGTATAGGAACTAACCTCAATTACATTGCATGTCTGATCTGTGAATGTAACATGCATGTCTACATCTGCTACCCTTGCAACGGTAGTAGATCTAGTCTTCTGTCTTGGCCATTGGTGCTGAGCCAAAGTACTCAAGTGTCGCTCACCTCATGTCACGATCCATCTACTAGAACGATGTATCTGGTGGAGTCGATTTGTCGAAAGTCAGCGATCATCTGCCTTGTCATCACAAAGTGTGACATAGCTCTTGAGTCAAGAACTATGTTTTGAACATCAAACTGTGATGTAGCACATACGTTAGTGCACAGATAAGCAGTAGGACTTCTGCTAGTTCAGTCTTTAGCCATCTTTGAGGATTCGGGCTCCTTCACGTATGATGTGTTGTTCATGCTTTCCTTGTTCTGCGTCTTCTTGTTTCTTGGATTGTCATAGCAATCCACGGTTGCATGGCCTTTCTTATGACAATGTATGCACTCAATCTTTGGATTCAGCCAGCATATATCCACTATGTGGCTGTCAAGTCTGCATCAGTTGCATGTCTTTTTATCGTTGCCTTGTTGCTTGTTCCTTCCTTTTGATCTGCCTTCGAGACTTCCCTGTTTCTCCTGGTTCCGATTTGGTCTGCTTGTTGACTCCCTCTTAGGTTGAGCCTTCTTCTTCGACTGGTCTCTGTTGCTATAGAGAGCTTGATCAAACTCGTTCTTGTCGTCGTAGTGCTCTCTAGCTTCGACTTCTTCCTTGATGTCAATGACCGCTCTATCAAAAGTCATGGTAGGATCTTTGGCCAGTAAGGTCCGAGTTGTCTGGAATGATCTTTGTAAAGAACGTAGCAGGTAGCTGAGCTGCTTCTCTTATGAGACTACATGTTCTGCTCCAGCATTGTATAGCGATAGGAACATGTTCTTCATCTTCTTGATGAAGCTTGTGAGATCTTTGCCATCCCATGTTAAATAGGTAAGCTGATATTCTAGATGCATTATCTGATTTTGTGACTTGGTCTGAAATTTGGTGATGAGTGTATCCCACATCTCTCTAGCATTAGAGATTGATGTGAGGTCAAGGGTAATGTTGTCTTTGATGGAAGATGAGATGATAACTACTGTTTTGTTGTTCTTCTCTTAATTCCATTCTCGAAATTCTTTGCATGTGCTGGCTAGCATCTCTTTGGTGCCATCCACCCACGACCATAACGCCTCTCCTTTTAGGATGAGTGATGTCTTCACTTTCCAAGCAAGGAAGTTTGATTTGTTTGCCTCAAGTACTATGCATATCTTTAATTGGATGTTGTGTATGGGTGCCATAGTCTTAGTGACCTAGTTCTAATACCACTGATGGAAAAATACCAAACAATCGGGATGCACTATAGGAACTATTGGAATCCGAGTATTCCGGATCTGACAACATGTCCAGTTAGAGCTCAGATGGATCCGATCTATCGGACAAGGCTACTACTGCCTCAAACCGAGATCAGTCATCCTCCGAACAACAGATAGCTATTACTAATCTGACAATGATTTTATGAACAACAGATAATGTCTAATGACAGCGGAAATATATCTATTGGTAAATTGAATGAGCATCACAACATGCACACAGACTGAGCAGAGAGATTGTAACTCTTATGTATTATCAAAATCGAGTATACATCAATTGAGTGCTATCTGTTTCCCAGATCAGCACGTCGGCGTAAGAGAGGTGTTCTTTTCTCTCGAATGGAACTAGCTACTGCTAGAACTATCTTTCTTCCTTGATACGCACCTCATTGAGTGTTGCGTTCAGGAGTGTGTTTCTGCATGTATATGTATTATGCATGTCTATCTAATACATATATCATACTAAATTAGATTACAAGACTTGATTAGCCAAAAGTTTATCGAAACGGTCGTTAACTATATATGTTAATGTTGCATGGAGGCGATGGATCATGATAGTTTAAAAACTCCACGCCCAAGTAGCTGAGGTGTGATAGTTCGTCCATGCCTGACTTAGCTTGTGGATGCCCGATTAGTCGGCGATGCCCAATAGAGAGAATTGTAAGCAGAGATAGAAAAAGTACTAAAGCTTTAAAATGTAGAAACACAAGGTTTCTTCAAAACAGTAGACTACGATGGCCATTAGCATGTCCTAGACCTACCAAGGGCTAAGAAAACATTGTTCATTCTAGATATTCAGTCTTAGATCTGATCCTTAAACCAATTACTTAAGTAAAAAATTTAGATCCAACAATGTGCTAGGAAGTGGGATGAAGGGTCTCCTTCTCATTGAATCCCCACCTTGAGTTAGGCTTGACTATGTAGTCACCTAGGGAAGATAAGCATTTTCAATGCCCTTGTTTTTAGCATATAAACTATATTCCTTATATGTATGAATTATGATATGGTATCTACAACCACAAATAATGAAAATCTTGCAATAATAAGTCAAGGTGATCATGACAAGATTTTTCATACACGTGTATGCTCAAAGCTAAAGAAACATTGAATTGTTTGAAAATAGAAAAAGAGAAAAGAGACATTGTTATTTGAAAATAATCAAAAAAATTAAAATCATTTTTGTGCTCAATTTTAGAAACACAACTCACGTAATCTTTAAGCACATTGTCACAATAGTTTTGGCTTTGTAGCAAAGCTTGAAAGTAGCATCTAGGTGAGAATTGATAAGTAGTTTTCTTACTAGACAATAAAGACAAGGAGTGACGTTCTACAGAATTTTCCTTTTGATTAATAAAGCATATGCTATTGACACAATCTTAAAGGAACAGTACCATTCTACAAGAGTCTTTTTTTCGAAGAATCAAGCATATGATTTTGGACTATTCATAATCTTGATGTGTTTACAAATAAAAATAATTTTTGGAATTTGACTCATCACTCGTGCCATCTTAACCAACTAATGGCGGAGGTTGTTTGTCACATTAGGGAATATATTACAAAACGTTTTTCCCATTAAGCTAGCAAGCCTTTGTATAAGAAGATTCTTAATAACTTTTAGCTGTGATATTTGGAGCGACCGCCTGTGCAAAGTATTTCATGTAGCATTCATTGAAAGTTTGTTTAGGTGTCCTGCTATGCCCTTCACTTTGGGATGCATAAATGATGCAACAAGAACTTTCCACCATCATGAAACATTCTCAATTGTTGGATGATAGTGGTGCCTTGCTTGCAACTTAGTCACTATTGAAATTATGTTGTTGTTGTCTTTATTCAGGTGGTATGCATTATTAAGCACCTCAGTGATGGAATTACTACGACACGTTAGTGGTCTTTGAACGACTTTGAGGTAGAGAGGTCTATGTGCCAATAAATTACATTTGCTGGTAGTGGTTTTGGAGCAACTTGTGCAAGTATGAACAACTCAAGCTAGAAAAAGACAAGCGCAACCATTAATCAAAAATATATCAAAAAACTTCACATCATGGCCAAGCTTTGCATGATTGGGCAAAAAGTTCAGCAAAGTGTCAATTGAAGATATATTTAATAAGTTGAACTCTATACATGGCTTCAAATTCTGAATTTATCCTCTTAGAATACAACAAAGTTTTATTTTAAGGAGGCATAGATATGGGTAAATCGAAACATGGATGTCAAAATTAGAAGAAGCCAATTTGTTTAAAAGGTGGGCATGATCATGGCAGCTAAGGGATTAAATTTAGTAGTATCATTCCAATGAAAAGTAAACGATTTATTAGGTGCAATAGAATGAAAATATGTCAAATTCTTTGTCAAGCTTCTCTCAACATCGCCCTCAAGTTCAATTTTGTACGTTCAAGGCATTGTCGTCAACCAATTGAAAGCATCAAAGTCGCATGTGTTGCTTGCTTGCTACTCAAGCGGGCACCATGTTTCTTCACGGCAAAGTTAAGTATTCCTGTCTACACTTCTATATGTGCCAAGTCAGTCCATCCATCAGCAACGACTATTCGGAGACACCCATGAGATTGGAACGCACAGCAACAGCGCCCACTTTACCTCATAGAACATTCCAATTGCCCACCTTCCGCATCGGGATTCCATATATCAATTAAATATTCCAAAAAAATATAACTTTCCAACACCACCAAGCATACATATATCAAAAGTCAACATGAAAAAACTTCTTCCCAGCACCAGCAAGCAAGCAAGAAAGAATGCGTAACATTGAACAAGAGATCGATTAGTAGAGTATTCCCGAATCCCGTTCCCATCCCCACCTCTTCCATATTGATTAATAATAGTCAAACGAACATAGCAACTTCCCAACAAGTGCATCAAGAAGCAAAAAAAGCATATGTAATCATAAAGAAGAGAACAACTAACTAGTAAAGAGAATGACGTGGGCATGTGTGAATGAAAGAAGGGGGAAGAACTTGTCTGAGTGAGAAACGAAGGAGACGAACGAAAAATCCTGGAAAGAGATGAATCGGATGTTCTAGAAAAAATAGCATACGTCTATGATGTTGCATTATAAGATGGGCCAGGTTCAGCCAATTTTGCTAGGTAGGAAGAGCCGCCATCTTACTTTTGCTGAGCAGAAAGTAGAATGGCGGTGCCGCCGCACCTGTTTGCTTGCAAAGGCAAAAGCCCGCGACCTGCTCTATTGCAAAGAGCGCTATTGGATAGAGTGCTAGCGATCCCTTGTACAGATTAGATTGGTGTTTGCTGATTTTGCATGCAAAGTCGTCAAAGGGTGCTTCAAGCCTAATTTGGGCCATATCATCCTGTCCCTTTTTGGGAGGAATACTCCACACCCAACACTTTAAAAGTAGGGAGGGATCCATGCACAATAGTCTAAAATTGTCAATTTGACTTTTTCAAGTGAAAGCCCATTCAAAATTGAATGGTTGCAAACTTTGAGACTCGTGGGCATCACTATTTCAATAATGTTACGGTGGTTGGGGACAATCTAAAAGTGCACATGAAGTAGTTTACAAGATCTACTTAATGTACTAGGTATCTTTCATACATAGGTGGGCTACCTGCTTTAGCACCCCGAGCCGCTAGAGCGACGAGGCTGGCTGACGAATATCAAACATGGCATTTGTAGATCTACGGTCGAGATTCAAAACACTTTAAAAGTCTTGCTATGACTGAGTATTGGGCTATTCTTAACCAACCCAAAGATGCCATATATGCGCTATCACTTCTCACAAATGCTACGACTATATAACTTTTAAGGTCAAATTACCACTCATAAGGTGTACTTAACTTTTAAAGTCAAATTACCACTCATAAGGTGTACTCTTATTATTAGGCTTGGGAGAATAGACAAAAAAAATTAACAATTGGGGGAAAACATCTTAGCATAGGCCACCGTGTAAGATCTAAGAATGCCAAATACAAGAATACCATCAAGTCATGGTAACAATTTAATGTATTTAAGAATTGTGTAATGCCAAGTGTGTTCATTTTTTTTTGTGTATCTTATAGCCACCTATAGAAACAAAATTTACATGTGCTTTCCAATTATTGTAACGTGCATGGTATGGACGTATTGATGAGTACTTCATAAGTCATAGTCTTATGCGTAGTACATCAGATTGCAACCTATACACACTTGTTAGAGATGGTCGTATCCTTTCGATTTCACTTTATGAGGATGATTTGATCATTACTAGTAGCAATGATAGCTTGGCGAAAGAAGTCAAATCAAATCTATGCAAAGAGTTTTATATGACAAATTTGGACGTAATGCACTACTACTTGGGTGTGGAAGTTTGGCAAAGCAATCAAGGAATTGTGCTTATTCAAACCAAATATGTTGCTGAAGTGCTCAAAAGATTTCGCATGGTATATAGTAAGGTATCATCTACTCCTATTGAAGTTGGCATCACGCTTTCAAAGTATGATGATAACAATTCATTTTATGCAACTGAATATCGTTCATTAGTGGGAAGCCTTATCTATTTGACAACTACAAGACCAACTATTTGCTATGTGGTGGGTCTAGTAAGTCAACTCATGCGTGCACCGAAGCAGTTGCATTGGAAAGCCGCCAAGCGTATTCTTAGGTATGCGAAGGATACATCAAAGTTTGGCTTATTCTAACCTTGTGAAACTTGAAGGTTATGTCGATGCAGATTGGGGTTGCAAGTCCTACTATCGTCTGCAAGGTCCTACAAGCATGAAGTTGTCCCAGAGGTGGATAGTGAAGTTGAAGTCAGCCTCAAACACTTATGATTGAAATGTAAATATCGATATATAAGTGCAACTACTTGTTGATATAAATTACAAATGTATAGAAAGATACCATCACATGATGGTGCATAAAACATATAGGCAAACAGAAAGTGGGCTATTATTGAAAGCCACAAATATTTTATTTCAATTTTGATAACATTGTACATTTTCCAAAATATTGAATACTATATGTTCGATGAAATGTTGAAGTTATTTGAGACAATTTTCTATTCCTTTTTTTGAAAGGTACATTGTTGCACGTCTTTTATCCCAATATTTATGCGATTTCGACAATTTCTACGCTTGTAATTAAATCTTTGCATTGTATACGATTTTCTTGTCTCGATCTTACATGTACATCAAAGAAACTTGTTAAGCAATACCAACATTGGGATGATTTTAAATACAAGCGCAAAATAGTGAAAACACTGGAATAAGTCTAAATAAACTCATTGAAAGTCATTTCAAATGTGTATTAACACTGTAACAAAACACACATACACATACCAATCTCTTATTGACTCGAAAACAAAAGTGTTCAAGAATATCATAGTACAGCAAAGTAAGCTTTGATCGAATGTGATTCAGTGTCCAATCTTCCTCCACCTCAATTGTTGTAATAGTAGAATCATTTTGCTTCACTTGGATTTCTGTTTGATCTTGATGATTCAATGTAAAATCTTGATCCAATGCTTTCCATTCATTGCCAACTTTGGACCATCTTCTATAATAAAATGTTAAAGAAAGCATTTTTTTTATCTATATGATATCTAAATTTTATTGACGATCTATTAACTATGCACTCGATATTGCCATCACTCTTTTTATCCCATTGATCATCTAGGAGGTCTGATAACATATCGTCTATTAAATCTCTACAAATAAACATTGTCGTTGTTCTACGAATATTGCAAAAGACAGAAACCAGTGCAATATATTGTTTTTCAAACCTGTGCTACATTTCATACAGTTTTGAATTTCCATAAAAAAAACCTTGATCGGAAGCTCTCTGCTATGATAGAATCTGAAGGAATCCATTATTCACTTGAGAAAGAGGGTAATGATATCGCCTCTAATCTTCCACCTAAACTGTTAATGGATGGTGTGTAAGATGAATCATAGAAGAAAATACAAGAATCCAAAAGTGATCTCATGGAGCGATTCTTGTATTGCACAAAACCAATTTCAGAATGAATAATGTCCATGATGTCGGCAAGGGATCAAATAGGTTGCCATTCGATTATGCTTGATGGATACAAATCTACAAGCTAAAAGAAGATGAACAATAGAGTTTGAAACTAAAAGTAGATGAAGCAGTATGAAAACAAGAAACCAAATTTGTAATAAATGTTGACGGTATTTCGTAAATCATATATGCTACTCTAACTATTGTAAGATCAAAATAGACTTACTTTAACCACAACTTTTCAGTCACGAGCACTCGGGAAACTCACGTATACCTATCACGGTCCAATCACAAGTCAGGACCCTGTCCGGCGAGAGTTTTGAATTGTAAAAAAATATGACCGGAAAGCTCCAAATTTTTTTTGACCGGCAAACAACGTTACAGTCTTTCACATGTGTAAATATATAACTAGGCTGAGTGTACGTCGAATAGTTGAAAAGTAAGTTGATTGTATGATTGTTTCTGAGCAAAACCATGCTATACAGAGCTCATATATCAACCATGGTGTAGGGACATTGCTTCAGATAGACATGACTAATTATTAGTGAGAGATTTCCAATGTTTTTACAAGGTATTAAGACCAATCCGTGCCATTCTAACCCTTTCGTAAAAACTATGTATCTTACGCATATTCATGCTGTCTAAGACTGTTTTCTTGGAGTCCATACTGTTAGGTTTTTGACAAGGAGTTCTTTAAGTATAATTTAGTCGATTTATTGGTAATTAAGGACTTCCAATGTTTTTACCAGGTATTAGGGCAGATCTGTGCCATTCTAACCCCTTTGTAAACACTTCGTTTCTTACGCATATCCATGCTATCTAAGAACGTTATATTGGAAATCCTATGACTAGGTCTGAGCTTGAATCATTCAAGAATAGCTATGTTGGTTAGTAATAGTATTAGAAGATATGTTGTTATCTAAGCATATTGAAGAGAGGTAGATGTCAAGTAGAATGGAAACAATTATCCCATGATTTATTCACGATGCATATGGTTTGTATACAACCTGAAAGTCATAACAAGAAGTCATAATTGGATATTCGTAGACATGGTTTCTTGAGGGGATGCCATGTTATATCCACAGATAGCTTGTTTTCTTTTAAAGACACAATCAGCCAAAAACACATATTCTTTATCTCATATCTTCGTTCAAGAATAAAATCTAAGTGCCTAAACAAAAAAAATGATGAAGCTCACTTGTTTTAGTATGTCTTTGGTCCGTATCAGTCTATTTTGTTTATAGCAAAAGTATGAAAAGTTTTCACTGTATATATTGCTTAGTGCTAAAAGAAATGGTGTGAACACGTCTGCCAGTGTCAGAGCAAATCCATGCTATTCTAACCCGTGTGACTTAAGAAACGTCACGCACTACTGTCCATACTCCTGAGCATATCCATGCTTTCCAGTCGTATCTCACCATAAACTGATATGACAACCGAATGGGTGATAAATTATCACAAGCCATGGCTGACTAGTGTAGCTACGAGTAAACTTTGGTTTATCGTAATCCCATATTCATCCCGTGGTTTTTTGGACCCTTGTATCGGATAGGTTTCATTTTGTCGATGAGGTTCTCATGGTTTTTCCAAGGTATCAAGGCAGATCCGTGCCATTCTAATCCTTTTGTAAGAACCGTTTATCTTATGCAAATCCATGTTGTCCAAGATAACATGAGGAGAACCCTTGTTTTGGGACAGCGTGGGTATCATTAAACGCAGAAAAATTATATTACTTATGAAGTGATATAGTCGAACTGAGTAGAAACCGAGTAAATTTTGTATTTGGAATCTTTAATAGTCACCTAGAATGGAATACATTTGTGAAGAGACACCTTACATTTTGAGCATATGTGATGCTTGCAAAATATAAAAAACTGTTCGAAAAATTCTTACGAGGATGATTGTAGCAGTGGTTTCTTGTGAGGATGCCATGTTTTAGTCCCCTCGAGTGCTCTTGCCTTCCTTAGTCTTAAACCGTTCATAACGTTATTGTCAGCCTTTTTGAAAGCGAAAGTAAGTACTTTACGGAGAGCCTCCCATTCACTGCTTATACAAATCTGAAGTGAATGGTTTAATGCGCATACCTGTGCAAACGCTTATAGCTTTATGGCTTGAAGCCGAACCTAATCGAGAATGAATATAGTAGTAATATTCGATGCTACAGAGAGCGCAAGTTTCATTTGTTAGTGCTAATACACAGTAGTATTCCCTTTGAAAGAGTAGTCATTCACAAGTATGATAACGAAACTGGTTATAGCATGAGGCATACTAAACATAATCATAATGCACCAGCAACTGAGTTGTATGTTTTGATAAAAGCATGAAACAACAATAGCTTCGTTTCTGGAGTACGTATGTAATCCTTAGTTACTTAAGGAACAACCACATATTCATGATGTCCATTGAAGGATAGTAACGTATGATGTAAACTGTAGTTATCATACCAAGATATCATCCATTCATATCCATTGTAAAGAGCTTGAAACCAAACAACCATTCATGAGATAGGAAGTACTTCATCGTTGGTCATTATGAAGCTTCTATCTTAGCTTATCACATATGATGTAAAACTATCATTAACATGCATTATGAAGTATGTGGAAGGTAATATTGGTTCATCGCTGGACAGCCTACCATATATATCAACATTTTGATTCTCTTGCTCATGATAGACCGCTGCAGGTCCATCGCTGGACAGCAACATATCTATCTTCAACAAGTTACTCCAAAACTTAGTAAGCTTCATCGCTGGACAGCGGATAGTATATGGAGTACATATCATGCCAAACACAAGTTGTATGAACCCTCATTAATCCATCGTTGGACAGCGGGTTCATACATTCCCATTCAACATCTAGAACACTGATAACCATCATAAGTATACATGAGATGAATGTACATATATGAAACGAGCAGAACCACATACCGTATAGTTAAGGTAGATCACTTCAAGCCAGGGAGGGCGCCATTGCTTCCAACCTTCTTCTCACCGTATAGTAGAAGAAACTCCTTCGAGAACAAGCTACATATAGTGGTTTCATAGGAAGTATCGCGGAAGCTCCCTTCTAGCCAAAAAAGGTGAGAAAATATTTTTGAAAAGTATGAAGAAAAGTTGGGTTGGCAAAAAAAAGGTTTAGGACCCTCAAACCATATATGTTTGTTTATAGCATGATCAAGGGTGATAATTTCCGATAAAGAAGAGTCCATGAGAGAGAGAGAGAGAGAGAGAGAGAGAGAGAGAGAGAGAGAGAGAGAGAGAGAGAGAGAGAGAGAGAGAGAGAGAGAGAGAGAGAGAGAGAGAGAGAGAGAGAGAGAGAGAGAGAGAGAGAGAGAGAGAGAAGAAAGAAGTTGGTGTCGATATGGAAGAGCCAATGGAAAAAGACAGGGTTAATAATGAGACTCGTAGGAGAGTGTGTAAGTTTAGCACTTAATGTAAGTTTATCAGATAATAATATTAATTTTGAATGTGTTCTATTAAATTTTATAAACTAATAACTCCAATTTTGCTATGTAGAATACACTTGTGATCGACGACTTTGTTGCACGTCGAGGGGATTTCGGACAACATTCTTCATCTTTCCACAAGGATAGTGGTCTTGGCCACTACTTGAGGCACTTTAAGAAGAATGACATTTGTATTGCTCATTTCAAATTTAGTCCAGTTGGAGAGGCTTTCATAATGGCTGTAAAAGCCTTATTTTATTATCTAGGTGGACACAAATTTGTAAAGCAAATAAAATAATTTTTGTGAAGAGATCGTATGTTATGATAATATTAGGATTTGAAAATGGTAATGTTCCATTAAGGAGTTCTCATTATTCATTGTATGCAACGTATATAGAATTGAGTGGTAACGGTACTTGTCAGTAAAAAGTGATGCTAATAAGGGAGATACTCCCGAATCAAGTGAGCCGACAAAGCTTAGAATATCAAGTAGAAATCGAAAACCTCCTGCAAGATTAGAGATGAATCTAGCCCTGATGGGCTCTGTGCTCAAGGCTCAAAAAAACTTTTGATGAAGCAAAGGAGCACAAGGAGTGGCGTGCAGCTATGGAAACAAAAATGGAAGCCATATCGAAAAATAAACACATTATGATGAAATTTTTCCAACACCTAAGATTGAAACACACTCTGAAAAAGTCCAGCAACCTGAAAATCAAGAATTCTTATCAAATTTAGGGTTTCACCAAAAATGCAAAATATTGAATCAAGCAAAATCTACATGCAAAAGCTAGAATCTAGATATCTCATCTAATAGAATGTACCATCCACAATCATGAGCAATTTTTGTCTCCACATCCCAGTAAGTGGTTTCAAAAATTGGCCATCTACAAGTATTTTGACCTAAAATAACTTTAAGATCACGAAGATCCAAACTCTATACTTGAAACTGCAAAATTTGAGGTAGAAACACCTCCAAATCCACATAGAATTCATGGCGCCCTCAAATCCACCTCTAGATTTGGAAAATCTACCAATTTTGGCCTGCAACCTACTCTGATACCATGTGAAAAAATATAGATCTAAAACACATTAGTGGATCGACAAGATCTTGGGCCAATTTGGTTGCACATCTAGAAATAGCTAGAAGATAAAAATCACTACTTTATGCATGTTAGAACTTAGAAATGCACAAAGATTTGATCATAAACACTCAGATATGACTTATCATTGTCCATGTATGTACAATAGCAGTAAAGCACAATACTTAGCACGTGTGGATCCAAAATCTACCAAGAAATCAACATTCTACACATAGAAAACCAAGATATCAAGAGAGAAACACATGAGATGCCAATTAGAATGGGTCCAAATCTGACCGCGTCCACTTATCTACTTGTCAAAAATAGCGAAACCAGAATTTAGGACCTTATTGACAAATATGAAACCATCTCTAAGTTGAGATTTCAAGTTGGCCTCCAAAAATGCCTATAAACCAACAAAACTAGTTGACAATTTCTCACAAATAGCATGCGTGGAATGCCATTATGTAAATTTGGCCTTAATCAAGCTATATTTTGCCAATACATAAAAATTTTGAGACTTCTTCCTCATTAATTTTGATGGAAATTTTTTTTGAGCTCTAGTAACAACTTAAAACTTCTTCCTCATTAATTTTAATTGAAATAATATTTGAACTCTAGTGACAACTACAACACTAGAAATGAAATTAAAATCATAACATAAGAAGATAAAAAAATCACAACAAAAAACAACATTTCTCAAATACTATAACCTACTTATTTTCATATGGCCAAAAATATCTTGCAGTTCTTTGGTACTCATCTTGTTACGTCCATGTCCAATATGTGGGATTCGGAATAATTCCTGACATGGATAGCCGGTTTTTCCAGTGTATATGGTTATTAGTTATGCCTTGTTGGGAAAGAGAGGTGTGAGAAACGAAAATAGCTCAAAAAGAAACGAACACGAAAAGAAGCGAACTCAAAACTCGAAAGAGAAACGAACTCGAATGGAAAGTGTTCGTGCCCAGCAGAATAAGCTATCTCACTCTTTCCTTGAGCATGACTATGCCTATCAGACATGAACAGAACATTAGTGATATAAATCACGTTCAAGCTGATTACGTAGCCAAACATTAAGCATCAAAACATCAGAAAGATAATTTGTCGCGAACAACTAGACAAATTATTAGTCGCAAATTTTTCGCGAAGAGCTAGATTGATAATCAGTCGCGAATTAGTCACGAAAGACAAGACTAAATATTAGTCGCAAACAACTAGATTAATAATCTCTCGCGAAGAGCAGAGAACTAGATTAAGCAATAAGAAAGCCAGATATAATGTAGAAAATCATTGCAATATTGACACAAATCTGAACGTAGAGCGGACGAAACCGCGTGCTTCACAAAAGCTAATGACACAATCTGTAAAGGTGATAAACCTATTACTGACAATATAGATCCGGAAGAAAAAGAATCGATGCGCGAAAGCATCTACAATGTCTGTCCCTATTCACTTCTGATTCTATGCTTGACGCTCTATTGCTTCACCCACACTGAATACGCAGATGGTATTCAATATATATACATAATTTTTATAGGTGTGCAGACGAAGAAAGTACAAAGTGGATGTGCTGTATGTGGGAGATCGTGGGTGGCTACTATCGTTGTCAAATATGATTGCACAATACATGAGATGAGTGTGAGAAGGCCGCGACGTCAGCCTTCACTAAAATTAACATTGATGAAGATGCGAAAAACGCGACACTCTAACAAATGCCTTAAAACTGATTTACAGGGTACCTTCGCTTTTCCATAAGGGCACCTTTGGCATTTATAGGGCAGTGTCACCTTTTTTTGCCTGTCATAAATCACGTGTGAAAAAACAGTGTCGCCTTCTTTGCCTGTCTTATTTTACATGTAAATATGCAGACTGTGTGACAACACAAGTAAAATACAACAACATGAATGGAGGCAGAATCTTGCAGAAAATGATCATTTTTTCTCAAGAGTCTAGAGATTGTCATCTCTGATACAAGAAAGCCATATTTCTTAGAAGCCCATGCACTCAATGTTCTATTGCTCATTGCAATGTCTCTTGTAGACTGGGTGCTATAATGCATCACAATCTCCTTCCTCTGCAAATTAGTTAACTCAGCTCTCCCCATACTGATCAATGCTAATGTCTCCTTAGATGTGTTATCCAATGCAATCTTACAACTACACATGTACGCTGGAAGAACTCTATATCTTTTGAAACACCTACATAAACGTCTTTTTTTTCTCACAGCTAAATCTACACCAAAACTTTATCTCAAATCAAGAGTACAAGTGCATTTGATTGGATTTTGATTCCACCTAGATTGAGCACAATCTACACATGTACAATGCAAACAAGGAGGCTTAGAAAACAAACAATCAGATGCCATAACTATAAAGTCCTACACACATGATACTGATCTAAGCATACCAATCAAAGCGACAACGCAAGGGAACGGCCGGGTGGTGGATAAACCAGCCCAACCAACCTAGATCGTACGGATCTAGCCCCCAAGCTATGGATCCATCACAGTCATGGAAAGAGAAATCACACTAGCAGCATGTAGCTACCAATCACAAATCAAGCATACACTAGTGAGAGCCCAATAGGTATACTTATGCCCTCCAAGGCCCATGCGCCACTAGTAGTGCACTGTGACACCTAACTGGACACCTCTGCAGCCTATCTGGGCCACGTCATCCAGTTTTCTAATGACTCATTGATAGACCCATACCAACTCCACCACCATGTGTTTAGGCCTACAACCATTAATTATGCCCATGTACACACAAGGGCCCCAATTTCCTTATAGTCACAATTAACTTACGAGTTGTTGGTCTACCAATCCCTAGCGTGGACACGCTACTCGAGACCAGTCATGGGCATGACATTCTTCCCCCCTTATTCAAGTTTTCTCCTCATAACTTAAAACTGGGAAAGCTCCTCCTTAACCTTTCTTCACGTTCCCAGGAATCATCATCGTCCGTACATCCCTTCCATCGAACCAGGTGTTGGAAAAAGAGGGGTGTGAGAAATGAGAATAGCTAAAAAATAAACAAAAACAAATGAAAAGTGTTCATGCGCAACGGAATAGGCTATCTCACTCTTTTCCTAAGCATGACTACACCTATCAGACTCGAACAGAACGATAGTGATAGAAATCATGTTCGATCTAATTACGTAGCCAAACATTAAGCAACAAAACATCAGAATGAGCCAGACTGAGCTTGACTAATAATCAGTCACGAATCAGTTGCAAAAGGCAAGACTAAATATTAGTCGCGAATAGCTAGACTAATAATAATTTGCGAAGAATAGACTACCAGATTAAGCAATAAGAGAGTCAGACAGAATGTAGAAAAGCATAGCAATATTGACACAAATCTGAACGTAGAAGAAACAGAGCTGTAATCAGATTAAGTACAGCAAAATGTACAGGTCAATAATGCAGGTGAGCACAAGACAATAGCGGATGAAATTGTGTGCTTCACAAAGCTAATCCAACCTGAAAAATGAATAAACCTATTACTGACAATACAAAGAATCGATGCGTGAAAGCATCTACTTCGTCTCTCTCTAATAAGCTTCTGATACATGCTATATTTTTCACACACGCTGAATATGTAGATGGTATTTAATATATATACATAATGTTATAGGTGTGCATACGAAGAAAGTACAAAGTGGATGTGTTCTTTGTGGGAGATCGTGGGTGGCTATTGTCATTGTCAAATCTGATTGCACAGGGCATGGGATGAGCGTGAGAAGGCCGCGACATCAGCCTTTGCTGAAATGAACGTAGATGAAAATGCAAAAAATGGGACACTATGACAAATGCCTTAAAATTTGATTTACATGGTACCTTTGCTTTTCCATTAGGACACCTTCGGCATTTGTAGGGAAGTGTCGCCTTTTTTGCCTGCCACAAATCACGTGTAAAAACGCAGTGTCGTCTTTTTCACCTTTTTTGCTCTTTTTGCCTATGGAAATTTACTTGTATTTATGCAAACAGTCGCGGTTTTCGCATGTCTTATTTTACATGTAAATATGCAGATTGTGCGACAACACAAGTAAAATACAGCAACATGAATAGAGGTGGATTAAAATAGGATTTAGGAGGGTAGAGGAGATAAATCCAACACCCCCCCTTAATTTGGATCCATGAATGCCTTGATCTTCAGACTAAGCAATGCACAAAACTTGTTGTGTGCATTAGCACTTAATGCCTTAGTGAATATATATGCAACCATGTTCTGTGTTCTACAGTACGTTAAGCTTACCTCTTTATTGAGAATCTTGCCCCTGATGTAGTGATATCTGATTTCAATGTGCTTACTCCTAGAGTGAAATCTAGGGTTGGCTGATAAAGTCATTTTCTCTCTCTAGATTCTATTGATCTCCAGGCTTCCTTTAATCATGCCTAGATCGTTTAGGTGATTGCACATCGATCTGAGCTCTCAGGACTCCGCTAGAACCGATCAAAGATTTTCAGCCATAGGAACTTGGCGCCGGCTGGATTATGGTCACAGTGGCGCCGGGAGCAGCAGGGGCGCTGCTGGTGCCGAGAACAATGCTGGCGCCGGAAGTAAAGCTTGTAAAGGTAGCTTTACAGCATTCACCCCACCTTTATAAAATCTGATGTCCTCATCAGATGTCAGATTAAAGTAAATGTGTCTCCCAATCAAAATAACTATACATTTAAGCTACTTGGCACAGTACTCAATTTACTGGCCACTTTTTATTAACATTGAAGCTGGCACACCACAAGTCGGAGGCTCGGTTCTTTGTACTGAAAAATTACATAACTTAGAATATCTCTTTGTCTGGAAAAAGCGTAGGTTTTATATCGCTTTCGTAAAATCCAAGAACCTTATTAACTCGTGGCAGAGGCCTTTCTTTGAGATGTTCGTCCCTGTCGCTTCTGACTTTCGACTTTGGAACTCCTTTGAGCTCCTGATTTGTCCTTGACGCACTTTGTGTTGAGCTCCCTGAGCTCCAGATTTGATCAGTTCCGCACAGGTATCAAGGCTCTCTGAGCCAAAGGATTTATCGTTTGATTGCCCACCTTGTGGTCCACTCCGTGCCTTGTTGCTTCTGCACCTTGGTTTCTCTCCTCCAGCCTGATCTTGATACTTTTCCATCTTGGCTCTTTAAGGTAGGCAAAGATTGAGTACTCCGCAATGCACCTCTCACTTAGCTTGAAGTAGCTCTCTGAATCAGCCCAAATGTAACCATTGACCTCGTGGAAAGCCAAAGGGTCGCACCAGTTTGATCCGCATACGAACTATCTCTTCGCGTTTGTTTGAAGCACCATGTCCGTCGCGCAAAACTTGACTTTCACAATTCCATCACTGGTCAGTTGCCTCACAGTCAAAACAAGGAGCGTGCATCGAGCTTGGCTTCAAGTAGCTCTCTTTGAATCAGACACATGCACCCAGAGTTTGCACTAGTCCGATCTCAACGCGAACTGTCCCTTAGCGTCCGTTCGAAATACCAAGTCTCTCATGCAAGACTCGACTTTCACAGTTCCTTCATTGATCAGCTGCCTTACACGTAGCACAAGCCAACGTACTCATATGTTTCCTCATCATTGCTGGTCCAGAGTAAGCCTATAACAAGCTTTCCTTTCCACAACAAAAACTTGTCAACTTATTAGGTCCAAAGTTCGCCAGTCTCCTCGTGTGAGTATGGCTAGGTCACCTTGAATTTGCCCCCGTTTTGATCAACTTTCATTCAAAATTTGCTCCAAGAGAGAGGTGTGTGTGATAGTTCCCCTCCACTCATAAAATCAGTTGATCGGACTCAGAGTAGAGTTCTTCGGACAAAAAGCCTTTCCAACACTTTGCTTCTCATCTGCTACGATTATGGCTCGATCCAACTTGTTGCCAATCTCTGAAGAGGATCCTAGTGTTTCCCCTTTGAGAAAAAACCCAACTAATACTGGATATCACCCATGCTCAGTGAGTTTCAGTTCCGAAGGTGGCCGTCCTAGAATGAAGACCAACTGCTCCATAGAAGATCTCCCCTGAAATTGCCTTTTCCAACTTTTTGACTTCTTGCTCGCGTCTGGTGGGCATTGTCACAAATGAAACTAACCCAAGAAATGGGCTAGCCATCCATCCTTTGCAAACATTGAGTCGTTTCGTTGTCATTCATGTGCGAGTACTTGAACTGCAAATCCGCCCCACAGATTCTGTAGTCCTCTGCTCTGATACCACATGTAGCGCAGACATCCCAAAGGGAGCCGGGAACCACGCCTTAGCTTCCCAGCCTTCAACTCTTGCCATCCAAACCCACTTGACATACAAGCAGCCAACTCGCCAACAACGATAAGACTTAACCAACTTGAAGTTCCGAAAACCAACGTTGAGATCCAACCTGGCGCCATGCCAGATCGGGGGTCCTGATGTGGGTGACTTCCCTCCAAGCAAGCCGCCCGACATACATCAAACTTGACCAACTCGAAGCTTCGTTACAAAGGAGTAACATCCATTCCAAGCAAGCGGTCTGACTTACATCAGACTTAACCAACTGAAAGCTTCGTCATGAGCGCTGGAAGCCAACCTGGCACAACGCCAGACAGGAGAGCCATAAACAGGTAACTTCCACCCAAGCAAGCCATCCAACTCAACCGACAGGTTAGAGCCCGTTTCCCAAGATCTGCTAGCTTCAACTGTTTTCGTGAGCACGCTACACATGATCTTATTGGATGATTCTGCTTGCCCATTACCACGAGGATAATAAGGCGTACTGGTTCTGTGGATCACGAAGAATTCCTTCGACAGGACCTTGATGGTCTCGTTGATGAAATGGCTTTCGCGATCACTGACTAGTTCCACCGGGCACCCGAAGCGCACAATGATATTTTCATAAAGGAACTTGGCAGTGGTCCTAGCATCAGCTACTCTTACTGCCTTGGCTTTGACCCATTTGGTGAGGTAGTCTGTGGCTACGATGGAGCACAAGTTGCATGCTACACTGTGGGCATTCAGGACAGCATACACTGATCAAACACCTTTCCAATTGGTATATGGTCAGGATGTTGTGATGCCAGTAGAGTTTTTAGTTCCTTCATTAAGGATTGCCACTGTGCAACGTCTTAATGAGTCCAAATCTCTACAGCTACGCCACGAAGCTCTGCATAAACTCTGTGAAACACGCTTACTAGTTGTGCATGCACTGGCAGCTGAAAAGGAAAGATGCAAGGCTTGGCATGATCGCAGATTACAAAAGAAGGATCTTTGTTCAGGAGATATGGTCCTGATGTATAAAACCAAGGCGATCAAGGGGAAGTTAAAATTCATGGGCGAAGGTCCTTATAGGATCAAGAAAATTCTTAATCATGGGGCCGTGAACTTAGAACACCTTGATGGGACGCCCTTCGACACACCCATCAACGGTAGCCGGTTGCACAAGTACTGGCCACCACAGTAAGACAAATCCAGATTGGGGGTGGCATGTTACAAAAAGCTAATCTGCTCAGCCATCACCGCTAGATCTAAGGAGATCAAGCCAAATCAAGCTAAATCCATCAAGATTCAGCCAGATCTGACATGATCGAGAAAATCCATCCGAATCCAAGGAGGATCCAAATCTTGATAGGGTAAAAAAGGAAGCAAATCATCAGATTGACTGAGGGATCTACTACCAAGAATCCATGTTGGTTAAATAGTCGAAGGGTGGCCAAATAGTTGGTGTCGGCTGAGTCAACATAACATTGTCATCAATTTCTTTGTATTTATGTAGATTGTTAGAAAACAAGTGTATTTCTATAGAGTGTGCGACTGTACAAGTATTTACATACGACTAATGAATGGATGTAGATTAGCAATGAGATAAGGGATGGATAAGATAAAAATCTAGCATCCCCCCTTAATCTGGATCCTTGAATGCCTTGATTTGAAGATTCAAGATGGCCCAAAAATTTTCGTGTGCTTCTTGACTTAACCCTTTTGTAAATATATCAACTGCCATGTATTGGATTCTGTAAAATTTCAGACCTACATCCTTGTTGAGTATTATGCTCGTGATGTACTAGTATTTAATCTCGATGTGCTTGTTCCTAGAGTGAAATCTAGGATTGATTGATAATGCAATAACACTATTATTGTTGGACTAAATAATTGTTGCAGCAATATGGCTAAGACCAATGTCAGACAATATATTTCTCAACCAAATTGTCTCTTTAGTAGCTTGAGAGGATACAATGTATTATGATTCTGTTGATGGCATTGCAATGGAGGTTCGTTTTCGACTGTTCCATGATATTGGACCATTATTGAATAGTAAGACAACTCCAGGAGTCGATCTTTTGGTGTCGATGTCACCTGCCCAATTTGCATATGTATATCCATGAAGTGTATGGATATTAGATGAATTGACATTGGTGGATTATTCTCCTTCCTACTAATCTACTAATCGGTTTTTAATCTTCATTCAACTATTTATCCAGTTCTGTGGATTCTTCCGTGTTTTACACAGTTTGTAGAATTACAAGTGTTTTTACATAGTCTACAGAAATACATGGAGTTTGACAACAATGTTGAGAATTTTGTCTCACTACAAAACCCGACACTATCACCTTTTTGCTACAGTCAATTTTCTCTTAAAGCGACATTGTCAAAAATTGCAAGTAAAAATACAGTATCGCGTTTTTCGCATTTTTTGTCTGTCAAAAATTCTGGGTAAAAATGCAGTGTCGCGTTTTTTGCATTTTTCGTCTGTCAAGAATTGCGAGTAAAAATGCAGTGTCGCATTTTTCAAAGTGCCTCAAAATTTTAAGAAAATGACTTTGGCAAAGTGTGGGGCTACCCCAATATTCAAGAAATGAGCCGAGAGGAAGAACCGTACTCTGGTTGAATCAACCAAATTTTGTATGCTAGCGCATGCATTGCTGCCCAAGAGCTTATGGGCCGAAGCTGTCTACACTGCAGCTTACGTCCATAACAGATGTTTGACCAAGGCCCTCTTAGGCAAGACACCCCATGAGGTGTGGACAGGCTCTAGCCTTCTGTGAAAAACCTAAGAGTGTTTGGATGCGTTGCCTATGTTCGACTTCCAAGGTCTCAAGACCATCATGATTGGATATACTTCATCTGATAATACATACAAACTGTATGATCATGATACCCAGCAAATCTTGTATAGCCGGGATACAGTCTTTATCGAGGATCAGTTCATCGACATCAAAGACAAGGATATTGTTCTAGGAGAATCTTCATCACCTGTCATTGACACGACAATCAGAGCTTCAAGCTCAGGCGTATCCATTGTCGATCCACTATTTGACAACAAATCAGACGAAGACATTGCTGCTACCCAGCAACAAGTTCCAGGAGTGGTTCATCAGTCAATTCCTCCCAGAAGATCAAGCCGAGTGCGCACACAACCCACAAGGTATACTTTTGAGTCTGCATGTCTCTTGATATAAGAATCGACAATAGTCGAAGAGGCACTCAGCCAACCAGACTCTGATCTCTGAAGAGAAGCTATGGATAGAGAGTATTCCTCTCTAATCAAGAACCAGACATGGTCACTAGTTGATGAAGAATCATGTCTATAAACTCCATAAAGCACTCTACGGCTTGAAACAGTCTTCCAGAGCTTGGTTTCAAAGGATCAACACATTCCTCATCGAACAAGGTTTCAAACCAAGCACTGCTGATTGCAACATTTATTCCAAGTTGGTGCAACAATCCTTCATTTGTACAGTAGGATGTAGTCTGGATCTTTAAGGATCTGATCGATTTGATCGGCCAAAATGAATTTTAGCCTTTTACGGTGGTTTTTCCTTGATAAATTTTTACTCCTTGCACTGATTGACCTGAGATATTGACAGTACCTGGATCTGATGCAGATCTTTCCATTGATCTAGTCTGCGAGGGTTATCTTGTGCGAGGGTTCTTTAGCTGTTTTTGTAGGTAAAAAACTTGATATCTTTCAAATCTCTGGGAAGCAAGCTTCACAGTGGCTGGATGTGGGTCAGATCTCACTATAGAATTCTCTGCGAGAGTTAACTCTCGCAAGAAGTGAGAATTACACTGTCTACGAGAGTTCAAAATCAATTTTTGTGCTTGATCTTCACCAGATCTTCATACTAACTCTCGCAGGCCTCATCACTGATGTAATTTGACCTTCTAAATTGATTGAGAGGGTCTGCGAGAGTTCTTACTGGAAGGATTTATTAGATCTTCACTTTTTAGTGATTTTTTAGCACTTAAATCCAATTTTCTGCTCACTGGAATCAAACTAACTCTTGCAAGCTCTTCTGTGTCCTGGTCTTATTGAGATGGAGCGAGAGTTCTTGACCACTGATACTGAAAATTTCACTGTCTACGAGGGTTCACTGGTACTTTCCCGTCTTTTTTTCACTGGGAACTCTCGCACAGGCACTTAATCATCAAACTAACTCTCGCAAGATTCTCTGTGTCCTGGTCTCACTAAGATGGAACTTCAGAGGGCTCTGCGAGAGTTCTTATTAAGATTTGATTTTTTTTTGGATTTTTTCAAGGGTTTTTTGAATTTTTTATGATTTTTCTCTGATTTTTACAAGCTGCTTGGAACTAACTCTCGCAGGCTTCTATGCAGGTCTGGTATAGTACCCTGGAGCTGCTGCAAGTCATGCAAGGGTTAATTCTCACTAATTCTGGAGATATAAAAATCTGATGAGTTTTTTTTGGCTCTTTTTCCCTCCAAAATGCAAATTGGTGTGTTTTTTTGAGTTTTTTGGATGATTGATTTGGGTTTCAAGCTCTTAGAGGTTGTTCAGGGCCTCCTCTACCCTCTCACACCTCCTCCGCTAGCTGTGAACAGTCCAAACACAAAAAAATATAGAAAACTAACTCTAAACTCCCAAAAATCTACCTAAACTACTCTAAAAAGCAAAAAAATAGCTAAAATGCAACTAAACTAGTTAGTGGAAACCTATTCCCGACAACGGCGCCACTGTGGGGTCGATGATCTCTCGTAGTATAGCCCTTGCGCCTGTCAACAAAAGTTAGATCACTGGATAGGTGCCTAACTATGCATAGATGCTACTTTTAGTTAATTTCCTACTTTCTCCCTTAACTCTACTCACCACTATACTACTGAGTCTTTAACTCTACTCCCCTACACTAACATTCATCATAGTTTGGTTGAAGGGAAGGAATGGAGAAGAAGAGATTGAGAAGAGAAGAGAAAGAGAGAGCAAGAGAGTGAGGGTGGAGGTTAGCTCAGATGCTCCTTATGCTTGCTAATGGAAAAACATTCACTATTGGCAAACAATAAGCATGGAAATAGAAAGCAAGAGAAAACACAACCAAGAGCAATAGCAAATAGTGAATAGCAAATGAGGATGCTTCTCTTCCAAAAATGGTAGAGTTTTCTCCTTCTCATTAAGCATGGAAATAGTGTACAAATGGTGCCTTTTTATAAAATGGGGAAGGCCCTTGCCCCTCAATCTTATTGGCTAATATTCACAATGATCCTAACCATTCATCTTGGACCCAACTTGATCCAAGGGTCCAGAAAAAGTACATTAGAAATCACAAGATTCATGTGAGTCCCAATTTGGACCCAACTCTAAAAAGTGATCTCTAAGTTTAAAAATGACATTGGGCCTCTAGTTTTATCTTAATTACAAGGCCCAAGTCAAGTTTATTTTATTTACAACTTGAATTGCATGCTCATTGGGCCATGGGCTTATACACGCAGGATGCCATGCCCTCGCAACACATTTTATTGGAGGATTTTATTTATTTACACTTTGTTGGGAATACCCCCAACAGTTAGCTGAGTCTCTGATCTGGCAACTAGCTTAGTGATGGCTTTCCTTCATATCTAATACTCACAGGTGTAGTGAAGGCTTGCAAAGTAGTAGCAACGATGGTCATATGTATTATAGAGGTAGCGATGTTAATAATCACATCTCTCAACTCTCTTTTGGAAATCAGCAATAATCTTTCAGTATTTTGAAAGTCAACGTTCGATTCCTCAACGACTATAATGTGATTGAATGATTAGATGGCTCACTCATCTAGCAACGATGGTAGGCCAGCTCTCCAAATATCTTGCATGGAAAACTGGGTTCTAACTCACAAAGCAAAGATAATTAAGCACCCATAGCCAAGATATCTCAAGCTTCCAATGGAGATAGTGAGTCAATGGCACTCTTCAAAGTTCATTTTGAGTTTTGATTTTCAACAGAAATGTCATCATACCGAGCACGCTTCACTAGCTTTTTCTAGCTGATATCTCATTTTACATGTATCAGGCAACGATGGATTACCCTTTATGGCTCGATAGGGAGTAGCAACAAGATAGCCATACTGGATCAATCAGTGAGAAAAAGTGGTAGCTCTACATCTTTGATGTTGGAGCTGGTTATGATCTTCATTCAGACCTCAAGAGCCCTCAGTCTCACACTATTTCACAAAGAACATAACATTAAATCTTAACCCTAAAATTTACAAATAACATAATATTAAATCAAACTCTTCTATCTATATTTTCTTGCTCTCTCTCTCTCTCTCTCTCTCTCATGTCTCTCACACACATCCTTCTCTTCCTCTCTCATTCACTCATAATCATAAATCACTAAGACACATATTTGTGTTTAACTACACAAAATATACAATACAAGGAAGATAGTGTACAAAAAAAAGTTACAAAGAAAGAAAATGTTAGTTGCACATAACAAAACAAAAGAATCGTACTTGGATTGAGACAAATGGAATTGATAGAGTTGAGAAGAAGCGCCAAAAGCCGATCTCCAACAATCTCCTGCAAGAATAAAAAATAAGAAAACCCTAGAAAAATGACGTGACTTTGAGAATTCGATCACGGACGTCGGATTTCGACATCTGTATTATTCGTCGGAATCCGACTTCCGCTTTGTGCTTTTTTGACAGGTGACATCATCCATTTAAAAAGTTGCAGTCTCCGAAATGGGATGTCAGATTCCGACATTTTTATTGGCCGTCGGAATCCGACGTCTGTAAAAAAAAAAATTTCGGCAAATTTTTTTTTCGACAATTTTTTTTTTGTGTGTTGGATTCCGACGTATTATTATGTCGGATTCCGACGGATTATGAAACTTTTTTGAATCCATCGGAACCTTGTGTCAGAAATCGCACATTTTGTTGTTGTGAACCCAGGATGGAAAAGTCAAACAATAAGTGGAAGAAGCAGTTCTTCGACGAGCTGGAGGAAGAGGCATTCAAACAGTCAAAAAAAAAAAAACAAGAAGAAGTTCGTGGTAAAAGGCAAAGCACGGTTGGTAGTGCTGAAGCAAAATTTGTGTTTTCTTTGAAATAAACTCGGGCACCGTGCTAAACAGTGCCTCGAACGGAAAGCAAAGTCGTCAAGTTTTATGGCAGTGGATTTATTGGCAAGTAAACTAGAAGTCAATTTGTTAGATAACTGTGCTTGTGCTTGCAACTTTAGTACACTTTCTTTCAAGCCTAATGAATTGTTTCGTGTGAGAGGCAATATATTGAGGAAATACGTAAATGTGCTATTTGATTCAGGTAGTACTCACAATTTTTTGAATGCTTGACTTGTGTAGAAGCTTTGAGTGCCCACCATGGCCAGTGATCACTGTTATGTGGTCCGTCTTGCCTCAGGGTCGGACACTGAGATATGGGATGTCAAAGTCTCAAACTTAGAGCTTCGGATGCAGGACCATGTTGTTCCGTTGGCCTTCCATGTAATGAATCTAGATAGGACTGATGTGATCTTGGGCTATGAATGGTTTTTTGACAAATCAGATTCTTTAGACATAGATTTTAAAAACCATACTATGGTATTTATGAATAAGTTTGATCACATTGTCTCTATTTTTGGAGAGACCGATGTACTTCCATCGTCGATCATTGAGAAACTTCATGATTCTGAGTATGAACGCTTTACACGTGTTCACACCAAGTCTTTTTACTAAATAAAACGCCTAACGGTTTAAACTTTTCACACTCCTCTTTGATTAATATGAACTGATACGGACCAATTGACCGTAAGCTGATCAGTATGGCACTCGCTCTGATACAGTGTTATAACTGCTTGGCCTATCGCTAAAACACTGTATGTTTGGGAAGATTGGACTATGTTTTAAAATGCTATTCAAAGCTGTTAAGTAGTATAACTTCTTTTGGACATGAATAACAACTGTCGTTCAGCTCCTGTCTTCCTCACTAAACTAACTTGAGCAGTTTTGTTTTGTGGGATGGTGGCAGGTATCAGCTGGACGTCTTGAAAGTGCTTATGCTTTATAGTGCTTTCTAGTATTGTATTTTGGTTTTAAAATCTCGTATGCATTGTGATGTTGGTGATGTGAATGTGTTTTCATGTTTTAACACAAAAAATTCGCATCATGAACAACAGCTACTACAAGATTTAAAACAAGAGTTTAGTGAAGTTTTTTCAAAATAGCTACCTTACGAACTACCACCCGCTCGGTCGGTGGACCGTAAGATAGATCTCTTGCTCGACAGCCGTCCTATCTTCAGACAACCATATCGGTTTAGTCAAAAGGAACTTTTGTTGTGATCCATGTTTTGAAATCATGGAGGAATTATCTGTATGGTAATAAGTTCGTGGTTAATACAAATCACCAACCTTTAAAGTGCTTCTATAATCAGAATGATTTGAGAGGTCGTAAGGCCAGATGGGCAAAACTCATGCAAGAATTTGACTTTGAAGTGCGGTATATCAAAGGCACCTCTAATCATGTGGCTGATGCACTAAGTCGAATTGGTAAAGTGAACGAACTTTTCTTCATTGACTTTTATCTCTCCCTGAGAGGTCTTTGTGAGAAAGACCCACATTTTGGACCAATCTGGAATAGGGTTCTAGCAGTTACATCAAGCGGGACTGATGATCACGGTGATTAGTCTGGGGGGAAGGATAAAAAAGGTGCTGATAACTTCTCTATCCGTAATGGACTTTTGTTCAGGAAAGGGAAGGTTTGTGTGCATGATGTGGCCCTCTTTTCCCAACATGGTATCAGAGCAATTTTCTATAGTCTGATAAGCTTCAAAGGTAACAAGACTCTACTAACCGATAGAGTAATTGTCTTATTGTTATGTAATTTTGCACTAGATTTTCATACTTAAGTCACTAATAGTTATTCCTATCACCTAGACTAATCTTCCACATGGATTCCCAAGGGAAAGCCAGTCCTATCATGGACAAGCTTGATGGAGCCAAGTGCCATCTGTGGAAATTTAAGATGAAAACAGTGCTAATGGCTAAAGAATTGTATGACGTTGTTACAGGTGCACAAGGGAAACCCGAAGCTAACAACGCAGTAATTGCCAGATGGAAGCTGAAGGATGGCAAAGCGTTCATGTTGATCATCCTCAACATTTAGGATACTCAAATTGGCCATGTATCCGAAGCCCATACATCCAAAGAAGTCTGGGACATCTTGAGCACATTATATGAAGTGCGAAATATAGCTTCCAAGCTACATCTTAGGAAGAAATTTTACTCCCTCAAGATGATGAATGGTGATTCCCTGCAGAATCACATCAACCAATTCAAGAACTTGCTGAAGCGAATAGCCATTGTCGGATCTATCATAGACGATCAAGACGTAGTGACTTAAACTTCAAGATCCGACAATCCTGAATTTCATGGTTTGTCCTCTTGTAGTACTTGCAGAAGAGTCTCTTCTTGTTTTGAGCAGGTTGTATATTCTAGACCTTTTGTGACTGTTTATAATTGGTGTCGATTTGTTTGACAACTTTCTTCTTCTATTGCTTCTTGGTGTACTTTCTTGAGAATAATGCGAGTAGTTGATGGAGGATGAGGATGTTCCATTCCTCCTTGTTTCCTCTTGCAGCAGCATGATTATGACTATGGACAATGTAATATCTGAGTGTGTGGAAATAATCATCACCCAACTTTTATATGAGGATGACAGACTAGACAATAGGGTCATTATAGCGTTAGAGTCTTCGATCATTGAACCTATTGTCGCCATTTGCTCTAATAGAGTCTTGAATTGATTAATGTGATTCTAAACAAAATCACCTTCTGACATTTTGAGTGAGAAGAACTTTCTCCTCAGATATAGCCTTGAAGTGACATCTCTCACTTCGTAGAGTGTGTTCAATATATCCCAAGCTTCTTTCGAAGATTGGGCTTGTTTGATGTGGCCAATCTATGTGTCGGAGATGTTAAGGGTGATCAAGACGAAAGTCTTGCCATCATTGAGCTTCCACTTGGAAATGGCTTGCTCATTGACACTGGGAAGTAGTAAAGCTCCTTGGCCATCAGTATTACTCTCATCTTATTTCCATAAGTGGTAATTCGAACCATCGAGTTTGTCTACCATTAGAGCAAACTGTGATTTCGAATCCTTTCAGAAGTTTAGGATGAGTGTATGCAAATAGTAGACTGTATGACTGGAAACAACTATAGTAAGTGTCTACTCTTTATCAGAAAAATCGTTCTGATAATGTAAGCTCTAAATTCACTTTAATAGAATCAGAGAGTAGAAACCTGGCTCTGATACCATGTTGAAATTCGGTGTGTGAACGTCGCGACAAAGAGAAGCGAGTGGAGAATCCTCGGTGATGCAACTACGTTAGGTAGACTTCGACATATTGAAGTCTGCCCTACTTGATCACAACTTCGAAGTCACTCGATCTATACGGTCGATTCCATAGCCATGCACGAAGTGGATTTATTTAAAATTAGCTTTGCGGAAGCATATTAAGTGCGGGAATTAGAACGTCACAATCGACTTTGACTATCAGTCATAGGAGACAATTTTAATCTACAAATAAGTTTTATCTGCAAACAAGAATCAATTAGAACAGAAATAAAATAAGCATTCAATACAATATACACGACCTAGATTACTGGAACATTGATTATTGAGTCGTGAAGAAATACAGTCCGAATGCAGACAGAGTCGCGTTCTTTCTGAAACAATACTTTGTGATAACGGAGAGAAAGAACAAAACAATTGCGCTCTGGATGTTCGATTGATCTGCTAAAAGTTCTAACCGAGCAACTAATGAGTTGCTGGATATATACACATGGCTAACTAATGAAGAGAATGCTTAGTATTTAATTTACAAATAGGATTAAGGCATTGTTGTTGACAGTCGCATTCAGACAGTATCTGATTCTGTTGGAGATTCTGTCTGGTCGTGGTGAAGGTACTGTTGAGCCGCCGAATGTTCGAGTGGACTATTAGAGTTGGTAGTGACATATGACTAATTGGTAAAGTCAATTTGTCAATGTCCAACAAATAGTTAGTGTCGAATGTATAGTCAATGTGTCCGACGAATAGTCGAGGTCGGCTGAATAGTCGAAGGGTGGCCGAATAGTCGGTGTCGGCTGAGTCGACAGAACACTATCATCAATTTCTTTGTATTTCTGTAGACTATTAGAAAGCAAGTGTATTTCTACAGAGTGTGCGACTGTACAAGTATTTACATACGGCTAATGAATGGATCTAGATTAACAATAAGATAAGGGATGGATAGGATTGAAATTCGACAAAATGGACTAATTTGATACTTTTATTTGCCTTAGCAGCTAAATTTGAATGAAAAGTTCATAGACAGATGTTAAATCTACATTTCTTAAAGACAGTTTGGATGAAAAAAAATATAGGCACAACTTGATGGCTTTGTGATATAGGGAGAAGAGGGAAAGCTATGCAATTTACATAAAGCTTTGTATTGCTTGAAGCAGGCTCCTTGTGCTTGGTATGAACGCATTGATAAATATTTTAGAAGCCAAGGTTTTGTGTGTACTTCATCATGTTGCAACATATACATTCTTATCAAGGATGGTTCTATACTCTTTATAGTAGTTTATGTGGATGATTCGATCATTCTTAGTAGTGATGATAATCTGGTGAAGGAAGTAAAAGCAAATCTTTGTGGAAAATTTGAGATGACAAATTCGGACATGATGCATTAATGCTTAGGTGTGGACGTCTGGCAAAGCGATCAAGGAATTGCACTTATTCAAACAAAGTATGTTGTTGAGTTACTCAAGAGATTTTGCATGGAGGATAATAAGGTATCATCTACTTCTATTGAAGTTATCGCAAAACTCTCAAAGTATGATGTTAGTAAATCTTTTGATGCTATTGAGTATTGTTTTCTAGTGGAAAGTCTTATCTATTCAAAAATTACTAGACAGGATATTTGCTATGTCGTGGATCAGTAAGTGAATTTATGCATACACTTGAACTAGTCACATTGGAAACCAACTAAGCATATTCTTAGGTATGTGAAGGATAAAAACAAATTTTGGCTTATTCTAATCCCATGATGGTCACCATGAAAAAGTTGAGGGCTATGTTGAGGCTTCTAGGGGGCTTCAAATTCTTAATTGTTGAAATTTTTTGTTGTTTCCGAGGGTTCTTTAAGTTTAGGGCGTAGAAATTAACGGAAACTGGCAAAAGAGTTTGCAAAGGAGGGAAAGAGAGTAAGTGTTGTTAAGGGTTTACCTTTTTTAGGGTTAGGGTTTTTTTTAGGGTTGTGAACATAAAAATAGCAATAATATTGTGAGTTGAGAGAGAGAGAGAGAGAGAGAGAGAGAGCGAGCGAGCGAGAGAGCGAGAGCGGGGGGAGAACTGGGACATGGGAGCCTCGGCGCTGGTGCGACCATCGCTACTTCTGGTCGCTGTGGAGGTCTCAGCTGCTGCATGTCTAGCAACAGCATCGTCATCCTCTTTTTCATCACAACCATTATGTCTGCGTGATTTTGGAGCAGCATACAAAACATTTGCAGGCTATCAGCTCTCCGCCTTGACGCAACCCTTTGCCATTCCGTGCTCCTCCTCCTCTCTTGTTTCTTCTAGACGGCAGCAAGCGCAATCCCCCATATTTACTAGTGCAGTAACGTCGGAATTGGCAGCGGCCAGCATGGCCATCCCCACGGAAGAGGCAGTGCAACAAGAACAAGGCGTGATGAACCAAAAATTTCAGGTGCGAATCCAGACCAAAGCGCTGCCTTCTAATAAGTATTAAGTACATGTTCATCAAGCAACCAAGCTCCAGTGGAAGTCAAGAGTGGTGATTTCCTTTCTCAGCATCGAATAAGGGTTAATTGTAGAATTTGAATGCAGCTCATAATATGTCAATCATTGCAGTGTTGCTAATTTTTTGACTAAGTAACATTTAGGCTTTACGTTTATGGAGGAAGAACTCTTGTTTGTGAAATATTCATAGCTTTGGTGTTTGAGTCGTAGCATTTCTTCCGGCTGAGTCTTGCCCCACGCTATAAATTAGCTTAGTTCAGTTTCGAATTATTTGAAAGAAAGTCCAATGTTGGCACTAATCTTGGGATATCACGAGGTGAGTTAGGTATATTGTAGCGCCTCGTTTATGCATCACTGGAGGCACAGACCTTGCATGCTTTGAGAGGAGCAGGACGAGTCCATGCATGCGATGCCGCAAGTACAAGTCAAAGGCCCGATCAAAATTCAAGCCTTTAGTTTAAGTGTATTTAGAAGCCGGAAGTGTATACTGATTAGGCTCTGTGATTCAGAATCTGGTGTACAAGCTGAAGTTGAAAGAACTTTAGTGTCGTTTGGACAGTTGAAGGTTGAAACTTTATGCCAAGAAAAGTCCTATAAAATCCTTAAATGCTCTCTTGAGTTTTCTTAACTTTTTAGCTTTATACTTTTGGGTTTTTTAATTTTTGAAAAATAAAGAGATAGATACAAGTCTTGGTGCAACAGGTTCTGATCATTATGTCTGTTTGAAGTTTGCACCGGCCCTTCATAACCATGAGAATCAAGGATGTAATTAGTTGATTGATTGACTCTAGAAAAGAGCTTTGGAAATGAATGGAATGTTTGTTTTGCTATGAATGCTTATGTTCTTGCGCTCTTTACTGTAAACAGACCGAGTTTATGGTGGACATGAAGTGCGAGGGCTGTGTGCAAACAGTCCATAGCAAGCTCGAGGGATTGGAAGGTAAACAATGTTCTATTCGTTTGAGTTATATGTGTAGTGCATACAAGATTTCCTAATTTTTTTTAGTAGTATCTTGGAACAACTAAGATCCAAGTCTGATTTTTTATAAAGAAACGATATTCCTTTGGCGTGGCTAAAGTTGATATGATTGATTAGAATTTTTGGAACTTTTGTGCTTGTTAATCAAAGAAAATGTAGGATGTTTATGCATGATAATACTGTTGGAAGGTCTAGTTGTGGAGATTCAAGAAAAATATTTCTATATTTTAGGGGCTTTTCAAGTTAGTAATTATTGACAATCTATTGGGTCCAAAAGGATCTTGATTTGTGGGGTCATAAGACAAATTGTGTCATGTCCTACATGTAATTAGCCCATGTGCTCCATAGTAACTCATGTTAAAATAGTCATGGCACTAAATTAGAACGAGACTAGTCAGTAGGATAGTTCATAAGAAGGCATAAACTATATTTGTGAATGGGGGGACTTGTAATAGTGGTTGTAAGGCCCAATTTAGCCTAATAAAGCCCCATACTCAAAGTAGAGGCACAAAAGACCACTATTAATAAAGGAGGTCTTGCAAATTTGGAGGCTATTCAACATTTGTCTAATTTAATTTTTTTTTGTGTTTTGGAGCTCCTCTTTTAGAGCTTTCTTGGAGATTGTGGTTAATGTGCCTACCATCACATGAAAACTGATCATACTCTAGTTTGAGGCTTGATGTATTGAATGATCACTAATAATGGAGATTTCTATCTGACTTTGCCTAATTGGGTGAAATGTTAGGATGCTATAATTGGCACACGACAAGTCTGGTATCCGAGCATTAGATTCTTTTCCCATTAGATTTGGTGCTTTCCTTGACGTTTTACTGAATGATCTAGTCACTAGTTATATGGTTTTCTTGATTTTTTAATCTTCAAAATGCTTTGAGTCAATTTCAAACCTATTAATCATTGTCGTTTTGTATGATTCAATGTTTAAAATCAATAGCTCTTGATCTTGGCTTCTGGGAGGTATTGATTTTTTTTGGATTTGGATCTATAATGGCCTTTGTAGTGAAATCATTAAAATCTTAGTTCGAGCTATGGTCGTAGCCTACATTTTGAATGGCTAAGATTCGGAAAAGTTATGGAGTTTCTTTCTCGTGGAGGTTGTGTGTTGAAGAAATTCAGAGGTCTCTTGGGAAGGTGGGAGAGACAATAGTATGAAAGGGGACATTTCGAAACCGGATTTTGGGCATGAATCAAAATTTTGAATCAATTTTTTGACACCCACATTGAACTAGACATTTTGAATGGCCATTAATCTTAAGGCAACTTCACTACAACCTTAAATTCTAAGACAACCTTTAAAAAAAAAAGTCTCACATAGGCGGCCGCTAACGTCATCGTGATGTCATAAATTTTAAAAAAAGAAACCTTGCTTCGCGCGCCTAGTAGTGCCTCTGCCTCGCCAACCTCGTGTTGCCTCGTGCCTTGTTGCCTCACCACCGCTTCGCCAATTTGTGAGTAACTGACCTTTAAAAAAATTGTGCGCATTACATTTTTTTACAATTTTCATTTGTCCTACGAGCACATGGAAGAGCCGTTCGGAAAAATTTCGATGATATTTCAAAGTTTTTTAATGGCTCTTCAATGTTTAACAAGTGAATCTCTTGAGTATTTGAAAAAGTTTGCTCACGGCCCATTTCTAAGTTCAAAATTGTTTCTTTCGCCAATTCTTTTCAACCTAACATAACTTACTCATTTGAACTTGAATTTCGAATCAAAAGTGATTAGTTCAACATGCACAACAACATGCAACCATCAATACTTCCGTAAACATAACACATTAATAAGAAAATCTTACAGTTCAAACTTCCTTTTATCAAAATTTTGAACTCTCATGACTTCTCCATTTGAGCTCAAGCACAAGCTACAGTTTATAATTCGACATAGTTAAGCAATTGTGTAGTTTTTTGAAACCATTTATGGAGAAAATGTTCTTCCAACGTTGGTGCTTTGTTCAACAAACTGGTTCTATCCAAGATTATAATCACTAATTTTTGCAATTGATTCTTAAGGTCAAGTTGGATGAGTGCACGTTTACACCATTTTGTTCATGGATTATAAACTTAGATTGGAGTTGATGTCGAAGCAGCTAGGTGTATGACCTTGGAAATGGGCTATGCAACCTAGCTTTGGTTCATGAACTTAAATACTCTTTGACAGTTGGACAATATAAAAATAGGCAGCTACTTCAATTTACTTATTTTACAACACAATTGGAGCTCGAAAGACTCAATTTGGTACTTCACAACTCTCTAAGCTAAATAATCAAACAAGTGATCTAAGGGAGAATAGAAACAACAATAATTCCAACAGGGGTATGAATATTGTTCAATTTTCGAATGTAAAAGTTGGTAATAAATTTGGTGCTAAGGCTAACCTTACTACTACTACTGTAGTTTGCAAGGACTTTGTTGTTAATGTCAAGAGAAATGGGATAAAGATTATTGGAGGTGTGCAAATTTCAGAAGCAAGATGTTTGGCTAATAGCTATGACATGGAATTCCAATGACAAAAGTCAGGAATAGGATGATGAGGATGAGAACTTGTTGAATGCGGATGATCTACATATATCAATATGAATCGTTTGATAGTGAAGTGCCAGGAGATGAGAATGAAGGATGACATATACATCAAATATGTTCATGTCTTTAAATGCATTCAATGGATCTCATTCTTTTGGAACCTTCCATGTTAAGAGCAAAAGTTAATGGGAGGGAAATTTGTATTTTAATCTATAGTGGTAGCACTCACAAATTTTTAAGAGCCGTTCATTAGGAGCTGTAATTTATCAACTATGAAGACCCCTAACATATTACGTGTTTAAATTGCTGATGGAAATATTATCACTTGTGATAAAATCACAATAGAATCCAAGATTCAGATGGAGAACTATGAGCTGAAAAGTAATGTCTATGTGGTTGATATGGGACCTATCGAGATTCGATATGATACTTGGTGTTCAATGGTTACAAACGTTGGGTGATGTGACTTTCATCAACTTTGAGCAGGAACACAGGTGGAGAAAGAAACAGATAGAAAAATCAAGATACTACGCTCAGAAAAAGGGGGAGAGTATTTTTCTACTGAATTTCAGGTGTTTTGCAAGGATCATGGTATAAAGAGACAATTTGCAGCACGGACACGCCTCAACAAAATGGAGTTGCTGAAAGGAAGAACCCGTATATTGTGGAAATTGCGAGGAGTATGCTCAAGAGTAAGAATCTTTCAAGTATGTTTTGGGGTGAAGCAGTTAAGACAATGGTTTATTTTGAATCAAAGTCCTACAAAGGTTGTAGAGAATCAAACTCCAGAGGAAGCTTACACGGGTCGGAAACCAGATGTAAGTCATTTGAGAGTGTTTGGAAGTATTGCTTATGCTCACATACGTAAGGATTCAAGGAGAAAAAATATTCATTGTTCACTGTTCAAATTTCAAACTTCACGAATCAAGAATTGGGAAATTGGAAATTGGAATTTGGAACGATGAATCAGGAATCAAGATTAAACGTAATGTGCATAGTGGCAATTTGCAATCATTTTTGGCAAAGAGCAATTTCCAAAGGCAAGTTTTTGATGAATTGTGTGGCTTGAACAATCAATTATCATTTTTGCATATGACAATAAACATATTACATAACAAGTTACAAGTTGAAAGCTAACAAGAATAGTCAAATTTCAGATTTTAAAGTTCACCCGCTCTTGCATGTGCAACATTGGGGACGGGGTGCATTGGCATCCTTTGCAGCTGTAGCGTTGCCAGGTCTCAGCAACCCAATGTCTCGTGGCGCCTATGTGCAAGCAGCTATATCGTAGCCACGCACTGCCAAGAGGTGTGCTTGAATCCGCAAAGGACCGCCTATGTGGGTGATGTTTCAATCCCTGCAAGTGCACCTCTTTGTACCTGAGCTGCCGTATCCTCTTGCAACCGTCACATGCTCCCAAGTAGGATCTCTTGCCTTCACCATGACCTCGAATTTTGATTGTGCCTTGAAGCCAAGTTTCAAAAATCAAAAAAATCTATCCTAACCAAGCTAACTTCTAACTTCTAACTAAATTCTAAAAAGTTCTAAAAGTTCTAACTTCTTACACTATTACCCTAAGTACTAACTATAAACTAACTCTCCAACGTCCATCATTCTCTCCTCCCTTCTCTCCTCTGTCACCCATTCACTCCTCTCTCCACTCTATTGAGCTCAAGCCTCACTCTTCTAACTTTCTGTTCACCTCATTCAAAGTTTAAACTTCACTCTCTAAACTATCTCTCATCATTCACGCTCTCTCCCTAAATCCACAATGTACATTCTCTCTCCCCTATCAGTCATTATTCTCTCCCCTAATTCTACACTCTCCAAGTCCCTCAAGAGCAAAGGTACATTTCTCTCTCTCTCTCTCTCTCTCTCTCTCTCTCTCTCTCTCTCTCTCTCTCTCCAAACCTGAAATGAATCGGGCCCTTGCTGGAAAATAGCCTGGAACCGATTCAGGTCCCCAGTCGATTCGAATCGGCCGATTCCGATTTGGTTCGGAATCGCCAATTCTTTGCCTACGAATCGGCGATTCGTGCAACTATATGACCAACAACAGGCATAAGTTGTGCACCAATAACAAAGGGTCACGTCGCGCCAATAGGACATTGACGCGTGGCACCAAATTGACCTATAGCTCTAGACCAATGTTTTGTCCCAAAGAACAAGACCGTCATTTCAGGTATTCCATTACATGCCCTTATGGGTATGTAACATGCCCTCCCCCTTTAAGAGCCTCCTCCTAAAGGGAGCAAGCCAGTGAAGTTCATCCTTAAATAGTCTTCCCTTTCCCATGTGTCCTCCTCATCTGACTAGCCTTTCTAGCGTACCAGAAATTTAGAAACCAAACGGTTTCTCAGTTGGTGTCGACAACCTTCTCTGGCACCGTTGGTACAATGGTAGTCAGATTCTCCATTTTAACTAGTTCACCTTCCCGACTTAGGGAATCCTACATGGAAATTTGAAAACTGGATGAACCCCAATTCCAATCGGAAGATCTAGTTGATAAGCGACTTGGTTGATTTTTTTTACAACCTTATATGGACCGCTGTATCATGGAGACAGCTTATCCATTTCCCTAGGGCCCGTCCGCAGTACCTTCGGATCTTTAGGGATTTTAAGATACACCCAAGTTTTGACCTCAAATTCTCGAGATGAGCGACCACGGTTAGCATAAAACTAAACTCTATCTTGAGCGCTTTAAATGCTATCTTTGGTCACTTGTAGCATTTCTTGCATTTCTTGTAGGAAATCCACTACAGCTTGCACCTTGCACCTTGAGACCTTTGAGTTCAACAAAAATTGGCGAATGTGGTTGAAAGCCATAGATCAACATAAAAGGACTGAATTCAGAGCATATGGCCCCAAACCCTCAGTAAGTGAGCCCTAACCCTGGTAAGTGATCTTGTGAAGAGACACCACAATGCAAGCATCTCCATTTGCGCACTCCTGTGCCATGGTGTGTAGCCACATCCCCCTCGGTAAGTTCAACCTCGCCCCAAAGGCCTCGGCCCCGCACCGGCATCGTGTCGACACGAGATCAAACCTGCAAACAAAAATAAGTAGGCAACCGTTCAGTAGAAGAAAACACACTGCATTGAAAAACATTACCAGCCTAAAACAGAGCTCAACACATCCGAGCACACGTCACATTGATTTTAGTAAAATCATAGCAAGAGCCAAAAAACACACGAGATTAGGGGGAGGGATAGAATCATTTCAGTTTGAGTGAAAACGGGCGACTGACGCTAGCGTGGGAGTCCTTGCAGGCGTAAAGGAGTGCAGTGCATGCCTAAACCACGCTATTGGTAGATACTTGGCCCCAAAGCCAAGTGGCAACCCTTATGGGCATCACCTTGCCCTCATATCAGATGGCCACCACCCTCCCTATGTCACCTCACCCAAGGGTCACTTGGGTTACAACTTACCTTCACCTCAAATCACCTTTTTCATTGCTGAGTGATCAAGGTACGTATTGATAGTAACAATGACAAAAATTAATACATATCAAAGCCAAGTAAAACATAAATCTAGATGTCATGTAGCGGCGTAGCATCCGTGCATTGCTAGACAACACTCTCTCTGCCAAACGCTAGAGCTTTGGCATGGAGCGGCGCTGGCAACCCACCATGTCATAGGATGTAGCTGGTCCTCCCTCCGTGTGCACCGGTCTCGTGCAAAATGCCCCATGAATCGCTCGAACTTTAGCAAGTTTGCCACGAGGTTGCTGAGGCATTGACCTGCTTGCAAAAGAACAATTTCACATGTCAATGTGCGTAAGGCATGAATCATTGGAGCACTCTAGAGTTCCATTAAAAATGTCTAGAATACCTAGTCCTGGATAAACTCGCTCTGTATACTCCACCCATCCTCGTTGGAGCTCCTCATCCCACTGTCTGTCGATGCACCACGGGGGTGCACCATGTGGGCCCACCGCGTGGATGGGTCTGTGGAAGTAATCCCACCTCTCTTGCCAAATGTCTAGTAGCTCCTACCTTATGCAAAAACAACATAAGATGCATTACAATCATTAGTCGTTTGTCATTCAAATTCAAAAAACGAAATAAAAACACAACATAGATAAGGGATAGGAATTGGACCTGGCTTCGTCCAAGCGGGATTTGGTCAGTGCCTCTCCAATTTTGTCCATAAACTCGTATATGGACCAAGAGCGCACCCCTCTCGGTCTACTAGGCGCAACACATAGAATACAGGCCTCAGTACCTCAATGAGCTCATGTCCAAAACTCATCTCCAAATACAGTCGTCTGAAAATGAGTGGCATCCTCACTATGGCCTTTGAACTGGTCAAATCCAAGGCTGGCCACCATCCTCTGCAAATGGTCTCGCACAACCACCAATCGCTCGAGAACACGAAGTAGTAGCCAATCCGAGTGGGTGCCGACTTCTTGAGATCCAGGGGTGAGAAGTTGCGAAACAAGGCCAACATGCGCTTCTTCCTCATAACAAAATTGACCACGCGCACGGCCTGAGCCGTGGTTTTTTTGCAAGACAAATGTCCAATACAAATTCATTATGAGCCGAACAATGCAAGGAAATGACAACGACTAACCAGACATAAAAGATAGGAAAGAAGGCTAAGAAACTATATCTCATGGGTCCACAAGAATGTGCACATATCATGGACTAGTAGATCGATAGAGTGTGCATCACATGGTGTCCACACAATTGAGGGGTGCTCATGCATCAACAACTCTCCCATCTGCTCGTTGTTCGTGGCGTTGTTTGTGACAACTTGAACTAGGTGCTCGACCACAATCTCTTGGATAGATGAATTCACTACATCGTAGATGAACTCTGTGGTGATAGCTGCACCCTCACGAGTGGCATCCACTCGTAAAAAACAACAGTGCCAAAAGGGCAAGAAACCATGATGTTCGTGACGGATTTGTGACGAGTGTCAGTCCATCCGTCGGACAATATGGAGCAACCGTAACTGCAAAACAAATCCGATTACACATAAGTTAGGCTCTATACTTGCTGTATGAAACCACACCTGCGAGCAAGATTTTTCAAACTTACAAGCAAGATGCAACAAATGTGAAAGAAACTTGTGAAATGAAGACAAAAGTTAAAATAGATTCTTACATTTGCCAGGTTGCTCGAATAGGGCTTAGCTCTCATCTAATGGTCTCCTTGTCCTTGTGTAGGAGACGGGTGCGTATCGCCTCTCTCCTAGGAGGCCTCCATGAAGCATGCACTGATGCCAATTGGAGGATCATCTCCATCATATCACTTTTTCTTAATTCACCTCTCTTGCTCTTGAAAATGGATCCTAATCCTACCAAACAGCTTATGTCCCCCGCTAAAGAGGTTACTGCATTTACTGCTACCTAAGATCCCGATGCTATGTTGCTTGCAATTAACAATCTACAGCAACATATCATTGATATGCAATCCAAACACAATCGGGATCAGTAGGAATTGAAGGAGTTGATGCAGTTAAGGCAACTACTGCATCAATCCTTGTTCACCCTTGAAGTTTTTGCTGGGGAAAAGAAGGATAGAACCCCGAATGCGGTCTTGCAGTGGTTGGATCGACGGAATTCGCACTTCTCCATGCACGATACATTTGACGACAACAAGATCAATCTAGCTGTCATGTACTTGCGAGGTAAAGCTTTTACGTGGTGGCAAGATGTAAGGGGTAAGTCTGAAGTTCCTAGGAATTGGGAAGATTTTTGTAAGGCCTTTAAGGCGGCCTTCCTTCCTATTTTTGATGATTTTGAATTCTATCATCAATATGCAACGATCCATAGGGGGAACCGGCCCCTGGATCAATATTTACAAGAATTTCAGGAGGTCTATTCTCGTTTTGCAACTAGAATAGATCGTTTGCTAGTAAAGTTGCATTTCATACTTGGGTTGCCAAGAGTCTATCAGCTAGAGGTCAAGAGGAACCAGCCTCTTACCCTCGAGGATGCTGTTCGCTTCGTTAGGATATACGATGATACTCGTATAGTGGCCAAAGCCTGAGACTGGTGTCTTGCTCGACGCAAAGGGTAAGAAGCCTTTCTTTCTAAAGAAATCGAAAGATGGGTCTTCAGGTTCGGGTAAGTCGAAGAAAAGATCTACCTTGGACCAGGAAACCTTCACGAAAGCCAGAAGCTAGCATATCTAGTGTAGATCTTTCCTTTGCTGGTGATTCTGTGTGCGAGCATTGTTGTTTTAACACGGCTGTTTTTGGTTCTCATGCCTCATTTGGATGAAGGGGGTTGTGAGTGGCCAAGCCGTGACAATTTTATTTGACGATGGTTCCACACATAATTTTATCAACGCTAATTTGTTGCAGAAGCTAAAGGTGGAAACAAAGCAAAGTGACCACACAGTGAAGCTGGCAACATGAGCGAAAAGCCAAGTTTGGGACAAGATAGTCCCACGTCTACCAATTGAGATGCAAGCCTATAAGGATAAATTAGACTTTCACATTATGAATCTAGATAGGGTAGATGTAATACTTGGAAAGGAGTGGTTCTATGAGAGGAATGAGTTTATGAAGAAAAACTATGTAAGTCACAGTTTGTCGTTCTTGCATAACGGCTCACTCATAGAATTAAATGGAAATGTTGATATTTCTACTCCGTATATGCTTTCTGCTTTAGAAACAGTTAAATGTATGGATGTTGTGGATTGTAATTTTTACTTGTGCTGGTTAAAAGATTTTACTTACCATGAAGAATGTACTTTGCAATTTTACAATCTCCGAATGGAATTAATGTCTAATAACCTAAAGCAAGAAAATTCACCAGAAGGTGAAATCTTTAGGAAACTTAGGCAAGAGTTTAACAATGTGTTTCCTGAGCAGCTTCTTGAGGGTCTTCCTCCCTCTAGGGGTGTTGACCATGGTATTAAACTGATTCTTGGTACCATGGGTTGGAAATTGACCCAAATAAAGTCCGACAGGTACGTGAATGGCCTATCCCTAAAACCATCCGTGAGGTTAAGTCCTTTTTGGGCTTTACGGGGTTTTTTCATAGATTTATCTTGCGCTATGCATTAATTGCATTGACCTTGACAAATGTTCTCAAAGGGGCTAAGAGAGTTAGCCGGCACAATAAGTTCAATCCTCCGGTTACTTGGACCGAAGAGTTGAATCGGAGTTTTGAGAACCTCAAATACTGTGTAACTACAACACCTATTTTACACAGTGGATTCTAACAAGCCGTATGTGCTTGAGACGGATGCCAGTGACTATGCTATAGGTGTAGTCCTATATAAAGGATGGTAGACCGGTTGCTTTTGAAAGCAAGAAGTTAGATCCTGCTCACCTATGACATGGAACTTTCTGTTGTGATTCATGCCCTAAAAGTTTGGAGGCATTATTTGTATGGCTCCCAGTTTACCATAGTTACTGACCATCAATCGTTAAAAGTATATTAACGATGCAGTCAACCTTAGAGGTCGTAAGGCCAGATGGTCAGAGATGCTCCAAGAATTTCATTATGACACTGAGTACCGAAAGGGTACTGCTAATAGTGTCGCGGATGCCTTAAACCGATAGGTACTTTGGTTGTATTTGGCTAGACGTCCTGGCAGGTTCTTCTAGATCTAGTGATGAGCTTGGAATGCAGGATTCCAAGATTTCTCCTCAAGACAAGATACTAAGAGACTATTCCATAAGGAATGGGTTACTTTTCCGGAATGGAAAGGTTTGTGTGCTAGAAAATGATGACATTAAGGCCCAAATCCTGCATGAATGTCATGACAGCCCGTGTGCAGGGCACCCTGGCTCACAAAGGACGCTTGACTTAATAAAAAGGAACTTTTATTGGCCAAACTTAAAAAGTCAAGTGGAGGCATATGTTCGCAAGTGTGGACAATGCCAAGTAAATAAAGCTGAAAGACTTAAGGCAGTTGATTTACTAATGCCCTTGGAAATTCCTGAAAGAAAGTGGACTTTGTGGTTGGGCTACCTCGGACGGGGAAGCAAAATGATGCTATATGGGTAATAGTTGACAGGTTAACCAAAGTGGCGCAATTCATACCAACCAAGCAAACTGTCAAAGCTTCTGAACTTGCTCAGCTTTTCGTTGAAAAGTTGTTCAGGTTGTTTGGTTTTTCGAATGACATTGTTAGTGATCGAGATCCTAAGTTCACTGGCAAATTCTGGCAGGCAGTCTTTGAGAAATTAGAGACCACATTAAGTATGGGGTCATCAGATCCTCCTGAATCGGATGGTCAGACATGTTAGAATTGAAGAGATTCTCTAATCGGAGTAGACTAATCTTATTAGTACTCACACAAATCATCAACCACAAGCTGAAGAAGAAGAGAGACTGCAAGAAGCTATGCTTCATAAGCTGGAAATTGAGATAACAATGGAGGTGGGCGCCCATTTGCTCTTATAGAGACTGCCCACAATGAAAAGCAAAAGCTATTCTTCTACAATAGCAATCGGAATGCTAATAATGAAGTCTTAACAATAGAAATCTATGCTAACTTGGTTAAAATAGATTTCTATACTATTCTAGCAAAATTGGTACTAACTTAGTTATTATACTGAAAATAGAAATTGGCCTTCTAGCACGCACGCTGGCCTCTACAATGAATTAATTAATCCATTAATTCCTAACACTCCCCCCCCTTAATGGATAATTAATTATCAATCACAACCAAGTCCTTTGGTTACTAATCTGGCTCAATATAACCATTAAAATAAAGGATTCTCTGAATCCAACACTGAAGCCATAAATGCATAATGCGTTTCTTCATCTTCATGATAGTGTCCACTTGACCGTGTCAATGTCTTAGCTCCTTGTAACTCGATTCTCTCTCATCCAACATTTGACTATCTTTTATTGTCTCAAAATACCATCTTGGTAACTTCTTTGTAGGTGACGTAGAAGGAGAATAAGTATCAAATACTCTTGACCTTTCCTTACGTTTACCAAGATCCACCTGTGTATACACCCTTGGTATAACTTGTGTAGAAGCTGTATCACATGGACCTATATCTTCCTGAACATCATCTATAATAGGAGTTTTTGATGAAGGAGAAAATACATCCTCCTCATGATCTTCTAGGTTAGAAAACTCACTTTCCTCAAACACGACATCCCTGCTCATAATCACCTTCTTACTGGTAAGATTATAAAGGCGATATGCCTTCTCTTCCTCATCATAACCCAAGAATAAACACTTAGTTGCCTTTGAATCAAGTTTTTGACGATTATCTTTAGAAATATGAGCATATGCTATGCAACCAAAAACTCGTAGATGATCCACTTTAGGTTTTATACCTGTGAAAGCTTCTTCTAGAGTTCGATTTAGAACAACTTTTGTAGGACTTCTGTTAAGCAAGTAAATTGCTGTACTAACTGCTTCGCCCCACAAATGATTCTTGAGGTTCTTACCTCGTAGCATGCTTCGAGCACTCTCCACAATAGACCCGTTCTTTCTCTCGGCTACTCCATTATGCTGTGGTGTATCAATCGAATGTCTCTTGATTTTATGTTCTTTGCAAAATTCCTGGAACTCTGTAGATATGAACTCACCTCCCTTATCTGAACGTAGAATCTTGATTTGCTTTCCTGTCTGTTTCTCAACAAGTGATTTGAACTGAGTAAAGAACTTAAAAGCTTGACTCTTATACTTAAGCAAGAATATCCATACCTTCCTGGAAAAATCATCCACAAATACCATGAAGTAGGATGCTCCCCCTATAGACTCAGTCTGCATGGGACCACATTAGTCTGTATGAACAAGCTCCAAGATCTCCTTGGCTCTATATGCTCCATCCTTAGGAAACTACATACAAGTTTTGTCTCCGTAATTCCTCTTGAAGTAGCAAACCATTGAGCTTGTCAAATGTCGGCTTTTTCCCCTCAAACTTAGTGTCATAACAAAGTTTTGATATTGTAATGGTAAGCTATTCAAAACAATTTGTACTAGAGTATTATCAAGTACAATTTCCCCTATAGAAGACAACGGATCTCTTAGATCCTTCACGTTGGTAATAAAATCCGTAATGGATCTTTCTGATTCCATTTTCAAGGTATGAAGCTTATTGTTCAAGAACAACGCTCGAGACTTACTTACCGTTTCATATGTGTTCTTAAGGATATCCCATGCATCCTTAGGCCCAACTACATTCCTGATCAGAGGAATAACCTTATCCTTCACGGATAAGTTGATGATATGATGCGCACTTTGCACCCGCTTCTCAAATGTCCTTCTGTCTTGATCATTGAGACCGTGAGCCATCACCTATTGTCCCATGACAATTTCCTAATAATCTTTGTCCTGAAGGATATTCTGAAGTTTGAACTTCCACAAGCTGTAGTTAGATCCATCTAACTTGCTTGATTATGGAAGAACAGATTCATTCAGGTTCCCCATCTTTGTCGTACAAAAATGACGGACTTTTTACTAAGAATATACTTGCATGCAACAATATCTTCCTCAAATAATACCTGTCCAATTGTTGTTTTCCCTGGATATCACCTGTCCAGATATTGCATGCAACAATTTTTGAGACAGATAATACCTGTCCAGATCTTGTCTATCTGGTTTCTGCTTGTCCCAGATACTGCCTTCCTCAGTTCTGCATGCATGCAGAAATCTGATCACAACCTGTCCGGATACCACCTTCCCTAGCTGCTGCCGCCCTCAGGAAAACCTGTCCTGGACACTGTTTCCTCAGGTACTGCCTGTCCAGATATTACCTACCAGGTACTGCCCTCTCCAGCTGCTGCTGCCCTCAGGAACACCTGTCCTGATCGCTGTTCCCTCACGTACTGCCTGTCTGGTTGCTGCGGCCACCTTCAGATGAACCTGCACCACATAAAACCTGCACAAGAAAACACCTGTTCTGCTGTCCTGGATGTTGCCTCCCTCAGATCTGCCTGTCTGATACTGCTGTCTGTCCAGAAGCTACCTACGCCAGATGTGACCTCCACCAGAAAAACCTGCATAGGATGATGCCTCCACGAGATACAACCTTCACCAAATAGCACCTCCACTAGATGTGATCTCCACCAGTAGAACCTACTCACACAAATCATCAACCACAAGTTGAAGAAGAAGAGAGACTGCAAGAAGCTATGTCATAAGCTGGAAATTGAGATAACAATGGAGGTGCCCGCCCATTTGCTCTTATAGAGACTGCTGAAAAGCAAAAGCTATTCTTCTACAATAGCAATCGGAATGCTAAATATGAAGTCTTAACAATAGAAATCTATGCTAACTTGGTTAAAATAGATTTCTATACTATTCTAGCAAAATTGGTACTAACTTAGTTATTATACTAAAAAATAAAAATTGGCCTTCTAGCACGCAGGCTGGCCTCTACAATGAATTAATAAATCCATTAATTCCTAACAAGACAGAGAGGACGAACCAGTCTATGGAAGATATGCTTCGGGCATACGTTTCCAGAAGAGAGTCGGATTGGGAAAGTGTTACGAGCTCGTGACCAGTGCCGAACCCTAGAGAACACAGATAGGTCAGATACCACAGCCAGGGTCGTGTCCAGCGTACACGACCAACAGGGCAAGACAGTGTGAGTAGTGTGCTCCAACACGGTCCATAGCTATGGCGGGCCTAACACAGTCTAGGGACCCTATCAACAGGACAGGGCCCCCAGTTGGGTCCCGACGTGCAGTCGGCCACGTCAGTGCCACGTGGCCGACACTTGGCAGACGCATGCTACCAGTCCTCACACTGGGCTAGGAGGGGCTTACTTTATATCAGGGAGTAGGCAAGGGTGGGTGGATCAGTTAGTGTTTGCCCTATTGTGGTGTTAGGATCTATTACACTGGTATCAGAGCCATCTCCATCTTTGGGAGCTTAGTGGTAGCAGTAGAGAAAGCTATCAGAGGATAGGAAAAATCTCTCAGATTCTCAGAAAAGCATAGAGGAGGTGACTCGCTGTAGGAGTAGCCTTCAAACTCTTGAATTTTGCTGAGAATTCACAGTAGTAGGAAGTAGAATTCCTTGTGTAGGTAAATCGCTGGAAAGGTAGCAATCTATCTTTGATTTCAGAGATTTAATTGTAGATTTCAGAGAGGGACTAGAGCAGAAAGCAGCGAGCAGATCCATTGCTGTGGAATCAGTGATCTAATTCTGATTTCTCAGTGAAATCTGAGCAAGATTGAGGGGTTTTCAAAGCAAAATTTCCTAGCAGGGCCAGCGCTGGACAGGGAAGAGAAAGAGTGAAATTTCATCCCTGTTTTTAGAGATTTCTCAGGAGTTTGAGCCTCAAACTTGTTTGCCACAGATCAGCGACCTACCAGCTGAGGGTAAATAAGAGAATCAAGCGGGCTTTTGAGCCTTAAATTGGACAAATCGGGCCAGACAGGTTGCTGTCCAATCAGCAAGGGCAGGGACATCAAAACTCCAGATTTTTTCTTGCATATTTCCGGTTTCTACTCGGTTTGTTGGAGCCGCACATCTGAAATCAGATCAGCGAGCTACTTTACTCAAGAACCGGAAATATTGGCACTGTTTTGGAGCTTCAAACTGGGATTTTCCGGGACAGCAGGTCTGAAATCTTGGGTAAAAGAGTTGAGAGGGTTCCTCTTCTTAATTTCTTTGGAAGTACAGTCCTCAGAAACAGCTAAGTCTTCTTTCTCTCTTTGTACAGTTGTAAATTAGTTTTTCTGACTTTTTTTTCAGAAGTTAAGGTACCTCTCTTTCAGTTCTGAAAATGACCACTCCTCAGGGACCTGATCAACCCCCGGAGAGAGGCATCGACGAACTTGAAACAAAAGCCTTGGCTTTCAGTAAGGGGAAAGAACCAATGGAAATGGAAAAACAGTAAAAGTTCGCCGAAGAACTCGACGAATTGGTTACCAAGGAGCGGTTTCTCCACTTGGTAACAGAAGTGGATGAACTGAAGTTGGCATTAGCCAATTTCAAGTCCAGTGTGGACGACTCGTTCGCTGAACTCAAAGGCTTGATTTTGAGGGCCTTTGAAGAAGCCTTCCTAAGAGAATTTCTACCCGAGAATGAACTTGATAGAGCCTGGGAAGCCTGGGAGAAAACAGTAATGGACAAGTCCCTAATCCAATATATCTCGCAGTACCGAGAAGCAATTTTAAAAATTAAAAATATGGATGATTATCAGAAAATCAGAGGGTTTGTCCGTGGCCTCAAAGATGAATATAAAGTAGAGGCCCAGAGAAACTCGCCTACTACCCTTGAGCAAGCTCTCAGATATGCTCAAATCTATGATAATTCAGTGGGTAGGAAGAGGGCGAGACAACAACCCCTTTATAAGCAGCCTCCTCAGAAAGACTTTCAATTTAAAAAGAAATTTTAAAAAAGAAAGAAAGAAGATAAAATTAAAGGTGAAGCTCTTCAGAAAAGCCCTTCACTCATACAGCCCTTAAAACCAGAAGATTTTGAGAAAGCCAAACAAGAATGTTTGTGCTTTATGTGCATGGGCAAGGGACACACAGTTAGACAGTGTCCCAAGGGGCCTTTCACTAGAAAAGATAAAAAAGATAAGAAACAAGTTTATCTTGTTCAGAGTGTAAGTTTCCCCAGTGACTCGGCAACTTCCGAGATCAAAGTGTATCATGAAGATCATGAACACTGTTGCTTTCAGCATAATGGCCGAGAGATCCAATTGCATGGGGAGCATGATGTTCCCAACAGTCCTATGGTCTGCAGTTCAGAGCTCTGTCAGGTAATCGGAGACGACGACCATCAGGTATTCTTATGTGACTTTCAGTTTATTCCTGAAGTTTCTATGTCCAGTTCTTTACAGCAGAAAATCAGTAAATTAGAAACTTTATTGTCTAAATTTAAAGATGTTTTTTGTGAAGATTTGCCACATGGTTTGCCACCTAGCAGAGAGGTAGATCATGTAATAAACCTAGTACCAGGTACAGCACCTGTTTCTAAACCTCCGTATCGGGTCAGCCGAACAGAGGATGAAGAAATAACTAGGCAACTAACAGACTATCTTGGGAAACGCCAAATTCAGACCAATAGTTCACCATGGGCCTCACCAGTCCTTTTGGTGAAAAAGAAAGAGGGGTCTTTGCGTCTTTGCGTAGATTACAGAGCCCTCAATAAGTCACAAAATTAAGAATAAATACCCTATGCCTCGGGCAGACGAGTTGTTTGATCAACTCGACGGGGCTAAATTTTTCAGTAAAATAGACCTCAGATCGGGATATCATCAAGTCCGTATAAAATCGGAAGATGTGTTGAAAACAGCCTTTAGAACTCGTCCTGGTCATTATGAGTTCAAGGTGATGCCATTTGGGCTCACAAATGCTTCAGCTACCTTTATGACCTTGATGAACAGTGTCCTCAAACCATACTTGGGTAAGTTTGTAGTCGTATTTTTAGATGACATCCTCATCTATAGCAAAACGAGGAAGGAGCATCTAAAACACCTCAGAAAGGTGTTTCGACTGCTGAGAAAGCATAAACTTTATGCTAAAGAATCCAAGTGTGAATTCTTCGTTGAAGAAGTAGCATATTTGGGTAACATTATCTCGGCAGATGGGATTAAGATGGACTCGAATAAGGTTAAAGCCATACTTAGTTGGCTGAGACCTCAGAATATTTTAGAATTTTAGATCTTTCTTGGTTTGGCGGGATATTACAGATGATTTGTCAAGGAATATGCTCAGATAGCAGTTCCTTTGACAAATTTTCTTAAGGGGAAGGGAAACATTTGGGAGTCCGCACAACAGGAGAGCTTTGATGCTCTCAAAACAGCCTTAGCTACAACACCAGCTTTAAAAGTCGTCGACCCCAATCAGCCATTTGTGGTCGAAACAGATGCTAGCGACTTTGCAGTAGGTGCTGTGCTAACTTAGGGTGGACGACTAGTTGCGTTCGAGAGTAAAAAACTCGAGCCAGCTCAGACTAGGTACAGTGCCTATGAAAAGGAACTCTTTTCTATAGTCCATGCCCTCAAGACTTGGAGGCATTATTTGTATGGTGCCAACTTTGAGGTCCTGACAGACCATGAAAGTCTCAGATACCTTTGCAATCAACCTGAGCTTAGAGGTCGGAAAGCTCGTTGGGCAGAGTTGATGCAAGAGTTTGATATGTCTATCAGATATAGACGGGGGAAATTCAATACAGTAGCAGATGCCCTTAGCAGAATGCCTATGATAAACGAGCTGAGTTTTACTCAGATTCGTAATGAGTTACTCGAGTCCTTGAGAGGGAAATGCCAGCATGATGCATTCTTCTCTACTATCTGGAACTCAGTCCAGAGCAGACAGTTACAGACTCCAGAACTAGTTCCGGGGCTGGTGCCAGTTCATGCAAGAATACGGCAGCTTTCGTTGAGGATGATGATGAGTCCGAGTATACGTCAGATGACGTTGAGGATTCTGAGCCTGTATTACCCAAGCAAACCCCAGTGGTTGAGGGTCAGTTGACTCAAGGATTCAAATGGAAACAGTATTCCATTCAGGATGAGTACTTGCTCTATAGAGATAGAGTATGTGTCCCCAATTTAGAGGATTATAGGCCTGCTAGCAGGTCCTATATGAATGTCATGACAATCCTAGTGCGGGACACCCAGGCATACAGAAGACCTATGAGCTTCTTTGTAGGCAATTTTTCTGGCCCAGTATGAAAAAGGACGTCTAACAATATGTAACCAGTTGCCAGAAATGTCAAGTAAACAAAGCAGAGCGTTTAAAGGCAGGAGGGTTGTTGCAGCCCTTAGATATACCAGCTGGTAAATGGGAGAGTATCTCCATGGATTTTATAGTAGGCCTGCTTAAAACCCAAAAGGGTAATGACGCTATATGGGTCACAGTTGACCGTCTGACCAAAATGGCTAGACTAGGCGAAGTCACCTATGAACTAGAACTCCCAGACAGTAGTAAGGTTTTTCCAATCTTTCATGTAAGCCAGTTATGAAAGGCCTTAGCCCTCAGCAACCTCCACATGAACCAGAGGAGATTCTTGATAGTAGAGAGCCACAGACTCGTCATACTCTTTACTGAGAATATCAGGTCAAGTGGAATGATCAGCCTGTTGAGAATGCCACTTGGGAAAGAGGCAGCGTCCTTCGCAAGATTTTTCTAGACTTTGTCTTAGAGGACCAAGACGGTTCTTAAGGGGGAGGGAGTGTTACGAGCTCATGACCAGTGCCGAACCCTAGAGAACACAGATAGGTCAGATACCACAGCCAGGGTCGTGTCCAGCGTACACGACCAACAGGGCAAGACAGTGTGAGTAGTGTGCTCCAGCACGGTCCATAGCTATGGTTGGCCTAACACAGTCTAGGGACCCTGTCAGCAGGACAGGGCCCCCAGTTGGGTCCCGACGTGCAGTCGGCCACGTCAGTGCCACGTGGCCGACACTTGGCAGATGCATGCTACCAGTCCTCACACTGGGCTAGGAGGGGTTTACTCTATATCAGGGAGTAGGCAAGGTTGGGTGGATCAGTTAGTGTTTGCCCTACTGTGGTGTTAGGATCTATTACAGAAAGGTACCTTCCAATGATTGAGTTTGCGTACAATAGCTCAAAGCACTCAGCGACGGGTTTTAGTCCATTTTCTCTGATGTATGGTTTCCAGCCTAGGGCTCCCATTTCAGTGGGCCTCAAAGGCCTAAAGGTTAAAGCAGCAGTAGATTTCCTGCATGATATGCAAGAAATGTTGCTTTTGGCTCGCAATAACGTAAAAACGGCTCAGGATAGAGCCTAGTTTTACGCCAATCAAAAGCGACAACCTAGGGTCTATGAGGAGGGGGCTTGGGTATATCTTAGAATCCCAAAAGACTCTAAGGTATTAAAGACTGGAAAATGTCCCAAGTGATCACCTCGTTATGCAGGGCCATTCCATAGAGTAAGGAAACTCTATCGGAATGCCTATCAGCTGGAGCTGCCTCAGGGTGTTAAGGTTCATCCAGTTTTTCACATTAGTCATTTAAAGGAATGACTTGGTGGAAAAGATGATTTGATACTTCAGGAGGACTTAGTTCGGCTTAAGGATCTGACATCCTTTGTACCTACGGAACCACAGGCCATTGTTGATGTACGTCAACGTGGGCTCAGAAACCGGCAGGTATCTGAGTACTTGGTTCGTTGGAAAGGAAGTTCCGAGGATAATGATACTTGGAAAAGGAACATCACCTTAGACTGAGGTTTCCTGATTTTCTTTCTTAGATAAGGAATTTGTTAAGGAAGAGGGAATGTTAGGGACCCAACTCCCTTGGGTCCCAACCCCAAACTTGAGACTGGACGATGACTGGGCTTGTAGACTTGACTGGTGACTCGTGAACCTGCATGGTTGCCACGTGTCATGATCTAGGTGTGCACATGAATTGAAGTCTCTCTCCTTGGAAGTATATACACAAGGGGAGAAGGGCTCATTTGCCATCCATTCTATCTACCTAGGAGGAGGTGGGTGGAGAGCGTGTGCACGGCTAGGATGTATGCTAGCTTGAGGCAGGAGATGGCTGAGAGCCTAGGCAGTGGTATGGGACATTGTTTAGGATGGAGTTCGGATCCCGCTTGATACGGTCACAGGCCAGGGCACGGAGGGTGGACCCGGATTAGGCCCTATGGCGGGGTGGAACGTGAATCGTTCGGTCTTGTGTTTAACCGACACCTGGAGGTTTGGAGTAAGTAGATTGTACCATCAGCAATGGCAAAAGGAATGCTAGCCTCGTAAAAAAACTGGTCCACCAGTCTCGTGCAAATCTCGTGCTGGCGCCTTTGCCACCCTCTTTCCAATGTAGTCTGATGAGAAGCTCTGGGCCTAATGTGTCTCTTATGTGCAGTGGTATGCGGTCGAGGTCTGACATGGCTTGTGGTAGTAGATGGACCAACGGGGGGTGTATTTGAGGATGGTGTGATGTGTGCTATGCCTCTCTCCCCACTCATGCTAGGATCTGTTAACAGCTTTGTTGGTGAAGCACCATCAACAGATGATGCTTATGGTCGTCAAGGCTCTGATGGAGTGGCATGGGGCCTAGGTACTCCTGCATGTGCGCTGGAAACTGTAGGAATATCAAGGTTAGGTTTCCCTCAGTGGCTAGGCCCTACACCTATATCCCTTATGGTTTGGTCCCTCTGTGACTAGGCCTTGCACCTTGGCTCTGCGAGCCCCATCTTGTTGTTTGCCCAAGAAAACTCTGTGCTGGTCTAAGTGGCTCGCTGAATGACCCATCAGGTCCATATGTCTCCCGTAGCCTCTATACCTTAGCATCTGGAATGGCACAAGCTGCTATGCCCATCGCCCGCCCATCTGGCCTAGTGAGCCTCAACAAGTGGGGCCCTGACCTTGGTGAGTGACCTTGTGAATATCAAACCGCAATGGTAGCATCTCCATCTGCGGGTACCTGAACCATGGGACGTAGCCACATCCCCTTGTACAAGGTCAATCTTTGCCCACATTCCCCTACCAACAATCGGCATCGTGTCAATGTGACCTATCAGCTACAGGCACTGCAACAGCTCAAAGCCCTGCAAAACACACGCAAGACATGCAAAGGTTCAGCACATTGCACTGATAAATAGAGCTCATTTCACAAAATACTGCTAAGACAAATTACCGACAAAAAACAACACGAAAAAGGTGAGCATGACATTCAAAACGTATCCTACATGTCGTAAATGCCAAAAGAGACATTCCTAACATTCTTGTAACCATTAAGAAACACAACATAGCATCTTACAACCATCCATTAGATAAACAGAGGCCATTTAAGATTGTATGGTAAGTTGTGGGTGCTCAACAATTTTACATTATTAATAGTTTGAATGTGTATGTAAAGCGCAGTAGATGGAAAGTAAATAATGTTGCAATTCAAATGATCGAGGCTTCAGGATTAGGTAGATGTTTGTTTGAAGATAGCATTTGTAATGTGGTAAAACTTCAGATTGTGTTTGCTTTATGACTGTGTATGCTGATTAGATATCTATAGTGGCCATGCAGGAGTGAGCTCAGTTGAGGTGGACCTTCCTAATCAGGTTGTAAGGATATTTGGGAACTCGACAATAAAGGCTCTTACTGAAGCATTAGAGAAGACTGGTCGTAATGCTCGACTCATCGGACAAGGAATGAAGGAAGGTAAATGTGTAAGCATAATCTTGTTGTTCTCTCTTATGTGTATGACTATTGTCTAACAACAATAGGAATCTTGTCTTGGGTTACTTGTATGTATGATCAAGTCGGTTTTTTAACAGCTCTTTCATTGGATGTACCGAATAAAGGATTTATCATCATGCTTTCTCTTCTCTACTTCATCCTCTTTAAAGGTAGAAGAGCAAAGGCATGCAAAGTTTGATCATTGTCTTTCTACAAGTACAAGTTTGCATCGGAATGTTGGTATGGTAGAGCATTCTTCTCTTGAGCCATTTGTTGCAAATGATGGATGCATTAGTGAAGAACTTTATGAGCAAGCTTCTCAAGTTAATGTTTTGGAAAAGGCTGAAATCAAGCATTCTTTGAAGCCATTTTGTACTAATGGAGGAGGGGAAAAAATCATGTCAATTAGTACATTGGTTCAAAGTGGCGTGTTGCTGGATATTTTGGGTGTTCAAATTGGCAAGCTGCTGGTTTTTTTTTGAAGATGGTGGACAACATGGTTTGTTGATCATTTTCAGCCTATGTTACATCGTGAGCATCCTATTATGCATCGGGAACGGCCTGCGGAAGGTTTTTGGACAGCAAGGTCCACATTTGGAACACTCTGGACAGCAAAGTGTTGGTGATTTTGTGGTTGTTGGACAGCCTGCTACAGCCTCTTGTTGGCTGTCCGAGTCTTTGCGGGATAGCAAAGTGTCTTTTTACCTTGGAGGAAACACACATGCCTCACCAAAATCAGTACCTTATGCTGATTTTCTTGTTTTGATGCTTACTTCTTATGATGACGGTGTGCCTTACCTAGTGTTGGTGAGCAGATCATTGATAGTAAGATTCGGGAGGATGTGATTGTAAAAGAGTATCGTACTCTTCTTTATGTTTCTTGTGGTAAGAAGACTTATGGAATTATGTGGGAACCATTGACGGATTGCAAATCCATATTTCGGCTTGTGGCTGGTTTTTTGGTTACCTACTTTGGATGGAGCATGATTGTCTTCACTCTTCGACTTGATGCTACCGCACTTCGTATTCTACATCTCTTCTACATCGGGCATGATTGGGGCTGAGATTTCGGCTACTTCGACTATTTCGAGTTGGAGTTTTTTTTTTGGCTACATGAAGTTTTGGGTAGCAAGCAACATTTTGCATTTTCTTGCAATTTTTCCATTCTACTTCATGTCATGTTATGTTTTTTTACATTATCATTTAAGGAGGGTGTTAGAAATAATAAATGATAATGTTAGTTTCCCATAGGTTACTTTGACCCAAAAGGTCGAGACTTGTGTAACCATGGGTTAGGTTTTTTAATTCAGACCATGTTAAGATAGTTTTAGTTAAGTTGGACCCAATTTTGGTCTAGTGGTAACTCGTGGGTCCAAGTAAAGTCTAATTATGTTAAGGGATCCTATCTTGACTTTTGGGAGTGCCCTATAATCAGTAGTGGGTTTGGAAGGTTCCAGAACAGTTTGGAAGAGTCTAGGGCCTTGGAAGGCCTATTTATATGTACTCATTGTTCATTTGTAATTCATTCCTTTTCAAGCACTGATGTTACTTTCTCTCTCCTTGAGGTTGCCTAACCCTCTCCCTCCTCTTCTTCTTCTTCTTCTTCTTCTTGTATATGGAGATTGAATGTTTGAAGGATCTTGGCACTTTGATTTCCTACAACTTTTTCCTTAAAGCAAGTCCAGTCTCTATAAGAGCAGATGGGTGCCCTCCTTCAATTAATTCAGTTCATTGTTTATGAAGCATAACTTCTTGCAATCTCTCTCCTTCCTCAATAAAGTTTTTTCTTCCACTTGAGTTTGGTGTTGTGTGTGAGTACTAAGAAGATTAGTCTACTCCGAATTGAGAATCACTCCGATTCTAACATGGTATCATAGCCATCTTACTAAAATCGGCATCTACGGAAGAATTTTTTGAAGGAGGTCATTGCTGCAGGGCACATCTGGTGTAGGTCACAACTAGTAAAGGTTACATCTGTAGTGAAGGTGGAGGTAGCAGCTAAGGGCGACAACATCTGATCCAGGTGATCCTGAGGGAGGCAGCAGTTGGTGCAGGTTCTTTTGAGGGCGGCTGGTACAGGTTCTTCTGAGGGCGACAACAACTGGTTGTTGAAGAGTAATGCCTATTTTACCCCTTTGGCTAAGCATTAGTTAAGTTGTACATAACTCATGGGGCATGTTTTAATTAAATGCATGAGATCCCCTTTTGTAAGTTAAGTAAATTAGTGCAAGTGGCCCACTTGGAAAAGCCGGTGTAACATTACGAGGTGGCCCAGGGAAGCGACGTGCAGGTGGAGGTGGTGGAATGTGGGGGGCAGCTGTATAAGTGGATGCAACAACTGGAGTGGGTGGCTGAGCAGGAGGTACCGTATGTGTTGGCGCCGTATGCCTGGGAGCTACATGAGTAGGTGCCGTATGAGTGGTAGCCGTATGTGTACCATCAGCTGATGGTGTTGGATGTGGCTGAGTACGTGCTTGTGGTGAGAGCCACCATATATCATCAATGTCATCCTCACCATCTCCATACCGAAGGAGGTCTGACATGGTTCTCTGGCGAACACGGCGGGTCCGATCTGCATCATCATCAACATGAACATCAACAGGGACCTGTGAATCCTGCACACCATCAATCCCTCCCACTGTGGCACAAGCATCTCCACCCTTTGCTGTATCCCCTGCAAAAGTGTCCTGTGCCATATGGTCAGCATCTCCAATATGTGCTGCATCCACTGTCTCTCTCTCATGCTGTATATCCTCTGGTAGTGGATCAGGTCGATACACATCAGGTGCCTCATACATCCCTGTAATCGATCATCCTCCAAGCCATAGCCTAGGTTTGCCTCATACTCTGCCTCAAACTCTGGCTCAAGCTCTGCCTCAACCATGGTCTCCAATCCTGGAGCAGAAATACCCAAATCATCATCATCATCATCCTCATCCTCCTCATCAGCACCCATGCCCATACCTGTCCCCTGGCCAGCACGTGTATCCTGATCATGACCCACTCTATCCATCAATAACCGTCTAACCCGCAACATCTCTCTCTCTGTCTCTGTTGCAATGTCAGCCGCAACATCAGCCCTCGACATGGGCGTGGTGGAATCAGTGGGATCATCAACGCCTAGTAAACAATCTGAGGGTAACACCTCTAGAGGTTCCACAATAGATGCAAGTCTGTCACTCAACCTTGCATTGGTGTTGCAAAAAACCAGCCGTGTCATCTGTGCAATAGAAAGGCGATTACGCCTTTTCGTGTGGATCAAAGAAAATGTGCTCCAATTGCGCTCGCATACACGTGAGGAACAATCCTGTTGACAATCATAAAATTTAAAAAAGTGCATTAGTTAGTTTCATCCATTTAACACCCGTCTTTAATCTCATAGAATTTGGTGGGTAAAGAAATACGTGTGATACACTCGCAAGGCCAACTTTTGTAGAGCTGGGCATGCAGAACCATAGAGGTTCCACCAAGTCACCGGTCTCTCCCGTCTGCTGGGATTCAGCGCCGCGTGATGGCCAAACACACCAACTTGCCTCTTGAAGGCAATGTACCGTGTCTCAACAACATCTATGTCAGGGAAGTGTCTGGCGGCCCCATCCAAATATCTCAACCAATCCAAACCTAGCTCCATGTCTGATGCCTGCCGCTCAGATGGCCACATGGGGTGCAACAGGTGGGCAATGTATTATGTCATGCGGTCACTCCTCTAGGAGGGCCACATAGACGTCAAGAGTCATGACTCGGATGCTAGAACTTGGAATGAATCTTGAGAAGTAGGATGAATCATGAAATACTACCATCTCTCTTGAGTTCTACATCTATCATCCACCCTCTTACAATGTCCTCTTTACCCTCCCGAAAGCTCTTGTGCAACCATTGGCTCTCCCTCATCATCTCCATTGTTGTTGTTGGAGTGATTATCATTATCAGGTGAATTCTCATCTTCATCATCCTCGTCTTTCTCTATGTTACGATCAAGGTTGCATCGAACCGCGAACCGTGGTTCGAACCATCGAATCGAACGGGGCCGGTTCGAACCGTTCAAACTGCCTGATGAAAAAAAAGCCCGATTCTCGGGAAGAGAGAGAGAGAGAGAGAGAGAGAGAGAGAGAGAGAGAGAGAGAGGTGTGTGTGTGTGTGTGTGTGTGCGTGCAATCATCAATGTGCATTGAGATTGTGTTTGTGTGTGAGAGTGTGTGTGTGAGATAATATATTGTGTGGGTGGCATGTATGGTGTGTGTGTGTGTGAGAGAGAGAGAGAGAGAGAGAGAGAGAGAGAGAGAGAGAGAGAGAGAGAGAGAGAGAGAGAAAGCTTTATTAATGTCTTTTCTATGCCAAAGGCATATAAGACTAATGAAGTGCATGTCAAGTATGTGGTAACCATGGGAGCGTATAAAACGTCTCCAAAACTATAATAAGGAAAATTTCTAGTACAAACTAAAACTAAAATAGACACGTATGCGAGAGTGTGTGCATAATAATCATTTGTCTGTGTCAAGATATCAACACTATGATGCTATGATGTTGCTGATGCCGCTGTGCTGCTGCTGTAAAAGGATGTAATGCGAGCCGCAACATGAGGGAGCACTGGAGCCTGCCGGCGTCGTCTGTGATTGTGTGTGAGATTGTGTGTGTGTGTGTGTGTGTGTGTGAGTGATTGTGTGTGTGTGAGTGTGGTAGAACCGTAGATGTTGGTTGATGCCAACTACTTACTACTTAGTTAGGAGTTAGGAGTTAGAAGTTAGCGGTTAGGGTTAGAAACTAGATTAGGACATAGAATCTAGATATTAGAGACTCGTCACGAGAGAGAGAGAGAGAGAGAGAGAGAGAGATAGAGAGAGAGAGAGAGAGAGAGAGAGAGAGAGAGAGAGAGAGGGCCACCTTGCCGAGGGATAGGGATACCTTGTGGGATCGCTTTTGGCCTTCCTCAACTACCTTTCACCTACTCTTCAAGGGTCCATGTAGAGCCTATTAGATACAGGTCTCAGCAGATTGGTCCACAGAATCAAAATGACTCTTTTTATATGGAGCTTGTATCAAATATTCAGAATGAGTAAGGGATCAAATGCAAGGAGAGTTCTTCGACTTTGAAGTACTTAATGCAGTTGATCTTTCCATCACAAAAGAGTTGCATTGACTTCTTAGGTTTTTTAATCATCTGATTCACTTAAGGGGATGCTTCGAAATTTCAAATTTCAGCTCTATATTGATGAATAACAGTTTTCATCTTACAGATTATGCTGTTTCAGCAGCTGTGGCCGAGTTCAAGGGCCCCCAAGTCCATGGAGTTGTTCGCTTTGCACAAGATAGCATGGAAAATGTTCGAGTGGAAGCATCCATTTCTGGATTGTCACCTGGGCTTCATGGTTGGTCTGTGAATGAGTATGGTGATTTGACCCGTGGTGCTGCCAGTACTGGTCCCATTTTCCATCCAAAGGGAGTTATAGCTGCTGAGGTACGTTCCATGCATAAATCAATCATCATTTTGTGTTCGCATATTTTTAGTTAGATCAAATCATGTACTAAAGAATGTGAAGTAAACTTATATTCTTTATAATATTTTATTCATTTTACATCTATACAATCCCATTAAGGTACCTTGTAATCAAGACAATTACTCATGTTGGATGCCTCTCAAAAGATGAAACCTGTGTTGACAAGCTAGCTTGAGGACATCTTTAAAGTGTTTTCCAGCTTCGGGTATATGCATTTGATAGTTGCTGGTAATAATGAACAACAAGAAAGCTAGTAATCAAAGCCACTGATAAATTTGTTAAAAAACTTACTAAATTTATTTGATGTTGGTCTCAGCCTCTGGGGGACTTGGGAAACTTGGAGGTTGATGGCACTGGCTCTGTGGATTCTGTTGGCATGAAAGGTCTCCTTAAAGTGGGGGATTTAATAGGCAGGGCACTTGTGATCTATGAAACTCAAAACAAAGAGAAGCATGGGATTGCAGCTGCAGTTATAGCAAGAAGTGCTGGAGTTGGCGAGAATCACAAGAAGTTATGTACCTGTGATGGTACTATCATATGGGAAGCAACAAACAACGACTTTGCGAAGCTTTAGAAATGTGTAGTAATGCCACATCCAAAGGGGCTAATTTGGAATATTCTTATCAGAAGCTGATAAAAGAAAGGCAGTTGTTACCCACATATGGAGACTCTTGCCCTACCTCTCTGGGCATCCAAGGTCTACTCAACAGATGGAAGCACATAAAAGGATGGGTAAAAATGGTACAATTCCTAAAAGCAAGGTCTTTTGGCACTCATGAAAGTTGATGCTCAGCTATCTATGGTTCTCTATCTAGTCACATTGTTCTGTATAAAACCTTATTTCTCTTTCTTGTGTGATTGGAGTGCTCTAGTAGTTAATTTTGAGGTATCCTGGAGTCAGCTTTGAATGCCAACAATGCAGATTTGCTAATGAAAGAGCATTTCCCTGAAATGACTTGGGGATGCATACAAGTGCTTTGTGGTAGTGACACCAGCTTTGAGTATGTTTGTTGAAGTATTGAAGCCCTAGTAAATGGGCGTAAAGGCCCTGCCCTCAGCCAGCAACCTGATAGCTTTCAATATGTTTGTTGAAGTTTTGTAAGGGGTAAAGTCCCTCCAGCAAGAGGGCATTACTCCTTTGAGGGCCCCTGCCCAATGCTCTGAGACTGCAAGGGCCTGAAATGGCGTGTAATGCCCAAACTGCTGGGGCTTTACGTGGCTTACATGTTGGTATTTTTTATTTGTTTTTGTTGGAAATAGAATTGGAGATTGCATTATGAAAGGTTACTTAAAATTATCATTTCGGATCCAAGCTGGACCAGGTGAAGCTGTTTTTCTAAATCATTAGGAGGACATTGCAAAGTTCTTTAAAAAGTTGGTCTTTGACTTTGCTATTCCTTTTGGTGTGTCACATTCTGAATATTAGCCAAACACATTGATTCATATCAGCAAATCAATTGTCAAGTAGTAGTGTTTGGCCTTCTACTAGTCAAGGGAAAAACTTAATCTGCACATGTGCTAGGAATCTAAGCATGTTGAGCATCCAATTAAAGACCATGATGCTAGCTCTCAATAATCTCTCTCATTGATATTGTCATATGGGCGTATGCGAGTATAAATATTAGAGATGTTTTCATTACAATTATTGTGAGAGATAATATAACCTCCCTATGATACTGCTGGTAAGGGCATGAAAACCCCCATCTATCAGAGAGCACAGCTTAGCAAGAAAAATGCCTTTAGGATTAAGTAATAGATCCAATCCAAGAAGTGCACTACATTCCTTATAAAGTAAAATAATCAGCAAAAAGTGATACAAATCAACTTTAGGCTCTTTCCGATAAGCCGAAAAAAGGATTGACATAAGTTTTGTAGGCTAATGTGGGGATGACAACACCCTTGATAACTAGCCAATCTCAACAAAGGGATGGGCACTCTGCTAGAAACATCTTATTTATGCAATTAAGACGATGCCACATTTGGTTGATGTCAAGAACCAAGAAACAAGAGTAGGATTGGAAGTGCATTTGGTCAAGGACTACGAATTGACAAAGAGAAGTGCAAAGTTGGATCTAAGCACCCAAAAGCATGTGCACCATCCATTCACATAGACTTAAGTCTCAATTTGTACAACTTGGCAAACAGTTTAGAAAAATAGAACATTGTATGACCATTCATTCTTCTCTTATAGGAACTCATTCTTAATTGGAAAAAGAAAGAAAAGAGGGGCCTCTTGGAGATCGCATCATGTAATGCGGAACGGGCTGTACGCCCCCCTTGGCCCCCCCTCCCGGTTCTGGCAGCCCAGGTGTCTGGAAATCGGTGCGCCCTCCCGAGCATTGGTGCCCCCTCCCGGTGCCCTATTCTCGTAGCGCCATGTAGCGTCGGCCTCCTTGTCTCATAAGCACTGGGGGGGAGTTTGCTGTGGCGCCATATGCAAACTCCCCCCTTTACTAGCATGAGTGTGCTCGGGAGAGGCTGGCGCCGGGAGTTGGTGGGAGCCGGGTAGCACGTGCAGGTGGGCGTTGGGCAGGTGGGTGGCACCGGTCAGCACCTGCCCACACAGGTGATGCTGCTTGGGTGGGCGTCGCGGGCAGGTGGGTGGCATCGGGTAGGTGGTGCCCGGGACGCCAGGGCCCGAGAAATTTTTTTCCCGGCCCATCATCCGGGGGCCCCCCGACGTACTGGGTGCTGGGGGCAGTACAGCCCCATGCGCACAAGCATAAATTTCAGCCTGGGGTGTCAAGAAGACATCATAAAGGTGAAGTGCTGAACATCCATTGCTTGTCAAAGATATTGCCTTAGTAGTATCGAAAACTCAGTTGCTCTTAGTTTCAAGAGAAGGTAATTGAGTCCTATCTCAAAAATCAACATGACCAGCATTGGTTGGTGCCTGATTGCATAAATAAAGAGGGGGGCATCATGGCTTGTCTCTATGGTATCGATTTCTTTGTATTAATTGCCTGTGTTGATGTGAGAGGCATTTCTTCTAATTCTAAAGTTGATCTGATGTGATCTGACTTTTTTTAAGCAAGTTTTTGAAAGTCTTTTATTATCATGAAGAGGTGTTCATACTTAATGCTGCAATCACACAACATTGTACTATCATTATAATGAATAGCAAAGTACAAAAACTTTGATACTAGAGAGAGAATCAAAGAGTTGATCTACAGTGAATTATAACTAGCTAGTGAAGAATGGCATACACAGCATTTATTACATGAGAAGAAACAACTGCACAACATTGTATTCATTATTAGGATGAATAGCAAGTACACAATTCTTGATAAGCAAGAGAAAGAGTTCAATGGTTAAATGGTTAACTTACAGTTTAAGTCTAGAGAGTGCAATCGGCTACTAAAGAGTAAAAAGCGAAGTTTAACATTGAATTTTTAAGACTCACAATAATAAAATTACATTTTTTTATACCTAATTGAGTGCAAAACTTTTCGAATTTAATTCTACCTAATAATTTTGTAGACATAGTTATCACTCGATTTTCAGATTTACAAAAGACATGACCGATGGTGTCATCGAGTAACTTCTTTTGAATAAAATGATAATGAATCTCAATGTGTTTGGTTCAAGCATGTAAATCTGAATTTTGGCAAGGTGAACGCGACTTTGGTTATCACAAAATACAATAGTTGCACCCACTTATGGGGCTCATGTAGGTTGCGTTTTTATGCTTCTTGAAATTTTAGTTGTATTAAAAGTTATCGTATAACGAGTGGTAGATCATTTATAATGTATGTTACTTGCCCAATATGCATCTTTATAATTTACCAACACTGGTACTTCATGTTGATCAATCTAATCAATATAAAGAGTTGTACCAATGAAATCAATCCAACACTAGTGGTGATTTTTATAGTAGTAATAGTGATGTAAAACATCATTGCAACTCACAAGGTGAGTGCACACTGTGCAATACATGAATTCTATTTGGAAACTTAAAAAATCATCACGTTCTTTGCAATGTATTGAACATAATGGTAGCATCAATAACTATTTTGGAGATTAACAAATATTTATCCTTACATCCACTTTGATTCTTTATTACTATTTTTTGATGGACAATCAAGCCCTACTAAGATTGAACAATGATAAGAAAATTTTCAGCTCTATTTTTCTATATATTGACATAGTGATCAAGATTTATTGAAAAGGGTGAAAAAATATCTTTGTGGTCCTGCACTTATCTGGTGGCAAAAATTGGATTGAATATGAAACATTGGCATGTTCGAGAAATTGTTGGTTATTGTTCCAACAAAAGACTATTGAAGTCTTTTCATGTGAATTATTTCACAAATGGGTGCAAGAGAAGTGAACGATATTCTTGAACTAGTCATGTGAGAACTAGATCCACTATCTATCCACCATGAATTTTCAACTTCAAAACTAGAAGAAGAGTACATAGATCCTTCTTCATAACTCCCTTCTATCTCACCTTCACTCTCTTTAGCTAGATCGGCTTGCTTGAGGAACTCTTTATTCTTGAAACAATTAGAAGCAAAATTCCCCTTCTTACCACAAAATAAGCACTTCTTGTTGGATTTGCAACTTGTTGATGGTTGTGATGACTCTCATCACTCTCCTCCTTTGACTTGTCCTTCTTGAAATGTTGATGATGCTCTTTGCCCCTTCCTCTTGGAAATGTTGATCCAAAAAATATCGATTAGCATTTTTTGACATTTTCATAGTACCACTCAAAATGGAGCTCTTGGTCTACCCAAGCCAAACCATCTCGACAAACCGTTGTGAACCCATCTCGACTCGAATACAGTTATATAATTGTCAAACCTTTGTCAACCCTTTTTAGTCGAGCTTAAGGGCTATAACTTATTTTTAATACTGCCTTTTCTTTACCTGCATATTTGAATGGTTTCGTGTGAAAGTGACATTATGTATTTCATGCCCGCTTCCTTGTATGTACACTCTCCTTAACGGTTCTTCTAAGCTACTTCTAAAGACACTTAGCAGTATCTATCACCAACTAATTAAGCTTGATTAAATTAGCACAACAATTATATATTCGAGTGTAGATGTTGCAAATAAAAACAGTAAGGCACAAGAGAGATGTCGAGATGCTTTTACGTAGACAACTAGCACCTTTCTACTCAATCCTTATTTCTAGCAATCTTTTCGTACATTCATCAAATGTGATTTTATCTTAAGTGAATTTTTGACATTCTTTCTACTTTCATTGTAAATTTAATGTTCCAATTTTCATAGTGCACTTGTTGATTGAGTTGAAATGTAGAAACATGGTTGTCATTGACACCCTAGTCTTTCTAGCACTATGATTGTCCTTGTTTGACACCTTTCGGCTCAATCTAATTGTGGTTCTATTGTGACAAATGATCCATCTAAGTATACATAGTAAATTGCTCATTATTAGAGTCTTCTGCAATGCACATATTGAACGATCAAGACATTCGTGTCAAATTCTTTTGGTTGTTCACTATGTTTTTTGTACTCATTTCCCAACACGATATCTTGTATGCATAAGAGGAAGAAGAAGAATCTAATAATCATGGCCATAGTGGCAAGCATATGACTTGTGAATGACGAGAGAAAAATAAAACTGTGTGTATTGGTGGGTAGCTACCGTGTGTAATGGTGGCATTTCTAATGCTTTTGCAATGCATTGTAAAATGTTGCTAAGCGACATTTGTGATTTTTCTTAGAAAATAGACCCAGTAAGTGTGGGGGTATTATAACAGTGGAATCTCCAATTAGATCAAATATATATTGTGACTTATCTTGGATATCTTCGGTACATTTCCTATCAAATTAATTATTTTCTTACTTCTGGACAAAATAAAATAATTTTGGAACCCAAACTCTATTAATTTTTTTTTATAGACTTTCAACATATTTTATATAAGCATATGATTGAATGTATGTTAAACATGGATGAATCAAAATGTTTACAACCAATTATGTATCCTTTGTAGGGAAAAAAATCAAATAAATTTAGATGGTCTCAAATGGCTTCGATCCTTTTAAATTCACAATGTTCTATTTCATCCTTAGGTTTGGGAAAAAGTGAGGGAGAGAGAGAGAAGACAATGTGGGTCAAAAACATGTTTTATTACATACACCCAATTGAAGATCCAACATCTAATTTTAATTCTTAAAAACATCAAGAGAGCTCCTTTTTGTTGAGGTAACAACCCAAGAGAGCCCCCTTCTACCCTTCCAGCCATCTCTTGCTTTTTTATCCTTTTACTAATACTAGCTCTTAGAATAAACAAATCATACTATCATGTGCTGCATCTAATTAGTCCATGAATCTAACAACCGCAATGCTAAATATAGCCATGGAGTTAAATCAATTAGTATTAGTCAATAGGATAGTCAATAAAGTGGCTAGAACAACCATGCTATATTTGTGAATAGCGGGACTATAATAATGGGTGTAAGACCCAGTTTAGCCAAATAAGCTCCAAAAACATGTTAGTGGCACAAAGGAGTGACTATAAATAGTTGAGGTCATGCTAAATTTGGAGGCTTTCTACATATTTTTGAACTCTTAGTGGTCTTGAAGCTTCTCTTTGAGAGCTTTTTGATGGTATTTGTGGTGCATGTGCCTAAAATCACATGAGAGCTTTGATCATGGTCTAGATTTAGGCCCTATCTATTGATGTTTCAATGCTAAAATTGGTACATGACAATTTTGGCATTAGCGCATTAGATCCTTTCTCCAAGAGATTTGGTAGTTTTCTTCACTAGTTTTCTAGTTTTCTTAATTTTTTATTTCCAAAATGTTTTGTTTCAATTTTGACCTATTAACCTTTGCTTGATAATATGGGTATGCATGAAAATTTTTCAGATGGGTAACTTTTTTTTCAACAGGATGATCAAGAAAATCAGCTTGGTGTGCAGACAAATATAATGATGGCCAATATGAAACCGAGCATAACAATGTTGGTTATGAGGGTCGTAATTACTTTGAATGGGAACATGAGAACCAATATGAACCTACAGGTCAACCGAATGATATTGATGTAAGTTGTGATTATGACGTATAAATTCCAAGGGTTCACAACAAATACAACAAAGAAGAATATCATCAAGGGATAGAGTTACATTCCGATCACTACAACAGTGACGACGAAGACTATAATGATGACTATGAAGCTTGTACAAAGCAATATGAAGGTGAAGAAGACAATGTTGAGTATCAATCTTCTCTTTGCATAATGACACTCAATGGTACAACTATGCAAACAAAAGGTGCCTCCTCTTTGGCTCTTATACCAACTTATGGAACAATTGGGTTTAAAAAAGGATGTGTACTTTTCGCACATGTGAGGGCATCTCAAACAATGTGATTGATCTCCTAAGGTGTGTATGATTGCACATAGATTTACCTTTCCCAAGATACAAGCAATCTAGCCTCAAAAATATAAGGCAAGAGCACTCAATACATGCACTCATCATTCATCACACATAATAAGAGAAAAGTTTGGATGAAAAAAACTAAGTATAAATTGGCTTGCTCTCGGGTAGAGAGAGAATACAAGATGTAGCTCTCAGGTAGAGAGATAATTTAGAAAATAATCTAAGTGTCGGAGCTCACAATCTCCAAATCTCTCATCCACACTTAGTGTTGGAAATTGCGAGCTCCAACACTAAGTGTGAATGAGCTCTCTCTCACTCTCTCATAGTAGCTCGAGATCCAAGAGGAGTAGAAAGCAAGTACAATGATTGGATCTCTTACATAGCACCTCTAAATTTGATTGGTCTAGTGAGTTGTCACCTCCTACATGTGATTGGACCATTTCTATGCATCTCTCTCTTTTGATTGGTCACATGAAAACATCGCAACCCAAGATGAAATGTGCCAAGATAATTTGACTATGTAGATCTCTTGGATCTAAACTTCTGGTTTTTCTTTAAAAATAGAGCTTGAGGATCCCCGATCCTGAGCCAAAGAGGAGGATGCAGTTCTTTTGATCTCCTGTTGTAGTAGCATCGAAATTACTCTTGATAGAGTGAGATGCTCCTGGGTCGAAATTGTCATGACCCAATTTTCATAGGCATCAGGTAGACTTGATAATAGAGTCATTACTGCATCAGAATCTTCAATGATTGAGCCGGTTGCAGTCATCTGCTCCATAAGGTTTTTGAAAGTGTTATGTGGCATGAAGAAAGCTGTTGTTGTTCACAAACTTATTACTTCTTATGATAACACTACTTGTGATGCTGATGGTCCTGATGATAAGATCTTTTGACTGATCATAATGGCAGAATGCCCTGATACGGTAACGATATGGGATGGTCTATCGCTATTAATCATTTTAAATAGGGAAGATTGGACTACATTTTTACATCAAATACTTTAAGCTGTTAAGCCGCTAAACTTATTTTGTACATGGATAACAATTGGCATTCAACATTGACACCTGTCTTCCTCATTGTGCTAACTTGTGCGGTTTTGTGTGGTGGGATGGTGGCAGGTACCAGTTGGATGTCTTGAAATAGGTTTCGCTTTACGGTGCTTTTTTTGGAAGTACTGAAACCAAGTTTGGTGACCATGAAGAGAGAGAGAGAGAGAGAGAGAGAGAGAGAGAGAGAGAGAGAGAGAGAGAGAGAGAGAGAGAGAGAGAGAGAGAGAGAGAGAGAGAGAGAGAGAGAGAGAGAGAGAGAGAGAGAGAGAGAGAAAGAGAGGTTTTTGCAAGGCACTACCTCGCTTGCACAATGACAACTATGTATTCTGAAAAAAGATCAATTCTAGTAAACATTTAAAAGTGACGCCAGTCGTGCGGATAATTTATGCATTTGGTTGTTGGATGTAGCTCCAAAGTGTTCACATGTCAAGATGAGACTTTGTCTTAAGGAAGTAAAGAAAGACCCTCATGCACATGAGATGCATTTTTTTTTTCAAATCAAAAAAAAAAAAAAAAACATGGATGCTTGCATTTAAGAAAGGTCCACTCAAAAGTTTTAAACGACACATGCCAACCGAACCAAAGCATGAAAGCGAAACCGATTTTTGTTTGAGAATTCATTCGTAACTACATGGATAAGCTCACATTAACCCGTAAATTCTAGAAATTTTGTTGTTGAGAGGAATAATGTCTGGAGCTACATTTAGTAAAGTATGAAATATAAAACAATAAGTTAATATATAATTTTATTAACTCTTTGAAATTAAAAAACAAAAAACTTATTTATTTATACCATATTCAAATAGATCTATATCATATTTGAACAAAAATATTAATTTTTTTTTAAAGTCTAGTTAATTAATGGTAAACGCCCGAAGTAAAACCAACAAGCTAGTAAGAAAATAAAGAGGAAATAGAAGAGAAAGGGACAAGTCCTATGTGGTCCCCACTCTTTTAGAGAGAAAATGGAGTGGGTCATAGGTGGTCCCCCATGTGAAGAGAGATCAAGTCCAACTTGCCAATTTATAGCCTTTGCAAAACATTAAGGCACTAGTATATTTTCACAAAATGTACAAATACAAGAGAATTTTAGCAACACATGGGCCACCATTGAACCCATTGAAAAGGGGAAGAACTATATGGAAAATTAGATTAGGTGGACTATATCATATAGTACACCACACAAGGAGATAGTCCAACAGAGTACTAATTTGGGAATAGCAAATTAAGTAATGTGTAAAAATGGCAAACCAAAAATGCATAGAACAAGCGAGAGATTAAAAGTGGTGTCGTAGGATTTTTTAGATATAAGGTCATTGGGAAATACATTCTCTCATACTTAATTGCCATTAATAAGATTTTTACGCCTCTTTGGGGCAAAATAATATAGGCCCCAAAAGTTTTGTCCATTTAAAAAAAAAAACAACATGTCCGTTTTGCAATTTGACTAATGTTTCTAACTTTGGACCTTCATTTTTCATAAGAAGCTAGTAGCATTAAAAAGGAAAATAAAAAGAAGTTTGCCACATGAAAAATAAATAAAAATAACAGTTAGCATAAGATTTCTTAATTTCACTAGAGTATCTTAAGGTCCCTGATTATATGTAACAATGGCTCTTCCAATGACCATTACTTGGTGAATAATATTAAAATTAATAGCTTAACACTAGCAAAAGGGATGAGCGTCTTTCACACCATCACTAGCGTGCCAGTGATGGTGGAGACACATCCAAGGGTGGTGGTGGGTTCTCCTCCACCAAAATGGTGGTGTGGAATACGCTAGGAAAAAGGGCCGACGCCAAACTTTAGTGCTGGGGAAAACCCACAAACTATACGAATGGAACCAGCAAGTTTTTTCAAAAACTGGCATCATAAAATGCCTGATGTTTTTTTATAGGAGCATATATATACCTTTTTATAAGTAAAAGCTTTCAAAAAATCGATGAGCTCCATAAAATGCAGGTTTTTTGAGGATAACTTAAAAGAGGTTTCAGAGCACTGCCAAACTTTGTGTGCACTGAGAATCAGAATCATTATTTATTTCTATATGATTGTATTGATATGCGCTTAAGAAGGTTGACATTTAAAGTTGGTACTAGGTAGACAGAGATTATTATTATAGTAGGATCCACCATCTGATTGGAGATATCAAACTTCAAAGCTGTAAACAGTAATCTATACCTGCTACCAGCTGCCAGACAGAATCTAGAAATACATACATAGTTCCTACTGTACACAGACGGAGGGAGAGAGAGAGAGAGAGAGAGAGAGAAAAGACTATCAAATTCACGTTTATAAGTAATTATTGTTCATTGTGCATTGTTGATATACCCATCGACTCTTGTCCGTACATGAATGTACGGAAATACTGCGCATAATATGCAGCAGTAGAGAGTTAATTAGGATGTAGATCCTGGGGCTCCTTGGAAGTTGGGGTTGGGTTGGGGTATGTATAGCCGTACGGTACAGGAACTTGGAAGGAAGGAAAGAACAAAGAACAAAGCAGCGACGGGAGGTCCTTGACGCTTGTTTGTATAGAAAGAAGAACCGAGGCAAGACAGTGATTGCTATGATCTATGGTCTCTGGACGCAATATTTTGTTGGGTGGTGTCTTCTGAAAACCATCATCGGCAGTGAAGATGACTCCCATTGATGATGCGCCATCCATGTCTTTTTCTCGTCTATTACCATTTGAGGCTCGGAAAAAGGGCAAAACCACAGACGAATTTGAGGAGGAAGAGTATTTGAAATGGGATCCAGCAGAACGATTGGGTTCGGATGTAATGCAGCTGCACATCTTTTCAAATCTGGATGCACGGAGCCTGGCACAATGCAGCCTAGTATGTAAGAGGTGGAAGGGGCTCTCACAAGTGGATTCACTGTGGGCGCCCTTGTGCTTTCAGCTTTGGCAGAGAAGAGCGCACCTTCCTCTGCGCCTCATGCATGCCAAATATCCGGTGGGAGCATATGAGGTGTATTCAATCTCAATGGCCGATTCGTTACAGGTTAGCTTATTACCTACTTATGACCAGATTTTTAAATCAAAACCTCAAGGAAAAAGCAATCAGGAGTAAGTTATTATCAGACAAGTTTGGGTTGGTGCATTCAGCCTTGTCACCCTTTTCTATTGTCACACTCTTTCGACAAAGATGATGTATCCAAGAAATTTTGCTGGGGGCTTTTCAAGCTCATGCTCGTTAGAATTGAGCTTGGGGCTTTTTCGTTGCTGGGGGCTTTTCAAGCTCATGCTCGTTAGAATTGAGCTTGGGGCTTTTTCGTTGGGGAAGCCAAAATCTTAATACGGTTTATTAATCTTGTGGATTCAAGCAGGAAACGGAACGCTTTAAGGCGGACTCTGATCTCTAACCTTAGCTTAGAAACCACTGCTATATTATTTACTTATTCACATACGTCACTTTGAATCTGGTTCGAGATCAGATGTCTAACAAAGTCACTTATGCCTTTGTAGAAGAGGCTCGTAGGCACAAAGCTTTTAATGCAGACCGTGAAGGAAATTTCTAACAAATCGATACTCTTTTGGGTCAGCCTCTTTTGTTGGGAAACCTCTATATTGCCTTACTGTACATTGGTGCACATTACAGCAATAGGCTTTTTGGACATGTTTGCTGGTTTCTTTTTGTAGCAGCTCTTCTCTTTCACCTGTTATGGTTTTTTGACAACTTTCTTTGGATCTCATAGTCCTAACAAATCAGTACTCTTTTGGGTCAGCCTCTTTTGTTGGGAGACCTCTATATTGCCTTACTCTACATTGGTGCACATTACAGCAATAGGTTTATTGGACATGTTTGCTGGTTTCTTTTTGTAGCAGCTCTTCTCTTTCACCCGTTGTGGTTTTTTGACAACTTTCTTTGGCTCTCATAGTCCTAACAAATCAGTACTCTTTTGGGTCAGCCTCTGTTGTTGGGAGACCTCTATATTGCCTTGGTGCACATTACAGCAATAGGCTTATTGGACATGTTTGCTGGTTTCTTGTTGTAGCAGCTCCTCTCTTTCACCCGTTGTGGTTTTTTGACAACTTTCTTTGGCTCTCATAGTCCTAACAAATCAGTACTCTTTTGGGTCAGCCTCTTTTGTTGGGAGACCTCTATATTGCCTTACTCCACATTGGTGCACATTACAGCAATAGGCTTATTGGACGTGTTTGCTGGTTTCTTTTTGTAGCAGCTCTTCTCTTTCACCCGTTGTGGTTTTTTGACAACTTTCTTTGGCTCTCGTATTCCTTCCGGACTTTGATGGCCTCCTCTGGGATTCGTACTTGTACACACTACCTTGGGGCCCATAATATTTTAATTTCCATATTTATTTTATTTAATTGAAGGGAGGTAGCTTTTGATTAGTATAAGTAGCCACTAAGATTCCTCATTTGATAGCTTGTTATTTTTACCTTATGTTCTATTTTAGGAAACATGCTTTGAATCTACCTTAGCATGCACTCAACTTAACTTCTAGTTAAACTAGACTTAACTTGCACTAGTACTGATCAATCATTAATTATGACATTAATGTCATTTTGGATACCCAAAGGTAGTTAACATTGCAAAGTTCTAGCGTGTTCTTTTCGTGGGAGTCTCCAAACCATAGTTGCACAGAATCGCGTAGGAGACATTTCGGAAACCGCGTTTATCCTCCCAGAATCGCAAAAATTATTTATTTTTTTTTTCTTTTTTGGAAAAATAGCTTATGGCTGAAATTTTTTTAGGGGATCAATGGTCAAACCAGCGTTTTGCCTCTCAGAAGTGCAGTAGATGGGGCACAAACAGATCTTATTTTCAATAGCTATTTGGTTGTTATTTGCTCTGGTTTTCAATAAATGCTCAGGGGGTTCGGGGGGTGGCCCCCCGGTGGGGGGTTTGGGGGGCAACGCCCCCCAACGGCAGGGTCCGGGGGCCTCTTCATGACTTGGCCTTCCAACTCCTTGAGCAAAAACACACTTACTGGGACCATCTGAGATCGTAACAGACAGGCTAGAGGTTAGTTTTGAATTTTTATCCTTGACAGAACCCAACATGGATTAATGCACCTGAACTGGACCATCCTGCACCCGAAGCAATCGACAAACCACACAGTAATAATGCTCTTAATTAGAGCTTTCATCTGATACCCATATTGCCCATAAAAAAACCAAAAAAAATATATATTGAAAAAACGTTTTTGGATTTTTTTTTTAAAATTTCAGAAACGCGTTTCTGAACGCGATTCTGAAACGCGTTTCAGAAACGCAGTGCATCTATGCTCCAAACCAAAAGTCGAGCCGAAATCAATAATAGAATCTGGTAGTAAAATAGTAAAACATTAGTTAGAACATGAAATTTTTTCCCCCTAGTTATATCCATAGAACAAAAGAATGGATAATCCTGTGAAATGATGAGGCAATACTCAAAAGAAAGGATCATCCCTTGAAACATGAGGGAATGGGCAAAACAATGTCATACTAGAAGTCATGGCTGCTGAGGGTAACGGTGCACATATTGTACCTCGACGTTGGTGTGTAGAATGAGTAGATGTGTGCCGATATATGAATCTTGAGGCAAATGGTCTTATAATCTATCGAAGATGTCTATAGTCACCATGTTTGAAATGAATGACCTACTTATCCTTTGACTTTGGCTCTACATCTATCCGAAGGTGAAAGTTGTGATGTGAGATTGCGTTTCGTCATTGGTGCTAGTAGTGTGACATTCCTCACTCCTCAAGCAAAACATCATTTATATCCATATTGAAACACATCCATGATCCTCATCTGATATCGAGGATTGAAGCATGATTAGCTGATCTCAGAAGTGGCTGTGATAACTCCCCCGATCTCATGATAGATTGGGCATCAAAAAACTGATTCTCTCTCATCTTGGAGAATCTATGGGGGTGTCTTCTCGAAACGGCCTATCTCCATCTGTAGTGGGTGTGAAGAAACTTGTCCAAACGTGAACCGAAGGCTATGGACAAGCACACGTCTAAGTATTGTGGTAATTGCAACTCATATCTTCACAAAATGAGTTTGGTAGAGCTCTAGTTTTTGAACCCCAATGGGGCTTGACTAAACTTTCTGAATGTGTAGATAGTATGATGAATATACGAGTAGGTCTCCTCTAGAAGCTGTGATAAAGGGATGAGTCCAATAGATATGAAGTTCGAGAGTATCAAGAGATGTCTCTACTCATGAAGCTCTGTAGATGATGCAAGAGCTAACCAGAGATATTTGCTCCTACCCATACATGTGTCTCCAATGCTGTGACTTCCACATAATTGATCCACCTCAAACTTAGCCTCCAACCATATAGGGGACATAACAAACTCAGCGAAGATGTTATCTAACATGGAAGAGAGTCATGTATCATGTGTGACAACTTAAAAATATGGAGACATATAAAGCTAGTCCAGTCAAACATTGTGAGTCAAGTTCATTGATTGGAGTGTCACATACTTCTCATTCCTCAAACAAACTGCTCTGAAGTAACCAAGGAAGACTGCCTCTTCCCTTATTGACTAGTAGCTACATGTCTCATAACAAAAATGGGTCTTTTAATGAGTACTCGTAAGTACGTGTGTAAGAAACTATCGTCAATGGCTGACCATGTAGTGTGAAAGTGTATTGAATCAAGATGTATTGAAGAACATAAATTTGGTCTTCTTTACATTGACTTCTAGTTCTTTCGGTCTACAATGGGAATATAGTGTGTCTATGTGCTAGTGCAAACCCTCCTTAGATGGAGAAGCTAGAATTACATCATCGACATAACAAAATAGAGATCAGTATATCTCTGAGTTTGCAACCTTGACCTCCACCTTGATTGATAGACATCTTCAGCTGGTCAATATGAAGGCCAAATAAAGTAGGAGAGAGTGGGCATTTCTAGGATCATCTTAGATGTACTCGTACGTGATTTGAAACATATCACGACACTCTCATATAGCACCATAACCGTAAGTATGTTGTTTGATGAGAAATAAAGATCTATGGATAAGCACATAATTTGGAACTTAATGAAGAGCTTGCATAAAGTTGACAAAGTAGCAATTCACTTGCTTCTTCTCACTTCCTTGATGAGAGCCCGAAGAGTGAATATGTGGTCTTTGGTAAAGTGAGGTGCCTTTAAGCTGGTTGTCTGTTGTAGCATGTAGTTGTCGAGTCTACTATTTCAAGCATGGTCCCATAGGGCTTAGCCATGAAATGATCAATCATGATTGTGTGGTCGTTTATATTGGTTTAGCACAAGGATAATCTGAGATGACATCCCCAAGGTAGGCGATACAGTTTGCACAACATGTATGAGAAGTTCAGCTTCAAGGTTCTCAGTGTCACAGACACGACTAAGTTTTAGCGTATCACTTTGAATCAAAGAACTTTGACTCCCCCTGAATCAAATAATGTAGACATGATAACTTTTGCCTTAACCTTGAGAACTTTGCTTGAAGATTGACTCCCTTGGTCTCTTTGAACATCTTTCAAGCTACCACAAATGTAAGGATCTCCCCAACATTCATAAAAAAAAAAATCCTCTTTGATTACAGTAACACCATCATGATAACCATAAGTAGGAAATAGATCTACAAATGTCAACATCAAATCTCATACATCAACACCCACTTTAGAAACCTGTACTTCATAAGTAGTCGGCTCCACTTGTGTCGATTCCTTGAATTGAACCCATTTCAATTCTCCTGGTACTCTCATAAGTTACCACTTGTGATGAACTTGATGGACTTTGGTTGAACTACTCCACCTGGATGTACACTTCATGTTTGCATTCCAACCACTCACTCGAAATAGAATAGAATATCATCCATTAACCAACCAAATATGCAAGTAAAAGAGCATCCCCAATAGAAAGATAAATGTATACAATACTTCCTCACACAAAGTAACTGATACTCTCCTTCAAATACTTTCTCACACAAAGTACTTTACATGATCTTCTCCATGGAATCTCCTACCTCTATCTCACACACAAAGTTACTTGCACCAAACAACTTTCCAACCTAGAAAGCATTTCATCATGATATTTATTCTGACACGTTGTCATATGCAAACTTGGTGAACGTCCATCTTCAACCATGTTGTTTTTCTTGAAGCTAAACAACCTGTACTGTTGATTTTCAACGGCTAATCAACTACCTTGGCTTCCCAATCTTATAACAAAATCTACCACATGACAGAACATGAACTTGGATAGATTCTAGAACTTTTCTCCAACTCAAAATAGAATTGATCTCACTTAGTACCACCACATGAACAATCAACTATGACTTGGATGATATCCGGGAATTACATGACAACCACAACAAGCAATCACTTCGATCACTCATAAATCTGAAGTGATACTAGTTCAGATAGACAAGAAAGTTTCTACAACATAACCAAGTTACTATGACTTGAATAGAAACCAAACCGATACAACGTAGAATGTTGACCACACAACCTGCCACACCTGTCACTTGTAACAACGAACTTATCATTTGCCACCATGATAAGAAATTGTGAAAACATCCTCTTGAATATCGATTTATCTATATAGACTCATAGTCTATACTTCTCATGCAACTTCCTCTTAAGAATTTGCACCTTTGTCGATTCCAACCTCGACAAAACTTTGTCAATCTTAGAACGTCTGAAGTTGACCTTCCTTTAGTATGCTTGTTGGTAGCCGCTGTTTTGCAGCTTCAGCATCACCTTGATCGCTGATTGTCTTCCCCTACCATCTCTTTTGTTTCATGTAGAGTTTCCTTTCCCTGTGAGTTAACCCCTTCCATTTTGTGACGAACCTTGTTCTGATTACCTTTGTGAATTCCTTCTTCACCTTGCACCTGATTGCAAACAACTCCTAGTTGTATTGCTGATCCTTATTCTTGAGACCTCCTTCAACATGCATCAAGATTCACCATTGTATCCTAGCAATCTGTGTATTTCCATGCTTCCTTGCATGTAATCATCCTCAACTTGCATGTGATAAACTCCCACTTGTATGTGATTGTCTTGCTGTACTTTCACTTGCATAGAGCTCCAATTTGGCCTTTATTTGGCCCCAAAAGCCCTCTTTTAGCCAAAGTTAGTCCCTTCCAAAGTGGCTTTACAAAACTAGCTCAAAAATGAACTATTTCTTCTTTTTGAGAAAATCCTGCCCTTCAAACCGAAATTAACCAGTCGGACCCCTTCATAGCATCTCATAAAGAAAAAAATATTTAATGAAGAAGTAGGCACTAATGACCTTCAGCCCTTTCATGGCCTCTTCTTCCCTCATCCAATGGTCCACTTCAATCCAATGGCTCCCAGAGCCCTACATTCTGGCCATTGATCTTCATAGTACCCAATTCAATGGCCCCCATGTCCATCATCCGTCGAAGTGGAAACTTGCAGCCACAATGCACTTATTGACACTATGCAGCTACTCTTCTTGGTCGTGCGCGATTGCCGCGCCCTCTTTCCCTTCCACTTTTCTGATTTTTGCTATGATAGCTGCCAATCAAAATTGCATCCTACTTCCAAGCCAGTCCACGGCCACCCACGGCCCTCTTACAATCGCTTCTTATTGGTAGGGTGCCCGTCTGTATGAATTTACAGTTTAGAAAAATGTTACGTGCAGAGAAAGATCCACCTTCTTCTTTTCAAAAACCCTACCCTTGGTTTTGGCTAGCTCAGTGAACTGGGTATTGTTCTTCCATTGCTCCACAGCTGACCATGGCCCTTTGCAGCCTGGCTCGCCCTCCAAAAACGCCCGTCCTTAGCCACTTAGAGATCCAAACACGACCTCCTACAGTGAGAGATCATGCTTTTTCCAACTGTAAACCCTGGCATGCATAGACTAATCTTTGTTGCATATTTTTGGAACTGCCTTCCATTCAATTGAACCTCCACAACTACCCCTGCTCTCCAGCAACCTGTCCCAACATTAGCAATTTCTGGCCACTCTGTCTAGCAACCTGTCTTGTAAGTCAGCGATCAGCTTCCAATGAATAGACAGCAGCAGGCAGTGAACAAATCTGAGGACAGCCAGCACACAGATCTGATTTTACTCTGCGATCAGGTCTGTAGTAGCAATCCAGACATCAGGCAGCCATCCAGCGATCTGTCTTCTAGCAATCAGTCAGCAACGAACAGAATCCAATGAACAGATTCAGGTCTAAAGGCAAACTATAGGCAGCGATCAGATCTGCAGGTCTGATTCAACTCAGAGATCAGATTTAGGTAGCATGCATTGATCCAATAGTAACAACGATTTGATCCCAGTCAGCGTTCTGTTTTCCAGTTGTTTGCCCTGCACCTTCACCAATCTACCCTGCAAATCTGAATCTCTGGGAACTGAGATCTGGTCTGAATCTCCACACTTTGTTGTCCTACAACCACCTGAGATCTGAGGAAGATTCCATAATCTCCTCTTTGTAGCTAAGCTCTTTCCTTGTACACCGGATCTTCTCCCACAAAGCTGCCACCCTTGTAGATGAAGATCAAACTTGAGAGCTGGCTAGGGACACCACCTGAACCTGCTCTTCTCCTTGAAGATGATGGCCAAATCAATCCCTTATGAATTGATTCCGTTCATTGAAGTACCTCCTTGTTCTCTCGAATCTTGAACCTTGCTCTGATACCATGTTAGAAAACCGACTTGATCATACAAGTAACCCAAGACAAGATTCCTATTGTTGTTAGACAATAGTCATACACATGAGAGAGAACAACAATGATGAAGAGATGTACTCCAACTATGTCCCAATACAATTGAGGTAGGGCGCCAGCCTACATATATACTTTCTCTAAACTATGTGTAAGGTAAAAAGCATAAAGCAAATAGCAAAAGACAAAAAGCTAATTGCTATAATTACTACCTATATTGGGTAAACACCCAAGATGAATTTCTAAGTGATAAAAGCAAATCCTATTCTAGTAGTAGTGCGCCCACCTACATGTATGACTAAAAAAACGAATTTACTATAATTAGCAATGACCCTAAAATATGACTTACTATAAATAGTAATGGCCCCTATAATAGCACGCAGGCATGGCCAAACTAACACTAATCAATCCTAAATGATAACATTAGGGGTACTAATGTAAACATTAACTCTAACACTTGTTGCCAATACTTTCCGAAAAAAGGATCGGACTCCTATAGTCCTTGGAGAGACTAAAACAACTCCAGTTCTATAACAATAAAGCATAACTGATTAATAACCGGTAAACGACTCAAATCATCCGCTAGAGTATTTTGACTTCTTTTACAATAACGTATAGAAAAGTTAAAGATTTGCATCAGCTCAGCCCATCTAGCTTGCCTCCCCTTTAAATATGTAGCATCACAGAAGTATCGAAGAGTCTGATGATCCGTCAAAACCTCAAATCTGGCTCCATACAAATAATGTCGCCAAATTTTCAAGGCATGAACAATTGCAAACAATTCCTTCTCATAGGTACAATACCTAGATTGAGCAGGATTGAGTTTCTTGCTTTCATAAGCAACATGATGTCCATCCTGCATCAAAACAGCTCCAATAGCATAATCACTGGCATCGGTCCTAACCACAGAAGCCTTATTAGGATCGCCAATGAGTAGTATTGGTGCTGAAGTGACACTTTTCTTAAGCAATTCAAAACAATTATTCATATCCTCCGTCCACTCCACTAGTGGACTCTTAGCCCTTCGGCTTAGCTTCTTATAGCTTTTCAAGGCCTGGGTAAGAGGAAATGCCAATGGAGCAAATTTGGAAATATGCCGACGAAAAAATCCTACAAACTCCAAGAAAGACTTGATTTCCCGAATTGTCGTAAGAATAGGCCATTCAATAACCCTCTGGATACGATCGGCCTCGATCTCCACTCCTCGTTTGGAAATCTTATGTCCCAAGTAGGACAATTCTTTAGCAAAAAAGTCACACTTAGACTCTTTGGCAAAGAGCTTTTCCCTTCTTAGGATGTCCAGGACAATCCTAAGATGCTCTTTATGTTCCGCCAAAGTATTACTGAACACTAGGATATCATCTAAGAATACCACGACGAATCTTCCCAAATATGGCTTGAACAAATCGTTCATCATTTGTTGGAAAGTTGCTGGTGCATTGGTTAGACCAAAAGGCCCAAAAATTCGTAGTGTCCAAGCGAGTTCAAAAACCCGTTTTTGGTATATCTTCTGCCTTAATGCGTATCTGATTATATCTCGATCTTAGTTCTATCTTGGTAAAGTACGTAGCACCACCAAGATAATTTATTAGGTCATCCATCCGCGGCAGTGGATATCTATTCTTAACAGTTACCTTTTTCAATTTCTTGTAATCGACGCAAAACCTTATAGTCCCATCCTTCTTGGCAACCAGAACCATTGGTGATGCCCAAGGAGACTTACTAGGTTGTACCTACCCCTTCTTCAGGTAATCATGTAAATTCCTACTTACCTCAGCCTCTTCCGATGCACTCATAAGGACGCTGTGCGATTGGAATTGAACCAGGTATAAGGTCGATTTTATGATCAACTGTCCTTTCGGGTGGTAAACCTACAGGAAGGTCTAAAAAAACATCATTAAATTCCTGCCTAAGTTCATTATAGGCTTCAAACTCTATAGTGTTCTCACTGGGTATATTCATGGCATTTATGTTAAGTTTTTTATCATTGCAGCAAATGAAATCATTATGAAAACATAAATAAACTTTAAATCAGAATTCTTCATCATTGAATTAAGTTCCTGTTTAGAATAAAGATTAACATTTTTAGTGTTAATACTTAAACTAGCCTGATCTTAATCAAAGAATTCTCAAGCATAAAAGATAAAGATTTTTCAACAAAATCAATTCTCAATGGCTTATTCTTATCAAAATCCCATTGTTGCCCGAGAACAATATCTACATTAGCTAATGCAACAGCATGGAATTCTAGTTTTTCAGAGTAATTCTGTATGTGTAACTCTACATCAGGAATAATATAATCCATAAACTCGGAATTGTTTCCCGATGTTTTTTTTCACTTTTTCGGGTAGGAAGGTTTAGCGTCTGCACCAAATTTACATTAATAAAGTTATGAGTGAATCCTGTGTAAAAAAGGACATTAACAACTTGATCTTTTACTTTACCTTTAATGCAAATAAGTTCATTAGGTCCAAAAACTAAAGAACTAAGGTAACATACATCCATCTCATTACTTCGAGATAGATTACCTGAGGTAGAAGCTGGTTTTTTGACGCAATCTCGTGCAAAGTGACCCTCGCCATTGCACTTGAAGCACAAGTTCTTCTTACGAGCTTCAGCTATATCTTTGCCACCCTAATGGTTTTTAAAGTTTTTCTTGGTTTTCTTAGAATTATTGACGTACATCCACTTGGTAATCTTTTGGTAAACCATCAGTAAACATTAACATTTGTACCTTTGGAATGTCACTATAAAGTGGATTCAGGTACCCATGATTATCTTGAATAAATTGTTCCAAACCTGTATTTATTGTTAAATGACTCAACTTTTGAAAGTGTTCATAGTCATCTAATAGTGGTAGGAAGTATTTCCTAAAAACTATGCAAAAATCATCCCATGTACAAGGTTGATTGCCTTTTGCAACTAGGTCATCCCACCATACTAAGGCTCTTCCTTCAAGGAGCATAGTTACAGTGGACAACTTTTCACATTCAGGGAATTGGTTCATGCCAAAGTATTTGTTCCATACATAAAGCCATGAACTTACCACTTGCAAGTTTCTATCTTTTTTCTCCTCAACCAATTTTATGAAATGATGGGTTTTCATTGGTTTAATCCATTGGAGTTGTTTGTGTGTTTTCCTATTATGCAAATACAACAACAAATAATTTTAATTAGAATGATAAAAATGCTTTAATCCAATGCAAAAATAAAAGCATTTACTTCTACTCATTCAATACTTACTGTTTGTAAGCTTAATCCAAGCCTACTTTTGGAAAGCTCAATGCAAGCTTAAGAAAAAACTACACCAAGCAATTTCCTACTTTTGCCTCAATTCAAAGCAAAAATCAAAACTAATTTTTATGTAAACTTCAATTTACTACTTAAAGCTAATGTTTACATAAAGTTCCCAATCCAATTCCATTTTCATTTGTCATTTCAAATTCAACACAAATTTATAGGAATCCAGAGTCAAGACTATTCATTAACACAAAGTATTCTCAAAGAGAAGAGAGAGATGGTTAGATGACCCTCTTGTAGAAACTTGTGGACAACCAATATGAACAGTAGATTGCTTAACAAAAGTGTGTCTCATACAAATGAATGGCTACATATAAGTAGTCCAAGATGGCTATCTACCTTCATGACTGTTGGCTGTCCAATAACTTGACTAATGGCTATCTAGCTACCATAAGTTACCTAAAATAATTAAGTACCCCAGATAACAAGTTAGGTACTTAATTCACATGTATAGGCCCCTAGTGGACCCACGAGTCCCTACAAGTTAGTTTCATACTAACTTGAGGCTAAAATATAAATGACCATGGTTACACAGATCTTGACCTTTTGGGTCATAGTAACCTATGGCTTCTACATCATTTACATTTATTATTCTAACACCCTCCTTGAATGAAAATGACATGTATTCACTAAGTAAGAAAATCAGCATGTTGCTTTAAATTTAAAGCTTCACAAAGAGCTTTAAATCGAACTCTAGGCAATGCCTTAGTGAACACATCTGCAATATTATTCTCCGTGGGACAATATTCAAGCGGTCACCATTATGAAGCTTCTCTCGAACAAAGTGATAGTGGATCTCGATATGCTTTGTTCTTGCATGAAATACTGGATTTCGTGCAGTGACAATAGCACTTTGACTATCCGTAAATAGGAGAGTAGCTGAGGGCTGGCCATGCTTCATATTGACAAGTAATTGTCTCAGCCATATACACTCCGTAGTGGCTGAAAACGTTGCTCTATATTCTGCTTCACTTGAGGATGTAGCAACGGTGGGCTGCTTCTTGCATAACCAAGAAACTGCAGAATTTCCAATGAAAAAGCAATGACCACTAGTAGAGCGTCTAGTGTCTTGATCTCCACCCCAATCCGAGTCACAAAAACCAGCCAAACATGCATCATCAGTAGAAGGATAAAACAGACCAAGTGTTTTACTTCCTTGAAGATATCCGAAGGATCCTCTTCAATGCTTTCCAATGTGATGTCAACGGAGCATGCATGAATTGACTCATGAGGGAATCACTATAAGATATGTCTGGTCTTGAGTTGCATAAGTAAATGAGACTTCCAACCGCTTGACAATATAGAGTAGTATCAAATGGTTTACCACCACTTTGATTACTTAACTTCAGGCCCGTCTCAATTGGTGTAGCAACCGGCTTGCAATCTTCCATTTTGAAACGCTTCAAAATCTGCTTAATGTACCGCTGTTGGGTAATGAAGATTCCAACCTTTCCTTGCAAAAACTCAAGACCAAGGTAGAAATGCAATAGGCCTAAATATGATGTATCATAAACTGAAGCAAGATCAGATTTTAAGGCTGCAATATATTGTTCATTACTATCCATAATAATAATATCATCAACATATAGCAAAATGATGATGATAAACTCAGATGTATGCATGACAAAAAGCGTAGATTCACTAGGACTGTTAGAAAACCCACGATTACAAAAGTATGTGTGTATCTTTTGATACCACGTCCTTGGGGCTTGTTTTAGTCCATAGAGAGCCTTCTTGAGAAGATACACTTTGTCTTTTTGACCTGCAACCAAAAAACCAGCAGCTTGCTGAAGGTAAACTTCCTCATAATCAATGCCCTCCTTTTGCGCATAACCTTTGGCAACAAGTCTTGCCTTGTACCTTTCAATAGTATCATCGGACTTGTACTTGATCTTATAAACCCATTTACAGCCAATTGCTTTCTTTCCATGTGGAAGATCAACAAGAACCCATGTTTGGTTCTTTATGAGTGAGTCATACTCCTCTTTCATCGCGTCCTCCCAACATTTTACTCCTCTGGCCTGCTCATAAAAACAGGTTCTATTGCACTATCCTCGATAGATGTAAGAGCAAATGCAGAAAAATCAGTAAATTCTACTGATTTAGATGAGGCACGAGTCTTCCCTTCATAGAAGCGGTTCACTTTGTTGTCCTGCAAAGTCTGCAACAGCCATTTAGGGACTGGTTTAGGCTGTCCAACAACCTTACTTTGATCAACGCTTTGCTGTCCAAAGTGATCTGAACTGTCAACACTTTGCTGTCCAAAGTGCTCTGAAATTGGACTATGCTGTCCAAAGTTTTCAACAGGCCGTTCCTCTTCATAAATCTGCTTCTCTTGATGAATTATGGGCTGTTCGCTTGAAGAACCAGTGGGTTGTCCATTAGAGGATGATGGCAGTCCCTCCTCAAGTATGCATCCTTCGCATACATGTCCTTCGGGATGCTCCATATTTGGAATGCCTTCCACCATGTTGAATTTCTTCAGCATATTCAAACTTCCAAAATTGAGGTGCCCGTACCTCGCATGCCATAGTTTAGCCAACTCCAATGCATGTGAATTAGTAGCAACAAGACCAAAGGATGTCAAAGCTTTAGGTTCATAAATATTCAACAAAAACAAACCTCCTCGCAATGTTCCCGAAGCAACAATTAAAAGTGATCTGTTTGGGTCTTTTATAAGACATTTGTCTTCTTTAAATTCTACAATCAATCCTTGATTCATGATTGTAGAGACCGAAATGAGATTTTTTTTAATCTTAGGAACATAAAGTGTAGGAATCTAGAATCAAGACTATTCATTAATACAAAGTATTCTCAAAGAGAAGAGAGAGATGGTTAGATGACCCTCTTGTAGAAACTTGTGGACAGCCAATATGAACAGTAGATTGCTTAACATAAGTGTGTCTCATACAAATGAATGGCTACATATAAGTAGTCCAAGATGGCTATCTACCTTCATGACTGTTGGCTGTCCAATAGCTTGACTAATGGCTATCTAGCTACCATAAGTTACATAAAATAATTAAGTACCCCAAATAACAAGTTAGATACTTAATTCACATGTATAGGCCCCTAGTGGACCCACGAGTCCCTACAAGTTAGTTTCATACTAACTTGAGCCTAAAATATAAATAATCATGGTTACACAGATCTCGACCTTTTGGGTCATAGTAACCTATGGCTTCTACATCATTTACATTTATTATTCTAACACCCTCCTTAAATGAAAATGACATGTATTCACTAAGTAAGAAAATCAGCATGTTGCTTTAAATTTAAAGCTTCACAAAGAGCTTTAAATCGAACTCTAGGCAATGCCTTAGTGAAGACATCTGCAATATTATCCTCCGTGAGACAATATTCAAGCGTGATGTTGCCATTATGAAGCTTCTCCCGAACAAAGTGATAGTGGATCTCGATATGCTTTGTTCTTGCATGAAATACTGGATTTCGTGCAATGGCAATAGCACTTTGACTATCCGTAAATAGAAGAGTAGCTGAGGGCTGGCCATGCTTCATATCGACAAGTAATTGTCTCAGCCATATACACTCCGTACTGGCTGAAAACGTTGCTCTATATTCTACTTCACTTGAGGGTGTAGCAACGGTGGGCTGCTGCTTGACTAAGAAACTGCAGAATTTCCAATGAAAAAGCAATGACCACTAGTAGAGCGTCTAGTGTCTTGATCTCCACCCCAATCCGAGTCACAAAAACCAGCCAAACATGCATCATCAGTAGAAGGATAAAACAGACCAAGCGTTTTACTTCCTTGAAAATATCGAAGGATCCTCTTCAATGCTTTCCAATGTGATGTCAACGGAGCATGCATGAATTGACTCATGAGGGAAACACTATAAGATATGTCTGGTCTTGAGTTGCATAAGTAAATGAGACTTCCAACCGCTTGACAATATAGTGTAGTATCAAATGGTTCACCACCACTTTGATTACTTAACTTCAGGCCCGTCTCAATTGGTGTAGCAACTGGCTTGCAATCTTCCATTTTGAAACGCTTCAAAATCTGCTTAATGTACCGTTGTGGGTAATGAAGATTCCAACTTTTCCTTGCAAAAACTCAAGACCAAGGTAGAAATGCAATTGGCCTAAATCTGATGTATCATAAACTGAAGCAAGATCAGATTTTAAGGCTGCAATATATTGTTCATTACTACCCGTAATGATAATATCATCAACATATAGCAAAATGATGATGAGAAACTCAGATGTATGCATGACATAAAGCGTAGATTCATTAGGACTGTTAGAAAACCCACGATCGCAAAAGTATGTGTGTATCTTTTGATACCACATCCTTGGGGCTTGTTTTAGTCCATAGAGAGCCTTCTTGAGAAGACACACTTTGTCTTTTTGACCTGCAACCAAAAAACCAGCAGGTTGCTGAAGGTAAACTTCCTCATTAAGATCACCATTGAGGAAGGCTGTCTTTATGTCAAGTTGGTGCATACGCCAACCATGATGGGCAGCCAAAGCAGTGACTATCCTTACAGTAGTTATTCGTGCGGTAGGTGCAAAAGTTTTCTCATAATCAATGCCCTCCTTTTGCGCATAACCTTTGGCAACAAGTCTTGCCTTGTACCTTTCAACAGTACCATCGGACTTGTAGTTGATCTTATAAACCCATTTACAGCCAATTGCTTTCTTTCCGTGTGGAAGATCAACAAGAACCCATGTTTGGTTATTTATGAGTGAGTCATACTCCTCTTTCATCGCGTCCTCCCAACATTTTACTCCTCTGGCCTGCTCATAAAAAACAGGTTCTATTGCACTATCCTCAATAGATGTAAGAGCAAATCCATAAAAATCAGCAAATTCTACTGATTTAGATGAGGCACGAGTCTTCCCTTCATAGAAGCGGTTCACTTTGTTGTCCTGCAAAGTCCGCAACAGCCATTTAGAGACTGGTTTAGGCTGTCCAACAGCCTTATTTTGATCAACGCTTTGCTGTCCAAAGCGATCTGAACTGTCAACACTTTGCTGTCCAAAGTGCTCTGAAATTGGACTATGTTGTCCAAAGTTTTCAACAGGCCGTTCCTCTTCATAAATCTGCTCCTCTTGATGAATTATGGGCTGTTCGCTTGAAGAATCTGTGGGCTGTCCATTAGAGGATGATGGCAGTCCCTCCTCTTTTACATTAGATGGTGATACCAAATCATACCAAACTCCATAAGGAGTCAAAATCTTTAAGGCTTTAGTCGGACACCGATTACTAATGTATGCCGCCGTAATAACCGCTTTAGCCCAAAACTTGTGGGGAACGCCCTTTGCCTTAAGCATGCAACGAGCCATCTCCATGATTGTGCGATTTTTCTTCTCGGCAACACCATTTTGTTGCTGTGTATAAGGTGTAGTCATTTGATGTAGAATGCCTTTGCTTTGAAGAAACGTGCCGAACGTACTTTTAATGTATTCCCCTCCTCGGTCGGTACGTAGTATCTTCAAAGTATGCCCAAATTGTTTTTCTATCATAGCTAGAAAATCTTTGAAGCGTTGAAAAACTTCAGATTTTGCCTTCATAGAAAAGATCCATGTAAACCTTGAAAAATCATCAATAAAAGTAACGAAGTACTTGCATTTACCAATCGATTCGGTCCTCATTGGACCACATACATCACTATGAATTGAGGCAAACTTATTACCAACTTTGATAGTCCCATCAATAGGAAAAGGCTTTCGTTGAAACTTACCAAGTATGCATCCTTCGCATACATGTCCTTCGGGATGCTCCATATTTGGAATGCCTTCCACCATGTTGAATTTCTTCAACATATTCAAACTTCCAAAATTGAGGTGCGCGTACCTCGCATGCCATAGTTTAGCCAACTCCAATGCATGTGAATTAGTAGCAACAAGACCAAAGGATGTCAAAGCTTTAGGTTCATAAATATCCAACAAGAACAAACCTCCTCGCAATGTTTTTGAAGCAACAATTGAAAGTGATTTCGTTGGGTCTTTTATAAGACATTTGTTTTCTTTAAATTCTACAATCAATCCTTGATTCATGATTGTAGAGACCGAAATGAGATTTTTCTTAATCTTAGGAACATAAAGTACATTTCGAATGTACTTTTCTTCTCCATTGGGAAGAATGAGTGGTATAGATCCAATGCCTTCAATTGGATAGGAGGTGTTGTCAACACCTTGAACCTTGCTTCCATCTTTGATTTTCATAAGCTTTGTGAAGACGTCTCTATGGTGAGTCATATGGCGTGTAGCTCCGCTATCAATCACCCAATCAATGGAAGAAAAAACAGCAACCTGCAAAGCTGAAGTAGTGCTGTTTTCTGCTGAAAAACCGGCAAGTCGAGAAGTGGTAGAAATCTCATTTTGATTAGAAATGAGATTGTTCGTGACAAAAGCAAAATCACCATTGAAAGAATCATCCTCCTTTTGATGTTCTAATGAAATCATGGCTATATTTGTATCAATACCTTTCTCTTTATCCTTAGTAAGCTTCTTCCTACATTCCTTTATGTGGTGCCCAAACTTTTTACAATAATGGCACTTACCCTTCTTGGATCCTTGATCTTGGCCCTCCTTGGATTTTTGATCCTTGGAAGAAGAAGGCTTACCTTTCCACTTGCCCTTGCCTTTGCCTTTGGTGAAGAAGGCTTGATCTTCTTGTTCACCAAAATTAATCCTTGTTTGCTCTTCTCGTAGAAGTAAGCCAACAAGCTCTTCAAAGGAGATTTGCTGTCCCCTAAGAGATATGCTTAAAGTAGACACAAATGGAAGATAGGAATGAGGAAGTGAATCAAGAGTAATTGAGACAAATTGAGAGTTCTCGACAATTTCGTCAATGCTAAGAAGCTCTTTACGAAGATCCTTGATCTTTATTAAGTGATTTGAAAGCGTATCACCCTCTTGCATCTTCAATGTTGAGAGTTGATTACGTAGAAAAAGCACTTTCGCCGTATTCTTCACTTGGAACATCTTGGCAAGTACTTTCCAAGCACTCTTGGAAGTCGTGCATGATCGAATGTGAGGTAGGATTGATCTCTTCACGGATAGCGCTATGACCGAATGTGCTTGTGCGTCACGTCGATCCCACTTCTTTTGTTCTTCGGAAGACACCTCCACATCTGTTGAAGAAGTAGCTCTTGACGATGTAGTAGGTGCCAAACTAGGTGGCCTCTCTTCATCACCACTTACAACTTCAAACAAACCTTTAGCAATAAGGAGGTTTTTGATCATGTAGCACCACAAGGAGAAACTAGTTCCATCCAACCTATCTTCGTTGAACAAAGAACCTATAGATTCAGATTCTTTAGCCATTTCTGAAAATTCAGCTAATAGTAGATGGGAAAAACAGATTCCAGGCCAAAATCTACTAAAAACCAACAAAGCCAAAACCACAACCAAAACTTTTGTGGTAAAATGGTGTGCACTCAATGTGCTAATGGAGCAGATGGTAGGACCTTCTTCCAGGCTCAAAAACAGGAAAATTTCAGCCACTAAAAATGTGTCAAAAACACATTTGTCTTCAAGGTAGATGGGCGCCCTCTTCCAAGAAAAAAATCTGAAATTTGAAGCATGTAATCTGATTTCAATCACATGAAAACTAGTTGAGCATGGGCGCCCTACCGCTGGCTCCCAAATGAGTGGAGGTTCCAAGCTTTTCCCTGCAATTTCCTGCACAAAAAACAGGGAGGAGCCGAACAGTTCTCTCTCCACAAAAATAAAAAAAATTCTGATTTTTATGAACCAAAAGAGGAGAAATGTGGCTGCCTATTGGGTGCCCTCCAACAAGCAATCAATTCTGAAAAATGGCTTTGATACCATGTAGGAATTCAGAATCAAGACTATTCATTAACACAAAGTATTCTCAAAGAGAAGAGAGAGATGGTTAGATGACCCTCTTGTAGAAACTTGTAGACAGCCAATATGAACAGTAGATTGCTTAACAAAAGTGTGTATCATACAAATGAATGGCTACATATAAGTAGTCCAAGATGGCTATCTACCTTCATGACTGTTGGCTGTCCAATAACTTGACTAATGGCTATCTAGCTACCATAAGTTACATAAAATAATTAAGTACCCCAAATAACAAGTTAGGTACTTAATTCACATGTATAGGCCCCTAGTGGACCCACGAGTCCCTACAAGTTAGTTTCATACTAACTTGAGCCTAAAATATAAATGACCATGGTTACACAGATCTCGACCTTTTGGGTCATAGTAACCTATGGCTTCTACATCATTTACATTTATTATTTTAACACGGATCACGTATACTCTAAACCCTAAAGTTGATATGCTATAGAAATCTAAGTTGGAAGTTTTAAGTCTTAACTTTAGACATTTAACTTTCAATAGGCTGATTGGCTAAGTAGTAAGCTCATTTTCATTTGATATTGAGTTGTGAGTCTCAACTCTTAACCATCGTCATTGACTCATTTGTGTCATGTGTGCTCCATCACATCGGATGGCTTAATTGAAACTAGGAGGTGCCAAATTATTAGTATATAGGTGTCCTCTTGCGTGGGTATGATGTTTTTGAGATCCATTGACACAAAGTCGAGCTTAGTGTTGGATGCCTAGACACGCTTTGGCTACATCAACAATGCCATTGAGGAGGTCAACAAGGATATTGTTGTGCAGCTAGTCACACCATTCTCATTGCTTACCCAATGGGATTGGCTTTGTTGGTTAGCTTGCCATCCAAAGTTTCTTTGGTCCCAAGTTCGAGCCTCGCCTTGGAAACCAAGAAGCATTCTCATTGCTTAACACGTTAAATTTAAGAGTTAATATTTATTGAAATCCATTGATATCAAGATCCAAACCCTAAGCATACTACACACAAGAAAACACTCTATACACTAGTAGCCACACTCATAAGCATAGCAAACAAAAGAGATCTCTCTCCCTCCCTATGGGCACCCTCCTCCCCTCATATAGATGGCAAATGGCACCCTCCAATACACTGTGGAGTTCCATGCACAACCAATGAGAAAGAGAGAGGCCTAGGGGAGTTTAAGAACCTTCATAGGCTTATGGAAGGTCAAGAGACTTCTTCCATAACCTATGATTCTTTGAATGCCTTTCTTGTGGGAGTTGGGAACTCAATGGACACCTTGGAAGTGTGCCCTCCTACTAGGTCCCATTGCCCAAGTTGTGCTTGTATAGTTTGGTCCAAGACCAATAAAGTGATATGGTTCAAGGTTGAGGCCCAAGGTTTTGAAAAATAGCCAAAACACACATGGTAATGACTTTCTAACATCTCACTAGGTTCCATACCTTCGACCAAGGCATAGACACCTACATGCCCTTATCCAAGGACACTAGTACCTTAATCTAAAGGCACATATCCTTAATCCTAAGGGTACCCTTTATCCAAGGGTAACTTGATTCCATACCTCCGACCAAGGTATAGTCACTTGCCTGCTCTTATCCAAAGGCACCTACCCTTAATCCTAAGGGTATCCCTTATCCAAGGGTAACTTGCCATTTAGCCCCCAACACTAAATGGACATATAGGGGTCACTGAAGTACTGCTAGTTACATAAGTATGTAACACTGAACATATGGATAGACCCCAAGTTAACTTTAGAGACCGTAAATGTCATGTAGAAACAGTAATAGACGACTTTGAGGATTCTGAGAGAACCGATGAACCTTGTATACAAAGTTGCTCCATAGAGAAAGAGAGAGCCAAAAGGAACTTCGTATCGTAAAAGTAACCCATAAAGATGATTGTAGTATGAACTATAGTAACCAAGATCAAGTGTCAAATTGCTGCTCTAATTGGATATGTGATGCTGACTGAGGAGCTGTCAGAGTTTTGATTGGAACAGTCACATCTAAGTACCAGCATGGAATCATGATCCCATGGAGAAGCCTATGTCAGAACTGCATGTGGCTCATCATATCAATCACCTACCTCATATGTATAAAACATATGCTGCCTTGCCAAGTCTAGAAGGTCATTGAGAGCTCTCCTCAGTTCAGGCCCGAACTCAGTTGAATGACTGAACTGAGGCCCCTAGTACCCCTTGTTTTACCACAACCCAAGACCATGTCTTAGGTATCTGCTGTGTAGTTGCTCCCACACATGTGACATGTTTACTCCAAGTGCCCTCTAACAGCTTCTGGTTATCTCTCTAATTGTGACCAAACCAAAATTGATCCTTATCGTAAAGTCTACTAGAGCCTAATCTCCCTGGGATTCCCTTGGTCGGAGGCCAAACATTGGCTAGTCCCTACCTAGTCTGGGACATAACTCTCCTTTTATTGACTGAGGCGACTTAGGTGGCGTCATGCATTTGGTTAAGCAGGTCAGTTGACACTGATTAAGTGCTAGAATAGGCCCAGGTTACAGATCTCTCTGAGCTGTTTGAAAAAACCTTGAAAAGGCTTGGAGTAAGCTGAGATACTTAGGTTGATTGCCTCTAAAAGATTCTTTCAACAATAATTTGAAGAATTTGACCATATATATGTTAATGAGGTCTGAGGATAAATATTCCATAAACTTTTGTGGTAGGCTTCAACCATTTTGTTGACAACAAATTTTTGTCAATAACGACTCTTCACTTTCCTGTGAAATTGGCATGTAATGTACAAAACCAGTAAGTTTAAGCAAATGTCATAGTTGCAGCTATAGGCATTTGGAAGACATTCTATTCATTTTTAGAATGCCCACTTGTGAAACATGGGTGCAAGTTTTATTTTTTGAGGTCTGGAGACCTAAAAACAGATGCTCCAATCCAATTTTGGGTCTCTGTAAGGGACCAAAGTAGCTCATGCTACAAATTTCAAGTAGCATGTTTCGAAATTTGTAGCAGTGAGCAGAAGTTTCATTATCTTGTATAATTGCAATCTCTAGTTGTAAGGCTTTCTTTTAGTTAATGTTAGCCATTTGAAATTTTTCTTGTGTTTGTAGTTTTACTTCGAGCTTTTAGATGCACTGTAACTAACCCTGTTGTAGTAGTATAGCTCATAGTGGTCATTATCTCTTACACAGCAAGTTTTTTTGGATTTTGATCCCCTTTATAGTGGGAAAGACTCTCCAAACGTTTGAGGAGTTTTTCAAATGTTTGAAGCATAATTCGACCTACATACTCGGTGTGTTTTTAACTGTCCCTAATATGATGTTCAGAAGGAATTACTGCGTGAGGAGATGTGTGCACGGATATGGGAGATTCAAGTGAAACCTGTGAGGTTTAAGCCCTTCCAGATGTTTGCTTTTAAGCCATGTTCTGATAGTATAAACATGCTGTTTGACCTTGCAACTTTATTCAGTTTTATGTTGTCGTATAGATTCTTGTCAGTTGGTGGCCATCGCTGTCACATTAGGTGCATCTTGTTAGACCTTTAGTCCATTAGGTAAGAGTTGGAACTGTAGTTTTAATTTTAAATTTCTCACATTCCAATACAATTCTATTCCTGTATTTTGCTTGTTATGTAAGAAAAACTAACGATCTGGCTTTCTGTATTGTAGTCGTGTGGACCGTATTGGATCTCCTTAGATCCGAGTAGTCATGGAGGAGCACCTCTTCGACGTTATTTTCACTGTGATGGTAGCCTTACTGCAGATGTGAATGATCCTATCTGGGGAGGACAAGAGTCATGCTGGTTCATATTTTCTATCACCTATCATGTTCAAATAGTTTATATCATATTGTTCTGTATGCAAAGTCACTTGTCCTCAATCAAATTTAGATCTAGTATTTTAATGCACTTTGGACCTAATTTTCCCCGAATTGATGAAATGTAATTGTTATCAAGTAGTTAGTTCGTCACTTGGTTCATTATGCAGGTCTTTTGTAAAAGGAGGAGATGGCAGCTCCCATCAGTTTGTAAAAATCAACTATTGGCCTGTGTTTCGTGTGTTGCATCTTAGTGATGGGCGTTGGCAACTGGACAATGTTTGGGCTTCTTATACCACTCAACGCAGTCTTCCCTTTGAGACAAATCATCAGACATGGCGCAAGCTATGCAAGCGCTGCCACTCGCCTAGGCTCTTGACAACTGGGCCCAAGATGCTGGATTATATCGTTTCCCCTTCCTCGTCTAATCAATCCAATGAACAAGATCTTGAAAATCTTGACAATGTAAAGATGTTCAATCCCTATGAGCTTCTTGCAAACTCTGATAAAGTTTGAACTCTCAAACTTGGGGATTTTCGCGAACATTTTGATTCAGCAAGGTGTTTGTGTACATTAAACCTCACAATTGTTTATGGGCAAATGGCTTCTCAGTTATGTTCTTGTGGACAGTGGCTTTTACATTCTTGAAGAACTTACATGCTTTGCAGTGTAAAATCATCTGGAATGTTTTTCAAATCAAGTCCCATGACTTTCAAAGTGTACCCTTTTGTGGTAACGCACACAAGATGTGTATTTTGTACATGATTGGACCAGCAACACATACAGTTGCATAATAATATGGCTATTTTAGATTTATGTTGCTCTTGATTTACCTTTGTATTACATTTGATAATCAAGTACAGGTAAAGTTTTGATTTGGATGGTTTTGAATGGCATGCACACAACTTATAATAGGCAAGTTTGAACACTTTTCTTTTCTGTGATTGCAAGGACATTCAATTATGTCATGTAAGACTGACAAGAGTCTATGATGTGTCGATTTTGGGTTATAGTAAAAGGAGTCATCCTTGCCTTTGAAAGCTGAAATATAAAGTGTTCGTAACACTTCTTGAGAATTGGCTCCATATTCAAAGTGGCTGGCAACATCATAATTCGGCTTTGGAATCTGGTGGTTAAGTCTATCATTGCATACATTAGGGTCAACTCCATAATGTGATATCAGTATAATGCTAGTGTTGGCTGTGTTTATTACATGTATATTAGCTTCTGGCTTATAGGGGGGAAGTGCATGCACACACACAGCATGCATAGCATAGTACACACGCCGTCTCTAAGAAAAGAAATAATAGCATGTAATTTTTCTTGTACTAAGGCTTGAGAGTAGTACAGACTCGTGCTATTAGAGATAGACCTTTAGAGGACATAATATCAAGTCACATAGAGGTGAACCCCATGATCAATTCAGCGTGCTTACCATCAGACCCACATCCTCAATGGGCCAAACCTATGAACTCATAGTCACCACTGAGATAAAGCTAGCTTCCAAGTGCCAGCTTTACTCCCGGCGCCACTAGCGCCAGCATTGTTCCGGCGCTAGCAGCGCCACTACTGCTTTCAGTGCCACTGTTACCAGAATCCAGCCGGCGCCAAGTTCCTATGGTTGAAAAACTTTGATCAGATTTAGCGAAGTCCAGAGGGCTCGGATCGATGTGCAATCACCTCACACGATCTAGGCATGATTAAAGGAAGCTTGGGGATCAATAAATTCTAGAGAGATAAAACGACTTTTTAGAGAGAGAAAATCCTAGAGAGAGAAAGTGTGCTTTATCAGCTTGGGCTGAGCACTTGGTATGAGGGGAGGTGGCGAATCCCACCAGAACTATAGGGCAATGCGGGTTGCGACTCAGAGCGAGCTCCAACCAAGTCTCAGCTTCCCTTGCTAGAATTTTGTCCTAGCGCCCGCCTTGGCATGCCAGCACCCCGGAGACTAGGGTCGGTCACACACTTGAAATGTAACCTTCTGAGATTCATTAATAAAGTGGGATTATTCTCAAATTGACTCTGATTACCTTTTGGGTTTCAGTGTCTGGTAAAAGCGCCAGTTGTAAGGCCACTTCAAATCTTTTTGATCTGGCACTTAGTTGAGGGTCGTATCCCGGGACGCGAGCGGTATGCTGTCGCGGCACCATTCGGTCCGGGTCGCCAACGGTATGCTATCGAGACCATTCGGTCCAGGAATTGGTTGTCTTCATATCTGTCGCGACTTATCGTTCTGAGTGCTCCTTGCATGAATGTGAATGGGTTAAGCTCTTGGGGAACGGGCTCTAACCTGTCGGCTGAGTTGGATGGCTTGCTTGGGTGGAAGGTACCTGTTTATGGCTGTCCAGTTTGGCGTGGCGCCAGGTTGGCTTCCAGCGCTCGTGACGAAGCTTTGAGTTGGTTAAGTCCGATATAAGTCAGACGACTTGCTTGAAATGGATGTTACTCGTTTGTAACGAAGCTTCAAGTTAGTTAAGTTTGATGTATGTCTGGTGGCTTGCTTGGAGGGAAGTCACCCACATTGGGACCCCCGATCTGGCATGGCGCCAGGTTGAATCTCAATGTTGGTTTTTGAACTTCAAGTTGGTTAAGTCTGATCATTGTTGGCAAGTTGGCTGCTTGTATGTCAAGTGGGTTCGGACGACAAGAGTTTTATCACTGAGGCAAAGCTGAGAACAGAGTAACAACCCTCGGCCAAAGTTGAAACTCAAGAACTCATTTTCACCACTGAGCCAAAGCCACGAACAGAGTCACCACCTTGATAACTTTGATCAAGCCAACAAGTTACCATGACATCAACGCTAGAAACAGTCTATATCTTGGTTTGAACTTCCAAGTTATAAGAGTGCTAATAAAAGCGAGCAATTCTTTTTCATACATGCTAACCTTGAATATCTCTAAGTCTTTAAGCTTTTAGTTTTATGATGAAATGGGGTGACCATCTTGTATTAGAATGGTACCAATTCGCAAAACTGCTTGCATCAATCATGAGTGAGAAATAGTTTTTCAAGTCTAAGTCGTTAAAAAACAAAAATTTCTATTGCATATTTAAGTTATTGAAAGGGCTTTTCTTTCTTACTATGCAACTTAAAAGGCACTCAAAACTAGGCGATTCAAGGAGACATTATATAAACAAACATATCTTGTATGTTAGTTATCATTTTCCTTATGGTAGATCCAACATTAATGGAAATTCATTGTTGCCTAACATATACCATGGCTACTATTTTTGTCCACTATTAAATTCCTTTGGCACCTTGCCCACCATCCGTGGTGGATATGTATATATATGACTAAGTTAGGACCAAACATGCTTATAGAACAAAAAAAAATGTCAATTCCAGGTAAAAGAAATCTCATATTTGTTAAGACTAGTAAAATCTAGAACACTTGATCTTGTGAGTGTGAATTTGTACAAGCATAACCAAAGTTAAGAAGTTCAAAGATGTAATGTCTCTCAATTGGCTCAACATAGTAAGTAAGGTCATTGTTTTATTTGTGACCACATATTTCTACAAAACATTGTTTGGATGGTTGAATGTTTTTTTTTCAAGATTATCACTTTAACCCTACATGTGTGGAGAACGTATGGTACTCAGGTTGAGTTGGCGAATAGTACACAAACAAAGATATTAAGCAAAAGATTTGTACGAGATGAGAAGGAAGTAATCTGAGAAGAACTTTTATTGCATTAACAAATGCAAAGGCAATTAAAAAAAATTGGTTGCGATGAGCTAATATGTTGTCTGAATTGCATGATAGATTGTTGGGAAGAGGAGAATGTTGTAATTGACAAGATTCAACTTTCAAGAAATGGTTGACTTGGAATTTCTATTGGCAGATGAATTGTTAAACAAAACTCATGCAAGATTTGCATGTGCGATAAGTTATAAGTTTCAAGGAAACATGTTTACTTGTGGAAAGTACAGACCAATGTGGTTTGCAAGATCCACGATTGAGAAATAGCAAGATTTGAGCATATGGATGAAGTTCCTAGACATAAAGTCACAAGATCAATATGTGCTAAAACTAGAACTGGAAAGTGCATGTAAGCAAAAATTGTTTTGCTCACAAAAATAGCAGATGACTGACTTAAAAATTAATTTCTTGCAAAAGCACTGTAAAATACCAAAAATTTACATAGCTTAAAGGTGACATCGTAATTTGTGTAATTGAACAAGCAAGAAACACTTGAAAAGATTAAGCTCTGGATTACCTCTTCTTGATTTCTAGATGTTATAGCACTTACTAGTGACATGTCTATGTCTAACCTTTGAATAAAGGGAGAGCAACTAGATTCGGGCAATAAAATTAATATCTTTGATTTTGTTGACATGAGTCCGAGGGGTAATAGTTCATACAAATATAACCATATGGGGGAATACCTTGACAAAAATAACTAAGGTTGTGCCTTTAAAACCAAGAGAAATACAATTTTTTCTACAATTTGGTGTGACGATTGTCAAATGAAGATGGTGTCTACTCCATTTTCTTGGAAAGACCTATTAGCAACAAAATTCGCTCAAGTTTGAGAAACTTAATGATTGACACGAAGACAATACAAGTTTGGTTATACATAGACAATTAGATCAGAAGCCAACAATTTGTCTTCTGACTATGAGTTTCTTGAATATCTGGCCATAATCAATGGGATGAAACTAAGGAATACTACATATTCAAAACCTTGTGAGGACATCATACTCATTGGGTAGTGTAATTGTTCAGAGCATATCAAGGCACAACATAATGATGACAAGAAACACAATATGGCTTTTTGTCCTTCAAGTAGTTGAAGGATTCGACTATAAAGGAAGTACCTACACTTGACGATCCGAGATTGCAACCTGAGGACAACTTGGCCACCATAAATAAGAGACTATTGAAAGTAAATAACCACTTCACAATTTGAATCCAATGAGCTACTAAGACATCTTGTTTGATATTCAAAGTTTTGAAAGGGATCTTAAACAATGTTCATAAACACACTATTGATTTGACCATTCTTGCCAAGCCCAAGAGATAAATGAGATATGGAACCAATGCCAAATATGATGAGAAGTTAACGACCAAATTTGGAAAGCTTGTTAATATAGGATTGATCTACGCATCAACTACAATGGAAACCTCACATCATATGCACTAGATTGTCAAAAATTCATATAATTCACTAGTAAATGGCCACTTCCCATTAGCATATATGGAAACCATTTCATGTACAAATGTGACAAATAGAATTTTTGCTGTCTTGGATGGTTGTAATGATCATGACAAAATTCACAACCTGAAGACATCGAGAAAGAATTGCTGTCATTATAATGAGGGATCTTCCCACACATGGTGAGTTGGGCTTGCTTTCATTACAGAGAGGGATCTTCTCACACATGGTGAGTTGGTGTATCATGCTTGAGTTGGGTCTGTCCATTCTAGGTTCGATTCTCTACTATCTCACGAGTTGATAATACCAAGAAGCATTATAGAGAGAGATCTCCCCACACATAGTGAGTTGGAGTATCATGCTTAAGTTTGGCTCGCATATAATCAGATAAGAGCATATGAAAAACGTCACCCAAACCAAGAGAAGAAAACTATGAATCTTGGCCTTCTAAAGGAAAACGTAATATACAAATAAAATAAAAATAAAATGTAATAACGAGATTTTTCATCTCTACATCATGTGAATCAAGGTAGTAGATAAGATTGACACTAAATTGGGTCTCCCTTATGAAAGAATAATAATGAAGCAACATATAGAAGATCCTAGTGTTAAAGGAGGGATTGAAGGGCCATGTCGGGATGGTGTGTAATGTTGTATAGATCGATGATGTGAAATATGTGTTGGATTTCTATCCTCTCCATCCCTTATCTAAATGGCTAATCTACATCCACAAATTGTTATGTAAATCATTTGTACAGACAACAATCCGCAGAGTCCCGCAAACGACGCAAGGACCACATGAAACTGTAAGGACCCTTTTTGCGGTTTGTAGCAGTCTTTACAAATTGTTTATTGAGTATTGCAAGGCACCACAAGAGCCTGATTTACGGTCAGTTGTGAAAAGTACAGTACTAAGGACCATAAATGGATCTTTGAATGATCCACAAGGTGATTGTATGCTTGTTAAACAATCTATCAGAAACTAGTCATCAGAAAACAAGATCTAGTTTAGCAGCTTGATAGGAAACAAGTAGAGACAATCAAAGCATTGATCAATTAGTATAATCCAACTCCACACGTGTGGAAATAAGGCTGTAGTACGGCCTGTAGACAGTGTTTACAAAGTGCCAAAGCTGGGTTTCATTGGAAAAATAGAGTAATCACCATACAATGAGAGGAAACTCGAGTTTCTCCTTGAGGCTCCAAAAAGTTTCTATCTTCTCACTATGGAGAATGAGAATACATAGTAAAACACACTTCCTTTGCAAAGTTAGGTGAAAATCCAGCATGTAATAAGGAAGTAGACTCCACTTTTTTGCCCTAATGTGAAAACCCTAGCCTAGATCCAAGAGTCATGCTTGGTAGGTGCATGGTAGGTACAAATCTCATCATAAATCATGGTCTAGATCCTACAAAGTAGGAATCACTACCAAATAGACACAACCACTCCTCTTGACTCGTGGTAACCTACTTTAGGTGTGTATGTACAAGTGGCACTTTGGCCATTGAAGTAACCAACAAACAATATTGACAAAATGTACAATATTCTACATGGCTAGATTTGCCAATGTAGGCAATTTTTCACACTCCTCCTCAAATCTAGCCTTGGAGATCACAATGCTTTTATCAATAACTCCAATTGAAGATCTAAGCTTGACAAATGAATCTTTAGGTAAAGGTTTAGTAAACAAATCAACCAAGCAACTTGATGATGGCACGTGTTGGAGCTTGATCTCTTTAGCTTGCACTTTTCCCCTCACGAAATGATGAGCAATTTCGATGTGTTTGCTCCTTGCATGGAATGTAGGATTAGTTGCAAGTGATTGGGCTGATTGGTTGTCACAATAGATGATAGGGATCTCCTCCTCCATGACATGAAGCTCCACCAATAGCCTTTTGAGCCACAAGATCTCCTTGCATGTTGATGTCAAGGCCTTGTATTCGGATTCTGTGGAAGATAGGGAGATGGTATCTTGCTTTTTGGAAAGCCATGATACTACTCCATCACATAGAAAGGTGGCAAATGCACTTGTTGATCTTCTATCCACTTTGTCACCTGCAAAATCCGAGTCACCATAGGCTCTTAAGCCAAGATTAGTTCCCCTATACAAAATACCAAAATTCTTAGTGAATGAAATGTATCTAAGAACTCTTTTGGCCATCTTCCAATGTGAAACTAGAGGACTTTGCATGAATTGGCTTAACTTTCCAACACTATAACTAAGATCAGGTCTAGTTATAGTTAAATAGATCAAGGAGCCAATAAGCCTTCTATATAATGTGATGTCCTCAAAGGATGCTTTATCACAACCAATAGATGCTTAAAATAAATTTTTGTTTAATTTTTCTTATCATTTCTTTTTCGATTGTAGAAATGAGTTCCAAGTTTTCAAATTTTTTTTATCAAAAAGATCGATAAAAAATTTGAAAATAATACAATATTTGAGAGACGCTTGGGATATATTGAATAAACTTTATGAAGTGAGGGATGTCACTTTAAAGCTGCATCTGAGCAAAAAGTTCTTCTCACTCAAAATGTCAGAAGGTGATGTTCAGAATCATATAAATCAATTCAAGTCTTTGCTAGAGCAGATGGCAACCATAGGTTCAGTGATCGAAGATTCGAACACTGTCATGACCTTACTATCTAGCATGCCATCTTCTTATGAAAACTGGGTGATGATGATTTTCACTCACTCATTAGAATAATTGAACCTATACTCTGTTGCAAATCTTGCAGTGAGTTGAAATCAAAATCATTCACATGATTGGGAGAGGGCCTACAACTAGGGTATTTCTTCATAAAATTTTGGCACACAAAACGTCACTTGTATCAAGTAAAATTCACATGCTAAGTGTTGATGATTCATGTAGATGTCCGAGCTACCATTCATCCATGCAACAAATGGACTATGAGTTAGAGAATTTACACGAGTAGGAATTTCTCATTATGCATTCATGAAATAGAATTAAACAAGCAACAAGTTTTTCTCTTATAATATTTCTCTACAAATTTTACTTTCTCTATTCTTAAAAGTAGAATGCTATGTTCATTGGCATTAGCCATACTCATAGCCTATTCTAAAACCTTATCATTGATAATATCGCACAACAAAAATTCAGTGAGATATATATATATATATATATATATATATATATATATATATATATATATATATATATATATATATATATATATATTAATGAAACATAGCTCCTCCGAACGCAAGACCAAACTTTTTGAAACCTTTATTCATAAACCAACAAGGTAAAACATAGTTGAAAGCATAAAGTACTCAAAGAAAAGCACCGTAAAGTGAAACCTATTTCAAGACATCCAGCTGGTACCTGCCACCATCCCACCACACGTAACCGCACAAGTTAGCACAGTGAGGAAGACATGTGTCAACGCTGAATGTCAGTTGTTATCCATGTCCAAAATAAGTTTAGCAGCTTAACAACTTAAAATATTTGATGTAAAAATGTAGTCCAATCTTCCTTATGTAATCATTGATTAATAGCGATAGGCCATGCCATATTATTACCATATCAGGGCATTCTGCCATTCTGATCAGTTTTATGGTACTAGGCCGTATCAATTTATAGAAGTAAAGCATATGTATTTGAAAAATAACTGTGCTATATAGGTTGCAATTCGAAAACGAGAGATAACATGGATCGGTACTCAGATATGGGGCAAATCCATGCCATACCAATACCTGAACCCATAATAGGTAAAGTACCATTTTTCGAACCCTTGAGCATATCCATGCTTTCAAAGAGTATGCCAGCTAGCACCCTGTTTCATTAATTTTTTAAACCGACCGTGTCTAAAAAATTACAACAATACCCGAGGTCGTTTATATTTAGCCAAGTATTTTACCCTAACACTTGCAATAGGATCAGGGCAATCCATGCCGTTCCAATTCCTAGTGCAATGTTTGATCAAAGTAAAAATGTAAACATTCAATCAATCTGCAAAACAATTTAATCGTTGTCCCAGCAAGTGCATTAGTGATCCATAAAGTAGCAATATATGATTATCTTCTGCTTTTTGTCCGCGGACAGGTGTGTTATGAATGTGTTGCCAGTGCACTTTCAAAGTGCATACAATTCACTCATAAATAGTATCTTTTATACAAAACCACAAAGCTATGTATGCTAACAATGTAATCATTGTTCTAAGAGCAGTGGTTCGTGATTTACAACCTATAACCTTTTGCCAATGGGTGCATAAATGAAACCGAAAAAGAGTAGTGGTGGATCGCGATCCAGCGCCTTCCATTATGCATGATTTTTACAAAACTGCCTCATAAACAAGTATTCTTCCTGCATATAATCAAGATAGTAACATATATGCGAAGAGTGAAGTAAGACGGCTTACCGTATCATGTGATGATGCTGAACGATTGATCGTAGATGGGCGTTGTCGTGCATAAACAAGTATGAAGAAGAAGAGGAGGAGGAGGAAGCAAAGTGGTAGAAGCTTGAGAGTGGCACCTTCTTTTATGTCATTTCCCTTCCTCTTCCACGTACAAGCCTTGTGGAAGGGGTAAGCGATCTCATCCGTAGGATATGATAGGGAACATCTTGACCATTGATAATGGAGGTAAAGCTCATTAAGGAGTTTTTGAATTTTAAACCAAGCCAAGTTTTTTTGGTGTACAAATCATATGATTTTAGTTGACTTAGCAACCAGTCAAAAAAATGCAAATAAACCAACGAGGCATAATTGAGTAACATTGAGTAACAAAATGCAAATAAACCAACGAGGCATAATTGAGTAACATTGAGTATCATGTATGTGTGTGTGTGTGTGTGTGTGTGTGTGTGAGAGAGAGAGAGAGAGAGAGAGAGAGAGAGAGAGAGAGAGAGAGAGAGAGAGAGAGAGAGAGAGAGAGAGAGAGAGAGAGAGAGATGAAGTGACCACTATAGTGTCCCTAAACATCTCTTTCCAATGTATCAACACCCTTTTACAATTAGAAGGATCAGGTCATCATTGATTACATCATATGGCTTATGGGCCCGTTTAGTCATCTAGTATGATTGAGTACATTGTGAGTATGCTCAATAAACTATAGATATACTAAATTACTTTAATAATTTTGAACATGGCTAATAACTAAACCATAACAACAAAGCTATTGAACAAGTAGCACATTGTTGACAGCTCATGCAAGGTTATGATGTTGTTCATAATGGATGTGAATATTGTAATCTCCCCCTTGCTCTTGGTTGTTGCTCATTGATGTTGTCCTCCTTTTTTTTTTCTTCTTGGCAACAACTACCAAGTCCTTGTGCTATATGTTTAAACTTCCTTTCCTTTTCGCAAACTCCTTAGTTGCTTTGCCAAGATGCTAAATTTTTACAAACAAAATTATAGTTTTTTGAAGAGGAATGAATAATTTGTTCTTCATGTGTAATACACTTAATTCATTCTATAGATGTTCCTCTTCTATTAACTTTTCCTATAAATCCTAGATCTTTGTCATTTTCTTATGTATTCTAGTGTGACTTCAAATAGCAAAAAGATACTAGGCTGCCATAAAGTAAAACTAGGCTGCCAAAACTCACACGGAGTCCGACAATGTAAGAACAATAAGTGCTTAGTGTCATCTGCACATTGGTTGTGCAACAAATCAAGCTTTTCTAAGGTTTGTTCAAACCAACTACCTTTTTTTTTATGATTGCTATAATTTCCATGATTAACATTAATTTTAAAGGTACATGAATAATTTAAAGATAAATTGAGACAACAAGTCAATCCATAACAAAAATAATTTAGCTTGTAATAACATCCACAACTTTGATCTAGGGAGGATTGGATCAAAAGTCATCACAATGATTCTCTTGAAGAAGAACATTCATATTATGAAGAGATGGTGTTATGACCACCAAAGAACATGTCACTTGATATAAATTGGGCATCACATTCCACATCGGTTGTTCCTTGGATAGGCTTGTATAGATCAATCTCACTAGCTAACATCCTTAGATTTGATTTCTTACTTGAAACAATTCATTGCATGTCATGTTCTTTCATTCCCATGTTATCTACGCGACTCTAGATGGTGGCCTATCAACCCTTTGTAAAAAACACATCATCATTGTTGTAACATTTTACAGGATTGTTTTTCTTGAGCAGAATGTGCCATATCAAGCTACAGCTTTTATATCATCTTCAAAATATCTTCTTAACAGGATTTACACTCAATTTAATTTTGTTACTCGTGAATTGATTCACAGTCCATTCATGGAGAATTTTATAGAGTTTAGAACCAGATATTATGAACAAAATGAAGTCTCCAAATTCATCATGTCGGAGTTCAAAATCAACCTCCTTCACAGTCCACAATTATTTTTGTAGCTTTAATAAAAAAAGTATGCCGTACCAAAGTACAGAAACCCCATGCATCAACCCTCTATTAGTTGGTATTTTGGCATACATTTTGTTTTCATTTGCAATAGACATGACATCATTCCTTTTTTTGACATTTTTGAAGTGCTTCTGTTGAGGCTGAGCCACAAACAGAACTATAGTGAACGAGCAATAGATCAAGCATCGCATAAAAGCGTAGGATTAGGAACAATTTTGTCTTACAAATTTTCACTCTTCCTTTGTATTTGTGAATGATAAATGATGACTCCAGCAGCCTGCAAAGAGTAGCCTGCAAGATTATAAAAACAAGAAAATACACTCTTTTGCATTTGACATGCAAAATGGAAATTCTATGAAAGGGCTTTAAAGACTCCCTGCGTGCAATCTTTTAACTTTAATGAACAACAATTACTACGGAAAGTATTTCTGACAACAAGTTTGCAGCCCTTATGGAAATGTCATAAGTTATAGATGAAAGAATTGCTGGCCTTGCTTGTTGTCAAGTTATGTGGAGCTGAAAGAGGACGCACAAAAATTGAGGTTTTGCAGCCTCCGTATTGGATCCATCTCCTGGAATCCCAGAAGCATTGAAGCATTGCACACATTTTGTTTAGACAGCTGTGAACATATGGAATCTAGTGATTGATAATCTTGCTTCTATTGTGCTACCTCCTCAAGGTGATGCATCACTTGTGCCACATCTGGTCTGGAGCTGGGTGACAGAGCAACACACTTAAGAGCCATCTGGAGGGTGTTGAGCAGATCTGCTTCTGTAGAAGCTCCTGATCTCTCCATCAAATCAGCATCAAACACCTTGAAAGTCCAATCCTCTTCTTCCACAGATGATACAAAGTCAGGAAGATCCATGACACCACCATCAGAAGAGAAAGATTCACCTGGAGCTCTGCCTGTCAGCAATTCCAGAAGCACAATGCCAAAGCTGTAAACATCAGATTGGGTTGTGGGGTTGTTAGATTTGGCGAGCTCAGGTGCCCTGTAGCCCAGAGCTCTAGCTGTAGTCACCACATGGGAGCTTGCAGCACTAGTCATCAATCTTGCAAGCCCAAATTCAGATATCGTTGCATTTAGGTTTGAATCTAGAAGAATGACGCTCGATGTTAAATTGCCATGAATAATTTTCTCTTGCTCGTGGAGATAATGCAGTCCTCGGGCCGTCCCTGCTGCTATCCTTGCCCTGGTGCTCCATCCTAATGGCTTTTCTGGCCCTCTTGCTGCATGTAATGCATTGTTACTAGATTAGACTAAAAATGAGAATGATCAGGAGCAAGAACGTGTAGATTTGCAGGAAGTAGAAATCTGCTAAGAAAATGACCGGCAGCAGAAGCGACATCGGAGTGGAAGAAGGTTGATTTCCGTTGTTTACCATGAAGGAATGCAGCCAGGCTCCCGCCAGGCATGTAGTCGAACAGCAGCAGCTTTTCATTCTTTGGGCCCCAGTAGTATGCTCTGAGCGCCAGCAGATAAGGATGCCTGATCCTGCCAAGCGTATTCACCTCCGTCTCAAATTCCACTTGGTTCTTCACAATGCCTTCTCGCAGGCGTTTCACAGTGATGGCGCTACCATTCTCAAGCGTCGCCTTGTAGTCAGTGCCATAGGCGCTTTTTCCCATCACCTCAGCTGTGGCGCACAGCAGATCGTTGGCTGTGAACGATCCAGCTCCATCAAACAACACCAACTTACCAACTGCCGCAGAAGAATCACCGCTCTGCTTCTGCTCCTCGTTCTTATCCTTGGCATCGCCGTCGGTATTGCCATGTTTTGTGGGACGGGCTGATCTCCAGAGCAAGAACAGTACCATGCAGGCAGCTGTGCTCAGAGCCATCGCGCTGCTTATTGCAATGCACAATATGGTCACAATGCCAAAGTGTGATGTACGGCGTACCTGCTGCTGCGGATGCAAATGTTGATGAGGAGACCCAGCAGCAGTGGGCTGTCCTTTTTGAGATGGAGAGTTTGATCTGAAAGGAGCAGAGGGCGGAGAGCATGGAGATAGAGAGGCAATATACCCACAAAGGCCTGCATTGCCTGCGAATGAAGAAAGATTGAACGGATACTTGAAAGGGGGAATAGCTCCTTGGAGATAATTGTTGGAAAGATTGAGGGTGGTGAGATTGTCGAGCTGCGCCAATGCAGCAGGAATGCTGCCATTCAGATCATTACAGGAGATGTCAAGAGTGACAAGCAGGGGTACATCGGCCAAAGCTATGGGGATCGATCCTGCGAGCTTGTTTCGTGACACATTCAATGTCCGCAAGCTCTTGAGAGAGCCAAGGCTACTGGGCAAGACGCCGCTGAGGTTGTTGCGTGAAAGATCAAGCACACTTAGCCGATTGAGATCTCCCACTTGAGAGGGTATGCTCCCGCTGAGAGCATTGTCGGAAAGGTACAGCCTCTCTAACGCCATCAGCTGTCCCAATTCCGAAGGTATGCTTCCAGCTATCTGATTCTGCATCAGATTAAGCTGTTTCAATTTGCCTAAAGCCGAAAGAGATGAAGGGATGCTTCCTGTCAAGAGATTGTGGCTTGCGTCAAGGTAGTGCAGCTGCGGAGTGATGTTCATCGAACTGCTCCTGCTGCCCCAGGAGCTAGGAAGCGATCCTGCAAGATAATTGTTGGAAACGTCCAGCGCTATAAGTGAGAGACTGATTGACCATTCTTGAGAAAATGTACCACTGAGATGGTTAGAGCTGAGATTGAGCAGCATCAGCTTGGAGGAGTTTGTCAAACCCATCGGGATGGGACCGATCAGCTGGTTTTGGCTCAGATCAATTGCTTGTAGCACAGCCGAGTTTATTCCCAACCCACTCGGAATTACGCCTGAGAGGAGATTAGCAGAAAGATACAGTGCTCTGAGTTTGTGCAGGCGTGCCAGGGGTTCTGGAATGCTTCCGACAATAGAATTGCTATTCAAATTAAGATGGCGAAGCTCTGCCAACTGCCCTACCTCATCAGGAATGCTTCCCCCCAGACCTCTGCCTGGCAGCTGCAAAGCCACTACCGTGCCTTGCGAACATTTGACGCCCACCCAGGATCCTGAGCACGCTCCAGGTAATCCAGTTGCATTCCAGCTAACCAAAGCTCCGTAGGGATCTACCAAAGCAGCTTTGATCGCTAGCAATGCCTGCAAGTTGTCCGGAGAGATTGCTTGGCTATTGCTTTGCGAGAGTACCTGCACTGCCGACAGGTTGAGCAGAGCTGCAACTACAACAGCCCATTTCATCACTCTTTGCCGCATTGTCGAAACAGTAAAAGAACAAAAGAGGAAGAGAAATGATTGTAGCTTCATGAAACAGTGGAATGGATCTTTGGATCGGAGCTGCACTTCGAGATCTCAGTTAATATAACACTCTCATTTTCATCTCATTTCAGTAACCTCGTTGATCCTTCTGTATTCCACGCTCTCTTGCACCGAGCCCAGATACAGACAAGATATACTTAAATATATTTGCTTTCTACATGGCTCATTGAGAATCCTCCTTTCACTCCATGAAGCAGCTGTTTTGGAATCAGCAGACAGGATCTTGAGTCTAAGAAGCTGCCCAACAACCAAAGCCACTGACTTGACTGCTTAGATCAGGAAAGTGGAGGAGGTATGGAGTACATGTATCATTTTACAAATATGATCTCATCGCAGCTTCTCGCTCCAGGTCCCACAATCCACAATCCCAAAGACAAGCATAGTCCCCTACTCCTTGGATCAGTGGCGTAGTGCCCACTCAGTCCGTGTTTGTTATCAATGCTATGCATTCATAATGAATATGCCTATTTTGCTTCTCATTTTATCAACGTGCCCAGAACTGTCTCTTCGCACTTCCACTTTGCTTTCGTGCATGACATCGAACATTATTTATTCCTTCATTTCAATTTTCATCTGCACCAGAGTTGCCAATGCCACAAAAAAAAAACCGGCGTTCTTTGAGGATGGAATCTAAATCTTTCTCCAAAATTGGTCTCACCAAAAAATTCAAGGATGTTGCATAAACTTGATGTCCTAGAAAAAGTTGTAAGATTTTGATTATGAAGTTGTAAGCTATACACACTCAATAGCTCAAAATCCTTTCATTTACATCCTAGAAAAAAATTTGATATTTATTATTTAGTCTCCTAGTTGTGTTGCATGAAGCTCTCATTTTTTATACATACCAAATAGTAGAAGAAATTGTGTACATACATATACTTGTTGTAGAAAGGCATGCCACGGCCATATCCAAATATTGCTCATTGGAGTTAATGCCTCGACTTTTTTTATTTTTTAAGGGCATGATTTATAAAATGTTAGCAATGTGTCAATGAATCACGTGTAGTTGCCATAGTGGTCCATTGGCCGACTTGGCAATATATTATAAGGTCACTCCACAACACAATTGATCATTTATTCTTAATTTTTTTATCTTTTGAGCAATGTTGAGGAGTCCCTCTAGTCCATATTTTGACTCAGAGAACTTGTTAGATTTTGGCATGGCAATGGAAAACCAATCTGGCATGCCATGTCATAAGCTTGCATGCAACTTTGGGCATCTAGATCTCAGCTAGTTCTATGTATTCTGATGATCTACCCATTGACAAACAAGCTAGCCACCACAAATTTTGTCCATAGAGAATGGATGAGATAGTGCTCAACGTTGGTGACTCCTTGAGGCTTGAGTCCTTAGACAATGGAGGATGGGAAGGGAAGTTGCCATTGGAAAGTGTAACGATGAGAAATGAATGATTGAACTTATCTCAAATAAAGGTAGAGGTTGTTCACCTCCTCAATTTGCGACAATGATTGTAAATGTTGTATTTTGACAAACAATCTTGTTTTACTATAGTAAAAGATGTCGTGATTCATATTTTGATTGTCATGAGCTCTCCTTGATTACGGGATTTCCCTCGACCTTGGACCGAGCAAACTTCAAATGCTTTCATTTGAGAATTACCATCAATGAAATGAAAAACAAATGTTTTTTTAGTTACTTAACTCAGTTTGAGGCAAGGACGCACTTTAGAAAAACCACATATAGCTTGGCTGCCATAAAACAAAGGATAACTCGCAACTCCACATTGCATAAGCGCTCTTAAAAAATCACTAGATACAATCAGGCCAATTACTGATTTCACATTTCACCACTTCATTGTTAAATTTAAGTTTTTCAATGGTTCAAAATCATTAAATTTTAACTAATAAGATTTTATTCTAACCTTTTATCAACTTCATAGCAATCTTGTGGGGTTTTGTACATTGTTGGCTGGAAAGTTTTTTAAAGCACAACACTTATAAGAGGTAACTTTCCAAGTAGGTTTTCAGAGCCCGTTTTAAGTTGCTACCTACCAAGGATGATCATCAATCATGATGATGATGCTTCATGCCTAAATTTCCTTGTTGATTCTACCTTTTGTTCTATTCCCTTTTTTTCTAATCCCCATTAAACCTTCCATCAATCATTATCAGCTGCACATGAGAGGGATGCTTCATGCCTAAATTTCCTTGTTGATTCCACCTTTTGTTCTATTCCCTTTTTTTTTTCTAATGCCCATAAATCCTTCCATCAATCATTATCAGCTGCACAAGGGAGGGATGCGGCTGAATCCAAAACAGCGCCCGTCACCGTTGGATAGCTCTACATAATATATATGCTTTGCCACGTGCTCTGCAACAGCCAATCAACTGATCGAAAATTCCCAACTCCACAAAAAATTCGTGTTACTAAAGGTGGTTGTAACAGTGTAAATTTAACGAACTCCTCAGGATGGTCCACTTCAGGGGGAGGTGGACAAGACTCAAGAGAGAGGTCGCAGCGTCCTGAGTCCTGGCAGTAGAGAATAGAGTAGCGGTTACATGGTGAGGTGGGTGTGGGTCCCATCCCAATGCTCACGAGCCAAACTGATTATAAAGTTCTTTAAAGTAAGGTAAGGGTAAACTTTACAGGGATGTGAGACTTGTACTGTACGAGGAGCGTCGTCGACCGACAGACAGCAGCCCAGATTCCACGAGACAAGACTAGATGAGACTGAGAGACGAGAAAAGAGTGACAGAGGTAACGGCTACATAGAAAGATAGATTGAACTTGGAAGGGCTGATTGATGGAGGTGTCACGTGGGGTATATGAAACATAAAGGAAAATAGTTGTCAATGGCCGTAACGGCTCTTTTGGCTGCTCGTGAATCGTGATTCGTGATCCCCTCTTATGACTTTCTTCATCAGACGACTCGATTAGAGAATTTGGTACTCTCAAACCAATTATCAATATCATGCTATTACAAAATATTGCATCGTGTGTGTCTAGAGACTACACCCTCTAGTTTGTCTCCAAAACAGGAGCATGTTTGGTGAAAAATTAGTGTTGTAAAGCTACCTTTACAAGCTTTACTTTCGGCGCCATTGGCGCCAGCTATGTCACCGGCATCAGCAACGCCCCTGCTGCTCCCGGCGTCACTGTGACCAGAATCCAGCCGGCGCCAAGTTCCTATGGCTGAAAATCTTTGATCGGTTCTAGCGAAGTCCAGAGAGCTCAGATCGATGTGCAATCACCTCACACGATCTAGGCATGATTAAAAGAAGCCTGGGGATCAATAAAATCTAGAGAGAGAAAATGACTTTCTAGAAAGAAAAAATCCGAGAGAGAGAAAAACGTGCTTTACCAGCTTGGGTAGAGTGCTTGGTATGAGGGGGGTGCCGAATCACACCAATACTATAGGGGAGTGCGGGTTGCGACTCAGGGCGAGCTCCAACCAAGTCTCAGCCTCCCTTGCTGGAATGTTGTCATGGCTCTCGCCTTGGCATGCTAGCGTCCCGGAGACTAGGGTCGGTCACACACTTGAAATGTAACCTTCTCAGATTTATCAATAAAGTGGGATTTTTCTCAAACTGACTCTGATTACCTTCTGGGTTTCAGTGTTCGGTAAAAGCGCCAGTTGTAAGGCCGCTTTCAAAATTTTTAACTTGGCACATAGCTGAGGGTCGTATCCCAGGACGCCAGCGGTATGCCGTCGGGACCATTCGGTCCGTGGCGCCAGCGGTATGCTGTCGGGACCATTTGGTCCAGGAACTGGTTGTTTCCATATCTGTCGCGGCTTGTGGTTCTGAGTGTGCCTTGCATGAACGTGAATGGGTTAAGCTCTTGGGGAACGGGCTCTAACCTGTCGGCTGAGTTGGATGGCTTGCTTGGGTGGATGTTACCTGTTTATGGCTGTCCAGACTGGCGTGGCGCCAGGTTGGCTTCCAGCGCTCGTGACGAAGCTTTCAGTTGGTTAAGTATGATGTAAGTCAAACCGCTTGCTTGGAATGGATGTTACTCGTTTGTAACGAAGCTTCGAGTTGGTTAAGTTTGATGTATGTCGGGCGGCTTGCTTGGAGGGAAGTCACCCACGTCAAGACCCCCGATTTGGCATGGCGCCAGGTTGGATCTCAATGTTGGTTTTCGGAACTTCAAGTTGGTTAAGTCTGATCGTTGTTGGCGAGTTGGCTGCTTGTATGTCAAGTGGGTTTGGATGGCAAGAGTTGAAAGCTGGGAAGCTAAGTCGTGGTTCCCGGCTCCCTTTGGGATGCCTGCGCTACATGTAGTATCAGAGCCGACTGGCCGGTCAGCTATGCGGATCTCACGGAAATGGCCATGGTTTGGGGTTCATCAAGACAACTGTTGTGCAAGGTGCTGCCCACAGTGTAAGCACGGGTGCGTCCACGGTCGGGGTGGTCGACAGAACGGGGGACTTGATGAGTCAAGGTGCTGCTCTTGAGGTGTAAGCACGGTCAGTTCTCACGGTTCGGGCCTGGCGTTGTCTGCACGTAGGACGGATGAGGCAAAGTGCTGCCTAGGGAGGTGAAAGCACGGTCTGTACCTTGTGGGGTGCGGGACGACATATTTGAACTGTACGGGTTAACCATTGATACAGAGATGTTGTTCGAATTCGGGTGTAAAGCACGGGTGGTTAGCTGCCGGTGCGGGATAGCTGCCGATCAATTAGCTATAAGGGCTATCGACCAAAAAGTGGTGGAGCGTGACTGAGGCAATGTGCTGTTTAATGGTGAAAGCACGGATAGTTGGAGGGGTGTCCTATGTGGGCTGATTTCGTGATCGATTTGTATGGGCGCGGCCAGGCAAAGGTCCGTTGGCAGGACCATCTCAAAGGGGGACCTTGTCTTTGTTACTTGTTAGTAAACCTGCCTGAGTGTCTTACTTGTACGTATTCGTGGTGAGTCTTAGTACTCGTGCTTTGCCTGGTTTGCATGATTGCTTGTGATACAAGGAGCTGATGGCTCGAGAAGGAACCTTTTCTTTTGAAGGCTGATACCATCAAACAAAGAGGACTACAGAATCTGTGGGGCGGATTTGCAGTTCAAGTACTCACACGTGAACGACAACGAAACGACTCAATGTTTGCAAAGGATGGATGGTGTAGCGCAGGCATCCCAAAGGGAGCCGTGAACCACGACTTAGCTTCCCAGCCTTCAACTCTTGCCATCCAAACCCACTTGACATACAAGCAGCCAACTCGTCAACAACGATCAGACTTAACCAACTTGAAGTTGCAAAAACCAACATTGAGATCCAACCTGGCGCCATGCCAGATCGGGGGTCCCGACGTGGGTGACTTCCCTCCAAGCAAGCCACCCGACATACATCAAACTTAACCAACTCGAAGCTTCGTTACAAACGAGTAACATCCATTCCAAGCAAGCGGTCTGACTTACATCAGACTTAACCAACTGAAAGCTTCGTCACGAGCGCTGGAAGCCAACCTGGCGCCACGCCAGACTGGACAGCCATAAACAGGTAACATCCAGCGCCAGTCGTAAGGCCATTTTCAAAATTTTCTAACTTGGCACATAGCTGAGGGTCGTATCCCAGGACGGCAGCGGTATGTCGTCGGGACCATTCGGTCCGTGGCGCCAGCGGTATGCTGTCGGGACCATTTGGTCCAGGAACTGGTTGTTTCCATATCTGTCGCGGCTTGTGGTTCTGAGTATTCCTTGCATGAACGTGAATGGGTTAAGCTCTTGGGGAACGGGCTCTAACCTGTCGGCTGAGTTGGATGGCTTGCTTGGGTGGATGTTACCTGTTTATGGCTGTCCAGTCTGGCGTGGCGCCAGGTTGGCTTCCAGCGCTCGTGACGAAGCTTTCAGTTGGTTAAGTCTGATGTAAGTCAGACCGCTTGCTTGGAATGGATGTTACTCGTTTGTAACGAAGCTTCGAGTTGGTTAAGTTTGATGTATGTCGGGCGGCTTGCTTGGAGGGAAGTCACCCACGTCGGGACCCCCGATTTGGCATGGCGCCAGGTTGGATCTCAATGTTGGTTTTTGCAACTTCAAGTTGGTTAAGTCTGATCGTTGTTGGCGAGTTGGCTGCTTGTATGTCAAGTGGGTTTGGATGGCAAGAGTTGAAGGCTGGGAAGCTAAGTCGTGGTTCCCGGCTCCCTTTGGGATGCATGCGCTACATATGGTATCAGAGCCGACTGGCCGGTCAGCTATGCGGATCTCACGGAAATGGCCACGGTTTGGGGTTCATCAAGACAACTGTTGTGCAAGGTGCTGCCCACAGTGTAAGCACGGGTGCGTCCACGGTCGGGGTGGTCAGCAGAACGGGGGACTTGATGAGTCAAGGTGCTGCCCTTGAGGTGTAAGCACGGTCAGTTCTCGCGGTTCGGGCCTGGCGTTGTCCGCACGTAGGACGGATGAGGCAAAGTGTTGCCTAGGGAGGTGAAAGCACGGTCTGTACCTTGTGGGGTGCGGGGCGACATATTCGAACTGTACGGGTTAACCATTGATACAGAGATGCTGCTCGAATTCGGGTGTAAAGCACGGGTGGTTAGCTGCCGGTGCGGGATAGCTGTCGATCGTTTAGCTATAAGGGCTATCGACCAAAAAGTGGTGGGGCGTGACTGAGGCAATGTGCTGCTTAATGGTGAAAGCACGGATAGTTGGAGGGGTGTCCTATGTGGGCTGATTCCGTGATCGATTTGTATGGGCGCGACCAGGCAAAGGTCCGTTGGCAGGACCATCTCAAAGGGGGATCTTGTCTTTGTTACTTGTTAGTAAACCTGCCTGAGTGTCTTACTTGTACGTATTCGTGGTGAGTCTTAGTACTCGTGCTTTGCCTGGTTTGCATGATTGCTTGTGATACAAGGAGCTGATGGCTCAAGAAAGAACCTTTTCTTTTGAAGGCTGATACCATCAAACAAAGAGGACTACAGAATCTGTGGGGCGGATTTGCAGTTCAAGTACTCACACGTGAACGACAACGAAACGACTCGATGTTTGCAAAGGATGGATGGCTAGCCTGTTTCTTGGGTTAGTTTCATTTGCGACAACGCCCACCAGACGCAAGCAGGAAGTCAAAAGTTGGAAAGGGCCATTTAAGGGGAGATCTTCTATGGAGCAGTTGGTCTTCATTTTGGGACGGCCACCTTCGGAACTGAAACTCACTGAGCATGGGCGATATCCAGAATCTGTGCGGCGGATTTGCAGTTCAAGTACTCCCACGTGAACGACAACGAAATGACTCAATGTTTGCAAAGGATGGATGGCTAGCCTGTTTCTTGGGTTAGTTTCATTTGCGACAACGCCCACCAGACGCAAGCAGGAAGTCAAAAGTTGGAAAGGGCAATTTCAGGGGAGATCTTCTATAGCAGTTGGTCTTCATTTTGGGACGGCCACCTTCGGAACTGAAACTCACTGAGCATGGGTGATATCCAGTATCAGTTGGGTTTTTCCTCAAAGGGGAAAAAGACTAGGATCCTCTTCAGAGATTGGCAACAAGTTGGATCGAGCCATAATCCTAGCAGATGGGAAGCAAAGTGTTGGAAAGGCTTTTTGTACGAAGAACTCTACTCTAAGTCCGATCAGCTGATTTATTAAGTGGAGGGGAACTATCACACACACCTCTCTCTTGGGGCAAATTTTGAATGAAAGTTGATCAAAATGGGGGCAAATTCAAGGTGACCTAGCCATACTCACACGAGGAGACTGGCGAACTTTGGACCTAATAAGTTGACAAGTTTTTGTTGTGGAAAGGAAAGTTTGTTATAGGCTTTCTCTGGACCAGCAATGATGCGGAAACATATGAGTACGCTGGCTTGTGTTACGTGTAAGGCAGCTGATCAATGAAGGAACTGTGAAAGTTGAGTCTTGCATGAGAGACTTGGTATTTCGAACGGACGTTAAGGGACAGTTCGCGTTGAGATCGGATTAGTGCAAACTCTGGGTGCATGTTTCTGATTCAAAGAGAGCTACTTGAAGCCAAGCTCGATGTACACTTCTTGTTTTGACTGTGAGCCAACTAACCAGTGATGGAATTGTGAAAGTCAAGTTTTGCGCGACGGACATGGTGCTTCAAACAAACGCGAAGAGATAGTTCGGATGCAGATCAAACTGGTGCGACCCTTTGGCTTTCCACGAGGTCAATGGTTACATTTGGGCTGATTCAAAGAGCTACTTCAAGCTAAGTGAGAGGTGCATTGCGGAGTACTCAATCTTTGCCTACCTTAAAGAGCCAAGATGGAAAAGTATCAAGATCAGGCTTGGACAAGGAGAGAAATCAAGGTGCAGAAGCAACAAGGCATGGAGTGGACCATAAAGTGGACAATCAAACGATAAATCCTTCGGCTCAGGGAGCCTTGATACCTGTGCGAAACTGAACAAACCTGGACCTCAGGGAGCTCAACACAAAGTGCATCAAGGACAAATCAGGAGCTCAAAGGAGTTCCAAAGTCGAAAGTCAGAAGCGACAGGGGCGAACATTTCAAAGAAAGGCCTCTGTCACCAGTTAATAAGGTTCTCGGGTTTTACGAAAGCGATATCAAATCTACGCTTTTCCCAGACAAAGATATATTTTCAAGTTATGTAATTTTTCAGTACAAAGAGCTGAGCCTCCGACTTGTGGTGTGCCAGCTTCAATGTTAATAAAAAGTGGCCAGTAAATTGAGTACTGTGCCAAGTAGCTTAAATGTATAGTTATTTTAATTGGGAGACACCTTTACTTTAATCTGACATCTGATGAGGACATCAGATTTTATAAAGGTGGGGTGGATGTTGTAAAGCTACCTTTACAAGCTTTACTTCCGGCGCCATCGGTGCCAGCTATGTCTCCGGCGCCAGCAGCGCCCCTGCTGCTCTCGGCGCCAATGGCGCCGGCGCCGCTCCCGGCGCCACTGTGACCAGAATCCAGCCGGCGCCAAGTTCCTATAGCTGAAAATCTTTGATCGGTTCTAGCGAAGTCCAGAGAGCTCAGATCGATGTGCAATCACCTCACACGATCTAGGCATGATTAAAGGAAGCCTGGGGATCAATAAAATCTAGAGAGAGATAACTTTCTAGAAAGAGAAAATCCTAGAGAGAGAAAAACGTGCTTTACCAGCTTGGGTACAGTGCTTGGTATGAGGGGGGGTGCCGAATCACACCAATACTATAGGGGAGTGCGGGTTGCGACTCAGGGCGAGCTCCAACCAAGTCTCAGCCTCCCTTGCTGGAATGTTGTCATGGCTCTCGCCTTGGCATGCTAGCACCCCGGAGACTAGGGTCGGTCACACACTTGAAATGTAAGCTTCTCAGATTTATCAATAAAGTGGGATTTTTCTCAAACTGACTCTGATTACCTTCTGGGTTTCAGTGTTCGGTAAAAGCGCCAGTTGTAAGGCCGCTTTCAAAATTTTTAACTTGGCACATAGCTGAGGGTCGTATCCCGGGACGCCAGCGGTATGCCGTCGGGACCATTCGGTCCGTGGCGCCAGCGGTATGCTGTCGGGACCATTTGGTCCAGGAACTGGTTGTTTCCATATCTGTCGCGGCTTGTGGTTCTGAGTATTCCTTGCATGAACGTGAATGGGTTAAGCTCTTGGGGAACGAGCTCTAACCTGTCGGCTGAGTTGGATGGCTTGCTTGGGTGGATGTTACCTGTTTATGGCTGTCCAGTCTGGCGTGGCGCCAGGTTGGCTTCCAGCGCTCGTGACGAAGCTTTCAGTTGGTTAAGTCTGATGTAAGTCAGACCGCTTGCTTGGAATGGATGTTACTCGTTTGTAACGAAGCTTCGAGTTGGTTAAGTTTGATGTATGTCGGGCGGCTTGCTTGGAGGGAAGTCACCCACGTCGGGACCCCCGATTTGGCATGGCGCCAGGTTGGATCTCAATGTTGGTTTTGCAACTTCAAGTTGGTTAAGTCTGATCGTTGTTGGCGAGTTGGCTGCTTGTATGTCAAGTGGGTTTGGATGGCAAGAGTTGAAGGCTGGGAAGCTAAGTCGTGGTTCCCGGCTCCCTTTGGGATGCCTGCGCTACAGCGAGAGCCATGACAACATTCCAGCAAGGGAGGCTGAGACTTGGTTGGAGCTCGCCCTGAGTCGCAACCCACACTCCCCTATAGTATTGGTGTGATTCGGCACCCCCTCATACCAAGCAGTCTACCCAAGCTGGTAAAGCACGTTTTTCTCTCTCTAGGATTTTCTCTTTCTAGGATTTTCTCTTTCTAGGATTTTCTCTTTCTAGAAAGTCATTTTCTCTCTCTAGATTTTATTGATCCCCAGGCTTCCTTTAATCATGCCTAGATCGTGTGAGGTGATTGCACATCGATCTGAGCTCTCTGGACTTCGCTAGAACCGATCAAAGATTTTCAGCCATAGGAACTTGGCGCCGGCTGGATTCTGGTCACAGTGGCGCCGAGAGCGTCGCCGGGAGCAGCAGGGGCGCTGCTAGCGCCGGGGACATAGCTGGCGCCGATGGCGCTGGAAGTAAAGCTTGTAAAGATAGCTTTACAACAGATGGCTAGCCTGTTTCTTGCGTTAGTTTCATTTGCGGCAACGCCCACCAGACGCAAGCAGGAAGTCAAAAGTTGAAAAGGGCCATTTCAGGGGAGATCTTCTATGGAGCAGTTGGTCTTTATTTTGGGACGGCCACCTTCGGAACTGAAACTCACTGAGCATGGGCGATATCCAGAATCTATGCGACGGATTTGCAGTTCAAGTACTCGCACGTGAACGACAACGAAATGACTCAATGTTTGCAAAGGATGGATGGCTAGCCTGTTTCTTGGGTTAGTTTCATTTGCGAGAACGCCCACCAGATGCAAGCAGGAAGTCAAAAGTTGGAAAGGGCAATTTCAGGGGAGATCTTCTATAGCAGTTGGTCTTCATTTTGGGACGGCCACTTTCGGAACTGAAACTCACTGAGCATGGGTGATATCCAGTATCAGTTGGGTTTTTCCTCAAAGGGGAAAAGACTAGGATCCCCTTCAGAGATTGGCAACAAGTTGGATCGAGCCATAATCCTAGCAGATGGGAAGCAAAGTGTTGAAAAGGCTTTTTGTCCGAAGAACTCTACTCTAAGTCCGATCAGCTGATTTATTAAGTGGAGGGGAACTATCACACACACCTCTCTCTTGGGGCAAATTTTGAATGAAGGTTGATCAAAATGGGGGCAAATTCAAGGTGACCTAGTCATACTCACACGAGGAGACTGGCGAACTTTGGACCTAATAAGTTGACAAGTTTTTGTTGTGGAAAGGAAAGTTTGTTATAGGCTTTCTCTGGACCAGCAATGATGAGGAAACATATGAGTACGCTGGCTTGTGTTACGTGTAAGGCAGATGATCAATGAAGGAACTGTGAAAGTTGAGTCTTGCATGAGAGACTTGGTATTTCGAACGGACGCTAAGGGACAATTCGCGTTGAGATCGGATTAGTGCAAACTCTGGGTGCATGTTTCTGATTCAAAGAGAGCTACTTGAAGCCAAGCTCGATGTACACTTCTTGTTTTGACTGTGAGCCAACTAACCAGTGATGGAATTGTGAAAGTCAAGTTTTGCACGACGGACATGGTGCTTCAAACAAACGCGAAGAGATAGTTCGGATGCGGATCAAACTGGTGCGACCCTTTGGCTTTCCACGAGGTCAATGGTTACATTTGGGCTGATTCAAAGAGCTACTTCAAGCTAAGTGAGAGGTGCATTGCGGAGTACTCAATCTTTGCCTACCTTAAAGAGCCAAGATGGAAAAGTATCAAGATCAGGCTTGGACAAGGAGAGAAATCAAGGTGTAGAAGCAACAAGGCACGGAGTGGACCATAAAGTGGGCAATCAAACGATAAATCTTTCGGCTCAGGGAGCCTTGATACATGTGCGGAACTGAACAAATCTGGAGCTCAGGGAGCTCAACACAAAGTGCATCAAGGACAAATCAGGAGCTCAAAGGAGTTCCAAAGTCGAAAGTCAGAAGCGACAGGGGCGAACATTTCAAAGAAAGGCCTCTGTCACCAGTTAATAAGGTTCTCGGGTTTTACGAAAGCGATATCAAATCTACGCTTTTCCCAGACAAAGATATATTTTCAAGTTATGTAATTTTTCAGTACAAAGAGCTGAGCCTCCGACTTGTGGTGTGCCAGCTTCAATGTTAATAAAAAGTGGCCAGTAAATTGAGTACTGTGCCAAGTAGCTTAAATGTATAGTTATTTTAATTGGGAGACACCTTTACTTTAATCTGACATCTGATGAGGACATCAGATTTTATAAAGGTGGGGTGGATGTTGTAAAGCTACATTTACAAGCTTTACTTTCGGCGCCATCGGCGCCAGCTATGTCCCCGGCGCCAGTAGCGCCCCTGCTGCTCCCGGCGCTGCTCCCGGCGCTGCTCCCGGCGCCATTGTGACCAGAATCCAGCCGGCGCCAAGTTCCTATGGCTGAAAATCTTTGATCGGTTCTAGCGAAGTCCATAGAGCTCAGATCGATGTGCAATCACCTCACACGATTTAGGCATGATTAAAGGAAGCCTGGGGATCAATAAAATCTAGAGAGAGAAAATGACTTTCTAGAAAGAGAAAATCCTAGAGAGAGAAAAATGTGCTTTACCAGCTTGGGTAGAGTGCTTGGTATGGGGGGGGTGCCGAATCATACCAATACTATAGGGGAGTGCGGGTTGCGACTCAGGGCGAGCTCCAACCAAGTCTCAGCCTCCCTTGCTGGAATGTTGTCATGGCTCTCGCCTTGGCATGCTAGTGCCCCGGAGACTAGGGTCGGTCACACACTTGAAATGTAACCTTCTCAGATTTATCAATAAAGTGGGATTTTTCTCAAACTGACTCTGATTACCTTCTGGGTTTCAGTGTTCGGTAAAAGCGCCAGTTGTAAGGCCGCTTTCAAAATTTTTAACTTGGCACATAGCTGAGGGTCGTATCCCGGGACGCCAGCGGTATGCCGTCGGGACCATTCGGTCCGTGGCGCCAGCGGTATGCTGTTGGGACCATTTGGTCCAGGAACTGGTTGTTTCCATATCTGTCGCGGCTTGTGGTTCTGAGTGTGCCTTGCATGAACGTGAATGGGTTAAGCTCTTGGGGAACGAGCTCTAACCTGTCGGCTGAGTTGGATGGCTTGCTTGGGTGGATGTTACCTGTTTATGGCTGTCCAGTCTGGCGTGGCGCCAGGTTGGCTTCCAGCGCTCGTGACGAAGCTTTCAGTTGGTTAAGTCTGATGTAAGTCAAACCGCTTGCTTGGAATGGATGTTACTCGTTTGTAACGAAGCTTCGAGTTGGTTAAGTTTGATGTATGTCGGGCGGCTTGCTTGGAGGGAAGTCACCCACGTCAAGACCCCCGATCTGGCATGGCGCCAGGTTGGATCTCAATGTTGGTTTTCGAAACTTCAAGTTGGTTAAGTCTGATCGTTGTTGGCGAGTTGGTTGCTTGTATGTCAAGTGGGTTTGGATGGCAAGAGTTGAAGGCTGGGAAGCTAAGTCGTGGTTCCCGGCTCCCTTTGGGATGCCTGCGCTACAAGTACACAGGCAGCAGCAGGCCGTCCATCCACATGTGTGAAGAGTTTTGGAGCTAATTCATGGAGTTCAAGCCAAGATAAGCTAGGAAGCATGCATTGATTAGTAATCTAGCTTATAGATCTTGTTTAGATCTCAAGTAGGTACTTTCTCCATCATTTCTAAGATCAAATGGATTTATTTTGTTGCATTTTTATCAGAAAGGTGTAACTAATGAAGTTTTTATAAAAACTTCACTTAAAAGATCTTAACCTGGAGATCTTTACAATATGCCTCCATATAACATTTCCTTTTTGTCCAATAGGTAGATCCAATTTTCAGATTTATAGGTCTGAAACACAGAACTTCAAAATGAGAATTAGAAGTTTGGACACTTCATTTATGCAAAAAAAAAACACTAGTTTTGATCAAAACACATAGCTAGAATCAATCTTTTTGCAAAAAAATTCTTGTGAATGTAGAGAAAGACTTTCTCTAACCATTCCACAAATCTTTTTTCAAAAAGATTTAAATTAAAATCTCGTTGGATTACTCTCCTTCCTACTAATCGACTAATCGGTTTTTAATCTTCATCCAACTGTTTATCCAGTTCTGTGGATTTTTTCGTGTCTTTATACAATCTGTAGAATTACAAGTGTTTTTACACAGTCTGCAAAAATACACGGAGTTTGACAACAGTGTCACATTTTCTCTCTCTACAAACCCGACAATGTTGCCTGTTAGGAATCACGTGTAAAAATGCAGTGTCGTCTTTTTTGCATTTTTCGCCTGTCAGGAATTACGTGTAAAAATGCAGTATCACATTTTTCACCTGTCAAGACTTACATGCAAATATGCAGTGTTGCCTTTTTTTCGCATTTTTCGCCTGTCAAGAATTACATGCAAAAATGCAATGTTGTCTTTTTCACATTTTTCGCGTGTCAGAAATCAAGAGTAAAAATGCAGTGTCGCATTTTTCGCCTGTGGCAGTTTACGTTCATTTATGCAGAATGACAATGTACGTTCATTTATGCAGACAGACTGTTTATGGCCAATTGTCACCGCTTATCAACAAGCAACTTCTGAGAAGAACTAGATGAATGCCAGCGGACACCAACCAATTGGCAATTGCATTTGACAACCTAATTACTTAGTATAAATCAACTGTTCATACATCTCATTATCAAGTAGAATGATCAAGCAAAAGATCAACATTGTGAATTGTGAAAGAGTTGAGTGTTATTACATGACGCTTCCTGCGCTCTCATCAAGCAGATCGTTCACAATCAGAAAGTATTATTGTTAGCTCTCTATCAAGCTTTCAAGCTTGAACTCTCTTGAGCATTCTAGTTCAGTCTTTAGAGAGTTATTCTAGAGTTGCTATTGCGCTACTGCTTATCAACATAGTTGCTTATTTTAGACTTATTCTCAGTTACTCAGAGACAGCTTTAGAGTGCGCGCTTTCTATCCACTATTGTCTTGCACTCATTAGCATCTGATCTTGGTTTTCTGATTGCATTCAGTTTGTGTCAGAACGCATGCATCTCTGTATTATTTTTATAACTGATAAAAATTGCCTGAGAATTCAATACTTTATGTTTGGCTACGTAATCACTTAGTATCTAGCGAAAGTTAGTTGCTAAAGATTGAACGTGATTTCCATCACTATTGCTTTGTTCAATTTTTGCTAGGCGTAGTCATGCATTGGAAGTAGGAAGCTTCCACATTCTATTACTCACCTATTCTGACATGGTATCAGAGCGTACTGACATGGTATCAGAGCGTTGATTCTTCTTCAAGGCCTAATACTATTTCAATATCAGAGCGAAAAGCTCTAATACTTGATATCTTTCTCAATATCAAATTGATATCATATTCTTCAGTTCCTTTCATCCTTTTAGTATCAGAGAATTGATTTCCTATTATCGGCATCACTACATCTTATCATCATTGATACAATCGACAAAATAAGTTCCAGATGGATTCTCAAAGTAAAGCTGGTCTTATCCCGGACAAGCTGAATGGATCCAATTATCATTTGTGGAAATTTAAGATGAAGACCTTGCTAATCGCCAATGAGTTATGGGATGTTGTTACAGGTATCGAAGTGAAACCTGAAGACGACACAGAAGACTCAAAATGGAAATCGAAGGATGGTAAAGCTTTTGCGCTTATTATCCTCAATACATCAGATACTCAAATTGGCCACATAGCTGAAGCTAAAACTTCGAAAGAAGTTTGGGACATCCTGAGCTCACTATATGATGTGAGAGACGTAACTACTAAGTTACATCTTTGAAGGAAATTCTTCACACTCAAGATGTCAAAAGGTGATTTTCTTTAGAGTTTTCTCTTCAAAGTCACATTAACTAGTTTAGGAACCTCTTGCAACAGATTGTTGTTGTCGGATCAGTCATAGACGATCAACACGCATTAATGACATTGCTTTTAAGTCTGTCCTCTACATATGAGAACTGGGTGATGATCATCATGACACACTCAGATTTAACTCTTATCAGAGTTATCACTATGTTGCTGCAAGAAGATAATCGAAGAAGTCAAGACACTTTGTCTACCTCTTTGTCTCATGCTCTATATGTCAAAAAGGGCTCGAAACGACAGAAGCAGAAAAGCTCCAAGCAGTCTGCATCGAATAAAAAAATAAACTTAAAGTCAAGAACAATCATCAAATCCACATTCGTCAAAGAAGAAGATGTTTTGCAGGTATTGCAAATGGAATAACCATGAGATCCAGGATTGTCGAATTCTCAAAGCGAAAAATGCAGCTAAGCAACCTGTTCAACAAGCAAATGCAGTTACAACATCTCCTCAAGTCGAAATGGACGAAGGCACTTTTATGGTCAAAGACAATACACGAATTTGGATGATTCGTGGTTTTTGGATTTCAGAGCTACTCAACATAACTGTTATTTTGATTCTAGTCAAGTCTTGAAAACCTCTGTTCTTGTCAATAAAGCATTACTATGACATCATCGCTTAGGACACTTGAATTATGCATCTATTCATAACATGTCCAAACAATGCATGGCTCTTGATCTCAACTATCCTTTTGGTAAAGTCAATCTCCCTATCTACCATAGTTTCATCCTTGGAAAGCAAACCAGGATTCCTTTTAAATCAAGTCATAGGCATGTATCAAAAGGTATGTTAGATGTTGTTCATACAAATATATGTGGACCTATGCAAACTCCTTCATTTCTAGATGCAAAGTATCTCATTACCTTTATTGACGAATTCTCCAGAAGAACATCTGTTTATTTCATTAAACAGAAATGGGAGACTTTCATCAAGTTCAAACAATTCAAAGAGCATGCAAAAAATCAGACTAGTGAACGAATCAAAGCACTGAGGTCAGATAATGGGAGAGAACATATCTCCACCGAATTCAAGCAGTATTGCCTTAACAATGGCATTGAGCAACAATATATTAGCTCTATTCGCATCAGTCAAATGGTCTTGTTGAGAGAAAGAAAAGAACCTTAGTTGAATCGGCATAGTGCGTGTTATCACATGCGACACTTCCGAAGTCCTTCTGGTGAAGCTGTTTCAACAACAACCTATATTCAAAATAGATGTCCTACTAAAGGTCTCTCAGACAAAACACCATTCGAAGTTTGGATAGGTACCAAACCTTCTTTATCAAACTTACGAGTTTTTGGATGTATCGCTTATGCGCAGATTCCTCACGATCTCAGGAAGAAGCTCGACTTTCGGAGTATCAAATATATTTTCATCAGCTACACTACTTCATATCAAGCCTACAAGTTGTTCGATCCCATTGAGTCGAAGATATTCACTAGCCAGGATGTCATCTTCATCGGGGATCAATTTCAAGATCTCAAGGGAAAAGGCATAGCCCATCCAGCCGACTTGTCAGATTCTCCTGACATATTGAACTTTCCAATTCCTCAGTCGACTATTCCCCTTAAAGGACCAAGCTCATCTACTCTTGACGAACAACAAATCAATGGTGAATCAGAAGATGATGATGTTGCAATTCAGCAACTACAATATGATGAAAATGATCAACTTCCTCTATTTCTTAGAAGATTATCAAGAGCTAGCAGACCACCTATCAGGTATATCGACGAATCTGCAGCCTACCTTGTTCACGAGTCGACGATTGTAGAAGAGGCACTCAGTCAGCCAGATTCAGATCTCTGAAAAGAAGTTATGGATAAAGAGTATTCATCTCTTATCAAGAACCAGACATGGACGATTGTCAAATAACCTGCTAGTAGAAACGTAGTTGATTGCAAATGGATTTTCAAAGTCAAGTACAAAGTAGACGGAAGCATCGACATAAAAAAAAGCCCGACTTATCGCCAGAGGTTCTCTCAAGTATACAATGTCGATTATACTGAGACCTTCGGTCCAGTAGTCAAGCATTCTTCTATTCAACTTTTATTATCATTTGCTGTTGCAGCAGATTTGGAAATACATCAAATGGATGTATAGACAACATATCTCAATGGAGTTATTGAAGAAGACATTTACATGGTGCAATCCGAAGGTTATATTATCGAGGGTAAACACAATCATGTGTATAAATTCTATAAGACACTTTATGGAAGCAATCCGCTTGAGCATGGTTTCAAAGGATCAATACTTTTCTTATTGATCACAGCTACACACCTAGCTCTTCAGATTCAAATGTTTGCTTCAAGACAGTGCAACAATCTTTTATCATTATCACTTTGTATGTGGATGATACATTGCCTTTCAGCAACGGTACCGATCTGATAAAAGAAGACAAGACAATGCTATCTTCTAAATTTGATATGATCAATCTGGGCGAAGCTCATTTCTGCCTTGGTATTCAAATCCACAGAGACAGAAATCGAAAGTTGATCTACATTACTCAACAAAGGTACACCTACAATATGTTAGTAAGATATAATTTGATTAATTGCAAGTTAGCTCTCTTACCAATGAAACCAGGTCTCAAATTGTCAAAGGACCAGTGTCCTCAAACAATTCAAGAGAAGGAGTAGATGCGTGAGTATCTTTACCATTATATTATAGGATCTCTTATGTACGCAATGATCTGTACCAGGCCAGACATAGCTTTTGCAATCAGCTCTCTCAGTCAGTATATGACTAACCCCGGTGTAACACATTTGAAGGCTCTTATCAGAGTCATGAGATATCTTTGAGCTACTATGGACTTTTGCATTTGTTATAGAGCAGTCGACAATGAAAAACTCAATGTACTCAATGGTTATATAGATGCAAGTTGGGCAGGAGATGTAGACACTCGTAAATCCACTTCTGGATTTACATTCTTTCTCAACAATGGTCCAATTTCTTGGAACAGTCACAAGCAATCTTCGATAGCTCTATCTTCCACTAAATCAGAGTATATCGCAGCCTCACAAGCTACAAAAGAAGCGGTTTGGTTGAGAAACTTACTTTCAGATATCAGTCTGAATCAATCTGCTACAACATTATTATTTTGTGATAATGAAAATGCCATTGCCTTATCAGCCAACCCTAGATTTCATTCTAGGAGTAAGACCGTTGAACTGAAGTATCACTATGTCAGAAGAAAAGTTCTCAACGAAGAGGTTAGTTGTCGAACGCAAGATATGACAACTAATATTTTTACCAAAGCATTAAGCTTGGATGCACATGGAAGGTTTTGTGCATAATTAAGTTTAAAGGTCAAGGCATTCATGGATTCGGATTAAGGGGAAGTGTTGGATTATTCTCCTTCCTACTAATCGACTAATAAGTTTTCAACCTTTTTCCAACTGTTTATTCAGTTTTCCGGATTTTTTCGTGTCTTTATACAATATTCATAATTACAAGTGTTTTTACACAGTCTGTAGAAATACACGGAGTTTGACAACAGTCTTGTATTTTCTGTCTCTAAAAACCTGACAGTGTCATCTTTTTCGCTTTTTTGGTCTGCCAAGAATTACGTGTAAAAATGCAGTGTCGTCTTTTTCACCTGTCAGAAAATTAAGTGCAAAAATGCAGTGTTGCCTTTTTCGCATTTTTTGCCTGTCAAGAATTACGTGCAAAAATACAATGTCATCTTTTTTGCATTTTTCGCTTGTCAAAAATCACAAGTAATACAGTGTCGCATTTTTCGCCTATGACAGTTTACGTTCATTTATGCAGAATGACAATTTACGTTCATTTATGCAGACAGACTGTTTACGGCCAATTTTCACCACTTATCAACAAGCAACTTCTGAGAAGAACTGGATGAATGCCAACGGACACCAGCCAACTGGCAATCACATTTGACGACCTAATTACTTAGTATACATCAGTTGTTCATACATCTCATTATCAAGTAGAATGATCAAGCAAAAGGTCAACATTGTGAATTGTGAAGGAGTTGAGTGTTATTACACAACGCTTCATGTGCTCTCATCAAGCAAATCGTTCACAATCAGAAAGTATTGTTGTTAGCTCTCTATCAAGATTTCAAGCTTGAACTCTCTTGAGCATTCTAGCTCAGTCTTTAGAAATTAGAGTTGCTATTGCGCTACTGCTTATTAGCAAAGTTGCTTATTTCAGACTTATTCTTAGTTACTAAGAGACAGCTTTAGAGTGCGCGGTTTCTATCTGCTATTGTCTTGCACTCATTAGCATATGATCTTGTTTTTCTGAATCAATACTATTTTCTTATTGCGTTCAGTTTGTGTCAGAATGCATGCATCTCTGTATTGCTTTTGTAACTGATAGAAATTGTCTGAGAATTCAATACTTTATGTTTGGCTACGTAATCACTTCGTATCTAGCGAAAGTTAGTTGCTAAAGATTGAACGTGATTTTCATCACTGCTGCTTTGTTCAATTTTTTATAGGCGTATCATGCATTGGAAGTAGGAAGTTTCCACATATTATTACTCACCTATTCTGACAAAGCTCATAAAAAACTTCTCTTACATAATAAAAAATCAGCCCCTAGTAAATTCTATAAGCATCACTACTCTTTATCAAGAGAACTAGATTCATTGGGTACTTCAACTACAAGCTTCCTATTACTAGAAAAGCCAATAATCTTCCCAAAAAATATTTAGTTTGTGATCTTTATAGAAATTGAAAAAGGCTAGAAAGGTTACCATCCTTTGTCTAGCTCTAATACCACTTTTAGGAATGAAGTCAGGAAGTCCTCCTAATTCAAAGGTAGTGCCTTTGTTAGCTGATGTCATGCCCCGAGGAGTCGATGCAGAACTTTTCCACTCAAAAGGGCTTCTAGCAAAGATGAAGTTGAGAGCCAAGTTTGAGAGCACGAGAATTATTAGTGCTAGGCTAAAATATACAGTTGTGATTCCCATGGTACGTCCCGAAGATGGATAGCCATGTGGGAGCTAGCAAATTAGATTATCTCAACTTGAGTTATGTTTTTTAAATAGAGAGGCCTCCTATTATCAAGTAAGAGGTGGAACTCAAATCATTATAGATTGGGGTTCACTCTGTTGCAAGAGGTGGACTCCAAAATAATATGTAATTGGGTTCAACAGCTCGTGGCTATAGATAGAGGCCTCCTCCACGAGTTCTAAAGCATGTGTAATGTACTGAAATGTTGTTGCTCTTTTAATTGAAGATTATTCCACTTGCATTTCCTTCCATGCTCCATCTTCATGCATTTTGTTTGGGTACTGATGTATGAATGTGCTTGTTGATGCTTTCTTCTCTTAAGGATTGATTTGGGATTAGCATCAAGTAGATGTGCAGGACTTGGAAATCGATCTACTATTTCACCGATTTATGATGTTTCCTAGTTTCGACTCCCTGAGGAGTTTCTGTTATAAATGTTGAGTAAAAATTTTAGCAAGCACTCTGTAGGATTTCCAGTTGTTTAGTTAAAATTGTGTTGACAAATCTGTGATTTCAGTAGGAGTAAAATTAGTTTAATTCCCTACTCTTTGAGTAGAGTAGATTAGGAATAATCTGCAGATTGTGAACAATCAAGAAATAATCTGAACAGAACTGTAGAACATAGGATTCGAATTCTGATAGATCCAGATTGAAGTTGAGCATCAATTATCAGTAGGATTGAGACCATAACATTAGTTGTGCCTCTGACAGACATGTACAACACCACTATACTCCAGAACAGATTCTGTGACTGAGTTGTAGCTAAATCGATTTGTAGACATGTGAATCCTCTGGCCAAACTGAATCTCTATCAGAAAGTATCGAGCCTAGCATTGAGTAGTCTTAGACAGAGAATCAGTAAACATGAGGTAGATGATTCTGAACAAACAAACACTGAGGAATATCAACAAACAGAGTCCAGTAGATTCTTTAGCAAACATTGGCACCGCTACCTCTGAAAATCTTCTTCAGTCGATTTTTGATACTCTATGCTTCTGCTAGTCTGCATCCATCCTTGCCTTCATTTCTTTTTGTCAGCAACAGTGAATCTGTTATTTGACAAACTGTTTCTGAACACCACCGTCCCATCGCTCTCCACCATTTTTCACATTTTTTTTTTTTTTTGGGGGGGGGGGGGGTTAAGAACAGAAGATTGTGTCTAACGTTCGAATCTGATTTTTTAGTCTCGAGTTTTCATCCGACACCGTATTTTTTCAGTTCTACTTTGATTGATTGTTTGCTATCTTGCTTTCATCATTTTCCCAAGCATGTCTTCCATACTCTTGTTGTCAACTCGAGATTGTTTCAAACGTCCCAACTGATCATTCAGATTTGTGTGATCTCACTCCAAATTTTTTGAAAATTTACCGCGGCTAGCACTGCCAGTCAAAAAATCCGAGTTTTTGACAATTTCGAGATTTTTTTGATTTTTGCATCCATTGCCCATTGCATCTGCCGTTTTTTCATGTTTTCGTAATTTCTGAAATTTGCATTTCCAAAAAAATTTCCATCCGACGATTTTGAAATTTTTTCGATTTTTCGAAATTCTCGAGTTCTCTAGATTTTTCGAATTTTCTCAGTTTCCATCCGTCGTGCACCCGTCAATCATTTAAAAAAAATATTCAAAAAATTCTGTCCGATGATCCCATCTGAAGATTGCATCCGACGACTACCAAAAAAAAAAAACACAAAAAATAACAAAAAAATTTCTTAGACACCTGCACCTGTTTCTCTTTTCTCCGATCAATATTTTTTATTTCTCAAGTTTTTGAAATTTTTTACATTTTTTTTTTATATTCGACAAGTTTTGAAATCCTTCTTGTTTTCAAGTTCTAAAATCCTTCTTGTTTTTCGAGTTTTGGTATAAATCATGTTTTTTCAAGTTTTTGCATCTTTCCTATTTTTCGAGTTTCTAAGATTTTGAACATTTTTGCATTAGACAAGTTTTTCAATCTTTCCTCTTTTTCGAGTTGTTGAGATTTTCGGGTTTTAAAAAAAAACAAAAAAAATTTGATTCCACGTGCATCCGACGACCACCTCACAAGAAAAATCTGTTCAAAAATTGCACCCGCCCAAATTTCACTTTTTGTATTTCGAAATTTTTGAGTCTCTCGAAATTTTTCGAGTTGTTCTGAATTTTTTTTCGAGTTTTAAATAAAAATTGTGTTCGACGATTCCATTCGACGAACTGCACAACAAGACTTTCTCTCACGATTGCATCTGACGACCTACAATCATCTGCCTAACGTTTCCATCCGACGAGTTTTTGGGATTTTCGACATTCTCACTTTTTTCGAGTTGTAAGAAAATTTTTCGAGTTGCTCAGAATTTTTCGAGTTGGAAGGGTTTTTTTCTTATTGCTCAAAATTTTACACTTTTTTGAGTTTTTGAAAAATTTATTGTGTCCGACGACCAGCACAAAACTACAAAAAAAAAAAAACAATCTTTTTTGAAGATTGCATCCAACGACTTTGCGTCCGACGATCCCGTTCGACAGTTTTTTTTTTTTCGAATTTTCAAATTTTTCAAGTTTTTGAACCATTAATTTTCGAGTGTTTGACATTTTTCTCGAGTTTTTTTTTTTTTCATAATTTTTCAATTTTTTTTTTATGAGCTAGACTGAGGTACTGTCAGTCATATATTAAAAAAAAAAAAATCAAAAACAAAACAAAAGAACAAAAAAGAGTTGAATCAGTTCTTATGGCCAATTTATCCCAAGAACTTATGGATGAATTCACACCACCCAATCATCCAAATGATGAGAACAAACCGTATCGCCTTAGATCTCAAGTAAATCAAGATCCTGAACCATCTAGGTGGAGACCTAATTAATCTGAAAATCTTAATGATCAACTTGTTCACCATGCTCACCATACTGTCCGATCCGATAAATGAACACCCCGGTTAAAATTACCAAAGTTTGATGGTAATGTGGACTCTCATCAATTTTTACAAGTCTTTGAGAATGCATGCGAAGTATATGGAGAATATACTGACAATGCAAAAGTCCAACTTTTTTTTGATGACCATGGTAGATCAAGTACGAGAGTGGTTTTTTAACCTCGATCGTGATGATCGACAAGATTGGTCAGAGCTGAAAGAGTCTTTTATTAAATGCTTCCAACCTTTTAGACTCACAAAAAGCCCATTTGTACGTCTTAGTAATATAAAAATAAAAAAAAATGAATGCGTACGTGACTATATTGAGAGTTTTAAGCATTTCAGAAGTCAAGTCCAAGAACAACCAACTAATAAAATATTGATCATATGATTTATAGTTGGTCTGCCCAGACGCATCCGTAAAGAGCTTAAACCTAACGAAGAGTATTTTACTCTTAAATTTGCTATGTCCGATGTCATTCGTGAAGAAGATGAAAGGTTTGATGATGAGGATTAGAAAGAGAAAAGAGCTATTCGTGTATTTTTTGATAATCGTCCAAGTGAGCTCCGAGATTCAGACCAAGTCTGAAAATCTCAGTTTGAGTTGATGAATCAACAACATCAATAACAGATGGAGAAACTCAACAAAGAGTTTCAACGAGTCTTAAAATCTTTCCAAAGTCAGTTGTCAGGGCAATTTCCATCTGGTAACGCTATCCATAGGTGAGAAGACACTTGGTGCCCACAATGTCATGGCGCACATACCGGTAATGAGTGTCCATTACACCACCCTTACAAACCGCAACACTGTATACTATGTGATACGACCACTCATACCACATCTAGCTGTAGGTACAACCCACACAACATACAATACTCTCAACCACAACAATATACTCCATGAGGACAACCATAAGCGCAATATAACCCACATTATATGTCTCAAGTCCAAGTCCAAGAATTTCCTAGACAACAACTATCTCCACAACAACAATGCTTGGCACTTCCAGGTCCGAGAGGATCTGCTCCACCCAACAGGCCACACCAACAGAACCGACCACAAGTTTATTCCAATGTCGTGCAGAATACCTCTTATGACACCCCAGCCTATGAGTCTACTTATGATGACGACAATCCTAACTCATACGTAGATGAGGCCTCTGTCTGTTATTCCAATGAGCAATATTATCCTAAGAAATTACCTATTCAAGTTGACCAAAATGGTTATGTCATTTTCCCTTTAGCACTTCAAAAGCGATGTTTTGTATGTGGAGAAACCACTCACTTTCAAAGTGAATGCTGACTTTGTTACGATTTTGTAGTTGAATGTGCTTATTATATTAGAAGACATTACTATAAAGATTGCCCTAACCAAACCAGGAAGACAGTTCCAACACGTAGGGTATCTGAAGAGCCGTTGCATGTTGTCACATGCGTGCAACATCGGGTCTTAGATGAGAACAAGGTCCCATCACAACCACCCCCTCCTGCTAATACTTCCATGATTCCACAATTTTACCCTGACTCTATAGAAGCTCAAAGGCAATACCATGAGTTCCGAGATGAGTTTAATAGAGCTGAAGCTTGGATTTCTACTCCGCCATCTGCCCAGTTACCTACGCAGAGGCAACCACCACGAGGAATAGAGGTTCTTTCCGATCTCCTACAAGCTCAAATCACCATGCACTTCTACACGGCTGTGAAGTTTTCCAAACCCCTGTGGGATGCCATATTGCACAGCTCCCAGCAGCTTGATGTACAAGATGAGTCAAGACACCCGAAAAACGCTGAAGTGGTTCATAATGTTGACATGAGCTTACTTCATATAGGTATTGCTAAAGGTAACAACATCACTTTACTAGTGCACTACAAATCTTATCCATTTGTACAAGCCATTCTCAATAGTGGGTCTGGCGTGAATATTATCGCCCTGTCCTTAGCAAAATGAAGTCAGGAAGTCCGCCTAATCCAAAAGTAGTGCCTCCAAAGGTCTTCCAAGTAACCTGCAAGCTCCAAGATGCTCCCCAACTCCAAGCTAGGATGCCTCCACCTGCAAGTAAGGATCCTGGATCTCTCCTCCACCTATGTCCCTAATCTTAATCACAAAGGTAGATAACAAGTGGCCTCAAGTATTCACCACCCAACCATAGCTAGGTAGCACATGCAATCTTGCAACTTGGCTAATCTAGCACCCCCTTGCTAATTAATAACTAATCACAAGCATACCACCACAAACCATAGCATACTCAAGATCCAAACCCTACTTATGTCCCATACCATAAGAAAGATCCAAACCCTAAGCATACTACACACAAGAAAACACTCTATACACTAGTAGCCACACTAGAGCATAAGCATAGCAAACAAAAGAGATCTCCCTATGGGCACCCTCCAATACACTATGGAGTTCCATGCACAACCAATGAGAAAGAGAGAGGCCTAGGGGAGTTAAAAAACCTTCATAGGCTTATGGAAGGTCAAGAGACTTCTTCCACAACCGATGACTCTTTGAATGCCTTTCTTGTGGGAGTTGGAAACTCAATGGACACCTTGGAATGCGCCCTCCTACTAGGTCCCATTGCCCAAGTTGTGCTTGTATACTTTGGTCCAAGATCAATAAAGTGATATGATTCAAGGTTGAGGCCCAAGGTGTAGAAAAACAGCCAAAACAGCCTTCGTAATGACTTTCTAACACTTCACTAGGTTCCATACCTCTGACCAAGGCATAGACACCTACCTGTCCTTATCCAAGGACACTAGTACCTTAATCTAAAGGTACATACCCTTAATCCTAAGAGTATCCATTGTCCAAGGGTAACTTGATTCCATACCTCCGACCAAGGTATAGTCACTTGTCTGTCCTTATCCAAAGGCACCTACCCTTAATCCTAAGGGTATCCTTATCCAAGGGTAACTTGCCGTTTAGCCCCCAACACTAAATGGACATATAGGGGTCACTGAAGTATTGCTAGTTACATAAGTATGTAACATTTCTTCCCCCTAAACTTAAATTTTTTCTTTGTTGGAAAAAATTTGGAAAATTTTTCTGGAGATCAGGCTCTTTTTTCCAAGTATCCTCTTCTTCAGATTTGCCCCTCCACCTGACTAAAAATTTCCGAAGCACTCTATTCCTTAGAGTTTTCTACTGGCTATTAACAATTGCCTCGGGTTTAGGTGGTCCACTCATGGACTAATCACGAAAAAGCTCCACTAGATCTTCCACAGGGACCAAGGTTTTCCCAACCCCCAAAGAGGGTTTCAACTTACTAACGTGGAAAACAAGATGAATTCCAACATTAGCTGGAAGGTCTAGTATGTACGCGACCTTGTTTATCACTTACATCTCCTTAAAAGGACCGCAATACCTAGGCGCCAACTTTGCACACTTAATAGTTTTCAAGCCCCCTAGAGTGACTAGGAACCCTCAAAAACACCTAGTCATTGACCAAGAATACCTTGTGCTCCTAAGATAGATCAGCATAGTGCTTGCCCTGTCCTGGGCACTTCTTATGCTATCTTTAGCCAGCTGTAACATTTCTTGCATATCCACAAGGAAATAAGCTACGGCTTGCACCCTAAGGTTTTTCATGCCAACACGAATCGATGATCGAGATTGATAACCATACATAAGCATGAAAGGGCTGAATCCGGTAGTTGAATGTTTTGCACTATTATTATATGCAAATTCCACCAGTGGAAGGTAATTTTTCCAATCAGACTACCGATGGCCCACATATGCTCACAACATATTCTCCATCGTCTGATTGGTCATTTTTGTTTCACCATCTGATTTCGGATGATCTGTAGAACTGATACTTAAAGCTATTTCCAACTTTTCAAATACTACTTGCCAAAAATTCCCAGTGAATTTTGGGTCACGATCACTGACAATATTGCAAGGCAGCCTGTACAGTCGAAAAAGCTTCTCAACAAACAGTTGAACTAGTTTTGGAGCTTTAACAATAGTTTTTGTTGGGATAGATTGAGCAAACTTCGTAAGTCTGTCAACAATGACCCAAACCGAATCATGGCCCTTCCCTATATGTGGAAGCCTGACCACAAAATCCATAGATATACTTTCCCACTTTCCGGTAGAAATATCTAAAGGATGTAATAGGCCACTAGCTTTTAGCCTCTCTGTTTTATTTAACTGGCACTTAGCACATTTAAGTACATAGGCCTCTACTTGACTTTTCATATTAGGCCACCAAAATTGCCGTCGAACTAAGTCAAGTATTATTTGTATACCCGGATGTCCTGCACATGGACTATCATAATACTCATGCAAGATTTGGGCCCTTACTGTGTCATTCTCTGGTACACACACTTTGCCTTTACGAAACAAAATCTTGTTTTGAATAGCAAAATCCATTTTAGTCTTTCCCTAATTTGCGGAATCTTGCATACCTGAATCGACCCCAGAAAGTACTTGTTGCCAATACTTTCCGAAAAAAGGATCGGACTCATATAGTCCCTCAAGAGACTAAAACAACCCCGGTTCTATAACAATAAAGCATAATTGATTAATAACTGGTAAACGACTCAAAGCATCCACTAGAGTATTTTGACTTCCTTTACAATTGTCAATAACATATAGAAAAGTCAAAGATTTGCACCAGCTCAGCCCATCTAGCTTGCCTCTCCTTTAAACCAGTAGCATCACTGAAATATCGAAGAGTCTAATGATCTGTCAAAACCTTAGATCTGGCTGCATACAAATAATGTCATTAAATTTTCATGGCATGAACAATCGCAAACAGTTCCTTCTCATAGGTACAATACCTAGATTGAGCAGAATTGAGTTTCTTGCTTTCATAAGCAACAAGATGTCCATTCTGCATCACTGGCATCAGTCCTAACCACAAAAGCCTTATTAGGATCACTAATGATTAGTATTGGTGCTGAATTGACACTTTTTTTAAGCAACTCAAAACAATTATTCATAGCCTCCGTCCACTCCACTAGTGGAGCCCTCCACTTCGCTAGTGGACTCTGAGCCCTCTGGCTTAGCTCCTTATAGCCTTTCAAGGCCTGGGTAAGAGGAAATGCCAATCGAGCAAATTGGGGAATATGCTGATGGAAAAATCCTACAAACCCCAAGGAAGACTTGATTTCCTGAACTGTGGTAAGAATAGGCCATTCAATAACCCTCTGGATATGATCGGCCTCAGTCTCCACTCCTCGTTTGGAAATCTTATGCCCCAAGTAGGACAAGTCCTTAACAAAAAAAGTCACACTTAGACTCTTTGGCAAAGAGCTTTTTCCTTCTTAGGATGTCCAAGACAATCTTAAGATGTTCTTTATGTTCCGCCAAAGTCTTACTGAACACTAGGATATCATCTAAGAATACCACTATGAATATTCCCAAATATGGCCTGAACAAATCGTTCATCATCTGTTTGAAAGTTGCTGGTGCATTGGTTAGACCAAAAGGCAGCACCAAAAATTTGTAGTGACCAAAGTGAGTTTGAAAACCCGTTTTTGGTATATCTTCTGCCCTAATGCGTATCTGATGGTATCCCGATCTTAGATCTATCTTGGTAAAGTACTTAGCACCACCAAGATAATCTATTAGGTCATCCATCTGCGGTAGTGGATATCTATTCTTAATGGTTAACTTGTTCTTATAATCGACACAAAACCTTATCATCCCATACTTCTTGGCAGCTAGAACCACTAGTGATGCCCAAGGAGACTTACTAGGTTGTACCCACCCTTCTTCAAGTAATCATGTAAATGCCTACTTACCTCAGCCTCTTTAGTTTCCAATCAATGAAAAGGAAGGTAGATCCTTATCTTTGGTACTGTAATAGGTCAATTGGAATACAATTAGCCAAAAATCTTGTATTTCATGCAAGGACTAAGCATATCGAGGTAAAGTACCATCTCATATGCAAGAAGCTTTGTTCTTAAGATGTGGACGTGGCTTATTGTAGCACTACATTGCAGTTAGCTAATGTATTTACAGAGTGGCTAATAGAAGACAAATTTAAATATTTTAGAAAGAAGCTTGGCACAGGAAAGATCACTTGAAGCTTGAAAGAAAATGAATATGTGAAGGAAAAACTTACTTTCTTACTCTACTTACTTTCTTATGATGCTTTGATGGGGTGTTGGAAGATTTTTTTATTTAAAAACCCATTATAAAAAGAAGTTCATACATAGATAAAAACACCACAAAATCAACACAATCATGATGAAGTACACTATCTCCTCACAAAGTTGTATTGATTTTAGAGCTTAGATTTGATGTTCTCATGCTGAGTTCTAGATCCTCTAAACTAGGTGTCACACCTCAAGGCACTGTCATTTGCTTTAACAAATGAATTGTGAAAAATATTCACGTTTTAAGTTTATCAACAAATCTTTTATTTCTATGAAAAGAATAATTGTTTATGTTCATTGGTTATGAGATTGGTACAAGATAACGACCAAATGTAGTCTCTCTCTCTCTCTCTCTCTCTCTCTCTCTCTCTCTCTCTCTCTCTCTCTCTCTCTCTCTCTCTCTCTCTCTCTCTCTCTCTCTCTCTCTCTCTCTCTCTCTCTCTCTCTCTCATTTCATGCTTATACATAGTTCTCTTGGGTTCATCTATCCATTGGTGCACTATATTGGTGACAAAAGACTAGTTTTTGGATGAGGTTTGGTTATTATGAGTTTTTAGTGCTTCCTTTTGGGTTCATGAAGCCAGCTTCAACATTTTACCAGATGATGAACAATATATTTTGTGCATACATGGGTTAAATTGTAGTTATATTTTAAGATGATATTCTCATCTACAGTAGAACTCCTAAGGGGCATGTAAATCATATCAAGACTATCTTGCGAATTTTCAGAAGAGAAATTTTTTTTGCTAAAGAATCTAAATGTGAGTTCTTTAAGAATGAGCTAGTATATCTTGGTCATAAGATCATCTCGGAAGAGTTGAAGATAGACGAGAATAAAATCAACCGGATTGTAGACGCTCTTAGTCAGATTGGTGAATTAAATGAACTTTCAGTCATCCAGATTTCTATAGATCTATATATTTCGTTGAGAGGAAGTGTGAAACCGATTCTCATTTTAGTCGTATATGAAAAATAGTTGAGACTGAAATAAATGAGAATGGAAAAGATATTAATTCACAAGGATCTCAAATTTCTAAGAGAGATAAGAAGATTGTGAAACAATTCACCATTCGAGGTGGTTCACTATTTTGAAATGGAAAAGTTTGTGTACCAGGGATGACGAGTTAAAGAAGCAAATTCTTTATGAATGTCATGAGGTACCCTATGCATGTCATCCAAGTATACACAAGACCTTGGACTTAGAAAGAAGAGAGTTTATTGGCCAAAACTCAAGCCATATGTAATGTAAATCATGCTAGCTAGCCAAAGCATAATGGTTACAGAATGGAGATTTATTAAATCCCTTAGATATATCTCATAAACGATGGAAAAACATATCTATGGATTTTGTAGTTGGACTTCCTAAGACCCAATGGCAAAATGATTTTATTTGGGTTGTAGTGGGCAAGTTAACTAGGTTAACTATGGTTATACTAGTGGAGTGACTAAAATAACTACTCAAACTATGGAGGATATGTTGAAAACATATGTGCCTCACAAACAGTCTCAATGGGAAGACTAATTTTTTTAATTGAGTTTGTTTACAATAGTAGAAATCATTTTGCTACAGGTTATAGTCCGTTTATGCTTATGTACAGTTTTCAACCTAAATCTGTTAAGATCTAAAAAGTTGTTGATTTCTTGCATGATATACAAGAAATATTGCGATTGGATTTACATGCTCAAAATAGAGCTAAGCACTATGCATATCTTAAGAGATCTCCCAAAGACTTGTCGCAAGAGGATTTTTTCCAAAATATTCCAAATATAAACTATACCGAGACTTTCAGTCCGGTATTCAAGCATTCTTCAATTAGAACTCTTTTATCATATGCCGCTACAGCTATGTCAGATGGATGTATAAATAGTCTATATGAATGGAGTTATCAAAGAAGATATATGCATGATACAACCCAAAGGTTATCTAGTCAACGGTAAAGAAAATCATGTATGCCTACTCCATAGAACAATTGCTACAAGGAATTTACTAACATTCTTCAAGATAAATGAAAAAAGATTCTATTTGCCTTTTAATAGACTTACTATCTAAGTTTGATAAATATTATCTAACTAGGCTATGCTATTTGAGAGCTTACCAAACAACATTCTTAATTCTAATGTTACAAACTTCACACAAGGCTCTCTATGCACATGCAGATTGCAAGCTAGAGTGAAATAGAACTCTCCAAATAAGAGAAGTGGGCATTCTAGAAATCCTAGCATATTTGAATGAATCTCCATGTACTTGAATGGGAATTCATCATTCAAAAAAGCTCTCATTTGGAAGCCATATGGAATGCCAGCTGATCATCAACACTTTCATAAATATATGCTTCAATTTGGTCTTCTTCACCCATCTTCTCACCACATGTCAATCTTTCCCTGTCTCATTTTTTTGCCTTGTCTTTTAGGATGTGTCTTTAAAATTACTCAAGCCAAATGTTGTTTATTCCATTTTTCAAGAAAAGAAAAGAATAGAGAGAGCTATGCTTAGCATGAAAAAAAAACAATAGAATCACTCAAAATCATAAGAAAATCTCAAATTAGATAATATGCGGGTACGTTATCTTCCAGGCTCTTCGAACAACAATAAGCATTTAATCTAACAACAACATGCAAAAAGATCCTTCAAACAGAATGTATTCGGCTTTCAATTCCTCTTAACAAGCATAAGGAATTGGTTCTTATCACAACAAGAAAACAAAGCTAAACATCAATTAAGTTCTTTATCTGAACACATAGCTCATTCAGAATTAAGAGAGGTTCTGATTTAGAGTTAAGCTTAAGGCTTCAGCTAATTCCCTGCACACATTAGTTAGGATTGTCGCTCTCAGATATCACCTGCAAAACCACGTTAGAAAATCTGGAATTCAGTACAAGTGAAGAGTGGATATCGCAACAGATGTCTATCACAATCGGTTACAGACTAAGCTCAATGGTAAAAAATGCAATCGTAACAGATAACAGAGCAAGGAATGCACGAACTATAGGAACTGGCTCTCTTCTCTCTATTGATAGCTCAATCTCTGCATATGTACAATGGCGCTAAGTGTCGCCCTTATAGGAACGAACACCGGCCTATGTGTCGATCACCAACCGTTAAGATGTCGGTTGGGATCCGCTAATGTGTTGCTATAGAATGTTGCACAAAACGTCACGAGTTTTTACTTAAAATGAATTTACAAAATGCAAATAGGCCTCTACATGAATTTAGGCACTATAACATATTTCATGTACAAAAATTGAAAAATTTTACAATATAAAACATTGAATTTGGATAATGTGGTATCTTAGGCCTCCACATATCCCCTTCCTCAGCTGTGCAGCGGCTCGCAAACAGACTAATCACATCCTTCTTTGTCGCTTTCTGCTGGCTGGTTTCTTGTGGAATATGGCTTTCGCTCGGGCTTCATTTTCTTCATTGACTTGCTCAATAGTCATCTCTTTTGTAGCGAAGAGATAGTTGTTCCTCTGCATGTAGTCTTCTTAGAAAGATAAATTGGCATAGCCTCCCATTCTGCGATTGCCCAATGGTGCAAGAGGGTTGTCAACCAATGTGTTATTTACAAGGTGAGCATACCAACTATCCTTAGACAAGATCTCAGACATCTCAGAAGAAGGGACAGTTATTGAGAGAGCTGCATATGTATATTCTGAGAATTTCTCTTTAATGTACAACTGTTGGATGGCTAGGAGTGCGTAAGAAATGAGAGAACTGATATTCACATGATTGTAAGTGTAGTATGGACTGGTTATTGGATTTGTGGATTGAAGTAAATTATTTACTTTTTTTTTCTTCCAAATAACGAGAGTAGTTAGCTTCCCAATCTCTGTAGATTGCCCATAGATCAGTGAAAAGAGGTTGACTAGAAAATCTGGACGAGATGGGATTAGGGCTAGAAACTATTTCTTTGACATCAAAAATGTTGATTGCTTCTAGCTTATTTACATACTTATCCAAAGCAGAAAAAATATTGTTTTCAAATATTTTTAGGTATTCTAGAACATATATGTACAAACATCCTGTAACAACGTGAATGTAGTTAGTTTGCACATTGAACTTGTTCTAAACAATGGCTAGGGCCAGTACACCTTTTTGGTGCGTTGTTAGCTTGGTCCAAAAACTGTTTAAGTTAGCGAAAGTTAAGTCCAAGGACTTTCCCATTTGTCTTTGGTGCAACCAAAAAGTTTAGGTAGAAGGAGGTAATCCATTCTCCACTGGAGTTCTAGACTATAAAAGGGAGGTAAGAAAGTGGTTAGTTCTTCCTAAAATGCCTGCAATTCTATCCTCAGTAGTGAGTACACTACCTTATTCTTTCGCATGGCACTCCCCCCTGATGTGATCTCACTTTGTTGCGGAAGAACTACAAGTGGTAATGTTGTAGGTGTTACAACTTTGGTCATTGATGGCTTTGTCTTCTCAGCATCAGTCTGCACAGATTGATCTTTCAGCACCTGCCTGAAGGCTGCGTCTGTCTGGATGGCCTTCTCTATTGTGGCTGTAGCTGGTGCATCTGTCTGCATTGTTTGGTCTTGTTGCTGGACTGGGTCTTTTTCAGAAACCTGGATTTGGCGTGACTTGAATTTTGTCTCTTCTAGTTCATCCTTCAGCTTCTCGTATTCTACTATCTGGGCTTGTAGGTATTGCAGCTGAAATGATTGGATTATTCTTTCTTTGAATTCCCTTCCATGCTGTAGGGTCTAATCTGTATCTCTCGTGGGAAACATAGGCCCCGAAGCTCACCTCAGCACTGATTTGCCAGAGAATGGCTTCCTCAATCTACTTTCTGTAGATTTGGTTTTCCTGTTTTAGCATTTCTGTCGAACTCTGCAGTTGGAGAACAGAGTCCTTCAGCTGCTTTTGGTTTGCCTTGATGTCCTTCAATTTATCTTGGAGTTCCTTATTAGTGCTTTTGAGGGCCGCACGAGCATGTAACTCTTCTTGGAGTGATGCCTGCAGTGTCTAAGTTGTTGTTTGAGCAATGAATTCTCACTCTCAAACTGATTAGGCTAATCTTGCATTGCTTCCAGTGCCTCTAGAGTGGCATTAAACCTGCCTCGAGCTTCCTCTAGGGCTGTGTCATTTTTGGTCAATTTAGCTTGAGCTTCCTCAAGCTCCTTGGTCTTCTTGGACAATTCTGATCTAATTGATTGCAGCTCCTCATCCCTCTGGATAAGATCTGCCTGTACTGTATAAACTTTTTTCAAATTCACAAAATGCTAGATTGATGCTTGTGTATATGCTAGCAATGTCCCGAAGGTCTTCGTATAGAGTTCTTCGTCCAGGACTACTGGCTCAATGTCATCATCATCTTCCTGTTGAATATAAGAAATTTCTTGGTCTTGTTGTGCTGGCTCTTGTTGGATATCATTCTGCATTTGGTCATGCTCAACAACAATCTCTGTTTCTTCCTTTGCCTCTTCCCCTGCTTCTTGGACTCTTTTTGTGCTGGAAAGTGGCTTGTACTGGGATGATGGAGAAGACATCCACATTGAACTCTCGTTCTGTTGTATTGATGATGATGATGTGATCTTAGTGGAGGTCGCCTTTGATGTTTTCATTCGAGAGTCGCCCTCGATAGAAGAAGCTAACTTTGGCAACATCGGTGCAATTCTGATATCCTCCTACATAGACAAGATACCCGCATGCATGCATAGAATACCAAACAGAATTGCTTATCTTTGACTAGTTTACAGAATTGCTTAAAAACAATATGTCCGAAGGAAATTTGTTCTCCATTCAGAGCTCTGAGCAGGTATCCCATATTTTTATTAGAAATTGTGTACTCTTGCTCCGGTAAGAAAATGGAAGCGAGAGCAAAACGAATGAAACTTTTGAGGTTGGGTCTTTGATATAAGAGAGCTTATATCTCCGCTTCTCTAGATAAGCTTCCTCTTGAAAGACTCAACTGCGGGTGATGAAGTCAAATTTGGTAACAAGGATGTTGTTGTCCATAAGCAAGCCTAATGCACCAACAATAGAATCTCCCTCGGTCATGACAATCTCCCGATTTTGAGCAATGGTGAAATATGTCCATCCTTTGTTTTTCTCAAATTTTGAATCTCATGACGTAAATCTGTGAGGATCACTGATGGATCTAATTGAAGAAGTCCTTCAATCTGAGCTCATATGGCCAGTGGTTGCAAAACCAATACGACTGGTTTTGGATGTGTTTTGAATACGATAGCCATAACGATGATAGCATGCAAAGCAGTAATGGTAGTTGTGAGCGCGTTGGATCGTAAGGAAACAAGATCTTCGATCACAAACGAAACAGAGTGAGAATGGACGAAAAAGCAGAAGTGTTCGGCATATTAATGATATGTCCGCGGATTAGACCAGTATTTAATAAAAAGTGTCCTCCTAATATTGAAGGTACAATCCTTAAAAAATAAGGTCTAAAGGTATTAAATGTAATCGATAAAATGGTCTGGCCGAATATTGCGAAACCATGTGTCACAATTTTTGCTTTCCAAAAATGGTGGATTTACTAACATAACAAATTCCACAATAGTGTCGCAATTTTCGCAATGAAGCGAAGGTGTCGGGTTTTTCGCATATTTCTTATATGTTGGAAACATGGTGGAAACAAATACAAATAGTGTCGGCATTTTTGCAACATGGATGTGGCAAATGAACTGCAACGTATTAACAAAAGTGTTGGATTTTTTGCAAAACAACTTATGGCGAAAATGTTTATTTGGTGTTATAGTGACATTCCGCCTAAGGTACAAATGTTAATGTTCATTGATGGGTTACCAAAAGATTATCAAGTGGATGTTCATAGAAACCATCCAGAAACCCTAGAATATGCATTAGGGCTACAAAATACTTTGAAGACACACCTAAGCCACCTAGGGGTCAACAGCCTAATGAGCATAAAAAAGGTTTTCAACTTAAGAGGAAGGATAGGGAAGCTGTTAGTGAAACACATTCCAATTTCAACAATCCTAAGAAAACCAAGAAAAATTTTAAAAACCATCAAGGTGGCATTGATAAAGCTAAAGCTCGTGAGAAGAACATGTGCTTCAAGTGCAATGGCGAGGGCCACCTTGCACGTGATTGCGTAAAAAAACAAGCTTCAACCTCAAGTAATCTATCTCAAAGTAATGAGATGAATGTTTGTTTCCTTAGTTCTTTAGTTTTTGGACCTAATGACCTTATTTGCATTAAAGGTAAAGTTAATGATCAAGTTGTTAATGTTCTTTTTAACACGAGATCCACTCATAACTTTATTAATGTAAATTTGGTGCAGACGCTAAACCTTCCTACTAGAAAAAGTTAGAAAAAATACCGTGTGACAATGGCATCGAGAAGTGATTCCGATTTGATGAATTTTGTTGTTTCTGAAGTAGAATTGCACATTCAGGATTATTTTGAAAAATTAGAATTCCACGGTGTTGCATTAGCTAATGTAGATATTGTTCTCAGACAACAATGGAATTTTGATACGAACAAGTCATTGAGAATTGATTTTGTTAAAAAAAATCTCTATATTTTATGCATGAGAATTCTTTAATTAAGATCAAGGCTAGTTTAATTGTTGACACTAAAAATGTTAACCCTTATTCTAAACAGAAACTTAATTCTATCATTGAAGAATTCTGATTTTAAAGTTTATTTATGTTTTCATAATGATATCATTTGCTGCAATGATGAAGAACTTAACATAAATGCCATGAATATACCCAGTGAGAACAATACAGAATTTGAAGCCTATAATGAACTTAGGCAGGAATTCAATTATGTTTTTTTAGACCTTCCTGTAGGTTTACCACCAGAAAGGACAGTTGATTATAAAATTGACCTAATACCTGGAGCAATTCCAATCACACAGCGTCCTTATAAGATGAGTACATCGGAAGAGGCTAAGGTAAGTAGACATTTACATGATTACCTGAAAAAGAGGTGGGTACAACCTAGTAAGTCTCCTTGGGCATCGAAAGTAAATTCCAACCTATGTTAGGGGATGTTTGCCAACTGATCCAAGAAGGAGCCCCGCACTATTATTTCTACACCCCAACACTCTATTCCCACCTATGGTCTAGAGATACTTTATTCAAAATACAACATTGCGGGAGGTATAGCTACTTTGAAGCATATGAGTTCATTGTCGATGGGTTATGGTCCCTAACTTATGCCATTTCCACAGACTACGCAGGAACCACCCAATCTTTCCTACCATTCAAATCGCTAGTACGATCATCCGGATCAGTCGACAATACCAATAGATGGCTAGAACAAGATTTAGGAGGAGAAGTTAGGATTAAAGACAGTATTGATGATCCCTCTGCAGATTTCTACCTAGAGGGGTGGACGATCTAGGAGACGAAGAAACTTGACCTCATGACCAATAGAATCGAGAGTGTAGTTACACCTCCTTGCAGCCGTATATCTAGGGGCCTGGAAAACCCTCATCGGCTAGGGAGCATGGGGTGATTGAGATGGCCCTTAGGACTGGAAGCAGTATTCCTCAATCATTCACGTAAGGGCAGTGTGGGCCCTTCCCCTATAGGGCTATCTGGCGAGACCAATCCCCCGTCAGGAATTTCTCCCAACAACATCTTGAGTGTGAAGAATTTCCTTCGAAGATGTAATTTGGTAGCTACGTCTCTCACATCATATAGTGAGCTTAGGATGTCCCAAACTTCTTTCAAAGTTTTAGCTTCAGCTACGTGGCCAATTTGAGTATATGATATATTGAGGATAATAAGCGCAAAAGCTTTATCATCCTTCGATTTCCACTTTGAGTCATCTCTGTCATCTTCAGGTTTCACTTCGATACCTGTAACAACATCCCACAGCTCGTTGGCAATTAGCAAGGTCTTCATCTTAACTCTGCTTCGCGGGATGACTGAGCCGCAATGCTCTACTTCTTGCTGACCCAGAGAATTGTTGCTAGTGATGTGACGGCTAATTAGGTCGTCAAATGCGTCATCCAGTTGGTTGTGATGTGATGGCATCCATCCAGATAGTCTCCCATAAATTCACTTGCTAAACGGTTAGAGCAAGTTTGTAGCCTTTAAGACGAACAATAAATTGTGTTGCAAAAATGCAAAAATGCGAAGGTCTTCGCTAAAGACATTTTCCTAACATTTGAGGCATCTGGTATTTTGCGAGAAAGCCAAAGTGAGAGAAAATCTCGAAAGGCAAAAATTTCGAAAATGCCGACATTGTAAACTGTTTTTGAGTAGTCATGCAGACTGTGTAAAAACATGAAGAAATTTGCAGGTCTGGATAAAAGTTGGATGGAGATTAAAATGTCTATTAGTCGATTAGTAGGAGAATAATCCAACAAGTTCCACCACCAAGAAGTAAAAAACAATGATATAGTATCAAAAAGTTGCAAAAAAACAAAAAGCAACTCACACTTGTTCGAGGAAGGATTTGAATGAAGCTTATCAAGCATGACAAGATTTAAACCAAATGAAGTTCTGTCATGTGTTGGTAATGTTGGAAAACATTGGTTGATTCAGCGGAGGCGCTCAAATACCACTATTGAATAGGAGCGCTGATAGCATTGATGAAATGAGATGATCTGAACTGGATGTTCAGATATCTCTTGAATAAGTTCAATCTTACAATTGGAATCTTTTTAGTTTCGTGTAATTAGATTTAAAAATCTTGGTAATAGTGTTGTGGGCTGTGCAATTTCTTGAAAGTTGTGGAGATGTACTCTCCGCCTCCATCTGATCTTAGACACTTTATCTTCCTTCTTGTTTGAATTTCTGCTACAGCTTTGAATTTTTGGAAGCAACTGAATGTTTCATCTTTGTTCTTTATGAATATTACAAAGTAAACCTTGAGTAATCATCTATGAAGGTGATAAAGTAGAGGGAACCACCTTGAGATGGTGTTTGCATAGGACCACATAAATCATTATGTATAACATCTCTGGATCTAATAGATTGACTTGTTGAATTTGCTTCTAGAGTGCTTTCCTAAAATAAAAGTTTCACATGCAAATGATTCAGATGATGATGTAGGAAGTGATAGACCGATTGCTAATGAATTGCATGTCATATATTTAATAGATCTCATATTGAAGTGGCCTAATCTCTAATGCCATACTTTACTTTCATTAGAACTGAGTTTTGAATTTGACGCCATAGCATAATAAAGAGAAATGACATATAAATATCCATTTCTAGTTCCTCTAACAAGAACTTCGGAGTCTCTATCCTCAATGGTACATTTATTTGCTGTAAATTTTATAGTGTACCCTTGATATGCAATCATGCTTATTGATAGCAGGTTCTTGGTGAAGTTTGGTAAATAAAGATATGATTTTTGATGAACCATTTTGAAATTGAATAAAATGGTGCCTTCGGCTTCCACCTGGTGGCTGCTCGAATCACCAAGATATATGTATCTCTTGGTACTAGTGTTGTTGAGAAACACAAACCATTATTTATTTGATGTCATGTGTTGTGTGGCACCACTGTCCAAGTACCAGCTTTGATTGCTAGGCATCATGCTTTGTTCACCCATGAAGAGTCTTGGCTCTTCTTCTTTCAACTCCAATGCTTGTTGATTTTCTATAGATTTCTGTGAGTGCTTCTTCTTTGCCTCATTGTGCATTCAAATTCTGCATGTAGGCGTTACTGTTGTGGAAGTTGTAATGAGGATGATGATTGTAGTGTGTTATCAGAACAAGGGGTAAATAAAATCAGATAATTCAGGCATGATAATGTGCAAGAAAATCCTATGTATGCCTCAATTAAATGCAATGAGTACAATGATTCATTATGAATTTGTTGTGCAGAATAAGCTAGAATACAGGTTACTACAATGTCTGTCATGAAATAGCTTAGGATTGTGCGTACCACTATGTGTCTCACATTACTTTGCACACTATAAAACTCTCTTATGATCACCTCTCAATGATTGATCTCTTGCTCTCTATACTACTAATACACCCCTCGCATCACATTTGATGTTGGCGTTTGGTCACTATTTGTTGACAAACTAACCATCTTGTAATCTTTTGATTAACTGTACAATTAACAGATCTTCTAATAGATGGTAGTGATTATGACTAACAAAGCCTTGTTATAGTTCGTGACAGCTTGTAAAATGTTGTAGAAGTTGATTGCGAGTAGACTATCATTATTACCTTTTGATATATGCAAGAAATACAATCTATATCTGTAAGTGTCAAAAAGTTCGCATTTTTCAGGTTTTATCACGAAGGTTGAAATGACGAGATCTGCATGTATCTTTGATATTTTGCATTTTTTGTGTAAATCTGCAGATAGCTGAACTGTCACAGAATTGTCAAAAAAATGTGTAGTGTCAGCTTTTTTGCTTGTGTAGAATCTAGTGTTTTTATGCAGAATTGTGTCTATAGCTGATAGAAAAAAAAATAGAGTATTAGGAAATAAAACTTGTAGCTATATAAATGGATCATAGGGTGAAGGGAGATTAACTCCAACATGTAAAACATGTTTGAAAGAGGAATCCCAAATTTGACGTTTCGTACGTAAAACCATGCCAATAAGAATACACAAGCATCTACATGCCCAATAGAATTAATAGAGTGGTTCTGATGTATCCCATGCCATTAAGAATACACAAGCATATGCATGCCCAATAGAATTAAAAGATTGGTTCTGATGTATCTCATATATATCTATATATATTTAAACTTATATACACTTTTGCGCATGAGTATGGGTGCACCCATGCATGAGCTTTTTCTAACTAAAAAACTTGGGGAGGAGGATGCATGTATGGGGAAAAGAGATATTTTTTAGCCTGGAAATATGAAACGAGATCCGTAAATGAAATAATAGATGGTCTTTCCCCAGTAGGGTTCGCAATTTTTGGTGGGAAGGAATGGATAAACGCGGAAGCAAAAGCCCGCAATATATATATGATATAATCTATGCCGGACAAACTTTCAGGAGCAATTGGCAATGAGCAATGAGATACGCCATAAGGAGATGTGGGGTCAAATTTCAACTATGGATCAGAACGGGGGGCTTGAAAAATCGGTGCAAAAGACGGAGCAGCGACATGAATTCTACTTTCAGCTTGAGAAACGCCAGTACAATCCCAGTTTGGAGCACCTGTCCTTGCTCGCGGGGATAATGGTTATTGAATATTTGTCTTTTTCTTTGCCAAAAGACAAAAGATGGAAGTGATCAGACCCTTTGGTGGAGGCAAAACAACTCTGTTCAAGCTGGTCGTCGGCCTCCTGGACCTATTGCTACAAGGCAGCGTGCGATTACTGAACAGGGTGCAAAAAGTGGCTATCGTTTGCCTAATACACAAATTACTCTCCCCTGGAGATGAATCAGAATCAGGTGTTGGCTTTGAGCCACCTACGACGATGTGCCAAGGGAAATCTTTCAAGTGTAACAAATGCTTCAATGATTGGATCGAGCTGCCATAACAGTAGCTTTACTATACGTATACAACATTAAAATACTGATCAAAACCCATTTGAAATGATGAGGCAACAGACCCATGTGAGCTACTAGTACGACTGAAAACGATAGAAGGAATCAAGTTTGACATATGTGGAAGCTTGATTGGATGCTTTTTACCATGTGTATATATGGACATGAAGTGCATATATGTGAATGAATATGGCCCTCTCTCTTCTCTCGCCCTCTCCTCTCTTCTGCATCATCCATCATGGGTCTTGCATCCTTCACTGTTTAATGGCTGCATTTTCATCCCCTTTGATCTTTCATTGTTGCCCATCTGCTACATTGTTGCTGATTGGCTTGGATCTGTTGTTTTTCTTGGCTTTGGCCTTGTGGGTGGAGGCTCCATGAAGCTTTTGTTATGGTGAAGCAGGTGGTGCTACGGTTGCTTGCAGCATTTCAGTGTGTAGGGTTGATACCATGGGCAGCCACAACAACATATTCTAAGCTTGTGTTTTGCATCAAAATCAGACCTGTATAAGGGACCGATTCGCTGCAACAAAACCATGGATGAGATTTCACAGTTGATCAATTTGAGGCCATGTTCAACCAAAGGAACCGAGCCTTAGGCGCACGCTCAGGGCTTCTGGGACTACACCTACTTCATCGATGCCACAAAGACCTTCCAAGAGCAGGGCTTTGCCATCACTGGTGGTGATGACTTGCTAATTCTGGAGCTTGTGGTCTTTTTTGTTCATGTAGCTCATTAAACCACATGTAAATTCTAGATTTTTCTAAGAAATCTTTGTCTTTCACACATCATATAGCTGTAAAGATGTCTCCTGCAGAGATCTACTTTTTACAAAAAAGTAAGCTTGCTCATTTTCCACAAAAGCCTTTGGTTAGGGCATCTACATAGTTTCTTCGTGGGTAGTCCAAAGAATATTTCCTTCTCCATCCTCTTGGCTTTCCTCTTGCAGTAAGTCTTTAAACTCAACAACAGATTCTGTGCGAGTGTTTTGTAGCTGTACATACAATCGACCACTAGCTCAAGTGGGTCATGGATATTCTGTGTAGGCTTAGATATGATGCCTCAATATAATATCAGATTTTTTCTTCCATTTGTTAATAATGATATTGAACAACCAAATAGGATGAGATCTGTTGTTATACTATAATGAAGAGCTTGCATTCAGAAGGTGTGGTTACATACCCCTTATTAGCTTGGCTAAAGAGTCATTGAACACTCCAGCCTGTCATCTACACGGACTGATGTGGCAAAATATGACCTGTGCCTATCCTTGGGCCCTTGGAAAATGTTATATATGAGAGTTAGTATTGTACATGAAGCTAACCTTGCACTTCGTGGTTAGCTGTCTTATAATGGTGCAAGGATTACCAGGACAGCCAACTGTCAACTTTAATCAGTATGCAGGAGAGGTGACTGTCAATAAAGAGCACGACCGTGCACTATTTTACTGGCTTTTTGAGGCAGATCATCCTGACTTTTCATCGCTACCCCTGGCTGTATGGTTCAATGGAGGTGAGGATTCGACAAGAATTAAGCTAATGAGACACTTTCGTATAATATCTCTGTGCTTCTAAAAGGGGATCGTTAGAAATATCGGGTCTGTTAGTGACGCATTATCATAATGCAGCGAAGAGAGTGTTCCAATCAACGTGTGTTGGCTTTATTTCTTGATGTTCTGGACACTCTCTATTTGATACATTAACCATAGATGATTGCTTAATTTAGTTATTTTACAGAAGTTGCTCTAAGTCTGCTCTGTCAAAGAAATGAAATAGAGCTAGAATCTGTCCAAATCAAAAGAAAACATTTAGATTGCATACAAGTTTCTCAATGAAGATAAGATTTTCTAGAGACTATTTCGCTTGCATCTTACAAGATTAGATGTAACTGGTTTATGAATCAAGGTAACATATCAAATATTTCTTAATGCTTATGTGAACTGTCTTCAATCAATTATGCTTATGTTCCTTATTAAAAGACAAATACATGCACTATAAATGTTGTGTCCTCAATATCTAATTAAGGTCACGCGACAATGTCTGCCTATCGTGAGGTTGACATGCACTTCTTCCCTTTAAAAATGGAAAATAGTTACAAAACAACAATAAGGAAATGCAGATCTTTATGAATGCTAAGAAACGAGTTCATCGATTTTGTGGATCACCTGTAATTGCCAGTCAAAGTGTAACCAGATAATAAAATATCTATCATGAGCTCGAACAACTCAGAGCGGTCAGTTTCCAAGATTTAAGATTTTTTGTCTCCATTGATTTGGCTGTAAGGCCTTGCAGACGAGTGCAAGAAATCTGATTGGGTGACACCGGGGCTTTTGTACATGTTTTCCATTGCTACTTGATCCTTATTATAAAGCACAAAGACTACGTCAAAAATATGCAGAAGGCATGTTAGATTTTTGACATATTCATCGACATCTCACACTTAACTTCTTCTAAGATGCTCTGCAATAACAAGTTCAAGGTGATGTTCAGTCCATGTTTCGGAAATAGGTTTTGATTATGTTACTAATTCTATGACTATCCATCTAAGACTGAGACCTTTGATGTAAGATATTGTAGATATTTTTTTATAATATTACTTTAATGTCTAGTCTTTTGGTAGAGATGGAGACGGGAGTTGATGGCATAGAACTTTATGGTATCAGTGGGTTCAATGCATATTTACTTCTTTGCTGGCATATTAATTATCCTGTACTGGCAAGTTGCAAGCAATGCAAGGGGCAATCAATGCAAGGTCGATCCTTTGAAATCGGGAACTTGAAAGGCCGTGTACGGCAGCGATACGATCTATCTTCTTAGTGTCCTTGGTGTAGGAATAATGGGATAAACTTTCATGCATCTAATCCATTTCGGGACACCGACCAGTTCAAAATTCACATGATGGACAAGGCGGTCATGATAATTATAACGAGATAAAATCTGAATTTTCAAGTTTTCTTTACACAAATAAATCGATCATTCAGTCAACTATTTTTTTAATCTAGAAATCTTAAAAAACCCTAGCTCTAAAGTTTTTTTGTTTTACATTGGAGTTCTTATTTTAGATTGGTAGTTGAGTACCTTGACAATATTTTTCATGAATTTTATAACTTGTCTCCCACAAAAAATATACAAACTCACACACACACACACACACACACACACACACACACACACACACACACACACTCGCCATCGGCGGACACTCTTTACTTGAGTACCTTGACAATATTTCTCATGATTTTTATAACTTATCTCTCACAAAAAATAACAAACTCACACACACACACACACACACACACACACACACACACACACACACACACACACAACACACACACACTCACCATCAGCGGGCACTCTTTACTCTACCAACATATTACTTCAAAAAATTGAAAACTCGAGCACGAGAGAGCAAGACTTTCACTAACACACTGTAACATAAACTGTGACAAATACGCCACTCAAACATGGAATAAAGTGGAGGCTTGAGACTCTGTAACACATGTGATATATTTTGATTATATTTGAAGTTCAACAAAATGCTAACTCTAATTAATATCAATAATGAGTACAATGCTTGAAGTAATAGCTTCAGCTTTGTTGAGCGTGATAACGCTGGCTCTAGAAAGTCTCTGATTGTTTGACCAATAGGTGGGGTTTGGTGGCATTGTAATGTGTTTTGTGGCTTTGATCGTTGACTTATACATCAGAGAGCAAAGGGCAGTCTTGATTGTTGTTAAGTTTGTTTTCTACAAAAGCTGCATATTTATATATGAAATCAAAACGTTTGCGTGGGTAATATGTTCTTATTCTGCGCTAGAAGGAATGGTGGATTTGGTGATTTTCACAAATATTACATCTCAAAAAATAACAAAAAGACTCCATTATTCGAATGTATCTATAGTTTGATAATCTCCAAAGACTCAAATTTTTCCAAAGGCTGGAATTTTTCCGAAGGCTCGAATTTTTTTGAGAACTCAAATTTTTTTGAAGACTCAAATTTTTTTTGAAAACTCAAATTTTTTCGAAGACTTGAATTTTTTCAGAAACTCGAATTCTTCCAAAGACTCAAATTTTTCCAAAGACTCGAATTTTAAAGAAGACTCAAATTTTTCAAAGACTCGAATTTTTTTGAAGGATCGAATTTTTCAAAGACTCGAATTTTTTTAAATGATAAAAAATTTTCAAAAATTCGAATTTTTCAAAGACTCGAATTTTTTCGAACACACGAATTTTTTCAAAGACTCGATTTTTTTTCTGAAGATTCGATTTTTCCAAAGACTTGAATTTTTCAAAGAAGGATTTTCCGACATTAGATTGGATCGGATCGAGGTGGATTTATTCCGACCCTCTGTATATTTTTCGACCTAGAGTAAAATAAGACCCTTTGTATATTTTTCGACGCTTTGTAAAAAACTAGAATTTTTTTAAAGGCTCAAATTTTTTAAAGACTCGAATTTTTTCTCTCCAAAGAATCGATTTTTTCCGAAGACTCGAATTTTTTTAAAGGCTCGAATTTTTTTTCCAAGACTCGAATTTTTTTCGAAGACTCGAATTTTTGAAGAATTGAATTTTTTCAAATAATCAAATGTATTTAAAGACTCAAATTTTTCAAAAACTCAAATTTTTTCGAAAACTCAAATTTTTTCAGAAGATTCGATTTTTTAAGAAGACTCGAATTTTTTTGAAAGACCGAATTTTTCAAAGACTTGAATTTTTTCAAATAATCAAATTTTCTCAAAGACTGGAATTTTTCAATGACTCGAATTTTTTCAAAAACTCGATTGTTTCTGAAGACTCGATTTTTTTCGAAGACTCAAATTTTTCAAAGAAAGATTTTCAGACCCAAGATTGGAACGGATTGAGACGGATTTATTTTGACCCTTTGTATATTTTTTGACCTAGAGTAAAATACGACCCTTTGTAAAATAAAACTCGTATTTTTTCAAAGATTCAAAATTTTCAAAGACTCTTATTTTTTAGAGGACTCGAATTTTTTCGAAGACTCGAATTTTTTCAAAGGATCAAATTTTTCCAAACACTTGAATTTTTTAAAGACTCAAATTTTTCCAGAGTCTCGAATTTTTTCAAAGTCTCGAATTTTCCGAAGATCGAAAAATCTCTTTTTGACAAGGATGACATTGGGTCGAAAAAAATCCGACACCGGATTTTTTGACCTTTTGAAAACTCGAGTCTTCTTTTTCTGGGTGTTCATTATTGAGGATGAGCATCGAATTCCAACAAAACACACATACGTATCACATGCACGAACAAGATATTCACTTTGAATTGTGAGCCGCCCGTTAATATACATTTGCAAACATAGATCGCCTATCGCCCGTCAACTTTTTATTAAGATATTCACTGTGCTATTGTTGAACATGGTTAAATTTTGACCCCTACTAGATGTGTGAGATATGTTAAATATTCAAGATGCGAGATGTGCGAGAGCGACCACCATCCAAATCATCGACCGTCACCCAGATCGTCGGTGGCCACCTAAATCCGCACCATATTTGTACGATCATTGGCCATCCACCCAAACTACCGGCCGCCACTCAAAATTTCAACTAATTGTCACTAACAACTTTTGATTCAAACCATTGACCTTTGACTCAAACCATCGGCCGTAACCCAAATTGTTGGCTCACACACACACACACACACACACCATCGACCGCTCGTGCCATCGGTTGGCCACATACATACGCACACATACATCGGCCACCTGTCAACGACTCCTAAACCATCATTGCTCACCCGTCAACGACGAGCACTCTTTACTCGTATATATATATATATATATATATATATATATATATATATATATATATACATATACATACTAGTAAAGAGTGCCCGTCGTTGCCGATCACGGGCGATGATGGGGCAATGGACGGCCGGCCGATCATGGGCAGCCGATGACGGGCTAATGGGCGGCCGACCGACAATTTGAATTATAACCAATGGTTTGGGTCGAAAGTTGTCAGTGATAATTAGCCCAAATTTTGAGTGGCGGCCGATGGTTTGGGTGGCAGTGAATGATTGTACAAATATGGTGCGAATTTAGCATTAGGGATGTGTGTGTGTGTGTGTGTGTGTGTGTGTGTGTGTGTGTGTGTGTGTGTGTGTGTGTGCGCGCGCGCACCACCACTTTTCACATGCGTGGCATGCACATTTCTTACCAAAGCTTATATATCAACTATCAACATCTCTTGTATCATGAGTGCAACGCATCTTGAGTCCTCATAGGCTAGGAGCGATCATAAGGTAACATGTGTGTCACGAAACAAATAGTGGTATCTCCCTTTGATCTCATAATACACCGTGCACCTAAAGATAAAGTGCTCCTCTGACTCCACCTCATCTAAGGAACATAACTGGCAAATCCGCTCCTCTCTTTCCCAGTATCAATAGCCAACTGATGTGATGATATGCGGAGCTGTCCCAATGTAAATCCGAGGCAATGTAATAGTCTCGAGTCCAGTTAGTGTGGTAAGACTGGGAACCCTGCTATGTCAAGCGAGAGAGAGAGAGAGAGAGAGAGAGAGAGAGAGAGAGAGAGAGAGAGAGAGAGAGAGAGAGAGAGAGAGAGAGAGAGAGAGAGAGAGAGAGAGAGAGAGGAGGAGGAGGAGAGGAAAAAGAGAGTGTGTGGGTGTGTGTTTAATGTTTAAAAAAAAAAAAAGAGAGTTGTGTGTTTAGGGTTTAGGGCTAGAGAGAGAGAGAGAGAGAGAGAGAGAGAGAGAGAGAGAGAGAGAGAGAGAGAGAGAGAGAGAGAGAGAGAGAGAGAGAGAGAGAGAGAGAAAGAGAGATGCTCCTACTGTAGATCTCGAATGCATAAGCCTTTACTGGACCCAGCATCCCATTAAATGAACTCAACAAAAACCTTGAAGCCACAACCATCCAAAAGGATTTGTTGAAGTCATTGAAATCACCCCAGTGAACATGACATACCTTTTATTACATCTTTCAGCCCAAGGCTATGGAGGTCAAGAATATTCCAACCATGAAAGACGATCCAAACTTTTGAAGCAAATAGCTAGGATACACTGGGATTACCAACCATCCATGATATTTGGGAAAACTCAAGAATCAAAACGAAAAGGAAAAACCTTGTCCAAAGTATTCAATAAGTCGTAGATACTATACTTCTTATGAAAGTACTCAAATCAACCTGAAGCACTCAAAATCAAATACATGCAGATCTAGTCACAGAAGGAACAGTGAAAAATCAAAATCAATAAAAGTAAAAGAGAGAGAGAAAAAAAAAATGTGTGTGTGTTTAGGGTATAGTTAAAGACAATTGTGCGTGTGTTTTGGTTATAGTAAAAGGGAGAGAGAGAAAAAAACAACTTTCAAAACTCTATGAATCCCGGCAAGAATATGTTGAATAAAAAATTCAAAAAAAAAAAAATTGTCAGGACTCATCTTCTGGTTCCCGTATGGAAATACAACCCAATGTCTTGCAATACAACACGATGTCCATATTGTGATACTTTGTGTCAGCTTTCATTTACACAAAATTTCGAGTCATTTTGATACCATATAAGAAGGTTATGACTCTTTCTGTGAGAAAGGTCATGAAAATCAGAATTAGGGTTTTGTTTCCTCTCTCTTGGAGGAGATAAAATCCAAGATCCTTAGGCCTTCCAAAATGCCTAATAAAGATATGTCACCACCTGGATTACTTTCGGGCTTGACATTTGAGATCTCGTTGTTTTGAGATCAACATTTGTTCTTATAAACGATGTATTGTAATTCAAGAAAAATAATGGTTACGGTCCAAGAATACATATACTTGGACCTATGCACAATATCATCTTGGTCTCTGACTGAATGTTTAGAGCCCACACTCTACACATTGTAGCTTTTAGCACATAGAGTTGGAGCAGACCTCCTCTCATATATATTTTTAAATATAGGCCTCATCTATCTTCTTACCCTCTTTCTATAGTAAGGCTCTAGTATGGTAAGTGAAGATGGATATGGTAGAATGTTGACATTGCATGTCAATGTGTGGGAAGCATTGAAGCTCCAGTTGTGTAGCATTCAAAAAACTGCCATCGCTTGGTAGCTCTCAAGGGTTTCTACAACACCAACAACCAAATGAATATCTTTGTATATAAAGCTTCAAAAGTTGAAAGTGTCAAAATTAACATTGTTAGAATCATGCGTCTCTATTATGCAAACAAATCTATTATGCAAACAAAATTCAGTGAGCACTAATCATAGCCTTAGTACAAGATCTAAGGCAACTTAATCCCCCCTCCTCATTTTCACCAAACCTGACTTATCTACAAAACCCTCGGTATCTCTCTCTCTCTCAAATTTGTTAACATATCTTTCCTCTAAATACCTTACCAAAGTATAATAGTGTGACATAGGCTCTACGCGCGCGTGTGTGTGTGTGTGTGAGAGAGAGAGATAGAGAGAGAGACACACACGCACACACACACACACACACACAGACTCAGACTCGTGGGATGCTGAGATTGATTTTTGCACTCGTAGTTGCTGCAACAATACCTATTGCCCAAGCAGACGGATTACGTCATGGCTCTTATTCAGGCACTTGCCCAAACGCATGGCTTCACTCAGAAGCTCACCATTGCTAGATCAAAGCTGCGCCATGTTGTAGAATATGTCAATGCCATGTAGGCGACAGGTAATCCATCTTGTTCTTGATGGCTTTGAGGAGAAAGTGATCTCCCATTGGATTCTCGCAAGGACGCGGCTCAGAACTCGAGACTAAAAACAGTGGAGATTTTCGAGTTGTTGTCGTCTTTTTGTGAGGATTTTTAGAAAGCCATCTTCTACGCTGATCGTCCCAGTCGAAAATCTGAGGCCTCAATCTGTAGGAATCGTTCACATGCAATTTAAATCCAGCTTTCTCATAGAAAGCATTACCACTGTCAGGAGTCTCAGAAAATAATCCTGGAATGTCTATTGGCGATCCAGCTAGTTTTTGATGCAATGAAGTACACGAATCCTTGTGGTCAGCTTCAATAGAAAGCCTTGAAAGCAGACCTGATTCGAAAGTTCTGATTATGCCCCAACAAAGCAGCCCCGCAATAAATCCTACAGTAAGTACGTGCAGCCAATTCTGCAATATTTTCTTCTTTCTGTCGCCAACTAAAACGCCAGATCCACTGCAACTTGGCCCTGGACTGCTAGTTGGCAGTGATCTCAGCGCAGAACGTATTATTGCGGACAAAATCCGCTCACACTCTCAATATTCAAAGGTCGGAAGATCCTGAACCTAATTGGTTTTTGATCTGATCATGGGTGATCATGGGTGCTGGCAGGGCTTGGACTGTAAGCAATAACAGCTTCGCTAATCTTCCAAAACGCAAAAAAAGCGAGAGAGAGAGAGAGACAGAGACAGAGACAGAGAATGTACGCTGTTGAATGTACGCTGTTGTAGAGAAAAACTGATTCTGAAATCTTTATTATGCCACGTGTGCCCTAAAACTTCATCGACGAGCATCTGACGGGCAGTTAAACGGGCGACTGGCAGTTGAACGGGCAAGGGCAACTTCCAAAATGTTCGTGACCTAGAAAGTTCTAGAGAGAGAGAGAGAACAGTTGAACGGGCAAGGGCAACTCCTAGAAAGTTCTACAGAGAGAGAGAACACTAACGATCGAGAGAGAGAAAGAAAGAGAGAGAACCTAGAGAGAGAGAAACCAGCCATGGTTGATCGGGAGAGAGAGAGAGAGCGAGGAGGAGCAGCAACAGGATCGGGAGAGAGAGCGAGCGACGAGCAATAGGAGGATGGTTGATCCGGAGAGAGAGAGAGAGGTTATGAGAACACGATCTCGAGTGACAGAGGGAGAGATGTTCGGTGTTCTGCAATAGAGAGAGTGAAAGCGAGAATAGAGAGAGAGACAGAGAGAGAAACAGCGTAATTGAGAGAGAGTAAGTGGCTGCCTTCCTGATCGAGAGGGATATCTGATCGCTGTGAGGTGGAGGAACGCACATACAAGTGTTTTTCTACAGCTTGTTGCCTAATCGTTGTGAGAACGTATGCTCTTAAGGGAGACGGCGCAACAAATCGCTGTGATAGAACGTATGCTCTTGAGGGAGAAAGCGAGCAGAGCAGCTGGAGGGGATAGGTGGAGGGGACAGGTGAGAGATAGAGAGAGAGAGAGAGTGCGCACAGCAGCAGCTGGAGAGGACATGTGAGAGAGAGCGAAGACAGGTGAGAGACATAAAGAGAGAGCAGAGCAGCTGAGGGGACAGGTGAGAGAGAGAGAGAGAGGCGAGTATATGGTCATAATCACTCATTATTTATACAGTACCCAACGGGGTTGGCTCAACTGGTTAGCTTGGCATCCAAAGTTTCTTTGGTCCCAGGTTCGAGACTCCCCTTGAAAACCAAGAAGCATTATTTATGCAGTGGCCAATTTAAAAACTCGGCAATTTAAAAACTCACTTAATTGACTTTCACCTAATTTTTAGGCCCTAATAATATAGGGCCCTGATTTTTACCACCTGAATTCTTTACGCGGGCTGCCTACTACTTCCTTCCTGACTTCTCTACGCGGGCTGCCTACTTCCTTCCTGCCTGACCGCACGACAAAGACCTGCCTACTTCCTTCTTGCTTGACCGCATGGTAGAGGCCTGCTATAGAGAGAGAGAGAGAGAGAGAGAGAGAGAGAGAGAGAGAGAGAGAGAGAGAGAGAGAATCCACAACAATTATAGGGAGAACTCATGTAAAACAGAATTTGTGGAAATTTATTACAAGATTACAACTTCATAAAAGATTGATCAAAAGTAGTCGATCGAATTACAAAACATACAAGTTTTTGGTAATGTTTCAATCAGTTTTCTGCTGCTTCTCGAAAACACATTTAAAAATTCTGGACCAACAGTTATATTCACAGTACAATTATCGAAGTATCCAAATTGTTGCCCAACGTTATTTGTTACGGAAGAATCTATATGATAGTAGCCAAGAGCTTTTCAAGCCTCTGGCCATTTTCGAACAAGCTCATCAACATCAATATTCACGAGGTCATTCGGATCCAATGCCTCTTTAGAAACAAAAGCTACATCCACCTTTTCAGCTGAACCAATTTGTTGCACACCCACTGCATGATTACAATCAACAGACTGTCTTCCAGAACAACAATGTTGTTTTTGATTTGTAATACTATCCACCTGCCACTTCGAAACATTATCATTTGGTTTAACTCCTACATCTACAACTTAAGTAACATTCTCATAATGGCATCTAATGGAACTTGAACAGAAGCAGAATTTCCTGCAGATGAATTGCCACAATATCTAGAAACACTCCCAATAAGCTCGCATTGAACATTAACACCTTCAAGCTCATTGAGCACATTCTCATACTTGCGTCTTTTCCATCCTTAAAAGGTTCAGCAATAATGTTCATTGCATCCATTTTCTGAATCTCCATAGATTAATCATATCTTCGATAGGAGTTCTCATTACGATGACCTGTAATAGCCATTCCAACTGCAGTAGGTACACCTGCTTGAATCATCCTAAAACAAACACACAAAAAACAAGAATAAGAAGGTGCAAACAACTTGACACAATTACCGTGAAAATTTAAACAACAAAACTATTCATCTATTAACCTCTGAATACTTGCATAGCAAGGACTTTTATTTGTGAATCCTCCCCCATCTCCAAGTACAGACATCATACTCTTTATCCAAGAGCTTAAAACTTTCACTCCCACATTATTAGTATTGTACCATGCATTGGTTCGAGGATTTCCTCGTATAGCTTGCAAAAAAATATGACGACCAACACTAGGATTCTGTTTTGCTGGAAGGTGACGAAGAAGCTGCCTATATGTTATTATAGCATCCTCTTCATAACACTTCACAGGACATCTGAAATGCTCTTCTTGATATCGTGTCATAGAAGAGTTGTAGTTCTTAGAATCCCTCTCAAAATACCTAAATCACCATTTAAGAAACAAATTCAAACTTTATGCTACAAGAATATACATCAATATAACTAAAAAAAACTCGACTTGCTGGACAATTACAAATCAATAGGACTAATTCATAAAATCTAACATTCTACAACATTAAAAACTTACATAACAAAAGAACCATGAACATCAAATCTTTCTTGAAAAACGATATCAAGTAGATAGTACAATTATGTGTGTCCGCGAACCATAAAACGACTTAAACAGTAATAACACCAATGTTTCTGTTAACCAACAACATGATGTATAGAATGTTCAGGGTCTTTTAAACACTCTTCCTCATCCTTCCACATCATAGGTGCACTCTTCTTTCGTTTCTTATTAGCTCTAGATTTAATAGACTTATCCATATGAAGCACCAAAGCAATGCGAGCTCTCTCAAAAAATGGATGATTCTGAACAACAATAGACAACTCATCAACATGAATTCTACATATTCTAGAAACCTATTCACGTCGAATGATTCTCCCACAAGCACGGAACATGTGAGCTAAACTGCCAAAATAAAACAAAAATATCACAAAAGAGGAAAGTGATAACAAAAATCGAAAAGGATGAAAACAAAGGACTGAAACATCCAGTACCTAGCACTAGGATAATAATTGCCATTCAATTTCTTTAGTGACAAGATAAATGGAACCATATATTCTGCAAGAACATCCAATGGAAGCTTTTTTGGAGGTATATTGTCATCTTTTCCAGTGGCAATCCTCCAAGCATAAAATCGTTTTCGAAACCACTGTTCAAGACCATGACTACGATTTCTTCCACGAGAATCTACCAACTCCAAATCACTAGCATTTACATCAAGAAACATGCGTGAAGGATTAGTATCTATCTCAATATCTTCAACACCTTGTAGGCCATCCTCATCTTCCACATGAACATTACAAGGCTCAAAAAGACTATTAGAAAGCCTGTCAGATGAGTGCTCTATAGCAGCCATTCAAAGACTATAATTCACAACTCAAAAGATCAATGATAGGCTACAGCTGCAACGTGAGCTCCAACATCTGAGAAATGACAGGTACATCATGAAAGATAACTGCAAACCAACAAATACAACGCAAAACAAAAACAAAAACACATTTCTAAAACTGCTATAGAAACAGTTAAACAACTATCTCAAACTACAAACTCTCCAAGCACAAAGGCTTCTAGAATCCAGAGAACAAGTGCCACTAGAAATGCCTATCCAAAAACTCACAAAACAATATCAAACAATAAGTAAAAAATCTACTTGCTGACACTTCAAGGAGCACATTAATCTGGTACTACTTTTGTTGGAAATTAAGCCCACAATTGTCTCCTTGGTGAATGACTAATTTCTATTTCATGATTCTTCCTACATGTTTATTCATCATTGATCTAGGGTCAGGTGAAACCAACTTTGGTTCTACATCTGCTCATCTGATACCTGCAGGACTCACAAACTTAAATAGCCAATTTATTTGAAGAACGTCTACAACGGGCTTCCGACTGATCTCCAGCAAAGGGTAACCAATCCTGTCATAGTTTCAAAGTTCAGATGTCAAGTTTAATAACTTGAAGTCCTTGAAGACTTGGCCATCTTCAACGACTTCCACAAAACTTGCATTTAGAACAAGTTTGCAGAAATACATTACTTTTTCAACAGTCTGCAGAAATACACTATGTTTTCAACAGCTTCGACTTTTTCGCATTTCTTCGAAATGTGACACTTGCACAGTTCAAAAGCTTAACTGTTTTTAACACACCTTCGGTTCTTTGCGAAAAATGTGAAGAGAGAGAGAAAATTCCCGAAGGTCATCTACTTTCATGTGTTAAGCTATTCTAAAGACATCGTCCTTTTTAGGGCACCTTTGGCTTTTTGCAAAAAATGCGAAAAGAGAGAAAATTCTGAAGGTCATCTCAAATAAACGAGGATCGTTCCAACGACTTCCTCGTCCGCGTCAACGATGCTAAATCATTGACTGTAAATACTATGTACAGTTGTCACAAAAGCCATATACTTCCAAGTACAATGGCTTTTCTAATTAGGTGACAAGCATTCAATGTAATTAATACACGGATGAAGTCTATAAATAGATCATCCAAGCACAAATTACGGGTTGCTCCGTCCATGAGACGCATTTTTGAGCCTCCCAATTACGCCATCATTTTTTGTTGTAATTGCCATTTGTATTGTGCTTTAGTGTAATATAACTGATCAAGCAAAGGCCTCGAGGATCAAAGATCAGAAGGCCCTAGCATGTATCACACTCAATCTGGCCGACTCCCACATATCTCACGTTACCACATGCAAAACCTCTAAGGAAGCACTGGACTTGCTATCAAGTCTTTATGAGACTCACGATGTAACCACGAGATTACATCTTAGAAGGAAGTTCTTTACTCTTAGCATGTCTGATTCTACTGCCATCACTTCTCACATCAACACCTTCAAGTCCCTGTTAGATTAGTTATCAGTTGTAGGATGTTCTATTCAAGATGATGATGCCGTTATGATCTTGCTTTCTTCTCTTCCAATTTAGTCTGATGAGCACTTTGTGGTGATAATCTCCACACAACCCGACCTCACTCTTCAAAAGGTGATCGGTCATCTTCTTCAAGAAGAAATGCGAAGAAAGACTAACAGCTTGTCCATCAAAGACAAATCCATGGCTCTATACACCAAGAAGAAAGACTATTCCAAGGGCAAGAATCACGTACAACAGCAACAACAGAAGCCTCACACTCAAGGTGAGCATGGTGGATCATGCAAGAAGCTTTTATGCAAATATTGCAAAAGAGCTAATCACGACATCAAAGAGTGTCGCATTAGGATCTACAACGAGGCAAAGAAGCAACAACAGCCAGACTCCTCCAACACAACAGAATTCAAGGAGTCAGATACACACTTGTTAATGGCTTACAGCAGCAGCGAAGACTGTGATAGCTGGTACCTGTACAACGGCGCTACCCAACACATGATCTCTCGCAAGGAATGGTTTACGGAGTACACAACTTACAACTTATCTACCTCGAAGATTCTACACCATACGCGTGGAAGACAAAGGAGCAGTGAAGATCAGCTTCAACAACGATTTGTCCATTTGTGTTCCTAATGTCCTTCATGTTCCTCAGTTGTCAAAGAACCTATTATCAGTCTCTAAGATAATTAATGAGGGCTACACTGTTACTTTCTCATCTGAGTAGTGTACAATACTCGAGGAAGATACCACTCTCACTACATGCACTAGAGTCGAAAATCTTTACGTACTCTCTAATTCAGTTGCATTAGCTAGTATTTCTAATGAAAATGTAAACAACAGTGATGTTCTGTGGCATAGTTCATTTGGACACGTAAATACAAGATCACTTTCTTATATGCATTGTAATAATTTAGTTTATAAACTGAATTTCCCTTTTTCATTAGATAGAAAATCTTTCTTTTGTGAATCATGCATCTATGGGAAGCACTCTAGAAGCAAGTTTCCAAAATCACATTCCATCAAAACAAAGCATGTATTGGATCTTGTACATAGCAATCTTTGTGGTCCAATACCAACTCCGTCATTAGGAGATGCAATCTATCTTATCACTTTCATAGATGATTATTCTAGATGGTCTACAGTCATGTTCTTTAAAAACAAATCTGAAGCCTTTGAATGCTTTAAGACATTCAAGGCCATGGCTGAAACACAAACGTCTACAAAAGTGAGGGCACTCCAAATTGATGGTGGCGGCGAATACATGTCTAACGAGATGTCCGACTACATGGCTGAACATGGTAATAGAAGACAGTTCACCACTTCCTATTCACCTCAACAGAACGAGATTGCAGAAAGGAAGAATCGAACTCTTCTCAACTCAACCAGATCCATGCTACATCAAGCACACCTACCTGCTAAGTTCTGGGCAGAAGCTACTCCCACAACCTGTTACGTGCAAAACAGATCCAACACCAAAGTTGTCAACAACAAGACTCCTCATGAAGTTTGGCATGGGCACAAGCCTAGTGTCAGCCATTTAAAAATCTTTGGTTGTATATGTTTTGTTCACATTCCTAAACAACTTAGGAAGAAGCTAGATCATAGAACAAATAAATGAATTTTCATTGGCTATCCTGATGAATATAAAGCTCATAAAGTTTATGATGCATTCACCAATGTAGTATTTGTCTCTAGGGATGTAATATTTCAAGAACATACATACTATGATAACAACCATCAATAAATGATGTTATGTCATTTCATCCTATTTTACGTAGCATGGATTCTTCCAACATTGATGTTCCTTCTACAGAACCTGCAGCTATAGCTACAGAAGTCGAGTAGCCGACAATATCTGTCATTAGACCAGACCAAGCTAGCTCGAACAAATCTGAAGAAATTCAAGAAGAAGCATCATCGCATCCTGGTCAGCCCAACGTCCGCAGATCCACATGGACTCGGACAGTTCCTGAGAGGTATGCACCTCAATCATTCTGGACTTCATTAGAATAACCATAGAGTCTTGCCAAAGCAATTAGCTCCAAGGATGCTGTGAAGTGGCAAGAAGCTATGGAAAGCGAGTACAACTCACTTTTGACGAATCAAACCTGGACACTGGTCGACTTTCCCACTCATAAGAGAGTTATAGACAACTAGGGGATCTTCAAGAAGAAGATCGACTCTGATGGTTCCATTGCAAATTGGAAAGCACGGTTGGTGGCTAAAGGATTCACTCAGCTCCAAGGAGTGTATTATCAAGAAATTTTCAGTCCTGTCATCAAGATGGGTCAATCAGGACTCTGATTGCGTTAGCAGCCACGGAAGACCTCGAAATACACCAAATGGATGTCAAGACAACGTTTCTCAACGACAATGTCGAAGAGGAGTTGTACACTTCCAACCGGAAGGATTCGAAGTCAAAGTCCAAGAGCACAAAGTGTGCAAGCTGCACAAAGCAATCTACGGTCTGAAATGGACTGCAAGAGCATGGTTCAATAGAATCAACTCTTATCTCATTCAATTAGAATTTGCAAACAATTTAGCTGACTATAATGTTTATTCAAAGCATATAGGCACCGATTTAGTTGACATAGCTCTTTACGTAGATGATGCATTTATTATGTCTAACGACACTTCTCTTCTGCACACTACTAAGAGTGATCTGTCACAGGAATTTGACACGACCAATTTAGGAGCTGTTCATTCTTTGCTAGAAATTCATATTACTAGAAATAGACTTCAGAAGAAGATCTATCTTAGCCACCAAGCATATCTAAAAGACATTTTAGAAAAGTTTCATATGTCCGATTGCAAACCAATTGATACTCCAATGGATCCAAGTATAGTATTGACTAAACCTTCTTGTGTTGAGACCAATAGTGAACTACTCGACTTAGCGAAATACCCGTATCATTCACTAATCGGATCTCTAATGTATGCAATGTTGTGTACTAGACCAGATTTAGCATACACTGTCAGCACGTTAAGTCAATTCATGTATAATCTTAGGATTTCTCATTGGAAAGCATTAAAGAGACTGATGAGATATATTCAGGGAAGTTTAGATCACATGTTATTTTACGATGGAAATGCTATCAACCCACTCGTCCTGCGAGGCTACTCCGACTCAGATTGGGGAGGAACAGTCTCTACCAGAAAATCTACCTCCGGGTTCTGTTTCTATCTAGCAAGGGGACCGATTTCGTGGAACTCAAGGAAGTAGAAATCAAATGTGCTTTCTTCGATAGAGGTAGAGTACATCGAAGCATGTCAAGCTTCAAAAGAAACCTGGTATTACTTCACGACTTACATCACACTCAGTTTAATGCTACCACCACTCTGTGTGACAACATGAGCTGTAATTCACTGTCACTGAATCTAGGATTTCATGGAAAATCCAAGCACATAGAAATCTGTTGGAAATTAAACCCACAGTTGTCTCCTTGGTGAATGACTAATTTTTATTTCATGATTCTTCCTGCATGTTTATTGATCATTGATCTAGGGTCAGATGAAACCAACTTTGGTTCTACGTCTGCTCATCTGATATCTGCAGGAATCACAAACTTAGACAACCAATTTATTTGAAGAATGTCTACAACGGACTTCTGGCTAATCTCCAGCAAAGAGTAACCAATTCTGTCATAATTTCAAAGTTCAAATGTCAAGTTTAATAACTTGAAGTCATTGAAGACTTGGCCATCTTCAAGGACTTCCACAAAACTTTTTTTAGAACAAGTCTGTAGAAATACATTACTTTTTCAATAGTCTGCAGAAATACACTATGTTTTCAACAGCTTCGATTTTTTCGCATTTTCCCGAAATGCGACACTTGCATAGTTCAAAAGTTTAGCTGTTTTTAACACACCTTCGGCTCTTTGTGAAAAATGTGAAGAGAGAGAAAATCCCAAAGGTCATCTATTTTCATGCGTTAAACTATTTTAAAGACATCATTGTCTTTTTGAGGGCACCTTCGGCTTCTTGCAAAAAATACAAAGAGAGAGAAAAATCCCGAAGGTCATCTAAAATAGACGAGGAACGTTCCAGCGACGTCCTCGTCAACAATGCTAAATTATTGACCGTATATATTGTATACAGTTGTCACAAAAGCCATATACTTCCAAGTACAACGGCTTTTTTAATTAGGTGACAAGCATTCAATGTAATTAGTACAAGGATGAAATCTATCAATAGATCATCCAAGCACAGATTATGGGTTGTTCCATCCATGAGAATTGAACTCTTCTCAACTCAGCCAGATCCATGCTACATCAAGCACACCTATCTGCAAAGTTCTGGGCAGAAGCTACTGCCACAGCCTGTTATGTGCAGAACAGATCCAGCACCAAAGTTGTCAACAACAAAGACTCCTCATGAAGTTTGGCATGGACACAAGCCTAGTGTCAGCCATTTAATAATATCTGGTTGTATATGTTTTGTTCACATTCCTAAACAACTTAGGAAGAAACTGGATCATAAAACAAATAAATGTATTTTCATTGGCTATCCTAATGAGCATAAAGCTTATAAAGTTTATAATCCATCCACCAATGTAGTATTTGTCTCTAGGGATGTAATATTTCAAGAACATACATACTATGATTTCAAACAACCATCGATAAACGATGCTATGTCATTTCATCCTATTTTACGTAGCATGGATTCTTCCAATGTTGATGTTCCTTCTACAGAACCTGCAGCTACAGCTGTAGAAGCCGAGCAGCCGACAATATTTGTCATCAGACCATACCAAGCTGGCTCAACAGATCTGAAGAAATTCAAGAAGAAGCATCATCGCATCCTGGTCAACCCAATGTCCGCAGATCCTCACGGACTCAGACAGTTCATGAGAGGTATGCACCTCAATGATTCTGGATTTCATTAGAAGAACCAGAGAGTCTAGCCAAAGCAATTAGCTCCAAGGATGCTGTGAAGTGGCAAGAAGCTATGGAAAGCGAGTACAACTCACTTTTGATGAATCAGACCTAGACACTGGTCGACTTCCCCACTCACAAGAGAGTTATAGACAACAAGTGGATCTTCAAGAAGAAGATCAACTCTTATGGTTCCATTGCAAAATGGAAAGCATGGCTGGTGGCTAAAGGATTCACCCAAGTCCAAGGAGTGTATTATCAAGAAATTTTTAGTCCAGTCGTCAAGATGCAGTCAATCAAGACTCTGATTGCGTTAGCAGCCGCAGAAGATTTCGAAATGCACCAAATGGATGTCAAGGCCACATTTCTCATTGACAATGTCGAAGAGGAGCTGTACACCTTCCAATCGGAAAGATTTGAAGTCAAAGGCCAAGAGCACAAAGTGTGCAAGTTAAGCAATCTACGGTCTGAAACGGGCCGCAAGAGCATGGTTCGATAGAATCAACTCTTATCTCATTCAATTAGGATTTGCACAATTCAACTGACTATAATGTTTATTCAAAGCATATAGGCACCAATTCAGTTCACATAGCTCTTTACATAGATGATGCATTTATTTTGTCTAGCGACACTTCTCTTTTGCACACTACTAAGACTGATCTGTCAAAGGAATTTGACATGCTTGATTTAGGAGTTGTTCATGCTTTGCTAGGAATTCACATTACTAGAGACAAACTTTAGAAGAAGATCTATCTTAGCCAATAGGCATATCTAAAAGGCATTTTAGAAAAGTTTCATATGTTTGATTGCAAACCAATTGGTACCCCAATGGATCCAAGTATAGTATTGACTAAACCTTCTTGTGTTGAGACTGATAGCGAAGTACTCGACTTAGCGAAGTACCCTTATCATTCACTAATCGGATCTCTAATATATGCAATGTTGTGTACTAGACCATTTAGCATATACTATTAGCACGTTGAGTCAATTCATGTCTAATCCTAGGATCTCTCCTTGGAAATCATTGAAGAGAGTGATGAGATATATTCAGGGAAGTTTAGATCACATCTTATGTTACGATGGAAACGCTATCGACCCACTTGTCTAGCAAGACTACTTCGACTCAGATTGGGGAGGAGCAGTCTCTATTAGAAAATCTACCTCCGACTTCTGTTTCTATTTGGCAAGGGGACCGATTTCATGGAAGTCAAAGAAGCAGAAATCAGTTCCGCTTTCTTCGACAGAGGTAGAGTACATCGCAACATGTCAAGCTTCAAAAGAAGCTGTATGGATTAGGTTATTACTTCACAACTTACATCACACTCAGTTTAATGCTACCACCATTCTGTGTGACAACTTGAGCTGTATTTCACTGTCATTGAATCCCAGATTTCATGGCAAAATTCCAAGTACATAGAAATCTAGTATCATTTCATTCGGGAGAAAGTTTTATCAAGGCAAGTGATCCTTCAATACTGCTTCACAACGAAATGGTCGCACACATCTTCACCAAAGCGCTTCCTTGGATCAAGTACCAGAAATTCTTCAATTAGCTGAACTTGATGAAGATACTAAGGCACCAACCGTGACCTTAAGGAGGACTGCTGAAAATTAAGCCCATAGTTGTCTCCTTGGTGAATGACTAATTTTTATTTGATGATTCTTCCTACATGTTTATTGATAATTGATCTAGGGTCAGATGAAACCAACTTTGGTTCTACATCTACTCATCTGATACTTGCAGGAATCACCAACTTAGACAGCCAATTTATTTGAAGAACGTCTACAACGGACTTCCGGCTGATCTCCAACAAAGGGTAACCAATCCTGTCATAGTTTCAAAGTTCAGATGTCAAGTTTAATAACTTGAAGTCATTGAAGACTTGGCCATCTTCAACGACTTCCACAAAACTTGCATTTAGAACAATTCTACAGAAATACATTACTTTTTCAACACTTTGTAGACATACACTATGTTTTCAACAGCTTTGGCTTTTTCGCATTTCTCCGAAATGCGACACTTGCACAGTTCAAAAGCTTAACTATTTTTAACACACCTTTGGTTCTTTGCGAAAAATGTGAAGAGAGAAAAAATTCCCAAAGGTCATCTACTTTCATGTGTTAAGCTATTCTAAAGACATCGTGCTTTTTAGGGCACCTTCAGTTTTTTGCGAAAAATGCGAAAAGAGAGAAAATTCTGAAGGTCATCTCAAATAAGCGAGGATCGTTCCAGCGACGTCCTCGTCCGTGTCAATGATGCTAAATTATTGACCATAAATACTGTGTACAGTTGTCACAAAAGCCATATACTTCCAAGTACAACGGCTTTTCTAATTAGGTGACAAGCATTCAATGTAATTAATACGCAGATGAAGTCTATAAATAAATCATCCAAGCACACATTACGGGTTGCTCCGTCCATGAGACACATTTTTGGGCCTCCCAATTACGCCATCATTTTTTGTTGTAAGTGCTATTTGTATTGTGCTTCAGGGTAATATAACAACGACTTGCTTTTATTTGTGTACAACGTAGATGAATGCATGTTGTGATTGAATGCACTTTTATTGTTGTTTGATCGTGCTTGTTCACTCACTCTGATCAGAACACGGACGTCTAAGACTCAGTTTTTGATCAGACGATGGCCATCTTTGACGCTTGAGGAACTCGCGATATCATACTGCTCTTTCATTTATTTCAGAACTATACTTCACATTGAATGTGATTTCAGTAGCACCACACACAAACCATCTCTAATCTCTTCGGTGGACTGTACTCTTATTTTAGAGTATGAATTAATTTTTAAGATCCTATTGGGCAATTCAAACACTTAAAGCTATGATTACATTTAGCATAAGATGTCTATTAGACTGTTTTTGCATTTAGCAGCTGATTACAATGGGAGAGCTATTCCGCAATATTCCAGCTCTCTTCTCCGTTCGTGTTCTTCTATGTCCCTTGCCCCATCAAAATCTAGTATCATTTCATTCGGGAGAAAGTTTTCTCAGGGCAAGTGATCCTTCAATACTGCTCCACAACAGAAATGGTCGCAGACATCTTCACCAAAGTGCTTTCGAAGATCAAGCATCAGAAGTTCTTCAACATGCTGAACCTGACGAAGATACCAAGACACCAACCATGACCTTAAGGGGGACTGTTGGAAATTAAGCCCATAGTTGTCTCCTTGGTGAATGACTAATTTCTATTTCATGATTCTTCTTGCATGTTTATTGATCATTGATCTAGAGTCATGTGAAACCAACTTTGGTTCTACATCTGCTCATCTAATACCCGTAGGAATCACAAACTTAGACAACCAATTTATTTGAAGAACGTCTACAACGGGCTTCCGGCTGATCTCCAGCAAAGGGTAACCAACCTTGTCATAGTTTCAAAGTTCAGATGTCAAGTTTAATAACTTGAAGTCATTGAAGACTTGGCCATCTTCAACGACTTCCACAAAACTTGCATTTAGAACAAGTCAGCAAAAATACATTACTTTTTCAACAGTCTGTAGAAATACACTATGTTTTCAACAGCTTCGGCTTTTCGCATTTTTCCGAAATGCGACACTTGCATAGCTCAAAAGCTTAACTATTTTTAACACACCTTCGGATTTGCAAAAAATGCGAAGAGAGAGACAATTCCCGAAGGTGATCTACTTTCATGTGTTAAGTTGTTCTAAAGACATCATCCTTTTTAGGGCACCTTCAGCTTTTGAGAAAAATGCGAAGAGAGAGAAAATCTCGAAGGTCATCTCAAATAAACAAGAATCGTTCCAGCGACGTTCTTGTCCGCATCAACGTTGTTAAATTATTGACCGTAAATACTGTGTACAGTTGTCACAAAAGCCATATACTTCCAAGTACAATGACTTTTCTAGTTAGGTGACAAGCATTAAATACACAGATGAAGTCTATAAATAGATCATTCAAGCACAGATTATGGGTTGCTCCGTCCATGAGACACATTTTTGAACCTCCCAACTATGCCGTCATTTTTTGTTGTAATTACTATTTGTATTGTGCTTCAGTGTAATATAGCAGCATCTTGCTTTTATCTATGTACAACGTAGATGAATGCATGTTGTGATTGAATGCACTGTTATTGCTATTTGATCGCGCTTGTTCACTCACTCTGATCAGAACACGGACGTCTAAGACTCCTCAGTTTTTGATCAGACGATGGCCATCTTTGACGCTTGAGGAACTCGCGATATCATACTGCTCTTTCATTTATTTCAGAACTATACTTCACATTGAATGTGATTTCAGTAGCCCCACACACAAACCATCTCTAATCTCCTCGGTGGACTGTACTCTTATTTTAGAGTATGAAATAAATTTTTAAGATCATGTTGCACAATTAGAACACTTAAAGCTGTGATTACATTTAGCATAAACTGTCTATTAGACTGTTTTTCACCTATCAGTCGATTAGAATGGGAGAGCTGTTCTGCAATATTCCTGCTCTCTTCTCCGTTCGCGTTCTTCTATCTTCCTTGCCCCATCACTTTCACAATAGCAGTTTGTGTATGTGCTTTAAAGCTAACTATCAAAACTGGCTTGGGAGCTTCTTCAATACTTTCTTCACATGTTTCACTTTCTTCATCCCTCATTTCATCTTATCTCATAGCTTTTGCAACTTAAAACACTTTTTTGCTAGACTTCTAGCTTGGAGCACGTTTAGCACAAGAAGGGTGCAAAGAAAAACACCACGAGAAACTCCAAGCACAATTTGACAAGAAGCGCTACATCTGAGAGCAACTTGCTGCAAACACATGTTTCTGCTAGACTTCTAGCTTTGAGCACGTTTCCTGCTACATCTGAGAGCAACTTGTTGCAAAAACACGTTTCTGCCTTCTATCTTGGAGCACGTTTCCTGCTACATCTGAGAGCAAATCGTAGCAAAAACACGTTTCTGCCAGACTTCTAGCTTGAAGCACATTTCCTGCTACATCAAAGAGCAACTCATTGCAAAAACATGTTTCTAACTTTTAGCTTGGAGCACGTTTCCTGCTACATCTGAGTTTCGAGAGCAACTCATTGCAAAAACACGTTTCTGCCAGACTTCTAGCTTGGAGCACATTTGGCACATGAAGGGTGCAAAGAAAAACTCCACGAGAAACTCCAAGCATAATCTGCCAGGAAGCGCTACATCTGAGAGCAACTCAGGAAGCCCCCCAGCCATCAAACTCTTGCCTCCGAGCCATCGAAAATGTGCAGTCCGCTGGCGAAAGTTCTATGAACAGCCCACTCGTGAAACTTCTAGAAGGAGTTCGCGCCCGAAAGCTCTAGAACGAGCCTACACCACCTCAACTCGCCGGAACATTCTAGAATGATCGAAACATTCTAGAATCACCCATGATTTTTTTTTTTCGAAATTCCACATGGCTCTTTCATTTCAAGACAGTTGTCCCATGTGGTATCAGAATTACGAAAAATTGACTGATGCATGTGACTATGCCTGACACAAAAAATCGGCAAAAAAATTAGGTGAAAATCAATTACGCTAGGTAATGGCCATTGGTCGGGCCATTACCATGAATAATCCAATCCTCGAGCAGCTCGTGGCCTTCACGACTCGCTGCCCGGTCCCTGATTATTCATGATAATGGCCCTCCCAATGGCCATTACCTAGTACTTAATCATGGACTGCCACTTTGGAGGAGGGATATGCATGCATGGGGAGGAGGGCCATGCATCCTTCTCCCCAAGTTTTTTAGTTAGAAAAAGTGCATGCATGGTGAGGGGAGGAGCATGCATGGCGCACCCATACACATGCGCAAAACTGTACATAAGTTTAAATATATATATAGATATATAGTGTAAGTGATTATCTTCAAAATGTATAATGAGATTTAAATGCCGTGGTTTTGTAGGTCACTTATCTTCAAAATGTATCATGAGATTTAAATGCCGTGGTTTTGTAGGTGTCATGTTATGAGTTCTCTAACCTGCGGAGTTGGTCGTTGTAGATACCCAAGCACATGCTGAACAGAAATTGAAAAAGTTCTTATACATATCATAGATGCAGTGGTGTTATGGGAATCTCTATTAATATACATGTTTTTATATAATTTATGAGTTTTTAGTGCAAAAAAAAAAGATATTTGTCCATTGTCCAAATCACCAATGTTTTGGAGCATAGATGCCATGGAAAGTGCAAACTTGCTATATATAAATGTTTGAGAGAGAGAGAGAGAGAGAGAGAGAGAGAGAGAGAGAGAGAGAGATTATGTATTATGGGAGGAGCTAGGAGATGACATTATGCCTATTAAAAAATCTTAAGACCCTAAGGGGTTGGTCTGAGCCTATGACTACTTATTAGCAGAATGTCATTTGCTCGAGGTATCTTCATTGCGTAATAGGCATTGTGACTTTTTTTCACATAGCCATATATTGAAATCTTGAAGTTGGTGATCCAAACTTGGAAGGTGTTTAAACTTTATGGTTTATGTTCACTTGTGTATAGTAGTTTATGTCCCATACATTTGGATGAATTTTTTTTTTAAACCTCTCACATGGGATGTATATTTCAATGGTACCTTTCAAATAAAAACATAATTTTGTTGTAATTTACAAAAACAATTTCACAATTTTAAACTAACATGAAATTTGATTTTCTAAAGTTGTCTTTCAAATGGAAAGGAGATTTTGTAAGCTAGCCATTCAAATGACATGCTTTTATAAATTTTTGAGTTGGTTGTTAAAGTCAAACTAGCCTTGGTGCATTGCACCCTGCAAATGTCAAGCCAGAATTTGGCAACAAACATTGGCCTCCTTTTTTCTATCCGCAAGAAATTATAAAAAAGAAGAAGAAGAGAAATCTATATATATATAATAATAAGCGATGCGAGGAGAATAGAATTGGCGGGCCAAACACTTAGAAGAAAGCTGTTCTCTTTGTTCCTCCTCCAAACGAAGAAAATCGATGCATTCTTACTCTGATGCTCGCTCGTCGCATTCTCGCCATCGCCATGCCTCATCTGCTGCCGTACTCTCTACTTTGCAATGCGTCTTGTTCTTGTGTTTGCTGGCTTATTTTTTGGGTTTGCGCCTCATGGCAACCCTTGGTGGCAGCTGACAGTTCCACCAGTTCCACTGTTGAGTCATGTTTTCCAGGACGTGCGTCATCTCCACAGATCGTGACACAGGAGCCCAGGCTGGTAGCAGAAGATCCCTTTGGCAAGAAGTTTCAAGTTGATTTGTCCAACCAAGATTCTATTCCTTTGCTGCATGTATATGGCTCTCCTTATGAATTGGGAAGAGCTCATGGTGCCCTGCTCAAATTTGAGATTCAAAATATGTACTTCGAATTCTTTAGGTGCGTACATGCTGTCATTAGCGCACATTTTTGTCTAAGGTTTAGTATGATTCAGTATGGTTCCTTGTGATTTCAGTTTGGTTTGTTGTGATGTGTGTGAGAGAGAGAGAAAGAAAGAAAGAAAGAAAGCTTTATTAATGTCTTTTCCATGCCAAAAGGCATATAAGACTAGTAAATGTACATGTCAAGTATGTGGTAACCATAGGAGCGTATGAAACGTCTCCAAAACAGTAACAAAGTAGAGCTAAAGCTATAAACTGAAATAGATGTGATGCTATTAGAAACATGTGGGAGCATGTATACTGCTAACAGTCATGAGTGAGATATGACGTTATCATCTAGTCCTGTCCTGCTGGTGCTGATGATATAGAAGGATGTAATACGGCCTGTGGCATGAAGGGCCACTGGTGGTCTCTGACGTCGTCTGAGAGGATGAAGAGGTCTCCTCGTGATAGGTCGAGTAGCTCGTGCTGCAACATGGGTATGTGTGGGACGCTGTCTCTGGTCTCTGTGGGCAAGTAGGTCATCATCATCATCGTCACCGTCATCAAAACGTCCTCTCCTCCTGGAGAAGAAAGAAGTGATCTGAGGCAAAGAAACCTGACTCGGCTGGGCTGTCTGATACAAATCCTGTCGTAGTATAAACATCTCTCGTATCATGAGTGCCGCGCATCGGGAATCCTCATAAGCTATGAGCGATCGTAAGGTGACAGGTGTGTCTCGGAACAAACAGTGGTATCTCCCTCTGATCTCGTAATATACCGGGCACCTAAAGATAAAGTGCTCCTCTGACTCCACCTCCTCTAAAGAGCATAACTGGCAAATCCGCTCCTCTCTCGGGGTACCCTGGAATCTACCAGTCTCAATAGCCAACTGATGTGATGATACACGGAGTTGTCCCAATGTAAATCTGAGGCAATGTGATAGTCTCGAGTCCAAATAATGCGGTAAGACCGGGACCCCTGCTATGTCAAGCTCAATAAAATGAGTCCAGTAGTACCCGGGTTTCACCCCAAGCTGTCGCCCCCAAGTGCGGTCGAGATATGCCCGATATAAGATGCGCCTGATATACTGATGAGTACCTGAGGGGAGCTCTGTAATGGAGATACCAAATGACTCAAGGAGGAAATGGGATGCCTGAGAGAACCACGATAGTCGATAGCCCTGGTCATGAAGAAAGTGTGAGGAGACCAGTGCTGTCTGTGTATATCTCATATCCTCATCGGGCAGAGCCTGGATTCTCTGAATGTATGTGATAAGCTGGAACGCGGCATATATCTGAATGGGTGGAACGGCAAACTCTGCAAGAAGGATCTCATGTGGAACCGAGGGCTTCGCCCGAATCATACGGGCTAACATGGTGGTCTGCAATCGTGAAATGCTGGCCCAGTGTGATGAAGGAAGGCCGGTGCACCATGTCTCTGTTGCATATAAGGCTGTGGGGGTGACAATAGTATCAAAGAGTCTACACTTACTGCGAACATCTCGGATGAGCTTCCTGAAACAGAACCGCTCAAGCTAAACAAGAGAGGAATGCCCCTTCCCAAGTCGGGTGGTGGCAGCTTGCCGCATGCTGAAGGTAGGACCAGAGAAGAGTATCCCCAAATAGGTATAAGAGGAAACTACCTCTAAGGCCTGTCCATCTAAGATGAGCTCCTGGCGCTGCATGAAGGCTCGAGAAGTGTTGGAGACCATAACCTTGGTCTTCGCAGTGTTCACCCCCAACCCCCATCTGGTACAAAATCCCTGTAAACAATCCAGCTGCCTCTGCAAACCCTCTCTGGTCGGGGATACTAGTACTACATCATCCGCATAAAGGAGAATAGCAATCAGAATGGTGCCAAGTCTACAGCCACCCCCGCCACACTGTGAGATGACTCGCTCTAACTCATCAATATACAATCCAAAGAGAACCGGTGAAAGAGAGCACCCCTGTTTCACCCCAATGGTGCTCCAAATGTGATCAGATAAGCCACTGCTATGTCGGAAACATCCCAAGACCTTCTCATAAAGAGCCATCACTGCTAAAACAATATCTGTGGAGAAACCAAGGTCACGAAGTCTCTGAATGAGCAGGGAGCGTGGTACAGAATCGAAGGCCTTCCTGAAATCTACAAAACAGCAGTAAACCCTCTCTTTCCTGTACTTAGCTTCCTCGATCAAGGCTCGAAGTGTAAAAATATGGTCAGTGGTAGAATAATGAGATCGGAAACCTGCCTGCCCCAATGCATGTAATCTCCGAGCTTCCGCCTCTGAACTCACTGCAGACTGGAGTATGGTACCATAGAGCTTCGTGAGAACATGTCCGATCATGATAGTGCGGTAATTACCAGGGATCATGGGATCACCATTTTTATGAATAGGGTGGATGATGTTGGTGCACCAGGATGAGGGGAAACCAGAGACAACGGCGGAATTGAGGAGAGTGTCTAGTGTGGGAGCAAGGAGGTCGGAAGCATGGGTTAGGAGTTCAGATTCAAGGTCTTCGATATCTCTTGCTTTATGGGACTTCATTCTCTTGATGGCCGTAAGTACCATGTCAGATGTGAAGAAGGTGAACTCAGAGGGGCGTGGGGAGATAGAGATGGGTGCGTCAGTGGGTATGGTATATAGTTTGGTAGCGTATTCGGTCCATATGCGAAGGTCATCTAGGAGGGGTGGTGGAGCACGAGGGATAAACTCACGCCAAAAGGCGCCTGAAGAGGAACTGAAGAGAAGATCAACAAGACGCGTTCCTTCGGAGTCATCATATATACGCTTTTTTCGGCGGAGTGTGCGACGGTAAGAGCGCCTGGCGGAGTGGAGGAGATGAGGATCGTGAGTGCGGGCATGGGTGACAAGCTGACGAAGAGAGCGACATTCAACATCATACCACGGGGGGTGTGGGGGTCGTATCGATGAGGAGCGGGTGCCTCTGCTTTTATGGGGTTTAGATGGAAAAGCAAGGGAAGCAGCGATATGAAGAGAAGTGCTAAGAAAGGCAGCTTGAGTCTCGACTGTACTATCGCGAGGGAAGGAATGGAGCAATGAGGTTAGGAACTCCTGGTAAACTGGTGTAAAGAGGAAACTGAATGTATACTTGGGTGCCCGTGTAAGCAGGGGGTGTGAGGATGGTTGGGGAGGTGGGAGGCGGCCGATAGCGAAGGAGAGAAAGGAATGATCAGAGAGAGTGGTGGGAGATACATGAAAATCAGATATGAGAGGTATGAAAGATGGTGATCCCATGAGATAATCCACAACACTATGTCCACCACTGTGAGGGTGACAAGTATAACTACCATATTTTGGCCAACAAGTTTGGAGGAAAATAACAGGCCGCCACAAAGAGGTCCCTGTCCAACCCAATATCCTGCCCAGTAATATGAATCCATATATACCGTGCATGCTCGTCGTGTCTGATGAACTCAATGCTCGGATGAAGAGACTCTCTGTATAAACATGCAACACCTCCGAATCCACGACCGCTAGCTGATCTAGTCTCAAGTCTGTACACGGAATCCCATCTGTATCCTGGAAAAATAGGTAATCCTCTCTCTTGACTCTCATGAGTCTCCATAAAGAGCAGCAAATCTCTGTCAGTGATGAAATCGATCAAGTCGCCAGCAATGGAGGATGAGTGTAAACCATCACAGTTCCATACTCCAATCCGGAGATGGTGTGGGTGGGGCCCCGGGGCACTCCCAAACCCGGGGACCCCAAATCCCTAGCACTGGGAGCTGCTAGGTGCGCTGTCAAGAAAACGCACTCGTCCATCTCGGTAAATGACTCGTTTGCCAGACTCACGGGCTACCTGAAAGGCCTTACGCCTCTCCTCTACCTGGATATATGTGAGGTCGTCGTCCATGTAGATAGTGGTACCACATAGCTTAGCTCTGCACCGCAAAGCATTTTGACGACTCTCGAGGGAGGTGAAACGAAGAATGAGTGTGGCTGCATCTCTAGTGGTCCTCCATGCGGTGTCTAACCCCTCTGTCCTGTGCCCGAGAGTGATGTCGAGAAAGCGTTTAGCTTCAGCCAATGCATCCTGTGTATCTAGAACTCCACGAACTCTAATATTGTGGGATTTTTGGTCTCGAGATTTCTCTTCCGAGATGGTGGCTGAGATAACTGAGGAGATGGGAGCGCTGGGTTTGGTGCCCTTTTTCAAAACTGATGCCCAGGAAAGGGCCTCTTCGTGTTGCTTCTCAATCTTGGTTTCTAGCTCCCGTAGCATGTTGGTGGTGGATTCCGAAGCTGCGGCCTGTTTGATTCCGATGGATTGTTCGAGTGAGGCAACCTTGGACTGCAATAGCTTCTTCTCGTTGACCAAAGAAGTAACCGTTCCTTTCAGCTGTGAAATTTCATACCGCAAAAATTGGAAATCTGCCTTGAATTGATCAATCTGCCAAGATGAGAAAAGTTCAATTGATTTAGAAGGCGTATACGGAATATTGGCTGTAGATTGTGGTGCCGTGAAGGAGGAAGAGTGAGCAATGATAGGTGTGGGAAGAATAGGGTCAGAAGACAGAAGAGGAGCTGAATCAGGGGAGCAGCCATCAGAGAGGGGGGTGAGAGTTGTAGTAGGAGAGGGAGATGGGTCATCAAGGGGGTGAGGTGAAGTGGCAATGAGGGGGGGGGGCTGGAATGACAATGGGGTGAGGTGACAGATCAGCGAGGGGGTGAGGTGAGGGGGGGTGACAAGGAGGGTTCAGCGAGGAGGATGGGTGAGGGGGTGGCAGCTAGGAGATCAGGGAGGTCAGCGAGGGGGGGGGATGGAGCAGCGAGGGGGGAAGGGGAAGGAACAGCGAGGGGGTTAGGGGAGGGAGCAGCGAGGGAAGGGGCAGCGAGGGGGCAAGAAGGAGCATCGAGGGAGGGAGCAGCGAGGGAAGGGGCAGCAAGGGGGGAAGAAGGAGCAGCGAGGGAAGGGGCAGCGAGGGGGGAAGGAGCAGCGAGGAGGTTACAGGAAGGGGCAGCGAGGGAAGGAGAAGGAGAAGGAGCAGCGAGGGAAGGAGAGGGAGCAGCGAGGGGGTTAGGGGAAGGGGCAGCGAGGGGAGGTGAGTGGTGAGTGAGGGAGGTGAGTGAGGAGGCGGCTGGGGATCGTGCTGATCTACGAGCAGGGGCGCGAGGAGGAGCTGCCATGGAGCAGTGAGGGAAGGGGAGAGAGAGAGAGAGAGAGAGAGAGAGAGAGAGAGAGAGAGAGAGAGAGAGAGAGAGAGTCAGGTACGGATCAGGGCCAGGACAAGAGCAGATTCAGGGCCAGGACATGAGCGGGTAGGGCCAGGGCAGATCAAGGCAAGGACAAGAGCGGAAGGACAGGAGCAGATGGGGCAAGGATAGGAGCGGACAGGGCCAGGGCGGGACGGATAGGGACAGGGCGGATCAGGGCCAGGACAGGAGCGGATAGGGCCAGGGCAGGAGCGGATCAGGGTGTGTCGTCACTGGAGCGGATCAGGCATGGATCAGCGCCATCAGAGTAGCGGATCAGGAGCGCATCAGAGTAGCGGATCAGTGTGAGAGAGAGAGAGAGAGAGAGAGAGAGAGAGAGAGAGAGAGAGAGTGAGAGAGAGAGAGAGAGAGAGAGAGAGAGAGAGAGAGAGAGAGAGAGAGAGAGAGAGAGAGAGAGAGAGAGAGAGAGAGAGAGAGAGAGAGAGAGAGAGAGAGAGAGCTTTATTAATGTCTTTTCCATGCCAAAAAGCATATAAGACAAATAAGTACATATCAAGTGTTTGGACCATCTGGGAGCGTATGAAAAACATCTCCAAAACTGAAAGAAAAGCATATATAGTAAATCTGAACACAAATACCAAAGTTAACTAAACCAACAAATATGAAGCCAGAAATGGCAATGTATAATGGAAGCAAGCCGCAGATCATGTCCTGGAGGATCAGTAGCGGATCAGTGAGAGAGAGAGAGAGAGAGAGAGAGAGAGAGAGAGAGAGAGAGAGAGAGAGAGAGAGAGAGAGAGAGAGAGAAAACAATTGTCATATCTCTTCGGTATGGTTTCGGTTTGTTGTGATCTCAGATGGATAGAGAGAGAGAGGGGGGGGTGGGGTGGAGAGTGACAGAGAGGGAACATGTGTTGTGTCTCTTCAGTATGTGCTACAATCACCTTTCACACATCATGGCCTTCACATAGAGTGCTCACACAACCTATTTGGCCTCCTATTGCTCTCTCACAAGCTTCGCTCTTGTTTGAGCCTACTTTTGTTTAAACTTCTCCTTTCGGGTGTATATATCTTTTTCATCAATGTACCTACTACTTTTTCCTATGAATAAATGCACCAGGGTTTGACTCCTCATCTCCATAGGAAGTGCGCTGGAAATGAGGCTTCGCGGCTGTAAAATAAGAAGAATTCAGATATTTTTATGCAAAATGTTCCGGGGTTCCAAAACACTGGCCCCCGGAACACCGTTCTGATGCAACTCACATTGTTGAAGAGCATTAAGTAAGGGGGAAGGCCCCAGGGCGGGGGCCTTCCGCGGTTTCAGGCGCCCGAGGGCGGCAACTCACATTGTTGAAGAGCAGTATTGCGAAGGCTGTGATTTCTCACGAAACTATGGGCTTGGGCACCTATTCGCCAAAACCTATGAAGACAATGTTGCAAATGAAACGCTGAACCACGGTTTATGAATTTTGAAAATGACGTCATTTTTTTGGCATATTATGAAATCTTAAGCCTAATAAGAAATTTTCAAAAGAACATTGCGCTGAAATTTGAGAAGAGAGATTATGACCTTTATAGATGAATAAGTGAGACTCGTAAAAAACCATTTCAACTATAAAAAGGGTCTCTCTCACCATCCTTTACGATTAGAGAACGTCTTTTTTAATGACCTTAACACCAGTTTCAATGGTCATTCAAGTATGGCTCGGTAAATTTATGGCCGTTTTACCAGGTACCAAGGTCGCTGAAAAGACCAGTCCAAGGTTACCAGCTGATTCGAATCGGGTCAATGCAAATCGGCCCGATTCGTCCGGTTTGAACCAATTCAAACTGCCTTGGCCAGTTCGAACTGGAAAATGGTTTAAACCGGAAAATAAAAGTTAAAACGTCTTTTTTGGTTTTCTTTGGGGTTCTTTTTTTTCTGATTCAAACCGGATGAACTGGCTCCAAACGATTCAAACCGTGGTTCGTGTAACTATGGACCATTCCATGATACATAAGAATCAAGTCCTTGAGAAGCTGAAAATTTTCAAAATGAAATGGAGACACAAACTGTTTAGAGGTTGGCCTGATTTTGAAGAGGAATAAGGGGGTCCGGCATTTGAAGCATATAGCACAAATGAAGGAATTCATCAAGACCTTACAATGGCATACACGTCGGGGAAAACAACCTTGCCATATAAAAATTGAAGCATAACAGACATGGTGAGATGTATAATTCATGAGTTGGCTTCTCTCTTATTATGTACATCAATGCAGCCATTGAGAGGAAGTGCACCAGAGGGGATATGGATGAAGGAAATCTGAAGTGGGGCACATGAGGGTGTTTGGCATTAAGGGTCTATGTCCATGTCTCAGAAAAGTCAAGGAACAAACTTAATCCCAAAGGGATTCGTGGCCACTTTGTGGAGTACTCAAGTAAGGCACATGGTCATAATAAACAAGGAATAGGATAATGCTCTTATCAAGGGATGTGATTTTTGTTGAGGAAGGTGATGTAAATTTTGTTGAGGAAGGTGATGTAAATTTTGTTGAGGAAGGTAACCGAACAGGATAACACTCTTATCAAGCGACGTGATTGTTGTTAAGGAAGGTAACCCAACAGAAGAGAAAGGAGCACAAGCAAGGACGCAGTTTGTCATGATTGGAACTGAAAGGCAAGAGAGAGCAACACAGACGTAAAGATTTTGAACTTCTTGAGTATAATGATGCACAAGAGCGTCCTGAGTCAAAGTCTTGGAACCAAGCAACGGCAAAGGAAGAACGTGGATAATGTGGTTGTAAGAGATAAAGTACAACCTGAACGGAGATGTTGATGGATACAAGCGGCACCTTGTTACAAAAGGCTTTACGCAAGTGGAACGGGTAGACTACGCAGTGAAATTCCCATCAGTACTGAGAATCGAGTGTCAGAGGCTGCTATATGCAGGGGCAACTATGCATATCATGAAAATAGATTAACTGGACGAAAAGATGGCCCGTTTCATGATAAGTTGGACGATAAAGTGTACGTAAAACAACTGCCCATCTTTTGAGAAGGCAGCAAGCAAAGCTAGTATGGAAGTTGAGGAAAGCACTGTAGAGTATGTTGAGGGTATGCATATTCTGATTGGGCAGGGGATCTGGATAACAGGAAGTTAACTTCCGATATGTTTCATCCTGAGCTAAGCAGCTGTAAGCTGCAGCTACTGCAAACAGGCTTTTGTTGCACTTTAATCCACAGCAGTAGAGTACACCAGGGTGTTGTGTCAAGCAGCTATGAAATACATCCGTAGACAAGACCTAAGGCAGAAACTGGGGATAGAAGGACAGAAAAACAGACTCTCTAGCAATAATCAAGGGTGCATATTTCTGGGCAGGAATGACCGATTCTACACAGGATGCTTGCAGACATGAATGGCAAATACATTGCCACCGAAACATTATACCAAGGTATTGATGGGAGTGGAGCCTTTGGATGAAGGCTGAAAGTCTGAGGTGAGGAAGAAATTGTGCATCTTTTGGTTAGTCATCGTAGTAACTTAGAGTTTCAGCGGTATTTGAATTTGTTGATAGTTAGTCATGGCCTACCTGGCAGCTTTGAGAATATTTAGATGAAGTTCCTTGGCATGTGTTGAAGTGGAGTTTATGTACAAAATGAAGCGACAACACATGTTTCTTATTGGCATTTGTTCCCCCACCCCACCCCACCCCTCCTGCTCATCCCACCCACTCCTTGAGTCAATTGGGAACTCCCTCCCCCGCTTTGGTGAATCCTCCTCATGCCCTCACTCCTCCCTCACCCGCCTCCTCTCAATTGCTCTCCGCTGGCGTCATGTAGAGCGGGCCTCGACATCCATATATTTGTGCAGCTCTCGAAGGATCTCCTCGTCGGCATCAGACTGCGTCTGGGGTGCTTGTGGAATGGTGGTGTCTGTGTCGAGCATGCAGGAGTCAGGGTTCACTTGTAACCATGATAGATATTGACTCACCATACAGGTTTCATTGTAGACCCTATAAAATACCAGAAAACTAGCAATGACGAGAAGCATATGTAGGGCAAGCAAGGGTGGGGCAAACAAACCTCAAGCAAGCCTCCGTCTCTACCGTATCGTCGTAGCATCCGTGCATTGCTGGACACATAGACCAGCCCTCTGCACTGCTCAATCGATAGCCGGTTCCTCTTCTTTGTGTGTTGCATGGACCAGCTACTTTAGTCCCACTCACAAGTGGAAGTTGAACAATCCTATGACATCACTTTCTCTGCCAAGCGTTGGAGCTTTGACGTGGAGCGGCCATAACAACCCCACCGTGTCACTGGACGGAGTTGGTCCTCTCTCCGTTGGCACCGATGATGGCCAAAGGTGGATATCCCTCTTTCGAACTTCAGCGAGCCCCCCCCAATGATGCCGAGGCACTCAACCCCATCTGATGGCAAAATACCGATTCCATGAGTTAGTGTCTATACAAGCAAGATCGTACAAGCATGAACCATGAAAACCCTTCGAAGATAAATTGAAGATTGTAATGTAATACTTGGCCCTTGATAGACTTGATCTGTGTACTCCAGCCATCCTCTGTGGAGCTCCGGGTCCCCCGCTCGTCTAGTGGTGCGCCACAAGGGGTGCAACATGTGGGCTACCGCGTGGATGGGCCTGTGGAAATAGTCCCACCTCTACTGCCAAATGTCTAGTAGCTCCTGCCTTCTGCAACACCCAACAACACAAGACACATTACAATCATTAGTCGTTTCTCATGCGAAATTACAAGATGAAATGGAAACATAGCTCTTACAGGCCTCATCCAAGCGGGATCTGGTCAACGCCTCTCCAATGCGGTCCATGAACTCATATATGAGAACGAGAGTACACCTCTCTCGGTCTACTAGGCGCATCACACAAAAAACAGGCCTCAGCACATCAATCAGCTTTGATGCCCGTGTCCAGAACACATCTCCATATACAGTCGACTGGAAATGACCTGCATCCTTGCTACGGTCTCTGAACTCATCAAATACAGTGCTGGCCACCATCCTCTGCAAGTGGTCTCACACAGCCGCCATACGCTCGAGAACCACAAAGTAGTAGCCAAATCGTGTGGGTGCCGACTTCTTGACGTCCAAGGGCGAGAAGCTGCGAAATAGGGCCAACATTCGCTTCTTTCTTTCTAGGACGAAGCTGACCACGCGCATGGCCTGAGCAGTAATCTGCAAGACAAAAAGCCATCAAAAAATTGTTATGGGCCGAGCAAAGCAAGGAAATAATAGCAACAAAACTAGCATAAAAGACAGGAAAGGTGTACAAAGGATACCTCATGGATCCACGGGAGTGCGCACATGTCGTGGATCAGCAGATCGATAGAATGCGCAACACGTGGTGTCCACACAATGGAGGAGTGCTCGCGCATCCGTAGATCTCCCATCTGCCTGCAGTTCGTGGTGTTGTTTGTGACAACTTGAATAGGGTATTGACTAGCCTCTCCATATTGGTTAGGTGGTTCAGGCTCCATAGGTGTCCTTCTGGTTTGCATGTGATAGGATTGTGGAAGATCTTCACTTGGTGATCCTAACAAAAACCATCCAAGAACACTTGTCCATCTTTAAGATCCAAAGAATGCGAAACTATGATTTCATCATATCTTCAGAATTTTTATGTATTGACATGACAATGTTCAAACACTTCCTTGCCATTTCTTTGACCTTATTTGAGTTCTTCAATAACTTGCAAAAAAAATCTTTAGTGCCTTTACCTAGCTCCAAATTGCCAATTTTCACTTGGTCACTACAACATTCGAGAGGTTTTTCAACTCTATTATCGAGGCTTTTCTGAAGAATTAAAAAAAAAAATAGTACAGACCTCGGTATACACATTGATGGGCCCCAATCTCCTGGATGGCAGAGCTCACTGCATCGTAGATGAACTCTACGGTGATGGCCACACCACCATGCGTGGCATCACCCCCCGTAGAAACACGGTGCCAAGCGAATAGGAGACCATTATACGACGAATTTGTGACGAACGCCAGTCCATCCGTAGGATATTATGGAGCAACCGTAATTGCAAAACAAATTCCATTAGACACACTTGCCATATCAAACATGTATAGATTGTAATGACATGCTAGGAAAATGCAACAGATGTGAAAGAAACTTGCGAAATGAAAAACATTAGAGATCAAATACTTACCTTTGCCATGTTGCTCGAATGGGGCTCAGCTCTCGTGTGATGGTCTCCTCCTGGCGCAAGAGGCGCGTGCGTATAACCTCTCTCCTAGGAGGTGCCCATGAGGAATCTGCTGTTGCCGCCTGACGCATCATCTTTCTGAAGACATGCGTGTTAGCAATGGCGAATGGAATAGCAGCCTTGTAAAAAAACTAGGCGATCGCTCGTGCTAGCCTCGTGCGTGCTGCCTTTGCCACCCTCTGTCCAATGTAATCTGCTGTGCCCTCAGCCTGACATGTCTCTGCTGTGCGTGTGTCGGCGGTTGGGGCCTAACATGCCTTGTGGTGGTATGAGATGGGGCATCTGGGGGTGCATCTGCTGATGGCATGGCAGGTGGTGTGTCTCTCTCCCCACCGTGCTAGGACTTGCATCTGGGGTTGTGACACCAGCAACTGAGGATGCTGATGGTCGTGAAGGCTCAAATGGAGTGGCGGAAGGCCAGGTGCCTTGCACGTGTGGTAGGCAAAGAGAGAGAGAGAGAGAGAGAGAGAGAGAGAGAGAGAGAGAGAGAGAGAGAGAGAGAGAGAGAGAGAGAGAGAGAGAGAGAGAGAGAGAGAGAGAGAGAGAGAGAGAGAGAGAGAGAGAGAGAGAGAGAGAGAGAGAGAGAGAGAGAGAGAGAGAGAGAGAGAGAGAGAGAGAGAGAGAGAGAGAGAGAGAGAGAGAGAGAGAGAGAGAGAGAGAGAGAGAGAGAGAGAGAGAGAGAGAGAGAGAGAGAGAGAGAGAGAGATCCCTTGTGGGATCACGTCGCCATCGCTGCGGCCTATGGCACATCGGGCACGAAGAGATGGACATGCAGATACTGTCACCAGTCTTACACTGGAGGCCCCACATGCATCAGGGCACATTCGTTACGTTTGAGGGGGTACGAGATTGCCCCTTGCATGTGCTCCTAACACGCTACTCACTCCTGTCGCATCGGAGGAGGTTGGCCCTTCAAGGATGGGGCCCAGACCGAGAGGTAAACGTTCAACTCTAAGACTCTTACACTTTAAACATTGATCAAGTTTTAAGTTTTAACTCAAGTCTCACATGATACATCAAGTCTGAAGTTTCAAGTTTCAAGTTCAACGATCATGATTCATTGATCATCTAATTTCTAAATTGTATTGTAATTTGTCTTTTTTGGCAGATCGAGATGCAGTCATGGCGACACAGCCAGTGGCCACCACATCACGCCCCCCAGTTGCCATCCACTCACCCCTCGCTTCCCATGGCTCAGAGGACAGAGCTGCAGATGAGGCAGGGCCTAGTACCCAGCCTGACCCGCCTTCTGGTGCAGGATTCTCGACACCACCTCCAGCCATGACCATACCGGCACCACAGCATCCACCTGAGAGAGGGAGAGGTAGACGGGGCCGCACTACACAGATGGGGGGGTAGGGAGTACTATGTGTCCAGCTTCGCTCCCAGAGCCATGGCAGAGGCAGAGGTTGTCGTTCGACAGTTGTTCTACATCTACGATCTGCCATTTCATCTGGATAGGACCTCAGCATGGAGGAGGGCGATGAGTGCAGTGAGTGCGATTGGGCAGGTGTGGCCGGGGCCATCTTGTGAGCACCTGAGGACGAAGGGACTTCTTGATGAGCGGGCTTCTGTTGACCAGAAGCTAGAGCCTCTCAGGAAGGCATGGGCCCAGTACGTACTACTATCCTTTTAAATTTATGCATTGTAAACTTTGAAGACTTTATGATGATTGATCTGAGATCATTGATATGTATTATGTAGTATGTACTATGTACATTGTAATCTGTACATAAAGTTTTCAAACATTGTGCCATGTGGTGGCATTGCACATGCCACAATGCATACTTATTACTTGTTAATTGCAGCTAGAGCCTAGCTATTTATGTTTAATCATGAATCATGAATCATGATTGTAATTTGTCAATATTCAGATGATCATTTATCATTGAAATTTGCCATGAAATTTGAATTACGATCTCGGATCTATCATCTTGTCTTGTCACTTGTAAGTTGTGCAACACTGCAATGTGAGTCATGACTTGTCACCTGTGAACTTTCAACTAAGTATGGTTGCACCATCATATCTGATGGTTGGAGCGATACGAGGAGGCGCCACATATTGAATATCCTGGTTTCTTCGTGCATGGGGACGATGTTTCTCAGATCCATCGACACGTCTGGGGAGGCAGTCACGGGCGACTACATGTTCTCACACATTCGAGCTGACATTGAGGAGGTCGGACCACAACACGTTGTACAGGTATATATTTATACTTATTACAATTTACTATAATGTTAAATGGTAATTTGTAAATGTTAATGTTGAATGTTCATTGTTCAATGGCGATTGATTAACAATGGATTATGGTTCACTAAGTAGTTGCCACTGAGCACTTGAATTCGGAATTCCAAAGTCATGCACATTGCATTGTATGGTTGTGCAGGTGGTCACAGATAATGCGTCAAACTGTGTCTCCATGGGTAGGCTCGTTAATGAGACCTACCCCCACATCTTTTGGACACGTTGTGCTGCACATTGCCTACACTTGTTGGTCGAGGATGTGGCCAAGATTCCATGGATTGCGGAGGTGGTGCGTACTGCACGGTTTTTGGTGAGATTTGTCACCAAGAAGCCTATGGTCCTAGCCATGTTTAGGAGACAGTCCACCTTGGATGTCTTGAGACCTGCCCCCACTAGGTATGCAAGTTGCAAGTTGCAACTCAAATTTGAATGCGCTTCTGTAGACCGTTGGTAAGTATTTACTGTTTAGTTAGTAGTGGTAAATATTTCATGCATGTGCCATGTATTGTGTTGTCAAAGTGAGAACTTAGAACTTGTCACTTGTGCCCTGTGCAGGTTTGCATTTATGTTCCTAGTCTTGGAACGACTGTTGAAAGTTCATCAAGGCTTGAGGCAGATGGTTGTTGTTGTTGACTGGGTGTAGTGGGGGCCATCACAGGAGCCCAAGAGTATGAGATTCGAGTGGACCGTTATGTATTCACCATTTTGGGATGAGGCTCGATCCATTTTGGTGGGCCTACAACCCATCTACACTATCCTGCGCCTTACAGATCAAGAGGGCTGCACATTGGGCCTCTTGTAGACCACCAAATAGACATGACCAACTCTCTTGACTTGACCTAACCTACATTAGGAGTGGGTTGCCTGTCTATATACATGTAGCACACTTCAAAAACTATACATCATGCCAAGCCATGGATTCCAAGGCATTTTGTGCACTTGAAGATACATCAATAAAACTATTAAGTGCATACATGATGTTGCCAAAGACAATTTTCCTTGCTTGATCCATATGATTGAGCCTAGATGGCTCCACCTTGCTAAGGAAAGTAAAAGGATAAATATCAGTCTCGAAAAAAGCGTCTGATACCCGTAGCAGCTGTGGGCTGTGATTGAGGAGCTCTGGTAGCTCTAGAGGCGCGCGTAGATCTAGCAAGAGGTGGTGGGTGAGCATGCCACCGGTATGACTGCCTCATCATTTGTAGGTCATAAGCATTTCTCGTAGTAAAAGGTCGACACATCTGGGATCCTGATACTCCAAAAATGTACTGAGGGTAATAGGGGTGTCACGATATAAACAGTGATATCGGCCACGTATCTCATAGTATGTAGGGCATATAAAGATAAAATGAAACTCATCCTCCACTACACCCAATGTGCATATCTGGCATATCCGATGCTCTCTCAAAATGCCTGAATATCCTCAATAGCAAGCTGATGTGAAGAGACTTGTAACTGTCCCAATCTGTATCGGAGCCCAAAAGAAAGAGGAAGAGAGAGATATAAAGGTCTAACAGGGAGTCCCAAACTGTCTCTGCGTAAGATATGTGTGCCATAGAAGGTAAGCTTGACTCTCTCATGGTCAGGACGATCCCATACTATGTGACAATATCTCCAATATAGCTGCTGTTTGATAAATGTCTGAGTTCCCTGTGGGAGATCCAGCATCGAGAAGCCCCATGACTGGAAGAAAGCCACCACATCACCATACCAAGAAGACCTAGCCTGTTGTCCAGCTATAGTTTGAGAAGAAGTAAGCGCTGCCCTCACGTATCTGTGAGTATCCATGGTCTCAAGTCGATGTAGAAAGGTAACAATTTGAAACATAGCCTCTACCACCATGGGGAGTGAGGCGAACTCCGCTAAAAGAATCTCATGAGGAACTGACGGCTTCGCACGAATCATCCTCCCTAACATGGTGATCTGCAGACGAGTGATGTCTCGCCAAGTACTTTGAGACATCCCTGGGCACCAGCTCTCCGCCGAGTGCATAGCCACATGTGAGACTACTGTAGAGAAAAGGTGGTCTCTGGTAGTAGGATCATGAATATGGTAAGTAGTACACACTCTCTCCATATGTACCAAGGCAGCATGCCCCTTACGCAGGCGATATAGAGCAGTAGAGCGAAAAGTGAGTAAGGGGCCAGTGAATAATACACCTAGATAGGTGTATGATGTAACAATCTCCAGCTGCTGTGCATCATAATAAAAAGCGTCATCTCTCATATGCTGCCAATTTGTGTTAAGCACCATAACTTTGGTCGTAGCAATATTCACCATCAAGCCCCACATTAAGGAAAAACCATATAGAGCATCAAGATGTCGCTGTAATCCAGAGGCTGTAGAGGATATCAAGGCCACGTCATCCGCATACAGTAGGATAGGAATAATAACATCAGCAAGAGGACATCCATCACCCCCCTCCTCCTTGATGATCCGCTCTAGATCATCAATGTACAATGCAAAAAGAGTGGGAGAGAGTGGACATCCCTGATTGACTCCAACTGTGCTCTGGATAGAAGGCGACCAGCTGCTGCCATCTCTGAAACGTGCTAAAACCCTCTCATATAAGGTGCTGATAGCCATAATGATATCCTGTGAGAAGCCAAGTGAAGATAAGCGTTGAAGTAGCAGGTGCCGTGGAACTGAGTCAAAGGCCTTGCGGAAATCCACAAAGCAGCAGTATACTCTCTGTCTCCGATGTCGAGCCTCCTCTATGATGCAGCGTAGGACAAATGCATGATCAATGGTAGAGTATCCGGGTCTAAAGCCAGCCTGTCCAAGAGCAAATAACTCATCTGATTCCGCCTGGGATCCAACCATAGATTGCAGAACTGAGCCATAATGCTTCGCCATCGTGTGACTGATCATGAGAGTGTGATAGTTATCCACGTTCATTGGATCACCAGCCTTGAGAATGGGATGGAGAAGGTTCGTGCACCAGTTGGTGGGGAAGCCCGAGGTAACAGCCAAGTTAAAAGTGTGGGCAATGTAAGGAGAGAGAAGCTGGGAGACAGGTTTGAGGAAGTCTGTGTTAAGAGAGTCGACGTCCTTCGCTTTATGGGATTGGGCTTTACTAATCACGAATTCAATTTGGTCAGAGGTAAAAAGAGAGAATGTAGCGGGTCGAGTGATAGGGATAGGCGGAGCATCTGTAGTGTATAAGCAAGTAGCATACGTCACCCAAGAGTCAATATCAATAGGTGAAAGTAAGGAAGATTTCTTAGAAAAGATTTTCCAAAAATGAGAGGAGGAGGAAGAGAAAAGGGAGTCTATAAGTTTTTGACCATATCTTGTTAGAGAGTCTCTTTTCTTTTTATAAACTACATGACGATATTGCTTTTGTACGCGTACTGAAAGATTAGGAGAGTGATGCATGGCGTATACCACTTGCTTATGTAAGGCGTGGCAATCATGGTCATACCATCGGTTATAGGTCTTTCGATGAGTGGGATATGTCTTAGGGGGAAAGGCCCGGGTGTTGGCTTGTATAAGGGAGAGCGACAAGAAGCTGGAGTTGAGTGCGACTATGTAGCGTGGGATGAGATGTGTACGAAAAGAAAAGTGAGGTGTAGTGGTCTTGGGTCGAATGATTGGAAGGGGAGAGGTCTGGCCAACAGAGAGTAAGAGCAGTGAGTGATCAGCAAGGGTAGGAGAGAGTATAGTAAAGCTCTGAATGAGAGGAATCAAGGTTGGTGAGCCAATGAAGTAATCCACCACACTATGTCCGCCACTATGTGGATGACAAGTGAATGCTGCTGAATCTGGCCACTGTGATAAACCGTTCAGAATGACCAAGGAATGTGCCTCGGAAATCCTGAGTAGCTGCTCACCAAATGTAGTAGAATGGGTAGCCTCATCATGTGATGTCCGCACAAGACCTGTATCCAAAGCATGAAGCTGGAGGTAATCCGTCATCGCATGAAATTCCGTCTGTCTGGTGGCCGTGCGTGCGTTAAGTCACCTGCCAAAAGTACATATCCCTGGGGAGAAAAGATAGAAATATCCTCTGATAAAACCTGAAAAGGGTCCCCACCATAGTTTGCAAATGTCAAACTCTGAGGAACATACTGCCAAGAAGATATCTCTAGTCAAGCCTAGGGAATGCCCAACTAACTGTAACCATATAAAACGAGCGTACGGATCTTTCTTAACCAGCTTAACAGTATGACTATACTGGTCTCTGTATAAGCATGCCACCCCACCTGAGCCTCTGGAGGTCGTCCCTCGTAGGAATGGTCTAAAAACTGAGTGCCAAGAGAAATCTGTCATCATAGGAAGAGGACGAAATTGAGATTCATGAGTCTCTGCTAGCAGTAAAATATCTGTACGAGCAAGATAGGACTACAAGTCACCTGCAGTAGAGGAAGAGTGGAAGCCATTACAATTCCAAAAACCAATACGAAGCGACATAGGGGATCTCGGGTTGCTCCCATGCCCGAGAGCCCCAAGTCCCTATAGTGAGCGCTCATAGTATCGTGGTTTGCCGTCAATAAACACCACCCGTTGCCCTTTTTCCTTAGCTTCTTGTATGATTTTTTTTCCTTGCTAGCCATTGCGTATGAGTTAAATCATCGTCCATAAAAATAAAAGTCCCTTTCAGCTTGGCTCGAAGTTTCAAGGCAGCGTTACGATGTACAAGAGACCGGAATTTAAAAAATAGAACATTCTTATCATACTTGCCACTCCAAGCAGTTTCAAATCCCTCAGTTGAGTGTGAGAGTTTATTGCAAAGTAAATCCTTGGCTTCCTCAAGAGGTTTTCCAGCATTTGGGATGCCTCTCACTCTAATATTAAGGGCTTTTTTGGCTCTTTTCTCTTGCTCCAAAAACATACTTTCTAATCTTGAGTCAATTGAAATATTCGTAGGCAAATCTATACCACTATCATTTTTAAACAGTGCTGCCCAAGATTTCGTCTCTTCTACTTGTTTCTCAAGGCTGGAAATCTTGTTAGAAGTTTCTGCAAGATCCGTAGTAGATGATGGTAATAGAGTTCGCAGCTGGCTGATCTCATCTCGCAATTTTTGAACCTCTAATTTGAGTGCTGCATTTTCTCCTTGTACCTCTGAAAATAGTGCATACAACTGCCCAACATGATAATGAACGTCTTCCGGTAGAATAGAGCGAGGGATAGTTGGAGGTGAGACCTTAGATAGCACAAATGGAGGAGGAGTAGAAGGATTAGGAGGGAGAGCAGAGGGATGCGTAGCTGGTTCCATATCCAAGCAGGGACAAGGCCAGGTATGACAAAGAGAGAGAGAGAGAGAGAGAGAGAGAGAGAGAGAGAGAGAGAGAGAGAGAGAGAGAGACCAGATTGCAAAGGCCTTGTTTTACCACCCCCGTCAGGACTCCTTTCCAGTCTATACCAAATAATGGAAGCACAGCTCCACGAAAAAGAAGCTCCTCACTAATTCAGAGGATCCAGAGAGAGAGAGAGAGAGAGAGAGAGAGAGAGAGAGAGAGAGAGAGAGAGAGATATGGAGATGGTGAGTGAGAGGGAGAGAGAGAGAGGTTGAGAGAGGGTGTGTGCATGTGGGTGTGTGTGTGGGTGTGTGATGGTTTGTGTTGATTTGTGTGTTGATTTGTGTTTGTGTGTGTGTGAGGATATTGTGTGTGTGTGAGAGAGAGTGAGTGAGGGAGTTGTGTGTGTGTGAGTTTAGGGTTTAGGTGTGTGTGCTTGGGTTTAGGGTTTAGGAGGAGAGAGAGAGAGATATTGGATTTAGGGTTTAGGGTGTGTGTGTGTGTGTGTGTGAGAGAGAGAGAGAGAGAGAGAGATGGCCGCTTCTCCCATTTGGGACGAGGTGGAGTTGTTGCCCGATAGAAATGGCATCAACCCCACACCCTAAACCCTAAATCGTGAAGGCACAGTTAACATAACGCCAATTAAGAAGAACAATATCGCAAACAAATGGCACAATTAACATAACAACAATTAACAAGTCCACAGGTTCGTGAACCCGATACGGACCCAACGGATCCAGCCTTGCTCGATTCGGGCATCATTTGGTCAAAACGGCTCTTCGATGGGAGAGAAATGCAATTAGGTCACGAAATGGACTAGTTTTGCAGCTTTTCGTCCGACGGCCCCATTTCTCCAAACGGGATCCGTTTCAGGTGACAAGCTCGATAGGAACCTTTGGGAACAGACAAGATGAGGAATGGTCTGACGGTCGGTTCAGAACGTCCGTCCGAAGTTCCACGTTGAATAGGGCTCCAGGGACACTTCATCGGCCGGGACCTGGATACATCTGAAATTGACCCAAATGGTCCAAGAATACAGTCCACAAGTTCGTGAATGACATAGTAGTGTGCAAGTCTTTTGGTTCCCTATCGTGAATGACACAATTTTGCATGAGTAATCAGTAAGCTGTTGAAGTTCATCCAGGGGGAAACCGATCTCATCATAGAAAACAGTGGTGTGTAGGTCTTGTGGTTCCCTGTAGTGAATGACACAGTTCTGCTTAGTAATTAGTAAGTTGTTGAAGTTCATCTGGGGGGAAACCGCTCTCATCATATAAGACATGGTAGTGTTTAGGTCTTGTGGTTCCCTACACTGAATGACATAGTTTTGCTTAGTAATTATTAAGCTGTTGAAGTTCATCCGGGGAGCGCATAGTTACATAGATCCGTATTGTAGGTATTCTAGCGAGCATTCATTTCTCCCAGAAACTTGTGGTCTTGAGAGCTTGACACTCTTCTAGTGAGCATTCATTTCTCCTAGAAACTTGTGGTCTTCAGAGCTTGTCACTCTTCTGGTGAGCATTCATTTCTCCCAAAAACCTGTGGTCTTCAAAGCTTGCCACTCTTCTGGTGCGCATTCAGTTCTCCCAGAAACCTGTGGTCTTCAAAGCTTGTCACGCTTCTGGTGAGCATTCACTTCTCCCAAATCTTTTGGTCTTGAACCAGTCATTCTTCTGGTGAGCATTCACTTCCCTTTCTGAAACAAATTGCACCCTTCACTGCATTGCATTCTGAGAGGTAAATATGAAATAACATACCTAGTCAGAGATGAATTTGAACACAAGCAAATATCTGCCAAGACTATGCGGCAGTATAAATCGAAAAAGTCGATTTCATCACACTTAAGATCTACATTGCTGAAACCCTAATCCACATCTGAATAAAGCTCGTACAAAAGTTTGTTCTTGTCTGGAAACTAGTTCACACGGGAAAGCAATAAAGCATATCACGGATATGCTTGACACAGATACTTGCTCTTCTTGCCAGGGAGAGAGAGATTGCAAGAGGTCGAGGGAGAGTTTGCCTGTCAAAATTACGAATTGTTTGCTTTTTCAAGCCCGATTATGTGGCATCCCAGTTATGGGAGGCATGGGCAGTGGATAGGTTTTTTTCAAAAAAATTTGGGTACCTTTTTCTTTTTCTTAACCGGAAGGGTCAGGCAGTCGCCGTCCACCCCCTGATAATTAATTCCGGGGGGGGGGGGGGGGGGGGGGGGGTGGGTAGGGTGGGAAAAATTAATTTTAATTGATTTTGGGCATGTGGGAGCGAGCGGGGAGGGGCTTGTATTTTTTTTTTTGCACCCTGGGTGGACGCGCCCACCTCGGACGTGCCCACGCCCGGATGCGTCCCCGGACGCGCGTCCGTGCCCAGCCAAGCGGATGGTGGACGTGGACGCGCGTCCGAACGTTTGGTGCTAAAAACTAGTATTGAGAGGGCAAGCTAGAATCTTGATTTTGGTGAGGAGATTTGATCCCAAACTTGGTAGGGGTCCAAATCCGTACGGTCCACATGTGTGGGCACCTCTGAACCTACATTTAATGCATGGTTTCATTTGATCCAAAGAAATTCAATATGTAAGCTTTTGTTGTAATTTTTGGTAAAAATCTTAGGATAAGCTACCAAGATTGAGTGCCATTGATTAGATTTGACATAGGGTCATGAAATCTAATTAACCTAGGCTAAAATCAGTTCCTCTAAACTTGTTTTACAGGTCTTGAAAGTACATCAAAAAAGTGTGAGGGAGATTCTAGTCATGTTATTGTCCAAAAATAGCCAAATTGGCAAGATTTGATTGTAAGTAGATTTCACATCATCTTATCTTCATTCCAACTTTGTGAGAGAGTGTTAGAACTGAGATTATAAGTCCATTTGTTGGATTAGAAATCTAATTTGAGTGAAACACTACCAGAGAGAGAGACCTTAGAAGGTTTCTAGAGACAATCAAATCCATTTCTTGGCAAGATTTGTTTGAAAGTAGTTTTCACTTCATCTTATCTTCATTCCAGCTTTGTGAGGGAGTGATAGAACTGTGATTGTAAGTCCATTTGTTGGATTAGAAATCAAATTTGAGTGAAACACTGCAAGTGTGAGACCTTTGTGAGTTTCAAGTCAATCAAATCTATTTCTTGTTTTTAGAAGTCACTAGTAAGATGGGATCTGCTGGAGCATACCTTCTAGAAGCTAGTGAGAGATTGAATTCTACAACTTATGCTATTTGGAAGGTTAGGATGGAGTCACTTTTGGTGCTCCAAGACCTTTATGAGTTTCTAATTGAGGATGAAGATGAACCTCTAGGTGCACAAGAATTAGTGAGATACAAAAAGAGATCTAGGCTAGCATGCATGCGCACTTCATTGTGTGAAAATGAATGTGAGCAATGATCTTTTGAGGGAAGTATCATCATGTACTAGTGCTAAAGAGGCTTGGGAGTCTTTAAAATCAATTTATGAATCTAGCGACACTTTGAGAGTACTCATGCTCAGAAATCAAATTTTGCAAAGCATGAGAAGAAGTGAGGAGAGTGCACAGGATTATGTACTCAGTATCAAGTCTCTAAATAGGGAGTTGGCTTCCATTGAAGAGAAGATTCATGATGGAGAGCTTGTAAAAATTGTTCTTAATGGTTTAGGAGATGACTTTGCAAATTTGGTCCAAAGTTTTGCCATTCAAGACACTTTGCCAACTATAGAAAAACTTCACAGTGTATTAGTGGCCGAAGAGTGTAGGATGCTCCATGCAAAATCTAGGATGAGTTCCTTGTCTTTGAAGGATGGTAATGAGAAAGCCAATTTCTCATTCAAGGGCAAAAAGGAGACCAATGGAAAGAAGAAGTATCCAAAGGAGGCCAAAGAAGAGGATCATGCATCAAGCTCAAAGGACAAGTCAAAGCAAAAATGCTTCTTTTGTGGAAAGAAGAGGCATTATGCATCCGAATGCTACAAGAGGCTAAGAGCAAAAGAGGACGAGGACAAACAAGGGAACCTTGCACATGAGGAGGAGGAGGATGAAGTAGATATATTCTTGATGGCATCTACATCATCACCAACAAGCAATGACAATTCAAGAGATACATGGTGGATTGACAGTGGGGCTAGCTCCCACATGTCTTGTGAAAAGGATTTTTTCTCAACCTTACACTCATTCAATGACGCTAAAAGGTTTGTCTTTACTGCAAGTGATGAACTGTGTAGAATAGATGGTGTTGGTACCATCTCTTTGTATCTAGAATCCTCAATAAGTATGGATCTAGAAAATGTCCTTTATGTACCATCAATCACCAAGAATATGCTAAGTGTTGGTCAACTCTTGGAAAGTGGTTTGGATGTCCACTTTGAGCATGGTGTTTGTTCCATTTTTAAGAATGATGAGGGATTTAAGCATGGAAGATTGTTTAAGTTGGAAGCTAGTGTTGCTTTTGAAAGGGGGAGCTTGGCAAAGGAAGAGATCACTTAAGAGGAGATCTTGGCAAAGTGTGAGCTTGCTTGCATTGAGGAGGAGCATCAAAAGGAGGAAGATCTTGCGGATCAGCCTCAAAGTATGAGAGTTCCAAGGGAGTCCTCAATGACAATGGCCAAGTGGTTAAGCTCTTGCACCTGTACCCTCTTCAGAGCTGGAGGTTAAGCTCTTGTGTATCTGCTCTTTTTATGCATTTTATGATTCTATATTGGCTATGTCTTTTCCTAGCTCGAGAGAGTTCTATTTTGTCTTTTCCATTTAGACTAGTGTTTTTATTATGTTGTTCGACATGGACAGTAATCCTACGAGACATGTACTTATTCATTCTGTCTTATGTGCCCTTGGGCACTCTACAGACATTAATACATTTTCTTTCTCTCTCTCTCTCTCTCTCTCTCTCTCTCTCTCTCTCTCTCTCTCTCTGGTGCGGATCTGCGGTAGCACGGGTAAGGGGTCGGCGGCCTATTTTTTTTTTTTTTTTTTTTTTAAATTTGAGCTCATAGGCTAGAGCTGAATCCTGATAATAGTTATTAGTGACTACTAACTACTGACTAGTGACCACTGACTAGTCTGATACAGTGATATGGATAATGGCAGGGCTGCTACTAGCTAGGTAGAGTCTAGAGTCTAGACCCGGGACTGTACTACGTAGGTACTAGGACTGTAGATTGTAAATTGTACTTTTGTTTCAAAGTTGAGGTTCAAACTTATTTGCAAATTGCAATGTCGAGATCGGAGAAAAGAATAAACAAGAAGGTTATGACAATGCAGGTACAACGGCACATGGAGGGATCATCAACAACTGCACATGGGCGAGCAGGTTGTGGGGATAAATAGGCACTCACAATGCCATTGTGAGAGCCATTGTGAGTTGCATATTCAAAGGCTGTGAGAGAGCCAGTGAGAGCCCGCGAGAGAGCCAACGAGAGGCTGTTTGAGAACCAGGGTGCTGTGAGAGGCCGTTTGAGAACCAGGATGAGGAGAAAGTTGATCGAGATGGCGGAGCGCATACCACTGAAGCCCGAGGGTGAAGCCAGGAGGAAGCTCGAAGAAGATGTCGGAAGGCACAATGAAAGGCATCGGAAGCAAGAGGCAGACATTGCAGAGATGCTGCGACAGGCTCGGCAGAGAAATCCGGAGCCGGAGTACCCCGCCCCAGCTGTCGAGCTGGATTTGGATGAGCAGATTGGAATGAACCTCACACGACGACAGCTCATCATGGTCAGGGAAAGGGCGGCCAGACGTCGGGCTAACCAGGAGGCAGAGCGAGAGCGACAGAACAATGCACCTGACCAGAGCGAGGAGTCAGTGGAGGATTCGTAGGAATGCTTGGAATAGATAAGGTCTAGCCGTATGTGGTGGACTGTTGTTATGTAATTTTCGACGGTTTAGGGTTTAGGGTTTAGGGCTAGATAGTTGTATAAAAAACAGACCCAGCCATGTATGGCGGGATACGTAATGTTATTTTGATACATCGGCTGAATTAATATACAGTGTGTTTGTTTGTACAACGCGCGCCTACTAGTGCTGTGAAATGCAATCTCTGTATTTTTCTAAATGCAATGTAGTGTATGTGTTTATGAAATGCTATTAGGGGTGACAAGGGAGTAATTGCTCTTTTGATGATCGTTTGGAGTGTGGTCCTGGTGGCCTCTCTGTGCTGCCCCTCTCTGAAAGATCTCGACATGGTCATCTGTCTGGTGCCTCGGGATGTGGATGGCTGGGAGGATGCGGATCTGGAGGTGGTGGCATAGGTGTAGGTGCGGAAGCGGATGATGTGGACGGATGGTGTGGATCTGGAGGTGGTGGCACAGGCATAGGTGCAGTAGTGGAGGCTATGGATCCATGGGGAGTACTGGCAGGGGGGGTGGGGGTGGGGGTGGGGGTGGCGGTGGCATTGGCGGGTGCGGAGGTGGAGGCGGAGGCGGCGGCGGGGGCGGTGGCAAGGGCGGTGGCAGTGGGTGCACCAGTGGAAGCGGAGTCCGCGGCATCTATGGATGGCTAGCCGGCCTCAGCACTTGGCTCGGCATATGTCTCAAGAATGCGAGCCCTCTCCGCAGAGGGGATGACCATACGAACGTCGATCCCGTAGCGTCCCCCTATGGGTCGGACCTGCTCAGTGTTAATAACGAACGGCAAATCTGGGAAGAATTCGCACTTTGATTCTTTCGCATAAAGCTTCTCTTGTCTTAAGATACGTAAGACAGTACGGAGTTGCTTAGCATGCTCTTTGAGTGTTCTGCTATAGATAAGAATATCGTCCAGAAACACTACTACGAACTTCCCCAAATATGGACGAAATAAATTGTTCATCATTTGTTGGAAAGTAGCCGGAGCATTCGTCAAACCAAAGGGCAATACAAGAAACTCGTAGTGGCCAAACCTGGTCCTAAAACCGGTTTTAGATACATCTTCCGGATGTATCCTAATCTAATGGTATCCCGTACGTAGATCAATTTTTGTGAAGTATTTAGCTCCATTCAATCGATCTATGAGATCGTCCATCCTGGGCAACGAGTATTTATTTTTAACTGTTAGTTTGTTCAGACCCTTGTAATCTACACATAGCCGGAAACTCCCATCTTTCTTACTCTTAAGAAGGATAGGTGCTCCCCATGGAGATTTACTTGGTCTTATGTGTCCCATCCTGAGATACTCCTCGATTTGCCTAGCCACTTCCTCCTCTTCCTTCTGACTGAACCGATATGGTTGTTTGAAGATAGGACGACTATCAGGCAAAAGATCTATCTTATGATCTACCGACCGAGCGGGTGGTAGTCCATAAGGTAGCTGCTTCGGAAAAACTTCACTGAACTCTTGCTTTGAATCTTGCAAAAGTTGTTGTTCCTGATGCAAATTTTCAGTGTTAAAGCATGAAAACACATTCACATCCCCAACATCACAATGCATACGAGATTTTAAAAGCAAGTGAAAGAATTCATACTTAGAATCATGAAGTTTCTCAATTAATTCAGCCGAGGATATCATCGGCGATGGAAGTGCATCGTTCTCTCCAGAAATAGAGACAATCTGATCAAACTTATCTTTAAATAGCATAGAATGATTTTTAAAATCTATCTCTAAAGAGTCTGACCTGCCAAAAAACCATTCATAGCCCAAAATTACATCAGTCTGGTTTAGATTCATGACATGGAAATCCAACGGCTCAACATAGTCCTGCATCCGAAGCTCTAAGTTCGAGACTTTGACATCCCAAATCTTAGTGTCCGACCCTAAGGCAAGACGGACCACGTAACGGTGATCACTGGCCATGGTGGGCACTCGGAGCTTCTGCACAAGTCGAGCATTCAAAAAATTGTGAGTACTACCTGAATCAAATAGCACATTCACGTCTTTCCCTAAAATATTGCCTCTCACACGAAACAATTCATTAGGCTTGAAAGAGAGTGCACTAAAGTTACAAGTACAGTCACAATTATTCAACAAATTGACTTCCAATTCACTTGCCGGTAAATCCACAGTCATGAAACTTGACGACTTTGCTTTTCGTTCGGGGCATTGTTTAGCATGGTGCTCGGGTTTATTGTAGAGGAAACACAGATTCTGTTTAAGCGCCGCCAACCGTGCTTTGTCTTTCACCACCAATTTCCTCTTATTCTTCTTATTCTTCTTATTCTTTGACTGTTGGTACGCTTTTGCTTCTAGCTCGTCAAAAAACTGTTTTTTACGTTTGTTAGAGTTTTCTTGCTTGGGTTTTGGGGCCGTTTGGCCGTGTACGCTTTTCCGTGATGCAACAACTGTACTATCATAGGCTTTCGCCACACGGATAGCATCCTCTAGTGAGTTAAGGATATTTTGTTTGCATTCATTTTGATAGTCAGCTGGCAGTCTGGCAATAAATTGCCACAGTGCCAACTTACGATCAAACAACGGCACCTTGGCCAAAGAGTCCAAGAACTCTTGGACATAACCGTCCAGTTCTCGGCTGCCCATTTTACAGTTGATAAACCGAATATACATCTCGGAATCGTCTATCGTGACAAAAGCTTTCCGGAATTCCATCAGGAATCCTGCCCAAGTCATCGGTTTCGTGGAAAGTTCCCTCCACCAAGAAGAGGCTTTACCTTCCAGAAACAATAGAACCGATGTTTAAATTTTGCAGTTGTATGAGACAGCTTAGGTAGTTGATAAGATTTTTGGTGCATTGACGTTTAATTCAGGTTTTTATTGCGTAAGTCCATTTGGAAATTCATTGGTATAATTGGTAAATTAAAGCACGTATGGTCTAAAAAATTGGTTTTTTGTAGACATTGCTTGGTTCAGTAACTATTATACCCGTAATGAATGTGTTAACTGAACGGATTTTTTTTTAAAAAATTTTCAGTTTGCAAGCAAATGGATACTGATGAAATTTTGGGGGGGGGGTGGTACTGAGATTTGCCCGGCATCACCAGGAAGTGATGGGGGAAATACGGAAATTTATCCGGCCTCACCCGGCAGTGATGACACCTTAGACTTAGAAAAACTGTTGCAAACCTTAGGCAAGGCAGTTTTAGAACTTCATCAGAGCAATAAACAACGGGATAAACAAATGCAAAATCTATTTAATCAACTGCAAGCTATTAACTCTAACAACTTGGGCTACCAACCGGAAATATTTTCCGGCGATAAAAAGTTTAAACGCCCGGAAGTTGTTGATACCAATATAAAGTCCTCACAATAGGATTCTAGTCTAAGCATACCATACAAAGCAACGACACATGGGAACCGGTGGAGGTTAAACCAACCCAACCAAACCTAGATCGTACGGATCTAGCCCCCAAGCTATGGATCAATCAGAGTCATGGAAAGAGGAGTCACACCAGCAGCATGTGTTTAGTAATCACAAAATCAAGCATACACTAGTGAGAGCCCAACAGGTATACTTATACCCTCCAGGGCCCATGCACCAGTAGGGCACTGTGACACCTCACTGGACACCTCTGCAGCCTATCTGGGCCACGTCATCCAGTTCCCTAATGACTCACTGATAGACCCATACCAACTCCACCACCATGTGTTTAGGCCTACAACCATTAATTATGACCATGTACACATAAGGGCCCCAATTCCCTTATAGTCACAATTAACTTACGGGTTGGTCTACCGGTCCCTAGCGTGGACACGCTACCCGAGACCAGTCATGGGCATGACAATCTCTCTCTCTCTCTCTCTCTCTCTCCCCCCTAAACCCTAAACCCAAGCATGCACACCTTAAACCCTAAACTCACACACACACCATGTCTCACACACACACACACAAATCCCCCACACATGCACATGCACACACAAAGTAACTCACACACACACACACATGCACACACAACTCAAACACACACACTCACACAAATCATCACACCCTCACCCACCCACATGCACACACTCTCTCTCTCAAACCCCCACTCACCATCTCTCTCTCACTCACCATAATTCTCTCTCTCTCGTGCTCTCTCTCTCTCGCTCTTTCGCTCTCTCTTTCCGCGTTCTGTTCTGCAGCCCGCGTGCAGGCCTTTTGTTGTTCCTTTTTTTTTAATTATTTTGAAAAAACGCTTCCGGGGCCTGGACGCGTTCTGGGCCCTGGACGCGTCCGTGTCCGGGACGTTGGACGACACGTCTGACCCCGCGTCTGGGGGTCAGACGAATCCCGCGTCCGGCCCGGACCCTCATGTCTGGTTTCAATGGGCAATATCCAGATTTGTACAAATCATAGCATAATTAGACTTCCAACAACACTTGCGACAATATCAATCTCTTGTTGCTCCTTTCGACACTATTCTAGAGATAACTTGAGTCCCATGGATTAGGAACATTGACAAGTTTCCATTCTTGCTGAATCTCTACAATATCTTTTTGATATACTTGCTTTAGTTCAACCAAAGCTTCCTTTTTCCGCTTCATCTATTGTCAATTTTTGTTTTATTGATGCTAAAATCTGTGATTCAACTCATAACTATTGCCCACCTATGTACTTTTTAGCCTTATTTGATATTACTACCTAATTAATTTTAGAGTCTCATGACTTGTCATATTGTTTCATCTCTCTTATTTTGAGGTACAAATGTTTGGGAGACGCCTCTCTCTCTCTATTGTGTGCATTGATCTCTCTCTTTGAATGATGATGTGATGATTGTGAAAGAAATAACGTTTGAAAATTATTGTAGTGGGATATACCAGAACACAAACGAATTCAAAGAAGAACCATCTGACATCTCTGCATTATCATGATGCACATATGTGCTCCATTTACACACATATGCCAAGAAAGTTCATTCAAATATTTTTAAAAATGCCACATAGGCCATGACTTAACAGTGCAATTCACTTTATGAAAGATTTATTTGGTGTTTCCATATATGCATCAAGGTGGAGAATTTACTGATGCACAAGAAGTTCTATTAGTATTTTCAATTCTGCTTTAAGATGTTAACTTGATTGGTTGCTTCCACTGGCGTTCAGGTACTTGGAAAATTTGGCAATCAATGCATTGCATTTGAACATTCTTCCAGACATGTTGGCAAGATGTCTTGCAAGGTTGATGGTGAATTTTGCTTTGGATTTAACATATTTGCTTACTTGGAAGTTTACCCCTTCACGTAAGTATCTTTCTTTCTTGTTATGAGGACAAAAAGAGAGAGTTAGCTATCAATCCAACTTGATCAGAAATACAATTATACTCTTTCAATGGCATGAGAATGTAAACTGTAACATAAGTTGTCTATGGTAAGATGTCAATATAAATTGGCAACTTTGATAAAGTAGTGGCCTTTTTGCAAGTACGTTGTGAAGAAAGACTAAGTGTTGTTCCCTGAGTTGGACATTGTAATTTGTGCAATATTCTAATGAAAGATGAGTCACTCCAATGAAGACCTACCCACAAAAAAGTGGAAATGATACATTGAATAAGTTTTACGGATCAATTTTTATTGTCCTCCATACCAAAGGTTAAAGACATGGCTTGATGTAATGTGGAAGTATGAAAGAAACATTATAGAAACAGAAAGTGATCTTGCAACCTTGCAAACTTGGTACCTAAGGAGGACAATTTATCAAGGATAACACACATTTGAAAGTTTTAGAACTCATTCTGTTGTTTTTCCAACTACTCATTGTCAATTACAGCCACTTGAAGATTTTGCTATGAAGAGAAGTTAACTTGATGAGTTGAGTGATTGTTTTTTGATACATCTCAAAGCACATTATATACTTATACCTAAATTGCATCATATACAAAATCGAAAACAAGGTAGGGCCTTTTGTATGTCATATAAAGAAAGGATCAATGTTTTTTACTATTATTTTGAATGACTTTTGGTGGGGCTTTTTTTATGTTTCTATTTTTAGAATATGAAAAATGTGGTTTAGGGCATGTTGAAAATGACATGGCAGGGCTGATTGTTCTTTATGGGTAAGCTTAGAGATTATAAAATGGAGTATGCAAAACTACATGTAAGTTTCAATCTTGACCTACCATACAATTAAGGAAGCTTTATAAATTGAATTTTGGAAGCTTTATAAATTGAATTTTCTCTAAGTAATGAATGACCACAACCTAAAATCTGCTAAACATTCAAAGGCTTTTCAAACTTCATACCAACTCAATTAATCGAGACTGAACGAGTGCAGAATAAAAGAAATTTTTTTGATCAATCTATCAAAATGATCAAAATTAAACGAGAAGACTACGTGCTTCGATATGATAATAGACACATGTTGACACTTGGCTGTTCGCTCTCTCTGATGGTGGTTGCCATTATATAACTACCACATTGAGAAGCATTCCTCAGCAATTGAAGCATTCTGTTTATTGTAGATTAGTCGTCCAAAGTCTATTCGAGATCGCCATTGAAGCCCTTCTCCAGGGTGCACGGATTGTGGATAGCACCATCATCATATGGCAGCCAAATACTAATGGTCAAATAAGGATACAAATGCATCGACTAATCAACAATGGGAGTTTGATATCAACAGAAAATTGCGATGTATTGCATTCATACAAAAGCATGCTGACCAAAAATTGCGATGTATTGCATTCTCACAAAAGCATGTTGACCAATCTAACTCTATTCTGCATAACGACACTATCATATTACGTATTTGAGAACCTTTGTTGGCTCATGAGTCACTATTTCTATCATTACACCCTTATGTATCTGTAGGGTCTCATGCAATAGATTGCTTCTTGAAACTCACTAGATTGGGACCTTAGGATGGTTTTACATAAGGTTGTGTCTTAGTTGTAGTCCTTATGGTAGCTTCCTAAGGACTTGTAGTGTACTATCAATGTTGTAGCTCACGAGAGGTATACCATTGATTGATTTTATTAATGTTGCATCCTTTTCAGTAGGCTCACTTGGAATACTTTAAAGTAGGGGGATCTCCATCTCTCTCTCTCTCTCTCTCTGTGTCTTGGAGACGTTCCATACGCTCCTACGATTACCACATACTTGACATGTACATTTACTAGTCTTATATGCCTTTTGGCATGGAAAAGACATTATTTCTTTCTCTCTCTCTTTGGGCGCTGGTCGCAATGGTGCAGTCTGCTGACTGCCTGTCACTGTCCCGCTGATCTGGCAGTCCCGCTGGTAGCCCTCGCTGGTTGGGTAGAGCAGTAGGGAGATGGCTTCTTCCCCCCCCCCCCCCCCCCCCACCCAAACGTATTACTGCTTCTGCTGCTCCAACGCATTCTGATGCTCCATCGCATTCTGAGGCTCCATCATTGGCTTCACCATCGCTGCCATCAGATCCACCATCACGGTCTGCCACCTCAATGTTGCTGCCCACGATTGTTGAAGAACCGGTACTACTGTCCACCATCGCCACCATCGATGCAGCACCTGCTCAATGCCATAATGATGCCTCTACGGCTAGTAAGGATGGAGCCTCCACTTCTATTCCAGATGACGTGGTTGATAAAGGGTCAGCATACTCCATGCCCTCCCTCTGCTTGCTCCTTTTTCTTGCTTCCTGAAATCTATACACCAGCCAAATCATTTGAGCAGTACACTCTCTCCTACATCGAGCAGATCAACCAAGAATCCAACTCTCTACGAAAGGAATTGGGACAGCTTCAAGCAACCATTCAATCTATGTCCGCCGAACGAGAAATCATGCTCACCTGGATTACTTCTTTGGAGGCAGCAATAAGCAAACAAGGAGAACCTACAAAAATTCAAGAGTTGGAAGAGAAGATAGAGCACCACAAGGCTGAGACAAAAACGTGGGCTTCTCTTTTCAAGGGGGACGTCAAGGAAGGTACACCCTCCTTCAACTGAGTCATTTCAGCCACCATATCCGAAGAGCGAATGGGAGAGTACAAATCCCTGAATATTAGGGTCCGAGGGGTGGAAGACACCAATGATCCAATGACCGAAGCAAACAGATTTCTTTCAAGTACACTCTCCCACCACTCCGAAGGATTAGATACAACTTGGAGAACCAAGAGAGACCCTTCTACACTCATTGTTCGCTTCACGACTTCGGAAGAAAGATGGGCAACCCTCAAACTGCGGGCCAAGCTTAGAGGTATACTTATATTTATGGACGATGATCTTACTCCCATGCAGGTTGCGGATTGGAAGAAAGCATTCAATGAGGCAAAAGCTTTGGGGAAGAGGGTAATTTATCAGGATGGTAAGGCTCGGTACATTGATCCTCCGAATCCCGATAAATAGGGATTAAGGCCCCCCGGACTAGGTAGCGGTTCGGGGGCTCTTTCTATAGCATTGCGGTTGAGGTTATGGAACTGCAATGGCATTCACTCTTCAGCTACAACAGGGGATTTTAGAGATTTTTGTGCGGAGGGTGATATCTTACTACTCACTGAGACACATGAGAGTCCAGAGAGAGGATTACCGGCTGTTGGGGGTTTTTGTTGGTATTCTGCACATCGGAGGGCGACGAGAGCATTGACATATCGAGGTTCTAGTGGGGTGGCTTGCTTAGTCCGTGACTTCATTCAGCCTTGGGTTGAGTTGGTACATACTAATGAGTGAGCTTGCTATATTTGGATTCGGGTGGGGACCGGACTTTGATGAGCCTGGATTGAGACCTCTTTATGGCCATTTGTTATTTTCCTCCGAATACATCCGTTTTCACATCACATGAGGAGTCACCTTACAAGGATATTTCTTTCGACATTATCAGATACGAGGAGTGGGGTTATATTCTTTTAGCTGACTACTTTAATGCCAGGATTGAGTCAAGGCAGACAGAGTTCCGTAGAGCAGAGGATGATCCACAACGGATACATGCTTTAGAGTGGGATGATCTTGGTCTCCGACGATGATCAGTAGATGCAGAGGGTCCAGTTACTGCTTATGGAGAGCAGATGCTTCAGTTGGGCGAGGCACATGGTTTCATGAAATTGCCGTCTCTCCTCCCCTCCATTTCATCCTTCTTGGTTCACCGCACCACCCTATCTGACCATTCATACCTCTCTCTCTCTATTGGCCTTTTTCACACACATACACTAGTATGTTAACCCCTATCGGGAAGAACGTATATCTTTATAACCCTCAAAACACTCCTCTGTACAGGGAAGCCTTATCTGACCTGCTGACTCATTTCCCCTATGAACATACTTTAGCGGGCCAACCTCTTTTTCTTGTCTAGACCATGCATACCGCTGCATACCTTGCTTTCCCATCCACACGGCCCAAGCACTTACGACATTGCCGGCCACATAACCCCTGGTATGACCACGAATGTAACCAACTTCACTTAACTTAGTTTATGCATGTTGCCACCTTCCCCATCTGGTAAAAGACTCATCTCGTGTATATTGTAGAACCACCCGAAAAAAGAAAGTTACATACGAAACCTGCCAGGGAAAGAAGATGATGGACCTTCTCTTTAGCTCTTCGTCGAGATCATTTTGGCAAAAATTCCTTCCACCCCGGATCACAGAGTACTATTGGGGTTAAGTAGCGATGTCCACTTTCACCTACACTCTTTGGTTTATATATAGATGAGCTTGAGCAGATTATACAAAGATATGGAGGAGAGGGATGTACACTGGGTGACCTCGTTATTGCTATCCTATTATATGCTGACGATATGGTTTTGCTTTCGAGGACGAGGGAAGGCCTGCAGCGGCATCTGGATGCGCTTCACTCCTTTTGTATACAGTGGGGACTATTAGTGAAAGTGGCCAAGACCAAAGTTATGGTGTTTTACACCTCCAGATATGATGTGGCAGGAGCTTCTATGGGATGGACATCCACTTGAGGTAGTTGACTCCTACACATACCTGGGCGTGGTATTTTCTGGCCCCACTTTCAGCATGCGACAGGCGGCAGTTTCCCGGTTATGAAAGGGCTATGCATCATTGGTAGATTTGGAGAGACTATGTTTTGGCTCACACATTAGGGATGCGACTAGTAAGTGCAGACTCTTTGACACTATGGTAGTCCCCTCAGCCCTGTATGCATCAGAGACATGGAGTACTGGCCTGACGGCCACCGAGTGGGCACGCATCTCATGACTTCAGATTCATATGCTATCTCAGATGATACAGGCTAAGCCCTCTGTACCACATCATATTATACTGGCGGAGTTCGCTGTCCCCCCTCTTCAGGTAGAGGCATTGTTCCATATTGTCACATTCATACAATGACTGGGGGATCTTAAGGGTGGAGGCACACACTATGCTGCAGCGGCTTTGTCATCATCCCAGCACTTACATTCTGAGGCACACCTTCTGTGGTATTCCCAAGCCTGTCGTCTCCTCTTGACATTGGGTATTTATATTACTGATCTACCAGCTGGTACTCATCAGTATGTTTGAGGCCACCTGTATAGGGCATATCTTCAGAGCACTTGGCAGGGTTCGTCTGGGGTGAAGACTGAGTTTTATCGGGCACATTTTCTATCTTGGGATCCCATTGGGTATCCTATAGTACCCGGATATCTAGTGACGAGTATCTCACATAGACTGCGGACAGTGTGTTTTCAATAGTTGATGTTGTCGGTAGAGAAGTTGAAATTGTTTTTCTTGGCCATGTAGTTTCTTACATATGTAGCTGGGCATGCTTATTGACGATAAGATTCACATAGCTTCTAGTGCCACTTATCAATGACAAGAGAGCAAGTTTTTCAGGAATCATGGTAAATTGGTAACTAGCAAACCTATGTCAGGCAAGGAATCTGAGCCCTCTTGCCAAGGTTTAACAAGGAGGTGGCAGAACTACTTTCTTTCACCTTGGTTCTGTGAATGGATAAATTGCTTTTAACTCTGTCTGATTATCTTTGTAAATTTGTGTTTCTTTGTTTGCTTTATATTGAGGTTTGAGCAAGCTTAAGATATGAAATTGAAGTTTTTTTCCCAATGAGGAACTGGGGACTTCATTTGTTTGGCTTTGCTCTTTAGTGCTGGCCTTTATCTTGACTAAGTCTGCCCTTCACCTCCAAAGTGATAGAAACTCAGTACCTTGGTTGTACAAATGTATGAAAGCTAATGTGGGCATATGTTTGTGCATGTGACCTGCACCTACTCTATAGTGCTTATGACGTGAGTATGGATGTTGTGGCATTTGGTCCATCCCATGCGCAATGAAGTTACGGTTTAAGATTTTGTGGGTGGACTCCATAGGGTTGAGGATCGCATGTCTCCTTTGTTGTGTCATGTATTATCCTACACATAACATCTATGCATATACACAGTGCTGTCTGCCCCAGTGTAATGCAATTCATATGTATTTTATGTCAATCTCTTGCTACTGATGTAAGGCATAGAGAACAAAATATGAGTTCCTTCATTGGCTTGTAAATCCTGGCAGCATTTTGGTTGTGATTGAGAATGTGCACTCATAAATTAATGTAAGTGAGCATTTTAATACTTACAGTAGGGGATTTGTGACATTGTTTTTGGTGATTTGATACATGGATTCTATTCCATTTACAGCTGTCAATCAGGATGAACCAGAAAACTTAGCAGCTTTTTTACACCAACATGCAAGCCATTAATTTCATCTTTGTAGAAAATTGCAGGGTACGTCGATGAGATGGTGGGACTTGCAGACGGTGCAAATGTCAACTATCGAGATGTGGTTCGAATTCAAATGTTTCCGGAATTGAGCAAGGCTTCCTGCTCTATGCTAGGTTCATGGGGTTCAGCTACTTTTGACACAAGCAAAGCAGGTAGTGTCTCATTGAAATTTTTTATATTCACATCGAAGATGTACTGCATGGTAAGGTTAGTAGCGAGAATGTCCTTTTCCCTTATCGATTAATGGGCCTCAATACTCAAAGATGTTTTACTGATGACAACTTTTATTATTTTATTAGACTTCCGTATGTCATCTATTAATGCTAAAAAGGCATGTTAATTTTCTGTATCTCACGTATACCAATTTTGTGCAGGTCATGTATTATACATCTACGGAGTGTTGAAATTATTTAGGACCACAAATTGTTCTGAATTCTATCTCAGCTTTGATGAATTTGCCTTTTCACAGCCCACTGATGATATTTTTTGGAATTTTCTGCCAGGATCTTTATATCAATTACGAGCATTGGACTGGGATATGACGTCACCAATCATAGGTTTTCATACAATCATATTCTTTCATCCTGCGGATGGGAATCAATTTGCTATTTTTACATGGTCTGGATTCATTGGATGTGTTACAGGTTATTCAGGGATGCTTGGAGTATCTGAAAAGGTCTTAAGAGTCACTGCTTTTGAAATTTTTTAAGTTTTGTTTTGCTTTGGTCTATCTAATGCTTTTGAAAGGGTTTTAAATTCATTATAATGTAATTTTGTTTGGCAAGCACTGCCTTTCCCTCCATGCAAGCTTGGTCGAAGTTGTTGTCAGAAAGTAATAATATTCTAAAAACTTAGGAATGCAGCTTTTTTTTAAAGTTGGTTCAAGTTTGGATTTGAAACTACACCGTCAATTGCTAAAACAATGTCATCTTTCAAGTTTTCTCTATTCAAATCTCCTCACAGTTGCTGATACTGTGCAGTAGTTTGCTTGAAAAGGGTCTCAATTTCACTTGGAACTTGCATGGTTGATTGTTCTGGGCAATTTTTACACGAAAATCCTAAAATGTAGCAGCTGTTTAAATAGAGTATAATTTTGATGGAAAGAAAGACATGTAATCGAGCAGACACGAGACAGAAAGCATGCAATGATGTAGCAGTATTATGCTTCTTGGATATAGGAATGACTAACTTAATTCTTTCTTTGAGCTCATACAATGATAGCACAATGGAGCTTTGTAACAGATGATAGATTCTCTATCAAGCCAGATGTTGAAGGTGTAGGGGCTCTTCATCTTCATCCTACACATAGCAGAATAAAAAAAGTTGTGTAGGATGACTTCTTTGTATTATATATACAATCAACATTAGTATCTTACCAAGCCAAGGATCTTAAGTCAAGTGGGTGAGCCCTATGTTATCCATTCAAGTTGCTGTGGTAGAGAAGCTCATCAAGGATGCAAGGATGAAATGTTACCTTGGTTTGCACCTATATCAATAATGTGGTGCTTTCTCTAAAGAGCTGATCTTGGCAATTGTTGCTTCCTGTTATTGACATAGATTGAATGGTTGTCTGCAGCTGTATCATTTCCTTTTTCAAGGTACAAGATACCATTGGTAGCTGCTCAAGGTAGGTAAAAATATACTGTTCAAAGGTTTTCTTAGGATAATAGATATCAAGGAGAGGTAGGATAGGATCAGATGAGAGAGAGAAAGAAAGACAGTCGGTAGCCCTGGTCATGAAGTGTGAGGAGGCAAGATCTCGTGTCTGCATATGGTAGATCCTGAACTCTCTGAACATATGCGATGAGCTGGAATGCTGCAGCTATCTGAATGGGTGGAACGGCAAACTCTGCAAGAAGAATCTCATGCGGAACCGAGGACTTCGCCCGAATCATACGAGCTAGCATGGTGGTCTGTATTCGTGAAATGCTGGCCCAGTGTGATGATGGAAGACCTGTACACCATGTCTCTGCTGCATACAATGCTGTGGGAGTGACAATAGTGTCAAAAAGTCGGCACTTACTGCAAGCATCTCTGATGGACTTCTTGAAGCAGAACCGCTCAAGCTGAACAAGGGAGGAATGCCCCTTCCCAAGTCGAGTGGTGGCTGCTTGTCGCATGCTGAAAGTAGGACTAGAAAAGTGTATCCCCAAATATGTATACGAGGAAACTACTTTTAAGGCTCGTCCATCAAGAGAGAGAGAGAGAGAGAGAGAGAGAGAGAGAGAGAGAGAGAGAGAGAGAGTAAAAAGATTTCACATAGTCCCTCTTGACAAGTCAAGGTCAAACCCTTTGAACCCTTTAATTTATAGCATAACAGGTAAAAACAAAGCTGTATAAAGTTTTATAGTATAGAGTACCATAAAGCGAAACAAGTTTTAGGACACTCAGCTGTTACCTGCCACCATCCCACAAAACACAACCACACGAGTTAGTTACGTGAGGAAGATAGGTGTCATAGTTGAGCGTCAGTTGTTATCCATGTCTGAACAAGATTCACTACCTTAACAACTTGATTGCAAATACAAAGAATACGTCCAATCTTCCTTATCATAAATTTCAAATTTAGCAATACATTCTGCCCTACAATGAAACCGTATAAGGGAAGATGCCATATTGATCAGTATTAGGGCAAACCGGATCTATTAAGTTCACATTAACATTTTACACATAAGAAGCTATCATGCATAACATAGAGTATAAAGAGCCTTGACACTTGCATCAGTGCTAGGTACTAGGGCAGATCCGTGCCATACTAGCCCCAAGGACATCCTATGAAGACCGTCAGGAGTTCAAGCACCTTATGGGTTGGGCAAACCCGTCAAAGTCAAATCATAAACAAGTACATAGCTACCTATAGCAGCCGCTTAAAGTTTTATACATCCTTACTTTGTTATTAGCATCGTGATTTAATCGTAATCACACTAAGGCATAAAACGTGAATCCTCAAGAACATGTCTTTGAAAGTAATCAACCTTAGCGTATCTTATCGTTTCTCATGTGTAAATGAACCACATTGCACTATGTGTCAATCATAATTGCAAAAACTCTAAACAAGGTTTGGAGGACAATTCATACCGTTGTTAGCTCATATAGCTTCATACCTAGATGCAAGGTGAAGCCATCTCCTGAGAGCTGTCCATCTCCAAATGATTTTAAGTGAAAACACCCTCCTTACGTACCAAAGATTCCAATACGACAATGACGAGTAAGTGATAGTGCAATGTCTTTACTGTCTTATTTCAAGTATAAGGTTTAGGTCAATCAAGTTATACTAATGCACGATCTTACGTTTCTAACACACGGTTACATTCACCTCATTAGTCATAGAGTCATTCCATATTAGTTCTTTGTTTGCATTTCAACAAACCCTAAACAACATCATCTCTTTCGTTCCTCTGATGTTCAAAGGAACTTAACAATTTCCATGTTCGATAGAAACACCTTAAGTAATCGTCAATTTCAACCATTAGAAACCGTATGAATGTGTAAGCACATAAGTTCGAGGCAACACACAGCTGTAGGCACTTCAATAAGTTCTAAACCAATTCACAATTCCCATCACAAATGTGAGCCAATTTCCTCAAGCATAACTAGCAAGCTCAAGACTTTCATGTAAAACCGATTAAACCAAAGACATGACTGAAATCTTACCTTATTTCGTAACACTTCCCCTCACGAATACTCTTCCAAATGCATTCACAAGTCTCCCCTCGTCCAATCCAAATTAGGTCGCAGTAGAGAGAGAGAGAGAGAGAGAGAGAGAGAGAGAGAGAGAGAGAGAGAGAGAGAGAGAGAGAGAGAGAAGAGTGAAAGTTAGGGTTGTGCCATTTCCTTATTTATAGAAGCCAGAGAACACTTAGGTGCATTGAGTGCAAGTAAATGTTCACTGTTAGATTGAATCCCTATATTGTGCACTCATCTTAGCCATTCAAGGAATTCAAGTTTCCCACCATTTTTAAAAAAAAACTTTTTTTGGGGGGGTGATCCAACTTAGTGTAGCAAAGTAAGGCAATTACATTAACTTGGTTCCAAAGGGACAAAAACTTCCGACAATTGCTCGTAGAACAATTAAAGTCGAATGTGCATACAATAGAGTCCGAGAGAGAGAGAGAGAGAGAGAGAGAGAGAGAGAGAGAGAGAGAGAGAGAGAGAGAGAGAGAGAGAGAGTTGGAGTTTGTCTTGAGCTTGTTGCAATCATGCAGGTGTGGTTGGAATCTGGTCAAGTTTACAGTCGAGTGGGAATGCCTTGGCATTTTGTCTTACGTGATGTACTACAGTTTACTAAAAACATTCAAACCACCAAGCTCTTTCTAGAAAGTGTGAAGAGAACATGTCCACTCTTTGTGGGTATAGGCTCCTCATTGCAAAACAAATTTGTTCTCCTGAGCTACTCCTTAGATGCAGTTGAACTATATGATGATAGTAACTTTACATTGGTAAGTTGCTACAATCAGTTTTTGCTTTTATCTTGAGCGCAAAATTACTTTTTTAAGGAGTCAAATGTAATGTCCATGTTTTCCATGTGAAATTTCATAGAGCTAACAATATTCTTGTATTTACGTGGGCCTTGGCCTATTAGAAGTTTGTTTTCACCTTTCTAAGTTAAGATATAACTTTGCAGATTCACAAAAGTACTTAAATCTCGTCCTAGCTGTGCAGTCTAGAAGTCAAAGGGCTTTGATTAGATTAACTAGGAAACTCTTACCCAAGATGTTGTTTGTAACCATAGATGCACCGCTATTCTGAATCATGATTCAGAAACGGGTTTCGGGATTTTCCCAGAATCGCACAGAATCGTTTTTTTTTTTTTTTTTGAAATGTTTTTAGGCATTATGGGTATCAGATGAAAGCTCTGATTGAGACCATTATGACTGTGTAGTTTGCCGACTGTTTTGGGTGCGAAACACCAAAAAGTGCGTTTTCACCCAAACCCCCCATCGGGGGGCGGTAGCCCCCCGGACCCCCTGTTTCCCGGGGGACTACCGCCCCCCGAATCCCCTAGAGCTTCCTGCTATATAGACACTGTAGATAAAAATGCTACCACCCCCCCGTAGATAAAAATGGGGTCCAAATGCGCGCTGAGAAGGGCCCAGTATTTATGCCCCCAACTGTATGCACATTGCACTCACATCTCCAATGAAACGATTGCAAAAGTGATCATCATCCATACAGTTGATAGCCCAAACTATAGCATTAACATTTACTGAAAACCAGAGCAAATGACAACCAAATAGCTACTGAAAATAAGATCTGTTTGTGCCTCATCTACTGCACTTCTGAGAGGCAAAACACTGGTTTGACCATTGATCCCCTAAAAAAATTTCAGCCATAAGCTATTTTTCCAATTTTTTTTTTTTTTTTTGTTTTGCGATTCGCGATTCGGTGCATCTATGTTTGTAACATGTGAAGTTTTCCTTAAAAGTGTCTGTAACATTCTTTCTTCTTGTTAATTGCAATTTATTTGCATGGCATGTGTATTTTTTCGATCGGTAGTTTTATTTTGTGTTCATGGCTATCGAGGTTTTTAGAAGGTTGTGAGGCTTACAAGCTTTTGTCCTACAAAAGGTTTGTCTTGCCTTTATGAGTTGGCATGCATTTCCTAGATTTTGTGATGTGCATGTTCTGTTGGGAAGGGTAGTTATAATATATAATTGAATAAACTTTTTCCACCTTTTATAGAGAAGACACTTTATAAACGTAAATACATATGTGATTGCTGATTTACGATTTGGACAAAGAAAGTTCCATGAAGTAGCTTGTAATTTATCCTCAGAGATCATATTTTTAGGACCTACAAAGAAAATCTTTTTTTTGGCTCAGCTTCAACTCTCCTCTAGATCCCATTTCCCTTTACTATTTGTAAGTAGGGTTGTACCTTATAGCATCAACTTTTTGCTGATTTGGATGTTATTAGAGTCATCTTATTAGTTTCCATGAAATTTTTTGTTTTGGATTTTTTTTCAACATTGAATAATTGTAAGCATAATCATGCCATATATATAGAGTGTCCCTTCGTGGTCTTCTTAAGCAATGACCTACTAGTAAATGGAAGCAAGTGTTTGGAATGGCATAAGGAGGTATTGAAAAATGCTGACATCTTGGAACTATTAAAAAATACTTTGAAACATTCTAAAAAGCTTTGGCATATTGTTGAACTTGAAGCAGTGACTTCGTAGGGAGCATTTTTAGCTCAAATTTTCAACTTTGTTGGCCGGTTACGTGTTGCTATATTTTATTTCAACCGCATGTTAGTGTATTAAGGGTCTATCATATCTTTTGAACCTTTTTTTGTTGACAGGTGACACTAGAAAAGCCCAAGCATCAACCTCCAGGAGTTGTATTCATAGACAAATATGTGCAGCCATCAAATGATCCATGCATGGAGGATTTGGTAAACAATTCTTATGGCGTATTGAATGGCACATCCTTGTTAAAAATGGTCTCCGTTCTCCGAAGTGGCGATATGCATATTGCCATATATGATTTCTCTGCAAATTTGGTGTATTTCAGCTGGGCTGTCATGAATCAGACAATGAAAACCATTCAACTTGCTTACAAGAGGTACACTTTTTTAAATAAACTTGTTGATATTGCTCCTAAGAAGTTTTACATGGTGTATGTGTGCTTAGAGAGAGAAGGGAGTAGTTCTGTTGATATCTATGAACGACCAAAAGTCATACAAGAAGACGAGGTAAAATATATCCATGCAAGAGAAAAAGAAAGAAAGAAAGAAGAAGCTTTATCAATTGTAAGATGGAAAAGTACATGTCAAGTAGTTGGTATCAGTCTGAGCGTATGAAACATCTTCGAAACAATAAAGAAAAAGTACATGTAGATTTACTACTAAAGAATCTAGACTGAATGAGATATGAATTGTGAAAACGTGTGTTGCTATAAATAATAACATAATGGCATAATGGTTTAATGCCATCATCATGGCTTGTTGAAACTAAGGATGGATGTAATATGAGCTGCTATAGGAGGTAGTTTTGGGATGTGTTGCTGACGTCATCTAGGAGGTCGTCTATGAGATGTGTCTCCTCATGGTAGGACAGATTGCTTTGTCAACACTGTGACTCTAACTAATATGTTGTCTTTGATCTCTGTGTATATGGATATTTTTATCATGACTATCATCATCATCACAGTCATCATCATCGACTGATCTCTGGATTGTCCATGGTCTTCTCCTAGAGAAGAAGGATGTGCTAGCTATGGAACTGGACGACTTTGTTGATCTATCCAACATGGGTCCTGTTGCAGTAAGAACATTTTCTGTACCATAAGTGCCACACATTGTAGATCCTCATATGCTACAAGTGAGTGCAATATATCAAGCGTGTCTCAGAATAAGGACCATAGATAATTTGCAAATTCCCGTCTCTCTTGAAATACCTTGGAACCGTCCAATCTCAATTGCAAGCTGGTGTGAGGAAATACGACGCTGACCTAATACGAACCTTAATAATCTTGAAGCCAAATAACATGGTAATACCAAGGACCCTTCTGCATCCAATTCCAAAAAGTGAGTTTGATAGATGGCCCTGCCATGTTTGGTCAAGATATGCTCTATATCTAAATCGCCTGATATATTTTGGCAAGTACCCGAAGGGAGAACTGTGATAGAAATGCTAAATTTGTCGAGGAGGTGGGATTCCTTAGAAAACCATGACAAATGACGGCCATGATTATGAAGATGCTAGGAGAGGGGAGTGTTGCATGTCTGTACACTGGATAGAGGTGATAAGCAAAAAGATGGCATCAAGTTGTATAAGTGGAATTGCAAACTTAGTCTCCATTGGTGACCGTCAAAGATGAGCTCCTGTCACCGCATGGAAGCCCTACATATGTTGAAAATCATAACCTTGGTCTTTGCAATGTTCACTCCCAAATCCCTTCTAACATAAAAAGCATGGAGAATATCCACTTGTCTCTATACAACCTCTCTAGTCGAAGAGCTTGGAACCGCATCATCTACATAGAGAAGAATGGCAATCAATAGGTCGCCCAGTTTGCAACCTGTACCACCACACTGCTTGACAATCCTCCACTTTCACAACACCTCACAAGCTAGAATAAGATCCTTACCATTCTCATCGTTATTCCATCTTCTATGGAATATTTAAGATAAGTGTGAACCAAGGTAGAAGAGCTCTCCTCTTGAGACTTTGCATGGGTCATGACTAACCTCTTGTTCCACTTTCTTACAGTGAGGATATTCTTGCAGAGCCTTTCTTATCTCAGACAACAAGTCATTTTCAATGACTATAAACAACATTTGATACAATACATGAGATATTACATCAACCACACGGTTTTCAACACCTTTTTTGTATTGAATCTCCATTAGAAATTATTGCATGAGCTCGAACCATCTGGCTTGTTGGCCTCTAAGGTTTGGCTGCTTACAAAAGTCTCTCAAGGTATCATGATCAGTGAATATCTCAAATTCCGATCCATACAAATAATGCCTCCATGCCTTTAATACATGAACTATGGCATACAACTCCTTTTCATGAGTTGCAGGGTTGAGCTTCTTGTTCTCAAAGGCCATAGGCCAACCCTCTTGCATCAAAACCACTCCCACAACAATGTCACTCACATCCATATCTGTAACATGGGGCTTTTGAGGGTCTACAATCTTTAGAGTGACGCACTCAACAATAGCTTGCTCTAATTGATGAAAGCTTGCTTGTTGCAGTTCAGTCCACTTACCAAATCTATTTTTTTGAGTCAAATCAATCAAAGGTGCTTCAATATAGGAGTATCTCTTAACATATTTTCTATAAAATTATGCCAATCCAAGAAAAGAATAGAGTGTTGTAAAATCAGTTGGCACATGCCACACAACAATCAGAGGAACCTTTTTAGGATCTGGCCTAACTCCATCAGCAGACACTATATGACCAAGATACTCTATTTCCTTTCACCTAAATTGTAAGTCAAAATGTCATCAATTGAGTTTACGACAAATTTACACATATACAGTCTGAGCACATCATTCATCATCATTTTTGTGGGAGAATGGAATCTATAGAGTAAGTAATATTATAGGTGTCACAAAAAGTAGGGGAATTAAATCTTTATATGGTTTCTAGCTATTTGTAAGTGGAGTTGCAAATCCCCTTTGAGAATGGAGTAGCTATTGTGTGATGATGGTATAATTAGGGAAAGAAAAGAGAGTTTCAAAAGGTTTCCAATGCCGCTCTAGACAAGATGTACCTTAAAACCTTGGATATGAAAAGAAGAAAAGGAGTAAAGAGCATGAAAGTGTTTCTACTGTAAGTCAAACAAGTAATTTGTGTGTATTTAAGGCCATAACTAAAGTGAAAAATATGGAGAATTTTTTTGTTGGAAGTATTATTCCTTGTTGACGTTGAAACGAAAAGTTTGATCGTGAGTGATATGACAAAGGATGATGTGTGTCAGTCAAATGAGTCAAGCCTTTAAATAGAGACATGTTTGAGTCATTAGAGGGGTTGCAAGGAAACATGAACGACGCTAGAATGCTTGGACCCACAATATAGGAATGTTTTGGGGTGGTGGGAATCAGGGGATATGTTCAAGGGTGTTGGTGTTATGTACCATAACAATACGACTCAAGGTGACGACCTTGGTAAGAGGCAAAACGTTGGTCCAAGGATGTTGACGTTTTTAGCGTTGCATGTCAACATGTCGGGATGATTTGTGTCATACATCTAAGACATGGGTTGTGTTTGAGGTGGGACTCACATGTACTATGTATATAGAGGTCAAAGCCCATTTTCATTCATTCAATCTACTTGGTAGTTGGTAGATGGTACATATATGCACTTAGCCAAGATATATCTCTAGTCATTAGAGGATGCCAGTGAGAATGGAGGGAATGGGCTAGTCGTATGGGGTGTTGATTATCTGGAGGCTTGATCAGACATAATTTGTTGTTGATAGCTCCGATTCGTGGGTGAGTCGATGCACTCTACAAATGGGTGGTAAGTGAGCATTTGTCACTTGACAATGTGTGCTTATCTTACAAAGATCGCCCTATTAGTATCCTTACAATGGATAGAACATGATGCCATCATGTCAAAGTTTCATGCCTCGATTTGAAATGGAGATTCAAATTAGCTTACTCGTCTAATTCGAATTTGCTAGCTTAGGTTTCAATTGGTAGTTTGAGCATTTTAAGAGATTTTGAGGTTTTTGGTTGTTTGGATTCTGGTATAGCCAAAAACAAGTGTAGATTCAGAGTTTAGGATGCCATTTATACTCTAGTCTCTAACTAATAATAATGTTCATATTGTGGATTCCCAATGTTGATGTAAGACAAACTCGAAACATTCTAGTGATAAATCAAAATAGTATAGTCAAATACACAATGCTACATGTAAGTTTTTAACATGCACAAGTGGCAAAATACAATGCACATCAAAATTTAAGTTTGAAATCTGAACGGTGAAACTGTGGTATCAACAATGATCAATCATAGTACTGAATACAAACACACAATGCACATCTCTCTCTCTCTCTCTCTCTCTCTCTCTCTCTCTCTCTCTCTCTCTCTCTCTCTCTCTCTCTCTCGCTTCAAACAATGAAATGGCCTGAATCATGCCTTAGGCCTTAGGCTTGATCTGGGCCTTCCTTTTCCTAGTCAGCCACAAATCAATTTGGGCCTTTTTTTTCTCTGTCGGCTGATTCAAACAAAGTCCTGATTTTGAGGCCCTATTCAAGCCTTTTTCTTCCTAGTTGATTGATTTGAATATAATCTTGTTTGAATTGTCGTCCTATATATCAATTTTTAGAGCAAACATTCATGCAACTAGTTTCTTCTTAATCATTATTGTCAACTGACATTTGAGTTCAAAAATTTGTGGAAGAGTATTCTTTCTACTTACTAAAACCTGGATATTATATGGCAAATAATAATTTGTCAACAGAGTTGGATGCTTTTGGTGGTGCGTGTGTCATTTTAGTGAAACTTACATTTGACATTTGCAGTAGTCTCTAATGTTTTTTGATGAAAAACATCTATAATTTCCAATGTACTACATGTTTAGAAAGATTTAAATTGCAATTTTTTGTATTCTATTGCCAATAAGCGACTTATTGTTGCAGGCCTTTTTTAAAGATCGATATGGGCTCATTGTTACAATCAAATGCAAGGACATGATGTTGTGCCTTTGAAATGATTTCTTGAAGGATGGAATTTTTGTAACATGACGACATTTTTCTTTCCATGTATTCATGACATCATAGTTGAACTAACCAGCAATGTATTGTCAATTTCTTTTTTAAGCTCAAATGTGAGCATGTTAGTTTGATTCATTGACTTCAAGTGAGCATGTTATTTTACAAGTACTCCCTTTAAGAATCATGTAACTACTTCTATAGGATACTTCTCATCAATGGTGTTGTTGATATTCATCTCAATTGAAAACATCATTGTGCTTTCTAGAACTTTTTGATAATAATCACCAAGATGGAATGGTAAGATGTACAGTCATCAGTCTCAATAAATCATTGCACTACAAAATTGTGCAATATGCATCTTGGTTTCCAAGGGGGGCTCGAATGTGGGGCCAAAGAAACTTTGGATGCCAAGCTAACCAATTGAGCCAACCTCAATGGATCAAATCCATCCATTATGATAAATTTCATAGTTTGAAATTCCAATTTGTTTTACATGCAAAGGTCTTGACGTAAACTTAGCAATATTAGATGAGTTATGGAACATTGTGTCCATAGATTGCACGAATTATAGGGCCTATATTCATTTGTTGGCCATAAGCATAAAAGCCTTTTGGGCCCATATTCATTTGTTGGCCATAAGCATAAAAGCCTTTTTTATGCATTCATATTTAGAAATAGCGAAGGGCTCAATGACTACTATTTGGTACCGGAGTGGAGTGCTTTTGGAAGAGCACACTATGTTCTATCTTGTGAACCTATTTTGGATAACCTTAGGATAACTGTTTAGGAGCGTCTATCTTGGGTTCCTATTGGGTATAAGTAGGGCCTAGAGGCCTATGATTAGGTTCATAACTAGAATTACTTGTAAATAGCTAGTAAGATTGTTGTCGTGCATGATATTCATTTTAAATAACCAACAAAATTGCTATTTGCTCTTTCAATTTATATGTTTTGAATGAGTAATTTGTTGCGATTTAAGTTTTTAACATTTGACAGTTTCATGCGGTTCACAAGATTTATTATGGAGAAACACATCTCCGTAATTACGTTTTACTAGCCTAGAAATATTCTTGTTCAACGAACCTATGACTCATGTTATATTTGGTGAAGAGTAGCTATGTTTACTCTATCATTTTTCCATGTCTTGTATTCCATGCACTCAATACAAAGAAATTGTACACACTAATACAATAAAAAATGTTAAAGCGAAAGATTATTTTTCAATATGCCTAACCTTGTTGCGTGTATGATTTTGTCCACTTATATTTCATGTAGTTAATACAAACAAGTCATACAAACTAATAGAGTAAGCAATGTCAAGAGTATTCATGATTTTCTTGATGTTGTTCATATGTGGGAATGGCCTTGGTGGAAATCTATCTGTTAAAATGTTTTAATATAATGAAGTAGAATCTTCAAAATTATATACAACACATGAAAAATTCAACTTATGTATTTAATACTTAACGAGTTTGCCATTTCTTTGCTAGCATGAATGCATCCATCTATACACCCATTGTAATCAATTAATTAGTGGTATCATCTTGTAATTAATTTAAGATGACTAGTGATCATGCTTTCACTTAATTTGTTGATGTCCACTTTTCCATGGTTAAAAGTATTTTGAATAGTTTGTATAATACCTCACACAATGGGTAAAACATCTTTTGAAATGTTGATATGTCATTTTTAGTTTCTACCCTTTTTAATATGGCAAACAACCTTAAGAATAAGGTCGTCTTGATCGAAAGGCTCTTTGTGCTAAATGCCAAAATAGGGTTTTCCTTTACAAGTGAACTAATTTCTTAGTGAAACTTTCTGTTTGAAAGCCAATATGAACTTTGATGTTTATATCTTTCAAAATTTCCAAGTCATTTACCTTTAAAGTCTATTTTTTTGAAAAAAGTTTTAAGTACCTAGCCACTTATAAACCCTTCGCATTATAGCTTTTCATATATTTCAAAATAGCTTCTTAATGACTTGTCATGACTTTCAAACATAGAACCTCGACCTTTAAGAAGTTTTTTTTTTCACTTCTACTATTCCATGCATGATGAATTGAGATTCATTTCTTTGGTCTTTTGATTTTTTTCTACATTTGCTCTTTTTTGGATTTTAAAATTTGTTTGGGTTGTCTGCACTTTGATTCCACCTTAAGTGTGGCTATCACATGTTGGCTTGCATTACACATTGGCTTGCAAAATCGAGATTTTGTATGATTTTCATGAACAATGTTTCCACAAAATGAATTAAGGTTAGCTGATTTTGCAAAAGAGTGCAACAAAGTCAAGTTAAGTTCATAGTTTGGAAATGATGTTCCACCACATGAGGTTTACATGGTTCAGATTAAAATGTAATTGCCGCCAATGCCACCACCATGTCAGTGTCTATATAAAAAAAACGTCCTCTCTAAATTTGTTGAAGGTATCAAAATTTCAAATGATATTGTGCAAGAGTATAGGCAAGAGCAGTGCTTGGAAAAATCGGCAAAGTATAGGAATGGAACTGGCAAACTTTCAAACCGATATCATAAAATGTTTAATGGGGCACAATATCACACATGAATGTATTATTCCAAGAATTGGAAGAATAATAAATATGTAATGCATGATTATTATTTATAGATACTTATAAAAGCACATTACACTTTGTAAGCTGTGCTTACTATTATTAAAAAGTCTTGATCATGTACTTATCATTAACTAAATTATTAAACTTACTATTTTTAACAAATCATGGATTATTTTTAAAAAAATAAAAAAAATAAAATCATTAGGTTATCACGGCGGGGAAGCCTCGAGCGGGGGGCCTTCCCTATATATATATATATATATATATATATATATACCTTTTCATAAGTTAAAAGTATTTAAAAAAAAAACTTAGAATTTCTATAAAATGCAGGTTTCCTTGAGATAACTCAAAAGAGGTTTCCAAGAGCACTAGGTAAGAGAGGTACAGATAAAAACAAATTTTTGGGCATTAAATAAGCAAGGGTAGCACCTTGTAGGTGCCATGTCACATGGCACAGGGACCAAGAGAGAGAAGCACACTGGATGATGATGATGATGATTATTCATCATTAACTATTTGCAAGCAGGGCAAGAAGTGAGGAGGACGAGGTCTTCTTGCGCTCTCTCTCTCTATACACACACACACACACACACTCTGCACACTCTCTCCGAGAGAGATCCAAAAAAGCAAAAAGCGGCTTCATCCTTCGTCAACGCGAATGATATCTACTTTTGTTCCCTGCGTGTTTGTTATCATAGCTGCTTTTGAGATCTCGCCATGGCACAACAGTAACACATCTCATTCGTTGGCTTAGGTGAAGGATTGCGAGCTATGGCTGCGACAGAGCTGATTGATGAGGGTGATTCTCGTGATTGAGGTATAGTGAGTGGGCAGTTGGAGGGGTCAAAATAAATATCTCTAGGTATCCAGTAGTCATGTCCACATCTGCTATTCAATCGCCGAACGTGAAGCGGGAGTTGGACGATGAGTATTTGCAGGTGAATATAGATACGAGGATAATGCTCGTGCACATCTTGGCATTGCTGTCAGCTTGAGGATGTGAAATGAATGGTAGCTGTTCTATATTTTGTGATGGATTTGACTGATTATCAGGCGCTCAATGTTTGAGCCTGTTTTGGATTCAATGGCAGAATCAAGCTAAGGAATGGTTGGAGGCTGTTGTGGGGGCCAGATTTGAAGATCAGGGGCTTGCAGACGCACTTGCTGATGGAGACATTTTGTGAGTTTTGTCTATTAAAATGTGAGCATATAGAACATGTCGGCGATTCTGATACTTTGCCTAAACAATGCATGAAGGCTGCGCTAAAAGTTGCATTCGTATATTTTTTCCAAAAATGATCTCGTCTTTACATCAGTTTCAATGATGATGCTACTCTAATATGTATCCAGTCTAGATTCAGAAGGGCAGAAAGGTTCACGTTTAAAGTCGCAAAAGAGAAATTTAACTCAAACGATGAAATGGTCTCGGAATCTTTTAGGATTAAGTAGGAAGTCCTTGTAAGCTGTGGTTTAACCTACATCAATAGTTTTTGAATCCATGAAATTGTTGCGGTTTTCAAAAACAGCTGTGGTCAAATCTAGATTCAGCCCGTTCGCATTCGTTTTCCATCTTAATGCGATGCTGTGCCATTGCTGATTTATATAAGTAAAGTTTTCTTGAATTGGTTGAAAATCAACCTGTCAAAACCCAAAAAAATTCAGGGCAAATTTCTTTTCGATTTGTTTGTTTGAATTTGCCCTGCCTGCCTGAAAACCCGATTCCTTTTGGATATGGTCTTCATTGAATCAATGTGCAGACCTTTCCTATATGATATCTAGGCCAATACGAACATTTGATTTGATTCAATAGAACCTTCACTTAATCAATGCACAGTCCTGAGTCGACAAAGCTCTCCTATGTATGATCCTTTTGAAAAATTCTAGTGTCCTGAGGGTGGTTTTTATAAGAAAATTTTGAGAATGAGGATGAATGTGGGAAGAATATATCAAGGTCAAAATGATAGTTGAGATTGCTATGTGGATGTGCGAAGTTGCAATCAGGTTTAAGAATCATTGGTTAGGTTATCTATCAGAGAAAGTACCCATGAAGATGATGCATGACATTGAGGAATAAGAACATAGTAGAAACTGTTCAGTATACTCAATCTATTCTCAATAACAAAAAAAACCTCAAGACGATTTAATAACGGATTTCGACCTTTTGTAGATATCTAATACTCATAGAACCCACGTGGGTCCTGGGAACCGTGGAAGGAACCGTACCACGGTTCCTTGAACCATGGTACGGTTCCTCTATTTAATTAAATAAATAAATAATTAATTAATTACCAAATTCACAGATTTCACAGATGATTTCATAGATTTCACAGATGATACAGATTTGACAGATTTCACATGATGTACAGATGATTTGACAGATGTGAAATCATTTGAAATCATCTGAAATCATCACTGATTTGACAGATTTGACAGATTTTACATGATGTATAGATGATTTGACGGATGATACAGATGATTTGACAGATGATTGACAGATTTCACAGACGATTTCACAGAATTCACAGATTTCACAGATTTGTTTGGCCCTTTTGTTGCATATTTTTGGGTTATTTTGGGGGGGGGAACTAAAAAAAATTTGTAAGTTAATTAATTAATTAATCAGTACAGTTCACCACGGTTCTGGACAAAAAATTTTAAGAACTGTACGGTTCTCAGAACCGTGGTGAACGGATAACGGTTCATTAATTCTATGCTAATACTCCTTAATGTGGCTTGGATGGCAAAACTTTGGACCAAATTTGCAAAGTCATCTCCTAGACCATTAAGGACAATTTCAGCCTATTTGCTCGATCACTTTGAATTTGGATTCCAAGATAGAAATGGGCTGGTCCTAAATCTGTCATTTCATATTCTTGTGACAACATGGCTTTGGCATCCTCGAATAGTTTCAGATTGTTATCGACTAACAATGTATCATCTACATTTAATGTGATTATTATAAAGGATGTAGGAATTGTCTTGTAATAAACATTGGGATTAGTTGAGCTTGGAATGAAATTGTTCTAAGTAAAGAATTGGTTTATTTTTTGGAACCGTGCTCTAGGGGACCGCTTTAACCCATATAGGGCCTTGTGCAATTTGCATACTAGGTGCCCTTTGCCATGAATTTGGTATCTCTTAGGCTGAGACATGTGGATTTATTCTTCAAAGGTTCCATTCAAAAATGCAATTTGCATGTCCACTTGATGAACCTTGAGATCTGTTGCAATTGCAAATGATAGAAGGAGTCCGATGGATGTGTGTTTTACCACAGGGATGAATGTCTCAAAGTAGTCGAGAATGGAATTTGAGAGAAGCCCTTCACAACTAGTTGAGCCTTCCATCGATCGAGTTGTCCATCGACCTTATACTTGATTCTGAAGACCCATTTGTGGCTGAGATATCCCTTCATCTAGATTAGTGTCGAGCAGGTTGTCTTAAAGTGATAGGAGTGTCATCTTGTGTACTTGAGGTGCGAGTCAAATGTCATAACTAACTATGTTCTTTTCTTTCAGGTTATAAAACTGGTTGTCATTGGATTGAAGAGTTTGTAGGCTTTATGGTCCGAAGCTTAGCTGCCCGTTCTGGAACGCATCTGTTCCAGAACGGGACCCTCAAAAAAATAAAAAAATACTTTTTTTTACAAAGGAAAAAAAACCATAACCTGAGAGTTAATATGTAAAGAAGCTTGAGGAGCATCTTGTTTGAATTGAGGAGCATCTTGTGAGATAAGATTGAACACACAAATAGGATCTTCCACAAGGCACAAGATTGCAAACGTGAATCTAGAGGCTGGCCAAGTGAATCGACGCTTTCTAGGTGGGAAAAGCCGCTATGCTTATCTCGCCATAGCCGAGCCATGGCCAATGGTTTCTGGAATTGCCAAGGTGAAGATCTTGAATTCCCTGGCAAAGATCCAGAAGATAAGGTGGTGTCCAGATTCATGCATGGTGAAAATTGCTATGAGGGAGAGCCTTTCTTTGTTCCTCGAGATGGTAATGATGAGACAGCTGCCGAGGACGATGGCTTCCTGCTTTCTTTCCGCCACAATGAGAAAACAGAGCAATCAGAGCTTTTGGTCTTGGACGCAAGCTCACCATCGTTGGAGCTCATCGCCTCCATGAAGCTTCCTTCCAGAGTGCTTCCAAGGCATCTTACTGTCCTCGCAAAATCTAGCAGAGCAGAACTTTTCCTTGTGATTGATTATTCTTCATGTTTGGACGAGCTCTGATGCCGCTGCCCTGTTGTAGCAATTTTTATTTTCTTCTTCGTTAGAAGTATGACAACTTGCTATCTATGAAATGCAGAAGTCGCGGGCCAGCAGGGTCATATATCAATTATTTTTTAATTACACTAACTCGTTCCAACCCAGTACGTTCCGGAACGTACTGTACGTTCCGACCCAAAAGGGTCGGAACGGGCTTCTAAGGTCCAAAGCATAACCTACAAAATATTGATTTAATGCTTGAAGCATCTAATTTCTTTCTTAACTCAGTAGGAATTTGAGAGAGCAATGAATGCCAAGATTTTAATAGTTTTTTACAAAGGGTTATAGAACCTGTCCAAACCTCATGAGGGGTTTTATTTCCGAAAGCTTTCGTGTAATGCATCTTTTTTGTACATAAGTTGCTGAAACTATTGCTTCTAACCCAAAATGCTTAGGAAGTGAAGCACGGGCTAGCATGCAATTTGAGAGTTCGATTCTTTCTTTCGGTCATTCACTTGTAGTAAGTAGCTTGTTGTGAATTCTTGTTGTATTCCATGTGCCTTGCAGAAACCTCAAAATTCATTGGATATGAATTTTTCTCCTCCATCCGTTCGAACTACTTTTACTTTTTTCGAAGTTTGGTTCTGTGCAGGTTCTTTAAATTGTTTGAATGTGAATGCATCTGATTTCTTTTGCAAAAAATAAATTAGGGTTCTTCTAGGAAAGTGATCAATAAATGTCAAAAAATATTGTGCTCCGCTCCCTCTATGGAAGAAGTCTGCATAGGCCCACAAATGTCACAATGTACAAGATCTAATAAATCTTTGGAAGTATGATAATGGTTTGTTTTAAAAGGTGTTTTTGAATGCTTGCCTATTATGCAACTTTCACAAACCTTTGGAATAGAATCACCATTGTAATGCAGATCTTGAACTAATTTTAGATTTGACACTTGTTGAATACATTTCTAGTTTAAATGGCCTAGCCTAAGATGTCGTAGCAAATTTGAATTCACTGTGACTAAAGAATGGAGTGGTGCTATTCGTGGAATAACAGTGACTTAACTTGAAAAGATGGCCACTTCTTTAGGACTTTCTTGGTTTTGCCAAGAATGGTGGAACCTTCAATGTCAAATTCGACAATGTGGCCTAAATCAACAATTCTACTGATGGAAGGTAGATCTTTAGTGAGTTTTGGAACATGCAGAACATCATGCAACAAATTGAGATTACCATGCTGAAATTTTAATTTGATTGTACCTTCCCAATCGATGGTATGTGCACTATTGTCTCCTAGTTGTACAACTTTCGACTGGGTGAAGGTTTTGCAATCATGGAACCAATCTCTATGGTGTGTCATATGTTGAGTGGCTCCTGAGTCCAAGTACCAAGATTTGTCATCTTGGAGTTCTTCTGGTTTGGCCATAATTTATAAAGACTCTTTTTCCTTCTTTTTCTTGGGTATGAGTAGTGTCGGCTGTGTTGGCCTGCTATTGAAGTTGTTTGTTTGTTTCTTTCTTTCTTTCTTTCATTGTTGTACTTCAAAGTTCTTTATGAAATGACCCAATCTTTTGCAGTACTTGTAGAATAATTGCTCTTTTGATTGAAAAGAAGATGCTTATAAATTTGACTTAGATTGCTCCTTGCTTTTTCTTGTCAGTTAACTGTGCAGATTTTGCTAATTTCCTAAATTTCGACTTTGAATCTTTTCTTGAGTAAAGATCTTGTGATGTTGAGGTTGTATCAGAGGATGAACCATTCCTTCTAATTTTCTCTTGAAGTAGCATTGATGTTGCTCTTGTAAGAGTTAGTCCTTGTTGAGTAGAAATCACCAGGACTTGACTTTCATATGCTTCAAGCGGCTCAACAGTAGCGTCATAATTACAAGGGTATCAATTATGACTGACCCAATTGCAGGCATTTGCTCTACAAGATTCTTGAATTTGTCTAGATGGGTTGAAATAGAGTCAGCTTTAGACATTCTAAATGTGAAGAATTTCTTCCTCAGATGAAGCTTAGAGGTTACATCTCTAATGTCATAGAGTGTAAGCATAGATGCATCTCGTTCCTGAACGATCCGTTTCGAAATGAGCATTTCGGAATTTAGCAGCCTTTTGGATCGGGCCGCTGCAGATTTTTAATTTTTTGTTTATTGTTTAATTTTTTTTGAACCATGTGTTGGGAGTGGGGAAAAACATGTAGAAAAAATTTCAAGCACGTTGCAAAACATAGTAACTACTAATTGACAACTGTAAGTACTTACAACTAGTCTACAGACTACTACTAACCGAACAAAGCATTTAGGCTTCAACATGCTGCATACCAAAAGTTAAAACTGAAACTTGAAACCAATCACATAGTGCAGATTGATGCAGTGTGCTGCACACGATGTCCATACAATAGCAGTGTAGTCCCTCTCCAAAAGCTCACCCATAGCCACACAATTGTTGGCATTGTTGGTGACCACTTGCACCACATGTTGTGCCCCCACCTCAATGACTGCTGCACGTATATGCACATAAATAAACTCTCCCGACTCAATGGCGCCATCTCAAGAGGCATCCACACCCCTGAGGAATATTGTGCCTAGCGGACATGAAACCAAGATGTTGATAATGGGGCTGTGCCTAATATGAGTCCACCCATCTAATAGAATAGAGCAACCATATGTGGCCCATGCATGTCGTATGGGGCTGAGCTCTCTCGGATGCATGCATGCTCCTCTCTCAAATGGCGAGTACAAAGAGTCTTGCATGTGGGGGGTCTCCAAGTGGCATCACAAGTTGCAATCTCTCATCATGTCATGGAAGATAGTGGTGTCGGCCAAGGAAAATGCAAGGTAGACACTATAAAAAAACTGGCGTGTAAGTCTAGTGGCTGCCTCATGGTGTGTCCGCTGCCACCCTACAGGCTGTGGTCTGTCGATATCTTCTCGCCCTATCCTGTGTAGCTACATGTGGTCGTGGCCTCTGAGTCCAAGGTGTGCGTGTGCTCCACCCTGTGCTCTCTCCCCAACACCTCCCATAGTTGCCATAGGAGTTGTCCCCTTTGCTAAACCTAGGCCACTACCCTCAGTAGGCCCTCCCCCCAACTGACTCCCCTAATGGAAAAGCCTCTCCTGTAGATTATGGCCCTGCTGTTGTGGCTGATGGTGGCTATGATGGGCCTAGCTCTACCGATGAAGTGCATGATGGCCCTACTACTGATTGACTAGGCCCTGCTGCTGTTGATGGAGGTTGTCATAGGCCTGTTGTTGATGAACTAGGCCATGATGGCCCTGCCCCGCTACTGCCAGCCCTTGATCCTGTGCCAATAGAACTTAACTGCCCACCAAATTTGTACCCTGGGCCCAATCGTTGTTGTTGCTCCTCCATATGTACTTAGTAGGTGCCCGCTTAGGTGCAGGAACTGCCGCACATGGGGCAATGCCCATGGTCCGCCAATTTGGCCTTGTCAAACTAAGCAAGTGTGCTCTAATCCTTGTTGTCGTGCTACAAAAGGTGGCACTGCAAAACAAGCAACGCGATCTTTGTGCACATGAACCTGTAAAAACGTCGACGTCTCCCTCCAAGAGGTCTACCTCTGAACCCACGCCTCGTCCCGCCACAGACATGGATGGCTATAGAAACCCTTAGGACGCTATAAAAAAGGTCAAAAACTCAATGGAAAGTAGAGAAGTGGAAAAAGGGAGCTAAAAGAGCCTAGAGCCGCCTAAGACGTAAACCGTAATGCCAATGGATGCCTAAGACCTACCCTAAATCCCTAAAGCCCTAACCCCAAAACCTAGAAAAAAGACAACACAAAATGGCCACATGCACACCAACCACATGAATGCTCATAGTGACCACCTATGCATAAAGAAGCTTGGGAACACGAAATCACTCTCTCCCTAGCAACTCTACGGCCAACCTTAGCAACATGAATCATTCAAAATAATGCACTATAGCCTCCAAACAAGCAAGGAAGGGAAGGGTGAGAAAAAGGTCCAAGAAGTTGCTTTGCTTTCAAATCCCCACGTAATCATTGTTGCCCTCTTCTGAGTGCTACATTTACCTTGCAATCATCATGATCTCCTCATAGAGTGCTCACACTACCCATTTGGCAATGTTTTTGCCTCTAACAGTAGTGTGCTGAAAATGGGGCATCGCGGCTGTAAAGAAAAAAATTTACAGTTTTTTTTGGAACGCCGTTCCGAGGCAACTTAGAGTGTAGGAATATAGCAAGGTCAAAATGAGATTCAATATTGCTATGTGGATGTGCAGAATTGCAATCAGGTTCAGGACTTAAATCTTATCTTGATCATTACTTAGAGCAGTACATCTACATGCTCTAGAACGTAACAAACCATGATGATGAGATCGAGTAATATTTGAGCTGCACATCACTCAATGTATTGTGATCTCTCTCTTGAGGTCATTTTGGTTATTGAGAATACATTGAATATTACAACACTTGTTCCTTGATCAAAGTGCACTGCTTGCATCTTTCATTTTCATGAATTCCAATGACAAGTTATTGTCTATTGTTTGCACTGAGCATTTTCTGATATGTTCTCATTCCTCAATGTCATGCATCTAGTTTATTGTAACTGATATTGTTTAATAGTCGGATCCGATTCTGTTGTGAAAGGAGTCGGTTGTAACATTGACCTTAACAGTCAATATTTGAACCTGATGTATTTCGACCGAGTCCCCAATTTCGACCTGACCCGACCTCGACCCAAGGTCGATTTATTTCGACTTTCAGATCAGCTTTGCATGCTGGGAAATTTCTAAGTATTTATAGATTTGCAAGAGACGCATTGACAACAAATTTCGACCTTCTGTAGAAATCCAGTATATCTGAGGGCTTGTTTAAAGTGTCATAGATGCCAAATTAGGGTCAGGTGTATAAGTGTGACTGTTGACATGTTAAGCTATTAGGTACCTAGTATCTATCATCTTTCAAACGAATTTTGAAGGGTTCTGCAATCTCCTCAAGTTTTAACTTTTAAGCTACAGCATTGAGCATTGAAGCCACTGAGCACTCACCATCTGTGACAATTCACGGATGAAAGTTAGGAGACCTGACCTGATCAATTATAGTCTATACTATAGTCGCAGCGGAATGTGTTCTGCTGCATCTGCGTTCTTCTGTCTGGGATGCTGTTTTTTATTAATATATTTATCAACTAAAAAATGAAAAAAAAAAAACCACTAATGATTATTAACATTAAAAACAAAAGCACTAATATTTAATTAAAACATTAAAAAAAAAGGTCACGCTTTTTGAAACCCTGATCGGGTTTCCCGGAATGCATGCTGCAATTATGGTCTATACTATACAGAGGTGTGATTAATCCCTAAACTCTAAATCAGCACTGTTTTTGCTATCATAGAAAACCGGAAAGAAAAGCAAGAAAAATATCAAAATATGAAACGATTAAAAATAGTTAAAACCTGGCTGGCTGGCCGTTCTTTCCCACGAAAACAGACAAATTGGCCGGTTTGAACTGTCAATTCAAAGTTCAAACCACCTTCAAAAACCTTGTATAAAAGGAGAAAAATTCTTGAGAGTTTGGCATGGATATAATTGAATTTTCCTGCTATGCACTTCGTCTTCTAGTAGTGCCAATTAGCAAATATCTTGTAATTATACTCTTTGTACAGGAGGTACTGCAAGGTGAATAGGCATAATGGCTATGAGCATGCCTGGAGATTGATAGATAAGATTTACAAGTCAAGTCAAAAGCTTACGAATATAAGAATATTCTTTTCTCAAGTACAGAATTCAGCTTAGATCATACATTGATTGCTTCCATTTTCTGATTCTTTATTCTTTCAAAATAGTCTTTATTTGGACAAGCCTTTCAAAATTACAGAAAAGTGCTCACTTCATTCTTGAATCAGGCCTGTCAGAAAATCCTGACATATTTTTGCTATAAACAGGTACCATGTTTCAAAATTGCTGAAAGAACTGCTGCAAGAGTCTGGAGAGGAAACAGCTTTTCCAAAATTGTTGTCCTGGGAAACTGATTTCGAGGGCAAGAAAATTGGCAAGTATCTGCCATACTCGAATGTTGATTCTTTTCTGAAGGTGAGGAATTTGTTGATAGCTAGGCAAATCTAGTCGTTCTTGTGGGGTGAACATATAGCTGTGTGATGTTCCTTGCATATCACCTTCATCCAGCAGCTATCTTCAAAATGACCAAGTGCTTGAATAGTTTATTTGGTTATCTCAAAATCAGACATAAACATGCTGACTATTAAGCTTGCTAAGGTCACAAATCATATTTTAAATATTGCAGCAGTTGGTTCCTATTCTATTTGTGTGAAGGCGTGTGAGGATGACATTTATGCTGTCTCAAATTTTTGTCTTGTTTGAGATTTTGGCACATAACACAGTGACCACGGTATTTTACCATGAAGCAAAGTGCAATGAGCTTCTAAAGCTTCTTAATCTGAGATTTAGAAATTCTGGTTTTAACGATCTTCAAGTAGTGAATACTATTTATATAGTTAGGCTCTCACCAGGGGAGCGTCTTAAGCCTGTGATGACAGCTTTGGCCAATATTTTGATGACACCTGCATACCCACGTCAACTGCTCCATGCCGAGTAGTAAGGACACTATTGAAATCGTTGATATTCTGCAATTGACACATGAAACAGGCAAAGTTGAAAGCTTAACCAGCTTCGCAAAAAGTGTACTTGAACTGGAAGCTGATGCATATTGTACTTGTCCAATCTTCACAAAGAATTAGAGGTTCTCTTACAGAATTATGGCAGTCACTGAAATGTTGTACATGCATACAGATTAAAGTACATATGTACATTCTTGTTAGGTCAAAGAGATTGCAGAGAAATTAGCATGAAGTGGGTATGTTTAAGTAGCTAATTTAGAGAATAAAATTCTCTAAACAAGAAGTGTCTTGTCTTTTTGCATCTTCAGTTCAGGGCAGATTTCCACCTTGAACGAGGTCATTCGTATCACTCAAAGTAGGTTATGAGGATTTGCCATAGATGCATGAAATTTAAATTCTCACAGATATACTGTACTCAAGCATGCTAGCTTAGTTCATGGCTTCATACAACTGTCTTTCTGAGATACTACTTTGGTACATCAGTTAATATGGGAAACTGTCTAGAAGTGATATGTTGGAACAATGAAAGTTCTAACAAGCTTCAAAATTGTTGAAAAAGTGCACACTACATCCTGAAAACATGACATTCAGCAAAGTTTGTTGTTCCAGATTTTAATTCTCAAATTTTTAAATCAAGATTTCTGAAGAAGAGCATAAGTGTCAATACACAGTTTTAAGTAATGAAAGGATAGGTGGAGATGGTGGGTGCTTGGAGCTAATACATTTAACGATTCTGAAATAGGGTGAATTAAAATGCACTGCTAATTGTTGTACTAAATAGATCATATATGCCATAAACTGGATTGCAGATTTGCAAGAGATTAAGATTGCCTGACATTGATCTCTTCACTCCTCCTGATGTTGTTGAGAAGAAGGATATCAGAAGAGTTTGTCTATGTATTCGTGCACTTTCAAAGAAAGCTCGAGCTAATCAGATGAGGGTAAGAGACATGATTTACTTCTACTAGTCAACAATTGATCTCCTTGTTATTTTGTGACATTAGTGACTAAATCATTTTTCCCCGTAACAACATTTACCATGGTAGGCTGACCTTTGTTGATTTGTGTGATGTATCACCTCACTTAACATTTATGGGCTCTATATATATGCTTCATTGTCCTTGTCTGAAAAACAATCAACTAGGTGAGAAAGAAAGAAAGAGAAAGCTTACTAACATTTCTTTGGGGTACCAAAAAGTGCATAAGGCTAGAAGTACATGTTAGGTGTGTAAGAGCGTCTCAGATTGAAAAATGTAAAAACTTATAGCATGCAACATATCTGAATGAGTAAATAACAAACATAACTAACTGAACAGGCACTACTCAGGAGCCCCATGAAGCAAATTTATTTAATGAGTAACTATCTACAAGTTAATCATCAAGTAATATCTCAAGACATATATCTGGAAAGGTCAGTGGATGATAATGAAGGCATGTGTCGTGGAAGGCATCTGGAAGTGTGTGTCCATGCAGTATGATGTAGAGTGCGTGAGGTTGTTGGCTTTTGCTATTGTTGACAACGCTGTCTCTGGTCTCGATGTCTAATAGCGATGATTACCTCATCCTTTTATCTCCAACATGTGACAATAAAAAGTATACAATCGACAAACAATTAAGGTCCATGTAAAGGATGTTAGAAATTAATGTTTATTTGAACCCCTGATGTTGGTTTGGCTATGCTTGCGAGCTATTTTAGGGGCTATTTCTATTTTTAGTATATCAAAGTCAAAGTCCTAAAGTGAAGTTAATTAGTCTTGTATGTAGAAGGGCGCACAAGTTCTAGAATATACATGATTTTTTACTTAGAAATTTGTTAAGGGTTTACCCAAAATAGAGAGCAACTACAGTACTCAGCTTTTTGCTTTTGTTGATCTTGATTGGTGTGCGAGAGTGCTAATATGATTAGTTCACTCCTATTTTGAATTTGAGCATGAAATTCCAACATGGTATCAGAGCTGGCTTCGTGATCTTCGAAGTTATCAAGATTCTACATGAGGGAGAGAGATTGGTTTCGTAGGTATGCAATCGGGTTATTGAAGGAGCATTAGGTGCATGTGGAGTCAACGTTGTTACGAGGATAACGTGGATCTTGTAGGAGGAGATTGGATCGTCGAAGAAAAGTTGCTACAGATCATTATTATTGTTTGAAAATGGCAGGATTGAATGATGATGTGTTACCCGAGTCTCGAATTTTGTTCATAACTAATAAGGTACATACATCAAAGATGGGTACAGGTGAATCAGTAACGGATTACTTTACTCGAGTGAAAGATATGAGAGGGCAACTTACTGCAGTTGGGGAAATTGTTTCGGATTCAATTTTGGTATCTATCATGCCTAATAGTTTATGTTTGGTCTATTAAAACTTTGTTATGATGTTGTTTTTACGGGAGACAAGGCCTTCTTACGATATGAAATACTGCTATAGGAGGAAATGAGACAACAAAATCTTGTTAACAGGGATGATTTCAAGGAGCACACATTCTTAGCAAAGAAGCAAGAGCAAAGTTCCTAGAAAGGTGGCAAAGGGAAGAAGAAGCAGCAGGATCAATGAGAAAATGAATCAAATCAACTTGAAGATGGAAAGAAAGCAATTTGAAAAGGAAATTGCTTTATTTGCAGAAAGCTAGGGCATTACGCAAAGGCGTGCTGGAATAACAAGTTCAAGAAGAAGGAGGATGGAAATTTTGCTGAAGAGCTTAATACAAAGACAAGAGTTGTTTTTCAATATCTTCAGGTAACTTCTTAATGGAAGAGGAGTGTTGGTTTATTGATTTCAGGTGCATCAAAACATATGACACCTAGGTGAAATTGGTTATCTAGTTTGTAAGAACTAGATGATGGATCAAATGTGAAGTTGGGAGATAACTACACATATGATATAAAGGGATTTGGAAAAGTACAGGTTCAACTATTATAAAGAAAGATTGGAGACATAAAGGATGTGCTTTATGTGCCAGGAATCAAGAAAAACTTACTCTCAGTCCAGCTATTGCGAAGCAACACATGATTGTACAATTTGATCAAGAACGGTGTTTCAACAAGAGGAAGGGCAATGAAGTAGTAGCTGAGGGCATTCTTGCAGGAAGGCTGTACAAACTTTAGGCTCAAGTGGTGGGTCATCATGGAGGTATTGTGGATATTGGGTCAGTGAGCAAGTTATGACATGAAAGGTTTGGACATCTGAATCTCAATAGACTACAAAAGTCTTGAGGAAATACAAAAGTTGTAGAGAATCAAAATCCTTACATGGCTGGAAAACTTGACGCAAGTCTTTTAAGGGTTTTTGGAAGTATTGCATATGCTCAAATACCTAAGGATTCAAGGAGCGAATTGGATTCAAAGGCTACTAAGTGTTTATATCTTGGATAGATATGATAGTCAAGAGAAGGGATTCAAGTTGTATGACTTGGAGAGTAAGAAAATTATCATAAGCAAGTATGTATTTTTTGATGAGGATGGATCTCATAAAGATACAGAAATATTTTATGATAGGAAGCAAGATGGAGAAATTTCTATCTTTTGTGACGAGTCAATACAGGAGCCTGAGTCGACACATGTACCACCTACACCAATTCAAGTACCTAGAGTGACCATGGTTGGGAAAGAAAAAGGAAGGAGAGATTAAGTACATGGGATACTTATTAACCTCTGACTTCTCCAGGCAGGAAGCATCCTACATCAGATACTGGAAGATTACCTAGATGGTACTATGAAACTATCAAGGATAGTGTTATTTTTGAACATGAAGAGTCTAGCACACAGGCAACTAGGAGATTGGCTAAGCTTGAAAAGCATCAATAGGATCAAGATCAACAAGAGGATCATCATGAGAATGAGGATGTACACTTTGCTTATATGGCTACAGTGTTGGAAACTAATGATCCATCTACTTTTAGGGAAGCTGAAAAGAGGATATTTGGAGGAACGCTATGGATGAGGAGTATAACTCAATCATAAAGAACAAGACTTGGAGGCTTGTTCAATTATCTACAGGCAAGAAGGCTATTGGATGCAAGTGGATCTATAGAACTAAGTAAGAATCAGATGGTTTTATAGGCAACCATAAGGCAAGGTTGGTTGCAAAAGGGTATTCTCAACAAGAAGGAGTTGACTATGAAGAAACGTTTGCATCAGTTGCTAAGTTAACTACTTTGAGAACAATTTTGCCATTGGCAGCTCAGTTTGGATGGGGTATTCAACAAATGGATGTTAAGAGTGCATTTCTGAATGGATTTCTAGAGGAGGAAGTCTACATGGAGCAGCCAGAGGGATACATATTAGCAGGACAGGAAGACAAAGCTTGCAATCTGGACAAGGCATTATACAAACTTAAGCCAGCACCTTGGGCATGGTACAGAAGGATTGACACATACTTCACTTTATGTTTTGATTAGGATGGTCATATTGTTATTGTAGTGTTTTGATGTATGTGGATGATCTTGTTATCACAAGTTCAGACCATGATTTGATTCAGAATATTAAGAAAGATCTCTCATCAGAGTTTGATATGAATTGGCTCACTACAATACTTTCTTGGGATTGAGGTATGGACTCTGGAGAGTAGCACATAGACTATTTATTTCTCAATCTAAGTATGCTCATGAACTTTTTGAAAAGTTCAATATGTCAGAGTGCAAGCCTATTTCTACACCATATGATAGTGGATGTAAGCTTACTAAAGCTGATGATGATCAGGATATAGATGGGAAGTTATATAGAAAGGTTGTTGGAAGCTTAATCGATCTAACTACTATGAGACTAGATATTGCATATGCTGTTAGTATGGTTAGTCACTTTATGGCTAAGCCTAAGCAAATTCAGTGGAAAGTTCCTAAGCGAGTACTCGGATATATCAAGGGTACTTTGCGGTTTGGTATTTTCTATGGAAGATGGAAGATTTACTATATAGGCTATGTCTTTATTCCCGGTTCAGGTTCTATATCTTGGAGTTCAAAGAAGTAGCATAGTATTGCATTATCGTCTACAGAGGTAGAGTACCGAGCTCCTATGAGTGCAACAAGTGAAGCAATATGATTACGAAGGATTATACAGGATCTTCATATGGTACAAGATACACCTACAATACTTCAATGCGATAATCAAAGTTGTATTAAATTGGTGAAGAATCCAATTTTTCACAGCAGGACAAAGCACATCGAAGTACAACACTTCATCAGAAAGAAGGTTCAAAGTGACGAAGCCCTATTGTCCTACAGAAGAGCAAGTTGCAGATATCTTTACCAAAGGACTTATGGTTTTTATAGCCATAGTGTTGGTATTGGTATTCCATCATCTTCAAGAACTTTTCATGGACTTAATGTAGCTAATGTGATCAGCCAATTGTTTGCAATTCTTAAGCTTCAAAGAAAATAACTAGGTAAGAATTCATAACAGATTATTATTAAATATTTTAAATCTTTTTAGCTGTGGAATTAAAGTTTAAACTAAAAAATAGCAATAAATATAATTAAATCATATGAACTGCTCCATGTATGCTAGGAACACTAACACATTCTAATTTATGCCATGCAAGTCTTAAACCCACTTCTTGGCCACATGCTCCATCCTTCACGTTAAAATTTCCTTCATATTCGGAATCGGTCAAGAATCGGAATCGGCAAAATCGGCCTATTCAAATCGGTTCCAGGATTATTAACGAATCAGTTTTAGGGTTTCAAAACTGAAATTTTTAGAAATGCCAAAAACATAGTTGCATAATGCATTGATCATAATGGTCTATAGATATCATGTAAAGCACATTGTAACGTAACTATCAACAATCATCAATCCAAGTGGCAACATAACGGTTACAAGAATCAAGATTCAACACTGAACATGTAAATTGCATTACATATTAACTCTTAAATTTAATGTGTTAAGCAATCAGAATGTGTGACTAGCTGCACAACATTATCCTTGTCGACCTCCTCAATGGCATTGTCGATGTAGCCAGAGGACACCGATATACTAATAATTTGGCACCTCCTAGTTTCAATTAAGCCATCTGATGTGATGGAGCACACGTGACACAAATGAGTCGATGACAATGGTTAAGAGTTGAGACTCACAACGCAATATCAAATGAAAATGAGCTTACTACTTAGCCAATCAGCCTATTGAAAGTCAAATGTCTAAAGTTAAGACTTAAAACTTCCAACTTAGATTTCTATAGCATATCAACTTTAGGGTTTAGAGTATACGTGACATGACTTCCTGATAGGCTCTAATGCCCTAACCACAAAGTCTTGCTTGACAATTCACTCCCTAATCCTCAACTGCTCTATGGTAGGTCCCTCTCACTCAACACGATTATGGAATACATGCCTCATCATCTAGCTCCATGTAGAGGTTTTAGCCACATGAAAGGGGAGGTTGCACAAGTAGAAATGCTATCAAGCTGAAACTTGTGCACCTGTTGCCCCACGCCGACTGCCTATGCTAGTGCCATCAATCCCCAAGGGCTCATCTCCACGAGAAGATGAATCACTGGGCATAATGCAGACTACAGTGGCTATGATAAAGAAGGCTCTATGAATAAGCCTGTTTCCGGCATAGCAGTGGCATATCTGATCACATCTGGAGAACTATCGGGGTGAAGCAGGGTTGTTCCCTCTCACCAATCCTCTTTGGCTTGTATATTGATGAGTTGGAGAGAGTCATTACACAGGGTGGTGTAGAGCGTTTTGCTTCCGGAAGTCCATCCAGGATGCTCGCAGTAAGTGTCGACTCTTTGATACCATTGTTACTCCCACGACTTTATATGCGGCAGAGACATGGTGTACAGGTCTCCCTTCTTCACATTGGGCCGAGTTTGCAGTTCCTCCTATACAGATCGAGGCAGCTCTTCAGCTCATCACCTATATACAGAGGATTCAGGCGTTACCAGAGATAGACAGGCAATACATACAGGTTGCACTATCCTCTTCACAATGTCTTCACGATCAGGGCTACAGGTTATCATGGTTTTCTCAGGCCTCCCGCCTTCTGCTTACATCATTTGGCATCTCCATTACAGAGCTCCCCTCAGGCACACATCACTATATTAGACGCTTCCTCTATCGCACATATCTAGAGCGGACTTGGCGTAACCAATTAGGGGTTAAGCCAGCTTTCTACCGGACTCATTTCTTGGAGCTAGATGCATCAGGGACCTCGGTCATGTGCACGCTACTTGGACTCGGGACTGTCACATTGTCTCAGATTCACATTGGGGCAGCTCAGGGTGTCCTCTCATCAGCTAGCTATTGAGATTGGGAGGTTCCATGGTACTCCCAGAGAGGAGCAGATTTGCCAGTTATGTTCTCTAGGTGAGGTGGAGTATGAGGAGCACTTTATCTTTAGGTGCCTTGTATATTATGAGATTAGAGGGCGGTATCATTGCCTATTCCAAGAGATGCCTGCCACTCTACGCTCTCTCATAGCTTATGAGGATCCACGGTGTGTCGCTCTGATGGTACGCGAGATGTCCATACTACGGAGAGATTTATACGAGACACCCTAGCATTTTACCTCACAGCCATTGATTATCTCATTCTTTACTAGGCGGAGATCACGTGATTTAGTGCTTGAGGATGAGGATTATGATTATGACAACGACGAGGATGATAGCCGCTCTCATTCTCATAGAGATTAGAGACAGTGTACCTCCCACCATCATGTTACTACCAGGATTACCAGACATCCTACATAGAGGTGTACCACTACTACTGTTACACATGCACGTGCTCATGTTCACAGCCGACGCCGGCAGGCTCCAACGCTTTCCCATTCTGTGGCTCGCATTACATCTTTTTACAGCATCAGCACAACAGCTGCAGCACAGCCTTGACATCTTACCATAGATACATATGATTATCATGTGCACACTCTCGCATATATGTCTATTTTAGTTTGCACTAGATGTTTCTCTTTATTACAGTTGGGAGACGTTTTTATACGCTCCCATGGTTACCACACACTTGACATGTACTTCATTAGTCTTATATGTCTGGCATGGAAAAGACATTAATAAAGCTTTCTCTCTCTCTCTCTCTCTCTCTCTCTCTCTCTCTCTCTCTCTCTCTCTCTCTCTCCCCTATTTCCTCTCCCTCGCCCCTACCCTCCACTCCCGCATCCTCTACCTCCTCTCCTACTGCCACTACCCCCTCTACTCTTTCTTCCTCCTCTCCCTCTTTCACCCCTTCATCTTCATCCTCCTTGTCTCTGTCTCTTTCAGCTGAATTTTTGTCTGGTTTTCCCCGCATTATTGAGTCTCTTCAAGAGACCAATGTATCCTTGCTTGCGCTAATCAAGCAACAAGCATTCCAAATCTCCACTCTGGAAAATACGGTTTTGGTCCTCTAGGGTAAAGTTGGCATTCTTGAGGTTGATGTTACTCACCTCCAGAAGGAGTTGGAATCAGATGAAGAGGCAGAAGAAAGAAGCGGCAATGCAGATTCAGAAGACATGGCAAAGCAGCTTCAAGAGTGGGTTCACTCCTTGGAGCAGCAATTTCAACAATCGAAGAGTTCTTGGGCCGATGTGCTCAAGGGATCTAAGCAAGTTATTTCTGAATCTATTCAAGAACATCAAAAACAAGATCTCAAGGCCCTCAATGTCAGGGTTAGAGGAGCTTCTTTTGCGGATAAGGACCTCATGGCTGAGGCAAATGCTTTCATTCATTCCACCTTTGGTCTCAAAGAGGATGTCGTATCTGCTGCTTGGGTGGGTAAGCTCCAATCCACCACAGTGTTTCTGCGTTTCAAGGATGCTTTGCTTCGTCAAAAGGTTCTACGTAAAAGAGGTTGCCTGAAGGGATCTACTATTTTTATGGATGAAGACTTGACACCCATTCAATGAACTGAGAGAAAGACGCAGATGCTAAGGCCAACGGTTTCCGGACTCTCTTTCGAGATGGATGCCCGGTCTTGGTTAAAATTACAGAACTTAAAATTTCAGATTCTTCTCCCTCTCCTACGTGAGAGGTGTTTGAGCTACGATCATTTATTTCCTCTCCTGTGTGAGAGATGAGCTTTTCTGTATAGCGATTTATGTTTGAGTTTAGCTTTTTGTTGACGACATTGTCCCGTCCGAGTTCCATTTACTCTGTTGTACTCCTTTTCGTCATATACGCCTTTTGGCATGGAAAAGACGTTAATAAATCTCTCTCTCTCTCTCTCTCTCTCTCTCTCTCTCTCTCTCTCTCTCTCTGTTAGGGACCCAACTCCCTTGGGTCCCAAACCAAGACTTGAGACTGGACAATGACTGGGCCTGTAGACTTGACCGGTGACTCGTGAACCTGCATGGTTGCCACATGTCATGATCCAGGAGTGCACATGGCTTGGAGTCTCTCTCCTTGGAGGTATACAAGGGTAGGAGGACTCATTTTGCCATCCATTTTGTCTACCTAGGAGGAGGTGGATGGAGAGCGTGTGCACGGCCGGGATGTATTGCTAGCGTGAGGCAGGAGATGGCTGAGAGCCTAGGCGGTGGTATGGGACGCCGTCTGGGATGGAGGTCGGATCCAGCTTGTTACGGTCACAGGCCAGGGCACGGTGGGTGGACCCGGATTAGGTCCTATGGCGGGGTGGAACGTTCGGTCTCTTGTGGTTAACCGGCTCCTGGAGGTTTGCAGTAAGTTTGTAACATATGGTATCAGAGCCACTACATGCTGAAAGCAGGTGCGTTGATCCGTAGAGCTTCTCTTGTAAGTTTCGGTGCTTCTGACAGGTTTCAAAACGGTTTTAAAATGCATTTGTTATGCACCCTTTTGTGTTTAGTCCTTCGCTGTTTTTGGTCTTTTTTGAAAGAATTTTTTCAAAAAAACGTAGGTGGTAGGGACCCTAGTACACTGCCACGTGGCACTGTCCAGACTCGGACAGGTGGCAAAAAGGAGCAGTTTTTAATTCCGCTCAGATCCGAGGTACAGGGTTTGTATTTTAGTGGGCCCCCAGCGTTAAAAAAAACTAGTTGATCGCTGCTTCTTCAGAGGGGGCCTCTTGCCTTACTCGGGATTGTAAAATTTTTTAGAAATTAACCCTTCAATATGCTATCCAGGGGCGGACATGTGTCATGAAGGCAATTCCGCTGGGCCAGTAGTAAGCAGACAGTAGTTCCGTGGGCCCAACCTTTTTTTTATTCAAAAAATGTGTGCCGCCTGTTGCGATGACCTGCAACGAAGGAGAAAGGGGTCTGAAATCCAGCGAAGGAGGCCTCAAGGCCAGTGTAACTTCTGGAAGGGTGAGGTGGCATCTGTTTGCCACGAGGGATGGAAACTAACCAATCCCTTGGTTGTGATCAGGCTTTGGTGGAAAAGAAAAGCCACTTGGCAGGTGGTAAGCAAGCATGGAGAGGGAGGCACACCTCTCCAATGCATGAGGTTTTTGGGAAGAAGAGGTGGAGGTGGGGGTGCATCCTTCTTCTTGCTCTCTCTTATTCCTCTTGGCAGCCATGGACAATACCATCTGGTTTGTGAAGAGACAGCATGAGTAGCCTTGTATCTACCTTCCTTGAGTAGCTTTTGATTCTCTTCTGTCTTCTCTTCTTAATTCACCTCCCTTCTCTTTGCAAAAAATGGAGCCTACTCCTACCACAGCCTATGTCCCTTGTTCATGAGGCTACAGTATCTGCCTCTATTTTAGACCCTGATTCTTTGATGCTGGCTATTAACAGTCTACAACAACAGATTGTGGATATGCAAGCAAAGCACAGTCGGGATCAGCAGGATCTCAAGGAATTGACGCAGCTAAGGCGATTGGTGCATCAACCCTTGTTTACTCCTGAAGTTTTTGCTAGGGAAAAGAAGGATAGAACCCTGGAGGCGGTCTTGCAATGGCTGGATCGATGGAATTCGCATTTTTCCATGCACGATTCATCCGAGGACAACTAGATCAATCTAGCCGTCATGGACCTGCGAGGTAAAGCATTTACCTGGTGGCAAGATATAAGGGGTAAGCCTGAAGTTCCTAGGAATTGGGAGGATTTTTGTAAGGCCTTTAAGGCGGCCTTCCTTCCTATTCTTGATGATTTTGAATTTTACCTTCCAAATGCAACGATCCATATGGGGAACTGGCCCCTGGATCAGTATTTACAAGAATTTCAAGAGGTCTATTCTCGTTTTGCAACCAGAATAGATCATTTGCTAGTAAAGTTGCATTTTATACTGGGGTTGCCAAGAGACTATCTACAACCTCATATGGTGAGCACTTATTGCAGTTTGGAGAGGCACATGAGCTAGCCATTTATATTGCTTATCCTGCTGGCCACATTCAGACAGTTAGCCACCCTCACAGTGGAGGACATAGTGTCATTGACTATCTCACCATAGCCACCACCCTTTCTAATCACTGATTTCTCTCCTTCGATATCGGCCACCTTCCACCCACTCATTCATCTACACTACCCATGCTTACCCTAGCACCCACGTACACATTCGATCCCATTTACATGCCACTGTACCGGCAGGCCTTGGCTTCACTTTTACACTCCTTTCCTCATGACAGTCCAGTTGACACCCAGGCTGCTTTTCTCACCACCTCTCTCCACACGGCTGCATCACTAACTCTCCCCACAAAACCCCATCCCAAAAAGACTCGACGCACACCTCGACCATTGCACCCTCCATGGTACAATACCGAGTGTCGTTCTCTTCACTAGTCAATAACCTATTCACGTATCCATGCTCCACATCTGTTTCGATCTTCTTGACGCTCCTACCATCGTGTTCTCCGTTGTAAGAACTCTACCACCCCTCCTGGAGGACCTTCGCATCTGGACTAATTATGCTACTAGCTTGTATACCGTCCCTATCGACTCACCTATCTCTATATCTCCACGACCATCTGAGTTCTCCTTCTCCACATCTGACATGGTACTTGCAGCCATTAAGAAGATCAAGTCCCACAAGGCCAGAGATATTGAAGACCTTGAGTCTGAACTCCTTTCCCATGCCTCTGACTTACTCGCTCCTACTATAGCCACCCTTCTTAATTCCGCAATTGTTTCCGGTTTCTCATCATCTTGGTGCACCAACATTATCCACCCCATCCATAAGAATGGTGACCCCATGATTCCGAGTAACTACCGCACCATCACGATTGGGCATGTCTTGGCGAAACTATGTGGTACTATACTTTAGTCTGTTGTGAGCTCAGAGGCGGAGACTAGGAGACTACATGCTATGGGTCAGGTAGGTTTTCGAGCCCCTTATTCTACTATAGATCACATCTTCACATTGTGGGCCTTGATTGAGGAGGCTAAGCACAGGAGAGAGAGGGTTTACTGTTATTTTGTGGACTTCGGGAAAGCCTTTGATTCTGTTCCTCGCTCATTGCTCATCCAGAGACTTCGCGACCTTGACTTCTCCACCGACATCGTTCTTGCTATGATGGCACTTTATGAGCGTGTCCTGGGATGTTTCCGGCATAGCAGTGGCATATCCGATCACATTTGAAGCACTATTGGGGTGAAGGAGGCTCCCTCTCACCAGTCCTCTTTGGCTTGTATATTGATGAGTTGGAGAGAGTCATTACACAGTGTGGTGGTGCTGGTTGCAGGCTTGGGGGACATCTTGATTGCTATCCTCCTTTATGCTGATGATGTGATATTGGTCTCACCGACCAGAGAGGGTCTACAGCGACAGTTGGATTGCTTGCATGAGTTTTGCACCAGATGGGGCCTAGGGGTGAACATTGGGAAGACCAAGGTTATGGTCTTCAACACTTCTAGAGCATTCATGCAGCGACAGGAGCTTACTTTGGGTGCACATGTTCTAGAGGTGGTCCCTTCCTACACATACCTGGGGATCCTTTTCTCAGGTCCTACTTTTAGCATGAGACAGGCCGCTACCACTCGACTGGGGAAGACATGCCGCTACCACTCTACTGGGGAAGGGACATGCCTCCCTTGTTCAGCTAGATAGATTTTGTTTCCGGAAGTCCATCCAGGATGCTCGCAGTAAGTGTTGCCTCTTTGCCATTGTCACCCCCAGGGCTCTATATGCGGCAGAGGCATGGTGTACAGGTCTCTCCTCTTCACACTGGGCCAGTCTTTCACGACTGACCACCATGCTAGCTCGGTGAGGTGGAGTCTGAGGAGCACTTTATCTTTTTTAGATGCCCTGTATACTATGAGATCAAAGGCCGATATCATTGCATGTTTCGAGACATGCCTACCACTCTATGCTCCCTCATAGCCTATGAGGACCCACGATGTGTCGCTCTGTTGGTATGAGATGTTCATACTACGGAGAGATTTATATGGGACACCCCATCATTTTACCTCACAGCCATTGATTACTTCATTCTTCACTAGGCGGAGATCGCGTGATTTAGTGCCTGAGGATGAGGATTATGACGACGACGAGGATGATAGCCGCTCACATGCTCATAGAGATCAGAGACAGTGTACCTCCCCACCATCATGTTACTACCAGGATCACCAGACATCCTACGCAGAGACGTACTACTACACATGCTCATGCTCACAGACGACACCGGCAGGCTCCAGTGCTTTCTCATGTTGTGGCTCGCATTACATCTTTTTTACAGCATCAGCACAGCAACAACATCACAGTCTTGACATCTTGACATAGATACACATGATTGTTATGCCACACTCTCGCATACGTGTCTATTTTAGTTTGTACTAGACGTTTTCTTTATTACAATTTTGGAGACGTTTTTAGACGCTCCCATGGTTACCACATACTTGACATGTACTTCATTAGTCTTATATGCCTTTTAGCATGGAAAAGACATTAATAAAGCTTTCTTTCTCTCTTGCAGCTGATGGCGCCTCTCCATCGTGCCCTCTCCAGCGATACTGCTCCAGCATCGCGCCCTGCCCTGTCCAGCTCCAAAGGCGCCTGCTCCAGCCTACCCTGCATGAAGCTGCGATCAGAATCATTCATAAGTTCTAGTACTGCTTTCCAGCTGTGATCAGAACCCTATCCGCTGATCAGTTCTACTACTCCAGCCTCCATAGCAGAACTGAATCCATCCATCCATCGCTGCTCAAATTGTGGAAGTTACTCATGGCCAAGAATAAGCAGGGAGGTAACAAGGGGAGATCCACTCTCTGCTCGCTTGCAATTTCACAAGTAGCACCTCCAACCACACCATGTTCTTCGGACTCTAGTGCTTCAGCCTCAATGACTTCTGCATCTCCAGCTATGCCTGCTCCAGTGTCTAGATCTGATCTGCCTCACGCCATCCCTATCTCCTTACTAATAATAGTGAGCCCAACATTGCTCTTCCCTTAACCCCCTATCAGGACTCAATGTTTCTATCCACTCCAACAAAAGATCTGACTCATCTGATCCCTCTATTGTGTGAAGACACCAACACGCTATACAACATAGTGGAATATCAGAAGACGGTGATCAATGCCCAACAAAAGATTTCACATTTGTAGCGACTCAAATCTATAGCTGAAATCACTTTCCTTTCTTTGGAAACCTCCTCTTTATCCGTATTTTTTTCACTTTCTTCTTTGGTTTCTCATTGCATGAAGTACGAAAGTGCCCAAAACTTGCCGAGTATGAAACATTTACTTCATTTCACATCGATCTGGATGCTTCCTATCGTTGCCCTTGCAAAACTTGTACTCTCCTGGGAATATTTGCTTGTGTGTAGTTCCTTCTTTTTTGCCTTCCTTTTGATGTCCACCCAAGGTGAACTCCATCCTCTTGGCCAAAAACATAGCTTTTTCCACATCCTAAGGATTGAAAGCTACAACTAAGTCTTCATGTAAGGGTTCATAAATAAAATACTTCTTTTGCATATCAGTTGGTAAATCAGGAATATGAAGAGTCTTTTTGCACATAGCTCTTTAACTTAGCTATTGCCTCATTGTCATCATGCATGGGCACAAACCTCCTTGAACTTTGCCCATGTATTCATAGTAGGAATGTTGCTTTTTCCTATTCTTCGGCATGGAACTTCAATAGTTTATGGTGATGTAAAGACTCAAGCTCCTCTTTGGATAACTTCGGCACACTTGCAGAACAAGGGGAAACATTCATGGAAGTATTCTTGGGCTAGAATTGGATCATAAATTCCCCAAACATTGTTTGATCTTCTAAAAACTAATCTTCATGAAATCTTGCATCTCTTCGAATTTTTCAATCATCACTATCTCCAAGTGATCAAGTTTTTTTCTAGGCTTGCGTTGCTCCATGATCACTCCTTTCACCTTATCATGTAGGTAGGTGATTTCAAGCTTATTATTGGCCAATGCCATATTTGGAGGTAATGAAACATGATTATTGGGCATAGAGTGAGAGGGTATATTCCCCTCCCTAGGACTTGTATATCCTAACGACTCCATAACCTTGGAATCACCAACACAAAATTCAAGTCTTGTCAACTGAATGCTCGTACCTTGCAACAATGTATCATAGATTTTTCTTACCCTTCAATTTTTTATGCATAATCAAACTTAAATGAAACCAATAACATGATTTAAATCACATTAACTAGCTCACCATTGATGCACATATAATTGGGACCCTAACAATCACAAGGCCATGACCCTTTTCTTGGCCACATGCATTGTCCTTTGAGCTACATCATGTGGATTATATGACCATCCACATGCAATACTAATCAAGTTAGTAAACAACATACAACATGCTCCCATTATAGGTCCTGCCGCTACAAAGTGTGATGCCTTCTCCCTAACGTTGTGCCTAGTGAAATAGAGATCCTAGTTGCCCAATGAGTCACGATGGTGGTCGTGAGAAGGAATCCTCTTTGGACGCATCCTATACCCATTTCCTACTCAGCAATCCCAATACTTACATAAGTACTAAAAACCTATTGCCATAAGTCTCAACCTGCCAATAGAGTCACAAGTGCTACTTATGGAATCTAACATCAACATACACTTATCTACATCACAAGTGACAAGATCGACATGCACTGCTAACTAGAATTCAAGAAAAGAGAGAGCTGGCAAGCGTAAGGTAAGATTAGATCTAGGTGGATCTACAATCCACATCCAAAATTCTCAAGCTAGTAAAGGATGGAATCTTCCATGCTCTTGATGCTGCAAACCTACAACATACAAGAGCGAAGGATATCTAAAAGGTTAGAGAAGAAACACGCGAGAGCAGTGGAAGAACTAGTCTCATAAATCGGCTGTCACCTGCAATGGCCCCCTTCAATTGTATGCCAAAGCTCCAAGTGATTGCAGATGGAGTTGTCTCTTTCTCCTAAAGCTCTAGAATTTTTCAAGGATTGTTCTCCTCCTTCAAACACCCAATTCTTCTTCCTGTGCCCCAGCTAGCACCAAGGGGAATGGTCCTTCCTCTCCACACTCTACTACTTAAGTACTGGTTTGTGGAGGATTACTAGATAGAGAGAAAGATTCATGTTGTATTTTAAACCATACGTTTCTCTAGGTGGGTTGCCCCACTAGATAGCTCTTCCCATGCAATTGCTTTTGGAAAAAGTGTCCCAATTTGCAAGAATAACATGCACTTTCGGCCACATCTTCCTCATGTGACAATTATTAGAGCAGTTTTGGAAAATAAATTTAACAAGTTTTGGACCAGTAGGTTTCGACCCAATTTGGTCAGAACAAGTTTCTGATCTCCAAAGTTGTGAATTAAGAAAACTTTAGAGTGATTTAAAGCTTGCAAGATCAAAGTCCCATTGTTGGGAACATAGTTGCCCGTTCCATTTCAAAACGCATACGAAACGGGTCTTCCGAACACATTATGGAACGGAACGAGTTTGCTTTTCTTTTTATTGGAACATGCATGTATTTTTGTTATTTTGCGAATTTTTTTACAAATAGTGCTAAATATAACAATGGTGATGGCCCACTAGAAGTCTGAGCATAATCATAAAAAATTCAGATTTTCAATGAACATAATAATGCATTAATAACTGAGTAAAAGAAAATTCTCCAGGCATGCAATCATCTGAAATTTGAATTCAAATAAGTGGTCCAATTGGTAAGCCAAGGATTCATTTCTTAAGATTTTATACGGTCCCCTATACCTAGCAGACAATTTCTAATGCTTGTCGGTACGCATCACGCTTGAATCCTTCAAGATTCATAAATACACACAATCCCCCACTAGAAAATCTCGAGGTGATCTTTTCAAATTAGCATAATGGTTGTCCCTATCTTGAGCACATTGGACATTCTCACGTGCTATCTGTAGCATTTTTTCCATATTGTGCAAGAAATCCGCTACTTTCTGAAACTTGATCGATTGAGTTTGAATTGCAATGGGTGATGTAGGTTCAAAACCGTACATAAGCACAAACGGGCTATAACCGGTAGCCGATGCTTACTACCATTATAGGCAAACTCAATCAAGGGCAGATCCTTCTCCCAATGAGATTGTCATCGGGAAACATATGCCTGAAGCATCTGCTCCATCGTTTGGTTAGTTCTTTCCATCTGGCCATCCGTCTCGGGATGTTCAGAAGAGCTTAAGCTAAGTGTTGTCTCTAGTTTAGCGAACACGGCCGACCAAAAGTGACCAGTGAATTTCAGATCACGATTGCTCACAATGTCACTTGGTAATCCGTAAAGTCTAAATAGACGCTCAACAAACATCTGAGCTAAAGCAGAAGCTTTCGCAATGGTCTTTACCAAATTAAACGTAGCCAATTTGGTAAGACGGTCGACCACTACCCAAATTTCATGATCTTATGTGGTCCATGGTAACCCAACCACGAAATCCATGGAAATACTATGCCATTTTAATAATCCACCAGCCTTAAGGCGTTTGATCTTGTTCAACTGGCATTGGTCACACTTGACCACATAAGATTTTACAAAGGGTTTAGGTTTTGGCCACTAAAAATCCCTTCGTACCAAATCTGAAGTATGATGTATGCCTGGACGCCCTACACAAGGTGATTCATGACATTCATAAAGAATTTTCTTTTTTGTAGCATCCGCATCAAGCACGCATATCTTCCCTTTCTTGAACCAAAATCCATTACAGGTAGAGAAGTCATCAAAACTCTTTTTATCCTTTCTCCCATGTAAATCAGTCTCGCTGTGTTGATCTCAGTGAAGGAAAGTTCACTTCACCAATTCGACTAAGTGCATCAACTACACGATTGTGGTTCTTTTGATATACCACACTTCAAAGTTGCATTCTTGCATGAGTTGTGCCCATCGGGCGTTAAGACCTCTCAGATCATTCTGATTGCAAAAATATTTTAGAGGTTGATGATTCGTGTTCACCACGAATTTATCACCATACAGGTATTGCCTCCACGATTTCAAAGCATGGATCACCGCCTTACGAGACACATTGTCTATGAATGTGATGAAGTACCCCCTATAGACATTGTCCTCATTGGGCTGGCCCTCCTATAAGAGAACAACTCCAATAGCCGTATCACTCACGTCAGTATTAATGACGAAAGAGATATCTGGACCGCTATTCTCAACACGTGTTAGAATCCCCATCGTCGAATCGGGTCATTGCTAAGACACAATCAGGTGACGAACACTACGTTACCGCACTGCCACCTCTCCCTTGATAACTCCAAATCAGCGTTCTATCCCATAAATCAGGTAACCTGTTACGTGCCCTTATGGGTACGTAACAACACGGGAGCTAAGACAATTAGTAGCTTAATTTTACGAAAACTCAAATCTAACTTCTCATTCCTAGGTAATGGGTATTTATTTTGTATGGTAACTCTATTCAAACCCTCGTAATCCACGCATAACCTGGAAACTGCCATCCTTTTTATTCTTAAGAAGAACGAGGGCTCCCCCTAGTGAGTTACTTGGTCTAATATGTCCCATCCTAAGTTATTCCTCAATTTGCCTAGCCACTTCCCCCCTCTTCCTTTTGACTAAACCTATAAGGTGGCCTGAAAAATGGGGCGGCTACCGGGCATTAACTCAATCTTATGGTCGACAAACCGTGTGGGTAGTAAACCGTAAGGTGGTTGCTTAGGAAAAATGTCTTTAAATTCTTGTTTTAAATCTTGCATTAGTTGTTATTCATTTTGAGAATTTTCGGTATTATATAGAGAAAATACATCCACATCCGAACCATCAACAATATCACAATGCAAACGAGATTTTAAAACAAGGTGAAACAAATCATAATCTGAATCGTGCAATTTTTCCATTACTTCAGCCGATGAAACCGTCGGCGATGAGAGTACGTCGATCTTTCCAAAAATAGAGACATTTTTACCATATTGATATTTTCTTATTGAGGCACCATTTCGCACGATGCCCGGGTTTGTTACACAAAAAGCAGAGGTTTTCCTTGATCGCCATCTTCTATGCCTTGCCTTGTCTTTACGATCGGCTTCTTGTTTTTCTTCTCTTGGTGTGCAGCAGCTTCCAATTCATCAAAAAACAATTTCCTTTTAATCTTAGGCTTATTAGATTTCGGTTTCTGGGCCATTTGGCTGTGCATGCTCTTTCGTGAAGCAACGGCTTTCGCCACACATATAGCGTCATCCAATGTATGGAGGTGTTAGGGACCCAACCCCCTTGGGTCCCAAACCCAAACCCAACTTGAAACCGGACGTCGACTGGGCCTGTTGACTTGACCAGTGACTCGTGGACATGCATGGTTGCCACGTGTCGTGATCTAGGATTTGCGCTTGGCTTGGAGACTCTTACCTTGGAGGTATACAAGGGAGGAGGTTTAGGTAGGGCTGTGGCTGCGGTGGCCAGCAGTGCGGCTGCAGCGCAGCTTTGCTAGCACCTGCTCGGCCAGTTGCCGCCTGCCAGCGGCTGGCGCATGCCATTGGTGCGCTACTGGTCAGTGGCGGCTCACGTGGCCGTCTGAGAGGTCACCATGTGGCAGACTAGAGGGAGCATGGGGGGAGGCACACCCCTTGCTGCTTGGTTTCATGTGGAAGAGGAGAGGGGGTGGATTACCATGCATTTGTATATCTCTCTCGTGGTTGGGTATTGATCTTGGTGGCAACCATGGACAATACCTCTTCGATTGTGTAGTAGTCAACAAGTTTGAGCTTGTGAGTGCTTAGCTTGAGTGGTGAGAGTGCTCTTCTTCTCTTGCTCTTTGTTTATCCTTTTTCACAATTGAGACATGGATCCTAGCCCTTCCACACAACCTACGTCTCCTCCTGCAAAAGCTATGGCTGTTGCTCCTGTTTAGATTCTGATACTTTGATGTTGGCAATCAACAATCTATAACAACATATTGTTGATATGCAGGCAAGACATACAAAGGATCAACAGGATCTGAGGGAACTGACGCAATTAAAGCAACTATTGCACCAGCCCCTGTTTACACCTAAAACCTTTACTAGGGAAAAGAATGAAAAATCCCCTGATGGAATTCACACTTTTCCATGCACGATTCTTTTGACGACAATAAGATCTACCTGGCTATCATGTACTTGCAAGGTGGGGGGTTTATATTGTGGCAAGATGAGGGGAAAGCCCGAAGCACCAAGGACCTGGGAAGACTTCTGTAAGGCCTTCAAGGCGGCCTTTCTTCCCATCTGGATGACGTCGAGTTTTATCGTCGACGATACATATGGGGAGCCGGCCCCTTGATCAGTATCTGCAAGAGTTCCAGAAGGTATATGCTTGTTTTGCACCTAGGATAAATCGTCTTTTGGTTAAGTTGCATTTCATACTGGGTTTGTCTAAAGATTATCAGCTAGAGGTTAAGAGGAACCAGCCTCTTACCCTCGATGATGCGGTTTGCTTTGCCCGTATATACGATGACACTCGTATAGTAGCAAGGCCTGAGCCTAGTTTTCAGCCGGATGTAAAGGGCAAGAAACCGTTCTTTCCAAAGAAAGGAAAAGACAACGCGAAGGAGTCAGCTTCAAGTCCTAGTAAGTCGAAGAAAAGATCTACCATGGACCAGGAGACCTTCGCAAAAGCCAGAAGAGACAATTTGTGCTCCAATTGCATGGAACCAGGTCATATGGCACAAGATTGCCCGAAGAAAAGGAGGGAAGCTAAAGGGGCGTCTTTTAAGGCGCCAAGTAACTCTAGCATATCATGTATCGTCTTTCCTTTGCTAATAATTCTGTTTGTGAGCATTGTTGCTTTAATACGATAGTTTTTGGTCCCCATGACCTGATTAAGATGAATGGGGTCACTGGTGGGCAAGTCGTAACAATTTTATCTGATGACGGTTATACACACAATTTTATTATGCAGAGGCTATAGGTAGAAACAAAGCAAAGTGACCATCGGTATGTTGTAAAGCTGGCTACGAGAGCGGAAAGCCAAGTATGGGACCGCATAGTCCCTCATCTGCCGATTCAAACTCAAGCCTATATAGATAATTTAGACTTTCAAAATTTTTATTGGCCAAATCTAAAAGGTCAAGTGGAGGCATACGTTTGGAAATGCGGACAATGCCAAGTAAAGAAAGATGCAAGACTTAAGGCAGTTGGTTTGTTGCTTCCATTGGAAATTCTCGAAAGAAAATGGGAAAGTACTTCCATGGATTTTGTGGTTGTACTACCTTGAACGAAAAGCAAAATGATGTTATTTGGGTTATAGTTGATAGACTAACCAAAATGGTGCAATTCATTTCGACTAGACAATCTCTCAAAGCGTCTGAACTTAAAAGTTGAGCAGGTTGTTTGGGTTGCCAAATGATATTGTTAGTGATCGGGATTCTAAGTTCGCTAGCAAATTTTGGCAGTTTGTCTTTGAGAAATTAGAGACCACTTTAAGTCTAGGGTCTACAGATCATCCTGAATTGGATGAAAGGACGAACCAATCTATGTAAGATATGCTTCGTGCATATGTTTCCAGGAGACAATTGGATTGGGAATTTTACACTAATCAAAAGTGACAACCTAGTCTTTGCGGAAGGAGATTGGGTGTATCTTAAAGTCCTTAAGGACTCTAAGGTACTAAAGACTGGAAAATGTCCTAAGTTATCGCCTCGATATGATGGACACTTCCGTATTGTAACGAAACTCAATCAGAATGCTTATTAACTAGACCTTCCACATGGAATCAATGTTCACCCAGTCTTCCGCATTAGTCGTTTAAAGGAACGACTTGGTGGAAAGGATGAATTGATTTCACAAAATAAACTAGTTCAGGTAGAGGACCGACAGGCCATTGTTGATGTACATCAATGTGGGCTCAGAAACCGGAAGGTAACTTAGTAGTTGGTTCATCGGAAAGGAAGTTTTGAAGACAAGGGCATTTGGGAAAAGGAACAAGACCTTAGACTGAGATTCCCAGATTTCCTTCCTTAGAAGAGGAATCTTTTAAGGGGGAGGGAATGTTAGGGACCCAACCCCTTGGGTCCCAAACCCCAACTTGAAACCGGACGTCGACCGGGCCTGTTGACTTGACCAGTGACTCGTGGACCTGCATGGTTGCCACGTGTCGTAATCTAGGATGTGCGCTTGGCTTGGAGACTCCTACCTTGGAGGTATATGAGGGAGGAGGTCTCATTAACCATTCATTCTATCTACCTAGGGGAAGTTGGATGGTGAGTGCTTGTGCACAACCGCGATGTGAGCTAGCATGGGGTAGGAGATGGCTGAAGGCTCTAGCAATGGTATGGAGCGTTGTTAGGGTTGAAGGTCGGATCTTGCGTGTTACAAGTCATAGGCCAAGGCATAGAGGGTGGATCTGGATTGGATCCTACGGCGAGATGGATCGTGTGATATTCGGTTCCTTGTGGGTAACCAGCACGTGGCGGTTTGTGGGTTGGAGAGGTTGTAACAGGAGGATATTTTGTTTGCATTCACTTTGATAATCCGTCGGTAGTCCATAAATGAATTGCCATTGCACCAATTTACAGTCAAAGAGCGGCATCTTAATGAAATAATCGTAAAACTCTTGGACATAGGTGTCCAGTTCCCGATTGCCCATCCGGCAGTTTATAAAGCGAATATACATTTCCGAATCGTCTATTTCAACAAAGGCCTTGCAGAATTCCTCCAGGAATCCAGCCCAAGTTGCCGATTTCGAAGGTACTTCCCTCCACCAGGAGGAAGCCTTACCCTCTAGAAACAACAAAAAGGAAGATTTTCGTTTTTCTTTAAGTACGTTGTGCAAGCTAAAATAGCTTGACCAACGGGCATTTAAACTTTTTTCACCACTATAAAGTCCCTCAATCCAAGGATACGAAAGCTAAACAAGCCGTAACAAAGTAACACCAGGGAATCGGATGGTGGACAAACCAACCCAACCAAATCTAGATTGAACGGATCTAGCCCCCAAGCTATGGATCAATCACTCACAATGAGAGAGAAGTCACACCAGCAGCATGTAGCTACCAACATCAAATCAAGCATACACTAGTGAGAGCCCAATGGGTATACTTATACCCTCTAGGGCCCATGCACTGCTAGTAGTGCACTGTGACACCGCATTGGACACATCTTCAACCTAACTGGGCCACGTCATCCAGTTCTCCTATGAGTCATTGATAGACCCATATAAATCCACCATCGTGAGTTCTAGGCCTCCAACCATTAATTGTGAGCTTATACACACATGAGGGCCCCAAACCCCTTAAAATCATAATTAATTTATGGGTCGAGGTAGGCCTATTGACCTCCTAATGGGATAATAACCGAGATCAGTCTAGTCGTGGGCATGACAGCTATGGAGATGGCTGAACTTATTGTACTCCGCACAATGCTCGAACACTGATGGCAAACACCTTTTGGTCAAAACGGATCATGGCGACAAAATCTATGCACCCTTCCTCCTTCACCTTGGCTATCCAAGCCAAATGAGGCGCGATTTGGGGCTTTATACAAAAAGCTTTTTTTTCCAAAAAAAATAAAACAAAAAGAATACAGCTCATTTTGTACGTACGTTTGGAACCTTTTGGTTCAGAATGGGCTTCTATTGTTGGGAATGTTTGTTAGCATATACTCATCTCTTTAGACACTTTGATGTGTTGCTCTTTTGTTATGTAATGTCCTAGGTATGAAAGCATCTCTCTCTCTCTCTCTCTCTCTCTCTCTCTCTCTCTCTCTCATTCTAGTGTATACGTGCTACATGACAAGGAACTAAATGCCTCACTTAAGGTAACTAGGAATGAAGCTGAATGGAATACTTCATGAGAAGTTTGATCATGATCACGTTGACTGTTTTTGCATTGAGCCTGTACATCAGTTCAAGATTCATTAATTGGTGATGGGATGCTGTGCAGATTCCTGATTTTGACAATGTTGCTGTGACATGGGAGATAATACAACATGACAAAGTTAATGGTATTGATCACATGGAATTGGCTGGGAATAAGTCTAGCATCATAAATAGCCCTTCCACTTCTTGGAACAAGTCGCGTGAAGCATTTCAAAGAGTACTGGGGCTCTGCCTTATCTATTTATTTAAGGATTTTGCTCCCTCTTCTCTGTATCTATGATCCCTGCATTAATTTCTTAAACTGCTAAAGTTAAGATCTGATCTGGTAAGTACAATGCTTGTTTGAAAATGTGTGACAATCTTGACTTGCAGGAATCGGGCTGTATAGCTAGCAGAGAAGCAACCACATCTAGTACATCTTTGGATGCTCGTTCTACCTTGCCTCCTGTCATGGGCAGAGACATGCTTATTGTCAAACCTGATAAGGATAACCTTATCATGCAATTTCCACATCAAGAAGGTAACAGACAGCTATCAAACAAACAGGCAACGAATGCCCAGGTGAGGATCGTTGTCGAGGAGCTGGTTCAAAACTATGATGATCAAAGATATAGCTCAGCTGATTTATGAGTTCTTGCATGAGAGCACGGGAAGTGTCCTGTCATTTCAGACCTGAAGACGCCGATTTGTGCTCTAATTTGCTGCAGGATCCTCACAATCTTATGTCTTACACTTTCACTTGCTGTTCTGTGATCTTGTGGCTTGTAATATGAAAATAGTTTTTGACTCAAGCTTACTTGTGCAGCCAGGAAGAAATTCGAATGCTACAAGGCACAGCAATGGGGAGATTAGAAAAGCAAGAAAGATCAGCTTATGGTTGCCCATTTTTGCAGGTGCAGTGGCTTTAGTTGGTGTTGTACTGGCACGACGCCCTAGGTATTATTTTCCCTCATCTGCAAGGTTGCATACTTGTGATAGAAGCTGTAAAGCTTGCCTACTCTTAAGAATGTCATTTGGTCTTAAATAGGGAAGGTATAACTTTCCAACAACTTATTACATTTTGCGGGCTTCTTTTGTGGAGCAATGTCCATATATTGATATAAAACGATTCCAAAACCAGCATCTAACATAACCCCAGACACGTCTGGAATGATGGTAGAGTTTTGTATGTTCAAGTTTGGAAGAATAAACCGGTCTTCCTGAGTATGCATGTATTTGGTGTGTATTCATGTATATTGATGGTGATAATGGATACTGAAGCACTATTCCACATGCACTAGCTGTCAATGATGTGATGCTCATTTTGTGGCCTCCACAAATCAGGATCCTACGTTTCTTTTTGTTTGTTGCTTATGTCGTAATTAACACTCGACATAAATGGATTGCTCATTCATAGCTTTTGATCAAATTGCAGGGATACTGAAATTTATGAAGTTCAAGCAGGAGATACTTTGTCTGACATATCTAGAAGGACAGGCAAAACTGGTTGGAAAAAACTGGCGGAAATGAATCCTGGCATAAAAGATCCAAACCTTATTTACCCCAGTGAAAGGTTAAAGCTGCATGGCCAGTAGGCCACCTACCTTATTTGCAGAATAATGTTTGGCTCATGTATTTCAAGTACTCGCTCTGTTAGGCTTATAAGTGGTAAAAGCTTTCTCCATAGATCTGCATACCTGAGATATTCAATGGACATAAGCCATTAGGCACATGTCATCGCCTTGTTTGTAAGCTGAATAGAGGCCAATTTCTAGGTAGGCAGGTGTGGCTTGTAGCATTATATTGTAAACCCTGTAAATCTGCTTCATGAATATCTGTATCTGAAGTTGCTGGCAAGAACCAGCCCATTGCTTATAGCAAGAGAAATTTCAAAGGAAGCAGTTATCAATCTTGTATTCGAGTTTTCAATTTTATGACCTTTCTACAACAAGCACATTCTTATGAGTTCTTAATTTAATCAGCGGCTTCCATTCATGAGGGGTCTTTACCCACAGCATCCATTAATCTCGTTGAGATGTATCATAGATTTGAGACTTCCTGATAATTCACTGCAAACTCCTACAATACACGCTGACATTAGCAAGTGTAGCAAGTGGGTTCATGTCAGTCATATTAGGAAATGTGCTCTGGGAAGATATTCTAGAGAGTAAAAAAATTTCAAACTTTTGTGTATCAGCTGCCAATTCCATAGTTTATCTTAACAGTTTTTTATTACCCAAGCCTTGTGACAACATCTTGATTGGATGTTCATTACATGCATTTTGCAAACTCAGACTTGCAAATACTCTGGCATGCACTATTTCATCCTACAGTGTATTTGATCTTGATGCAGCGTCATATTATTCCTGAATTCCAAAATGTGTGCTTGTGTGACATGTTAGGATTCAATCAAGTAGATATTATGGTGAATATAAAGAATCAATTGCAGACGATACAGCTCCACAGGTACTGATTTATCATCATTTTTATACACGGTATGGTAAGATGTATGGATATCTTCAAAGCGGGCACTAATCTGAAAACTAGTGAAAGTTATTTTCAAAATGTCTACCCTGCCATATATGAAAAGTAAGATATAAATTAAAGCTACTTTATAAGTTATTTGATTATTCAATAACTCTTTAGAATAAACAGCAGGAAGAAACTGTTAGAGGGACTATAGTTTTTCAAAGGCCCAGCTTAAAACTTTTCTACTTGCAGAGCTCAATATAGCATCTTGATGTTGTCAAACAAAGAGAGTCATTGTAGCATGGCAAAATTTGACACTCGATGTCATGCTATAAGCAAAATTTTTAGTCTCATGTCCATAACTATCAATCTCAAATAGGCAAATATAGTGGGGAAACCATTAGCAACTGACTAGGATCAGTGTGGTGAACATTTGAGCATTTTGCAGCTCAAGCTATAGTGAGAGAGTGTGAAGCAGTAACAAACTCTACTTGCATCACTTTCAGATCATTTTTATTGCTGGAATCTACCATCAAGAGCTAAGAGACAGACCAATCATAGAGGAACTTAGACTTTCAAGAAAAACACTGTTTGGAGGAAGGAAGCCGAAATAGGCTGCTTTTATCACAACAAGGGTTTTCAGAGAGAGAACCATGCATTTCAAGCCGGAGGAGAGCACCTTCAGTGAAGTAAGGTTGTAATGATCTGCGCCCTAGACATGCGAATCTGAGTCCAGGTGGTTGTGGAAAGGCCATAAAGCACACGTGAGATCAGCTTGACAGAAGCTGAAAAAGTCTATTCTAGCAGGTTGTTGAAAAACGTATCAATGTGCTCCATTGGGAGAAAAAATTTGTGTTGTTACAACTCACTGGGCAGCGATCAGAGGCCGCTCAAGGAGCATCAAATCTCGTGAGGAATGCTGGAGATATGGAGGCGAAATTCTCATTTTCCTCCATGGCTGCCATAGCTCTCTCTCTCTCTCTCTCTCTCTCTCTCTCTCTCTCTCTCTCTCTCTCTCCCTCTCTCATGGACTCTGTTTTACACATATTCTACTACAATTGTTCCACGAGATATTGTTGGAAGTCTTTGTCCCTTCGAAACCAAAGTCATGTAATTGCTTTAATTTGCTACACTAAGTTGGATGACCCCCCAAAAACAAAAAGTTAAAAAAAAAGAATGGTGGGAAACTTGAAATTCCTTGAATGGCTAAGATTAGTGCACATTATGGGGATTCAATCTAATTGTGGACATTTACTTGCACTCAGTGCACCTAAGTGTTCTCTAGCTGCTATAAATAAGGAGATTACACAACCCTAACTTCCACTCTTCTCTCTCTCTCTCTCTCTCTCTCTCTCTCTCTCTCTCTCTCTCTCTCTCTCTTGGTCTATCTCTCATCTCTTCTCTCTACTGCAACTTTATTCGGATTGGACGAGGAGAGACCTATGAATGCATTCGAAAGTGTAGTCGTGAGGGGAAGCGATACGAAATAAGGTAAGATTTATGTTATGTCTTTGACTCAATAATCGCTTGCTAAATGCTCACCACCAAGTGAATGTGTGTGTTTGTTGTGAATAGCTCACATACATATGATAATTGTGGATTTGGTTTAGGGTGTTTGGCTTCCAAAACAACTCCAGCGATTGGGCGCTGCCTCAGCCTCATACCCGAGCAATTGTTGAGGTATGATACTCAAAACAACTTTGATAATAATGCTTCTGGACATGCTTTTGGTCAACGATTACATGTTTGATAGGAAATCGTTGATGACTATATACTTTTGACGAGGTTTTGGTGGATCTGTGGGCCGCTAGCCAGCGGATTTCCGTGGGATGGTGGATCGCACTTCCACATGCTATTTGTAACACTTCAAGTGCTGAAATACTCATATACACTGGCACCTACCTAATGGATAGGTAGCCGCCTATCAAAATGCGTGGAATAGCACGTAGGTGTTTCGCTTAATCAATTGGACATGGGTAGCTCGCAGGAAATGGCTTCATCTCGCATCCAAGTATGAAGCTATATGAAGTAACAGCGTTATAAATTTCTTTTTCACCCAATTGTAGATTTTGTGCAAGACGCATAATGTAATACGAGTCACGTACACATGGGGAATTTCAAGATGTGCTAAGATTGAATGTCTACAAAAATATAATCCTAAAAATGTACATTTTACGCTTGAAGTTGATTGGTTTATGATGCTAATAGTAGAAAATAAAGATAAAGCGACTACTTTAGGTGAGCTATGTACATGTGTAGAGTTTGACCTTGGCAGGCTTGTATGGCATGGATTTGCCCGAGCTATAAGGTGCTTGGACTCCTAATGGTTTCATGGGAGGTCCATGGGGCTAGTATGACACGTATCTGCCCTAGTACCTAGCACTGCAACACAGGTCAAGTCTCTTTGTATTATGTGGATAATAAGATGGCTTCTTATGTGAACTTAATATATTCAGTTTGGCCTTATACTGATCAATATGGCATTCGCCTTGATACGGTTTCGTTTTAGGACAGAATGTATTGCTATTAATGGAATTCATGATAGGGAGGATTGGACGTATAATGTGTATTTACAATCAAGCTGATAAGGTAGTGAATCTTGTTTTAAACATGGATAACAACTGATGCTCAGCTATGACACATGTCTTCCTCATGTAACTAACTTGTGCTATTTTGTTTTGTGGGATGGTCGCAAACAACAGTTGAGTGTCCTAAAACTTGTTTCGCTTTATGGTACTCTGTACTATAAGACTTTATACAGCTTTGTTCCTACCTGTTATGCTATAAATTAAAGGGTTCAAAGGGTTGGTCTTGACTTGTCAAGAAGGACTATGTGAAATCTTTTTATTCTCTCTCTGCGTCTTTTTAAGATGCAACCCTGACTACCCTTTGGTCGGGGTAGTACCAAACCTTTACCGAAATTGTATTTTATAGCTAACTAGATTTGTTTTATGGTTTAGTCCACAGGATGGTTTCATGATGCAGTTGCACTTGGTTATGGGGAGCCCCTTCCTCCTCCTAACCCCTTTATACAGACTGTCATTTGTTGCATGATGAGGTTCACAATATTATTTCTTCTACTGATATAGCTACGTGTAACGCCGCTGGCCCTAATGATAAGATCTTTTGCCTTGTTGACTTAATGACTACCTTGGATTGGATCAAGATTTATATGGATTCCATTAAAAAGAAGGATACTCTAAACATAGTTGCACCGCGATTCGCGAATCGCGATCAAAATCGCAATCCCGATTCGCGATTCGAGATTTTTCCAGAATCGTGTAGAATCGAATTTTTTTTTTTTTTGAATTTTTTTGTGCAATATGGGTATCAGATGAAAGCTCTGATCGAGGGGAGTATGATTGTGTAGTTTGTCGACTGTTTCAGGTGCAAGATGGTCCCTTTACGCTAAAGCTGCATCCCATATAAAAAAAGAGAACACATTGGGGCATTCCTAGTGAACATAGCAGGAATCTCCCTTTCTCTGATTCTCCCTCTCTCTTTCTCTCTCTGATCACGATTCACAACAAACGGAACTAAAACCATGCTGAACAAAAACCTAGCTGAATCATTCTGAACTTTAGCCTTAAATGAAACAATTTTTGACAAAACAACCATACTCTCTCTCTCTCTCTCTCTCTCTCTCTCTCTCTCTCTCTCTCTCTCTCTCTCTCTCTCTCTCTCTCTCTCTCTCTCTCTCTCTCTCTCTCTCTCTCTCTCTCTCTCTCTCTCTCTCTCTCTCTCTCTCTCTCTCTCTCTCTCTCTCTCTCTCTACAACCATAAATCATAAACCATAAAACCGAAGTTACTGAACTAAAACCACAAAGAACAATACTGAATCACGACAATGCTGTGAATAGGATCATCATAATATATAATATCGGGCCACATGGCACCAAAAAGGGGTACAATGATGTTCCATGAACGTAATGAAAACTATATAACTAAGGCTCGTCAGAGTCATGGTAGGATAAATCATCCGAATCTGTGGACTGCAGATCCCATGGGTCCGCAGCTGAATCGGAACTGGAGGGAGCCATATGTCGTGGTGTGGCCCTGGCTGTGCTGCGTGCTCTGGATCCCTTCTGCGTGCCCTGGCTCTGGACCACCCCCCTCTCCCTACCTCTTCCTCTGCCTCTGCCTCTGCCTCTCTCCCCTCCTCTGGCCCCCATCTGGCTGCCCCCAGTCCTATGTCTACTCCGTCGTGCCTGTGTGTCAGGTGGCCGTAACCCTACGCCCTGGGATGGCCCTACCCACTGTGATGATGCCTGGCTGACGACTGCCTGTGATGCTCCACTCCTGTCTACAAAAAGAGTACTCAGCCCCCCCTCCTAGAACCTCTAGGTCTCCCCCTAGGCCTACGTGCAGGAATGGCTGGCTCCTCCTCTGTCTCTGCATCAGGGTCCACCAGCAGGTCAGCTAGGTCATCCCCCTGTGCCTCCGCCCACATCTCCTCGTCCTCCTCTGTATCTCCCTCAACCCACTCATCCTCCTCCACATAGTCTGCCCCGAGCATCTCTCCACCCTCCGAGACCTCGTCATCTCCCTCCTCATCCTCTCCCTCTGCCTCTCTGTCCTCCTCTGCCGTCGTAAAGCCCATGCGTCAGCCTGTGCCTGTTTGTAGAGCTCTCTATGGATCTCATCATCCATCTCCTCTTGTGTGGGTGGTGCCCGAGGAGCAGCAGCTATCGAATCCACCAAGCAAGTGTTGGAGTCCACCTGCAACCAAAAACAATACATTGTTGTTAGGCAGGTATTGTGCAACTCACTACATATTTTGAAAGCAAATCAATTCACCAAAGCATACCAAGAAAAAAAGGGGTGATGATGTGACTCACCTCGAGCATCTGACCCTCTCCTCGTGTGCGCCTCAGCATACGGCCGTTGGTGTTCACAAACACCAACCGCCTACACTGCTCGATGGACAACCTGTTCCTCTTCTGCGTGTGATACAAGGCCCAGGTGCTCCAATTCCGCTCACAAGCTCCTGCAGAACAGTCCTGTGCAAGGAGTCTCTCAGCCAATCGCCTCAGGTCACCTGTGCTGCGCCCGTGGATGCACCACCATGTAACGGGCCTCAGTTGATCCTCCCTCCGCCGACTCTGCTCTCCATCGAAAGGAAACTGGAAGCGCTCAAATGCGAGCAGCTGGCTTGCAATGTTGGCCACACACAGTCGAGTGCAACGGGCCTGCTGCTCTCTCTGCCAGCCGCATCGATCAAGGGTCTGCTGCTTGGGCCTAACCCCTCTCTGCTGTGTATATGGTGCTCGTGGTCTGGCATGCCCAACGGATGGCTGATCTGTGGGTGTGTCACTCTCTCTGGCAACATCTGCCGAAGCATGTGGTGCATCTGCTGCCGAGGAGGAGGGTCGAGAAGCACCCGCTGCTGCTGAACCAACATGCTCATCTGATGGTCCTACTGCTGCTGCGGATGGAACTGAAGGTGCTCTACTGGGCCTTGCACCTGAACCATGCTCTGCCCGTGCTGTACTGGGCCCTGCAGCTGTACCATGCTCTGCCCGTGATGTACTGGGCCCTGCACCTGTACCATGCCCAACCCATGATGTACTATGCCCTGCAGCTATACCATGCCCTGCCCGTGATGTACTGGGCCCAATATCCATGGTAGGCCAGGCTGCCTGTGAGCCCTCCTGCATGCCTACCTGTAGCTGCTCCTGCTGCCTGTCCCTGTCTAGAACCCTGTGATGCAGTATCGGGCCCGTACATGGTAGACAACCTCTGCAGATCCTCATCAGAAATCCGGGGGCAATCAGATATGCGCAATGTCCCCCCAATTGAACAACATTACCGAGCTCAAATAGAGCTCAAAATACCAGAGCATACATCAGAACGATTCCAGTTCACACATTATATCAAGTGCCAAAGAAGAACATGAGATTAGGGCGTGGGATAGAATAATTTCTGTATGAGGGATAACAGGCGACTGACGTTAGCGTCGGAGTCCGTGCAGGCATAAAGGAGTGCAGTGTGGGCCTAAACCGCGCCCCTAGCAGATGTTTGCATGATGGTCCACGCCTAAACCCTAAAAAGTATGGAATCAGGGCATGAAAATTGAAATTTGTGATACGGACGTAGACGGGCGGAACGGAGGTCATAGGAGTCTGTGCAAGCATGTGGAAATGCATTCTAGGCTCAGACATCACCTCACTCGGTTTCCAACAAGCCATTCCATGGAAATGGCCAAAATACACAAGCATTTGGAATGTGGTGTTCAAATCTCGCTAGGCGTGTCGTGACGGCTGAAACTGATGCTGTAAAAATCATTGCGGGCGTGAAGAAAGGTGGTCTAGAGCCAGACTACGCTCGATTTGGTTGCCTACAACTCAATGTCAACAATTGCAAAAAATCAAGCTACACTTACCAAATATCGAAATTTGGTCGTTTCGCTCTCCACGAAGCTCAGACCCACCCGGCACCGTGCACACCAACTCCGTATCGTCGAGTAGATGCCTGCCAAGTATTCACTTGCGAAGATTGGACGCCCACGGCTCTCAGAAAAAAAAATTTGCCTCCTCCACTGCTGGCGCGGTTCTGTGCGCGAGGAGGAGGCCGAAAATCGGGTTTTTGTTTTTTTTTTTTTTTGCGATTCTGTCCACAATTCGCTGCAGCGAATCGCGATTCCCGAATCGCGATTCGCTGCAACTATGCTCTAAACATAGTCGAAAGTATCTTTATTAACCTCCCTAACTATGTTGAATGTATTGCTGCTAAAGAAAGTTTTTGCAATTCACATATTTGGAAGATTTTTACTTGTTTGAAAAAAGAAAAATGGTGCCTTAACTACTGATACCCCTACCCACACTGAACCTCCTCTTTCACCTCACCATTTGATCTTTATCGAAGACCTTGATGAAGATGTGCTTCCTAGCTAGAGTCTTTCTCGTAGAAAATTTGTGAAGTTGACAATCAGTCTGCCTTTGAATTCTATCAAGCCAAGTACCTTTGGTACTTGCTCGTGCTATTGAGTTTAAATCTGTCAAAACTGTCTATAAGCTTTGGAGCCTTCCATCCGTTAACTTTCTGGCACCCACCTCTATTGAACTTTGGATCGCTCTTACCCATCTTACTGATGCAGAAGTCCAAGCCTGCAAGCGCTTTTCTCTTTGCATAAGAATCCTTCCTTTGACACTCCTATCGCCTTTGATACTGTTATCAAAATGAACAGATTTAAACCCTAGTTCTAGCCCAAGTCTTGTAAGCAGACTTGGGCTAGAACTAGGGGCCACTCTGACACTAGCTTCAATAGGATGAGTCTACATCAAGCTAGAATTTGGAATTGGAAAAGACCTTTCTTTAAGTGCAGATGCAGTGACAAATGCAAAAATAACTCTTCTATTATCTGGTTTGGTCACGCTATCTGGTATATGATGCATTACATGAGTTCTTGAGTACAAAAGGGCCTTCTCAAAAGATATTTTTATTTTTTTTCTCTATTTTTTTCTTCCACTTGGACCAATCAAAAGATCCAAAACAGAAATCTATGTAACGTAGCTCATCGGAATTATCAAATTGGTTTGTAATTTTTGAATTTTTTAAACTGCCGTCGGGCAGCTCTTACCCTTATTATCGGTTGACTTGTGCTGCCCTTAGAGTACAATGTTGCCCCGAATCAACTTCTTCAAGTTAAATTACTAACCCGGAATGGTTACAAACTAGACCATAGTTACAAACTAGTTTATAATAGTAACCACATTGGTTGGATATTGTGATCACAGTAATCTTGCATAGTTACAGTTAGCAGCAAAGTTTGAATTCTCTATGTGTGTGTGTGTGTGTGAGAGAGAGAGAGAGAGAGAGAGATTGAAAACATGGCATCAAGGAGACCCAGATCCATAATAGATTATGTCATTCTTCACAATGAGAAAGGCGAAGCAGGAAATTGGATACCAAGAAAATACGTCAAAAACACGTAGGTATTAATGCATCCATAATCAAAAGGAGCATTTAGAAAGAGAAAACGATCCAAGTTATCTTTCAGGTCCTATTGGAAAGCTAGAATTCTTGACTTTAGAGCATCGCCAGGTGGACAATCCATTTCAGAGGTGTTAGTTCAACATGTATATGCATTCCGAGTTGAGTATTCAATCCGTCAATTCAAATGATCATAAAAAATGCAATTGTAAGTATCATTGCGGTTTTATTTTTATGCAACTAAATTCAACTCTATTCTTTTATGCAGATTTACTTTTATTTAGCAGACTGAATTTGGATATCTATTTGGAAACTCATATCTATTCTATCACGCAGATTTATATCCATTAAATATAAAGGAATGAGAGCCCACACAATCACTTGCAAGTATATTGGATGTCATACATTCAGATATAAAAAAAATTGCAGTACAAAGGCCGATCTTCAAATTTTCTGGTATACATTCAAATTTTGTAAATATGAAAGTCTTGCGTATAAATGGAAACCTAACCATGGGGAATTTAAATGGAAATGGTTAAGAAAACCATACGATAAATGGACTTATATTGACATAGTACTACTATGCTAGTGAAACGACTTACTGATTGATAATTGCATATTGAGATTAGATAACAAGATGTGGAGACAGGTTTGTTGTATTCGCATGGGCTTTGCTTGTTCCCCTACTTGGTTTCATTGGTATTTGTCATTTTATGAATTACATTTAATGAAGAGACTTGTCAGACTTGGTAAAATAAAATACCTAAGTGCTTTTAAGCATACTTTTTGTTATATTGATGATATCTGTTTTATTAACAATCCAGATGCTCCTTGTTTTTGGACAAAGAACAACTCTGTGTTGATGATAACGCTGGATGGATTTATCTCGTGGAGTACTTAACCATCAAGAGTGTCGAGACAATTGACAATACCGTCAATTTCTTGAATATTACTACTACCTATGATTCCGAGTTGAGAATTTTTTATATGAAAAAATTTGATAAAAGAAGGGAGCTTTCTTTTTCCTTTTTCCAGTTCATACACCTGTCATTTAATAAACCAATTGTTAACTCTTATAAATTTATCATAGCACAAATTATTGTTGCCATGCACTTTGTTGGTGAGGTTAATGACGTCGTTTTGGCTTTTCAACGGAACGACTTTATGAAAGTAAAATTGTACGAAATTATTAACAATTTATTCTTACACAATGTGTTCCCTGGACTAATGTTTACACTACCAAAAAATGCTAATTTTCTCTTGGTGGACAATTAGCACTCCATCTCAGGGATGCTAACTGCCCTCTGAGATACCTTGCTAACTGTGGGTACGGTTGGTGGGTTCTCTCTCTCTCTCTCTCTCTCTCTCTCTCTCTCTCTCTCTCTCTCTCTCTCTCTCTCTCTCTCTCTCTCTCTCTCTCTCTCTCTCTCTCTCTCTCTCTCTCTCTCTCTCTCTCTCTCTCTCTCTCTCTCTCTCTCTCTCTCTCTCTCTCTCTCTCTCTCTCTCTCTCTCTCTCTCTCTCTCTCTCTCTCTCTCTCTCTCTCTCTCTCTCTCTCTCTCTCTCTCTCTCTCTCTCTCTCTCTCTCTCTCTCATGGACTCTGTTTTACACATATTCTACTATAATTGTTCCACGAGATATTGTTGGAAGTCTTTGTCCCTTCGAAACCAAAGTCATGTAATTGCCTTAATTTGCTACACTAAGTTGGATGACCTCCAAAAAGAAAAAGTTTTTTTTTTAAATGGTGAGAAACTTGAAATTCCTTGAATGGCTAAGATTAGTGCACATTATGGGGATTCAATCTAACGGTGGACATTTACTTGCACTTAGTGCACCTAAGTGTTCTCTAGTTGCTATAAATAAGGAGATTACACAATCCTAACTTCCACTCTTCTCTCTCTCTCTCTCTCTCTCTCTCTCTCTCTCTCTCTCTCTCTCTCTCTCTCTCTCTCTCTCTCTCTCTCTCTCTCTCTCTCTCTCTCTCTCTCTCTCTCTCTCTCTCTCTCTCTCTCTCTCTCTCTCTCTCTCTCTCTCTCTCTCTCTCTCTCTCTCTCTCTCCCCCCCCCTCATGGACTCTGTTTTACACATATTTCACTATAATTGTTCCACGAGATATTGTTGGAAGTCTTTGTCCCTTCGAAACCAAAGTCATGTAATTGCCTTAATTTGCTACACTAAGTTGGATGACCTAGAAAAAGTTTTTTTTTTAAATGGTGAGAAACTTGAAATTCCTTGAATGGCTAAGATTAGTGCACATTATGGGGATTCAATCTAACGGTGGACATTTACTTGCACTTAGTGCACCTAAGTGTTCTCTAGTTGCTATAAATAAGGAGATTACACAATCCTAACTTCCACTCTTCTCTCTCTCTCTCTCTCTCTCTCTCTCTCTCTCTCTCTCTCTCTCTCTCTCTCTCTCTCTCTCTCTCTCTCTCTCTCTCTCTCTCCTACGACCTTATTCGAATTGGACGAGGAGAGATCCATTCGGAAGAGTAGTCATGAGGGGTGAAAAAATTGTACAGCAAAATGAATCCCAACCAATTCTAAAAGAGATGGAGGATGCACAAATCAAAAATCTAGATCCAAACTATGAGCTAGAATCAAGATTAGTTACCAAAACTAGCTAATTTGGCATTTAATTCCACAATGGCCACATAGATTTGATCAAATACATAAAAATAAAGTGCAGCAAGCTTCTCAGACTTGTAGTCAACTTCAGTACCTTCCAAAGCAATGCATAAAATCACTCACATCCAATAGCTATAACTCGCCACCCAAAGACAATGTTGATGGAAGTGAAAAAACTTGATTTTTTTTCATATTTGGATGGAGATCCCATCATACATTTATACATTTCAAGCTTGGATCTAAAAGTTTTAGGGCATCTCTGTACTTATCATAACCTAACCCTAACATCTAACCTAATAGGTCATTGGATCCACCCTAATATGGGGTCAAGATCTCAAGATCCAAAAACAATGTAAAACATGCTATTTTTAGCTCCTAGAATTTCTTTAGCTTATCTAAGCACACTTTGGCCTCATTTCAAATGCTATCACAATGTAATATGAGAAATGAAGTCTTGGGAAGCATCCTATGCTATTTGGCATGTGTGGCATCTATTTACATGGCCATCTTGCCAATTACAATGCATTTGGCCAAAATTGGTCAAGCTAGAATTGTTTCAACACTCCTCCTCACAATTTAGCTTGATGAGACTATCCTGGATCAATAATAATTACATGCATAAAAACAGCATAATTAACAGGTTCTTGATGTATGTAGTGAGTATGATTACTCATTACAATAAAAACATAATTTGAGCTCCAAGTTGTCAAATGTAGTGAGCTCCATAAAGGTTGTCTTCAAGATCCAAGCTTTGTCTTTGGTAGGTTGCTGAGTGATCACCTTGGGCTGCAAAATGTGAGTCTCCTCCTCAAAAGAAACATGAAAAACAACAGCTTTCCATAAGATCCAACTTTTGTATGAAGCACATACAACCAAAGCTTGAAATCTCACAATCTTGACTTTATCCACCAAAACAATGAACTCCAACTTGGCATCCTTCCAATAAAGGTCTTCATTCCTTGGAAATTCAAGAGTGAATGGGTCACAAGATGAGGCCTTTGAATACATATTTGAAACTCCAATCAAAGTAGTAATGATCACTATTTCATCATCATAAGATATAGGATGAAAAACATTGTTCATACTAGCATCATCAAAGGACTTTGTCAAATACATGACATGTTTTTTATCAAACAAAAAATAAGATGAGTAAGGGGAGATATGGATAAACTTCCTTGATGCTCCTTTCTCTTTATCCAAACCTTCATATTGATGTAGATTCAGGTCTCTTTTGCCTTGAGACAATTGCTCCTTCTCGGGTTCCTCCTTGATGTCTTTTTTCTTCATCATGTTCACTCCCTCTTTGTGTTGATGATGAAAACATGGATCCAAACCATGATCTTCTTCAAGACTCTCAAGGAGTTTGTTTTAAATTTTCGTTAGGGAGGTCAATAAAGATACTTTCGACTATGCTTAGGGTATCCTTCTTTTTAATGAAATCCATATAAATCTTGATCCAATCCAAGGTAGTCATTAAGTCAACAAGGCAAAAGATCTTATCATAAGGGCCAGCAACGTTACATGTAGCTATATTAGTAGAAGAAATAAGATTGTGAACCTCAACAACTTTCCTCATGCAACAAATGGCAGTCTGAATAAAGGGGTTAGGAGGAGGAAGGGGATCCCGATAACCAAGTGCAACTGCATCATGAAACCATTCTATGGACTAGTTAGCCATAAAATACAAGTAAAAGTAAAGGTTTGGTAATACCCCGACTAAAGGATAGTCGGGGTTGCATCTTAAAAAGATGCAAAGAGAGTAAAAAGATTTCACATAGTCGCTCTTGACAAGTCAAGACCAAACCCTTTGAACCCTTTAATTTATAGCATAACAAGTAGGAACAAAATTGTATAAAGTCTTACAGCACACCATAAAGCAAGTTGAGCATCAGTTGTTATCCATGTCTGAAACAAGATTCACTATCTTATCAGCTTGATTGCAAATATACATTATACGTCTCATCCTCCTTATCATGAATTTCATTAATAGAAATACATTCTATCCTAAGACAAAACCGTATCAGGATGAATGCCATACTGATCAGTATAAGGGCGAACCGAATATATTAAGCTCACATAAGAAGCCATCTTATAATACACAGAATACAAAGAGACCTGACCCGTGCTTCAGTGCTAGGTACTAGGGTAGATCCGTGCCATACTAGTCCCATGGACCTCTCATAAAACCATTTTTGACACTGGCTTCAATAGGATGAGCCTGCATCAAGCTAGAATTTGGAACTGGAAAAGACCTTGCTTTAAGTGCAGATGCGGTGACTCAAATCTGAGCCCACACATGTGAAAAGCAGTCTACTGTATAGATTTAGAACAGTTTTTTAAGTCCACGAATTGATGATTTCATTTGGTTTTCAAAATCAATGTACATAGAGAGTAGAAACTCGAGATTGCCAATGAGCTCCAAAAATAATTTATTTTCTCACTATGGGAGCTTGGAATACATAGCAAAACTCAATTCCTTTGTAAAGTTAGGTGAATTTCCAGCATGTAATAAGGAAGTTAATTCACCAATTTTGCCCTAAAATGAAACCCTAGTCTATTTCCTAGAGTCATGCTTGGTAAGTGCATAGTTGGTCAAAATCTCCTCACCAATCAAGGTCTAGATCCTATAAAGTAGAGATCTCTACCAAATGGATGTCGGAAATTAGGATGGATAATGTAATGCGAAAAGTTTCTACTTCCAATGCATGACTACGCCTATCAAAAATTTCCGACATGGTATCAGAGTGTTGATTCTTCTTCAGGGCCTAATACTATTTCGATATCAGAGCAAAAGCTCTAATACTTGATATCTTTCGCGATATCAAATTGATATCATATTCTTCGGTTCCTTTCATCATTTCAGTATCAGAGAATTGATTTCCTGTTGTTTTCATTACTACATCTTAGTGTCATCGATACAATCAACAGACTAAGTTCCAGATGGATTCTCAAAGTAAAGTTGGTCTTTTTGTAGACAAGTTGAATGGATCATAATTATCATTTGTGGAAATTTAAGATGAAGACCTTGCTAATCGCCAACGAGTTATGGGATGTTGTTACAGGTACAGAAGTAAAACCTGAAGACGACTTAGAAGACTCAAAGTGAAAATCGAAGGATGGTAAAGCTTTCGTGCTTATTATCCCCAATATATCAGATACACAGATTGGACACATAGCTGAAGCTAAAATGTCAAAAGATGTTTGGGACATCCTGAACTCACTATATGACATAAGGGACATAACTACTAAGTTACATCTACGAAGGAAATTCTTCACATTCAAGATGTCTAATGGTGATTCTCTTCATAGTCACATTAACCAGTTTAAGAATCTCTTGCAACAGATGGTTGTTGTCAGATCAGTCATAGACAATCAAGACGCAATTATGACATTGCTTTCAAGCTTTCCCTCTACATATGAAACTTGGGTGATGATCATATCAACACACTCAAATTTAGCTCTTACTAGAGTTATCACTATGTTGCTGCAAGAAGACAATAGAAGAAGTCAAGACACTTTGTCTACTTCCTCCTCTCAGGCTCTATATGTCAACAAAGGCCCTAAGCGGCATGTTTTGCAAGTATTGCAAGTGCAATAACCATGAGATCAAGGATTATCGAATTCTCCAAGCGAAGAATGCAACCAAGCAACCTGATCAACAAGCAAACACAGTTTTATCATCTCCCCAGTTCGAAGTGGACGAAGGCACATTCAAGGTTAAAGATCAAAGCGCATTTTTGAACTGTTCATGGTTTCTTGATTCTGGAACAACTCAACACATGACCAATCAACGTGAGATTTTCAACTCCTACACGCCTTACAACACGAAGAAATTTGTTCATCTTAGTGACAATAGTACTCACACTATTGAAGGTAAAAGTATTGTAAGATTGTGATTCCAGCATGATCAATCTAAACTACTATCAAAGGTCTTATATTTCCTAAACTCTCTACAAATTTGTTATCAGTAATTAGAATTACAGATTTAGGTCATAAGGTAGAATTTGAATCTGATCAATGAAAAATTATTGATAGGAGTAATAAGATCCTTACACTCGGCAAGAGGCAAGGTTACTTATATAGATTGGCACATTGTTATTTTGAGTCTAGTGAAGCCTTGAAAACCTCTGTTCTAGTCAATAAAGCATTACTATGGCATCATCACTTAGGACACTTGAATTATGCATCTGTTTTGAACATGTCTAGACAATCCATGGTTCTTGATCTCGACTATCCTTCTAGTAAGGTCGGTCTCCCTGTCTGGCATAGTTGCATCTTTGAGAAGCAGGCTAGGATTCCTTTTAGATCAAATCATAGGCCCCTTTTATGACAAAGTTAAGCTTATAGTAGGGAAAAACTTTGTTAAGACCTTTCTCTCTCAAATTTTTTTGGAAAATTTATGGACTTGATAGTTGTGAAGTCAAATTTATAGTCTTTGTAATTCCAATTTCCAAAGGGACATGTTGAAGTCAAATTGTAATATGGTCACATTACTCTGCGAGTAAATTTTTTGCGAGTTTCTTCCATGACATGCTCCAACAAAATGGTAGCACATGGTGTGCTACTCTTTCTATGCCACTACATGATTTTTAATAACAAGAATGATGGTTTGATGCATACTTAAAAATGTGACTATCCATCAAATTCTAAATAGGTCCATCACAAAATACTTTGTTACTCTATAAATACAAGTTCACTTTTATTTTAAAAAAATTGTCCTCGAAGTTGTAAAAGTTAGCATGGCGTCAAGTTAGCCTGCAAATTTTTTATTTCAAAAACATGCAGTTTTTTTTAAGAACTTTTGGAAAAAATAGATTTCGTTTTGGAGCTGATTCGGCTAGCATGCCGGTGTGCTAGCCAAGTAAATTATAAAATAGAAAAGCTATTTTGACACATTTGAGAACAAAATTTTGAGTAAAATATTATTTTGGAATATTTATTTAAACCTCCCAACATAGTAAGCCGACGTGCAAGTAAAACAACTAAAAAAAAATTACAACCTTTAAAGATGGCACGCCGGCGTGCTCTATGAAATGAGAAATTTTTTTTGCAACCAACCAAGATAGCACGTCGGCGTGCTATAGTGGCACACCATGTGCTATCTTTTTGTTGGATGATGGCAGGAAAGAAACTCGCAAAATGCCAAGGCCCTATAATACACAAAATACAAAGAGACTTGACCCGTGCTTCAGTGCTAGGTACTAGGGCAGATCCGTGCCATAGTAGTTCCATGGACCTCCCATGAAACCGTTAGGAGTCCAAGCACCTTATAGTTCGGGGAAATCCATGCCATACAAGCCTGCCAAGGTCGAACTCTACACAAGTACATAGCTCACCTAAAGTAGCCGCTTTATCCTTATTTTCTGCTATTAAAATCATAAACCAATCAACTTCAAGTGTAAAATGTACATTTTTAGGACTATATTTTCGTAGACATTCAATCTTAGCACATCTTAGAATTCTCCATGTGTACGTGACTCATACCGCATTATGTGTGTTGCACAAATCTAAAATTGGATAAAAAAGCAATTTATAACGGTGTTACTTCATATAGCTTCATACATGGATGCGAGCAAAGCCATTTCCTGCAAGCTACCCATCTCCAATTGATAAAGCGAAACACCTATGTGCTATTGATTTCAAACCGAAAGTAATGGGTTAATGGTAGTGCAGTCTATTTTCAGGAAAGGTACTCTGATGTGGTCAAGTGTGATTCATGTTTACAAGAGGTCACCATTTCTTCAAGTGCCATAAAACCATTGCCTAATGGTTCATTATTCAAATTCCAGCAAACCCATAACATCATTGTACATGTTTCATAGAACTTCCTTAAAGTTATAGTCATCCGTATGAGTTGCAGTTTTAATAAGCAAAATCAATCTCAAATCCATCATTAGTATCCTAGCATACAACTGAAGCAAATCATTTGCTTATAGGGTGGCCTCTTGCAGAGAGTTACATGCTCATTTTGAGCAGAAAACTCGATCATAAAGACATCATGCATGCACAAGGTGATCATTCTTATCAACTATCATGCAATACGCATCTGTCTCCATGCATTAGGTAGGCGCCAATGTATATGAGTATTTCAGCACTTGAAGTGTTACAAATAGCATGTGGAAGTGCGATCCACCAACCCACAGAAATCTGTTAGCCAGTGGCCCACAGATCCACCAAAACTTTGTCAAAAGTATATAGTCATCAGTGATTCCCTATCAAACATGTATTCACTGTCCAGAAGCATTATTATCAAGTTGATTCTGGTATCATACCTCAACAATTGCTCATGTATGAGGCTGAGGTAGTGCCTAATCGCAGGAGTTGTTTTGGAAGCTAGGCACTCTAAACCAATCCACAATTATCATATCTATGTGAGCTATTCACATCAAGCACACACATTCACTTGTTGGTGAGGATTTAGCCAACGATTATTGAGTCAAAGACATAACAGAAATCTTACCTTATTTCGTATTGCTTTCCCTTGTTGAAATTTCACAATTCTAGCTTGACCAATTTTGGTCGCATGCATTGTAATTGGCAAGATGGCCATGTTAAGAGATGCCATATGTGCCAAATAGCATAGGATGCTTTTCCAAGACTTCATTCCTCATATTACATTGTGATAGCATCTTTGAAATGAGGCCAAAGTGTGCTTAGATAAGCCAGAGAAATTTTAGGAGCTAGAAATAGCATTATTTACATTGTTTTTGGATCTTGAGATCTTTAATCCATATTAGGGTGGATCCAATGACCTATTAGGTTAGATGTTAGGGTTAGGTTATGATAAGTATAGATATGCCCTAAAACTTTCAGATCCAAGCTTGAAATGTATAAATGTATGATGGGATCTCCATCCAAATATGTAGAAAACTTGAGTTTTTCCACTTCCATCAACATTGTCTTTGGGTGGCGAGTTATAGCTATTGGATGTGAGTGATTTTATGCATTGCTTTGGAAGGTACTGAAGTTGACTACAAGTCTGAGAAGCTTGCTGCAATTTACTTTTATTTATTTGATCAAATCTATGTGGCCATTGTGGAGTTAAATGCCAAATTAGCTAGTTTTGGTAACTAGTCTTGATTCTAGCTCATAGTTTGATCTAGATCTTTGATTTGTGCATCCTCCTTCACTTTTAGGATTGATTGGAATTCATTTTGTTGTAAAAAAATTTCATGGTACTAGAGCCTAATCAAAAGTGAGCTTTACATTTGATTTTCTCAAGCTTAGTTTCTAGATTTGAGTAGTATTGGCTTTGTCCTTGCCACTACTTGCTAATCTAGTGATTGTACTTCCAAATTTGGTTTTATTTGAGTGAGAATAGATCAAAGGCAATTCTTTTTGCTGAGTTATAGCTGCAGGAACCGAGATTGATCCATTTCCATTCAACCAAACCAAATTAGAAAGTTCTTATGAGTTGAATCTTGGAGTACATGTCTCATAGTAGAGATTTTCATAAGGATTTGAATGCCACCACATTTTAAAAATTTGGATCAGCCAAATTAGGTCGTTCTTAGGCTTCTTAAGGTCCTAAAATACGCCTTTTAGGTTCAGATCAAGTGTTTTGATATTTTCTTCATCAAGAAATGCAAAACTAGTGAAGATTGTGTTTCATTTTGGCTCGTTTTGGATAGTTTTGTGATTGAATATGTCAATGTGATTAAACTTGAATTCAGAAGGCTTTATTTGTGAGACATTTGTGTTCTATAAAGTGCTTTTGGTTCAGTATAGGTGGATTCACCCTTCTTGTGAAGTTGAGATCAAGGAGGAGACTAGTTTTGATCAAATCTATAGTAAATTGAGCTAGGTTTGGATCTAGTTTGGATCTTGAAGCTTAATCAAGCTCAAGATCACCTTAGATTTTGTTGAGAAATCAAAGAGTGATTCATTTCAAGTCCCAAAGAGAGTGGGATAGCTAGTACTGATCATATCTTGTACAATCTATCTCCCTATCTTTGAAGATGGCGTCCATAAGTGCCTATCTTTTGGATTCTAGTGATAGATTGAACTCTTCAAATTATTCAATTTGGAAGTTAAGAATGGAATCCATCCTTGTCATGCAAGATTTGATGGATATTGTGAATGGAGAGGAAGATGAGCCAATCCATCCACAAGAAGTAACTAAATACAAGAAGAGGTGCAAGATTGCACTCCATTGTATTAAAATGAATATTGAAAATGATTTGCTCAAGGAAGTAGGAGCATGTATCTCAGCCCAAGAGGCTTGAGAGACTCTTCAAAAGATCTATGAGTCCAAGAATACCTCAAGATTACTTTCCCTCAAGAACCAAGTTCTTCAATGCTTCCAAGGGAAGAGTGAGAGTGGACATCAATTTGTTTTGAGAGTAAAAGATTTGAACAAAGAGCTTGCTTATGTTGGTGAACCTATTAAAGAGAGTGAGCTTGTGCAAATAGTTTTGAATGGCTTATGTAGTGACTTTACTAACCTTGTCCAAAGCTATGTTATCATAGGAAACTTGCCTACACTTGAAGACCTTCAAAGTGTGTTGATGGCCGAGGAGAGTAGGAAGGCTCGTATCAAATCAAGGATGAAGAGGCCCTCCATCAATGATGGTGATGACAAAACCTTATTTTTCAAGAGCAAAGGCAAAGCAAAGAGCAAGGGAGGAGCAAGCAAAGGATGGAGATCAAGGAGGATCTACATCACCATCATCATAAGTCAAGCCCAAGATGGAAAAATCAAAGATCAAGTGCTACTATTGTAGCAAGATGGGACACTATGCCTTGGCATGCTTCAAGAGGAAGCAAAATCAAAGTCAAGCCAACATTGGACAAGAGGAGGAAGAGAGTTATCATGAGGACTCACTCATGATGTCAACTTTTTTATCATCAAATGTCAAAGGTGAATATCCTTGGTGGATAGATAGTGGGGCTAGCTCCCACATTGTCGGGTAGAAGAGAATATTTTTCTCAACTCACACCTTATGTAGGACCTATAAACTCCATTTTTACAACAAATGATCATGAATGTAAAGTTGAAGGTGCGGGATCCATTCCCTTATGCTTAGGATCTTCCAAGAAGACTAAGATAGATTGTGTTCTCTTCATTCCTAGCATCACTAAGAATTTGCTTAGGGTTGGCCAACTTTTAGATCATGGTTTCATTGTGGAGTTCTCTACTAATATATGCAACATCAAGAAGAATGGGACGATCATAGCAAGAAGAAGAAGGTTTAAGAGGTTGTTTAAGCTTGATGCTTTTGTTGATCCTAACCAATTTGTGATAGTAGCCAAGGAGGACAAGATGACCACAAATGATTTGTGGCACAAGAGGCTTGGTCACATCAACACCAAGTTCATGGAAGTCATGTGCAAGGAGGAGCTTGCTCTAGGCCTTCCAATATCCATGGACTCATGAGGAAAGGTTTGTGAAGCATGTGCTTTGGCTAAAGCACATAGGTTGCCTTTCTCTAACACTATCACTAAGACTGCTCATCCTCTTAAGTTGATTCATTTGGATGTACATTTTGCTAGCACAAAGAGAGATGGTAGAGCCACAATGTTTGTAATATTGAATGACGAATCCTCTAACAATCATATTGGCAAAGATATGGTTGAGATCAAGGAGGAGCTTGATCAAGAGGAGAGGCAAAATTTGAGAGCTTCAACTATTCCAAGGAGAGCCAAAAGAGCAAAGATGGAGCTATCAATGCTCATTTTTGTGGACAAGGAAAGGCAAGTTGGAAAGGGAGGTACATTTTGTACTTCATTTGCTGAGTTTTGTAATGAAGTTCCTTTGAATTCTAAAGTATGGAATGAAAGGTGGTTGTAATATCTACTTGCTCTTGAGTGTGCTAGAAGTAAGCATGACATTTTCATTCATAAGTTGAAAGATTTTGACTTCATTTTCAAAGAGGCATATTGTGAACCTTGTATGAGAGTGAGTGAATCATCCTTGAAGGACACTTATATCCATACAAGAGTATTTGGCCTCATTAGTTTCAAGTTCAACAAGTATGTAATGCAGATTGCTAGTGGTAAGCAATTGTGGACTAGTAAATTTGGTATAAATAATCTTGGTGATCATATTAAAATGGTGCCTTGACTTTCACCTCACCCTTTGATCGTTACCAAAGACCTTGATGAAGATAATGCTTCCCAACTAGAGTCTTTCTCGTAAGAAATTTGTGAAGCCGACCACGACCATCAGTCTGTCTTTGTAAAGCCAAGAGTTGTCAAGTACCTTTGGTACCTGCTCATATTATTGAGGTTAAATCTGCCAAAACTGCCCATAAGCTTTGGAGCCTTCCATCCGTAAACTTCTTGGCACCCATCTCTATTGAACTTTGGCTCGTTGTTACCCATCTTACTAATGAAGTACCCAATGAATCTAGTTCTCTTTGGAAGAGAGTAGTGATGCTTATAGAATTGTTTGTGCTCTAGTGTTGGTACTAGTGTGTAGAGTGCTTTCTTGTGGTAGTATGCTTAATCTTGAGTATGCTATGGAGTGTTGTGGTATGCTTGTGATTTTTTTATGGTTAGCAAGGGGGTGCTAGATGGGTCTTGCTTGGAGCTTGGATCTAGCTATGGTTGGGTGGTGAATACTTGAGGCCAGCTTGTTATCTATCTTTGTGTTTAAAAAGTAGGAACACAGGTGGAGGAGAGATCCTTGGAGGCTTGCAGATCCTTACTTGCAGGTGGAGGTAGAATTGCTTGGCTTATGCTCTAGTGTTGCTACTAGTGTGTAGAGTGCTTTCTTGTGGTAGTATGCTTAATCTTGAGTATGCTATGGAGTGTTGTGTATGCTTGTGATTTGTTTATGGTTGGCAAGGGGGTGCTAGATAGGTCTTGCTTGGAGTTTGGTTCTAGCTATGGTTGGGTGGTGAATACTTGAGGCCAGCTTGTTATCTATCTTTTTGTTTAAAGAGTAGGGACACAGGTGGAGGAGAGATTCTTGGAGGCTTGCAGATCCTTACTTGCAGGTGGAGGCATCTTAGCTTGGAGTTGGGGAGCATCTTGAAGCTTGCAGGTTGCTTGGAGGACATTTGGAGGATCTACCTTGGATTTGGAGGACTTCCTCACCTCTACTTGTAAAAACTACGGTTACAAACCAAGTCTTAAACACCTTCGTGTGTTTGCATGTCTCTGTTATGCCCAAATCTTGTCTAATATGAGGAAAAATCTAGACTCAGTCAGCTACAAGAATATTTTCATTGGTTACTTGACATCACATAAAGCATATCACATCTATGATGTTGAAAGAGATCAGATTTTAGTCAGCCATGATATTGTCTTTCTTGAAGACAAGTTCTATGATTATAAGCAGAAGCAACAAATGCAAGAGTTTGTCCCAACAACTCCATTCACCATCCAAGAGAGTCATCTACTCAAGAACCTGCAGCTCTAAGATCTACTTGATAATGACAACAACTGTTACGTCCTTCAAGGCCAAGAGTATATGGTATGTAAATTGCAAAAGGCTCTCTATGGGCTCAAGCAAGATCCTAGGGCCTGGTTTGAAAGAATTAATAACTTCTTGTTGCAGCACCAATTTACTTTTTGTTCTACAGATTCAAATGTGTATCTCAAGCATAAAGGCCGAAGCTATGTCATAATAGCACTATATGTTGATGATTCTGTAATCATCAACAATTCTAATCAATTATTATTCGAAATAAAGTCTTTACCTTCACAAGAATTTGAAATGACTGATTTAGGCCTGATTCACTACCTACTTGGTATGGAGATCACCAGAGATCGCGCACGCAGAAGGATCACTATAAGCCAAGAAACCTATCTAATCAATGTACTTCACAGATATGGCATGGAGAACTCTAAGTCGATAGATTCACCCATGGATCCAAGATCCAAACTATCAAAAGACATGTGTCCCAGAACCGAAGCAGAACAGAAAGAGATGTGCAGATACCCTTATGAGTCGATAATCGGATCAATAATATATTCTATAATCTGCACTCGACCCGATCTTGCATATACGATAAGCACACTGTCACAATACATGTCCAATCCAAGCTTGCAAAATTGGAAGGCTCTTCAAAGAGGATTGAAGTATATTCAAGCTACAAAGCACTATGCTTTGTGCTATAATGGAAACACAGAAGCTGCACTCACATGAGTCTACCCATCTCATAGAACAATAGAAAACAAAAATGTGTTTCTCTGTCCTCTAGAGAATCAAAATATGTTACAGCTACATCAGCAATGAAGGAGATTATTTGACTCAGAAGATTCTTATAGAATCTGCAATTTTCGCAAATGAGTTCGACGATACTCTAGTGCGACAATGAGAGTTGTACAGTGCTATTGAACCCACGAACTCATTCTAGAACTAAACACATAGAATTTCAGTTTTATTTTCTTAGAGAGAAAGTTCAGAGTAAAGAAGTTGCACTAAGCTACTGTCATACTGACAGTATGATGGCTGACATTTTTGTTAATCTTACTTCTACTCACTCTAACTGCCCTCTAATTCACTCAAGAAAATCACTCTCTTACAAACAGTTTGCAAAAATGAACTGTTTCTTGCACAGTCTGCAGTTTTACATGCAAACTTCAACAGGCGAGGAATGCAACAAAATTGTTCTACTCAACATTTCAGGCAACCGAGGAACAACCAAGGAATGCAAGGAATGCAAAAAACTACAGAACTGCATGCATCTTCATACGCTCTTCACGCTCCAGTGAATAACCGATCTACGGATCAACTACAGAACTTTTAATGATCTTGTAATTGTAAAATTAGAATAACACAAGATCATCAAACAACTATATAAGAAAGTGAGCGATTAAAGACAAACATCTAATCCAAGAGATGAGATAAATGTAGAAGAATAGTACTGATCAGAGAGATCGAAACTCAGTATCTGACTCCTCAGAGTTAGAGATCATAGAGAGAGTAAAAGTATTTTGAATGATAGCAATTGCTTGGATCTTTAAGTAGGATCGTGTGCTCGGTGCAACTGTCTTGTGATCTAGTCGTTGTTACTACAACACTTATTATACATAGTCGTTATTTTTCTATCATGTTGTATGCTGAATGTTTTACGTAGCAAAGTTGTGTTCGTCGGCCGATGGGAAAACTATTGTAAGGACACCCTCTAGCCAAAATTGGGCAATCCACGTTTGGAATTTATTCGACTAGGGAGGGCCAAGCATGGATAATATGTAATAGAATCTAGCCACCAGTAGTTAGTCCTCGAGCTTGTCAAACATCTGTAGGGTTCTCTCCTGTGTCACAACTTGTAGTAGTTGTGTTCCCTATGGAGCGAGACCTCACCTTCAACCTGTTAGCAAGAGAATGGAGATTGAAGCTATGTGAGAGAAGATAGAAACACCGAGAGAGAGAGAGAGAGAGAGAGAGAGAGAGAGAGAGAGAGAGAGAGAGAGAGAGAGAGAGAGAGAGAGAGAGAGAGAGAGAGAGAGAGAGAGAGAGAGAGAGAGAGAGAGAGAGAGAGAGAGAGAGAGAGAGAGAGAGCCAATTGGAAGAATTGCTTTAGATTAACAAGATTGGATCTACAATACAAAGGAAATGGTCTCTTTTTATAGTCGAGAGGTAGACTTGATTTTCTATCTCCCTTTACTTTCAAATTCAAATATTTGGTGGGAAAGGACCCTCCAATCACTAACTTGACTTTTAGGCCTCTAAACTTATTTACTTGCATAAATAGCCTCAAAGTCTCTTTATTGATATATATTTGATCAAATAACAATGTGATCACTGGGTTGGACTTACACATGCAGGGTGCCAAATTTCTCACACTTATTAACTAGTGTTAGGGTTGCCTTGCGATTCGTAGTCCAACAATATCCCCCACCAAAACTGGTGGCGGTCCCACCGCACCTGCCTCAACGCTTGAATGTTGCGAAATGTTGTGTGGTGACGAAGTTGGAAAAAGATGATTATTCAGTTGCAAAAATAAAAATTGCTTGCTACAGGAAAAGCATAGATATTGATTCGCTTACATAAAACCTGATGTTTTATTTGTTAGCGAAAACTTAGACTTGCCAGATTTTCAATAATAACCATATGGGTTTGGTGGCCATTCATGATAACCTTGTTTATTGACAAATGGGTAGTCGGCACCATCCACAAAAGGATCCCAAGATAATGCTTGCTGATTTTGATCATCGTAGATTATTGAAGCTAATGACAAGGATACAATTTTTTTTTTTGACAAGTTCAAAAATTTTTAACTTGCTCAATAGTTAACGAAATGCAAAAAAAAAAAAATTATCTCCAAAAAGCCCTTTCAATGCTCTACAATCCTACCTATTCAATTCAAAATTAAAAAGAATAAAAAGTCCGGTGAAAAATGAATTAAACGGAGCATAAAAATCAAAAAATCTGGAAATTTTTGGTTTTTGACAAGTTTCCAAAATTTTGTTGCCAACTTCAAAAATTGTAACTTGCTCAATAATACTTAAGGAAATGAAAAAAAAAAAATCATATATCCAAATTGCTTTTAATGCTCTACAACTTTGCCTATTCAGATTGAATTACAGAGAACAAAAAGTTGGGCAAAAGACGAATCAAAAAGAGCAAAAAAATAAAATAAAATAATAGAAAATTTCTGGTATTTGACCAGTTTACAGAATTTTGTTGCCGACTTCAAAAATTTGTAACTTGCCCAATACTTAACGGAATCCAAAAAAAATTATATGTCTAAAAAGCCCTTTCAATGCTCTACAGTCATAGCTATTCAAATTGAATTACAAAAAATGAAAAGTTGGGAGAAAATAAATCAAACAGGGTAGAAAAATTTACAAAAATAAAAAATACAGTCCCCACTCATTTTTGAACGTTTTTGGATATAACTCTCACAAATCACATCCATAATGCAAAGCTAATCCTAGCATGGCAAAACTAAGATGCCTAAATGCATTCTAACCGCAAACCTAGGTCCAAGCTCAATCAAGCATCAAGAGATGACGAGGATTAACATGTTGTCACGCGGAGATTCGTTCTCATGAGAGCGATAGCATGTTCATGATCCACATTTAACTCTAACCATTAACACTACAATCCATTAACACTAATCAATTGAAGGTAAATCTTACTTTTTTCTTTTTCTCTTCTCTCTCACAAAAAGTATAACAAAAATCAAACCCAACAACTAGTAAATCCAACAAATATGAAAATCCAAATAAGCATGAGAGATGGAGGAAGGAAGAAGAAGAGCAAGGACATTCGATTTCAATCTGTAAGAGGTTGAACCTGCTTTATTGAAATGAACATGAATGTTCAATTGAATGTAAGAAATGAACTACAAAGCACCACTCTATATAGTGGATTTTAGGGCTTTAGCCTCAAATTCTATTGGCCAATCTCCACGTCCCTTATTATTTAATTTAAAATTCAAAATTTGGGGGGAGCCCTTTTTATTCACTAACTTGACTATTAGGCCTTGTGACATTTAATTTCCGCAAAAAGGCCTAAAGTCCTTTGGTTAGCCTTGAGATCCGAAAACCCTTCAACAATGCCATAGCTTTATTTGGATCGATTAGTGGTGGCAAAAAATTGTCCCATTTGGTGGGGACCTATAGCAAAAATTCCAGATCGTGGGCGAATTCAATAGTTGTGCGAACTTTGGGATTCGGGCACTTGAGATATTGCTTATGAAATCGGACTAGAGCCCTTTTGGCATCTACGTTTGTGTCCCATCTGTGCTCTGAATAAATCTTTGGCCAGTTGAGCGTCCTGATGGTAATTTGGTCCAAAGTTTTTCCGCGCTCCCATTTGTGTCTACGTGGAATGGGGACGTAGTGGGGGTTGATCCGCAACTGCCTTGGTCTGGACACATATGCCCTGATGGCCGACGGATTTTTCTCGAAGATGTGCTACCGACATGCAGGTTGTGGTGCTAGAGCCAAAAGGCATGTGATTTCATTCTCTTTTATTTCCTTGGTAGTGAATGTGATCTGTCACCCACCACATGAGGACTCGTGTGAGAGCTTGTTGTGGACTTGAAGGCGATACCCATTGAAGGCTGCTTGGTAGCCCACCAATGTTTGCCGAAATAGATGCACCTGCTGGGTCAGGAACTCTGCCTCATGTTGGGTGAGCGGTCTATTTGTGGGCACTGACTGGACGAGCCATTCTGCTTTCTCTCTTTGGAGGGCTTGGACCTCCGCTCTGAGGCATTGATTCTCCATTTCAGCCACTAATAACTAGGCTTGGAGTGGGGCCAGCTACTGTTGTGTAGATTGCTGGGCTTCTTGGACCTTGGCGGCCGTGTCCGTCACAGATTTGTAACGGGAATTTATGTAGTCATGGAGGCATGTCTCGTTCTTCTCTAGCTTCTGGACTTGAGCTTTCTCTGTCTTGTGCTGTTGCGCCACTTGCAGGCCCACCAATCGGAGCTGTGTAAGCTCCACACGCAACTTGGTGTTGTTGATTGCAAGTTCCACCACCCGGACATCCAAGGTAGATTTGGCTGCTACGAGCCCCTAGAGAATTGTGCCCAAGTGCTGGTAGACCGCAGTGATGTCCTAAGGAGCGGCCAATGTTGAGATGCTGACTAGGCCTAGTGGAGATGTGGCACGTGGTGGAGTGTCATCATCGTCGTCGTTTGTCATCTTCTATCATTATTTCTAGAGGTACCAAATCCTAATGCGTCATCGTCCAATGTTTTATCGGACTCAACATCTGGAGGGATGGATCAGTGGGGGAAGTGGACGGAAAGACGGAGGTGTGAAGAGGAGGAGAGATGGGCTATTCGAAAGAAGAGACGATGTTGGGCATGGAGAACTGGAGAGTGGTGTCGAGGATGGAGGGAGAGGTGGGTGGTGTGAAACTGATGATATTCATGAAAGCAAGGGTTCTAGAAGACGACTAGGAGTATTGTGGGTCGATGGAGATGGGGGGAGTGGCTATTGAAGAGTCAAGCGAGGTGGGGGGAATGGAAGAAGCAATGGTGATGGAAGGGGTGGCGAGAATGGTTGTGGACAAAGGGGGAATAGGGGAAATAGATGTAGGAGGAGATAGGAAAGTAGTGGAAGAAGTGGTGGTAGTGTTGGTACGTCAGTGGGTGTTGTTGGATGGAGGATCGGAGGTGGAGGAGGTGGCGTCATGCATACGTTCATGCATACATTTGGTGGATGGTGAATTAGTGGGAAGGGTGGGAGGTCGACGGTTGGTGGATGGTATGGTTGTGGTGAGGACCATGGAGTGATGGAATCTCCGAATCTTCTATTCAAGGAGAGTGATTGCCAAGGCAGAGAAAAGGCGCCTAGCGGCAAATTTTTGGCGTGCATTGGGGTTGATGGCCCTCTTCAGCTCAGAAATGATAAAGTCGTGCCAATTGTAGGACACAACCTTATTGGCTAGGAAGTCCTTGCGAGATTCCACAAGTTTGTGTAGGAGGAGGGAAGAGATGCGATCCTTGCACGAACTTCCAATAGCTAGAAATTTGCTCAGAAGATGGGCGGCTTCTTGGAGGACTGGATCAGTGATTGCCTCAGTCAAATACCCATCATTCATATGAATTAGGGGCATTGAGGAGTCCAAAAAGGGATAAATGGCTTTAGGGGCTTGGCGGTGAGAGGGCTTTGGCCTATCACTGAAGACGACTCTGATGGTAGCCAAGAAGGTTGAGTTTACCCGCACATGGTGTGTGGTACCATCATATTGCACATAGAATCTAGATTTTGTCAGGCTTAAATGGTGGAAAAAGTGAAAAAAAAAATAAAAAAAAATAAAAAAAACAAGAAAATGGTGGATATCGGAGAAATGGGAGTGGAACAGCTGGTAATGGAGCTAGATATGGTGGTAGAAAGTAATGAGAATGTTGTGTATGAAATTTGAAAGTGTTTGGAGACAATTGGAAATTTTGATAAAATTCGGCAAGAGCTTCGCTAGGTAAAGTGACAAATGACTCAATATTCCTACTTATATAGAGAAAATTTAGAGCGTGTATTAAGAGAAGTACACTTTCCACAACTCAGTTCCATACCAATTTTTGCAGCGACCTTCTTCATGATTTTCTAAGACCCCAGAGAAGTTGGCGAGAGTTCAGAAGTTGTTATGCTTGCCATGCGAGGGTTTTGAAGGTCATGCGAGAGTTGAACTCTCACAGGGAGGGAACTCTCACCCAACTTTCTCCCGTCAACAAATTTTCAAGATCTAACTTTATGGGCAGGTCAATTTCACTATCTTGATTCCATTTATGCTGATTGCGAAGGTTGGTATGATGATCTTGATGCCATGTGAAGGTAATTTTTGCTTGTCTGAACTCTCACAAAGGCTCTAATTTTACTATTCCCTCACAAGTAACTCTCATAGAGTTTTTTGTAGGTCCATCTGGGTCAGATCTGGCTATGGTGAGTCCTACAAGAGTTCTTAGAAAATTTGGTAGTTGATCCATCAGTTTAAATGATTTTTACCTCTATTTTTGTGAATTTTGTCTGAGGTCATCAAGTTTGATCTGTATTATTAGAGGATATTTGTTGGCAAATGGTGTTCTACTACTTTTTTAATCCCATTTGGATTTGGATCATGCTTGGACCTTGCTATAATGACCATTTGTAGTGTAAGATCTCATTGGTAAGTGATCTACGTGTCATTATCAAGCTTGATATGTGCTACTGTGGTGGCCAGTACTTATGCAATCGGCTACCATGGATGGGTGTATCAAATGGTGTCCCATCAAGATGTTCAAGTTTCATGGCTCCATGGTTGAGAATTTCCTTGATACGGTATAGGCCTTCACCTGTGAGCTTTAATTTTCTCTTGATCGCCTTGGTTTTATAAATTAGGACCAAATCTCTGACATGAAGATCATTCTTGTCTAATCGATAATCATGCCATGCCTTGCGTCATGCCTTCTCAGCTGCCAATGCATGCACAGCCAATAGGCGTGTTTCACAAAGTTTGTGTAAAGCCTCATGGTGTAGTTGTAGAGATTTGGACTCTGATGGGGCAAGGGAGATAGAAGAACGTGAACGGAGAAGAGAGCAGGAATATTGCGAAATAGCTCTCCCGTTTTAATCAGCTGCTAAATGCAGAAACAGTCTAATAGACAGCTTATGCTAAATGTAATCACAACTTTAAGTGTTCTAATTACCCAACAAGATCTTAAAAATTAATTCATACTCTGAAACAAGAGTACAGTCCACCGAAGAAATTAGAGATTATTTGTATGTGGTACTACTGAAATCGGATTCAACGTGAAGTATAGTTCTGAAATAAATGGAAGAGCAATATGATAACGCGAATTCCTCGTGCGTGAAAGACAGTCATCGTCTGATCAGAAACTGAGGAGTCGTAGATGTCCGTGTTTTGATCAGAGTGAGTAAACAAGCGTGATCAAACAGCAATGAAAATGCATTCAATCACAACAAGCATTCATCTACGTTGTACACAGATAAAAGCAAGTTGTTGCTATATTTCATTGAAGCACAATACAAAATAGCAATTACAATAATTGGAATGCTCAAATAATGTGTCTCATGGACGGAGCAACCACTAATATGTGCTTGGATGATCTATTTATCTAATCTGTATTAGAGGATATTTGTTGGCAGATGGTGTTCTACTACTTTTTTAATCCCATTTGGATTTGGATCATGCTTGGACCTTGCTATAATGACCATTTGTAGTGTAAGATCTCATTGGTAAGTGATCTACGTGTCATTATCAGGCTTGATATGTGCTACTGTGGTGGCCAGTATTTATGCAATCGGCTACCATGGATGGGTGTATCAAATGGTGTCCCATCAAGATGTTCAAGTTTCATGGCTCCATGGTTGAGAATTTCCTTGATACGGTATAGGCCTTCGCCTGTGAGCTTTAATTTTCTCTTGATCGCCTTGGTTTTATACATTAGGACCAAATCTCTGGCATGAAGGTCATTCATGTCTAATCGATGGTCATGCCATGCCTTGCGTCATGCCTTCTCAGCTGCCAATGCATGCACAGCCAGTAGGCGTGTTTCACAAAGTTTGTGTAAAGCCTCATGGTGTAGTTGCAGAGATTTGGACTCTGATGGGGCAAGGGAGATAGAAGAACGTGAACGGAGAAGAGAGCAGGAATATTGCGGAACAGCTCTCCCGTTTTAATCAGCTGCTAAATGCAAAAACAGACTAATAGACAGCTTATGCTAAATGTAATCACAACTTTAAGTGTTCTAATTGCTCAACAAGATCTTAAAAATTAATTCATACTCTGAAACAAGAGTACAGTCCACCGAAGAGATTAGAGATGATTTGTATGTGGTACTACTGAAATCGGATTCAACGTGAAGTATAGTTCTGAAATAAATGGAAGAGCAATATGATAACGCGAGTTCCTCGTGCGTGAAAGACAGTCATCGTCTGATCAGAAACTGAGGAGTCGTAGATGTCCGTGTTTTGATCAGAGTGAGTAAACAAGCGTGATCAATCAGCAATGAAAATGCATTCAATCACAACAAGCATTCATCTACGTTGTACACAGATGAAAGCAAGCTGTTGCTATATTCCATTGAAGCACAATACAAAATAGCAATTACAATAAAAAATGATGGCGTAATTGGAATGCTCAAATAATGTGTCTCATGGACGGAGCAACCACTAATCTGTGCTTGGATGATCTATTTATAGATCTCATCCATGTATTAATTACATTGAATGCTTGTCACCTAATTAGGAAAGTCGTTGTACTTGTAAGTATATGGCTTTTGTCATGATTGTACACAGTATATACGGTCAATAATTCAGCATCGTTGACACGGACGAGGACGTCGCTGGAATGTTCCTCGTTTATTTGAGACGACCTTCGGGATTTTTCTCTCTCTTCGCATTTTTCGCAAGAAGCCAAAGGTGCCCTAAAAAGACGGTGATGTCTTTAAAACAGCTTAACGCATGAAAAATAGATGACCTTTGGGAATTTTCTCTCTTCGCATTTTTCGCAAAGAGGCGAAAATGTGTTAAAAACAGTTAAGCTTTTGAACTATGAAAGTATTGCATTTCGAAAAAATGCGAAAAAGCCGAAGCTGTTGAAAACATAGTGTATTTCTGCAGACTATTGAAAAAGTAATGTATTTCTGCAGACCTGTTCTAAATGCAAGCTTTGTGGAAGTGGTTGAAGATGGCCAAGTCTTTAATGACTTCAAGTTATTAAACTTGGCATCTGAACTTTGAAATTATGACAGGATTGGTTACCCTTTGCTGGAGATCAATCGGAAACCCGTTGTAGACGTTCTTCAAATACATTGGTTGTCTAAGTTTGTGATTCTTGCAGGTATCATATGAGCAGACGTAGAACCAAAGTTGGTTTCACCTTATCCTAGATCAATGATCAATAAACATGCAAGAAGAATCATGAAATAGAAATTAGTCATTCACCAAGGAGGAAAGTGTGGGCTTAATTTCCAACAGACTCATCAAGACGTTGTGTGGTTGCAACCCTCAGTGATGATACCAAAAACTCCACTGACATTACAACATCTTGACCATAAACTTGCTTAAATGGTGTCTGATCAATTCTTCCCTTGTATGCTATCATGAATGCCCGCAGAACAGCATGTCGCTTATGTTCCCAATCAGAGTTGCTAGCTTCAACTATTTTCGTGATTAACGCTACACAAGATCTTGTTGGATGACTCTGCCTTCCCATTACCTCGAGGATGATAGGGCGTGCTGAATCGGTGGAGGACGAAGAATTATTCTAATAGAACCTTGATGATTTCATTGACAAAGGGCCATAAATGAATGTTCATTAAACTAGAAAACTCTTTTCTAAGTAGAAATGATGGCTTGGATGACCCCCTTCTAGTACATAAATTTTTTACAAGACACTTCTTTTGCCATTTTGTACAAATGCTTCCCAAGCTTATTTCTAGACTTGAAGAATTTTTGTTACTAAAACGATGCCATGTCTAATGGCACATAGTCGACTCCTACATTTCTTTTACATGTGTTTAAAATCATATGACAAAATGGGTTAATTGGAGGTGGAATCCAAATTTACTATGCCCAGGTTGTATAAAGTGAATTCGGAATGGTCTTTCTACTGACCTTTACATGTGTTAAAAGGTTTTTTCCCAAGTATAGGTAATGTTCTCTTAACATTGAAGTCGCTAAAAAGATGTACTTACTCTTATCCATTATGAACGCTCCAATGTGTTATCAAAAAAAAATTTAGGAAACATTTTCTATGATAAATTGATTAATGTAGTAATTAATACAACCTCTACATACAATAAAGAGTATGTATGCATTATAGAAGTCATGTAAGTTTTCTCACTTTTATAGTATGGATTTGACTCTTCTACAATGAAATGAATTTCCACTTTAGTTATGAATTTGATAATATACTTTTTTAAAGGCTTTTGAAAACACTATCAACAATCTTTCGACCTCACATTTCTCATTGACAAGTGGAAATGTTTCTTTTGACCCTAGAGAAAAGGCCAAGGGGGTATAATCTTCCTCCATCGCCTTTGGAATTTATTGGCACTTGGTGGTTGGCAAAGAAAAAGACCTAATGGCATCAAAAAAAAAAGGAAGGGGGGGTGGGTGGGGGGGGGGGGGGGTTTGGGGGGGGGGGGGGGGGGGACCACATGTGTGGAGGAAGATTTTGAGTGAGGGGTAAAGGCTTGTGGGAGGGCGTCACACTTTTCAAATTCCCTGTCGGAGGTTGGTAGCTTGAGGGCACAAGTATGAATATTTTTAAAGCACGACACAACCATTTATGCTCCAATGTGCATGAGCTTTGTGTAATGTCATATCATGTCCTTGATGTTGATTTTTTTTTTGGGCATGGGCCCTCAAAGCAATAAAGCCATCTCCTTAATTATTGCCATTTTTTTTTCTTGCTTGATTGACACAAGTCAATCAAGAACATGATGCAGATTAGTGTCTTTAACTTTAGGGCATACTATGCTTTATGCAAAATTGCCTAGGAGCTTTATGCCAAAAAGATTGTCATATTTATTAGCATAAAGCCCTTTATGTGGATGTTTTTGCAAATACCTTTTGAAGCCATAATAAGGACAACTATGCCAAGTTAAGCTTCCTATAATGAATTGAAAAACTTCTAAACATATGTTCACATATATGGAAGAAGTCCTTGGAAGTGAATTGTAAGTGATGTGAGCCTCCTAGTAGTTTGAGGCTGGGAGCTTGAGCACATCAGCTTAAAAGCCTTGTAAAGCAACTTCTATAAAGACTTTATGCAGCATAAAAATCAATGTTTTGAAGGGTCAAATTGAATTTTCATCGGTTTATATTGCACCAACAAGTCACTAAGTCAAAGACTTTATGTAGCATAAAAATCAATGTTTAGAAGGGTCAAATTGAATTTTCATGGGTTTATATTGCACCAAGTCACTAAGTCATGTGTTTGTTAATGCCCTAATGCTATTAAGGGATGTTGTGCTTTATAGAATTGTTGACGATTTAAAAAAAAAAAAAGATATTTTACATCTAGGGTAAATCTCCTCATGCTTTATAGAATCGTTACAAATTTTGAAAATAAAAATTAGGGGTTTTACATATAGGGTAAATCTCCTCGACAAGGGCTTCTATAGGCCCGGAGCCCGAGTACAAGTAAAGATTCAGGGTCAGTGGTCTTTTGAGTTATACTAAAACCTACATGTTTTAAAGCCTCTTGATTTTTCAAAGACCGTTACTCTTAAAAGGGTCTATGTGCTTCTACATAGAAAATTGTCAAAGATTTTATGATATCAATGTTTGAAAAATTATGAGGATTCCAATTTCCATTCCTATAGTGCCTATTTTCCCAAGCACCAGTCAGGGAGGGTGTAGAGCCTTGCCCCATGAGTTTGCCATCCTTAAGTCCCAGTCCTCCAGATAATTAATTTTTGGTTTCTTTGCCATGCCCTGCCCGGGTCGTATTGCTGCCTTGGCAAGGCTTTACTTTTTTACCAAGAGCTGGAAGCGTTTTATATGCTCATGCTCTCTCCTGTTGAACGCTATATAGTCTCGATGTGCAGTAAGGAGGAGACTAGGAGTTGTTGCAGTTGGATACGTGATTGACTCATGATTTCACAACTTTTGCAGTCACATCTCCAACTTCAAGCTCTCTTAAATAATTAAATTTCCTTCAGCTTTCAAGTTACAAGTTACTGGTTAGGTTTCTTTCACCAACTACAAAAACAACCATTGTTCATGCATTTCCTGCTGCTGCCGGCCTGTCATGTCATATGCGTCAGTATAGCAGTAGCACAGATGCTTCATATTTTTCAAACTTTACTTGTCTTGATCAGGTAGGTAGGTGGAAACGTCATGTCACCCTAATTCAAGGGCTTTGAAGTTTGTTTTGCCTCTTTTCAATTCATTTTTGAGCAGTGTTAGGAAACCTTTTTGGATTATCCTCAAAAGACCTGCATTTTTTTGTTAACTTCCCGATTCTTTAAGATCTACTACTCATAAGGCTTTATATTCCTATGTAAAAAATTATCAGAATTTCTATGATGTCATTCTTTTTAAAAGTATATGTTAATTTCTTTTTGTATACTTTGTCGAACACTGATTTCTGAGAACCCATTTACAATAATGTTTTGAAAAACTTATTTTTGAGGACTCACTTAGATTAGGGTTTCGAAAAACTTATTTGAATGTAGTTTCACGATCTGATTGCGGGGCAACTGCATAAGCCACGCTTCACGTAATACTTCAATTAGCGGTGCCAATCAGCTGGTAGGAAGGTTTGGATATCAAGGTGTTCATTTTGCCAAAATTGTTGTTGTAGAGCAGCGAGCTAACTAAAAGTCCACAGATTTTCAAAACCAGCATATTAGAAGTTGTTAATTAATTTAAATTTCACAAAATGCTCCCTCTCGCGGTGTAGAAACACCAGCCTCCAAGTTTTCTGACTTTGAACTTTGTATCCTGAGGCCTCGTGAGAACAAAAGGAAGACAGGCTTTGACTATCTACTCTTCAGCCTTGGCAGAGTCCCTTTGTCCTTGGGTCCAATTGTATTTTCTTTTTTAGACTGGCCACCGGAACCCGGTGGTAGTTTCTCTGTTGAAAGCTCATAACAACACTCGGTGGGCATCTCTGCGGGACCCATTTGGAGTCTGGAATATGTGAAAAGTGGATCCTTGGCCATCAGGTACAAGGTGTAACATCTTTCTAAGACGGCTTTGAAGCCACTGTCGACTTCCCCCCGGGGGCGGTAGGGGGGTCTCTTTGTCCATGTGTGCAATCCACTGCTACGACTGATAGAAAGATAGCCTTTATGATCTGAAAAGCTTGATAATTTGCAAGTTTGCTGGATAAATCCATTCAGGATTTGATCTACATTTGTTTCGTTTTGAACAAACAGAATCTAGCGAGATAGTTTTGTGGGAAATCTAAGAGTTAAGACTCGAGAGACTCAAAAGTTTTAACGTATATTGTAGAAGCAGATGCTGCCAGGGACAGATAGGTAATCGCTCAATTGTGTTCTATGAAATTTTAATCAGATTTTTGCTTGCTGTATGTGGGGCCTTGAATCTTGTTACTGTGTGGTTGAAGAAGTTACAGCGGAGCTCAAGAAAGGGAAAAGGGCTATCTTTTTACTATATTGATTAGAAATTGCATGGTTCCTACTAGACCTAGTGTTGGAATCCACGAGGATGCACTGTTAGAATAAGACGGTTTCTTTTAGTGAGTTATTTCTGGAAGACTTGAGGCATAGACTATAGTAGGACTTCAGTCTTAGCAGATGAAAGAGATAAAGTCGCTCTGCTGCATGCACTACTACGCTGCATATTGTACGCCTTCGAACATCACTCAATTTGCAGACAACATGCTTAATACGCCAGCTTTACCACTTCAATTCTGAATACCAGCCATCAATCACCAGGTCAAACGTTCTTAATTTGAACTGATATTGAGCAACTAATTGTAGTCTCTGCGACCATCTCTAGCAGAAACAGATGCATATGAGGGCAGTGTCCATTTATCTTGAAAACAAACATGAATGATTATGATTTCCTGAATTCAAGAACGGCCTATGTTCCAGTTCTGGTGAACTATACAGCCTAGCTGGAATTGCATGAATATGGGACATTGTCATTGCCTACCAATCTGCCTGATTAGGGCTTCACGATTTTATTTAGTGTGCATTTTTGTAAACGGTGGTGCAATGGCCTAACGCATCCATTGCTTGTACAACTCAGATTACCTGCTCGATTCATTTAGTTGATCTAATCCTTACAAGACTTATGATATGAAGCTTTGAAACTATTTGACAGTTGATGTGGGTAGTTTACGACTTCACAACAGTACAATTCTCATTGAGGACACTATTTTACCTGTGGTTACAAGCAATGATACTTAGCATCAGTCCAAGATATTATCGATTTTCTACTTAAGCAGACGTCTATTCCGATGTATGACGCAGACTGTGGTGGCATGGTGCTTAGTCTGCCATAAACTTCAGTTTGACAATTGCATCTCATAAACACTTTCCCAGGTAGGAAAGAAGCTACACAGAATGTCTAAGATGGGAAGAAAAGGTTGCAATGAAAAGCAGCTACAAACAATAATGCAAAAAAGGAAAAGAGAGAATCAAAAGGAAAATAGATCTATTCAAAAGCAATAGGTAGGCAATCTGGAATGTAAATTCCTTCAGTAAGACACCTGAACACCGTAGTTACGGCTGTATGAATGTTTTCTCTGCTTGAAAATGAAGATTGCTGAGACACAGCAGCTGGTAAAGACTCGAGGTCAGTTTACAAGTAGTTTATCTGCCTCAATAGAGGGCAATGCATTTGTGCTACGGTCACATTAGCCACCAGTAGCTGAAATTTTATTAAATTTTTGGATTTTACTAAAGGGTTTGCGAGAGAAAATTTATGATCTCTTTAAGGGTCAAGAAACGGTTCATAAGTTGAGACAGTCGATACATAGGCAACCATAAGACCACTGTGGTGTGGATGTTAAATACTGTCCCTAAAAGAGCAATAAGAAGAGCACTGGACAGAGGAATGTAAATACTCTTGCCAAAGGCTTCAAGAAATGCATTTTTGTGGTCTTTGGTTTGTCGCTAGGGTTGCTCACTATAAAGCTGCCACCTGGAAGATACAAACCCCCAGACGAATCAGATTTACATGTCTAGAAGCACTGTGCCGAAAATATCACAAGCTATTATTTTACAGGTCACAATTTATGTATAGAGCACTCAAGATAGATAAATTGTCACACTCTTGCCACCGAGGAGTCGCCTGTGGATGAATGCGTTTTATTGGTCCTGAAAGGGAACACCCTCCTTCCAGAAAATGTTCTTGCCAAGAATGTCTTTGCAGTAGGTAATTTGGTGACTGACAATGTTGAATTGGCAAAATTGCTGCACCGAATTTTCTCCAGATCCTGGCTTGGGCTCAATAAAGTTTCTGCAGAGCTGCTGCATGAACCAATATCAGACATATCGATGGAGATGAATGACCCAGAGAAGCTTCGCCTGAATTTAGGCGAGGCGATGTTGTAAATTCCTGATGTTTCACATGGAAATATTTTCTGTTGTATCTGCCGAGGTTGGCTGTCCTCCGCGGTATCTGAGAAGCAGACGCCTATGTGAGATCCGGTTGAATTCGATCTTCTGAGGAGGGGTGGCATTGCATTGATTTCCAAAGCAAGGGACTGCGTTGATATCAATTTCTGACTCTGATCTTCCTTCCTAATTCCCGTTATAAGGATCGGATGACAGGGCGATCGACTTGGGTAGAGTTTTGGTGAATTCAAAGCGGAATCGTTTTTCACATCTTCCATGCCCTGCGTCTTGGCAGTGGCCTCGACAGGATCCTCTAAGCTAGCCATCACCTGCCCTGCCGGACCTGCCTCTGGAGTCACAGATTCCATTCCTAGAGGAGCTCCATCCGCACCAGAAACTGATTCTGCTGCTGCTTGTGCTTGCGGCGGAGAAACGGGATTCTCCTTGAAGACATTTGCCCGGCAAAGAGGACAATTGGTGTGGGTTTGCAGCCACATGTCAACACAAGGGAGATGGAAGGCATGACTACACTTTGGCAGAAGCCTCAGCGGTTCCTCCTCCTCAAACTCTGTCAAGCAAACTACACACTCCGTGCTTTCTGTCACTCCCTCCCCTTTCTTAAAGGTAAACACAGGGATCTTTCTGATCAAATATTCGTCTAGCCCATTGGTCACTACCACCCAGGCTTCCTCTGCTTCCATGCTGGGTTGCTCTTCGCCTGCAATGGCAGACCTGCGTCGCCACCGCACCCCCGGAAAATCCCGCCATGTGCTGCAGTAGCGTGCAAAGATCCGGTAGTAGCTCACTAGCAGAAAGGCGCTGCCCAGAATTGCGATCACTGCCACCACTGCTGGTGTGAGGATGGAGGTTTTGGAGGTGCTGGAGTCGGAGTGATCGATGGGAGGGGGTAGCCAGAAAGGATAGCTCCCATCTGGCTCATCCAGCGGCCATGGAGGTGGGGCGTTGGGTAAGTAAGAGATCATTGCTGAGGTGAAGGAGAGTTAGAGCAGATGGGAGGGTTAAAGCCACCATCGCCGATCCTCCATCGAGAGTTTCTACAGCTTCATGGGTTCTCTGAGAGATTCATTTGAACTGAAAAGGGATTTGATCATGTGCTTTAACAAAGGGCAACGGAAACAGAGAATTGATGGTTGAATTGAAGCGTAACGATCAAAACCCGAGCATTGTTGCTGAGGAGAGAATACGAGCTCGCAGCAGCTGAGAGAGAGAGAGAGAGAGAGAGAGAGAGAGAGAGAAATAGTGTTATAGTATGTGATCGTGGATATGTGTGCTTTGTCTGTACGGGTTCAGATCCTGGAAGCTTTTTCTGGAGGCACAGCCAGTTTTGGATGCACGTCCAAAGAGATCACATTATGGACGTGAGAGCCAGCTTGGATTTGGCTGATATGCATCTTACGTTGGACGCGTTGCGAGAAAGCCACCAGATGAGCTACAGCTATGTTTGGAATGCGTTTCCGTGGCTTCTGAGCTTCATAATATTAAAAAATGAACACGCTAAAAGTAAACAAATGTCATTATCATTGTTGAGTAGAGCCACATCAACAATGAACGTGAAATACCCACCCCTTGTCAACAATGCCCCACCCCCCCCCCCCCCCCCCCCCAAGCTTGTCTCCTATTCAATAACCACCCATTCCATTTGAGCCCATGTGTTTAATTTATTGGTGCAAGAAAATCCTATGGATTAGATCATCTTACTTTTTTGGAGTTACTATGGTGTGAAAAATAGTTTGAAAAATTTTCCGCTCTAAACCTTCCAACTTAAATAGTGAACTATTGAGCTTTGCTATTGTTTATAAATAATCCTTTTTCACATGACGAGTCATAGAGTTGGTGTATCATATTTGAGTTAGGCTCATCCACTTAGTTTAGATTCTTTTTTCTCCCACAAGTTGATATTACCAAAAAAAGCATTGATTACAATTAGCAATAAGATATAAGTAACCTTAATTAGCCAAATATCTACCTATTGTAAGATAAAATCACGTTCTCCCAAAATTCTTATGATTAAATATTTCCTCAAGCACAATTCTCTACCCTCTCCAAGGAAAAGAGATTACTTTATTGACAACCTTTAATCTTGATCTTACATTAGTGCATGACGACCGTATTTCCTTAATTTTTTCAATAGATATAGTGTAAGGCAATTTCACATCTTGAGGTACATTGAGCACGATTGACTAAGGTTGGAAAAAAGACTTCATTACTTCCAAGAGCCAAAAAGTGCTTCTTGCACTTTTTTTCTTTTGTTTTTTAGGGCTTCTAATCTACATCCAAAATATGAACTTTTATATATCCAAGTGCTAGTAGTTGGAGGACTTTCACATTTGGAGAGATCATTACAATGGGGAATGCGGAGGAGTTTCATACTTTGAAGGTTCATCATAATGAGGAACGTCACACGAGTTGTATCTCTCTTTATGTAGTTTGCCATATTCTTGGTATAATAATAGGAGAGTAAGCGAGGCTACTGCACCACCAATTATACACCTCAATCTAATGGTGTTGTTGAGCATAAGAATTGTATGCTCATCAATAGTGTGAAGACTAGGTTGAATCATGTCTTATTGCCAAAGCATTTTTGGGCAGAAGTTGTAACTAAGACAACATGCATACAAAGTCGATGTACAACCAACGCATTGGATGAAAAAACACCAGATGAGATTTGGACAGTAAATCGTTAATTAAAATTTTCAAAATTTTTGACTATATAGCCTTTGCACAAGTTCCTATAGAACTTTCGAAATAGCTAGATGATTCTAGCACGAAGTCGATTTTTGTAATACGCATTTGGATACAAAGCTTATAAGCTTTATAATCCTCTCACAAAGAAGATTTTTATCAGTAGAAATAGTATATTCTTGAAGATTAGTTCTATGGTCTGAAGGGTGAGTCAAAAGTGAATGAAGATACTTCAGATACTTCATATATTCGGAATGTTATTTTCAGCCCTTGAAGACACTCTACAGTTGTCAATGATTTAGAAGATGGTGATGTACAATAGCCACAGAGTGTAAAACTCCTATAAGATCAAATCGTCAAAGATTTCCGCTAAGGAGATTTATTGATGAGGCCTATTGTAATTTTGTGGAGGAGCTAGCCACCGTAGTTGTAACTTGCCCTTATGCAAAGCATTGGAAATCAACAATGGATAAAGAGTATCGATCTGTTATAAGAATCAAACATGGATTGTCACAATTCTGGCGCTTGGTAAAAATATTGTAGGGTGCAAATGGATTCTAGAATCAAATATGTAGTTAATGGGAATATCAACTGATGGAAAGCTCGATTGGATGGAAGGTTTTAGTCAAGCTTACTTCCACCAGACTTCTTTCAACATTTGCAACTACAATAAATCTAGAAGCACAACAAATGAATATTCAAACAACGTTTTTCTTGAACACGGTTTTATACCTAGCTCAGCCGACTCTAACATATACTTCAGGCAGTAGTATCATCTTTCATTATCATCGCATTATATGTTGATAATAATTTACTTTTCAACAACAACATTTCAACATTAAAGGTACCAAAGCTATGTTGTCAAATGAGTTCGACATGACAGATTTAGAAGAAGCTCATTTTTGCCTTAGAATACAAATTTTAAGAGATCGACCCAATAGATAGATTGTTATCAATCAACAAAGGCATATACAAAACTTGTTGGAGAAGCATAAGATGGTAGACTGCAACTCAACAAATTCTCCAATAGATCTAGGTTTGAAATTTTCTCAAAAACAATGCCCATAGTTTCAAGAAGAAGTTGAGCAAATGGAGAATTATCTTTATCAGCATAGCTTGTAGTGTCGGAGAAATTGGAGGATTTCAATTCTGTCGGTGTGTGCACTATTAGTGACTTAGTAGGCAAAGACTAGAACTCAATAATTAGCGGAAGCTATGAGCAGACAACCAGACAAACAATCAGATGGCCAAACAGAACATGGAAGAGCATTGCAGTATTGACACGAATCTGAGTGCAGAACCAAACAGAGCTGTAATCAGGTTAAGTATAACGAAATATACAAGTCAATAATGCAGGTGAGTACAAAACAATAGCGGACGTAACCGCGTGCTTCACAAAGCTAATCGCAATCTGTAAAGGTTATGAACCTACTTACTGACAATCTATCTGAAAGAATCAATGCGTGAAAGCATCTACAATGTCTATCTCACTTGTTACGAATCATGAACTGTGTGAGTCATTGGTGTGAGAGAGCATTTCATGGCAGTGAATGGGTCATGTGTAGTGTGTTTAAGAAGGTCATTGCTCGTGCATGAATCATTCTAACGGTGATCTACTTGTGATCAGTGGACACAATCACCCAAAAAGAGAGCTACTTAACGGTCACAAATGCAAGAGATTAAGCAAGTGACTGAGGTGTCATAGATCACCATGCACTGAGCTAAAACAAGACAAAAACAATAGCATTCTTGCAATAACAGAAATGAATGGCACAATAAATTATATACATCAAATAATTTGTACACAGCTGCAATATCGTTGTGTGAATCGAAACGCCAGCTAGTGTAAATCAACAACATAGAAATGTCAACTACTGTTACCTACTACAGAAAAAACGTGAATCCATAGCAGTGTGCCACATTGTAGAATACTGCAAAACAATAAGTGATGGAAGGCGGAAACATCACAGCAGTAATACTACATGAATCACTGACAGAGAAATGTCAGCTCCTATTGCCTGATGCAGGAAGAATGTGAACGCTGAGCAGGTCCGCCTATTCTTTTTCCTTCAATCGCTCATTTACTTATATAGCAGCCGAAAGATCTTGTGCTATCTTAACTTTACAATTACAAGATAGTTCACAACTGCTAAATTGATCAGTAGACCGGTTTATTATTGGAGTGTGAAGATGTAATGGTCTGTACTTGGGATCCCTTGTAAATCTACAGACTCTCGCCTGTGTGGAATCCCGTGTAAAAATGCAGTGTCGCATTTTTCGCCAACAGTTCTACAGGAAGGTAATGAACATATCCTCATTACCAGTTGAATTTAAGGGAAATTCCAACACTCCCCCTTAATGTGGATCTGTACTGTAGAAAAGATAGAAAAAATTGTGCTGACAAACTATATGTTGAAAAATATAGTTTGCTTCCATCACTCCCCCTCAGGATTGATTCGGGAGTGTAGAGCTTCAGCATTAAACAATCCCAACAAAGAATCCTTGCTGCTCCACGGGTTTTGTAATTGTGGTGACCTAGTCGTTATAGATTTCCACAAAATCAATAATTAAGTAGTATAAAAGGTTTGATCGTTCCCCAAGAGAGAGAATAATCTCATCTTTCGTATGATAAGTGTATATGAGATGGTAAATGGAATGTGATGTGTAATATTCACAATGAATACTACAACGACATATCTGGTTATCCAAAGATATTTGGAAAAATTGGCATCCAGGAACACTAATGGTGAAACGATTTGGTCAAGGTCTATGATTATAAAGATTACTTTATCTTTCAGGCTCTTCGGATAACAGTAAGCAATCATATCAAACAGCAACTAGCAAATAGATTTATCAAACAGAATCGAATTGGCTAATGATTCCTCTTAATCGAATACAGTGCATTAGTTTTTATCGTAGGAAGCAAACAGAACAGAGCATCAAACAAGTTCATTATCTGAACAAATAGCTCATTTAGAATTGAAAGAAGTTTTGCTTAAGGTTATGCTTAACAGCTTTGGCTAATTCCCTGCACACATTAGTCAGAATTGTCGCTCTCTGATGACGTCTGAAAATCCACATTAGAGTGACTGAAATTCGGTAAAATATGAGAAATATGTGTGATGCAGACAGAGCAGTATCACAAACAGTTACAGATCGTACAGAGTGTATTCGCTCAATTGATAAGAAGTAATGCTGTAAAAGATGACAGAGAGAAAGAATGCTCAAGCTTATAGAAACTGGCTCTCTTCTCTCTCTATTGATACTCAGATCTGTGCAAATGCGTAAGTACAATGGCACAAAGTGTCGTCGTTATAGGAACGATCACCGGCCTCAATGTTGTTTACCAATTGTTAAGATGTCGGTTGAAATCCGCTACTGCGTCTCTATAGAACGTCGCACAAAACGTTGCGAGTTCTAACCTAAATGTGAATTTGCAAAGTGCAAATAGGCCTTTACATGAATTTAGGCAATATAGATGTATAAAAACTAAAAAAATTTACATTTTAAACAATTATTTTGGATAATGTGGGATCATGAGGCTCCACATATCCCCTTCCTCAGCTGTGCAGCGGCTCGCAAACAATTTTCTTACATTCTTCTCTGTCGCTTCCTGCTGGCTGGCTTTCTATGGAAAATAGCCTTTGCTCAGGCTTCATTTTTTTCATTGACTTGGTCTAAGGTCATCCCTTTTGTGGCAAGGTAATAATTGTTTTTCTGGTTGTAATCATCCTGGAATGATAGACTTGGATAACCTCTCATTCCTTGATTTCCCAATGGTGCAAGGGGGTTGTCGATCAATGTATTATTCTCAAGATGAGTGTACCAACTATCCTCAGACAAGATTTCAGACATCTCAGCAGAAGGGACAGTTAGTGAGAGGGTTGCATATGTATATTGTGAGAATTTTCCATTAATGTATAGTTGTTGAATGGACAAAAGAGCATATGAAATAAGAGAACCAATATTTACATAATTGTAAGTATGGTATGGTCTGGTTATTGGATTAGTGGAGCGAAGTATATTATTTGCTTTGACTTCCTCCAAATAATGAGAATAGTTAGCTTCCCAATCCGTGTAGATTTTCCATAGATCAGGGAATAACAGCTGACTGGAGATTTTGGAAGGAATTGGATTAGGGCTAGGGACAACTTCTTTAACATCAAAAATGTTAATTGAGTCTAGCTTATTCCGATACTCATCCAGAGCTGAAAAAATATTGTTTTCAAATGTTTTGAGGTATTCTAAAATGTATATATACAAAGATCCTGTAACAACATGGATATAGTTAGTTTGCACATTAACTTATTCTGAACAATGGCAAGAGCAAGGATATCTTTTTGGTGCACTGTTTGTTTGGCCCAAAAAGTGTTTAGGTTAAAGAGAGGCAAGTTTCAAGTGGTATTTACTCCAACATATTCTCTCATGCTTCTCTTTCATTACTTGATGTACCATCTTGCTTTGATGAGGTTTCTACATCTCATAGTTGGAGTGAGGTAATGATTGTCTTGTATCATGCCTCTAGTATGGACATATTACTTGTCATTCATGGCTTAGATATATCACCAAATTACTTAGAAAGCAAGTGGTTGAGTCATCAAGTGTATGCTCTTGAATCTAGTAAGAGCAAGACTGAGCTTGTTGCTCATAGTTTGAAAAATCATGTTTTTACATGGTTTGAGGCAATTTGTAAACTTCTCTTGAGATTAAGTGAATCATTCTTGAAGGACACTTACATACTTGAGCAAGTGTTTAGCCTCAAGAAGATCAAGATAGAATTTGATTTCAAGATTATATCCATCATGGATAAAGTTCATAGTATGGGCACTAGTCAAGCTAGAATGCTTAATCTTGATAATCAACACTTTTGCTCATCTTATGATCTTGATCTCTATAATCTCTGTGATCTTTATGAGGCATGGAAGCCTCTGATTTTCATCATGGTGCAGCCATATTCATGCAAATGGTAATTTCAAATCAAAGTTCATCATCAAGCATGGAAGAAGCACATTGGTATAGTGGCAAATTGTTGGAATGCTCTTCAAAGGTGTTGGCAAATGATTTCTACCAAAGAAATCTTATCATGGATTTGGTGAGGTGCTGCTATGATGGATCCTTTTGCTGGTTTTTTACTTCATATGCATACCAAAGGATCCACTCAAAAAAGTTTCACAAACTCCTTGATCTTACCAAGCTAGTTTTTGAGGAGTGTGAAAAATTGTCAAAATCTATCTTGGATATTTTTTGTGTTTCTAGTTTGTGAAAAAAATATCACATGTAGAAAAAGTAAAATTAGTTTAATCATGTTGACTTTAGGGGTATCATAAAGATTTTGTATCAAGCATCTTGGTGTAGAACTTTGATAGGGCCCATATTGGCTTTAGAGGTCAAATGGTCAAGTACACATGTTTTGTCATGACTAGGCCAAAATTCAATTGTGATGTAACTCAAGCTAGTTAGGTTGCTTACACATGTGAAGTTTAGGTTTGATGAGTGATGCACCCTATGTGGTGGCAAAAGTCAAAGGGTCCAATCATAAGAGAGAGAGATGTGTTGGAAGGGTCCAATCAAAAGTGAGGGATGTTGCATCACACATCCAATAGGATTAGAGAGGCTATGTTTAAGGAGTCCAATAAGAATCAAGCATGGATCTCCACGAGTTTCTATATGTACTTTCATTCCCTTCATCAATGTATGAGAGATCTATGAGTTTTTAAGTCAATTTGGAGATTTGTCAATTTTGCTTGTATTGTCTTCTCTCTCTAGATGAGCCCAAAAGTGGTATTTTCTCTCTCTACCCAAGGAGAGGAGCTTGTTGGGACTTAGTTTATTTCATGAAGTCTTCCACACATGTGAAACACCTTTTGGTAAAATGAATGCATGTAGAATGGTCTTTTTGCCTTAGATCTTGTCATTGATCTTGGATTTCAATCAATAGATGATCTATAGTGCATCAGCCAAAATTAGGAGATCAATTTCACACATTAGGGCATTCCCACATGTGTGAATTTTCACAGATTTCACAATTCTCTATTGGAGTCTCAAAAGTTCCTTCTTCGTAGCTAGATTTTTTCTAAGATACTTCTAAAAGTAATCATTCTTCAAGATTGAAAAATTAGCTCTTAGATAAGATAGATATATCATAGTTTCATCAAGCTAGATTTGAGGAGTGTGAAAATTGGCAAATTCTAGTTTGATTTGCATATCGTTTTTGGTACAGATTGCAATCCACACATGTGAGGGTATGTTCCCACATGTGAGTTTAGGTCTAAGGTAGTTAGATATCTATCATAGGGTTTAGTTAGGCTAGTAGATCAGGTTTCATAAATTGTAGGACCAAACTTTTCAAATCATGGAGTAGTTGACCTAATCACCAACTTGGCATAACTTGAGGGTTAGGTAAGATTGACATATTAGAGCAAATTAATGTCAATTAGGATCCTTCTTACATGCTGGATTTTCACCTAACTTCAAAGGAGAAGAGCGCGATGAGGAGATAGAATTTTGAGAGCATGTTGGCCATCTCGAGTTTCCTCCACATTTGTCTTGTTTTTTTTTGTGAATGCTTTGCAAATTAAACTTGATTACTATCATTCTATGATAACATGCCATACTGGAGGCCATACCACACACGTGCGGTATCGTATTTCTATGTTTGATCATTGTATTAAATTGCTCTTGAATGTGTGTTCCATAATTGCTTTTCTAGATCAAGAAATTGGTGACTAGTTTTGCAATAGATTGGTGTATTAATCAATCAATCACTCTTGGAGTCTTTTGTAGGCTCATTTATGGTCTGTAGTACTATATTTCAACAATTTTGTATCATTGCATTATATCAACTAGTATTATGTTACATCCCTCTTCTCGACAATAACTCAACTAGTTATATGGATGTGCAACGAACATGATGAACTATTAAGTAGGATATTATGAAAGATTGCACAATTATGGAAATACACTTTTCATGCAAAGAATTCAATTTTTAGAAAGTGAATATAGAGTCATATATTCTTATTGTCATGAGAGAGATTATGTTGTCTAGAAGACCCTTGAAGAAAATGGAGAACTTCAAATGAATCAAGAATGACTAGAAAAGATAATTTTGAATTTAAAAATAGAATATGAGCAAATGCACTATTTTTGTTCTGAGAACTTACAATTGTTGGAAGATGTGAAATGTCAAAGAAGAAGGCTAAGAACAATCAGTGAAATCAACAATCAAGATTTTTTTTTTCAGCTATTGTGTTTCTTTCTTAACTATTATGTTTTCCTTGGGTTGCTGATCAAAATATAAAAGACAATGCCTCAATTGGAAATTGGGTTTTATATTGACAAGTAAATCTACTTATTACATTTTGATGAATTATAGAAATTCTCATATAGGGTAAAAATTTGCAAAGTTCCTAATGGTGGACATTCATAAAAGTTTAAATAAGACTATAGTCCAAGATGTTTGTGATTTTGCTGTATAAGCACATAAGCATATGTGACAATATTTCAACTTATAGAGAAGCATTTAAGCCAGTTCAAATAATAGAAGTACCTATTCCAAGGTCATATCACTTGAAGCAAGAGCAAAATAACTTAAATAAAAGAATGCATAATATTATTGGTATCCCATTTTAGATTGAGGAGACATATCAGATTGAAAAAGATCTATAGCTTTTAATTCATCTAAAAAGATGTAAAACGATTATTGAAATACATGGTTACATCTATAATATAACATTTGAAACAATAAATGATAAAACAGTCATACTACCTAACTTAGATGAGTTAGAAATGTTTAAAAGGCAGAAGATGGAAAGGGTAGTGTAACTTTCATGAACGGTGCACTTGCACAAACAAGAGATTCAGGAGATTTCAATTTCAACGTCCAGTCTGAAAATGACATCTAGTGGTTGGCAACTTCTTAGATAATTCTTTTTATCATCAGATTACACTAATTAACTAGCTTCATTTGTGGTTAATACAATAGTATTTGAGCTCAGTCTAACTTATTTTCTCAATAGATTTTGAAAGAAGATCATGACATAGTATCATGAATATTTTGTAGAATATCTTACTCAAAGATCGTCAACGAGCATATGTATCGTGGAGTTTTCAATGTTTTTAAAATTCAGGACTTCAATGTAGAATGACATTTGGCAGATGATATTGAAAAGTATTACAGAAAAAAAAATGTCGATCCAAATTGGAAGCCCATTTTATCAAATCCTTTGAAGAATGTGCATATTTGCAATCTTCATGCAAATGTTAGGTTAATAAAGAAACTTATTTATTTTCAAATATTATTTGCAAGGAAATACCAAGCCAACATTATCTTCAAAGTCTCTTGAATTGCCATTGCTTGTTGGTGAGGATGTAGATGTCATCAAGAATGTGAAGAATTGTCAAAAATTGGCAAATCTAGCTTGATCAAAAACCATGTAGAATAGTGTAAATTGTGTACACAAGTGGGTCCCACACATGTGAGGCCATGGAGCCACATTGGAAACCTACCCTACTATAGGTTTGATCAAGTGTAAAAAGTTGGTCATGTCATTTTGGTAGTGATTCCTAGATTATAGGACCTACACCTAAGTTTAAGATGAAAATTTGACCAACTAGTCACCTACTAGACATAACTCTAGGAATTAGGCTAGGGTTGCAAATTAGGGCAAAAGAGCCAAGTTAACTTCCTTTTGTGTTCATTGATTTTCTCAAGAGTAGTCAATAGAGTGAAAATTGGCAAGATTTGATAATAAGTAGATTTCACAGCATCTTATCTTCATTCCAACTTTGTGAGAGAGTGCTAGAACTGAGGTTATATGTCCATTTGTTGGAATATAAATCTAATTTGAGTGAAACACTACAAGTGTGAGACTTTTGTGAGTTTCAAAGTCAATCAAATCTATTTCTTGCGTGTAGAATCTAATAGTAAGATGGGATCTATTGGAGCATACCTTCTAGAAGCTAGTGAGAAATTAAATTCTACTAATTATGCTATTTGGACGGTTAGGATGGAGTCACTCATGGTGCTCCAAGACCTTTATGATTTTCTGATAGAAGATGAAGATGAACCTCTAGGTGCACAAGTGTTAGCTAGATACAAGAAGAGATCTAGGCTTGCACTTCATTGTGTGAAGATGATTGTGAGCAATGATTTGTTGAGAGAAGTATCAGCATGTACTAGTGCTAAAGAGGCTTGGGAGTCTTTAAATTCAATCTATGAATGTAGCAACACTTCTAGAGTGTTCGTGCTTAACAATCAGATTTTGCAAAGCATGAGAAAAAATGAGGAGAGTGCACAAGACTATGTGCTTATAATCAAGTCTCTAAATATGGAGTTGACATCCATTGGAGAGAAGATTCACGATGGAGAGCTTGTACAAATTGTCCTTAATGGTCTAGGAAATGACTTTGCAAATTTGGTCCAAAGTTTTGCCATCCAAGACGCTTTGCCAACTATAAAAAAACTTCACAGTGTATTACACCAAGGCAAGATTTGAGGAGTGTGAAAATTGGCAAATTCTAGTTTGATTTGCACATAGTTTTTGGTACAGATTGCAATCCACACATGTGAGGGTATGTTCCCACATGTGAGTTTAGGTCTAAGGTAGTTAGATATCTATCATAGGGTTTAGTTAGGCTAGTAGATCAAGTTTCATAAATTGTAGGACCAAACTTTTCAAATCATGGAGTAGTTGACCTAATCACCAACTTGGCATAACTTGAGGGTTAGGTAAGATTGACATATTAGGGCAAATTAATGTCAATTAGGATCTTTCTTACATGCTGGATTTTCACCTAACTTCAAAGGAGAAGAGCCTGATGAGGAGATAAAATTTTGAGAGCATGTTGGCCATCTCGAGTTTCCTCCACATTTGTCTTGTTTTTTTTGTGAATGCTTTGCAAATTAAACTTGATTACTATCATTCTATGATAACATGCCATACTGAAGGTCGTACCACACACGTGCGGTATCGTATTTCTATGTTTGATCATTGTATTAAATTGCTCTTGAATGTGTGTTCCATAATTGCTTTTCTAGATCAAGAAATTGGTGACTAGTTTTGCAATAGATTGGTGTATTAATCAATCAATCACTCTTGGAGTCTTTTGTAGGCTCATTTATGGTCCTTAGTACTATATTTCAACAATTTTGTATCATCGCATTATATCAACTAGTATTATGTTACATCCCTCTTCTCAACAGTAACTCAACTAGTTATATGGAATGCCTCAATTGGAAATTGGGTTTTACATTGACAAGTAAATCTACTTATTACATTTTGATGAATAATAGAAATTCTCATATAGGGCAAAGTTCTTGATGGTGGACATTCATAAAAGTTTAAATAAGACTATAGTCCAAGATGTTTGTAATTTTGCTGTATAAGCACATAAGCATATGTGACAATATTTCAACTTATAGAGAAGCATTTAAGCCAGTTCAAATAATAGAAGTACCTATTCCAAGGTCATATCACTTGAAGCAAGAGCAAAATAACTTAAATAAAAGAATGCATAATATTATTGGTATCCCATTTTAGATTCAGGAGACATATCAAATTGAAAAAGATCTATAGCTTTTAATTCATCTAAAAATATGTAAAACGATTATTGAAATGCATGGTTGCATCTATAATATAACATTTGAAACAATAAATGATAAAACAGTCATACTACCGAACTTAGATGAGTTAGAAATGGTTAAACGGCAGAAGATGGAAATGGTAGTGTAACTTTCATAAACGGTGCACTTGCACAAACAAGAGATTAAGGAGATTTCAATTTCAACGTCCAGTCTGAAAATGACATCTAGTGGTTGGCAAGTTCTTAGATAATTCTTTTTATCATCAGATTACAATAATTAACTAGCATGATTTGTGGTTAATACAATAGTATTTGAGCTCAGTCTAACTTATTTTCTCAATGGATTTTGAAAGAAGGTCATGATATAGTATCATGAATATTTTGTAGAATATCTTACTCAAAGATCGTCAACGAGCATATGTATGGTGGAGTTTTCAATGTTTTTAAAATTCAGGACTTCAATGTAGAATGACATTTGGCAGATGATATTGAAAAGTATTACAGAAAAAAAAAATGTCGATCCAAATTGGAAGCCCATTTTATCAAATCCTTTGAAGAATGTGCATATTTGCAATCTTCATGCAAATGTTAGGTTGATAAAGAAACTTATTTATTTTCAAATATTATTTGCATGGAAATACCAAGCCAACATTATCTTCAAAATCTCTTGAATTGCCATTGCTTGTTGGTGAGGATGTAGATGTCATCAAGAACGTGAGAAATTGTCAAAAATTGGCAAATCTAGCTTGATCAAAAACCATGTAGAATAGTGTAAATTGTGTACACAAGTGGGTCCCACACATGTGAGGCCATGGAGCCACATGGGAAACCTACCCTACTATAGGTTTGATCAAGTGTAAAAAGTTGGTCATGTCATTTTGGTAGTGATTCCTAGATTATAGGACCTACACCCAAGTTTAAGATGAAAATTTGACCAACTAGTCACCTACTAGGCATGACTCTAGGAATTAGGCTAGGGTTGCAATTAGGGCAAGAGAGCCAAGTTAACTTCCTTTTGTGTTCATTGATTTTCTCAAGAGTAGTCAATAGAGTGAAAATTGGCAAGATTTGATAATAAGTAGATTTCACAGCATCTTATCTTCATTCCAACTTTGTGAGAGAGTGCTAGAACTAAGGTTATAAGTCCATTTGTTGGAATATAAATCTAATTTGAGTGAAACACTACAAGTGTGAGACCTTTGTGAGTTTCAAAGTCAATCAAATCTATTTCTTGCGTGTAGAATCTACTAGTAAGATGGGATCTATTGGAGCATACCTTCTAGAAGCTAGTGAGAAATTAAATTCTACTATTATGCTATTTGGAAGGTTAGGATGGAGACACTCATGGTGCTCCAAGACCTTTATGATTTTCTGATTGAAGATGAAGATGAACCTCTAGGTGCACAAGAGTTAGCTAGATACAAGAAGAGATCTAGGCTTTCACTTCATTGTGTGAAGATGAATGTGAGCAATGATTCGTTGAGAGAAGTATCAGCATGTACTAGTGCTAAAGAGGCTTGGGAGTCTTTAAATTCAATCTATGAATGTAGCAACACTTCTAGAGTGTTCATGCTTAACAATCAGATTTTGCAAAGCATGAGAAAAAATGAGGAGAGTGCACAAGACTATGTGCTTAGAATCAAGTCTCTAAATAGGGAGTTGCCTTTCATTGGAGAGAAGATTCACGATGGAGAGCTTGTACAAATTGTCCTTAATGGTCTAGGAGATGACTTTGCAAATTTGGTCCAAAGTTTTGCCATCCAAGACGCTCTGCCAACTATAGAAAAACTTCACAGTGTATTAGTGGTTGAAGAGTGTATGATGCTCCACACCAAGGCAAGAATGAGTTCATTGTCCTTGCAGGATGGAGATGAAAAAGCCAATTTCTCATTCAAGGGCAAAAAGAAGACCAATGGAAAGAAGAAGCATCCAAAGGAAACCAAAGAAGAGGATGTTCAAAGAACAAGTCAAAGCAAAAATATTTCTTTTGTGGAAAGAAGGGGCATTATGCATCCGAATGCTACAAGAGGCTAAGAGCACAAGAGGGGGAGGATAAACAAGAAAACCTTGCACATGAGGAGGAGGAGGATGAAGTTGATGTATTCTTGATGGCATCATCCTCACCAACAAATAATAGCAATTCAAGAGACACTTGGTGGATTGATAGTGGGGCTAGCTCCCACATATCTTGTGAAAAGGATATTTTCTCAATATTACACTCATTCAATGATGCTAAAAATTTTGTCTTTACTACAAGTGATGAAGAGTGTAGTGTGAAGAATTGCCAAAATTGGCAAATCTAGCTTGATCAAAAACCATGTAGTATAATGTAAATTTTGTACATAAGTGGATTCCACACATGTGAGACCAAGATGCCACATGGCAATCCACTCCTAATGTAGGTTAGGTCAAGTCCATAGGGTTGGTCATGTCATTTTGGTAGTGATTCCTAGTTTATAGGACCTAAATCCTAGATTTAAGGTGAAAATTGACCAACTAGGTATCTACCAAGCATGACTCTAGGAAATAGACTAGGGTTTCATTTTAGGGCAAAAAGGTTGAGTTAACTTCCTTATTACATGCTGAAAATCCACCTAACTTCAAAAGGAAGTCGAATTTGGTATGTATTCCAAGCTCTCATAGTGAGAAGAAGATTTTTTTTGGAGCTCATTGGCAATCTCCAACTACTCCACTATGTACGTTGAGTTTTTGTGATCCAAATGCAACCAACTTAATTTCTACTTGTTTCTCAGCTTGAAGGCCATAGTACAGCCTGTAGTACACATGTGTGGGCTCGGATTTCAATGTTGATCAATGTTTTTGATTGTTAATGCTTGTTGTTTGTCAAATTGCCAATCTAGATCAACTTTTCGATGACTGGTGTTTTGATAGATTGTTAAGCAAGCATCCAATCACTCTTGTGGATCTTTAGTAAATCCATTTATGGTCCTAATGTACTGTACTTTCACATGGTATCAGAGCCAAGTACAACAGCATTAACCATTAATCAAAAGCAAAGCAATTTTTAGCAAGTTTTGGTGCTAAAAGCTAGTATTGAGAGGGCAGCTAGAATCTTGATTTTGGTGAGGGGATTTGATCCCAAACTTGGTAGGGATCCAAATCTATACTTTTCACACATGTGGGAACCTCTGAACCTGCATTTGATGCATGGTACAAATTCAATTTGTAAGCTTTTTATGTAATTTTTGGTGTAAATCTTACAATAAGCTACCAAGATTGAGTGCCATTGATTAGATTTGACATAGGGTCATGAGATCTAATTAATCTAGGCTGAAATCAGGTCCTCTGAACTTGTTTTGTATGATAGTTGATAAGAATGATCACCTTGTGCATGCATGATGTTTTTATGATCGGGTTTTCTGCTCAAAATGAGCATGTAACTCTCTACATGAGGCCACCCTATAAGCAAATGATTTGTTTTAGTTGTATGCTAGGATACTAATGATGGATTTGAGATAGCTTTTGCTTAATAAAACTATAACTCATACAATGATGATGACTGTAACGTAAGGAAGTTTTATGAAACATGTACAATGATGTGATGGGTTTGCTGGAATTCGAATAATGAACTATTTGGCAATGGTTTTATGGCACTTGAAGAAATAGTAACCTCTTGTTAACATGAACCACACTTGACTACATCAGAGTACCTTTCCCGATAATAGATTGCACTACCATTAACCCATTAATTTCGGTTTGGCATGAGGATTGGGCTACCAAGGTTTGCTTTTTGCATATCCAGTTGATTGATGATCCGCATGCTATTGAACATCCTCTAGTTACGGACTTGTTGTCATCTTTGCAGCTCGCCCAGCTTGCATCACTATAGTGGTGCAGCTCGAATCCTTTTCTTTCGTTGTCAGCTTTGTAGGTGAATCTCATTTTTTGGGTACCCTTCAAATATTGCAGGATTCGTTTTGCCATTTGCCAATGTGCCATGCCAGGATTGGAAGAGAATTGGCTTAAGGCATATGTTGGAGGGTTTGTGGATCCCAAGGCAACCCTAACCCTAGTTAATAAGTGAGAGGGATTTGGCACCCTGCATGTGTAAGTCCAACCCGATGATCACATATTTGATTAATTAGGAAGTCAATAAAAGGACTTTAGACCTTTTTGCAGAACTTTTAATGTCACAGGCCCTAAATGTCAAGTTAGTGAATAAAGTTGGGTTTCCATCCAATTTTAATGGTTCCCACACTTTTGTAAATTTGAATAAAAAGAGAGGCAAGAATGGACCAATAGGATTCAGAGGCCAGAGTCCTCCTCTCTACTATAAAAAGAGACCAACTCGAGTTGCTCCTCATGTTCATTTTCTCATTTCAATAGAGCAGATTGGTTCTTTTCAGAAATGGATTGATGAATGTCCTTGCTCTTCTTCTTTCCTTCTCCATCTCTCATGCTTTCTTTGGTTTTTGCTAATTGTTGGATCTGATTGTTATTGGAATTGCATGTTATTATACTTTTTATGAGAGAGAAAGAGAGAAAGAGAAATAGTAAGTTATCTTTGTTGTGGATCGTAGTGTTAATGGATGTTAGAGTTAGGTTTGGATCCTCCATTCATGTTGAAATCTGAACTATACTATCGCTCTCATGGGAACAAACCTACGCGTGACAACTAGCTTTGTCTCTTTGATGCTAGATTGACTAGATCTTGGATTCAGGTTAGGCAAGGAAAGAAACCCACTACAATTTTGGCGCCACTGCCGAAGAGCTATGCCAATTTTTCAGTTTGCAGCATGATTGTTGGATGGTTAGCTTGCATTAGCCATCTTGTCGTGGCATGAATAGTGTTAGATCTGCATTTAGAGTTAGTTTGGAATTGATTTTACTTGATTGGAGTGGATTTGCTTGTTTGAAATCTAATTTGATTGTTAAACAGGGAAAGCTATTCAGATCACCAATCTTAAGATTTATTCGGATCTAAGATATCAGAGAAAATAATAAAAATCAGTCAAATCTGTCAGATTTGGTCAAAAAGAGGCAAAAAGCGACATCAGGGCTTAGAACTTTTTATCCTCATTCAAAAAACCTTCGCCGAGTTGCAGACATCTTCGGTTTTGTTTACAGAACCTTCAGTTTTAAGGGCGAAGATTAATTCCTAGCAGATTTCCAAAAACATCAAAAAAACCGTCAAAAAAAACACCAAAAAATCACAAAAACCCTAAAAATAAAAAAAAAAAAAGAACCTTTGCCCGATTCACTATGCTTAGGTGTGATTCAGATCTATCTACTGCTAGGTCGGCGAAGAATAATACCAAAAATAGAAAGGGTTTCAGAGGATCAGTTGTCATATTGTCATATTTTTGCCAAAAAAAACATTTTTTTTGCAAAATTACCAATATTACTCTTGATCCTTCACCAAACCTTCACCAAGTTTCCAAAATATTCTATTTATAGTGAAATACTATTTTTGAGTTCAACGAAGATTCTTCTTGATCAGATCACAAAATATCTTGAAGTTTACCCTCGCCAGACTACAGAAACTATAATTTCTTGTGTCAAAAAACTTCGTCCATTTTTCCATAGTTGTATCTGTGTCAGATCTTTCACCTGAGAGGACGACGAAAGTTATTTCCCAAGAAATTGTCAGAAAAGTTGTTCAGAGAGTTTTTTTTCCCAAAATAACATTGTTGAACCTTCGCCGAGCCAGCTTTCGCCTAGTGAACCTTCGCCAATCCTATTTTTAATTTCTGATTTTCCAGATCAAGTCTCTGTCAAAATTTGGATCAAATCTGATATATTCTGATTTGGATTCTAAGAGATTTATCATTTTTGAGAAGTATCGATTGATCGAATTTCGAAAACTTTTTCATAGAATCAGATTCTTGAAAAGTGGAATAGATCTAGCAAATCTGATCTGAAATAGTTTTTTTATTGAAAAATCTAGATCCAATCTCATTATCTATTTGATCTAAATTTGTAAAAATGGCTGCCCCTGGAGGTGCTCCTGGAGGTGCTCCACAGGAAGTCAATCCAATTATTGTTAGAAGAGCAACCCAATTGGATCTACCCAAATATAATGGATTAACAGATCCAGTTAGATTTCTTCATATCTATGCTGAATCCTGTGAAGTCTATGGCGAGATTTATCCTCAAGATAAACTTAAGTTGTTTCTTATGGCCTTAACAGGTGCAGCACAAGATTGGTACTATAATCAAGATGAAACTGAACGTACAGATTGGGAGGTTGTTAAACAAGCCCTCATCCACGATTCAAACCGCGGAAGTTTATGGAAGACCTTTTCCTACTTTTAAGTAAAATTAAAACGGGAAAACGAGAAATGGTTCGAGATTACATTGAACGGGTGAAATGTCTCAGATCTGAATCGAACCTGAACTAATTAACGAGAATGCCATGATTATGTGGTTTTTATCAGGCCTACCTAAAAGGATCAGACGTGAGCTGAAACGCCATAATGAGTATGCACTCTTGCAAAATGCTATGGACGATGCAATTCTGGAGGAGGATGAAGATTCAGACGATGAGCCAAATATCAGTATGTTGCCATATACTGCAGGGCAGACCACTACGACATCTACCACTGTTGCATCAACGAATGCCAACGCTATTGCAGAAATGATGCTCAATGAGTTTGAGAAACTTGGGAAGAACCAGCAAAAACAGATAAAAAAGTTGCAGTCACAATTTGATGAGAAGATCAAAGCATTGGAAAATTTCCACGGACAAGCGAACAAGGAACCTGAGAAGTTTGCAAAGACTTTTCCTACCAGGGAAAATGTCTGGTGTTCTAATTGTACAGGAAATCACACAGTGAACGAGTGTCCTCAATTGAAAAAACGAATGGAAATCAGTGTTTGCCATCTGTGTAATTCACCTGACCATGAGACTGTTTTTTGCAATTCAACCCTCGGATAATTCAGCAACGATATGCACAAATGGGATATCGAGAACCACAGTATGGAGGAAATCCAGCAGCAAGACCTCGACAACCTGCTCTTGGATATCCAGAACGTTTAACTTTACCTGCCCCACCAAAGCACTCCGCTCCTCCTGCCAATTTGATGGAACCCGAACCTTAGGAAAGTGCTGAGCAATGGAACTATGGAAATGATCAAGCAAGTGGATCTTCAGGTGGATCTTCATAACAGTATGCTTTATGTTGTCGCTCAACAACAAGCCTCTAGAAATTGGACCAGAGCACCACTTGGATGCTTTGCATGCGGAGAAAATCACAGAGTTGCAAAATGTCCAAATAAAAAAAAATTGTACCATTATGTCGTGACTGTGGCTATGGGCATTGCTATAAAGATTTTCTAGCAAGAACGAAACCACCACCAGCTATAGCACCTGTAAATTTGATAACAATCAAGCAAAGACTAGTAGCTCAGAATAAACCAAGTGCACCCTTGATGGTTGTCACCAGAGCACATAAGCAGAAAGAACCAGTCGTGGATCCAATACATGCTGATTCTATGCCATTGAACGATATACCAACAGCATCGGGAGTCTATCCAAATCTTAATGCAAAAAAACAAAGATATCAGGATATTAGACAGTGGATAAAACATCAGCAAGAAAAAGAGGAGCTTGAAGCTGCTAAAGCAACAGCTGAAGTTCGGTCTTCACATTGCAGCCTCCAAGAAAATTACATACGGATATGAATGATCAGTTACATCATCATGAAGAACCCTTCAAGATGACTGAACCAGAAGCACCGCAAACAGAACTACTCATGAACATTTTGTCTGGCAAGATCAATATTTCATTGGGAGAGTTCCTGAAGTTAGTGCCAAAAGCAAAAGAAGTCTTAGCGCAAAAGTTAGCTCAAGTCAAACCAGAAGTCCATCAGGAGCCATTTTTTTGTGCTGGATTTGAAGAATCTAACAAAGTACTCCATGTTGGAGCCGCTTGGGAAAGTGAACAAAAGAATATTACTCTGCCGATACAGCATAGACAATTTCTTAAAGAAGCAGCCGTGATAGATGGCAGTTCAGGAGTTAACCTGATCTCTACGAAGCTATGTGCAAAATGGGGCCTTACAAAGATCAAGTCTGCTACTTTTGCTACTAAGCTAGCTGATCAAACGACAATTCGTCCACGAGGAATGGTTGAAGATATACCTGTCAAAATTGTGGGAGTACAGTTCGTCATAACTTTCGTAGTGATGGACTTACCAGAAGCGCCAAACGTCTACCGAGTTCTATTGGGACATCCACGGTTACGAGTTGCACAAGTAATTCATAACTGGGGTACCACTTTTGAAAATCGTGAACGTGCAGTTAAAGTTGATCCCACAACTTGGACTATCAAACCAGTGGTTCAAAAAGAGAATGACGATTCGTCAACAACGGATCACACTTGTGACCGACCAGAGAAAAATTTGGGAGTTCATTACGATTCTCAAACGGATACTGTCAATTGGAATGAAGCTCTTGCAATGATTGATTGTACAGCAAGATATATGTGTCAACAAGATAATCAATCAGATTTGAGCGAGATTTTCTTATTAGATCGACCTTTGGATACACCAATCACGTTTCCACTAAATGTGCTAAATGTAGCCTGGATATCAACGGAACCTATACCAGATCTGATTAAGGATGAACTCGTTCCCGTGAGTCATGCCTTAACTTATGATGGCAATGCTGAACTTACAGATGAGCAGATTCTAAATCATATGGATCCGACTAGATTTGGAGTGTGTAATGTTCCTGATGAACCAACAATAAAAACGCCCAAAGCAGTTATATTGTAGGAAGATAGGATCACAGAATCAATGACGAAAAAACAAGCTAAGCAATATTATAATACGATCCTAAAATGGGAAAATCTCCCTCAAAAGATTGATTCAAAGAAAGTGTCACCCTTACTAGATAAAGGCAAAGGAAAAGTCGAGGATGATTCTCCAAGTCAGAATTCTAGTAAGACATCATCATCTAGGAAGTCTTCACCTTTGAAGAAGAGTTTATCATCTCGGAAGTCATTGTTTGCTTTGCTAGGACTTATCAAGATCTGAAGGGTATTCCGACATCAGTGATTGAACATACCATACCTTTAGTACATGATGCAGTTCCAAAGGCTACAAAGTTCTATCGTTGTAATCCTAATGTTGCGAACCTGATAAAAAAAGAGTTGTAGAGATTGCTTGATGCCGATTTTATTTACGAGATCGAGCATACCGAATGGATTTCACAGATTGTCATTGTTCCTAAGAAAAATGGAAAACTGCGAATTTGTGTGAATCTCAAAGCGTTGAACAAAGTGACGCAGAAGGAACACTTTTCGTTACCTTTTACTCAAAGCATTTTGGATCGTCTTGCTGGAGCGGAAGCTTATAGTTTCTTGGATGGATTTAGTGGTTACAACCAGGTTAAGATAGCACCTACCGATCGCCACAAAGCCGCTTTTGCAACAGGATGGGGCACCTATGCTTACAAAGTAATGTCGTTTGGACTCTGTAATGCACCAAGTTCATTCCAAAGAGTAATACAATTGCTTTTAAAAATTATCTGCAGAAATTCCTTGAAATTTACTTGGATGACCAAGGAGTCCATAGTACAGATACAGACCACCTGGATCGATTGGAGAAAGTATTTAAAAAATGCTGCAAATATTAGATTTCTCTAAATCCGAAAAAATGTCAGATATGGGTTTCCCACGGAGTTGTGCTTGGACACGTGATATCAAGACATGGCATTGTCACAGATTATTGTAAGATCAAGGTTATTGTGAAATTGCCACCGCCAACAACAATTCGTGGAGTTTATGTGTTTATGGGTCATGCGAACTACTATCGTTTTTATTATTTCTTTGCAGATTTAGCACGACCTATATACAAACTGACTATTGTTCTTATTTGGACAGTAGAGGCGTTAGAAGCCTTTGAAAAGTTTAAAAAAAAAAAACATTAACTTCAACACCAATATTGCGTTCTCCATATTGGACGATAGAATTTCATGTTCATACGGATGCCTCAAAATACGCCATTGGATCAGTTCTGACGCAGCCAGGTGACTATAAGAAGGATTATCCTATACGATTTGCAAGCAGACAGCTTATAGATCCAGAAAAGAATTATTCAACAACAGAACATTAGGCATTAGCCATAATTTTTTCTGTTCGAAAATTTCGTCACTACCTCATAGAGACGCACTTTGTATTTTATACGGATCATCAACCGTGACTTTACTTGGTAAAGAAGACATGCAATACTAAAGATATTGCAAGATGGTTATTGTTATTGACCGAATTTAACTTTCGACTTGTGGTTCGAAAGAGGAAGCAACATTATCTAGCCGATCACATTTCTCGAATTGAATCCGTCCCAGTTAATACTGAAGTGGATGATAAACTGTCAGATGCTGCCTTGTTCTATGTTGAAGCCATACCTGAGTGGGCAGCAGATATTGTTGAGTACCTGATGCTAGGACAACCGAATGACTCCTTGACAAAAGTACAGAAGAGACAATTGATTCATAAGACTCAACCTTATCAATTAATTGCAGGACAATTGTATTGTCGTGGATCAGATAATATTTTGCGAAGATGTGTTTTACCGCATGAAGTACCAGATTTAATCATGTTTTCACATGATGGCATGGGTGGAGGACAATTCTCTACAGATATTACTGTTCGCAAACTTTTACAATCAAGTTGTTGTTGGCCTACGCTTCATAAGGACACAGAAAATTTTATTCAAACATGTGACGTTTGTCAGCGAGCACGATGGCCTACTCAACAGAAGTATGCACCCTTGCATCCGATTTTATCGCAAGCACCGTTTGAGAAATAGGGACTGCATTATGTTGGACCTATTCAGCCTACCGCGCAAGGATCTCAGGCCCGATACATTATCGTCGCAACTGATTATATGACCAAGTGGGTTAAAGCCAAAGCTGTCAAAGTTGCTGATGCAAAATCTATGGCCAAGTTTTTGTATGAAAATATTATAATCAGATTTGGATGTCCGATCGAGATTGTCAGTGACCGGGGTACACACTTTGTTAATCAAACAATAAAGTGTTTACTAGAAGATTTTTTCGTTATACACAGATTTAGTACTCCCTACTATCCCAAAGAGAATGGCCAAGCTGAATCTTCCAATAAGATTCTCTGCACCATTATGACAAAAACAATTGAAGCAAGTCGGTCTGATTGGGAACACAAACTGTATGCAGCGTTATGGGCATTCAGAACCGCTTACATAAATAGTACAAATCAAACAGCTTTTCAACTGGTGTATGGTCGAAATGTTGTCATGCCGATTGAATTTTTAATCTCATCTTTACGCATAGCGACAACAGAACAATTAAACGATGATAAGTCTTTACAACTTTGTCATGAAGCGTTGCACAAATTATGTGAAACCCGATTGATGGCAGTTCATGCCTTAGAAGCAGAGAAAGCCCGCCACAAGGCATAGCGATCGTCGTCTGCACAAAAAATATCTGAAAGCAGGAGATCTTGTATTAATGTACAAAACCAAGCTGATCAAGGAAAGTTGAAGTTTACTGGTGAAGGCCCATATAAAATGACGAAAATCTTGAACTATGGCGCAGTAATTCTTGAGCACTTTGATGGAAAACGATTTGATACTCCGGTGAATGGCAGCCGATTATGCAAGTTTTGGCAGCCTGCTCCGCCAGTTCAGCAAGTCTGATCTCAATGATTTTTATTTATTTTATTTGTTTTCAAATTTTTTATTTTCAGTATTTAAATTGCAGAGTTTTTTGAAAAAAGACATTTAAAAAAAAAAGAAAAAAAAACAAGCAAAAATTGAGCAAAGACTGATGAGCAAAAGTCAGAAAGTCATCAGCATGGAAAAAAGGAAGCAAAGTATTTTTTGATGGAAAATGACTTAAAAAATCACTTCTTTGGTCAGACTTGGCCTATACAGTACTAGAAATCTTTGCGGATCTCTCATATTATACATCCATTCTAGATTTATCTAATTTGAGGTGGGCGAAGGGTCCTGTCAAGAGAAAATCCAGTTTTTGAGTTAGGCGAATGTTCAATGATATGCCATTTTGGGAACCTTCGCCAAGAATCTTAACCTACATTACTTTTGTAGTAATGGACTTACTAGACGCACCAAATGTCTACCATGTCCTATTAGGACATTTTGCAAATCCGTTGGTTGTTACAAATATAACTCTTCATGTGGATGTTTGTTATAAAATTTATTCTTGCATCCATTTAATCCATTTGCATATCATGCATTCCTCTAAAGTTCTCATGACTCTGTGTTTATCACAAATGTAAAGATGATTAAATAATTAGCATGTAAATCACTTTAAAATTCCACCTAGTACCAACTACCTTCCTACCAGGTAATAGTTTCACTTGACCCCACATTTTATTTCTTTCGAGTGAGCCCACTTTATGTGACCGTTGCTCGCCATGACAACTCCCATTGAGAACTTTGTCGAGCATCAAAGTCATCAAGGGGTTCAAGGCACTTATCTTCCGCATATGCAATGAAGTCTTAAAATCTCTTGAAAATTTTCCAAACTTTGCTTTCCTCTAGGCTACATTTCTGTCTCTTGATACTATTTTTTTCCCTCCTAAGAGTCACTCCCCACATATTCCCTTTTGGCTCTTTCGTCGCGCTTATCTCTTGCATAGGCAACAAAAAACAAACCTTTGTTCCTTACTTGTGCTAACTTCTTCTTGAGTTGACACTTCATCTTTTGCATGATAGAAATATTGTTTAGTTCATTAAATCATATTGTGTATATCCTTGTGCATTAGATGGATATCCAATGAATAAGTATTGCACATCTCTTGGGTCTACTTTAGTCCTCATTCTAGTGGAATATGTGCATAAGCGACATTCCTCCCTATCCAATTCCTTCAGTTGAATTCTTGCACAAGGTAATAAAACGTTTTGATCACGCCTTTTACTTTCTTGAGACGAGCTCCCATAATGACCACCCCATTTCAGTATTAACAAACTAGATTCCTTCTTCTCTAATTACTTTCTTTTTGAAAATCTCTCTTCATCCCATGCAAGCCTTCATAGTTTCCTCCAGTCACGTCTCCTGCATATTGAGCTTAAGCCCTCCTACTTTCCTTTGTCTTCTTAAGACATTTGCTCACATGATGACCAACCCCATTTCAATAATGACAGACCATATTCCTTCTCTCACTGATTCCTGTTGAAAATCTCTCTTCATTCCACACAAGACTTCTTGGCTTTCTCCATTAGCTCCTCCTATGTAATGTTTGTCTGCACCCTCAATTATATCCTTTTTTGCATCCCATCTTCCTTTGCTACCACTACCACTACTATTAGTCATGTTGTCATGTGTATTGTTTGCACCTCCCATTGTGCCCTTTCTTGCATCCCATCCTCTTCTGATGCACCGCCCATTGTGCCCTTTCTTGCATCCCATCCTCTTCTGCTAGCCACTACCATCTTTCTTAGTCTCATTGCCACTACAAGTTCTTCATGACTTGAGATTAACTTTCTCTGCTATTTTTTGTGTAACAGATCTTGGGTGACATAATCAATTTCAAAACCTTGAATTTGACCTGCAAGTGTCCTGATCATGGGTCATAGAAACTTGGCAAACTGCCAAGAATCGTGAATACCAAGTGAGTTTTCTTAACCCTTGCTAATATTTCTGGCAATGTCAAACAAAGAGTAATGAATTCTTTGCTTTCATTTGCATGATGCACCTTGAAAGCCTCATCATCCCTCACAATCTCTTCTGCAAGTATTGGATCCTTCTCTGACGCATCAATCAATCCCCATAACAATATCTCTTCAGAGACCATCATGATCCTCCAGTTCTATGTACCCTAGTTCGACATGTCAAACCTTTCGACCACTCTTCAACATGCTATGCTGTATGCCTAGCCGTGTAGGTCAGAATGAACTGCTTAGCACATCCTGGCCAGCAGCAGTTCACAAGTGTCAAATTACCTAATTGTTCACAATACATAATGGGCACTTGAGGCTTTTTCTACCTGTTTTTTTGGCTGCTTAAAAAGCAGAAATTACTTATGATGATTTCACTTTGCAAATGCGAATTCCATTTTACAATGGTATCATGTTAAAAAACCACTGTGCATATTATGGCTCCTTCCATAATACATAAAGACCTCGTTACTTTTTTTTGTCCTTTATGCTGGAAAGCCCATCCAAAGCAAGACAATAGAAAACAAGCTTTTGTTTTTGAAAAAAGCATAAAAGACTACCAGGTCTTATGGGCTTTTCAGCATTATCAAGTATCACAAATGGAAAGACTAGGCCTTATTGGGAACGAGCTTTTATTTCTGGGAATAAAAAAAGCACTAGATATAATGCTCAGCCACATCTTTACACACATTAAACGCTTAGATGAAGGGCATTATGGGTCCTTTATGCTGGAAAGTTCATGGGCTTTCCAGCATAATCAAGCATTATAGGCGGAAATTCCATGTGGCATAAGCCAATAGGAAAGAAGTTTTTTGTTTTCCATGAAAGCTTCAAAAAGAAATTAGTTAGGTTTTTTCGCCCTTGAATGTCGGGGATGGAGGGTGTTATGGGTTCGACCCCAAACCTAGGGGTCCAAAAACTCATATCTCCCTCCACCCATGCCTTTTACGCTACCTGTGGACAAACTTCAAATATTTGAGAGCGAGAGCATAACAATACATTTGCAATAAGATCCGACACTGGAAGGAAAGAACAAGAGTACCCAATTTAGAGGGAGCTAGAGATAAACTGTTCTCATGCTATTGCAAGCGATCCCCTTTCATCCTCCTCGCCTTGTCAGATCTAATTTTGAGTAAGGCAAAAGTTTCTAACTTGTTGGCAGCTAAATAATCAAACTTGTGCACTAAAGTTCCCAAATTTCACAATCTGCAAAGACAGGACAAGAATTGTATTTATTATTTATTGCAAAGGCAAAAGCTCAACAAAGAGGATCAAAACCATCGATGGAAGAGACCACTTCTTTGTGAACCAAACCCATGCCAATCAAACAAAACAATAATGGTGGCTAAAAGAAATATTAGGATCAAGCAGCTCACTTCCTCATCTTCATCAAAACCGCATCAATTGCCCTCTCAAAGCTGTCTTTGTTGGCCATATAATCTTCAATCGGCGTTTTTGCCACCGCATTAGGGTACAATTGCTGGACGCTGGTGTGCGTGTACAATATCCTTGGTAGTAACTCTGCAATCTTTTCTCTCATTAACTTTATTTTCCATTTTGGAACACTATGTAAGATATCAAATATAGATTGTCTGCGTAAAGCAGATTGAGGAATGTAAATCGAATAGCTTGATCCATCTACAGGGAGATGTGATGTGTACTGTGTCCATGCAGAGTTGCGATCAAAAATAACGGGAATGCACCCAGCTAGCATGGCATCGAAGTAAGAGCGCCGGGATGGACTATCGCCTGCAGGTTGCAAGCAAAACTCTGATCTGTGGAAGAAGCTTAAAAGCGAGGGAAGTGAACAAGTAGCGTTTACTGTTTGTCCACTAATATAGTTTAGAGGGAGGGCTAAGTATGGGGATTGGGATTCGGTGTCCGGAACGCACACTATCAAGCTGCAGCGTTGATCTTGTTCACATCGGTCAAAAAGCCTCTGACGGAAGACAGCTGTCTTATTCCTATTTCTTCCAGCCATGCTTGCCATTGAAACACGCTGTTTCGACTGCAATAGCCACACAGCAAGTGCTTGAACTTGCGTAGCTAATACGGGGTGAAAGAAAGTTGGATAGGGAATGCCGATCTCTTTGTCTGTGGCATCTTGCTTTGTTCCATCGCGCTCCAGAGTAAGCTTGACCATTGAACGCCACTCAGGATGCAACAGCATCTTAACAGAAACACGAACTATAGATACCGATTAGTATAGTTCTTAGACCTCGGCAAGAAGAAAGACAAGGAACAAAAACGTGACATAGCTCTGCAAACTCACCTGCGATCCCCAACTGCTGCCACGAGGCATACGAAAATCACGAGCGATACGACCCAGTGTGATAAAGTGGTCCCTTCCTCCCTTACGTCTCCAGGAGGGCCTCCCCTTAAGCCATTGTAGCAGCCCATGTGAGAGAGCCTCACGGGGAAGATGATGACTGATTCGGTACACCAGATCCATGCCTGCATAATAAGGAACATAGAACGCGTTGGCGTCTGCCTCCACTGAGGTTGTACAAGGATGCTTCTTTAATCTTTCGTGAAAATAAATCTCAAGAGAAAACTGCCATGTGTTGAACCAAGGATTGTCCTTCTTCAGGATCCCCAGGGAGCCGCTTTCCTCACTATCAATGCCATAGTTTACTTCTCTGCCCATTCCGCTATTTTCCATGTAAGGGCACAGATCCTGCCCTCTCCTTATGTCCCTGCATCTTTCCAGGATCGCGTGATTGAAACTCTCAGAAAGATTGTATACATAAATCCATCGACCCTCGCATTTAGAGGAAGCAGAAGGTCTAAGCTGCTTCGTATGGGATGATCCCTCCCCAGGCAGAAGATCAGAAGGTGAGGGGAGCATAGTGGAATAGAAGCACCAAAGGAGGAGGGATAGAGGCACAAATAATACCAGCAGCACAAAAAATGCTGCACGCCCCATTTCTCAAAGATTGCTCTCTCTCTCTCTCTCTCTCTCTCTCTCTCTCTCTCCGTGGCCCAAATGATGAATATAAACTTGGGCAGGAATGATGAATATAAAGTGTTAATGTCTAATGACATAATGTCTCTCTCTCTCTTTCCCTCGACCTCTTGGCCCAAATGAGTAATATACAGTATATATATTTGACTTAAAATATTTTAAAAAATCATACGCTCGCACAAACATGCTGAATCGAAGCATATAGTAGATCGTTGAAAAGTTAATTTTGTAAGGAAAATTCATGCACAATAAATGGTTACCTGAAAAATAAAATCAAAAAAAAAGAAATGCAGCAAAATGCCAATTAATACCTAAGAATACGAAGCGAAACACAGAGAAATGGAGAGAGAGAGAGAGAGAGAGAGAGAGAAGAGAGGAGAGGCAGCGAGCAGCAGGTAGAGAAGGCGGAGCAGCAGCAGCAAAGAAGGCGGAGTAGAGGCAGAGCAGGCCGAGCGCAGCAGCAGCAGCCCAGGGGAGCGAGAGGAGACGGAGAGAGACAGAGAGCGCGCGCCAGCCAGCCCAGGAGAGAGAGAGAGAGAGAGAGAGAGAGAGAGAGAGAGAGAGAGAGACACACACACACACAATTTCACATAGTTCCTCTTGACAAAGCAAGACCAAACCCTTTGAAGTCTTTATTCATAAACCAACAAGGTACAATAAAGCTGAAAAGTAAAATACAATACAGTAAAGCACCATATAGCATAACCACTCTCAAAACGTAGTGATATCTGCCACCATCTCACAACACAAAACCGCACGAGTTAGTACATTGGGAAAGACAGGTGTCATAGTTGAGCGAGAGTCCATGAGAGAGAGAGAGAGAGAGAACCCACCAACCGACTCGCAGCTAGTGAATCCCTTGTGAAAGATTTCAGATCCTTAAGATCCAATCTACTTGAATGATCTTTGGTTAGAAAGAGAAATACACTACCAATTTCACCAATGTAAAAAAATCAGCATCTACACACAATTTGAGATGCAAACACTAATAGAACTTGATCAAACTTGAATGAAATGATTATGTACTGTTGCTGTCCGTACAAAACCAGCAAGCTACTGTATTTCACACGTGTGAATCCAAAAATAGCAAATATAGATCATTCTACACATAGAATTGCAAGCAATCACCAAGATAGTGCACCAATGGATAGTAGAACCCAAGAGAACCATGTATAAGCATGAAATGAGATAGAGAAGAGAGAAAATGACTCTCTCCACGAGTTACATCCTTTTATAACAGGTTCAAACCCTATTTGGCCACTTGGCTTTCCCACCAAAATGCTAACCCTACCAATTTTGGGTCTAGATTCAATGTACCCAACTTATTCAAATTGAATCTACTCAAACTCGCATTCTATCTTTCCCACACTTTCAAAAAGTGTTTATTCAAATGAAATTTAGACTAATGAACTTTGAAAAGTCAACCTCTAAGTCTAAAACAAGTTTTGGCCTCAATATGCCAAATATGGAAATATTGCAAAATGTGATGAAACTAGTTGAATCTTTCACACTCCCTCTTCAACTAGTTTTAGCATAGACTTTGATAATACTCCAAGTGAAGTCTTATGCTTCATGAACAAGTCTTTTCCCAATGCTTTGGTGAAGATATCAGCTACACATTCCCTTGAAGACACATGTTGAAGCTCCACCTCCTTTGCAATGACTCGCTCCCTCACAAAATGATATTGTATCTCAATATGTTTGCTCCTAGCATGAAAGATAGGATTGGATGTCATTCTTTGGGCTGATTGATTGTCACAAAAGATGATTGGGCTCTCTGAAAAATCCAGCAAGTGAAGATCCTTGATCATCCTCTTGATCCATACCATCTCCTTTGTGCAATGTGTAAGAGCTTTGTACTCGGCCTCACTAGATGACAATGAGATAGTGGCTTGTTCTCTTTGACATCCATGATATAGCTCCATCACCTATGAAAATACAATAAGAACTAATGGATTTCCTATCCATTATATCTCCAGCATAGTCCGAATCTGAAAATCCAAAAAGATTAGGTGATGATCCCTCATACAATATGCCAAAATCTCGAGTTCCAATGATGTACCTCAAAACTCGCTTTCCTAGCTTCCGATGCTCCTCACTAGGATCTTGCATGAATTGACTCAATCTTCCAACACAATAGCTTAGATCAGGTCTACTAATGGTTAGATAGATGAGTGAACCAACTAGCTTTCTATAGAGAGTAATGTCCTTGAAGGATCTTTCATTATCTCTTATAGTAAGCTTTACATTAGACTCCATAGGTGTATCAATAGCTTTTGCATCTACCATATGAAATCTTTCTAGAATAGAATTAGCATACTTCTCTTGACAAATGAAAGTAGATTGAGAAGATCTAATGACTTCTATTCCTAAAACGTAATGCAAATTACCAAGATCATGCACCTCAAACTCCTTCTTAAGAGCATTCTTGATATCCTCCACATCTTGATTGTCTCCACCACTCAAGATGATATCATCCACATAGATAAGCAAGATGGTAGCATCATTTCCAGCAAACCTATAATAAAAAGAATGATCATACTCACTCATAACAAAGCCTTGAGAGAGTAAAAAAGTGTTAAGCTTAGCATACCAACTCCTTGGTGCTTGCTTAAGGCCATATAAACTCTTTTGTAGAAGACACACATGATTTGGCTTTGTTGATGAGATGTAGCTCTCAGGTTGCTCCATGTATACTTCCTCCTCAAGATCACCATTCAAGAATGCATTTGAAATGTCCATTTGCCATAGATCACATCCATAAAGTATAGCAAGTGAAATGATGACTCAAATGCTTACCATCTTTGCCACGGGTGCAAAGATCTCATCGTAGTCAATTTCTTGTTGTTGAGCATATCCTTTTGCCACTAACCTTGCCTTGTACTTGTTGATAGATCCATCTTGGTTTGTCTTCACCTTGAAGATCCATTTGCATCCAATAGCTTTCTTGTCCTTAGGCAACTCCACCAATCTCCATGTTCCACTCTTCATAAGAGATCGATACTCAAGATCCATTGCTTGGATCCACTCCTCTTCTTTCCTTGCTTGATCTACACTTGTAGGCTCATCCAAAGAGGTTAGGAAAGCAACATAGTTTCCAAAAACTACTTGCTTACCCTTTTGATCATATGTGAGCCTTGAAGGTACTTGTCTTTCACTTGATGTTCTCCTTGGCTTTTGACTTGATGAAGGTCCATCACCACCATCTAAAGTAGGATCCTTCTCATCAACATCAAGGATGTTAGAACCATCTACTTTACCATCAATCATGCTTGAAGACACCTTTGGAATGTTTTCCTCATCAAAAATGACATCTCTACCAACAATCACTTTGTTAGTAGAAGGAATGTAAACCTTGTAGGCTTTACTCACCTCACTATATCCAACAAAAATATCTCTTCTTGAAGATGGATCCTCCTTGGTCCTATCATCAAGAGTAATGTTGACATAGCATGTGCATCCAAAGGTTCTTAGAAAGTTGACACTCGGCCTCTTCTTGAATAGCATCTCAAAAGGTGTCCTTCCATCCAAAATAGCACTCGGCCACCTATTGCACAAGAAATTGACACACAACAAAGCTTGATCCCAAAATGGTTTGTCAAGATTAGCACTTAACCTCATAGCTTTAGCACTTTCACATAAAGTTCTATTCTTCCTTTCAGCCACTCCATTTTGTTGTGGGGTCCTTGATGTTGTATACTCCCTCTTGATCCCATGCTCATCACAAAAGGCCTTGAACTTGTTAGATATGTTTTATCATGTGTGAAGCCTTCTTGGCCCTCTTGTCATACCTCAATTGATCTTGTTGTATTGCTGGTCTCTTCTCCAAACCTACAACAATATCCAAAACATCATTCATCTCAAGAAGTGACTCCATCCTCACTTTCCATAATGAATAGTTACTTGAGGTAAGCCTATCATTGGCTTCCAACATGACTCCAATTGAGGTTGCCATGTAGCAATGACCTGATCTTCTCTTTCAACCTGTTTCAATGCACAAAGCACTCCTTTGAACAACAACAAATGCTTTTAAAAGAAATCACCAAGATTTGAAACTATCTCACAAATTCTCTTCTAGCACTTATCCAAGCAAATCAACACATAGAATCATGGAATCTTGATCAACATATGATCTATCCTCAATCTAATGACTTTTGCCACTTCCTAAGATTGAAACACACTCAAATGAAGTCCAGCAACCTCACTATCTAGAGATCCAATAAAAATTAGGGTTTTGACAAAATCACAAAAAATTGACTATTCCAAATCTACATGCAAATGCTGAAAATTTGATATGCAATCTATAAGCCATCACTTAGGCTGAATCAATGATCCAAAAATCGGCCAAATCCATCATGTGAATTCAAAAAACATAATTGAACAAGTATATTGACCTATTTAGTGTTTTGATCTACAAAAGATCCAATCTACAAAAGCAAAAAATCCGATTTTGGTGTAGAATCCTCTCTAGCATGCTCTAGACTTGATATCTTCACCAAATCATTGATAGATCTGATTTCCTCCTTCATAACCTGAAACACAAGCTCTGATCCCTTGTGAAAGATTTCAGATCCTTAAGATCCAATCTACTTGAATGATCTTTGGTTAGAAAGAGAAATACACTACCAATTTCACCAATGTAAAAAAATCAGCATCTACACACAATTTGAGATGCAAACACTAATAGAACTTGATCAAACTTGAATGAAATGATTATGTACTGTTGCTTTCCGTACAAAACCAGCAAGCTACTGTATTTCACACGTGAGGATCCAAAAATAGCAAATATAGATCATTCTACACATAGAATTGCAAGCAATCACCAAGATAGTGCACCAATGGATAGTAGAACCCAAGAGAACCATGTATAAGTATGAAATGAGATAGAGAAGAGAGAAGATGACTCTCTCCAAGAGTTACATCCTTTTATAGCAGGTCCAAACCCTATTTGGCCACTTGGCTTTCTCACCAAAATGCTAACCCTACCAATTTTGGGTCTAGATTCAATGTACCCAACTTATTCAAATTGAATCTACTCAAACTCGCATTCTATCTTTCCCACACTTTCAAAAAGTGTTTATTCAAATGAAATTTAGACTAATGAACTTTGAAAAGTCAACCTCTAAGTCTAAAACAAGTTTTGGCCTCAATATGCCAAATATGGAAATATTGCAAAATGTGATGAAACTAGTTGAATCTTTCACATCCCTTAGGGGGCAGTTAGCTCCCCGTAAGGGATAGCTAACTACCCACGCTCAAAGCTTTAATAAACTGTGGTAGATCATAGGAAAAACCTGAAAAAGTACTAGTCAAAAGCAGTTTGTTAATGATAAGGCAAAGCTTTCCCCTCATAAAACCATTTTTCTGAAAAGCGTCTAGCAAGATTGCTACCTCTTTTATAAACGTATCGTGATCGTTGCAACAATACACAGCAGAAATAACCTGGGAGATAATTACTTTGTACGAGTTGTAGACTGGCCTATTGGAAGCCAGATGTACATATTGTATGTATTGAAAAGGTAAGTCTCTTCTTTTATCAAACTTTGAAAGCTGATAAACATCGGTGTCAAGATTAAAAGTAATCAAAATGTTCAAAAAACTAGTGGTGTTTGCTTCACAAGACTTTTTTTCAATATCAAGAAATTCTAGAGGATAAATCCAGAAAGTGCTATCTGGTATTCTAATCTGATTTTTGTCCATAAACGCATCAATATTGGGATTATTAATGAAGCAAATGTCATCAATATATCTAAACGAGTATCTTTTCTAAGACCTAACTTGGCTAGTGTCTTAATAAATTGAGCTTCAAAGAACGCAAGATACCAGTTACACCAAGTAGGTGAGCATGAAAAACCCATCGGTATACCACGAATCTGTCTCTAGGTCTTGTTTCCTAACCTGACAATACAATTGTCTATTAGGAAGGCATTCCACAAGCATAAGAGATTTTTATCGATATTGTACCACCCTTCTGACTTTTTATTTTCCCATGACCATTTAAAGGCGTCCCTTTCTTGTTCCCACTTGAAACTCATAAACATCTTATTAGAATGTTTGAATGCATATGTAATGGATTTATTCATGATAGTTTTCAGCCCATCAGTGCCATCTAAAGATATGTTTTCATAGCACTTAGAGTTATCTACAACCCATACATTGGTAATCTTTGATGGTAGATTGACATAAAAATCGATCGAGGACTCGCACTGCCAAAATAAGCATGTATCCACATTTAGGATACCCTTGTATGTTTTTGCCTTAAGGCCTGCACCTTCCTTAAGGAATGGTGACAGCATACCAAGAGCTCCTGTTAGGAATTTTGCGAGTTTGGTAAAGCAACAGTCATGCACATTGGTATTCCATCTAAAAGATTCCTTGTGGGCTTTGTACGTACATAGTAGATATGGCAAAGAGTCGTTCCCCACGAAGATGTTGGGTAAAAATCCAGTTAGCTTTTCCATGACATAAGTGATAGTTTCTGTAACAGAGTTTTCTTGATCATTAGGAAAGGGGCTGAAGTCAGGACTGTTAAGCCTCTCTAGGGCAAGCTTCCGTACAACGAAAAGAATACCAACAAGAAGCAAGTTGTTACGATGGAAGTGAGGCCCAAAGTTAAGCTCATCAAATCTAAATTTGACATTGACTATCTTTGTCAATTGGCCTTATGCTTCACTTGTAAACATAAATGAAAAACCTAGACATAGTTGTGATAAGGGAAATTTCATTGTTATTTATTTGACATTTGAAGATGACAAGAGTGATGAAAATGTGAAACAGAAAGATAAATTCAATATTGAACGATCGCCAGGCAAAATAATAAATGTCGAGACATTATCAAATGAGGAATCACAATAGAACGAGCCAGATAAAGGATAATGGGAGTGTGCCATTAGTAGAGATCATGAGGCAAAGTTGTTAGGCATAAGGGTAAAGCATGTAGTGCATCTCATAACGCGACTTGTCACACAATCATAGATGACATGTAGTCTCTCATTATGAGTTTCTAGAGCGTGTAACAACTCATTATTGTTGGCTGATTTTGATAAATCCCCAAGATACTTGGCCAGAGCTACCCACGAGCACCTCTCACCTTAGACCGAGGAGGTCTCTGAGAAGACGAGATGAACGAAGACTGAGAGCCAAGTATGAGAGTCGAGAAGTACTAGTTAAGAATGACAAGCAATAACTGTGTAAGCCTCATGGTGAATCCCGAAAGTTAAAATGACCATGCACGAACTAGTATTTCTAGGCTAATGTAATAAATGCAAGTAGACCCTCTTAAAGAAAGTGGAGTGAGCCACCTTTTGATGGTGATCTCTAGTGGAGAGCATAATTCCACTTGTAATTTGTGTAATGTGGAAATGCCACTAGGATGCCACCTAAGGAGCTCTCTTGCTTATTTAAGAGACTCCCCCTTTGTAGAAGGGAAGCTTTTTGTAAATGTATCTACTCCATGCTGAAATAAGAAGATCTTCCATGAGTTTTGATGCATTCTTGAGCTCCTTAATCATTCTTGTTTCTTGAGTGATGCATTAATTATCTTGCCCTTCCATTTCCTTTGTGTGTGGTTGTGGATCTTAGTGGTGGATTATATTTCTTGTTTTCTTGTGGATTAATGTAGGTTCCAGCATTTAGGTAAACTAAATAGGCTGGATTTGTGGTGTAAATCTTGCATACTCTCTTACAATCCAGTTCTTGATGTTCTTGGGCTGTCCAAGAATCAAGAAATGAGTGTTTCTTGATCCTTGGACTGTCAAAATGTTGTTTAGTCTTTAGTTTCTTGTTTCTTGTTTTGTGAAATGTGTGGTAGCTTAGTTCTAGATTGCAAGGATCTGATTCATTCTGTTTTTGCAGCATTAAAGAAGGATTTCATGGCTATTGAACTACTCTACACGCTAATTTCTTGGTTGAATGCATGATCTGCATGTTTGGTTTGAAGCATGTGATTTCAGTTCAAGAGAGATGCCCCTGAGTTGTCCTCTGACAGGCAGGACATATACTATAACGTTTATCAGTTCTTTCTACCTGATTTGGGCCAAAAAACAAGAACATTCACATCCAAGAAAACGCCCAAGAAGCCTGGTTGAAACCAAAGAAGAAGTAAAGAATCAGCCAATTGATTCTCTAGAGCAGGGAATCAGTAAACAATTATTGTACTCGTAGAGGACCTAATGCAAGTTCATAGCGAAAACCTTAATAGGTAGACAATGAAAGAATTGAAGCTTGTCAGAATTTTTGAACACTTCCTGCAAAATCATGTCTTTCCTCCTTCATTATGCAAGATGATCTCCTTATTAATGTTATTATATCCTACGCGTGTTCCATATTTGATTCCATTTTGAACATACAAACATTGATTAAACACTCCCTCCACACTGAAAACCATGCAATCATTATATGCTTTTTTGTGAACAAAGCTTTTGACAATCTTAATTGAGACTTCTTCTTTTGTTGTAAGATGATTCCTATGCATGAGTGCTAACTCACTTTCAATAATTATTGCCCATTACCACAATATCCTCTTTCTATAATCTCCTTCACTTGTGTTATCTCCTCACCTTTTCCTCTTAGATGCATTTTTGTGGTTGTTTGCTCCCTTTGTCACTTACTTGCTATTTGAGGCCCCAAGCTATGCCATAAATTCTCCCTCGACAACATCAAACCCATCTCTATGATCACTATTTCTCCACCGCATGCTTTTGAGGATTTCATCCATATTCCCCCATGAGCACGGAAACCCTAAGAATCATAACTTGTTTCCCAACAACTATTTCCTACTTTTTAAATAGATAGCTTGAGATTGTTTGACTGCGAGGTTAAGGGAATATTTACCATGGGTGATGATCTTACAACACGTTATTAAGACTATATCAAGGAGGAGTTGTTAGGTGAAAAAGCAAAAAGTTTGGATGTGGAGAAGATTATGACTTATATATTATATATATAGGATGGATGGATTTGATAAGATGATGAGTCGTGGTTCATGGAAAACTGTGTTGGAGAATGTGAACACGATTGATTATGAGTGACATTAACATTGAGGTCATTATATATACTGTATATCCATCATTTGGGCCAAGTGGGGAGAGAGAGAGAGAGAGAGAGAGAGAGAGAGAGAGAGAGAGAGAGAGAGAGAGAGAGAGAGAGAGAGAGAGAGAGAGAGAGAGAGATTATGTCATTATGAATGACATTAATAGTGAGGTCAATATATATACTGTATATTCATCATTTGGGCCAAGAGGGAGAGAGAGAGAGAGAGAGAGAGAGAGAGAGAGAGAGAGAGAGAGAGAGAGAGAGAGAGAGAGAGAGAGAGAGAGACATTAACAGTGAGGTCAAATATGTTTCCACTATTTTGAAAAAAGTTTAGTCGACCAATTCGCGCTCAACATGGAGACGGTATACACACCACCGGCCAGTATGTGCACAACATCTGTCTCACCACATCAGCATGTTTGAACACATGTTGCGCGACACGTGTGTACATTTTTTGTTAGCCAATCTGACATGTGGCCATGCGTTGTTATTGTTGAAGCCATACTGACACGTGTCCAGCAGAGGGTATGGCCCACATCTGGCCATGCATTGTTTGTCTTCAAGCCCAAGTGACACGTGTATAAGAGAGGTATGGCCCTCTCTCTCTCTCTCTCTCTCTCTCTCTCTCTCTCTCTCTCTCTCTCTCTCTCTCTCTCTCTCTCTCTCTCTCTCTCTCTCTCTCTCTCTCTCTTCTTTATCAAAACTTACCACCCTTGATCATGCTATAAATAAACATATGTGATTTGATGGTCCTAAACTTTGTTGCCAACGCAACCATATTTAATACTTTTCAAAAAAAAAATTTCCCACCAATTTTGGCTAAAAGGGAGCTTCCACGATACTTCCTACGAAACCACTATATGTAGCATGTTCTTGAATGAGTTTTTTTCTACTATATGGTGAGAAGAAGGTTGGAAGTTATGCTCATGATAGAGATGGCGCCCTCCCTGGCTTGAAGTCATCTGCTTCTGCTCTACGGTATGTGGGTCTGCTCGTTTCATGTCTTTGCTTTCATCTCTTTTCTACTTATGAAGGTTATCAAGCTTTATAGGTGATAAATGTGATGGTATGAATCCGTTGTCCAGCGATGGATCAACGAGGGTTCATACACATTTTTTGGCATGACATTGTAATCTAAATTGAACCCTTTTGGCGTATTTATGCCTATTGTTTGAAGTTCTCATCTTGAAATAGACTTTGAAAATATCTATGTAAGCATTCTTGAATTCCCATTTTGTTCTTTCAATCCATATTCCACCAAGTGGCTCTAATGGCAAACCATCCTTTCTTGTTTTTCACCACTTATAATTTGCCACTTTAAAGTAAATGGTTGCATAAATGATCTTAGCTAGATCAGGCATTTCATGAATTAATAATCCAATTATCCAACCATCTTTCTATGTCAACAAATTTGGCATCACCATTAAATTTTTCAATGGTAATTTTATTTTTTGTAATCATGTACATATATGTTGTTCCATTGATCGAACTCTCATTTGTTGTTGGATTTGTTGCTTGAATACCTCTCTATCATATCCATCTTTGATTTGAATCCTATTATTCTTGAGATTAGTTTTCTAACTTGCTGGAATAATTAGTCACTATTGAAGGTTCTTATTGGACCAATGTCATCGCTATGAACACCCTAACTAAAATAATCAATGGTCTAAAGAGACAGCTATGCATGTAATGACGATTTGGGTTTGTCTTGAGCTAATGCATTATACTCAACTAAAAAACTGCCAAAACTTGTGAGCTAATGCATCTCACATAAGGCAGGTACAAAAGGAGTATTTGGAATATTAACAACACCTATAAGTTCAACTAACGAGCCATTGTGCAAGAATAACAACCTATGAGTAACATAATTTTTTTTAAACCACTCTTTACCCAAGATTGTATCGACCTTATTCACTACAACAAGAAGTGGGGGTTCCAACATGTGTGAAAAATGCAGCAAAATAAACCCATTTGATCCTAGAAATGATGGAGAAAGCACCTACTTAAGATCCAAACAAGATCTAGAAGCTAGATTACAAATCAATGTATTGATTCCTAGCGTATCTTGGCTTGAACTCCATGAATTAGCTCCAAAACTCTTCACATGTGTGAATGTACAGCCTGCTGTTGTCTGTGTATTGTACCTACAACTCCAATATCATTCAATGATCATAAAAAATCATATGCCAATAGCATTCATCAATTAAATAATAGACTCAAACTAGTCAAGAAGGAAAATCTCGATTTTGCTCATAATTGGATGGAAATCCCATCACATATTTATACATGTAGAGCTCGGATCTGAGCATATTAGGGATTCTATGCATTCATCATAACCTAACCCTAACATCTAACCTAAATATCCATTTGACCCGCCCTAATTAGGGGTCTAGATCTCGAGATCCCAAAGCAATGAAAAACATGCTATTTTTGGGTCCTATTTTCTCTCTACCCTATCTAAGCACTCTTTGGTATCATTCCAAAGGTGCCACTCCTATGCTAGGTTAGGAATAAGACTTCCAAAGAATATCCTATGCTATTTGGCACATGTGACAAACCACAACATGACCATCACACGATTTACAAGCAATATGACCAAAATTGGTCAAGCCAATATTGTGAAATTTTAACACTCCTCCTCACATTTTAGCTTGATGAAACTATCCTGGATCAATAATAATTACATGCATAAAAACAACATAATTATCAGGTTCTTGATGTATGTAGTGAGTATGATCACTCATTACAATAAGAACATTATTTGAGCTCCAAGTTGTCAAATGTAGTGAGAGCTCCATAAAGGTTGTCTTCAAGATCCAAGCTTTGTCTTTGGTAGGTTGTTGAATGGACACCTTCGGCTACAAAATGAGAGTCTCTTCCTCAAAATAAACTTGAAAAATAGCAGCTTTCCATAAGATCCAACTTTTGTATGAAGCACATACAACCAAGGCTTGAGATATCACCATCTTGATTTATCCACCAAAACAATGAACTGCAAATTGTCATCCTTCCCATGAAGGTCTTCATTCCTTGGAAATTCAAGAGTGAATGGATCACAAGATGAGGCCTTTGTCAGGTCTCTCTTGCCTTGAGACAAGTGCTCCTCCTCGGGTTCCTCCTTGATGTCTTTTTCTTTCATCATGCTCACTCTATCTTGGTGTTGATGATGAAAACATGGATCCAAACCATGACTTTCTTCAAGACTCTCAAGAACTTTGTTTTGAAGTCTCAAAACCTGATTGTTCTCCTTCTCAACATGATAATCTTTCAAGTCAACATAACGATCACCAAGATTATTTATGCCAAATTTACTAGTCCACAATCGCTTACAACTAGCAATTTGCATTACATACTTGTTGAACTCACTTACTCTCATACAAGGGTCACAATATGCCTCTTTGAAAATGAAGTCAAAATCTTTTAACTTATGAATGAAAATATCATGCTTACTTCTAGCACATTCAAGAGTAAGTGGATATGACAACCACCTTTCATTCCATACTTTAGAATTCAAAGTGACTTCATTACAAAACTTAGCAAATGAAGTACAAAAGGTACCCCCCCTCTCCAACTTGCCTTTCCTTGTCCACAAAAATGAGCATTGATAGCTCCATCTTTGCTCTTGGGGCTCTCTTTGGAATAGTCGAAGCTCTCGGATTTTGCCCCTCCTCTTGATCAAGCTCCTCCTTGATCTCAACCATATCTTTGCCAATATGATTCTTAGAGGATTCATAAATTTGAGCTTACAAACATTCTGGCTCTACCATTGCTCCTTGTGCTTGCAAAATGTACATCCAAATGAATGAACTTAAGAGGATGAATAGTCTTGGTGATAGAGTTAGAGAAAGGCAACCTATGTGCTTTATCCAAAGCACATGCTTTACAAACCTTTTCCTCCTTTGACATGGATCTTGGAAGGCCTAGAGCAAGCTTCTCCTTGCACATGGCTTCCATAGACTTGGTGTTGATGTGACCAAGCCTCTTGTGCCACAAATCATTTGTGGTCATTTTATCTTCCTTGGCTACCATCACAAATTGGTTAGGATCAACAAAAGCATCAAGCTTAAACAACCTCCCAAACCTTCTTCCTCTTGTTATGATCTTCTCATTCTTCTTGATGTTGCATACATTAGTAGAGAACTCCACAAAGAAACCATTGTCAAGCAATTGGCCTACACTAAGTCTCTCTCTCTCTCTCTCTCTCTCTCTCTCTCTCTCTCTCTCTCTCTCTCTCTCTCTCTCTCTCTCTCTCTCTCTCTCTCTCTCTCTCTCTCTCTCTCTCTCTCTCTCTCTCTCTCTCTCTCTCTCTCTCTCTCTCTCTCTGACTAAAAAATAGAGTATTATGAAACGGATGTCAAGACTTTTGTGATGACGAGAACGATGAAATTGACAAGAGTGATTTACGATTACTAATATTTATATTCACATGCATTCATTTTTTACTTTTACATTCATTGCAATACTTTTATGTATACCAACTCATAGCTACGACGTCAATACCAATACATATATTGTTTGTTCATGATCATTTCAAGTTCAAACAACAATGGGATTTGCAACTTCCATAAAACCGTGGGGGAAAAAAGAAAAAAGAAAATGTCAAAACTATGAAGGAAAAATGAAGGGTGCATTAATTAATGGTTGGAATATTAATGATGATTCAAACTAAATCCCATTGAGGATTACACCTCAAAAGAGGCTCATTGGCCCTATAAGTGACTTGTATGTAACGAGGGGGTGTCTCTTCTATGACGACATTGAAGAAGACCATGGTGTGTAAGCACTTGTCAGTCCTTGAGTCTGACGGTTCATAGCATCAACGAGACAAAATGATGCTGCTACTTTGAACTCAATATTTCAAAGTGGTTAAAAGCGAACAAAGAACCTGAAAAGTTTGCAAAGACTTTTCCTAGCCGGAAAAATGTCTGGTGTTCAATTTATGCAGGAAATCACACTATGAATGACATTGAAACAACGAATGACAAATACCATTTGTCATCTGTGTAACTCTACGGGACATGAAATGACCTTTTGATCATTTAATCCTTGGATTATCCAACAGAGGTATGCTAAGCTTCAGTATCGAGAACCTACTTATTCAAAAGGTCTTGATGGGAAACCTTTCAATTTTGCCCTTGGATTTGCATAACGACTAGCTCTGCCAGCTCCAACGGAACAGAGTGCTCCTCCTGCTAATCTAATGAAACCATAACCTTATCGTGCTAATGAGCAATGGAACTATAGCAATGATCACGAGAGTGGTCCTTCCAAGCAGTATGCTATCTATGCTGCCGCGCAACAACAAGCATCTAGACAATGGACCAGAGCACCACTTGGATGTTTTGCATGTGGAGAGAACCATAGAATTGCTGGATGTCCAAACAAAGGACAATTTATACCATTTGTAGAGAATGTGGTTAGGGACACTGTTATTAAGAATGTCCTACAAGACCCAAACCACCTCCAGTTACTGCTCCAGTGAATATGATTACGATCAAGAAAAGGCCAATTGTTCAATCTGAACCAACTGTACATTTGATGGTTGTTACTAGAGCTCAGAAATAGAAGGAAGTTCTAGGTGATCTAGTATCTGCTAAATCTGCACCAACTAGAAATATACCTACCGCATCAGGGGTAAATCCAAATCTCAAAGCAGAAAAGAAAAGATATCAAGATATGAGATAGTGGATCAAACAGTTGCAAGAAGAAGAAGTCCAAGAAGCCGTTAAAGCAACAGCCGAAGTTCCTTCTCCTTCTATGCCACAAGTAGACATAGTTGCATCATCATGAAGAACCCTTCAAGATGACAGAACCAGAAGCGTCACAAACAGAAATGATTGTAAATATTTTGTCTAGCAAGATGGATATTACACTGGGAGAATTTCTTAATCTGGTTCCAAAAGCAAAAGAAGTATTAGCAGAAAGATTGACTCAAATGGAACCACAAGTCCGTCAGAAGTTACTTTTTTGTGCTGGGTTTGAAGAAACGAACGAAGTACTCAGTGTGGGAGCAGTCTGGGAAAGTGAGCAGAAAAACATCACCCTGCCAATACAACATAGACAATTTGGTAAATAAGCAGCCATGATTGATGGAGATTCATGAGTTGACCTGATTTCAACCAAGATATGCGCAAAATGGGGACTTACAAAGTTGAAGCCTGTCACTTTTGCCATTAAGCTGGATGATCAAGCAACAGTCCCCGTCCAAGAGGAATGGTTGAAGACGTACTTTTCAAAATAGTTGGAGTACAGTTTGTCATTACTTTTGTAGTAATGGACTTACCTGACGCACCAAATGTGAGAAATTGGCAAAAATCTCGCTTGGTATTTTTTATGATAGAAGTTTGTAAGTGAATCTCACATGTGTGGAGGATGTTCCCACGTGTGGAGAATTGTAAAGTAAATCAGAATGTTTGATATAGGGGTCTCATAGAATTTCATAGTCAAGCATTTAGGTGTAGGATGTTGATAGGGTCAAATTTTGCATAGATGGCAAATTATCCATTTCCACTTGTAATGCCAATATTGAGCCAAAATAGAGCCAAACTTGTGCCAATTAGAGTGTAGACAAGTGTCATGCTTTTGTTTGATGAAGCTTAAGAGGTCCAATAGGATTTAGAGGTGGAACCTTGTGAGGTCCAATAGAAAATTGAGGTGTGCTTGAATATAGTCCAATAGAATTTAGAGGTGCATGGATCAATGGTCCAATAGGATTAAGAGGTGGCAAAGTGTGATCCAATCATAGTTAATCATAGTGGTAGCTCATGAATCTATTAGTATCATTGTACTCCTCCTTTTGGATCTAATTGATTTTGAGATTGAGTGGATTTTGAGTGTCATTGAATTTCTAGCTTTCTCTTTCTACCCTGAGAGCTCATGATGGTTTTTCTCTCTCTACCCGAGGAGAGCAGCTTGTTTTTACTTAGAATACTTTTGGAACACTTCCCACACGTGTGAGTGAGAGTTGGAAGTGATTGAATGCATGTAGTAGTGTGTTTTTGCCATAGAATCAAAGATAGATCTTGAATCTCAATCTAGTCTTGATCTTGGTGCATCTACACACCTTAGGAGATCACAAGTACATGTAGTGGACAATCCACACGTGTGAAATTCAACACCAAATGTATATCAAATTTTATTGAGATGTCCATGGTTACGAGTTGCGCAAGTAATTCATAATTGGGGCACCGACAAAATTACTTTTTTAAGAATCGTGAGCGTGCGGTCAAAGTAGATCCAATCACTTGGACTATCAAGCCAATAGTCCAAAGAGGAGATGACGATTAATCAACAACGGATCATACATGTGATCGACAAGTGAAGACTTTGGGAGTCCACTATGACTCTCAAACCGACACTGTCAATTGGAATCAAGCTCTTGCAATAGTGGATTGTATAGCAGGCTATATGTGTCAACAAGATAATCAATCCGAATTGAGTGAAATTTTCTTACTTGATCGAACTTTGGATACGCCAATAAATGTCATGTGCCAACCTTAGCATTCAAACATCTAATACATTCATTAAACATCAAATTACAATGGAAATGCAAGAAATCAATAAACTAGTCAAAAATCAAGAAGATAGCTAAAAGTAGCAAAACTCCACCAAAATAGGCAAAGTAAGGTATCTTTATTCATGATTATTGATCATTCACAAGATAGGGCCTGATTCTAGAGCATGATCAAAGCTCTCATGTGATTTTAGGCACATGAACCACTTTCTCTATCAAGAAAGCTCTCCAAGAGAAGCTCCAAGATCTCTTAAAACTCAAAATTACAAAATGAACAATAGCCTCCAAATTTACCATGACCTCAGCTATTTGTAGTGGTCATTTGTACTTCTACTATAAGTTTGGGGCTTTATTTGGCTAAATTGGGTCTTACAACCATTATTACAACTTTGCTATTTCCAAATATAGCGGGGTTGTTCAAGCCACCTTATAACTGTCCTAATGGCTAATTCTAGTCTACTTTAGCTCCATGGCCATATTTGGCAATTCATTAGTAAGCTCATGGGCTAATTACATGCAACACAGGTGAATATAAGAAAGATTATCCTATCAGGTTTACAAACAGACAGCTTGCAGATCCTGAGAAGAATTATTCACAACTGAACGTGAAACGTTGGCCATGATTTTCTCTGTTAAGAAGTTTCGACATTATCTATTGGCAACGCATTTTGTAATCTATGTTGATCATCAGTCGTTACTTTATTTGGTGAACAAGACATGTAACACGAGGCGTATTGCATGATGGCTACTTTTATTAACCGAATTCGATTTTCAAGTTGTGGTTCGAAAGAGTAAACAACACTATTTGGCCAATCATGTTTCAAGGATTGAAACAGCACCAATTAATATTGAAGTAGATGATGAACTACCAGACGCTGCGTTGTTCTATGTTGAAGCATTACCTGTGTGGGCAACCGATATTGTTGAATATCTTATGCTAGGCCAACCTAATAATTCATTGACAAAGTACAAAAGAGACAATTGATTCTTAAGGCACAACCTTATCAATTGATTGCTGGACAATTTTATCGCCGATTAATGGATGATGTTTTGCGAAGATGTGTTTTGCCGCATGAAGTACCTGAACTTATCATGTTTTCACATGATGAAATGGGTGGAGGAATTTTTCAACAGATATCACTATTCGCAAACCTATACAATCAGGATATTGGAGGCATACACTTCATAAACAAAAAATTATATTCAATCATGTGACGTTTGTCAACGAACACGTCGTCCTACGTGATAGAATTATGAACCCTTACATCTTGTTTTATCGCAAGCATCGTTCGAAAAATGGGGCCTTGACTATGTTGGTCCTACTCATCTTGCGACACGAGGGTTTCAAGCCAGATATATCATTGTTGCAACTGATTATATGACCAAATGGGTTGAAGCAAAAGCAATTCGAGTTTCAGATGCAAAATCAACGGCTAAGTTCCTCTATGAAAACATCATTACTAGATTTGGATGTCCTATCGAGATTGTAAGTGATTGCGGAACACATTTTGTGAATGAAATGATAAAGTGTCTGGTTGGAAGATTTTTTCGTTATTCATCGCTTTAGCACTCCTTATCGAGGGGTAATGGTCAAGCTGAATCTTCCAATAAGATTCTTTGCAACATTATGACAAAAACAGTCGAAGCAAGTCGTTCTGATTGGAAACCTAAGCTTTATTCAGTATTATGGGCATTCAGAACAACTTACAAGGGTAGTACAAATCAAATGCCATTCATGCTTGTCTGCAGTCAAGACGCTGTTATGCCAATTGAATTTTTGGTACCATCCCTATGCATAGCGACAATAGAATGGTTGGATGATGTGTCATCCTTACAAATGTGTCATGCGGCTTTGCATAAACTATGTGGAACCAGATTGATGGCAGTTCATGCATTAGCAGCAGAGAAAGCCCACGGTAAGGCATGGCATGATCGCCCACGATCGCCCACTACACAAAAAATATCTGAAGGAAGGAGATCTAGCACTAATGTACAAAACAAAGCTGATAAAGAAAAATTGAAGTTTACAAGTGAAGGACCGTACAAAGTTAAAGAAATATTGAACTATGGAGATGTTATTTTGGAACATTTGGATGGAAAACGATATGACACTCTAGTGAATGGCAGTTGATTATGCAAATTTTGGCAACTTGTTCCACCAGTTCAGCTAGCATGATCCGACACTATGATTTTAGTTTTTTTTTTTTTTTACAATTTATTTGTTTTCATTACTTGAGTGATTTTTCTTTTTGGAAAAAGACATAAAAAAAAGCGAGAATAAAAATAAAGTGAAAATAAAAAAAATGACTCAAAAGACTGATGAGCAAAAGTCAAAAATGTCATTAGATCAAGGAAAAGTTGAAGGAAAGTATTTTTAGAAATCTTTATGGAAAATGACTTGGAAAACCACTTTTTGGGTCATATTTTGCACAGCAAGTTTTAGAAACGTTCGCCGAATTTTCAGAGGCAGGATCCACCTCAGATGTACCCACACTGAGTTGGCCGAACGTTCTTTTCACCAGTTAATACATGTTTTGACCTCAGGTTTCAATATTATGTCATTTGGGGAACCTTCGCCGACCATCAAATCATCATTATGAACCTTTGCCGACCCTCCAAATGGATTCAGGTTAGAGGTTCAAATCCTAAAAATTTGTAATTATTATAGCACCTAGGTGAAGGATGGTCTTAGGCGAATATTCAACTTTCGCCAAATCTTCAGAATGTTTGCCAGACTGCTCTTTTCGTCAAGAACCTTCGCTGAGATTTTTGGAAGCTTAATTCACAATACTGAGCATGCTTGTAGATTTTTGTCCAGAACTGATCAGCCAAACTAGTACTTTGTTTAATGGACCCTCCAAATTCACCTATAAGAAGGCTGAATTCGATTCATTTCTCACTTGTGCTAGCGGAGCTCTTGAAAAAAAATTTCGCGGCCAGAACTTTCTAACACTTTTCTACAGCTATCTAATACACTCATGCGTCTTACTTTCAGTCTTTACCTTTCTACCATAATGTCTTCTACTGATATCTTGCAACTCCGCGTTATGTCATCCATCGTGGTGTTCCAATGGACATCATGATGCTCCCTAGCACAAGCATGGTCGCTCAGTGGATGACTCTTGTCGGGCCTTTGCTCACGACAATGGGAATCTACGAGCGAGCCTTCTCTGGGAAAATTAATGTTGAATTCATTACGGTGGCCTTTAGTACTTGGACCGAGGCCAAATCCAAATTTTATATTACTTTCCAGATTGCCACTGTTGTGGGTATTTCCTGTACAATAATAAATTAGTGGGTCCCACCACTAAAACTACTGTGGCCAAGCCTTACCCACTGGGCCCCACCACAGTACAGTAGAACAATAAGTGCGAGGCATTGGCGTCTTGCGTGTATAAGCCCAGCCACCAATAAACACACTAGTTAAATAGTTTAAGTTGTTTTCTAGTGACTTGGGCCCTAAATGCAAATAAAATAAGTTAAGTTAAAAGGCCAAAGTCTAAGTTACAAGGTTGAGTCAAAGTCAAATGGTGGTAGGTGGGGTGTGTTTCTTTGTAGACCATTAGATCTTTTGTGTTTGCAATCCTTGCCATTTCAAGTAGCCAATAGGATGAATGGGGCAAGGGCCTTCCCAAGAATAAAAGGGCACCATTTGTACTCATTTGACTTTTTCAATCTATTCTCAATCTAAGGAGAAAACTCTGTTGATTTCTCCATCTCTCTCTCTCTCTCTCTCTCTCTCTCTCTCTCTCTCTCTCTCTCTCTCTCTCTCTCTCTCTCTCTCTCTCTCTCTCTCTCTCTCTCTCTCTCTCTCTCTCCCCTTTTGATATGCAGGTGAAGGCGAGGTTGCCGCTCCCAGCGATGAATCTCTATGTTTATTGACTTTCCTAGTGATGGACACGAGGATACACCTCAAGATACTACTACTCAACCTCAAGACACAGGTTGGAGAGGTAGGGACAAACCCTTTGGTGCAAGAATGATTGAAGTTGCAGGTGACAAACGCAAGGAGAAAGATGTACCGTGGGATACATTTTCACCAGGAATCCGATCACCTGATAGGAAGCTCCCTAAGTGGTTTGAGAGATTGTTGGAGAGCCGCGACATGGATGACTTTCCAGGATCATCTAGACAGGGAGAGCTACGAAGATCAACAAGAGAGAAGACACAACCTGAAAGGTATGAAGCAAATTATGCTCTCTTATTTAGCATTATTCAAAGCAAAGAACCTTCGACTTATGGTGAAGCGAAGGATGATGACATTTGGGTCAAGGCCATGGGAGAGGAGATGGAGTCAATTGCTAAGCATAACACATACGACTTAGTGGAACCACCAGTTGGCAAGAAACCCATTGGTTGTAAATGGGTATACAGGACTAAGTACCATGCAGATGGAAGCATAGCAAAGCACAAATCAAGATTGGTGATCAAAGGGTATGCACAAAGTAAAAGAATTGACTATGAGGAGACCTTTGTGCCAGTATGTGAGTGGAATACTCTACGTCTACTTGTTGTTTTAGCTTCACATTTTGGTTGGCCTTTGCATCATATGGATGTGAAATCTGCTTTTCTAAATGGTGAGTTAGAAGAAGAGGTGTTCATGGATCAACCTGAAGGCTTTGTAGCGAAAGGACAGGAGAATAAAGTATGTCGCTTGAAGAAAATGCTTTATGGTCTTAAACAGGCACCACATGCGTGGTATAGCAGGATTGATGCCTACTTTCGTTCTAAGGGGATGGTGAGAACACATTCTGATCCAAATGTTTATGTCTTATGCTTTGATGGTATGGTTGCTTTGATTGCTCTTTATGTTGATGACTTAATTATCACGGGAAATAATCAAGAGATGATAGACATGATCAAGAAAGACCTCATGGAACAATTCGAGATGACAGATCTCAGCCTAATGCATTATTGCCTTGGAGTGGAGGTGTGGCAAAAAGGACATGAAGTGAGTCTAACACAGGTGAAGTATGTCAGAGATTTGCTGCACAGGTTTAGGTTGTAGGATTGCAAGTCAGTGAACAATCCTATTGAACCACGTAAAAAGCTTTCTAAGCTTGACGAGTCACATTATGGAGAAACCACTCAACCAAGTAGAAGCAATTAATTAAACTCTAGAAGCTTCACCCCCGAGCCAAGGAAAGGAAGCATGAAAGTAGAGTGAGAGCCTGGCAATGCATCAACCATAAGGTGAGGTAGTAGGGCGAGTTTGGCCTCCTTATATAGAGCCTAGAACCACCTGTGCACTCAGTCATGCAAGGTCCCAACTCCCCTATACATAGATTTATCTAGAATAGAGTCTCTATGCATGGATCCTCTATTCATAGAATTGCTATTGATAACTCTACACATGCACATACGGTCCCAAACCTTGTACTAACTCTATTTAGTGTATTATAATTCAGTAGTAGGACGCACTTCACAAGGCAATATGCTATAAAAACGTGCAAACACCCATCCTAGCCCAAAAGTGATGCTACCAACAGTCTAAAAAAAAATGCTCTATAAGACTTCTAGGAAGCATTCAAACTGAGAACAAAGATTTCTTGGTTTGTAGAAGTCAGAATAGCTTCAAACTTGATGGAGACAAAGCATAAGCCATCGGCCATCAATTTACAGGTTTGATAGCTTGCTGGGAAGGTAAAAAGAAATGCTAATTATTTTGTAAAAGTTTTCAGCATGATCTCCTTATGGATTGGGAGCAATCCATCCCCCAAAAACCACAAAAATAAGTCATTTTTTGGTCTTTTTTGACATTCTACAAGCCCAATTCATGAAATTATTGGCTCTAGCTTCAAGGACAGATTCCAAAGACTTTGGTTCACCACTTTACAAGCTCTACATGGTGTTTTATAGCCATCTACTATCCAACTTTATGAAAAAAATAAGCAAAAAGGATGATTTGTGGCTATTTTTCGGTTTTTTCTTCACTATAAAGTGGAAATTCATGACATGCAATTTTTCTCTCTAGCACATGCAAACCAATTTACAGAATTATAGCCATCTAATTGATTTGAACTTGCTGGATTTGTGTTCTTACTATCAATTTTGAGTCAAAAAGCATGAAAAAACAAGCAATTTTGACCAAAACATAGCCTAGAACCGTAAACCATCGAAAGATCCGACATGCATCATTAATTTAATCATTAATGATCCCTAAAATGAAAGTAAACTTGCTGGAAAATTAAAATATACATAAGATTTGAGCTACACAAGAAAAAACTCCAAAAAACCATCACAAATTGGCTTTCCAAGACAATTCTTCATAAACCCCAAAAATTCTTGAGAGTAATGGATCTTAGCAACATGCAAATTGAAACCAAGATAATACACCCACTTGCCATCTTGCTATACACTTGGAAGAAAATTATCATTGATCTGCACCAAAATTTCGACAAAAAATAGCACTTCTCTAAGTTCTCCCATCTTCCTAAGCCTTGCTCTGATACCACTATAAGAGAAAGCTCCTCAAGATCCTGCTTACAAGACAAACACACTATGGAAAAACCACCCAACCAAGTAGAAGAAACCAATCAAACTCTAGAAGCTTCACCCCCAAGCCAAGTAATAGGAAGCATGAAAGTAGAGTGATGGTCTGAATCAACCATAAGGTGAGGTAGCAGGGCTAGTTTGGCCTCCTTATATAGAGCCTAGAACCACCTGTGCACTTACTCATGTAAGGTCCCAACTCCCCTATACATAGATTCATCTAGAATAGAGTCTCTATGCATGGATCCCGTATTCATAGAATTGCTATTAATAACTCTACACATGCACATGCGGTCCCAAACCTTGTACTAACTCCATCTAGTGTGTTCTGGGCCTCACAAGGATATTAGTTACTTTTGGGTCACGTCCATTATGACGTGGCATAACTAACAACTTGATTCATTGGTGTACCGTGTATCCAAGACTAGGAGTATACTAAATCCTATATACTGGTCATGGATATGACACATTGCATAGGTTAATTTTTCCTACGTGTGACTACTCGGCTCATCCAAGTAGCCGACTATGGGACTAGTGTCCGATTGATATATCGATGGTGAATCAAGTCCCAAATACAGAAAAATATAGTTAATTGTACAATACTTATAATATCACATTTAGAGCTTACACTACTAAAATCAGATTTGATTTCTAACTTTTTCTTTTAAGCTTGAATGTGATAGGAGTAAAGAAATGCAAACTGTAGCAACGTCTAGAGTCTCCAAAAGATATTATACATATCCTTGCTACTTTGTACTTGAATCACACTCACGCACGCCAACAAACCACCAGGTTTGACTCACAAAGTATCATGCAAACACAATGCTCACATAGAGAGTCTATCACACTCTTGACCAATTGACTTGTCCCCAATCTAACTTAAACACAAGTGGATCACATGAGAAACATGGCTCAAACTGAGAAAATCCCATTGTCACCATGTGACTTACATCCTCCACCTAGCTAGGCTGACATCCTATCAGGCACATACAAGCACCGACTTGTAAAACTAACATAAATGAGCTATTGAGACTCAACTTGAAAAAATCTTACTGCCACTATAGGACTGTACCCTCACCAGATAGACAACTAGTAGACAAAACAACAAGCCAATGAGCATACAAATGATTACTTTGTGTGAAGGATCTCAGATCATGATGATCCAATCCACTTGAAAGATCTTTGGTTAGAAAGAGAAATACACTACCAATCTCACCAACGTAGAAAAATCAGCATCTACACACAAAATGAGATGCAAACAACAATATAACTTGATCAAACTTGAATGAAATTATAAAGTACTGTTGCTATTCGTACAAAACTAGCAAGCTATTGCATTTCACACGTGTGGATCCAAAAATAACAAATATAGATCATTCTACACATAAAATTGCATGCAATCACAAGTATAGTGCACCAATGGATAGTAGGACCCAAAAGAACCATGTATAAGCATGAAATGAGATAAAGAAGAGAGAAGGTCACTCTCTCCACGAGTTACATCCTTTTATAACAGGTCCAAACCCTTGGCCACTTGGCTTTCCCACCAAAATGCTAATCCTACTACTTTTGGGTCTAGATTCAATGTACCCAACTATTCAAATTTGAATCTACTCAAACTCGCATTATAACTTTCCCACACTTTCAAAAAGTGTTTATTCAAGTGACATTTAGACTAATGAACTTTGAAAAGTCAATCTCTAAGTCTAAAAACAAAGTTGGCCTCAATATGCCAAATATGGAAATATAGCAAATATGATGAAACTAGTTGAATCTTTTACACTCCCTCTTCAACTAGTTTTAGCATAGAATTTGATAACACTCCAAGTGATGTCCTATGCTTCATGAACAAGTCATTTCTCAATGATTTGGTGAAGATATCAGCTACACATTCCCTTGAAGACACATATTGAAGCTCCACCTCCTTTGCAATGACTTGCTCCCTCACAAGATTTTGCAATACCATTTCAATGAGACATGAAGAATCACATAGAATGTAAATGAGATGATTCCACCATGCTTCCACCTCTGAATTCCCTGGAAAAATATAGCAAACAAACAATAAATGTGAGTGATCAACTTTTGCTTGCATGTCTCCTCCTTCTTTGTCCTTTGTTGCCTTGTATCCACCATAATACTCCATGAATGAGCCTCCATCTTCATCTTGCCTCAAGATACCATCATACCTTGATGAGTTGAACATGAATGAGTGACATAATGAACCTCAAATAGCTTCATTTCCATCAACAAAACCAGCCAAGAATGCTAGTATAAATCCAACATCAAAATGATGTTCATCAATGTAGCTAGTTTTACCATATCTTGACAATTTGCACACATCCACATGAAAATGCTCAAACATGAGACAGAACAAGTAAAGTAAACTTGAACAACACTTCCTTGGTCCTCCTTTGACCTTACTTAAGTCTTAAATATGCTGCAAAAACAGATCCATAACATCTTTGACAATTACCTCTCCTTTGATGCTTTTGACTAGTTCCAAATTGCCACCTTCCTTTTGACTAGTTGAAGCGCTTTGAGATCAACCTCTTGATCTTCAACTTGACCATCAAAGTCATTGAACAAAATTTGTTTTTCACATCCATTACTTGATTTTACAGCAAGATAACATCCATCCACTTGCATAGCTCCATGTACACAAGAAGATCCTCCAAAAGTCTTCATAAGAGCTTGATACTCAAGATCCATTGCTTGGATCCACTCCTCTTCTTTCCTTGCTTGATCTACACTTGTAGGCTCATCTAAAGAGGTTAGGAAAGCAACATAATTTCCAGAAACTACTTGCTTACCCTTTTGATCATATGTGAGCCTTGAAGGTACTTGTCTTTCACTTGATGTTCTCCTTGGCTTTTGACTTGATGAAGGTCCATCATCACCATTATCTAAAGTAGGATCCTTCTCATCAACATCAAGGATGTTAGAACCATCTACTTTACCATCAATCATGCTTGAAGACACCTTTGGAATGTTTTCCTCATAAAAAATGACATCTCTACCAACAATCACTTTGTTAGTAGAAGGAATGTAAACCTTGTAGGCTTTACTCACCTCACTATATCCAACAAAAATACCTCTTCTTGAAGATGGATCCTCCTTGGTCCTATCATCAAGAGTAATGTTGACATAGCATGTGCATCCAAAGGTTCTTAGAAAGTTGACACTCGGCCTCCTCTTGAATAGCATCTCAAAAGGTGTCCTTCCATCCAAAATAGCACTCGGCCACCTAAAGAAATTGGCACACAACAAAGCTTGATCCCAAAATGGTTTGTCAAGATTAGCACTTAACCTCATAGCTTTAGCACTTTCACATAAAGTTCTATTCTTCCTTTCAGCCACTCCATTTTGTTGTGGGGTCCTTGATGTTGTATACTCCCTCTTGATCCCATGCTCATCACAAAAGGCCTTGAACTTGTTAGATATGTACTCACCACCATTGTCACCTCTCAAGCACTTGATCTTTGTGGAGAATTGGTTCTCCCTTGCATTCTTGAACTTGATAAAGACATCATACACTTCATCCTTGCTCTTTAGTAGATAGATCCAACAAAATCTACTAAAATCATCAATGAATGTTACATACATCTTAGCTCCACTATTGCTAATTGTAGTAAATCCACGAATATTCGAATGTACAAGTTGAAAAGGCTTTGTAGATCTAGAAATAGATCTAGTATAAGGTTGTCTATGTGACTTAGACAAAGCACAAGACTCACAAACATGTTTGATGCCACTTAACGAAATTGGAAGACCTATCACAATCTTTTCTTCCTAGCCATTACCTCCAATGACTTGAAGTTGAGGTGTCTCATCCTTTTATGCCAAACCTCTTGAATAGGCATTTGCTCCCTTGCAACACATCCAACCTGGTTAGCAATAACACAAGCATCTAGTTTGAACAACTTCCCTTTCCTTTTACTTATTCTAGTCAAGACATCCTTCCTTTTGATCATGCAAGCATCTCCATCAAACTCCACCTTGAGGCCTTTACTTAGCATTTGACTCACACTAAGCAAATTCTTGGTTGAATGAAATGATAAAGTACTATTGCTGTCTGTACAAAACCAGCAAGCTACTGTATTTCACACGTGTGGATCCGAAAATAACAAATATAGATCATTCTACACATAAAACTATTTGCAATCACAAGTATAATGCACCAATGGATAGTAGAACCCAAGAGAACCATGTATAAGCATGAAATGAGATAAAGAAGAGAGAAGATCACTCTCTCCATGAGTTACATCCTTTTATAGTCGGTCCAAACCCTATTTGGCCACTTGGCTTTCCCACCAAAATGTTAACTCTACTATTTTTGGGTCTAGATTCAATGTACCCAACTATTCAAATTTGAATCTACTCAAACTCGCATTCTAACTTTCCCACACTTTCAAAAAGTGTTTATTCAAATGACATTTAGACTAATGAACTTTAAAAAGTCAATCTCTAAGTCTAAAAGCAAAGCTGGCCTCAGTATGCCAAATATGAAAATATAGCAAATATGATTAAATAAGTTAATCTCTCACACTTTGTTCCTGACGTAGCAAATGCATAAACACATATAAATCTGACTCAGATCTTGACAAGGTAACATGCAAGCGCACATTCATGCAAACCAATACAAATACATCACATACATGACTAGGCTTGCACAAATCATGGTATCATGTTGTACCAGCACCTATCACCTATACATCCGCTACTACACCACTGGTCTCTAAATCCAAACCTCACTGCCGTTAGATTCGAATGTCTCCCAAAGAGTGTTGAGTCGATAGTGTTGATCGTTGACTTGTCGAAGGATTGTCAAGTCGAGAGATTGTTGACTATCAAAGAATTGTTAACTATCAAAGGATCTGACTCTTGTGAGTGGTGACCTTTTGACATTTGTTTGACTTATTTGGTTGACTTCGAGTAGTGTTGAGCCCGTCTCAATCTTGTGTGTATTTATGCAAGTTCTTTGTCTATAGTAGTTTTTTGAGTAAATAATCAAGTCTAGGACTCTATTGTGGACACCTGAATAGAATAGCTGATAACATATACATAGGCAACTAGATCGAATGAGGTGTAGAAGGTTTGAAGTGGAGTTAAAATTCCAATATAAAAAAAGGGGGGGGGGGGGGGGGGGGGAGTTTGTGTTGGATTGATTCTCTCTATCTCCCTAAATCCATTGTTAATCTAGATTCATTCATGTTGCTAATTAAGATAGAAAAAGGAACGCAAGAAAGATTGGTGGAGGTCAACCCACCCAACCAACTGGAGATGAATTTGCATAATGATATAGAGAAAATATGTAACGAAAATCAGTATTCAAATAATACAACAGGGTGAGTTTCTACTAGTATATATAGAGTTTGGTGGTTTATGCATGTGCCCCATGCAACCCCATGCATTCTAGATCAACAACCGTCACAAGCAATGGAGTTTAAGTCCTACCCATTAACTAAGCATCCATGGGCCCCATAGAGTCCTACCTAAAAATATGTCATCGAAGGCCTGACTGCCTTACCTAAGGACATTTTAATATCCTTTTGACAAGGTAAGGATGTCACAACATTCTTCCTCCCTTAAACAGGTTCCATCCACAGAACAATAAAGAAAAGAAACAAGAACAAAAACAAGAGTCACTCATCATTTCTAATTTATTGTATTTCCAACAACAATCAAGTGTGAATTATAATTTGTCAACCTTAAATGACGAGGATCTTATGATTCGTCAATCATAACTCACTAGATTCTCAAATCACACAAATTATTAAAGAATATTGGAGAGTATGTCCAAAACATAGAACTTGAAAAACAAAAGAATTATTGACAAGTCTCTTTCTTTTGCTAGGAAAGTTTTAGGTGTTCTTTTGTTTTTTGAAACATTAGTAATGTGACTCATATACAACATTTACATTAAGGACAAAGCCATTTTATGAGATGCGGGAACAAATTTCTTAGATATAAGTACATGGCATCCCAAGTTTGAAAATAGCCCTAAGCAACTCATGTAGTGGGTGAAGTTTGAAGGACTAAATTTATTTCAAAAAATTGGCCTTCAAATACATTCGGTTATATTTTGTTTCAAAAGCAAATAGCCATATCCACGTCACCCACCTAGTGGACTAAATTTTATTGCTCTCGAAAGATGAGTAGTTGCTTTTTTCATGAAGAAAAACGAGGCGTCTCACAGAACGGAATCTGTGCGCCTCCCTTTTCCCTTTTTTTTTGTCGTAAATTTTTTTTACACACGCCTTCTGCGGGGTTAGACTCGCCTTCCACGCGGAATTTGAGAGTAAAAACTTTTTACGAATAAAGAAAAACAACAAATTGATTTTATGGGAGGGGGAGGTCCTGCTCCGAGGCCTTTCCGCCCCGGAAGATTGTGCACCCGAGGGCGGAGGCCCGAGGGCGCACAATATTCTGCGGGTGAAAGGGCCGAGGAACCGGCCCTTCCCTTCCGTGAATTCTGTTTTTACATTTTTTTTTTTTTCTTTTTTTCTTGACGTAATTTTTTTTTTTACACGCAACTTCCGATGTCCGAAAGATGCTTGTAAAACTTTTTTGCCTCACAAAGTACGTTCTATGAAGCATCGCCATTTACTTTGTAAAAATCTAAAAACTGATTTCACAAAGTACGTTTTATGAAGGATCAGCATTTACTTTGTAAAAATCTAAAAACTGATTTCAGGGGAGAAGGACCTTGGGGCATTCCGGACGAGGAAGGGATACCGCCCTAGGGCTACCGCTTTACACGCATCTTCCCTGCGCGGAAACTGAGAGCGAAATCTCATTTGTTTAGAGAGCATAGTCGTCGAGTGAGTGAGTCAGTGTTGTGGTTCCCAAATTCCAAATTGCGAGTTAATAATAAAAGGAAGAGAGAGTCCGCGCTTAGAAGTAGAATGATCTGCTACGCCTATTAGCTCCTGCTCTTTTATGTTGTTGTTATATGTTTGATGAATCATTGCTCGCTCCTTACTTTTTGTCTTTGGTTGAGCGCACCCTTGCGTTGCTCTGCACGCTGGTACGTATCCTAGGATCTGGTTTTTTTCATTGCTCGTCTGTCCAGGCCTGAATTGCGTCATCGCTTTCGTGTTAGATGATGATCCATTGATCCTGCTTTTTTTTCCATTTTCCCTCCATGATCAGTCATGTGCCTGTGCCTTTCGAGCTTTGATAGATCCCGGTTTGTCTTATTGATCTCCAGTCAATTGTAACAACCTTGGCCAGTTGGATCCCCACTTTTGTGACCTAATTTCAGGCTTGGTAACTCGATTCTAGAAATATTTCGTGTTTCTCCTACCCCCTTTTTAACGATCCACTTCGATTGCAATTATGCATGTTCCATTTCATCTGGGCGCTCCAACTGTTGAGTTGATTTTCTTTTGCTTTTAGCGTAGATTATTCTGAAAGATGTCTCAGTTGTTTAGCTGAAAAGTAACTTCAAGCTTTGGATTGCGTTTTGTTCACTTTTCTTCAGCGGCATTGCAACGAGAGTTTATTTCCTCGCTGTGCCGTTTGAATTGTGTTGATTCATTGATTCAACCCAGCCAGAGGCTTCTAAAATATTGTATGTTTCATCGCCACAAAGCAGTACACATGCACTTGTTCACCCCACTTCTATGTGACAAGCTCAGCAGGGGTTTTGAAGAGCTTTTTGGGCTTCATATCTTGATAAAATCAGCAGTGGTTCTAAAGAGCGTCTTGAGCTTAAAGCTCTGGTGGGTCTCACACTTATAATTGTAGCCTCTAGGAGAGATTGGAGAATGATGGATGCCTTGAAACAGACAGATTAAAAAGGTGCACTTTTTACCCTAAGTTTCAGCTGAAACGAATCAACCGTCTGTAGGACCGGAGTGCAATCCGGAAAGATCAAGTGTTCTACTGGGCTTCTAATTTATACAGCCCTTCAGATAGTGAGCACAGAAGATTCTTTCTCCTGGAAGTAGTGGTTGCTTACTACTCGCAATTCAATCTTGCTAATTCTTGTCACTCTGAAATTCTTGTAGAAGTAGCACGCTGCTCCTATCATCCTAAATTTTTTGACAAAAGCGTTGACCTGAGCTGGCTACTTGAACGATTTCAAAACAGGTAGCCTGTTCGATCGTGCATGTCGTGATGATGGCTCGGAACGCAGCTGTCTTTGAAGACTTTGAACCTAGTTTTTTGCTTAGAACTTCGTTAGATTGGCTTCTGGTGAAATGACGCGCTTTGCACAACGATTCATAGTCCTTGGAACGATGAATTTATTACGCGGTTTTCCTCCCTGCAAGAGTCGGATCTTTGCTGTACTTACCATTTATTGGTGATACCGTATTTTTCCGTGATGAAATAAATCCCAATACTAACACATTATGCAACGCTCATGAATAAACTTGAGCAGGGGATGCAGAGGGCCAACTGGGTTTTCTAGTATATAGTATGCTTTTGGATTTGAAACCTTCCTTCTATGAATATTTGCTGAAGCTTGGTCTCTTTGAAAGCTTCTGGCTTTTGATTCTTTTTTGCTATCTTCGCAGTGTTTACGGTAATCTAGCCAAGGCATTATTCGTATCGTTGACGAAAACATCAGGCAATTTTTCCCATAGAGATTTGTCTGTGTATTTTGGATCCTTGTGGCTGTTTGACAGGTTATTTTCATGCTTTCCAGTTACACCTGTATGCCATGTACTTGAGAGTCATATCATTCAGTAGGGGTATTCATTTGTTGGCTGAGCGAAAACGCAGCTGACCCTACTTGGAATGGGTTGTTGTGGCTGCTTTGGTTTTTGTCCAAAGCGAAATAAAGTTGAAATGAAGCCAACTAATCCAACAATCAACAAACGCTTCTCTGAAGAACACTTACTGGCAAGTTCAAGCGAAGACTTTGGCAAATCCTCGCATTTTTACCCAGAACACTTGATGACATCCTCGCTAAGTTGTTGCCTTCCTTTGTATGAAGATGACACTTCCGCCTTTGATAACCAGCAAAGCGAGAATCTTTCACCTGATAAACAGCTATCTAAGAATTTTGGCACAAACGATAAAGCCTATGAAGCTTCCCTGCAGAACAAAAATTATACTTCTAGAGTGCCAGTGAAGTACACACACCACGTGGTACGCTCAGAGGTAAGCTTTGCATCTGTGAGATTAACTAATCTGCTGAAGGCTGCAAGAATCAATTATGGCTATTCTACCATATTGACAAATCAAAAGGTGTACAATTTAAGATCAAAGTTTGGGAACTGTTTATGATTGACTTTTACTATATCTTTGACAGGCTATGACCAGAACACTTTGTTGATTTTCCTATTTGGAGAGAACCTTTTGGTTTAGAATCAGTGCAAGTTTACCTTCCAATCTCATTCTTGATCTGTTTCATGTCTTTGTGACTCAATTTTACCAAAGCTGCTCACAGTCAACCGGCTGTCTCTATTAAAACTACTTCTGATCATTAAAAAAAACTTACTTTTGTGTGTAGGACTTTGATGGAAATAAAACTATAAACGAGTATGTCCGAGAATGCAAACTTGGGACCGGCAGTTATGGCAAAGTGGTAAGCGTCTCAAAAGGCTCTAGTGGTTATTCTGGCCATAAAGAATTTGGTTCTATCTATTGAGCTTCTGATTAAATCTGCTGTGCAAGCCTTGGCACATTCTGGATATGTAACATAAAATGTGCATTGGTTTCTTTATTGCCGGTTGTTTGAATTGGTTTAGTTGCTAGGTTTGATGGTGCGTGGATCAAGTCAAGGTATTTGCACTTTTGAAGCACTAAAATCTGAGATTCAATCATGTTCTATGTCTTTTAAGTGCTGATGCCCAAGATTTGGTATTTTTTACCTACAAGTGCTCCAAAATTGCAAGCCCAGGGAACAGTAAGTATATGGCTATATCAATTTTGCAAGTAGATTCTTTTGTCACGTACAATTATGCACAAAATGACCAAGTGATATCTCCATGTTGTCTTGAGCAGGTCTTACATCGCAGTAAGATTGATGGCAAGCTATATGCAATCAAGGCACGTATAGTTTTGTTATAATTGTACACCACTAGTGGCTCATAAAATCATTTTCCATTTAGAATAGTGTGAACGTACAAGATTTTGTGTTCTATTATGTTCTGGGCATTCTACCCAATTGTGGGGAGCTTTTCAACTTTATTTTAAATCTAGATTCTAGACTTTCATAGTAACATTTGTTCCTATTCATGGATTCAATACCTAAAGGAGTATTTATCTCAAGCACATGTGTGCTTTGTGAAGATTATGTAGCATCTCTAACAAGGCATATTTTTGCAAGTAAATTGCTAGTTCTTGGTACTGGTAATCTGATGAGAGCAGTCATAGAGTTGGAAGTCAGTAGGAACCTATCCCTTGGTGTTGAGGTGTTGTTTCAATACTTTATATTTGTGCTCTTCAAATCTGCAGATATTCAACAAATCTCGGCTTCGAAAACTTCGGGTTGCACCATCTGAAACTGCTTTAATGGATGTGCAGAGAGAGGTCCGTCAGCTGGAATATGTTGACTTTGGTTTGCTACTTGTGCACTTCTATTTTTCAGGCATATCTTGTGATTAAAAGGAAGCCACGATCTTTGATCTTAGGTTCCAACCGCATGGTAGGATCATGATGGTTTATATGCCAAGTGACATGGTTATTATTTTTCATTTCACCTAGTTTTGTGCTGGCTCGGGTTGTTGGTTCTATTGTCATAATTCATCCTAAGGCCTGAAGCTTTTGATAGCTCTCACAAAAAATTATTGTGATCATATTAAATCTTTTTTTCTATGTTAACAAGCATAACTTGACCTTGTAGGCACCTTGTGCTGGTGCTTGTCTACTAACGCCTGCATTGTGGCACTCTTCAGGGAGATGTTCACCATTCATCATTTTGCAGGATGTGGAAAAGAGAAAACTATTTGCAGGCAACATCACAGAAAGAACGTTGTCACTTTCTTTAGAAGAATTTCATTATGCCTCATTTGAATTCCCCAAGGAGGAGCTGATTTACTAAAAAGTAAAGAGCTTTTGAGTGTTGCCGCCATAACTTTAATAAATCTTGCTTTGAAAACTTTTGATGCTTTATTACTCGATGCAAAAGTTGAATTTATATTCTACTCCTAGCCAAAGCTCACAAACAGCCTACAAACATTTTCAATGTTGTTAGGGTCCATTCTTGGATCAAACGTTGTCTCACTTCTCCCGTAGTACACCTCTGGCACATTTTTTTTTTTAGGCGTTCCTCTAGGAACGGTCTATCTCCACTTGTTTTTATTGTGAAGAAACTTGTAATTATCCCAAAGGCTCAGTGACAGGCTTGAGTTTAAATATTGTGGTAAAGGTAAGGTCCCCACAGACTCCTTTTTCCAAGAACATGAACCTGGTAGAAGTCTAATTAGATTCTCAATGGGATTGCCGACCAAAGTCTTTCAACATATGATTTGTAAAGTGCCATCAAGATATGCTCTGTATAAAAACCGTCTAATGTACTGGTGTGTACCCGAGGAGAGATTCGTGATTGTGATACCAAATGTCTCCATGAGGAAATGTCATGCCTGAGAGAACCATGACAACCGGTATCCTTGAACCTAAAGATGGTGGGAAGACATGAGTGCAATTTGTGTATACCTCTGCTCTTCTACATCAGGAAGTGCCTGAACTCTCTGGATGTATGTGATAAGCTGGAAGGCTGCCTCTATCTGGATAGGGGGTGGAGGATGATCTCATGTGGAACAGAGGGCTTCGCCTGAATCATGCGAGCGCACATGGTGGTCTGCAGGCATGAAATGTTGGCCCAATGTGAAGAAGAGAGGCCTGTACACCATATCTATGTTGCATATAAGGCTGCAGGGGTGACAATGATATCAAAAAGTCTACACCTACTCGAGGCATCTTGAATGGACTTACATAAGCAAAATCTCTCTTTGGAATGAGTTGCGCCATTTCAGTAAATCTGTCAACTACTACGATGATGGCAGTCCATGCAAATACTTTTTCCAAAAGGAAGTAACCAGCCAGCTATCTTAAGTATTTTATCTTCATTTGCCTGGCATTGCCCGCATTTGCGGTTGAGTTTGCATATAACAACACAAAGCACTCAGTGACTGGTTATAGTCCATGCTGATGTAGGGTTTCCCGCCTCATGCCCCTATTTCCATAGGCCTCGAAGATCTCAAGGTAAAGGCAATAGTAGACTTCTTGTAGGATATGCAAGGGATGCTGCTTATTGCTTAGGATAGTGTGAAAATGGCTCAGGATAAAGCTCAAATTTATGTTAATCAAAAGCGACAACTTCGAGTTTTGCAGAAGGAGTTGGGTCTTTAGAAATCCAAAAGATTTTTAGGCATTGAGGATTAAAAAATGTCCTAGGTTGTCCCCTCGTTTCTGTGGGCCACTTTTTGCCCTGTGCCTCGGGCTGTCCACTAGGCTTAGACTTGGCCACAATACGAGTGTCATCATATATCTTGGCATGGCGAAGTGCATCTTTGAGGGTAAGAGGTTGGTTCCTCCTAACGTATAGTTGGAAATCCTTGGTAAAACCAAGATGAAATGCAACGTGACCAAAGCAGGATCTTTTCTAGTAACAAAATGAGAATGTACCTCTTGGAAGTTTTGCAAGTATGCATCAAGGGACTGGCTCCCCATATGAGTTGTCACATGTTGATGATAGAACTTGAAGTCGTCAAGAATGGGTAAGAAGGCCACCTTGAAGGCCTTGCAAAACTCCTCCCAGGTCTTGGGGGCTTCAGGTTTCCCATGCTGCATGTGAATATTTATTGTGCATGAATTTTTGTGATTCATCGTTTTTAAGTCTTATTTACAAGTCTACATTTGATTTCATTCAAGATGATTCAAGACTTGTTCTATATGAAAGTAAAGGTAATAAGTTTATAAGTTTACGAGAATTTTTGCAAGTTGGATGCCGATTTGATTGCCACTTCCTATGGAAGGAACTCAGGCGCCTTCTTCGTAAGGTCCGGCAGCTTTGGATTTGGAAAAAATGGTGCGTGCTATCAATTTGCTCCAACAGCAAATTGTAAATATCCAATTTAAACATGAACGATCTGAAGTTGAGCTAAGGATCATTGGTGAATTGTGGCAAGCACTCTTCAACCCGATGCTTAGTCCCGAATTTATTTCGAAAGACAAGCATCGGGACGTCGTATCGACATGGTTAGATCGATGGAATTCACATTTTTCCATGCATTTCTTCTTCAACATAGTCAATGCTGATTCAGTTTTTGGTCCAGGGGATGGTCGTCTTGTTGAGGCCACATGGGAGCCCATAGATGTTTTTTACCGTATGCCATTGCTTGCGAATCAAGCTCATGCCCTTGCTGAACTTGTTCATTTCTCTACATCTGCTATAGTTGCTGATCCACCAGGTTGTTGCTACGTGATGCTGCCTCTTCATTTAGCCCGAGGGGGTTTGTTGCTACTCCCTATTATGTTTGCTTGCATATCAAGAATTTGTTGTTGTAGATTATTGATAGCCAACATAAAGGACTCAACATCTTGGGAAGTAGCAGCACTCATAGTCTCAACTTGCTTTGGCTGGCTAGGATCCATTGCTAAAGAGAGGATAAGAGAAGATATAACTCTTCGAAAGGAGGTAGGTATTCAAACTTCAACCAAGCTAACAATTGAAAGTATGGAAAATTTGAAGAAGGGGAATATGAGAAAACCGAAATGGAAGAAATCTGAGAATGGTTGGCATTCCACCGGGCACCCCTCCCCCTCTCCTTCACGCTTCCACTACTCTCTGTGTTTTACAAATTAAGCTCCAAACTTTGGTTAGAATCTTTTGGTAACTAAAGGGAGTGTGTGAGATGTACGGGGAGCCTCACCTCCATCATATTTTTTTCATTTTCATTCATATGCATAGTTCTTGAGTTTTTTTTGCAAACCTTGACGTCTCACTATAATACTTGAGCAAAGCATGAAATAATTATTGGTTTTGTGTAGGGTTCTTGAGAAAGCTAACTTGATATCATATCTTATCATGCTTTACTGTTCCATGTTTGAGAAGTATAATGAAGTTACGCTATTAAGAAGACTCAAATATGGGTTATTATAGTTGTGGTGTATGTTTGATATACAGCTTTGCTCTTTGGTGTTGGCCTTCATCATGACTAAATTGACCCTTCACTTTTGAGGAAGAGATAGAAACCCACCTTGTCATCTACGGTGGACATTTCATGCATGTTATGTGCATCTAGGGATGCTATAGCATGTAGTGCATGCTATAAATTATGAAAATGTTGGTTGACACTTTTGGGAGTTTGATCAATTGAAAAATTGTCTTTTTTGGTTATATTTGGGTAGTATTGCACTTTAAAATGCACTATGAAAAAAGAAATTCTTATTCTAGTAGGCATCAATCATTTTGAATTATCTCTTTTTTCTTCTCTCTTTCTAACAAGCTCTTTTGTATTGTCTTGAGGAAGTGAAAATTCATGATTGCTTGCTTATGTAAATATCCACTTATTAGCTATCTTGCACTTTTTATTTATTCAGGTTGACATAATGAAGCAGCTTGACCATCCGAACATTGTGAACTTGGTAGAGGTGATAGATGATCCTGAGAGTGACTACCTCTACATGGGTAAGTGAAGTTGGTAACTATGATAATTGTCAACTTTGTATCAATATGTGAGTTTTGAAAGTAAGGGTCATGTTGCTATTAATTCTCTCATTTAATATGGTTTTAAGATTTTGTTTTCATACCCATCTTGTGATTTTTTCTGTTAATGAGCAAATGAAAATCAAGGATGTGTATAGATCAATCAATGTAGAGTGAGTGTTAGCTCCATGATCTCTACGATAATGCCACTATATCCTGGTTGAATCTACGCCTCAACCAGGCTATATTGATCTAAGTCGCTTTAGGAAAGACAATGTCTAAATTGTCGATACGAGGAAAATGCCAAAGTTTGAGAACTATTGTGCACTCAGAATCCCAATTTATGGCGAAGAGATGCACATAAATGTAAACAGAACTTGAGGAGAATGTAAATATAGATCAACCAATGTAGAATGAGTGTCAGCACCATGATCTCTATGAGTATGCCACTATATCTAGGTTGAATCTAAGCATTAACAAAGCTAGATCGATCTAAGATGCTTTAAGAACTAAGCTTCCAACAATCAATCATTGACAATAAGAGGCTCAAAGGCACCTTTTAATTGTTAAACATAATCCCACAACTGGCCAACATAAGTTGGGCTTTAAGTCCACATTCTGTTTTAGGGGCTGCCCAATAATTGTGCTCTAAATAAGACATAGCTCAACAAATGCCACTAAAAGCTGATAGGTCTAAATTATGCAAACTCCACATTAAGTAAAGTCCATATTGCATTTGATTAAGTGCAAACCCATGGGCCATTATTGCTTGTAATTACATCAATACTATAACTTTAGATATTTGTCATATCGGTGGCTTAAACTTCTATGTTTGTTATTCTCCCCCAACAACTATTTATTCAACTTTCTTGTGCTATGGTCAATTTCCTATTATCAAACAACAAAAGTGACTCTTAGGCCTTAAGGGGCAAGATTGTAAAACAATAAATTATCAATTATCCAATTTGAGACAAGTTGTTCTAGCTAGCTATATAGTGAGGTAAGGTGATGGCAAGAAAGCCCTTTGAGCTCTTAGAATAAGTCCAGTTGTGGCTTGAAAGGTGGGGCTAGATGCTATTGGAAAGCCAAACTCATTGGTCTGAAATCGAGCATGTTCAATAATGCTGTCATGGGTACTTTCTGTGAGATCCCTATGGTTGTTGGGCGAGCTAGCCTAAAGCCGTAGTTAAAGGACTCATCCCTTGATTGCATGTCTTTTCCATCAAGCACAAATCCTACTAGGAGAAAATATTGTAGCCTTTTTTAATGTATTTCATTAACGCATGCAAGAAACATTATTTTTGTCCATTCATTCGTCAGTGATCTTCATTACTCATTTACAATTGTGTTTTGATCTTGACAAAGTTGTGAACAATTGATTAGTGATCTTAGTGTTGAAGAGTAATGCATATTTTACCCCTTTGGCTAAACACTAATGTTATTGTAAGTTGTATATTACTCATGGGGCATGTTATTTGTAAATACATAGGGCCCCCTATTTGTAACTTAACTAAGTTAGTGCAAGTGGCCCACTTGGCCAAGTACCTCAATCATAGGGTTGCCACCTATACATTCCATGCATGTACATGAGGTGCTTGCCTCATAGAGGACTTGGAGGACCCACGTCATCCCCTCTCTTCTAGCGGTGTCCTGAGGTGCTTAAGCAATTTCCCTTGTGTTTGATGTTTTCCATAGCTAAGTTTCATGTTAGAAAACTGACTTTTTCATACAAGTAACCAAGATAAGATTCCTATTGTGTTTAAACAATAGCCAAACACGTGGGAGAGAATTAAAGTGATAAGCAACTCCAACTATGTCCCATTTCAAATTGACTAGGGCGCACTACATACTCATAGATTCTGGTATCAAGTTCTATACCAATAATAGAAAAGCCACCTAAAAGCAATTGACTAATTGATGTCTCTATATAAGGTAAGAACATCCAACACCTATCTCTAGCAAAACTTGTGCTCCAAATTAAGCACTAGAATCTCGAACTTGAGTCTAACTAAAGTCTAACTTGACTTTACTAAATATAGGTAAAGGTCCCTTAGTATCAGCACGTAGGCATGGCCTAATAATCCTGATTAATTCTAGACAACAACATTAAGGGTAACAATGTGAACATTAACTCTAACGTCCCCTCTTAATGTTTATGTTGTTAATAACAACAACTATGCATAGCATAAGTATGCACATATATCCTCCATGATGCACATGTAATGAAGATCTTCAATTTTGATGTAGAATTCATGATCAACTATGATCTCAATGGCTTTATTGCTCGATGTAGAACTTCCTTTGTCGATGCAGAATTCCTTCGTAAGATGATGTAGATTTCCTTTGTATGTGGATCCTTTTCATATGACTCTTAATGTCTTGCTTTTGTCTTCATGTCCCTTGGTGCATATGTGGGACCTCCATGAGTGCAGCATATCACCCAATTCCTGAATTCTTTTGGATCAAAATCCCCTTGAAATAATGTCGACATGATGACCTTTGTCATAACTTTGAGCACGTTGTTGCTTAAAGAGTGACTCCCTTGGTCTCTTTGAACATCTTCCAAGCTACCATAAACATGTAAGCATCTCACCAACAACCATAAAGAAAATGCAATCCCCTTTGATTGCCAAAACACCATCACAACAATCATAAGTAGAAAATTGATCTACAAACGTCAAACAAATGCTCTTCAATTCTTTTGCATTAACACCCACTTTAGAAAGCTGTACTTCGTAAATAATTGACTCCGCTTGTGGTGAATCCTTGAATTGAATCCACTTCAATCCTCTTAGTACTCTCATATGTTACCACATGTTATGGACTTAGCTGAACTACTCCCCCTGGATGTTCATCTTGAAAAGCATTAATAACACTTTATGTTTGCATTCTTGTTACGGCTAATATAGCACTCACTTTCCAAAAATGATACAAATAGAATGCCATTCATGAACCTTAACAAAGTTAGCAAAATAGATCTTTCCCAATAGAAAAATTTGATACTATCTTCTCCATAGAATCTCCTACCTCTATCTCATACATAAAGTTACTTGCCGCAATACAACTTTCATTTTAGAAAGCACCCTAATCATGACATCTATTTATCACTGCTTATGACAAATTCATCAAGAATGTGTTTTGACACTAAGTCAAAAACATATGCAAACTTTCTAGCTGGTGTATGTCCATCTTCTTGCCTATTAAGAGATTAATATTGGTTTTTTGAGGCTAATCAATATACTACGGTGCTGGTCCTCATATAATATTTTTCGAAGATCTATCTCACTTTTAGGCATGGCCTAGAAACATTTAGGGTACAAAATTAACATTATTTCCTAACACTTCCCCTTAATGTTTAGTTTGTCATCTATCACACCTAGAAATTCTCTCAACTTCTTAAATTTATTTTACCATGTCCGAAAATATTCACATTTTGCTCCTCAGTAGGACAATAGATAAGCTCAACTTGAAGACTTTGAAGTCTCTCTCTAATGAAATGTTGTTGTACTTCAATATGTTTCATCCTGCTGCTTGTGGAAGTTCAAACTTCAGAATATACTTATGGATAGAGATTATTGGGAAATTGTTACGGGACGAGGTGATGGCGCAAAATCTCAATGATCGAAATAGAAGGATAGTTTATGAACGAGAAGCTCAATTGGTAGCTCAAGTAACATGCCAATAATTTGTTAAACTAGCTTCTTGAGGCCTGCTTGAATGATAATTGAGGCCTGCTTGCCTTCTAGTGAATGCACAATTCCTTTCTAGTAATCTCTAGCAACATTATGAAGGAGTCTTTTAGCATATCGATCATTGCAAAAGTTCTATTAGACTACAAGTTTTTGGACATGATTCAAATAAGTATTGCTTACGATTTTATGATTTGAAAAGGTATATTAACTGTGTTTTGAGATATGGTTCGTTGCATAGTTGCACTGCGTTTCTAAAACGCATTTTTGGATTTTGGTAGCGTTTCTCAGGACGTGTTTTGTTTATTTTTTATTTTTTATGGCCAATATGGGTATCACATTAAAGCCTAAATTAAGGCCATTATTTTTATGTATGTTGCCGAGCATTTCTGATACAATTTTAGGTGCATTAATCCATGCTGGGTTCTGTCAAGGATAAAAATACAAAACTAAACTCTAGCCTGTTCGTTACGATCACAGATGGTTCCAGTGGGACAGAGATAGAGAATTGTAGAGCAATTGTACCTCGCTTTTTGCTTTGGGGGGGGACCGCCCCCTGCGACAGTAGCTGGGGGGGCGCTGCCCCCCCGTGGATAAAAATAGGGGTCCAAGTGCGTGCTGATAAGGGCCCAATATTTATTCCCCCAACTTTATGCACATTGCACTCAAATCTCCAGTGAAATGATTGCAAAAGTGATCATCATCCATAGAGTTGATAGCCCAAACTGTAGGATTAACAATTACTGAGAACTAGAGCAAATAACAACCAAATAGCTACTGAAAATAAAATTTGTTTGTGCTACTGCACTTCTGGAGGCAAAACGCTGGTTTGACCATTGCTCCCCTAAAAAAATTTCAGCCATAAGCTACTTTTCCAATTTTTTTTTTTTGCGATTCTGTACTAGACTCGCGTTTCTGTGCAACTATGGTTCGTTGTATAAAATGAAAACATATGCTTCTATTAATTTTTGTTTGTGGCTAGATGTAACAAATTTGTGTGGTTCATAAACTAGTTGAGCACTTTTGTCATGCTTCTTGTTACATACCTTTGCAGTTTTGGAATATGTGGAGGGTAGATGGATTTTTGAGGGATCTGGACCCCTTGGAGGAATTGGAGAGTCTGTTGCACGTAAATATTTTCGAGATGCTGCATCGGGTCTCATGTATCTTCATAGTCGGGTAAAGCCTTTTTTTCTTGTGAATAGGTGATTGCATTCAACTTCAAGGCTTTATGAAACGTTTCTCAACAGTGCAAATATGTAGATAGGTTTTCGTAAATGTGCTAAACTTTCACCCCATTGCAATGAATAGGTCCGTAAACTTTCCATGTGCTTGTCATTCTATCTTTGGGTTTGAGATAATGTTTGCTTTTCAAAATTAGTGATTTTCAGTGGCATGTTGATGTACAAGTATTGTGTGCCTAGACTACAACACTTTGCCATCTAAGAGCTTGAAATCATGATAAATCTTAGTAGTCTAGATTTTATGTTTGTCAAGGGTTAGTAGGATTCAACATTCATATGGCTTTGAAAAGGTTCATATTGTTCATGTGACGTTTTGCCTGAACTTCTTCATTGATGACCTTGAGGCATAGTTTTATGTTTTTGCACAATGTCCTTCCTACTTCTGTTTTGGTATTTCTAGTTCAATATGATTGTATTTTTTTTGGTTTCGAGGTGGGTTATGTTGAGATTGATTTCATGTTGTTCTTACGTCGAGTAGTACCTCTTATTGTTTATTTTGGATTGAAAACATAGCAGAACATTGTTCATGGCGATATCAAGCCAGAAAATCTGCTCATTAGTAGTGATGGTCAAATCAAGATAGGCGATTTTAGTGTAAGCCGCACTTTTGAGGTACATCCTTATACTTTTCTGCTTGTTTTCCTCTAGTCATCCTTTTGTAAAATATATTAGTATAATATTTGTTGTTTCACTAAGTTGACTTTTTAGGCAAGCAGTATGCCAACAATATAAAATCAAGTGAAACCTGATTCATGAAGCTCATGTTGTAGATAAGTAGGCTCACTCGCAAGAGAAACAAGACATGAAAGCTATAACATGTACACACATTGAGGGGTCAAGTGAGGACCCCTTGTGAGGGGAATGTTATTCCCGTGGCATATTAATACAAATGAGCGCAAGTGGATTGAAAGGTCTTCTCATAAAACTATTATTTTCTAGATGCTTGACTCTCTCTCTCTCTCTCTCTCTCTCTCTCTCTCTCTCTCTCTCTCTCTCTCTCTCTCTCCTCTGCCTATTTGCACTCAGTGTGTTGTTGAGCCTAAGCTGTGTTCATCTCCTTGCTAATTATAATCAACCTTCATGTTGATCACAATTAGTATTCAACGCTCTCTTGGTGTACCAATGTCATTCATCGAAGAAAAGTACATTAAGAATGTGCTCTATGTTTCGGGAATCAAGAAGAATCTTCTTTCGGTTTCAACTATGTTGAAGCAAGGACTAGTTGTTGAGTTCAAAGAAAATAAATGTCTTGTCAAGGATCCTAAAAGATCACTCTTGATTATTGTTTCGGGAACAATGCATGCTGGCTTATTCATTATGGATACCTATGAGCGACGAATTCCCTCTACACGTCTTGTTACTTCTACATCACAATCATTGGAGTTGGCTAAATTGTGGCACGCAAGGTTTGGGCATCTCAACTTTGCAAGTTTGAAGAAGCTGAAGACATCTAATATGGTAGAAGATTTTCCTACTATTGAGCAGCCGGAAGGGCATGTATGCGAGGGGTGCGTACTTGGAAAGTTTCAAAGGAAACCTTTTCCAACTGATGGAACTATAAGGGTTCTTGATAAATTTGATTTGGTTCATAGTGATGTTAGTGGTCCAATGAGAACCGAATCCATTGGAAAGTTCATCTATTTTGTGACTTTTATTGATGACTTTTCCCGTTTTACATGGATTTATCCTGTGAAGGCTAAATCGGAAGTTTTCCACCCACGATGGCTGTTGTCGACTTTGTGGGACAACAAAGTAAGTTCATTTTATGATGGAAAGACACGTGCCTCTACAAAATCAGTGGACTATGCTGATTTTTCAGATTTTGCTCTTACATCTCATGGAGATATTGTGGAAGAACCTGATTTTTATGAGCAGGCCAAGGGAGTAAAATGTTGGGAGGATGCGATGCAAGATGAGTATGACTCACTTATGAAGAACCAGATTTGGGTTCTTGTTGATCTTCCTCATGGGAAGAAGGCACTTTATGGACTGAAGCAAGCTCCGAGGATGTGGTATCAAAAGATACATGCCTACTTTTGTGATCAAGGGTTTACTAATAGTCCTAGCGAATCTACTCTTTATGTCAAGCATACTTCAGATTATATCATCATTATTTTGCTTTATGTTGAATCTTGGTGACTTGACTCTTGCTTTCCCTCACAGACTGATGGACAAAGTGAAATTACAAACATGGTGGAAAAGGTCATTAGGGTGATCAGTCCCTTGGCCTAGTCCCGATCTTTATAGACTCCTCTGAGCCTTCATTATAAACTTAGAAACAAGCCTTCTTTATAGATTTGTCAAAAGCCTTCTTTGGTACCAACCTTTAGCTTAAGAAGGCTTCTTGCTCTTGTTCTTGTTCTTTAGGACTTTCGTGAGTACCTGCGCATACCTTCAAAGAAAGGTTAGTTTTCATACCATCAGACATGGCTCATAAAAGGTTCTTAGTTCTACAGGTAGTAATACCTGCACACTCAAATCATTAAAACAATAAGCTCATACAATATTCAAATAGAATAATGGTCATTGGTAATTTCATGTCATCAAAGTCTATGTGAAGATGGAAGATGGGAAAAGCCTCTATGGAATTTATCATGGATTTTCCAAGTAAGAGGTACTTCAAGCTCGCAAGTAACTTCATTGATTACTTTCTTGATATTGAATGGTCCATAGTATTTTCGGGCTAGCTTGGGATATAGCTTCATATTATCCTTGTTTTCTTGAGTCTTCTCTTCTCAAACTTTAGGAGAACTAAGTCTCCTTCTTCATACTTGACTGCCCTTCGACTCAAATTTGCGCTCTTTTGCTGCTTCTGTTGTGCTTTAGCAATGGATTGTTGAACCTTTGAATAATTGTCTTGATAATCCTGCACAAATTCATCTGAAGCAAAAATCTTTTCTTTAGTTTTCAATATAGGAGGTAAGATCGGCTTTCCATGCATGATTTCAAAAGGTGCTTTACCTGTGGATGAGTGAACTGTGTTATTGTAAGCAAATTCTACAATGGGAAGGTAATGTTCCCATTGACTTTTTTGGTCACTTACATAACTTCTTAGCAGATCTAGTATGGTTCTATTGAGGATGGGCAACCTCTAGAAAAAAGTGCCAATGAATTAAGATGGGCATATACTTGGCTTTTTCCCTATTAAAATTGCACTCGAGGTGAATTCCCAAGTTGTGACAATAAAAATCCATATGTAAAAGGTCCAAGTCTAAACCTTGAGCCAGCTACCTCCACCTACCTTGCCACATGGCTACAAGGCTATTATACACCTAGAATTGGGTGCCCTCCTACACTCTTACTTTACTTTCCAAATCATCCTCACAACTCTTACAAACTTATACACCTCACCCATCCACTCCACTTCATCTTTAGTTCGTTTGGAGTCTTCCCCACACCTCATACACTTGTACTTGACACCTCACTCACTTTAGAATGCTTCCCCTCTCTCTATATAAGGAGAAACTCGCCCCCCTACCAAGGCCATTCCATCTTTATGCTTTCTAGTTTCTTCCTCTTTGTTTGTTTTTGTGTGTAGGTGCTTTGGAGAAGGAGCTTGAAGCTTTGGCTCAAGGAGATTGTGCCAAATTTGGATTGGAGGCTTTGGAACTCAAAACATCTACACCCTATCCTCTTGGATTCTCTCTCTCTCTCTCTCTCTCTCTCTCTCTCTCTCTCTCTACTTTCCTTTTCACTATCCATTTCACCATATCTCTTGTGCTACATCTCTATTTTTGAAGTATCTACAACATAAACTAAACTTGCTCATTCCTCCAACGCAGCCCACTACCACCAAAAATCCAGCAACTCATTTATTAAAAAACAAAGCTCTTTTTCCCCCATACTCGGCCTTCCATAGATCAAGAACTCTCCATAATGATCTTATGATCCTAATCCTTGATTTCCACTACCAAACACCCCAAAAATTGGATGCGTGCATGCATTAAGTCCTCCTTAACTTTTGCATGTGCGCATTACTTTGATAATTGCCTTTGCGTGTAACTATAGTTTGCTTATTTCCATTGCATGTCAAGTTTTTAAAATTCTTAATCCTTGCATGTTGAAAGAGTCTTATGAGAAAAACCCTATGCATTTGATAAACTAGATTTGGAAACAAGTCCATTGAAAGGAACCAAGTTTATGTTCCTCTTTTATGACCTTTTGGCAATCCAATGTATATGTAATTGGCAAAGGCCAATTGGTTTTGCATAATAAAGAGATATCCTTCGGGGGGGGCATCCCAAATTATGGACTCGGCTAATTACATTCGCTGCGTGGTTGCACAAACTTCAGGCTCAGGTGGTGGATCATCATGCAAGTGTTGCGGATATTGGATCAGCGAGTAAGTTATGGCACGAGAGGTTTGGACATCTGGATTACAAAAGTCTACAAGTCTTGAGGAAATATAACGTGGTTATAGGTTTACCTCAAGTTGTTTCTGATCACAAGGTTTGTGAAGGTTGTGTCCTAGGCAAGCATCATATGAAAATTTTTTCGCCTAGTACATTCAGGGTGAGAAATGTGCTAGCACTTGTTCATACAGATTTGTGTGGTGCTATGAGGACTCAATCTTATGGGGGAGCAAGTTACTTCATGGTGTTTGTGGATGACTATTCTAGAAAGACATGGATATATTTTCTGAAGAATTAGGGTGAAGCGTTCAAGTATTCACATGGTTAAAGACACAGGTGGAGAAAGAAACAGATAGACAAATCAAGATACTCCGCTCAGACAAATGGGGAGAGTATGTTTCTACGGAATTTCAGGTGTTTTGCAAAGATCATGGTATAAAGAAACAATTTGCAAACACGGACACGCCTCAACAAAATGGAGTTGCGGAAAGAAAGAACCGGTCTACAATGGAAACTACGAGGAGTATGCTCAAGAGTAAAAATCTTCCAAATATGTTAAGATGTCGGTTTATCTTTTGAATCGAAATCCTACAAAGGTTGTAGAGAATTGGACTCCAGAGGAAGCTTACACGGGTCGGAAGCCAAATGTAAGTCATTTGAGAGTGTTTGGTAGTATTGCTTATGCTCACATACTTAAGGATTCTCTTGGATATGATAGTCAAGAGAAGGGATACAGGTTATATGACTTGGAGGGTAAGAAAATCATCATAAGTAGGGATGTAATCTTTGATGAGGAGGCAACTCATAAAAATAAAAAGATACCTATGATAGAAATCAAGATGGAGGAATCCCTATATTATGTGACGAGTTATTATAGGAGCCTGAATCGACACATGTATTGCCTACGCCAATCCAAGTACCTAGAGTGCTTGGTTGAGAAAGAAAAGAGGAAGGAGAGATCAAGTATATGGGATACTTATTCACCTCCTATTTCACCAGCAGGAAGCATCCTACATCAGAAGCTAGAAGATTGCCTAGATGGTACTATGAAACTATCAAGGATAGTGTCATTATGGAACAGGGAGAATCCAGGATCATCATAAGGATGGGGATGTACACTTTGCTTACATGGCTACATTGTTGTACACTGTTGGAAACCAAAGATCCATCTACTTTCAAGGGAAGTGGAGACTACGGAAAAATAAGTTGCGGATATCTTTACCAAAGGACTTGACAAAGAAAAGTTTTTAAGGGGGAGTGTTAGGAATTAATGTTTATTTGATACCCCTTAATGATAGTTTGGCCATGCCTGCGTGCTATTATAGGGGCCATTACTATTTATAGTAAATTTGTTTTTTTTATTGGTTATGCATGTAGGTGGGCACACTACTATAGATTAGGATCTTTTTGGTACTTAGAAATTCACCTTTGATCTTTACCAAATATAGATAGTATTTTTAGCAATTAGCTTTTGCTCTTTTGCTATTTGCTTTAGGTGTTTAGCCTTTCACATAGATTAGGAAACTATATTTGTAGGCTGGCGGCACACCACAAGATTATACCCTCCTTAAATGACAATGCAAAAACTTTAGCATAGTCATTTATTTCTAACACCCTCCTTAAATGACAATGCAAAAACTGAAATCTTCACTACGTAATAAAACCAACACGTGGTATTAAATTTAAAGCTTTGCATAAAGCTTCAAATCTGACTCTAGGCAACGCCTTAGTGAAGAGGTCCGCAATATTATCCTCTGTAGGACAGTTGTCAAGTAAAATGTCGCCATCATGAAGTCTCTCCCGAACAAAGTGATAATGGATCTCGATGTGCTTCGTCCTCGCATGAAAAATAGGATTCCGTGCAATGGCAATAGCACTTTGACTATCACTCAAGATAAGAGTGGCTGAGGGCTCGCCAAACTTCATGTCAACAAGTAGTCTTCTCAACCATAAACACTTCGTTGTGGCTGAAATAATCGCTCTATATTCTGCCTCACTAGAAGTAGCAATAGTGGGCTGCCTTTTACTTGACCAAGCAATTGCAGAATTTCCATAGAAAAAGCAATGTCCACTTGTAGAGCGTCTAGTGTCTTGATCTTCACCCCAATCCGAGTCACTATAACCAACCAACATGCATCATTACAAGCAGGAAAAACCAGTCCATGACTTCTTGTTCCTTGAAGATATCGAAAGATCCTCTTCAACGCTTTCCAATGTGATGTCATCGGGGCATGCATGAATTGACTCATGAGTGAGACACTATAAAAAATGTCCGGTCTTGAATTACATAGGTAATTGAGACAGCCAATAGCTTGACAATATAAAGTAGTATCAAATGGTTCACCATCACCTTGACTACTTAATTTCAGGCCTGTCTCCATAGGTGTAGCAACCGGCTTGCAATCTTCCATCTTCAAAACCTGCCCAATGTAGCGTTCTTGAGAGATGAAGATTCCAGCTCCTTCTTGTACAAATTCAAGACCAAGATAAAAGTGCAATAGCCCTAATTCTGAGGTTTCAAAAACCATACCAAGATCAAGTATTACGGCATCAATATGTTGCTCATTACTTCCCATAATAATAATATCATCAACATAAAGCAAAATAATGATGATATAATCTTAAGTATGCTTGACATAAAGAGTAGATTCGCTAGGACTATTAGTAAACCCTCGATCACAAAAATAGGCATGTATCTTTTGATACCACATCCTCGAGGCTTGCTTCAACCCATAAAGTGCCTTCTTGAGAAGACAAACTTTATCTTCTTGGCCTTCAACCAAAAAACCGCCAGGTTGTTGAAGGTACACTTCCTCATTGAGATCACCATTGAGGAATGTTGTCTTTATGTCAAATTGCCGCAAACGCCAACCAAAATGGGCAGCCAAAGAGGTTACTACCCTCACAGTAGTCATGCGAGCAGTAGGAGAAAAAGTCTCCTCATAATCAATCCCCTTTTGCTGAGCATAGCCTTTGGCAACAAGCCTTGCCTTGTACATTTCAATGGTACCATCTGCCTTATATTTGATTTTGTATACCCATTTAAAACCAATTGCCTTCTTTCCATGAGGAAGATCAACAAGAATCCAAGTCTGGTTCTTCATGAGTGAGTCATACTCATCTTGCATCGCATCCTCCCAACATTTTACTCCCTTGGCCTGCTCATAAAAAACAGGTTCTTCCGCAACGTCTCCATGAGATGTAAGAGCAAAATCTGAAAAATCAGCATAGTCCACTGATTTTGTAGAGGCACACGTCTTTCCATGATAGAAGGAACTTACTTTGCTGTCCCACAAAGTTGATAACAGCCACCGTGGGACTGTTTTGGGCTGTCCAACAACCATGTCTCTTCTTGCAATTTGTTGTCCAAGATCTTCCGACACTGCACTTGGTTGTCCAAGATCTTCCAAAACTGGTCCTTGCTGTCCAACAGTTCTTGCAGGCTGATTTTGAGCAATGGGCGGTTCTTGATGAACATTAGGCTCTAAACTTGATGAGGTGTTGGGTAGTTCGAAACTGGTTGATTGCTGCCCCTTATCTCTAGAAATAGAACATGGTACCAAATCTGGAAAAACTTCAACATTCACGCTATGTGGGCTGTCCCCCTTCAAGATATGAGTTGGGGCCGTATCTAATGAATTTTTTTCATCAAAATGCACATCACGACTAACAATAATCTTGTTAGTGCTCAAATTGAACAGCCTATAGCCTTTGCTGTCACTACTATAGCCAACAAAAATGCATTTAACTCCTTTATCCTCAAGCTTTGTACGAAGTTTATCCGGAACAAAAGCATAAGCCGTACAACCAAAAATGCGAAAGTGAGAGATTGAAGGCTTCTTCCCATACCAAACTTCATAAGGAGTTAATACTTTCAATGCTTTAGTAGGACAACGATTGCTTATATATGCTGCCATTATAACCGCTTCAGCCCAAAACTTGTGAGGCAGCCCCTTTGCTTTGAGCATGCAACGGGCCATCTCCATAAGTGTGCGATTTTCGGCAACACCAATTTGTGGAGGCGTATAGGGAGTTGTCATTTGATGTAGAATTCCCTTCTCTCGAAGAAATGCATCGAACGTATTCTTAATGTATTCCCCTCCTCGATTCGTGCGTAGGGTCTTCAAAGAATGCCCAAACTGATTTTCCACCATTGCTAGAAAATCTTTGAAATGTTGAAAAACTTCAGATCTAGCCTTCATAGGATAGATCCATGTAAAACGGGAAAAGTCGTCAATAAAAGTCACAAAATAGATGCACTTTCCAATGGATTCGGTCCTCATTGGACCACAAACATCACTATGAACCAAAATCAAATTTATCAAGGACCCTTATAGTTCCATCATTTTGAAAAGGTTTCCTTTGAAACTTTCCAAGTATGCACCCCTCGCATACATGCCCTTCCGGCTGCTCAATAGTAGGAAAATCTTCTACCATATTAAATGTCTTCAGCTTCTTCAAACTTGCAAAGTTGAGATGCCCAAACCTTGCGGGCCACAATTCAGCCAATTCCAATGATTGTGATGTAGAAGCAACAAGACATATAGAGGGAATTTGTCACTCATATGTATCCATAATGAATAAGCCCGCATGCATGGTTCCCGAAACAATAATCAAAAGAGATCTTTTAGGATCCTTGACAAGACACTTATCTTCTTTGAACTCAACAACTAGTCCTTGCTTCAACATAGTTGAAACCGAAAGAAGATTCTTCTTGATTCCCGGAACATAAAGCACATTCTTAATGTAGTCTTCACCATTAGGCAGGATGATGGCTACAATTCCAATTCCGTGAATAGAATAAGATGCATTATCCGCACATTGTACCTTGCTTCCATTTTGCACTTTCACTAATTTAGTGAATGCTTCTTTGCGAGAAGTCATATGACGAGTAGCACCACTATCAATCACCCACTCAATGGGCTGAAAATCAGCAACTTGCAAAACAGAATCTGAATTCCTCATAGATGTAAAAGTACTAGTAGAAGCAATATTAGACACAAAAGCATAGTCTTGGTTGAAGAGATCACCACTAGCTTCAAGCTCTTGCTTCAAAGTAGCAAGTGAAGCACTAGTATCAATTCCTTTACTCACCTCTTTCGCAAGCTTCTTCTTACAATCCTTGATGAAGTGCCCATACTTCTTGCAATAATGGCACTTCCCATTCTTCTTTTGAGTGTTGACATCTTGACCTCCAATGGGCTTTTGCTCATCCTTGGAAGGAGGCTTCCCCTTTCCTTTTGCTTGCTTGATCTTGTTGAGTGTCACCTCACCCGCAAAATTTTGCCCCATTTGCTCCTCTTGAAGAAGCAACCCAACAAGTTCATCAAAGGAGAGTTGCTGTCCCCTTAGAGAGATACTCAAAGATGAAACAAATGGAAGATAAGAGGAAGATAATGAGTTGAGAGTAATGGAAACAAATTGAGCATCCTCAATTATCTCATCAATATTGAGAAGCTCCTCACGAAGATCCTTGATCTTCGTCAAGTGATTGGTCACTTGATCCCCTTCTTGCATCTTCAACAAAGAAAGCTGATTTCTGAGATACACCACTCTTGCTGGATTTTTGACTCTATACATAGTATAAAGTGTATCCCACACACTTTTAGATGTCTTACAAGACCTAATATGAGGTGAGATAGATCTTTTCACATCAAGAGCAACCATAGAATGTGCTTGTGCATCCCTTCTATCCCACTTATTTTGTTCTTCCGAAGATGGAGAAGATGATGATCCACGAGGTGTAGGAGGTGCCAAAGACACGGAGACCTTTCCTCATCACCAATGACCAAATCCCACAGCCCTTTCGCTATGAGAAGATTCTTCATCATGTAACTCCACAAGGAGTAGTTTGTGCCATTCAACCGATCTTCACTAAACAAAGAACCGATAGCTTCCGATTCTTTAGCCATTACCTCCAATAGAATTTCAGCTTGTAGTAGATAGGAAAGAGAGCCTTTCCACAACCAAATCTACTCAAAAAATTTGCAGCAAACAAAGAGCTGAAAGTAGGAGCACAAGATGTTTTTCATTCTGCAACCAAAGTGCCCAAAAGATAATGGATAGATGGCTGTCTTTCTGCACAAAAAAACCAGCTTCTTGAAAATTAGGTTAGCTTCGATTGAAGCCTACAACGAAACCCAATTAGGAAGCCAAATAGTGTGATCAACACACACTCTAATAGGGCTGTTGAAAGCGCCTACTGCTTGTTGAGAATCTGCAAATTTCCAGCGACAAGTTGACCTAACCCTGAATAGGGTTTGCTGAATTTTGGGCACCCTCCTTCACAAATGCAAACCTGAAAACAAAAACAACAAGATAAGGAAAACCACAACCAAAAATCAGTAGCAGATTTTTGGGCGCCCTCCAAACAAAACGTGCTGAAAACTGGTTGCATAAAAATCAGATTTGAGATTATGATTTTTGGGTGCCACAGATTGCTCCTCCAAGATCTCTGATGGGCGCCCTCCTTCAACCTGAAAAGAGACAAAAAGCTGATCCAAACTCCACTTGGAAAGATCAGCAGTATGCTGAAATTTCAAAACAAAATGTAGAGAAGCTCCTCTTCTGGTAGCGCGCCAACATACAAGCTTGCTGCAGATCCGGCAGCTCTGATACCATGTAGGAAAGCAAGAGTCAAATCACCAAGATCTAGTTATCAATCAATCTCCACAAGAAACAAGAGAGAAGAGGCTGGGCGCCCAACTCTATGAGAGAGAACAACAACGAGAGCAATGCTTAGCCAAACTGAAAAATGTGACACAATAAGCCAATATGTTCTCTACCTACTTACTGAATGTAGGGCACCCCCAAAAGTCAAGATAGGGCCTTTAAACCAAATTAGACCTCCAAGGACCCACGAGTCACTACATGACCAAAATTGGGTCCAACTGAACTTAAGACAAACTTAAGATGGCCTAAATAACTAAATACCTATGGTTACACAAATCTCGACCTTTTGGGTCAAAATAACCTATGGATTAACTTTAGCATAGTCATTTATTTCTTACAAATACGATTGAGAACCTCAGATTGTCCATTAGAAGAGTGGTAAGCAGTTCTAGTAAAAAGTTTAATATCCAAAATACGCGTAAAGTTCCTTTCAAAAACCAGAAGTAAAACGAGTATTGTGGTCTATAAAAATAGAACGTGGAGACCATGCAAATGAAAAATCTCAGATAAGAAAATGCAAGCCCATTGCTCAAACGTAATGGTAGAGCGACCATGAAGGAAATGAACTTGTTTGGAATCCATAGAGATGTCAGTCTATTGGCGGTGTGGAATAGGTCAATGCTGAAGAAGGCAAGGAGTCTTAGCGCGTGAGTACTTATTACGAGCATAAAAAGTACAATGTTGAATAAGAGTGACGAACTCAGATTTCATATGAGGCCAATAAATGTAGGGTTTCAGGCGAGCAAAAGACTCTTGAAAACCATGATGACCTCCTATACAAGAATAGTAGTATAACCTGATTGAGAATAGACGAAGGTGACTAAGCAACATGATAAACATTGCAATCAGGACAAGTCGATTCTGCAATTCCTTCCCATCACAAGATCCATTATAGACTGAAAGTGTAACTTTATCTTGAAAGTCACAAACAATGGGGGTAGGATGACGAATGGAGGGCCAGAAGTATGGACAGTAGAAGAAGAATCAGAAGAAATAGAGGATCAGGAATTGGAGAAATCGGAGACTGGAGTAGGAGTGGTTGGGGAAACAGGAGGGATAATGTGGGAAGAAAGGGCGGAAAGGGTAGATTGGACCGATTGTAGGCTAAGCATTATGGACCGTTTGGCGTGTTTCATGGTTTGTTGGGTGGCGATGATATGGTTAATATTGATCAAAGGATCATCAAGCTGGGTTTGGACATCACCTTGGGTAGAAAAGGAAGTAGAAGCAGTAGAAGGCGTAGTGAAGGCCGAAAAAACACAATAAAAGTCAGCAAACGAGGTGTGCAATAAGGAGAGAAAAGCAGAAGGCAGAACGAGCACAGGGCAGGGCAAATGCTTGGAAGGCAGACAGAGCTGGGCAGGCAGGAAAAGTTGGACAGGCGGGCGGACAGGCAGATGGGCAAGGCCACGCTCTGGGCAGTGATGGACAACGATGGGCAGGTGGGCAAGGGCAGGGCAGGTGCTGGAAAGGCTGTGGGCAGTGATGGGCAGGCGGACAAGGGAAGGTCAGCTGTGGGCAGTGATGACAAGGGTAGGCGTTCGAAAAAACTGCCAGCCAGTAGGGAGATCTGCCGGGCTGGGCAGTAGGGCTGCAGGCGCAGATCAGAACAGGGCAGAGCATCGATGCAGGTAGGGCAGCAATGGAGGCTGTGAGAGAGAGAGAGAGAGAGAGAGAGAGAGAGAGAGAGAGAGAGAGATCTCTGTATTGATGTCCTTGAAATACCCTAAGGTACATAGGACTAAGAAATAGTTACATGTAAAGTGTGCACATATAGGAGCTGAAAAACTCAATTAGCTAAAGAAAAGACAATAGCTGCAAACTCAAAAACTATAGATATTTATACTGAGATGGCTGGCACAGTCAAAGCCCATCAGCCTGGTATAACAAGTTTCCATCAGCCTGGAAAAAATGGTGTATAGTATGCTGTGAAGCTATAGCTGAATGTGTCGTGGACCTTTGTCTCCAAGTGGACTGTCGGTGTCGTCTCAACTGCTGTGGAACTGTGGATTGTGGTCTATGAACTGGCTCTCTCTCGCGTTGACACTGTTTCTGCCGTCTGTGTCTGGAAGCATCTGGAATCTTAGCCTCTCCATCAGAGTCACTACTCAAGGCTATTTCTTGTCTTTGCCTCCGGCAGGATAGGCACTCCCTGACGCTCAGCTTTATCAGGGGGGGTTACTGTCATGTCCAGTCTCGTCATCAGCAAGTCTGACATCGCTCGAACCATCAATGCAGCACATTTGGGGTCCTCATATGATATCAAGGTAGAGAGTTTTGGTGATCTCTGAACAAGCAGTAGTATCTCCCTCGTATCTCATAATAAGCTGGGCATCTGAAGAGAAAATGTGACTCATCCTCGACCTCATGTGTGTCACACATACTATAGAAACGGGGCTCCCGTGGGGTGCCACTATATCTGCCGGTCTTAATGGCTAGCTGATGTGACAGAACCCGAAACCAACGCATCACTATCCGCAATTTGTGTGTGATACTCTCTAACATGTATCCAGGTACTATAGGACATCCAGTTGGATCTAGAGATAGAAAATGTGTACGATAGAACTCGCTCTTGGTCCCCAGTGGACCCTGCCAAGTGCTTTGTGGGAGAGAGAGAGAGAGAGAGAGAGAGAGAGAGAGAGAGAGAGAGAGAGAGAGAGAGAAGTGCTCTAATACCATGTTATGAACTTAATCACAAATATTGATACCTAACTAAGCATAAGATAGCAAAATCATTCATAAAGCATTCTCCAACTAAGAAAACTGCATGAATATCAATGGCTGCCAATAGCTCAGGCAGATCTCCAACTAAGATCTCCGAAAGTGTACAACTCCCTGCAAGAAGCTCAAGACTAAAAAATCGTCATTACAAAATGACTAGCCTTAGTGGCCATTTATAGTGGACAAATCCTACCTCCCTTCATATTGACTTGGAGGGAAAGTGAAATTTTGAAAATTAGGGCCAAATTAGAAACCATTGAAAATAGTGTTCCTAGGCCTGTTAAATGTAATATAAAATGCTTGTCCACTAATAATGGTCTATAGTAGAGAAGCATGGACTATAGCGTGTGTCTATAACAGGGTGTGGTTGTAATCCATACAGTCAAAATTTTCATGTATCTTTTCCCTTATGTTGAATTACTATCCTAGGCTTATGATTGATGCATATATTCATGTACGTATTTCCCTCTCTCAAGCATGCACAACAATGCAGGCAATAATAACTTTAAACAAAAGGGGAGCCATAATTACAACCAGTTTCTCCTAGTTATAAATTGTTGTATAGTTTTTTATTTCCTCTTAGTTGAAATGGCTAACCATGATAGAAAAACTGAACTGTAGCTGGAGTAGCTTTTACAAGGTGGACTTTGATAAAGTTCTATAAAATGTCTGCTAGGATATTGTAAATCCATTATATGGGCCTATATTTCAAGTATTCTGAATTTTTTTAAAGGCTTCGTATATATTCAACTCTGATGTAATTGTGTGCATCATTGGCATCCAGAATAACAATGACTTGCTACGAAGGTCCCCTGGCACTCCTGTATTTACTGCACCGGAATGTTGTCTAGGTTGATCTCTTGTCCCCTGGCACTCCTGTATTTACTGCACCTGAATGTTGTATAGGTTGATCTCTTGAACTTTGCGCCCTCACGTGTAAGTTTGTTTTCAAGTGCAGTCTATGTATTGAAGGTCCTTATTTTCTGTGTAATTAATTTCTTTTTTTTTTGGGGGGGGGGGGGGGGGGGGGGGTACAGGTTCTACATATCATGGGAAAGCTGCAGATATTTGGGCATTGGGTGTCACTCTCTATTGCATGGTATTGGGAAACTATCCTTTTGTGGGGGAAAGTCTGCAAGACACTTATGATAAGGTATGTTGAGCTCTAAATTGAGAACCGTTAAATTTTTCTATTGTTTCAAAATTTGTGTTTGAGGTTCACTTGTAAACTTTTGCTTGTGCATAACCACCTCTTGCCACTTTGATTGAAGACCTCTTTTCTCGACATTATTTGTTGTTTTTACTTTTGGATGATTTCTTTTTTGGTAATGTTCTAGCATATCCATCCAAAGAACTTCTTGACATCACCAAATTCCGTTGGACTTTATCATAGGAACATTTAACTAACTTCTAGTATTGACAACTCAAACAAACAAGTAACCTTACAAAGTATAATGAGAATATAATTTTTGTTTTTCTATCTTCCTCTTATTGAGGTCATTGCCCTCTATATCACTTGTTTATGTGGTGCTTTTTGTTTCGATTGAGCTTTGATTCTTACTGGTGATTCAATCCTCTTGTCACTACTATTGCTATTCCTAGTTCTCCCATAGTTCCAACTTCCCTCACCCCCTTGTCCACAATTTTCCTCACATAAGGTTATTTCTAAAAGTTACACTTTGCAAGAGATGCCTGAAATTCCTATTAAGAACCCACATTTCAAATATTGTAGTCTTGACTAAATTAATTAAGATTGCCCACATCCATGACTTTCTGCTACTCTTCAAGTCCATGAGGTTGATGATCTTGATGATTTTGCCTTATACATGAGAAGGTTCTTATTTTTGACCCTCCTAATAATGTCACAAGCTTGTGGCCCAGGTTGCTTATGCCAGTTGGTCTGTCAAAATCGGACCATCACATATATGTTCATGTGTTTGTATTACTGTCGATGAGTTTATTGCCTTGTTGATTTTGGTTGCTCCCATTCTCTTTCTGGCAATTATATCTCATATTTATACTACTTTCATTCTTGCTCTGAATCATTTACGTATAGAGGTTGCCAGTTCTCATTCTTTTCAAAGTATTAGAATGTTAACTCCCTAAGCTCATCTCTTTCAAAGCTAGCTGTTGATTGAATGTATCTCCTCCAAACCTTAGACGTTTCGACCTAATTTTTATTGCCACTGGATTTTCTTGAAACTGCGATACCAAATCACCTTTGTCCCCAATCTAGTACTGGTGACAATTACATGCTCTTGGAGAATGACATTCCATAAGCACCTCTGTCTCCTCGAGTTCCCACCATGTTCTATGCTATTATGTACTCTACTGTAGCTGAAGGAAATCTGATCCTAGATCAACCAGACAACAACTATTTTAGAGAGGAGAGTACAAACAGAGAAGCCACGAGGTGTTGGTTTCAATGATGTGAGTTGTTTCAGTTCTCTAATAATGAAACCATTACCACCAAGAGTCCTGGAACTGAAGGGTCATAATTAGGAAGCCAAAAGCCAAGGGCCAAGAGTCACTTCCTTAGCTTTTGGCCCTGGTCACCTCTTGAATAGGGCGTTTTTTACTGCTACATTTTTGCATGTGAGCAGAAGTGATAGGACAAGAATGAAGGATAGGAGGGAGAGAAAGGACCAGCTTGGGAGAAGTAAGGGAAAGAGGAAAAGAAGAAGAAGAAGAAGGAAAAGGAGAAGGGTGATCATGCTCGGGAGCAGCATTCGTGACCGGAACTCCCTAGGAGGGCCAGGAGGATACTATAGCCTCTTGCAATTAGCAGATTGCAATTGTAGTGGAAACTAGTAACTGCTTACCACTTAGCAGTATCAGGAATGATGTATGTAAAGGTTTTTTATTGATTCGAGACTTCAGATGCTTAATAGTTTGAGGCCGAGACCATACATATTACGAATAGTCTGAAGGCCGAGACCATATGTATTACGAGTAGTTTGTCCCTTGTCAGTATCTACTACCATCATTGAGGCTACATGCATGATTTTGTCTATTATGATTGTCCTATCATGTTTTAAATCTTCATGTTAGTCTTTTCAGACTTCACTTGACACCATAATGATCAGTAAGTCTGTTTTATGTGAATTTTATCACATGCAATTCCATTTTCTCCTATTAAAGAAGTTTTTCATGCTCTATTCTCTCCAATTAGAGTAGGTGAGGACCAATCTGTTTCTGAATCAGGCCCTGTTTATGACAAGCTTTATATTTGTCATGTGTCGTGGAAGAAATTTAGCTGAACATGGATGTCTTTTGCAATTTCAAGTCTACTTGCTTGTTGCTTGAATTTGACAGCTTTTAAAGAAGTTGATAACCATCATACTTGATTGATTGGTGACATTGTCAAATTGTGTTGTTTTACTTTGATTATCTGAATCAGGATGCAATTAGAGCTTCTTTCAGCCCATTTTCCATCCCCCCTGATCAGAATATGGATATTTTGTTTCTCTTCTTTGCATGACTTAACTAGTGCTGATTTCCATCAATTTAGCAGTAACCTTTCATTCTTGCTTAATGCTGAACTGGCTCAAAGTTGCTAAGAGAATGTACTGGTTATATTGTGACTTGCTTCTTTTAATACCATCCTTTGATGACAGTCTCATTTTATGTATCATCTTTTGCAGATTGTCCATAGCCACTTATATCTTCCAGAGGACCTGAATGCTGATCTCAGAAATTTGCTGGAAGGACTCCTCTGCAAAGGTTTGCAAACTGCCCTTTAAATAAGTGAGTTTTACATTCAAAGTCTTGTTTTCTTAGGTTCGGCTTTGCAATGACATTAAACATCCGTGGAGACCTCACATCCAGTGCTTCTCTTTCAATGATTACTGATTTTTGGCTTTGGTTGCATATGCAGATCCTCTTCAGCGTATGAAGTTGGATGCTGTAGCGTGTCATCCATGGGTAGTCAAATGCTGTGGGCCTCTTCAGGAGGAATTCTCCCAAGGTGGGCATGGCAACTTACCTACTGCAGCAGCTGATTATGAATAGAACAGCCTGTCACTGAAATGTGAAACTCCATTTCGAAACTGTCCGTTTAAATGGACTGTTCAAAATGAATCGATTTTCAGTGAACGAAAAAATGGAAAATTTATTTTATTTTTTTGATTGTTTCTTGGTTTTAAACAATTTCCCTGTTGTGTTTACTTGTGCTATGTTTTTTTGTGTGAGGGTAGGGAATGAGATAAATCATAAATTAAATCTAGAATGTGCTGGAAACATACCACATCCCCCCTCCCCCCCAAAAAAAAAAAAAACGAAAAAGAAAAAAAGAAAACCTAAAGTTGTTCCCGGGGTTGCCGATTCTTTCCTGGTCAATCATCAATGTCTGTACTGTGTAGTATGGATCATGACAATAAGTATTAGTATGGGTTGCCGTTTCAAACCCATTTCGAAAAGGCTTTTTGAAAAGGTCCATGAAACATGGCACTAGAATTGATCCAGCTACTTCGCTTGCAGGAAGTCTATTTCTCTTTGTTTTGCACATATAACTTGCACAATAGAAAGCTACGGGTCTTGGAAAGTCGAAGTACTATTGCCTACAGACCGATCTACTTAAGTTATCTATTCTTTTATTCATCTAAGGAAGTTGTTTTTAACAAAGGTTCTGTAATGAAGGACCGACAAGAAATTATAGGGCTTTGGTGGTTTTATCTTTTATGAAGAAGAAGAACATACAAAGATTTTCAAAGAATTGTCAAAGTTTGCACAAAAGCATTTATAAGGGAATATGATGGTTTCTTGGCAACGAACTAGGGCATGTGAACCCTAAAAGCTAGAAAGAGCAAAAGTTTGACCTTGTCCAAAATGGTCAAAGGACAAGCTATCTACAAAGGATAATGCACAGTCAAGACTCAAAGGTCAAGGATACACATGATCAAAGAACAATTTATCTATGAAGGATACATACATCAAGTTTAAGGGCTATAACAAGTGTAAGGCAATCAGCTTGTGGAGGACAATAATGTTGTTAAGGTACCAAAGAACTGATCTAGGGCAACTGATTAGTACTGTTACCTGTAGCAACACAACCCAATTAGGGTCTCAACAAGTTGCTATGCCATAGAGAAACTTACAAGTTAGGGCACCAGTATGGAGTAGTGAATTTGCTATTGAGGGCCATATTTTGGTGAAGGAATTTATCCTAAAAGTTAGGGTTGAGAAAAGTAAAGATCAGGGTATGCAAATCGATTCAATTTTCCGTCCAAGGTCTTGGAGACAAACCAAAATGTCAAGTTGACCTAGTTGAGGTTGCATGCAGATGTACATGTTGTTGACTGAGGTTATTAATGTGTATTTCTAAGAAGACCTCCCAAAAGGTAAACCTAGTTAGGGTTGTATGCATGAACGCATGTTATTGGCTGCAGTTGGTTCATGAGAAATTCGAAACATACTCAATTGAATGGTAAAAGTACTACTAGGGTAGACCATATCAAGCCACTTCAAAGGTAAAAGTTACAGAACTTTCAAGAGGGTGTCGATTATATTGGAAAAGTACCAAGCGTGCAAGCAAAGAACTACACGCGGGGTTATTAAGAATGCCATTGTTTGGAACATGGTGCATGGCGCACAAGGTTCGTTTGCATAGTTTCTTGTCGTGGTGGCAAACGAGATGTTCATTGTTACAGGTGGCAGCTATCACAAGCTATGTGGAAGTTCAGTTCAGAAAGCAAGTTCAACTCCAAGAGGGAGTGTGGTCTATTGAGATTCATTTTTATGGAGATACAACAAACAAGTTGTCATTCTACTATATATCAATTTGAGAAGACAAAGCTATCAGGGAGCAGTCTAACGCTTTGTATTGGTATCAATCCAAGCACAAAGATCTTGGGTTTCTTGTTATTTTGGATTGTCTGATTTCTAGCCAAGTCATAGTAGCCAGTTTATGTGGTAGAAACTTGCTTGTTTATCCAAAGTAATATCACTTGAGATTTATGATTAATCAATGTGATTGTTTGTTTGTTGTCAAGTAAATTCCGGATACCATCCAAGTCATAGTTGATTGTTCATGTGATGGTATCAAATGAAGATAAATTTTACTAGGAAGCTCCAGTTTGAGTTAAAGAAAAGTTCTATGTTTTTTTCAAGTTCTTGAATCTATCCAAGTTTATGATCATTCAGGATATTTGTTTTATGATGGAGGTGTTTGAATCTCCTAATCAGAATGAAGATGGACATAAATTAGTTGGGAAGTTTGCATATGTTTTTGACAGTGGTATTAAGATGAACATCCAGGGGGAGTAGTTCAGCTTACAGGTGATAACTTATGAGAGTACCGGGAGAATTGAATTGTCTTTTAGCAAATTTTCAATAGAACTAATTGGGATCAATTCCAAGAGCTTTGAATTGCCATTCTTTGTGACTATGCTCGACCATCCATCTCTTCTAGGATAAACTAATGAATGATATCATTGCCAACATAACTAGTCATATTTAGAATCTACGGTCTAAATTTTAATGATTAATCTGATCCTTTTATGGACATAGTTCATGGAGGGAGGGAACTAGGCATAAGAATACCACACATTTAAACAATGTAGGAATTCTTTTTTCCCGGGTTTCGACATTTCGGAATGCTGTGTTTCGGAACGCTCATTTTGGAACCCTATGCCTCTGGAACGCCGTTTTGATGCAACTTAGTAATGTCTTTAAATGGTTAATGTAACCTTAGAAAAAAGACGTTGATTGGGTTTTGTAGAGAGGCACCATGGAAAAATCTATCAAGCTTGTTCATTGTGAACCAAACTGCATGGTCAAACTAGGTATATCGTTGTTGCATACATGTTAGTGGGAAAAAAGGTTACACCTACTCTGCACGTCCCAAATAAGTTTGCTGCAGATTAACTAGGCAGGATTGGCCCTTCCCTTGTGGGCTAGTAGCTAAGTCTTATGCTAAAAATGGGACGAATAAAGAGTACCTTCAAATAGTTGTATGATGAGACCATAGTTGCCAGGGGCATTAGCGTCCCGAAACACATTTCAAGATTTTGGCCGGGAATGCTGCCCCAGAACCATTATTTATTTATTTATTCCAACATTCTTTTTTTGCAGATTTTTACTATCTCCAGTAGCTAGTCATCTAGTACAAACTAATGTCTTTTCGTGAATGATCGTGATGTATTGAAGAGCACGATCTTGGTCCTCTTTACGCTGACCTCCAGTCCTATCCTCTGGCTAAGCAACCAAAGTGAATTGTGTATATGTGTTGCTTTAGCCCCTCTTGAGATCAAGAGACCAAAACAGGGGCCTCAACCTGAGAATTGATTGTGATTATGAGGGGTTGAGGCCCTCATGGTATTTACTCATAATTAACGGACCCATGATGGTGGATTTATATGGAAGTAGTGGCAACTCATCGGTAAGTGGCTTATGTGGCCTAGTCAGGCTGCTGAGTTGTCATAGTTCACTCCTAGTTGGGGTGGGGCCTTGGAGGGTATAAATAAACCTGTAGGCCTCTCGTAAAGGAGAGACTTGATTGGGAAGTAGTAGCTACATGCTGTTATGTTATAAGCTATTGCTAGTGGTCCATAGTTTGGGGGCTAGCTCCGGGGCTGGGTTGGTTTGATCCACCATCCATTCCCTGTGTCTTTGGAACTGGCATCCTAGTTTGTGGTCTTGGTGGTATCAAAGCCTAGGCTAGGAGGAATTGCTAATGGAAGCACACAAGTGAAGAAAAAGCTCGGAGCTTGGCTTCACCCATTTATCAACTTTTACGAATTCTCAAGGGGGGCTCTTGTTGCAAGGTAAGTGCACTATTGGGATTTGCAACAAATTGAAATTTTAGCCTCTTGAAAAATAAAGTTTGAAATTTGGACTGGTTTTTGTTTTTTATGGCCAAGTTTTTCTTTTGCAAATTTTATGGCACGATTGTATGTAAAAGCTTTTTGCAAATTGCTTTGAATGTAAGGCAAGAAATTTAGACTTTGAATTTGGGCCATATTTGTTTGAATATCTTGATAATCAAGGGCCTGCAATTAAATGCTGGAATCTTTTGCATTTCAACCATAAAGCTTGTGGTAGCTTTCTTTGAAGCAGTAGCAGAAGATTTTGTACTGTCATGCTGCCGCATCAGTGAGCTTGTACTTTGTGTATCATCAATAAATGCTAGTTCTATCTTCTTTCTACAAGTCTTGTATGGAGAATGATATCCTGTGTACTTTCTATCTGTACTGTACATTAAATGATAGTATTGAACTTGCTTCTAATATATATGTACTTGTCTAGAAGTTTCTAGGCTCAATCATTGCCATTTGTAGCATTTAATGATTTGATTGCGATTTTGTTAGTAAAACCCTGTGTCAAAGCATAAAACATTTGAAAAAGAAAGTAGAAGTAAAGAAAAGAGGAAACTGTTATTTGGAAGATCTTCCTTCCAAGAACACCTCCTTTTATCTAGCATCTACTCTGTCTCTAGGCATCCCTTTAGGCAGATCTACATTGATAAATAGGAGCCCTACAGACGATTTTCAAGTCTAGCAAGTTGGGGCACGTTTGCCAATAAATGGCATGACAGGGGCAAGGGGACACTTATGGGAGTGTGCTCTATTTGATATTATCTTTCTGAGTATGTCCCTGAGGACACATCAACCTTTGTGTTTTAAGGTTATTGGAACAGAGGAGATTGTTTTAAGGTTGTGCTGTGTTTGTGGAGACAGTCCCATTCCAAATCCAGCTCGTCATCGACAAGTTGATGGCTTAGTGCCTATTGGTTGGAGGGCGTGAGTGGTAAGCCTCAGATGTTTTGTTGCTTTTTCCTTCCGTTCTTGATGAGCTCTATTTGTTAGTTGTATGTTGCAAGATTGCAAAACCATATTGCAAGAGGTTTCCTTTCCTCTTCACACCAAGGTTTCTGCATGTAGATGTGGAACATGATGATAGCATTACATGTCAATACTGTGATGTACGTGTAGCGTATGTTGATTGTTGATTCGATATTTTACGCATTCGGTTCCGTTGGACATAAGTCAACTTCGTGGCGATGGGTCCTTAGTTCACCTATGCCCTATGGTGAGTAATGAACATCAAATGAGTGTAGGTTTATAGCGGAGATGATTCCTATTCATGGAGTGTACACCTTGTTAGGGACGAACTCACTGGAACTTGTATAATTGTCCTAATTCACGAGTGTCTTGTATTAAGGAGTGAGTCATATACCTAGTAGTGACTAGGTTCTTGTAATGGAAATGATTGCATGGAGTTTGAGATTTTACTAGATGATATTCTCATGTATTTTGAGAAAAGGGAGGATGTTTTGATTCATCTAAGGAAAGTTTGTGAGAAGGTTGGACAATGTCTTGTTTTCCAAGATGTCTTTAAGTATGAATCTTTCAAATAAAAGATAGAGTACCTTAAGCACATTGTGCCAAAAGATGGTATCGAGGTAGATCTCAAGAAAATCTAACCATCCAAAAGCGGCTAGTATTGAAAGATCTAAGGGAATTAAGGAGTTTCCTTGGGTTAGCCAATGAGTATCGAAATTCATCAAGAAATTTTTGAGCATAGCTACCCCTTTGATAGAACTTCTCAAGAACAACTAGAAATATGTGTGGTAAATACCTATACACCAACCATGCTTTGAAAAATCAAAAGAAAATACTATGTTCTACTCCCATTTTGAAGATTATTGATCTGAATTTATCTTGTGTGTTACATACTGATGCTTGTGGTAAAGCCATAGGTGTTTTTATGCAAAATGATCTTGTGATTGCCTAGGAAAGTCGGAAGATGAATTCTCTATGAAGGAACTATCCTATCTATAATCAAGAACTATTGGCCATTGTCCATGCCGTGAAGACATGGAAGCATTATCTATGTAGTCGAATACCTATCAAAATCTTTGCAAACCATAAGGCATCGAAGTCTTTGTAGCATCAAGCAGAGATTAGTCTGTCAGCCAGACTGTTAGACTTTTGGGACTTTCATTACAATGTTGAGTATCGAAAGGGTATGATTAATCTCGTTTTAGATGCTTTGTTTTGGGTAAAAGTCATGAATTCCATTTCTCATGAGGAAAGTGAGTTGATGCGGCAAATCGGAGAAAAGAAAGCCTTGGATCTAGAGTTAGCTAAGTGGTTTGAAAGACTAATTCTTGATGTGCCCAAGGATTTGAGGACTCTGGTATCTGGACAACAAGATTTGTGTTCTTGATGATGCTAAGCTAAAGAATAATATAATCAAAGAAAATGCATCATAGTTTGCATTCAAGTCATACTGGGGAGAACATACCCTGGAACTTATCAAACAACATTTTCTTTTGGAAAGGTATGAAATTAGATGCAACTTTTAATGTCAAATTTTGTGAGGCTTGTCAAATCATAAAGATTTACCATAGAACTCCTTGCTTCAACCTTTGCCTATACCTAGAAAGAGATTGAAGAATATATTTATGGATTTCATTACTCAACTTCCATGCATGATAAGGATCATCATGAGATGGATTTTTCTTCTTGTATACCTGGGGAGGTGCATAAACTGTCAGAGTAAGTAAGTCCAGTTTATTTGAACACTCGACCAATGCTGCTGTTTTTAGCAGTTTTTTATACTTTGCTCTATTTACACAGTTCGCGTCAGTATGTTAGTAGTGAGTCGGGACCCACGTCCCGTAACGGGGACCGAATTGCCATGCAACGGTACCGCCCCAAATCTAGATTGTGTGTATGTACCACTTTTCTCTGTTTTGTGAATATACTCTACATGTGAGTTTCTTGGGGTTTGTGTGTGCTCTCTCTTTATGCTTGGTGAATTTGACTGATGGTTAGCCTGTGATTGTAGCTATTGTAAACTGCACAAACAATCCATGACATGGTATCAAAACCAAGGTCGGAAGTAGTTCGAACTTAGCTTGGAGCTGAATTCTTGGAGAGTTCGAAGAACCATTTAATGGTTGGTTGAGCTGGCAAACAATTCAATGGGATATTGAAGCATAGAGCTTTACGTTGGCTAGTGTCTGAGAATTAGGAGAGGTTATTGCCCTGGTGGAATTGGAGAAACTTGAGAATTTTTTTTTGACTTTTACGAAGCAACACGGTGCTTTCGATGGAAATGAGTTGTTAGAAACTAATTCTTTACGAAATGGCAAGAAGCTAATTCCATCACAGTGCAAGCAATAGGGTGACCTATAGGGAGTGCAATTTTGCCTCAAGAATATCAAAAAAAGTTGAGATATAGCTCAAGGAAGCTCTAAAAACCTTGAGCTAGGGTTTCTACTCAAAGAACTGATTGTCCTGAGCTGTAGAGGGCCGTTTTTGTCGAGCAACCCGATCTGGCCTGTAAACGGTTGTGATGCACCGTGGAGAACTGAGAGATCCAGCTCAACTTGCAAGAGGTAGCTGTCTAAAAGGAGACAGTTCGAAGTCCAATCCAAAGAGAAATGGGAATTGCAACTTTTGTGGTAAATGGTTGCAAGTGGATTTATAGAACCAAGTTTAAGTCTGATGGTTCTATAGATAAGTATAAAGCCAGATTAGTAGCCAAAGGATATGCTCAAAGGGAAGGAATTGACTACGAAGATACTTTTGCACATGTTGCTAAGATGAATACTTTGAGGAGTGTTTTGGCAATTGCATCTCATTTTGGATGGGATATTCAGCAAATGGATGTCAAGAGTGCTTTCTTGAATGGCCTTGAAGAGGAGGTTTATTTGGAGCAGCCCGAAGGTTATGAGGTTGAAGGGAAAGAGCACTTTGTTTGCAAGTTAAAGAAAGCACTATATGGGTTGAAACAAGCTCCTAGAGCATGGTATACTCGCATCAACAATTATGTCTTGAAGCAGAATTTTCATAAAAGCATGTCTGAGTCGGATGACATAGTCATTATTGTTCTCTATGTAGATGATCTTATTATCGCAGGGTCAAATAAGTCATTAACAGAGAAGATAAAGAACAATCTTTCACAAGAGTTTGACATGAAAGATTTGAAGAGACTTTAGCATTGTTTGGGTATTGAAGTTTGGAGGTCAAAGGAAAATCTTTTCATATCACAAGCAAAGTATGCAAGAGAGTTACTCAAGAAGTTTAACATGCTTGATTGTAAGTCCAATTTTACACCTTATGATCCAAGTGTAAAGCTTACAAAAGAGGAAAATTCTGAAAGTGTGAATGAAACACTTTATAGGCAGCTTGTAGGTAGTCTTATCTATCTAACGACTACTCGACCAGACATTTATATGCAGTGAGCATGGTGAGTCAATTCATGTCTTTACCAAAAGTTTGTCATTGGAAAGCGGCAAAAAGGATTTTGCGTTATGTCAAAGGGACACTCAGGTATGGCATTTATTATGGTAAAAAAACAAAAATAAAACTTGAGGGTTTTGTTGATGCTGACTGGGCAGGAAATGCAGAAGATAGAAGATTGACTACAGGATATGCATTTAATCTTGGAACAGGAGCCAGATCTTGGAGTAGTAAAAATCAACCAACAATTGCTTTATCTTCTACAGAGGTAGAGTATAGGGCTACTACATCAGCGACTTGTGAAGCAATATGGTTACAAAGGATTCTAAAAGATATTCACATAGAACATGTTGAACCTACAGTCCTTTGGTGTGACAATTAGAGTTGCATTCAGCTTGCGAAGAATCCGGTGTTTTCATAGCAGGTCAAATTGAAGTTCAGCAGCATTTCATACGAGAAAAGTTGCAGAGTGGCGAAGTAGAGTTGATCTATTGCGACACCAAGATATCTTCACAAAAGGACTTGGTCGTGAAAGATTTGAGAAGTTCAGGACACTCCTGGGTGTTATTGATAATCAATTATCCATTAAGGGGGAGTGTTAGGAATTAATGGTTAATTAATTCATTGTAGAGGCCAGCCTGCGTGCTAGAAGGACTATTTCTTTTTAGTATAGGTACTTCTATTTATAGTATAAGTACCAATTTTGCTAAATAATATAGAAATCTATTTTAACTAAGATAGCATAGATTATTATTGTTAAGACTTCATAATTAGCATTCCAATTGCTATAGTAGAAGAATAGCTTTTGATTTTGAGTGTGGGCAGTCTCTATAAGAGCAGATGGGCACCCACATCCATTGTCATCTCAGTTTTCAGTTTATGAAGCATAGCTTCTTGCAGTCTCTCTTCTTTAGATTGTGATTGATGTTTTGCATGAGTACTAATAAGATTAGTTTACTCCGAGTTGTGAATTCTATCACAACGGCCGTGGTTAAATTGAAAGGGCCCAAGGGTGTTCAAAGGCTTTCAAACTGAAATTGGAGTTGGGTCCCAAAGTTTTTGAAGCTTGAAGTTTCTTCAAGGTGAAGAATCAATTCAAAACTTAGAAAAGCCCCTATTTTGGCCTCTCTTATCCGTTTTGACCCAAACAAGGGCTATGGACTCCAAACGAAGGGCACCCGGACTGTACCTACAAGTACGGTACTGAAAAACAGAGAGATTATCACGGAGAAACCACTTGGAGTGTGTCAAAAGTTATTTGCCCCGTTTAGAGAACAACTAGTTGGCGGTGTGCGGCAGAAAGCATTTGTGGTTTGGAGGAAATCTTGGCTTCCAATTTGTCGCCTAAGCGGCGAGAGGCCTGATAAGGCAAAAATAGCAGGTTATTATGTTAAGTCTCTGACGTAGCCATTGTACTTGGGACACCTTTTTTAGTCTATAGGTGCGACATTTTGAGATGGCAAGTGTGAGCGAGTCAATTTTGGGCGAAGCTAGCAAGTTGGACGGTGTTTCCAAATTAGCATATGGAAATTCAAAATGAAGAGTATTAATTTTATGGAAAAAGAGCTTTGGGACATTGTGACGGTCATGGAATTAAGTACAAACACAACTCCAACAGACATGCGGGCCTACGACAAGAAGGCACAAAGGGGCATCGTCCCTAATCAATTTGTCGGTTATGGACCACGTCATTGCGCACATTAGTGAAGCCGTGACAGTGGGAGGTGCTTGGGAAGCACTTAGAATGCAATATCAAACGTCGAACCCATCGCGGATAATGTTTTCAAGAACCAAGTTGCATACGATCCGCATGGAGGAAGGTGAAAAGGCAAGTGCCTATTTCACACACATCAAAGAACTAAATCAAGTCATTGCAATTGGTGAACCCATACGAGATGCAAAATTGCTAGTGGCATTGCATCGAGGAGCGGCTACCTATCTTTGAGGATCTTCATGGCATTGTGTTACAAGAGGAACAGAGACGTGAACTGGTGAAGTCATGCCAACCACCAGCGGAAGATCAGGCAATTCTAACTAAAGGAAGCACAATTTCAAGAAGCAATCAAGAAAATCGAATGCTGATAAAGATGATCAGGGATCGTCATCTAGGAAGAAAAAGAAGGGCAAGTGTTTCTATTGTCAGAAGCCAAGCCATTGGGCAAGGGATTGTCACAAGAAGAAAGCGAACATCAACCTAAGCAACTAAGAACTAAGCTAGATGAAAATGCAACAAAAGGCATTCTGGTTGGCTTTGACAGTATTTCCAACTATTATAGAATATACATTCCCTCAAAGAATGATGTTATTTTTGCTAGAAATGTGTTGTTTGATGAAACAAAGCTTATTCATGATCTTGACCCAAAAGGTCATGAAATTTTTGAATATGCTACTTTCTATGGTGATTTACCTAATACTACTCTTGAGAATAATCAAGAGGTAGCCCAAGAACAAAGAATTCAGGATATGAACCAACAGCAGGATCAGCATCAACAAGAAGGTGAACAACAACATGTTCAATCACCAAAAAGTAAGAGTACACGTCTCAAAGAGATGCTGATCCCAGATGAATTACTGAGAAGATCAACAAGAACAAGAAAGGAACCAGAAAGGTATGATGAGCAATATAATCTAATAACTGACGAATTTTGTGGCTTTACTACTGAACCACAGAATTATGAAGAAGCCATAGAGTGTCAAGCGGCGAACAAGTGGAAAGAAGCAATGAAAGAGGAGATGAAATCCATGGAAAAGAACAAAGTATGGGAGCTGCAACCTTTACCTGAAAACAAAAAAACAATCAAGTGCAGATGGATATACCGGTACGAATATGGATCGGATGGTAAGATTGCAAGATATAAGGCCAGACTTGTAGCTAAAGGATATTCGCAAAAATATGACATAGACTACACGGAAACTTTCTCTCCCTAGTGGTATTCGCTACTTCTTAACTCATCCCATGTGGTAGGTTTAGGTTGCAGATCACGCCACCATGACAAAGCTTTCCAACGGAAGAACAGAATAACACTCTCAATTTTTTTTTCTTCAAGAATTCCATGTAGATTAAAATAACCAGTCCACTTGGTTAACCAGTCATCTACAACTTCGGTTTTTTTTCTCTTTCTTCTCCCTCGAAAAAGGTTCAAGCTGAAAGCCCAAATTTGGTGCAGATAAAGTTTTCACTTGATTTAACAGTACTTCCATTTGTTGATCCCTTAAAGTGTTCCTATTGTTTATTTCATTAAGCACTTGGCTTAATGACTGGCAAATTTGCAAATAGGTAGGCATTGGCACCTGACCATCCAGAATGCATTTGCATTATCATCTACCATATTGATTTCCTGACATGCAAAATTAGCTTAATTAGTCGAGATCCAATCATCAACTACTAAGTAAAAAGTTTAGAATCTCATAACTGGCCGACATTACTCAACAAGGTCTTTCACTCAATTTAAGTCAAAATTTTGCAAAATCGATATCAAACTGATTAAAACAACAACAACTTTTAAGACCAAGTCTAAAAATTTACAAAACCCTAGAATTTCTGAAATCCGACCGAAATGTACCAACTGTGAAAATCGATTAAGAAGATCGATTTAACAGATTCACAGGCACTGTCACATTCCGAATCATTTCGTAACATTCTGCATGCATCCAACTTGACATGCATTGACTTTTTTTTCGAAAAAAACGAAAAATTTCCATAAATAGCCTAGTTATTAGGAAATCTGCTTTTTGATCTAAAATTTCTAAAAATAGATTCATGCAAGAAATCTACTGATCAATCTACTGATTATGCAATGAACATGCATCCAAGCATGCATACAGGTCTATCCATACATTTCCAACAGCAGACAAGCACTACACTGAATTACAAGTATGCATGCATCAAAACATTTCCAACATTTTGCAAATTTTAGTTCAAAAATTGCCAAACTTCAGACGGCCATAACTTTCTCTACAGGACACCAAATTGGTCACTGTAAAGCACATTTTGGAAGTTCTCCAAGCATTGTTAAGTTAAATGATTTTTGCTGCTTAACATTTTGTGAGATTCTCTTCTGCAGGAATTTGAAGCTTGAAATAGGACAACACTCCAAAGATGCTATTCATTACATGTTTGGAAGATCTCTTGCAGATTATGTAAGTTACTTGCTCTTCACAGACTATGGAGCATTGCTCTCTCACAAGTACATCAAACTTTAATTTGTACAATCTCCATGAGGTTCTTAAGCCTTACCTGTAAGTTGATCAACGGTGGCTTGTTACATTACTGGTCAGGTGCTAGAAGACGATCATGCTAAATTGTCTGCTAATGTGGGCCAAAGTTTCATTGAATGGCTAATGTCAGCTACCATCCCCTGATAGGCTTGCTAGAAGCTAGCACTTAGCAAAATGATGCACATCTGTGGAATTTCTGGGCCAACACAAGCTGAATGTCTGTTCAAACTTCTTTGTATATTAAAGTGATAAAATTTTGGCCAGGTAATAACATCAATCCTGAGCTCATTAGACTGATACAAAGCTATGTGGTTCTTGTGGGTAGTTCCTCAACGACTTATTTGTCCTTGAAGGACGCTTTTTCCATTGCCTAGATCTCATGCAAGATTTTTAATTTGAGATGAGTCCTTAAATCTATTGATAGTGTGATTTATGCATTGATGATTTAATTCCATTATTGTTGTCTGCTTTAACTCCTGAGCTAGTAGCCTTAGAAGGCTTGCTTCTGCATAATACTAAAGCTACCAAATTCAGCCCAAGTCCATTGATACTGTGCTTCATGCATTAATAGTTTATAACTTTATATCTGTGTTCATGGTAATCCATTGTAACTCTTGGGGTACTAGCTTTAGAAAGCTTCTCTTTCATATTGTGACACCTTTTTAAGGATGTTGCTTTCAGCTTGCTAAACCTTGCTGATAAAGTCCTTTCCATTGTTGTGAATACTCTCATTGCATGCTGCTGTCTGCTTCTCCTATCAGGTCTAAGTAGATTGGATGAAACATGGTGCATTTTGAGGTCTGTAGATCCTTGTGAAATTTCTGGTGCAGTTTTCTAGATCTGTATTCAAAATTTTATATCAAATCAACACTGTTAAACAAAAATTCGTTTTATTTCAAACATCCCATACAGTGCTGGTTTTGCACTAGTGTATTACTATAGCACTTTATCCTCCCATGTGATTGTGTTCTCATAGTGCTGATTCATTATAGTTTTCAAATACCCAGATATCCTTAAGACGTGCTTACTCGGTTTCACTTACTCGACCTATTTATCTTTGCTTAATCCAAACTTCAGCACAGTAAATGAATATTTAAGTTGAGGACTGGTATACATGGCTTTATTTTTTGTTCTGGTGATTATTGGTATAAGCTTGACAATTTAAGATTCGGTGTAACATGCTCATAAGCTTCTTGTTTTGTTTTGTAGCAAGTATTGTGAAGGAATGGCAAATCAAGACATACTACAACTTACAATCAGCTGTTGCTGTTGGAGGAAAGGCTTGCTAGTGCAGCAGTTTCCAACATGAAATAAAGCAAACAACTGTATCTGAGTATCCACCAAAATAGGATTACTCAGGCAATTATAACTTCATTGAGGTGTTTCTTAATCTGTACTTTCTATGTAGGTGTCTGCAGTTGTGAATTACACCGGCCTTTTGATATGAGACTACTTGGAGTAGTTAGCATGAACGATTCCATTCTATAATTTTAAAGCTAGTGAGGCTTAAGACTGGGGACACGTGCTTGGCAAGTTTTGCCAAGTGACTTAAAGGGAGCCTAAGCATGTGCATATTTGTGAGTTGATGTGGTTGATTATGGCAAATTATGAATTTGTAGTGACACAAACTACAATTTGGGTTGGCAATTGCATAGATTGGTATGCTGGGCGAGCTATAAGATCTCAAGAATGTGCTACTTGTTTAGCAATTACTCATCATCACCTATTGATTCTAAAATGGAATCCATCTCATGGTACTGCAATGTTGATGCAGAAAATTTTCTATATTTGTTGAATTGATACTGGTTCATTTCAACAAACTGGAATTTTCAATGTGGAGAGGTTGACCTGTGCACCAAGTTTGTGGTTTATCAACACAAGCATATCCAGCCTAAGTCTGTACTACTTGTATTGTAAGGTGCCTCTGTTAAGAACCAGTCAATATGCATTCGTTCAAATGGTGAAATTTGCATTCAACATAGTGTAGCTAAAATTTTTATGAGTAGAACCACTTGTTCTCTACAATTAATTATAAGTCAAAAAGCAAAGTAAAAAACAAGTACTGTTTAGCTTGTCTGGGTATTTGATTATCTCATCCACTATTGCCCTTGACCTCATAAGCCTCTTAGAAGTCTATGGAAATCCTATAACATTGATCTTAAGTCACTTGACAACAACTATATGTTTTAGATTTGTGATGTAACTTTACAGCTTAACTATCGAGCAATCTATTAAATTGTGTGCCCATTTTTGAGCTTGACCAGCGCTCATGGTGGTGCTTGTCGGCATAGGTAGTGAATATTCATTGTAGGTGGCATCAATTCCACAAAATTTGCAATGTCAAGGTTATTATAAGAAAAGTACAAATTGGTCTTCGGCATCCTAAAATTGTATCGAGGACCTAAACCTTTAAGATACATGTTTAACAATGTTATTAAATGAGAATGGTGTGAAAAATTGCCAACATTGGCAAATCTAGCCATGTAGCATATTGTATAGTATTGTGTATAGTTGTTTTCACACATGTATGGCCAAAGTGCCACGTGACAATCCACTCCTAAAGTAGGGTTAGCTCGAGTCAAAAATAGTGGTTGTGTTTATTTGGTAGAGGTTCTTACTTTATAGGATCTAGACCTTGATTTATGATGAGATTTTGATGAACTATGCACCTACCGAGCATGGGAAATAGACTAAGGTTTCATTTTAGGGCAAAAAGAGTGACTTAACTTCCTTATTACATGTTGAAAATTTACCTAACTTTACAAACGAGGTGAGTTTTGCTATGTATTCCATCTCTCCATAGGAGAAGATAGATAATTTTTGGAGCACATTGGCAATCTCGAGTTTGTCTTTTTCATGTACATTGATTTTGTGATCCAAATGAAACCATCACTTTGAGTACTTCAAGCACTGTTCAAAATCCGTACAGCAGGCTGCTTTTCACACGTGTGGCTCGGATTTGTGTCTATGAACTTTGTTTTTTAATTATCAATGCTTGTTGTGTGTCAAATTGCCAATCTAGATCAAGATTTGATGACTAGTTTTTTGATGCATTGTTAAGCAAGTACATAATCACTCTTGTGGATATTCTAAGATCCATTTATGGTCTAAAAAGTACTGTAGTTTCACATGGTATCAGAGCCAAGTACAAGAGCTTTGATCATTGATCTAATCAAATCCATTTTTAGCAAGTATTGGTGCTAAAAACTAGTTTTGTGACGGCGAGCTAGAAGCTAGGTTTTGGTGAGGGGATTTGATCTCAAACTTGGTAGGGATCAAAATTCGTACTGTTCACACGTGTGGGCACCTTTGAACCTGCATTTAATGCATGGTATTCATTTGATCATTAAAAATTCAATTTGAGAGCTTTTTGGAAGGAAAATCTAGGATAAGCTACCAAGATCAAGTGCCATTGATTAGATTTGAATTTGATTCATGAGATCTAAAATCAGGTCCTCTAAACTTGTTTTACAGGTTTTGAAAGTACATCAAAGTGTGTGTGCGAGATTAAGTCATTTCTTTGTTCAAAAATAGCTAATATTGGCAAGATTTGTTTGAAAGTAGATTTCACATCATCTTATCTTCATTCCAACTTTGTGAGGGAGTGATAGAACTGAGATTAGAAGTCCATTTGTTGGATTAGAAATTTAATTTGAGTGAAACACTACAAGTGTGAGACCTTTGTGAGTTTCAAGTCAATCAAATCTATTTCTTGCGTGTAGAATTCACTAGTAAGATGGGATCTATTGGAGCATACCTTCTAGAAGCTAATGAGAGATTGAATTCTACTAATTATGCTATTTGAAAGGTTAGGATGGAGTCACTCATGGTGCTCCAAGACCTTTATGAGTTCTTGATTGAGGATGAAGATGAACCTCTAAGTGCACAGAGATACAAGAAGAGATCCAGGCTTGCACTTCACCTGTGTGAAGATAAATGTAAGCAATGATTTGTTGAGAGAAGTATCAGCATGTACTAGTGCTAAAGAGGCTTGGGAGTCTATGAAATCAATCTATGGATCTAGCAACACTTTTTCATGCTTAGAAATCAGATTTTGCAAAGCATGAGAACAAGTGAGGAGAGTGCACATGATTATGTGCTTAGAATCAAGTCTCTAAATAGGGAGTTGGCTTCTATTGGAGAGAAGATTCATGATGGAGAGCTTGTACAAATTGTTCTTAATGGTCTAGGAAGTGATTTTTCAAATTTGGTATAAAGCTTTGCAATCCAAGACACTTTGTCCACTATAGAAAAGTTTCATAGTGTATTAGTGGCTGAAGAGTGTAGGATGTTGCACACCAAAACAAGATTGAACACTGTCTCCGGTGATGAGAAAGCTAATTTCTCATTCAAGGACAAGAAGAAGACCATGGAAAGAAGAAGCATTCCAAGGAGGCCAATGAAGAGGATGATGTATCAAGCTCAAAGGGCAAGATCAAAGACAAATCCAAGTTCAAGTGCCTTTTTTGTGGGAAGAAAGGGCATTTTGCATCTGAATTTCTCAAGAGGAAGAGGGCACAAGAAAGCAAGCAAAGCAACATTGCACATCAAGAGGAGGAGGATGAAGAAGAATCATCATTGATGGTTTCTAACACACCACCATCATCCAAGTGCAACACCAATGATTCTTGCTGGATTGATAGTGGGGCTAGCTCCCACATGGCATATCAAAAGGACTATTTCTCCACTTTACTTTCTTACAATGATGTACATAGATCTATCTATATAGCTAGTAATCAAGAATGTACGATAAGTGGTATTGGAACCATTCCATTGTATGTTGGATCATCCAAGAGGATGAATCTTGAGAATGTCCTTTTTGTTCTTAAGTTAACCAAGAATTTGCTTAGTGTTGCCAATTAATGGATAATGGCCTTGATGTATAATTTAAGCATGAAGTTTGTTTCATCCTTAGAAATGGTGAATGTATAACAAAAGGCTTTAAGCAAGGTAGATTGTTTAAGCTTAATGCTAATGTTGCTATGGAGAGTGTGAATTTGGCAAAGGTGGAGATATCAAGGTGGAGCTCTGGCACAAAAGGTTGGACCACCCCAACTTCAAAGCTATGAAAACAATGTGTGCAAAGGAGCTTGCACTCGGCCTCCCCAAGCATTTGTCAAAGTGTGGAAGGATGTCCTTTTAAACATGTGAACTTATTAACTCTAAGTTTATATAGTTTTTTTTTTGAAAAGAGTGTTTAGGTTTTGGTTTGAAGTTTGATTGGAACCATTATTTGGTTCAATTTTTTGCTTCAGTTTGGTCCTTTCTACCCCTCTTAGTACGAATTGTGGAAAATACCATCCCCTCCCTCTTATTAATTAGTTTATTATGCTTGTGATATGACTAGCAAGGGAGAGGAGGCACCACGCTTCCCCACGACTCCACTCACTAAGTAATTTGCTAAGAAATTTTGTAAACCAAACTTTTGTTAAAGCAAAAAGTTGAATAAACTTATGTATTGAACTTAAAATTAAGTTCCTAAGTTTAAAACTTGAGAATTCAAGTTGACAATAGTTTAAATCTTTTGATTAAAAAGATTGAAACCAAGTCGAAAGTTGATAGCTGTCCTTTTTGAGCGTGTCAGCTCTCTCCTTCTCCTTTGTACATGTACCTATTAATCTCCAAGGGTTGGGAGTAGACAAAGGTATGTAAAAGTTTGGAGAAAAAAACTTAACTAATTTTAATAATCGAATAGGGTCCATGGGCCATGTGGCACCTTTTGGTGGTCCAAATGGTAAGAAGAAGCTAGAAAGGACACATGGGGTCCTTTTTGGGTCCCACCTGTCCTTTTTGCATGAGGAGAGGAGAAGAGCTTTGAGGAAGTGAGTAAAGGATGTACGTTCATTTTCCTCTATCCCATTCTCAAAGTTGTTTGTAGAGTTTGTTAGTGCTCAAGTTTATTTGTTTTCTTGAGCCCTTCTTTTTTAGTTATCAATTTTTAACGGTTTTGATATCGTTGTTCTCTGTTTTTCCTCTAGCTTGTTACTACATACTGCTTTTGCCATGGATACTCCTATGGAAGAAACTCGAGTTCCAAGTCTCGTCGGGACTGATATGGAGAATGTGACGCGTGCAATTAATTTGTTGCAGCAACAAATTGTTGACATGCGGGCTAAACATGAACGAGCAGAGGCCGAAATGCGGCTATGTCCCAATCTCGGCAAGCACTCCTCAACCCGATGTTTACTTTGGAATTTTTCACCGGAGAGAAAAAGGATAGACACCAGGACGTGGTCTTGGCCTGGTTGGATCGATGGACTTTGCATTTTTCCATGCACAATCTACTCGAGCTACGGTCCCAACTACTTGGGATGATTTCCAGGTAGCCTTTAAGGCTGCCTCATGCCTGTCCTTGACGATTTTGAATATTATCGCCGAAGGGTTTGTGATGGCTTGCAAAAATAGACGACCCTCCATGTCATCGTGGCAAAGTGTAAGAGGCATGTGAAATGAGTAAATTGCATCTCTCATGTGAAATAATTGTTGCATCCAAAAAATTGTCAAGTTAAAGATTATAATTACTTGATGGTCATTCATTGTACTCTGAGAAATAAACACGTTCAATGTCAACACCCAAAATAGAATCTTTCACAAGGAGAATGTACAATCTCTTGCTCCAATGCATGAAGAAATCAATAAGAGCATTGTATGCCATGTGTTTTTGGATAATTTGCTTAGTGTTCAAGGTGATTTATTATTTACTTCTTGCAAGTAAAAGTAATTCAATTTGTCTTTCTGTATGTGATAATCACACGCGCCACGTGATTTAATCATAGCTACTTAACAATAACAAGGAAAATGAATGTGTTTGGATCTTGGACAATGCCTCAACTTTGCTAGTAGCATTGATTTGCCTATGTTGTGCTAAAACAATAGTTTGATTAAATGACATCTACAATTTATTGATGCTTTTTATTGGATTTTTTTTTCTTACAAATCATAATGAATAATTCACTTAACAGAATTCATCACTTGTGTAAAGACAATTCTTGTGAATTTTTTTTAATTCAATTGGGCCTTCTATGATGTGCCACTTAACAATGATTTTCTTGCCTAATTGTCATTCCTAGAACTAGGATTAATTTTCCCATGCATATGCTCTTCCATTTCATTTTCTTTGTGAGGGTAAACTTTTGTTGGATGTTAAGCTCTAATTGTAATATTCCATGTAGCAATAACACTAACATCATAAAGAATTGTGAAAAGTTAGGACTCCATAAATGATATTTTATATAGCATCTTGCTCTTTACTAGTAATTGCTCTAACATCATTAGACAAAAATAATGACACAAGAATGTTGGATTTTGTGCCCTCCATTTCTACTCTTGGTGCAACAATGCCAAAAGTTGCAACATCATTAGAATCATGAACAAAAGGAAAAAAAAAAAAAACCAAATGCTAACATTAATTTTGCTTCCTCCACTTTTTTCACTACATTGTTTTAATATCCATACAACTATAGGAGGATCAACAAGGCACAATATTCTTCATAGGAGTGGTATGTAAATTCAAACATCATGAATGCATATCTACCTCATGATCCTAATTGCTTATAGCTAGTAATTATTTTGGCATCTCATTGTGTAGAACCATGATGAGAGATCATATATTGGGGATTATCACTATCGATCATGATTGTTGTTTTTCTTTCACAATTGTATATAAGTGCACTATGATAATCTCTTTACAATAAAAGATGAATTTCTATATATATTGGTTGAGAAGTAGATCCTAAGAATTCAAACCTTGTTTCACCTTTGCTCTAATTTGTATGCAAAGCTAGATATCAATGCACTATGATAAACTCTTTCCAATAAAAGATGAATTTGTAGAATGTACATGTAGCTTAGTATGGTTTGCAATACTTTTCTCAGAGGAATGTTAGACTTCAGTTTATCTTGGATAAATCGCTAAAGACTTGGGTGACTTGGTTGCAACAAGTATATCCCAAAAAGATTGATATGGTGAGTCTCCCAAAGTCCCAATGCAAGTTGAGAAAGTAAAAGACTAAGCCTCCGACCTATGATGAGTTGATCAAGTAGTCACAAGTCATGAACTAGCTTTGAAGGTTGAGTCAGGCCTAGACAACCCCTGGGACCTACGTTTAGGATCTGAGCTAATTATGCCAGCTTAGATAGCCTTTGTGACCCATGTCCAAGAGCTGGACTAATTCTATCAAGCTTAAGAACTCTTGGACTAGACTAATTCTATCAAGCTTAATCATCCAAATAAAAACTAAGCCCAAAAAAGTGTGTTGTTCTAGATATCACAATGTTTTAGGATAGAGGAGGCACATGGAATTACAACAGAATTATATGAAAAGAATCATAGACAAACTTGGGTAGCTTAACTAGAAAATCCAGTTGCCAAGGCTTAGCTCCCCTTAGGTGATATGCCCATTGGTCCAATGAGTTCCTTAATGAATGTAACATCTTGATTTGATAAAGTTGATCCTTGGAGATGATTACCATTTCCATTTGGGTTACGAGACAAGTCCAAGTAAAAGGACCTGTACTATGTTGTGTTGTTGGCACCAAAGTGTATGCACTACTGGTGCTAGGCACCAAAGTGTATGCACTATTGGTGCTAGGCCCTCACTATGCTATTTGGTTGGTTTGGTGATCACTATGCCATTTGGATTTACACAAAGGACTTACCTTTGTGTTTGTTACTTTTGAGTTGGCTTTTGGGTTGGTTGGGATATTTTCTTCAATGACAAATAATTGGACTTCTTATCCTTTTCTAAATTGGCTTTTAGGCACAGTTGTGTTGAGCAAATGCTAGAATTAAGTGCATCTTGTGATGCCACCCCAAGGTCTCCAAAATTTTGGTGTCCCACTATGGCATCAAGATTTCTAAAAGTCTTCCCACCATCTAGGGTCATGGGAGACTTGAGTGCTTATGAGAGAGAGAGAGAGAGAGAGAGAGAGAGAGAGAGAGAGAGAGAGAGAGAGAGAGAGAGAATGCTTTTTGGTATTATCAACCTGTGGGATCACAAAGAATTGCAAAAGAGAGAATGAATGAATTAATGAAGAGAGCAAGATAGAGAAACAATGAAGGGAAAAGATGTTGAATTGAGAGAGAAAAAACAATGAATGAATGCATGAATCAAAGAGTATGGAGAGCGATAAACATAGGGTGGAGAGAGAATTATAAAGAGAAAAAATATTCAATGGAGAGAGAGAGAGAGAGAGAGAGAGAGAGAGAGAGAGAGAGAGAGAGAGAGCTTCATGGTACTATCAACCCTTGGGATCATAAAAAATCAGGAGAGAAAGAATGAAAAAACCAAATATTCAATGAAGCGAGAGAGTAAGACAACCTCCAAGAACAACTTCTATTAAGCAACACCAGGATTAATGAGTAGAACAAATCAACCCAACCAAATAGAAACTTACGAATTCTCCTCCCAAGCCACAGAATCAATAATCAACTAAAGTAGGAGATCAACACCATGTTGGTGTATGATGGTGGTTTGTGTGGTCAATACATTACAGTATGATGGTAACTAGACAGATCAATGTTGTCGAAACATTAACTGAAACTAACAAAACCACTTCAAATCTAACAACTAAAAAGAGAATGGTTTATAACTAGGATTTTATGGTACGAAGACCATTTACTAGTTCAATTGGACAACTCTTCATTTCTCAACTCATATTTTAACTCAATTTATAATGTCACCATTAGCTATATAGTTACAATCCACAAATATGATAATGACCTCTCTATAGATATTGCAAGTGTACTTTTGAACTTGAACGAAAATTGACCAACTTTGAAATTGTAAGAACTTGGAGGCCCCAAAAAAAAATCTCAGTTGAACTAAGAAACTGCAAGAAACCAATTGACTTGTAGAAAAAAAGAGCGTGAAGCAAGCTGCAAGAGCCCTCGGGGCCCTTGAATCTTCCAAGCACGGTGGTGTTTCGCCTGATGCGCTAACAACCACACGTTTTTTTTTTTCTACTGGCTGCCCGAAACACCACATCATTGGGCAACCGGAAAGATTATCCCATAATCAATCTCACGCCTTGTCCAATAACCCATATAACTACAAACTGGACCTTATTCTTACATGCGTGCGAGTGCCCGGAATGCAGATGTCCGGGAGAGTAGTGTTGGTGCCTGCGAAAAAGTGGCATGGGTGATGTGCCCGCAAGAAACAATAGCCCAGTGCCCACAAAATTGGAAATTGGTGCCACATCTCGCTAGTGGCTGCAAAAAAATGGCGCCGATGCTCATAGGACAATGCTGGTGATTTGTCTCGAGCACTTTTCCATTAGGGCAAGGCCCGGGCAACTACGCCACATGGCACGTTTCCACTGGGCCGGGGTCAAACCCCAAAAGCGTGCCAGCCCATGCTCTTAAGCCCCATCCCTCGGGGCCGAGGGCTGGAGAACCTAGATAGTACGGACAACACACACAGAAGCACTCTTACATAAGGTGGTCAGCGCAATTAATATTACTACTACATAATGGATACCCCTTGCCTGTTCTGCCCCTTTTTTAAACATCATAAAAGCATAAAATTCACGTGTTTTTTTTTTTCACATGCCTGTGCTGTGCTTTCCACCCATCACGTCAGGCGTATGGTTGCCACGTGGCACTTTCAGACTAGTCGGTCAGAGTCAAAGTGCATTAAGTTTCATAAAATACATGTGAAAAAAGTCAAAGGTACTCATTACGCAATGGAAGGTGCCGGGCACAGGACATTCTGCCAAGTAAGGATTTCCAAAAAATTTAGGCAAGGCCCAGCCTAAAAATTTCTGGAAATTCTTATCGGGCAAAATGTTCTATGCCAAGTATGTCCCATTAGGTGCGTAATGCATCATGCCCACTGCCAGATTGAGAGACAGACCATTAATGAGACTCCTGCTTCTACCTTCAAGACAATTTAAAAAAACCATGCGGATCGACTTGTGAGTGTGCATATTTTTCCTTTCTCCCTACAAACTTCAAAGTGTCAATCAAACTCATGCATTTGGATTTACAATTTGTTTACTGTGTCACAAACTACAATGTTCGGGAGCTTATTCAGCTAAGCAAATCCTTTGAGCAGAGTATCGAGCTGAAAGCTTAGTTCACAAAATTGTGAGAATACCATCAGAGGAGCAAAGGGGGTTGAAGCCTACATCATACTCATTCGGACGAGAATTGTGAAAACTTAATAGTATCACGATTTATTATGCCGTGTGAAAACTTAAATGTTACAACTAACTTACTGCGGTTTAATTAAAACGGAAAGAAAAATTTAAGATATACTTCAATAGTGGAACGGAACGCCATGTGATATAACTTCTGTCCTCTATGAATGTTTAGATTGATTAACTTCTTTTGACTGGATCAAACGTGGAAACACCTGCGACGGCTACCCCAATCACACCAAGTACAACACCTCCTGCAACAACACTCAAAAGCAGGTTCTTCAAAGAAGGAGAGACGCCCGGTGCCACTGCCTCCGCCATTTCTGGCACTACCAGGGCTGTCGTCAAGGCCAAGGCAGCTAGAGTTGAAAGATTCTTTTCCTTGAAAGAAGCAGCACTGCAATGACACAAAGGAAGAAGAATGCATGGCCAAATAGATTTCTTGCTAGTGCTATGTAGAAGAAATAAGAAAGGAGAAAACAAACGAGTAGGATCTTAACCTCCAAATTAGCCTTAGAACATTCAGATTTTCAAGGCAGCATTTAGGAATTATTTTAGACAGCCAACAAGCTTACCTCATCGTCACCCTGCTGCCACCATTGCACGCAATTCCGCGACGGGTCACGCCCTTGCAGGTCTTCTTTGGGACAAGCAATGGCAACCACCTGTGGGACGCTTGGTGACTCTGAGGTAGCGGTGGTGAAGGTCCTCCTGAGATCCCCACAAATCCCAAACTGCACGCGGCTGCGCACGCCATCCCTACAAAATTACAATCCTAACAAATAACAATGAGGCTGCCTGTCTGCCAATGCCAATGCCAACACCAACACCAACACAGGAAGAGATAGGGAAAAGCTAATATGAGAGAAGAAACTCATGAAGAGAGAGAGAGAGAGAGAGAGAGAGAGAGATTGGGCGTTCATGGTTTTGGATCGTGACACGTGGTAACACATGAGTGGTGCAATAGTCTTGGATAACGATAAATTTTTAGATCATCCATCACTTGGATGATGTTTAAATACTCTATATATATAAAGCACACCATCAAATTAGCAATAGGGGTGCTAGTGCTCCTCAAAAAGTTTACTCAATCTTTTAGAAAAAAAAGTATTGCACTAACAAAAACACTCTCAATTATAACTAAAATATGCTATTTTTTTACATTTGAAAAACTTACAAATACAAAACCAAGTGATAATAGTATAATTGTATTGACATGTGTTAAAAATTCACAATTCTAGCTTGACTAGTTTTGGTCATATGACTTGTAAATAGTTAGATGGTCATGATGTGGCTTGTCACACGTGCCAAATAGCATAGGATTCCATTCATAAGGATGTTCTCAAGTAGACCTAAGTGTTAGAACCTTTGGAATGAGTCCAAATTATGCTTAGATACGAGGGAGAAAAAATAGGAGCTATTTTTGGTAATTTTTGCATTGTTGAGGGATCTCCAAGATTCCAACCCTAACTTGGTAGGGATGAAAGATCCACCAAAATTAGCATTAGGGATAGGTTTAGGGCTACTCATACCTGCCCAAAACCGTGATGGATCATGTATATATAGGTGATGATATCTCACCAAAATCAATCAAGCAATTTCATGTTTTTTCTCTCATAATGGTGCAATTGCTCTCTATGTTCATAATTGTTTGAGTAATTGTGATTACTAATGATTATAGGATTGAATGTAGGTCTGGTGTACAGTACTCAGACTGTGGGAGGCCGTACTTTCACACGTGTGAAGCCTTCTTCAAGGATTTGGGCCATTTAATAAGGTTCAAGCATAGATTTTTGATGGATTTTGATGGTTCAACTTGTGCTAATCTTATGAAATCATAATCTATTGTTTCCCTCATCATTTCAAGTGTTTTAGGATCCTTATTTGCTGTAATTTTTACAACATGTTTGTATTAGTAGGTTTGTCAAGCGCATTTGCACCCTAACTTATACCATTATTTGCATTTTTTTATCCAAAAGGGTTGGATCAGTTGGTTAGCTTGGCATCTAAATTTTCTTTGGTCCCAAGTTCCAGCCTCACTTGGAAACCAAAATGCATTATTGGCATTTTCACACACATCCTACAAGGGTTGGTTGAGTTGGTTAGCTTTTCATCCAAAGTTTATTTATTTGGTCCCAAGTTCAAGCCCCTTTTGAAAACCACATGCATTATTTGCATTTTCATCCAAAGTGTTTGTTTAATGTTAGCTTGGCATCCCAAGTTTCTTTGGTCCCAAGTTCACATAGACTGCTTTTGATAAATCTACACATGCATACAATCTCAAACCTTGTACTAACTCTATTTAGTGTGTTCTGGGCCTCACAAGGATATTAGTTACTTTCGGGTCACGTCCAGTATGACTATAAGCTTGATTTACTGGAGTACCATGTATCCAAGACTAGGAGTATACTAGATCCTATGTACTAGTCATGGACATAACATGCATAGTCTTGTAAATAGACATTATGGCTGGGGTTGGACAATTTGCGAGTAACAATTCGTGAGTTTACTGTCGTTTTATTTTTAAATAGCCACGTTTAGCATCATCATCCAAGAGTTGGCTAGTTGGTTAGCTTGGCATCCAAAGTTTCTTTGGTTCCTTGCTCACCAACTTTGCAAAGGAAAATCTCGTCTAATAGAAGACAAGCTTTTGCTCTTAGATGCATCGAAGTTTTTTTGGTGGAATACTTTGTCTTATAAGAGATGCATGTTAAATCCTACCAAAGGCAACATCTAGTTATCCTTTTATTGATATCCATAGAATTTAAGCTATTATTCAACTCTACACATTAAAATAAGAGGATGGCAACGGAGTAGTATTCACCTCCATGATCAAATCTAAGTACCTTAATCTTGGTGCAAGATTGATTTTTTACCAATGCTTTGCAGTTTTTGCAACACTGAAACGCCTTTGATTTCTCCTTCATGGTATAAATCCATGTCTTCCTTGAGTAATCATCAATGAATGTTATTGACATTGTCTTTATCGGTCCACACGAATTAGAGTGCACTAGCTCAATACTCACTTCATCTTTGTTACCCCCTCCTTATCAAACTTTTCTCTATGTAATTTGTCTAGTATGCATCCCTTGTAAATAAGTTCCTCCTTATCATGAATACTAGGTAGACCTGTCACAATTTTTAGCTTGTGAAACAATCTCAAACTTCTGAAGTTGAGGTGATCTAAGCGTTATGTCCAAATCACTTTGAGAAGCAGTAGTTGTCACTAATCCATTGCACTTCAAAACCACAACATATAGCCTATACAAGCCACAAGTTTTTTCATGAAGCCCATTAGCAATCACTACTTTACATCTTTGATCTGACACTTCTTGTTGCTAAATTCCACCATTAAGATGTGAATACTTATAGTTTCAACATAAAGTAAACTTTTCTACAAGCTGGAAATGTACAAGACATTTTTGATTACCTTGATATGACCATCAGGAAATTGTATTGGTATGATGCCAATTCCTTGAATTTGACACTCGTCATGATTTAACTAAGCAACCTTATCTCTATCATTAGTCAACTTCAGATCCTTGAACCATGACTTGTTGCTTGTCATAGAGTCTCATTGTTCCTAAAGCCACAAACCAATGTGCATTATTTACAAAGTCGTGTGATGCCAATGCAGTCACAAATGTTGTGCTAGAATCACCATTCTCACTTTTCACATCATTTTTAGCAAGAATAATGAATTGCTTCACTTTTCCTAGGCTTGATGAAAATCCTCGATCATCCTTGTCATTATTCAACTTCTTTTGTTGCTTCTTATATATGTGCTTCCCTTTAGCTAACAATGTTTGGTCTTCTAATGGGGCTTGACATGATTTCACCACTTCATGTCTTTTCTCTTTCTACAATACGATATCGTGGAGATCCTCAAAGGTTGGCAACCTCTCTCGACACAATGCCACTTGCAAGCTCCTTCTTTTTTAAAAATCCACTCATTTTCATGTGAACCAATTCTACCTCAATTTTTTCTATGTAAATATTGTTTAGTTTGGTCCTTAGAAATATCATTCATGATGGATTTTCCATTTGACATTGTGCTTTGAATGCTTCCCAAGCACCTCTCATCATGATGGCTTTGTTGATATGCACAATAACATGGTCTTTCACTAACAAATTGATCAAGGACAGGGCCTACTATGCCCTTTTTTGGCATGCGAGCATATATTACTTGGAATCCTCGTTGGATTATTTGCACTTCTATTTGTTTCATTCTGGATTGTTTATTTCTAAACCACTAATCTGATCATTTTTCTATTTTGAATTTATATCCTTCCAATATAAATGAATGGGAACCATCTGGATCTATTGTAGGTGTGTTGGATGTACTACATGCTGATATTGGACAATTGCAATATAATGGTAGAACTGCAAAGGATCTTGTTGATTGTGAAATCTTTTTCTATGATTCAATGTATATTCCGAATTTAAAAGGGGGTTTCGGGAGAATCCAGACCATTCCACTAGGTAGTTTTAAAAGTGATGAATGGATTACTCCAGATGCCCTAAAAAAAGTGAAAATTTTTGGAATTTCAATCAACTTTTGTTTGTTATCTTTTATTGAACATTGAGGATGATTCTGATGTTGCTTCACCATCTACTTCTGAGGCCGGTTTCTCAAGTAGTTGAGAAGTCCAAAACCTGTTGATTTGGATTCATTTCTTCAAGATACAAGTGTAAATTATGGTGATTGTATAGCTTTTGACCTTGCCCAAAATAGGGCTTTATTTATAGGTCCTCAGTCTACTACCTCTCTTCCCCCTAATTACAAAACTTTGATTACTCTCCCTATGTATAATATCAATAATGATTCTTTTTTGACATTATCATATATATCTGATCTTTTTTATTTCAAAGAAGCTGAAGCCCTTTGTATTTTGAGCAAGGAATTAGATGAGTTTTCTGATTTGATTGATTACGAGGCTGATGATCTTCTCCCTGGAGTGGATCACCCAGTCAAAATCAATTTTTGTCAATAAAAGATTGCTTGAAAATGGTCATTGAGCAAGTGCATAGAAATGAAGCTGGTCTTCCTAGTGAAGATGAGTTTCTTAGAATTCAAAATCAACTTGGCTTTTCATATCCATCTGTATATACTCCAAGCTCTTTGACTTCGAGAGGAATGAAGAGAAAGCTGAATGCATAAGTTTTTGTTTGAATTTTACTAGATGATATGTGATGCCAAAATTTTGTATTCAAACTCACATTTTTTTCTATTTCATGAAACTCTATATGTGGATGAGTTTGCAATTCGTTGGAGAGGACACAGATCAATACCAGAAGAATATGCTATAGTAGCATGAAATTGCATACTACATCGAAATCTTACCATATAACGTGTTAAGTGTTCTGCTCCTCATGGACTAAGAACTGCGTCAACAGATTCACTAGTTGTTTTCTATATCATTTGCACATCAATATTTGAAAATTTATCTTTTGTTAAATATTTCACCATGTTGTCAGCTTCTTCCAAACTTCTACTTTGAGCAGGCGAGTTGAACTTTGTTCCTCAAAATCTTGAGTTGCAGCTATTGTCTCTTTCCAAACTGAGTCACTTGAACTCTAGATTCTTTTCTAGAGTAGTTTGATAAGAATCTTCGAGCTTTAGAACCACCAATGCTCAGTTTGCATGGAATATTTTCTGATTTAGCTAAAAGCTTATCGTCTTTTTTTATTTGAATATGGCCTTTATGTAAGCCCGCCTCTAATCTAGAAATGGCTTGCTTCGAAGATGATTTTGGCTTGGTATTCCATGCAAATAATCAGCAACCAATGTGGATCAGCATAGCGAATATCATGTTTTGAAAATAGTTAGTAAAGATTTGGACATAGTCTCAATCATTGCTAAAATTCAAGGAAGTGGTAACAAATAACGAGCTATGGAGTGCATTAAATCAAAAAGCTCAAACACTATCGATACAAATAACTATTATTTACTGGAATTCATTTTTCTTTTTCGATAACCTCCTTTGGATGAAAGAAATCAAATATCCACATATGGAAGTCATCTTTATTTCATTTATCAATGAATTTGAGATTTGAGAATCATGCTATTGTGATTTTGAAACTTGCAAGAATATAGAACAAGATTGATTGTCAAGAAGAATGTTGAGAATCGAACCTACTAGGGTTCAATCATGGACTGAAAAAATCAGACGGATCATATGTCAATAAGTTAGTAATTATTTATGTAAGCATCTGTGACAACCATGCCCTTAGACATGGCATATGAGACTACCATGTATTCAAAGAAAAGAAAGCACACCGGTCTTTATTGAAAACAATATGATACTATGATTGATAACCATGGCTCTCATACCATGTTGAAAATATTGAGATTCATCATGAATCATGGATGGCGCAATGAAAGATGGACGAATTCAAGAGGAAGTTAAGAGCTATGAAGCGAGTCTCAAGAATATGGATCCATGATAGACAAACCAAAAAGAATGAAAATTTACGATATGCAAAATCAAGAATCACATCATTGTTTAAGCAAGATCTTCCCTAGGCAAGCAGGCACTAGTTGAACATGCTAATCATGTAACAAGTTTACAGAATATAAAAACAGAACACAAACAATTTAATTGAAAAAACACAATTTTTGACTAAAAAACAATAGAGAAATAGTCTATTCTCTATCACAAAAAGTACATAAAATAGTGACCAATAGGTCAATCAGACAAGCTAAGTGCTAGTATGCACATTATAGAAAATTAAAGATCTCATAAATCAAGCTCGTCTAAAAATAGCCTATGTGGGTGCAAAGGGCCTTGATCACTCTACTCAGAATCTCATGAGATATGTGCATGGACAATGAACCGTCTTGACAAAATCACATCCGCCCTTGTTGATCTCCTACTTTGACTCCTTATTATATCTACGAGAGGTTGATCGTAATTGTTGTTGTTGTGAATTAGAAAAACTATTATGAACTAATAGATAGTAGCAATCACCACTATTTATAGGTCTCTTAATCACTAGTAATTTGATCTTTTAGGAGTTTGTAAATGTGTATACAAGTATGAAAATTAGGGCACAAATTCATTCACGATTCTCTTTTCTTTATTCACAAATTTGAATGCTGATCAACTCAAGATTGTCAAAATTTTGACTTAAGGTAGTCAATAATCTTGAGCGAAAGGCTATGAAGTGCCAAAAGCTTTCAGCTTGATGTGGGTAGCAATTCAAACGCCGTGAAAGGATGTTGAGCATGACTTCTTGACTTGCCAAATGTACGCTACATAGGATACTGAGTAGTCAAGAGGTTTCAAGATGAGACTAGATTGGCATCGATAAAATGAATGCCTAGTCTTGATATGACTCTATGATAGATTTAGTTCATTTGTGCAAGTCCTACCTATTCAAGAAGATATAGTATATATCCAAATCTTGATGGTTGCATGTTTAAAATCGTGTGTAAATGCAAACTATTCAAAATGTTTTGTACTTCTACATATTGTTCAAAAACTTAGAGTAAAATTGTAGAGTGTTAAAGATGTCGAGTAAATGAGCAGACTTTGTCTTTGGCAAATTTTGGAGCATGCTACATGATATGTCAAAATTGTGTTTGGAGTGAAATCAATGTTCCGGATCATCAGCCAAGAATGATCTGGTTGTTGGCAATTGAAACAAGACATGGGTATTGCCTACTATGTGTGAACTATTGATGTGACTTCTTTTTTAATTGGTTTGGTCTTTTACATTAAGTTGATCAGTGCCCCCATTGGAACTTCGAGTGTAAAGCATGGGCCATTGTAGAGGGTGGCTAAAGTTGTTGGAGATTCTGAACTGGGTAATTCTCTATCGAATGAGTTAGAGTTAACCAGTGTTTCACTTAGTCATTTTTGTGAATAGAAGTGGGTGAATCTGATAATGGCAAATCATCCCTATTACACAAATAATTGACCTAGATGTAGTGGGTATATAACTATCAATTGACCATTTGGCTTGAGGTAACATGCCTCAAAGTAGCTAGATTGTTATGTCTACCTCTAACATGTTTGAAACAACCCAAATCATTTTTCAAAACTTGTCCAAATATGCACAAAGCGAGTCCTTTTGTTTGTGTTTTAATAGCTTTGTTCTCGATTTTCATTCTCAAATCCCGAGGGATGAAGTCTTCATAAAGCGATTGTCTAAAATCAGACTAATTTTGAATGTTGTGACTTGGTGCCAATGAGTGGCATATCCCTCAAAGTATGCTAACACCACATCAACTTTCTCTTCTGGTTTAACCTCTGTGCCATCAACGATGTCCCACAGTTCCTTGGCTAATAGTATCACAACTAGAAAACTCTGTGTTTATCCACGCAAAGTATCCACGCGAGACCCGACACTTAGTCGATTTTCCAAAATTTTGTTTGCGTGGAACATCCACGCCAAAAAAAATTTGAGCACGCCTCTGGCCAGTCTACCGGTGTTTTTCTGACACGGCGCTGAAAAATTTATGCGCGTGGATAATCCACGCAAAATTGAATTTTGAAAATTCCGGCAACTATTTGGGAGGGAAGGTTGGCGGCGCCGGAAAGCAGTTTGGCGTGGATAATCCACGCATGGATTATCCACGCAAATTTCAGTTTGTTCACCGGACGAGACTGGAAGTTAAAGATATCCACACGTGGATATCTTCTGCGTGGATTATTCACGCATTTTTTTTTTGTTTTTTGCATGTTGATAATGACATGAAATTAGTTAAATAAATATATTTCTAAAGTGAATTATATTATGATTAGGCTATATATATATTTTTTTTCTAAAGTGAATTATATTACGATGAGGTTTTTTTTTTTTTTTGCATGTTCATAATGAAATGGAATTAGTTAAATAAATATTTTTCTAAAGTGAATTATATCATGGTGTTCCTAGATGATTGGGATTTTTTATGAGGGCGGCCACCTACTTTTATAAGACAGTTGACTCGAGCTACCAAGAGGGTAATTGTGCATGATCTAAGGCTTTGAGAGCCAGGGGTTTAGGGTCTACCCTAATGGCACTCTACCTAATCTCATATCCGATATCATTTGATATGGATTGAGAGCTCATTTTGTACATACTTCGAGAGATTATCAAGAGAGGGTGATTTTGGCAAGTTTTCTCTTTAATGAGGAATTGATGAATGATGAATGTGATATTTTTTGTGTCTAATGAATAGATCTGAATCTGAACAAAGTATTATACTTTCCACGTGTGTGACAAAATGTGAAGATCAATTATTTCTAGTTTTATTGTGGTGTTCAAAAGCCTTTGCCAATTAGATGCAAAATAGGTTGAATTGTGTGCTAGTTTTCTATCTATTAGATATAAGTGAAACCTTTGATGCTTTTTCAAGGTTTTAGTATCCAAATGAGGTTCATAACCTTTGATTTTAACATGGTATCAGAGCCCAAATGCAATCATCAAGGCTCAAATACAAGGAAGAGAGAAGCAATTACAAGTTAATGATTGTTTAATTTTTATTGCCCTTATTACTACCTTAAGTTTGATGATGTTCCTTCAAGTGTGAATGAAACTGTAGCAACAAAAGAGTGATTTGATGTAATGAAAAGTGAGGTGAGTACATGATGCATTGTTTGAGATACTTGTAAAATTATTGATCCTCCATCAAAGATACAAAATGTTACTGTTTGCAAACGGGTCTTTAAGATCAAGCTTAATCAAGATGGTAGTGTGAACAATTATAAAACAAGACTAGTTGCCAAGGGATATGCTCAACTCAAGGGGATTGACTATGATAAAACACTGGATTTTGTCATAGTTTGTGGCGGTGATTTCATTAACTCACATGCTTTTAGTGATTCACTGCCTTTGCAGCATTTGTTAAAAAATGAGAATTTTCTTGGAACATGAAGCCGTACATCTATCTTCACCGACATTATCTCCAAAAAAATGGGATTGAAGTCAAACTATGTCTATTCTTTTCACTTACTTGACCATAAATGAGACTCTATTTTGGCTAAATAACAATCATTTGAAAGCATTGCAAGAATCAATTTCATTCAGAATTGCAATAATCAATTTTTATTCAGAATTACAAGAATCAATTTCATCAGCGACAGCATCTTGCAAGTCATCTTCTCTTAGATGATTTTCATCATCACTCTCACTTTCAAAAAATATTTCATCATCCTGACTATTAGAATTTCTATTCTCAACATCTATGGAAGTGGGTGCTTCAAGTATGGTTTGACGATTTATTACATCTCTAGATAACTCAATCTCATAGTTAAAATGAAAGTTTTCCATTTCATTCTCAACATTTGCACCCTCAAATACTCGTCATGAACGTGGTTCAACTTGAGCTACAAACCACCATATCTTGTTTAGTCGATCTGGTTGAAAAAACACCTGCAAAAATCACTATTTTAGAACATATCGAAAACTCAAATACAAATGAAAAACATTATAGCATAGCATGTGCACCTGCTCACAGTGACGAGGCAACACCAATGTGTCAAAGGACTCCATGCTCAATGTTTTTGATTAATCAATTGCAAAAAATCCACTTGGATCCGATTTTACGGTTGCATTTGGCCCTTTACAAACTACCTTGAACCATTTCACATCAAATAAAAAATAGTGTCCACTTTCACCAAATGACACATCATAAATATTTTGTATAGCTCCTATGTATTCTATATCTCCTGAGATGGGATTCCGATCTCGTGCATTGCTTTGACTTTCTTGTTGGAAAGATGCTATTACACCACAATCGTGTGTGCGTCTCTTGTTATCAATCCTTTCAACACGAAAGTGGAAACCAAAAGCCCATATAGCATTATACATTTTGCACTACCACATGACAAACATGAATCTCATAAATAATCATTGTGAATGAACATGGTGTTTCAAAATGATTAAACAAATATTGTTATAAACAAGAATGTTCTAATAATAAAGTATCTAAAGAATAATACCTTCCATTCGCATCCTCTTGCAAAGTCCCATTCTGCGTTTGATATTTTTGTTCCTCTTTTGTTGCTTTTTGTAGTGTGTCATGCATCCACTCTATAGTGCATTGCTTGGGCAATGGCTCAAGATCATGTGAACTGGAGGCCATGTGTCTACCTCTATTCTGTCGTTGGCGCTTTCTAGACAAGGCCCTCTTTTTTTTTTTTTTTCTTCTTCATATAGGTCTAACCATTTATCCATAACTCCACAATTATAAAGCATGAACGTAGAATTTTTTTCTCGTTGGAAGGGTGCCAACCTATGTTCGGCTTCCTCATCACGCCACAATAGTGGAGCAGATGGATGTAGTTGGTGCAAAATTTCAGTAACATTAAAGAGAGATTCATGTACTAAGCATCCCTTTGACATGCTACCTTCAAGCCTTGTCTTTTGATGCACAAAATCTTTTAAAACTTTCACTTACCTTTCCATAAAGAACATCCACCTAAAAAGTCACAAATGGTTAAAAATAAGTGTTTTATTTAATGAGTTCATGTATCAATTGATTTAGTTTAAATACACATGCAAAAGATAATTTATGCACTTATACCTAGTGTGCACTGGACCAGCAATAGAAACTTCTTCAACCAAGTGCACCAATAAATGCACTTGTGAGTCCATGATGGAAGTCGGAAAATATCTTTCAAACGTGCACACAATCTCCACCATATCCTCATGTCTCTTGCAAAGATCCAGCTCACGGATTTCTTTTGAACACATCCATCTGCAACATATTCAATCCATTTCATGTCTATTTGAATTTCCAATCAATAAATACTAAATAAAAAATGCACAAGTACATGTAAATACCTGACAATGATTGATACTTTGTATATGGTCTCACAAATATCTTTTGGCAAGCACCCACGAATTGACAATGGATACATGAATTGAATCATCTTTAGCCAATCATGAGATTTGAGACCTCGCAACTTTCCATCCACTGTGAATGATGACCGTAGAGAATGGGCAAAACCAATTGGTGTTCTAATGTCATGAATAATGGAGCGCACATGGTTAAGCTCCTCCTTAATGAATGTCCAAGGTACTTTTGGAGCATGATCTTCACCATCCTTTATCCAATATTCTTTTTTGGTGTTTGATTCTTTTAGATTGTGCCTTGCAGCAATGGTATCTTTTTCACCAATCAAGTGTTTCCAAATAAATTCACCCACATTTTTAAATATGTGCATGGGATCAAGTAAGTGATTAATCAAAAGGTTATTCCAATATTCCAAACGATGAAATATAGATAATCTTTTCATACCATCGATTGGCTTTGCTTGAGATTCCTCCCATAGTATTCGCCAATCTTTCACGGACATCCTCTTTGGAGGCATCTCTCTCTCAACTCTTCCTCCGAAACCACTTCTATGAGTGTCTCTGAATGGATGGCCTTCATGCAAGTATTTATGATGATTTTCATAAAGCACTTTTTTGAGACTAAAAGAGTATCTTCCCACAAGATTTGGCCCGCACAAAAAACAAGCATTTTTTCCAGCCGTTTGAAAGTCTTCCCAACAAATGGATACTATCAATCACTATTAAAAAGTTATATGTCAAAGAATAATTATAGCCATTGTAGTATATCATGTAAATGTCAAGAATTACTAGTTGTATGGAACTGTAAACAAACTCCTATGTACACAAGATAGACATTGTTTGAATGATTACCTGAGCATTCACCTAATCTTGGATAGTCATGCATTGTCCACATTACAATGGCATGTAATGTAAACTCCCTCTCATGGGGCACGAAATGTCATATGCTTTTATCCCCTTTCACAAATCTTCCAACTCGTCAATAAGCGGCTCAAGATACACATCCATGTTCTTAACCTTGCGTTGGCCAGGAATAAAAAGTGCCAACATAATGTGTCCCTTTTTTGTACTCAACCAAGGAGGAATATTATAATTTACCAAGCAAACAGGCCAAATGGACCATGTAGTTGCTCGTACACCAAAGGAATTCACACCATCTGTTGCAAGACCAAATCTCACATTTCTTGACTCATTGGCAAAGCTTGGATACTCTTTGTTGATGTGTTTCCATGCAGGTGAATCTGAAGGTACCCTCATCATCCCATCCGTAGAGGTATGGTGTGCATGGCGTCCATAAGTTGTGCAAGAGATTTACAACGAAATAAATGTTGCAATCGTGGAATTACTGGAAAATGTCGTAAAACTTTGCACAGAATGGTTGCCCCTTGCAAATCATCTCTATATCGAGGAGTATCACAAATGGGACATTTCTTGAGTGATTCGTACCTTCCTCGATATAAAGTACAATCTTTTGGACATGGATGATATTGCTTTTAGTCCATCTCGATGTTAGTCAACATCTTTCGTGCCTCATCCCTAGTCTCAGACATGACATTCCCTTCTGGGAGAATTTTGTTTTTCAATAGTCTGTACATGACAAAAGAAGTCATTGTAAAAAAAAAATCACTCGATGTCCAAATTGTAAATTTTGTTTCAAAGCAAAAATGACAAATAGATGAAAAACAATCTACTCAAATAATGATGTGAGACTTTGGTCACTCCATCTATATTTGGCTTGAAGATTTTATAGAAGTAGAGAAGTCGCCAAACGAGATGTCTTTGCTCTAGGATACAATGGGGTCTTTGATTCTTCTCGCAATTTTCTTTCTTCTTTAGACAAAAGTGCCTCCTCATCTTATTCATTGTGTCGAGCTGCAATATTGTTCTCGTACATATCATCCAACATGTCTCCCATGACTTCAAATTCATCATTCATTGGAAGCTCATTTTCATCGTTGGAACTTGTTTGCGAAGAAGTAGATCTAGATGAGCTAGATTCAGATGCATTAGTCTCTTGATTAATGCGCTCATCAATTTTCATCATCTCTTTCAAGCCTTGACGTAGACGACGAGGTAATTGCTTTATATGTGGACCATTGTATTGCATTCGTCGTCTACGTCGACCATTACGAGGATTATTGTCTCTAATACTAAATGAGGATGAAGTATCCTATATATTAAAATATCAAGAAGTAGGTTGAAACAATGCTTGATAAACATTTCCTCCCAATACTTGATAGATCTAAATGTTGCATGTGAATATAAATTACCTCTTAGTTTAAAAAGTATGAACATACCAATGTATCTATTAGACAAATTTGTCTTTTCAACTTGTTAACATTCAATGAACTCAAAGACGAATAATGCTCCTAACATTTAATCTAGACAAATGACGAATAATGCTCCTAACATTTGACATATTTAATGACACAAATCAAATACAATCAAGATGCATGGATTATACATCTCTACATATCAACAAAATTTAAATCTTCACATTTGACTTATTGTCTTTTGCAAACATTTGGGTAGAGGACGGTTGAAACTATACTTGATGAACAATTCCTCCCCAAACCTGATAGATCTAGTGGCACAGACCATTACATAAGTGCCCTTTACATTCCTAGTACAATATTCTTTTTTTCCATTGGTGCGTTCTTCAAAATCACAATTCGTCAATAGAGGGTGGCCAATGGAACTATTCATATATGCAGCAATGTTTTCATACACATCTGGACATCCATCAATGTATGTACGATTTGCCCTTGAGATGTTGTCTCCTTGCATGCGTTGCTCCTCTAAAGAATAAGCATTTGAATTCAAGCCATATACTTGCATCCTCCATTGGTGACAACACAAAGCATGCCAATCACCCCAATTGTATTGAGGTCCTGCATATGGCATCAATGTCACAACACTATTTAAAGGGACCTCAATACTACTCAATGCAAAAAGGCCCAAACCAGTCTCAGGAAAGTGTTCACTAGGCATGATCATGTACATTCGACCCCAATACGTAAATGGTGTTCCATTTAATGGTAATGGTGATTGGAGTGGCCAACACGAATATCTACTTCTAATAAAAGTTTTTTTAAATGGTTGCAAGCTAGGTGGAAGAGGAAAGTCAGACAAAGAACCTAGAATGTCTTTTGACACATCAACAATGCGTAGTAATTTGCAATTATCTTTCAAACTAGTCATAATACATCCAAGACGTGTTCTCTTTTTTAAAGGGGTGGTCAAGTTTGTGGAATCCACGTGGAGTATCGTGGAGGACTCATGTGCAACATCTAGGATAGGTGTGGTTGGGTGGTAAGAACGTTCTAGAGATTTGGAGACATGGATTGAATCACAAGGCATTGATGAACTAATTATATCATGCAGGGTCATCATCAACAAGAGCATCATGTACGGCCAATGATGATCCAAAATCAATATTCATGTGATTTATCCTATCAATCCAACAAAAAACATTTGAACCACGTCTTTAACGGAAGAAAACAAGGGCTACACACCTTTCTAGAATTGGGAGTGTTGGTTACCTTTAACTCTCTCTCTCTCTCTCTCTCTCTCTCTCTCTCTCTCTCTCTCTCTCTCTCTCTCTCTCTCTCTCTCTCTCTCTCTCTCTCTCTCTCTCTCTCTCTCTCTCTCTCTCTCTCTCTCTCTCTCTCTCTCTCTCTCTCTCTCTCTCTCTCTCGGACGTGAATGAGTCTATTATGGGTGATTGAATATGGAAACCAAGATTAACTACATCTAATCATTCTATTTGGATTTTTTTGTTTAGAAGCAAGTGAGAGATTAACTTCATCTAATCATTCTATTTGGATTTTTCCTTTTAGAAGCAAGTGAGAGATTAACTTCTATTTGGATTTTTTCTTTTAGAAGCAAGTGAGAGATTAACTTCAAAGTATCGTGGCACTCATCCTATCGCTCAATATTTATTGGCCAAACTATACTTGAAGTGTCATAAGGGTCAAAGATTAAAGCATTTCCGAAAAACACTTTAAAGAGTTTACCTCTCGTACTCTTGGATTCTCTATGTGCACTTCATTGGCCCAAATATGATCGTTGACAATCCTCCTTGTCCGAATCCTAAGGCCTTTGCATTGTGTGCGTGTACATGGTATCCTCTCATCATATTCTGGTTGAAACTGGTCCAATAATCCAATTGCAAATTGCACAAATTCTTTCAGTGTCATTCAAGTGAAAATTGACAAATTCTAACATGTGACGTATTGTTACATGTGACAAAAATTGACAAAATAGTCTTTGTACATTTAGTGCATTTTCAACCTTCATTTGTGATGGAGTGGTGTCTTGGCTTTCCAAAGAGCAATATACTATATCCAAAGAGCAAATCGGATTACATCACTATTACAAATAAAAAATTATGACATAAATCAATACACATACATGTGATGGATCAATAGGCGGTCTACATCGACTAATGGAAGAGCTTGGAGATGAACCAGTCAATAGTTGTTCATTGTACTTTAGTCTTGATTGCTCCTTTTTTCTGTGATAGAGCTCAATTCTTTTTTCTTTCTCTAAATCACGTGGAGGTACAATAATTTCCCTAGAATTTATAATTCCAATCAAATGTCATTGTAAGAATAAATTTGCAAGAAAAATTATACACTCATATTCAAATAACAAATAAAATACAATTGATGTCAATATCAATAACAATATATACCTGTTGTTGCGATCATGAGATGAATCGCTATCTGATGATGATGACATCGTCGATGACATATACACACTGTAGCCAGTTACTCTATACCACATCGTAAGTAATCATTATGAGACCGTATGTTCAAATATAATAAAATTTGTTAAAGACATGCCAACATCTAATCATGTATATTCTACTTATGCTTAATGTAAATCTAATATTCTAGTAACATTGCTATCAAGAAAATTGCTTGGATGGGGCAACACATGACGAGCAATCAAAATGAGGTTCATACTGACAAATGTTAGACATCAGTAGATAGTGTGTGCATGCCTATCTCAACTAATTTAAAGACCACATAGCAGTCAATGTTCGAAGCTCTCAGTTTAAACTCTTGTCTAAGATGAGTGATGATCTCAAGGTAAATCTCTTTGGATTGGCCTAGTGTGCCATGGTATCTCATGACGAGCAATATGCATTCGCCCTTTCTATCTATGCTTGCTTTGTATGCAAAAAATCACACCATTGATCAACATCTTTATTACAATGCTAAATGATATTTCAACTAATTACTATGATTTCATATAAGGTTATATAGGTCACACACCAACAATTAAAAAGATTTATCATATAGGTCATATATCACTAAGGTCCTCAATATAACATAAATGCTTTTGATCATGAATCTAAATGACCCCATGCAACCATTTAAGAGGCCACATGACAAAAGCAAAAAAAAATAATTTGACCATGTAATTATGTCATCAAATTATATCAAATCTATGACACCTAGATTATTAATAAACTAAATGTTTTATGACATCACTGATTTGACATAATATTATGTCATAAAATCTTAAAAAACTTGTCAAATTACTTGTTTAATAACAATATGTACTATTTCTTATCTCATGATTTTGTCTTGTATGTCAAATCTCAATATAAAACTAGTTTTAATAATTATAACAATAGACAAAATAGTTTTATGTTTTATTAAAACTAGTTTTGCTTGCTTTTGGTTGCTCTTCATTGCTAGTGATCTTGCTCTTCTTTTGCTTGCCCTATTGATCTTCTTTGTTCTTGCTTACTATTAATCTATTGCTTTCTATTCATTGCTTACTCTTCTAATCTAAAAGTCTTCAATACTCTTTCACTCCCATTCTCCACTACTTTCTAACTTTTAAAGTTTTTCTTTGATACAATTTCTTCAAGTGGTAGGTCAAGTGGAAGGTCAAGTGGGAGACCATCTAGGAGAAGAGCTCGTGAGGAGCCCGAAGAATATAATCAAGAGTGGTTTGAGAATCTATCTCCTCAACAAAGAGATAGAATAAAAAATCTTGTGTTATCTTCTTCGGGTGAATCATCCGAGAGAAGAGCTTCCGAAGATGCCCCTTCCCAAGAATCGTGTAGTGTGTATTATGATCTTAATCCACGTGGTGGAGTTATAAAAAATACGCGTGGCAATGTAGTTCATGCCCGTTTGCGTGATTTAGTTGCTTTATATTTTGGTAAAGATTACATGATCGATTGGTCCTCCCAATCGCTTGAAGACAAAAATAAAATAATAGAGACTTTGTATTCTGAATTTCCCCAATCCGATGCTTTTAGTAGGACTTGGGCCTTGAATACAATGTGCCTTTGGATTCAAAACAAAAGGCAATTGATGAGAAGAGTTGTAAAGAATCCCAAGAATCCCACGAAGCCTGGGGAAGGTGAAAAGGGAATTGTTGCAAAACAATCCCCAAAAGTATGAAGAACAACGTAGGGCCGCCGCCGAGAAGCTTTTAAAACATGGCCAAAGTCACTTGGGATCGGGAGGAAGGGGCAATCTAGAGGCCCAATTTGTAAGTGCAATATTTTTTAATATGATTCTATTTTTGTAGTGAGATTGTTAATGTTTTTTATTGCTAAACTATATTGTATTGCTAAACTATGTTTTTTTGTTGAATGTAGCTTAGTGATTTTGGAAGACACATGACCGTCGCGGAGTACAAGCAAGGTTACGATCATGGATATGCCGGCCTTAAGGCTTTTATGGAATCCCATGGATTGTTCCAATTGTAAACTCTTAACCTTTATTGTTTTGTGATTGTTTACTTTGTGGTTTACAAGTAGATTTAATTTCAATTTAATTAAATCTTTGATTCTATTTTGTAGAGAGGCTCTACAACTTCAAGTGTTCGTGATGTGGAAGAAAATGTGGAAGAGAACGTGGAAGAGTACGTGAATGAAAGCGAAGGGGAGTTTGAAGATGTGGACACCAACGTACACCTACAAGATGAAGGAGGCGAGGAGGGAAGAAGTGATGATAAGTAGAGGTTCTTAAATTAAATGTAAGGCCTTGTAGAAGACAATGTAGGAAGAGAGAATTTATTCTCTCATCAATGTACTTGTTTTTAAATCAATCAATATAATGTTTTGGCATCACATCATTCTTGCAAAAATTTTGAATGCATATATTTTAAATCCATGAATGCAAATGTATAGTCTATTGAATGCACATCTATTGATTGCAAATGTATCTATTGATGTATTCAATGCAATGTATAGTCTATTTAATGCACATCTATGCAATGCAAATGTATCCATTGATGAATTCAATGCAATGTATCTATTTTAGCACATGATTTGCATGCTAGAATGCACAATAAAAAGTAATGGAAAGTAATGGAAATAGATAACACATTAAGTTATCAACTAAATATCAAATGAATCAAAATAAATGTGAATTTACCTTTACTATTGTATCTCCATCGTTTTGCAATCTTTGTTTTTCCTTTTGCATGCACTTGATCTTTGAATCCTTTGCAATGAAAGCTCATTTTCCATATCCAAACCTACATCACAAACAAAAAAGATCTTAAAACTTATGATCACAAATCACATACTACTAGCATCCATCAATGAACTAAAAATCCTAAACACTATCAATCTTCTCACTCACATTCATCCTCATCTCATTCTCACTCCCATCTATACTCTCTTTCTCTCTCTCACACACAACACAAAAATAGAAAGTCGCCTCTATTTTCGGAGCGAACCACATTTTGGTTCGCGCCAAATGTTTTTTTTTGGACAAAAAAATTTGCGTGGATTATCCATGCAAATTCCAGAAACCTTTCCGCGTGGATACCACGTGGATATAAAAATATATATATCCACGGGGTATCCATGGCCTCAATTCTCTGGATTTTTTGTGGATAATTATCCACGCAGTATCCACGTAAAAGCCGAGCCTTTTTATATTATTTTTATTATGGCGTGGATTATCCACGCGAAATTAGAATTCTTTTTTTCGGCTCCGGGTGTCGAAGGTTTGCTTAGCTGCCAGTAGTCGGACTTGGCGTGGATAATCCACGCATTTTGAATTGCCGATCTGCTGCCAGAAAAGACATTTGTGCAGAACATCCACGCGTGAATAATCCACGCGCTCGTATCCACGCGTATATCCACGCCAATCCACGGCTATATCCACGCGAAATTTTTTTTGCCAGCGCTTCCTCCTTTGTATTTTGCGTGGATATTTGCTATATGTGTTCTTGTGTATGGTCTTCATTTTGAACTTCCAGAGATGGTAGTTACTTCCATCGAGTCTCTCGATGACAGAAGAACTAGAAGGTATCTAGATCCATTCTAGTTGGATGAGATCGTTGGTAGATACAACGATTTTAGAATATTGTTGGTTGCGCGCTTGCTAGAACAACGACTTGGTAGAGACAAGTCTTGATAATCTGCAGACAATGTGCAGATTATTGAACTACCCGCTCTGATACCATGTCAAAAATCGGTTGTATTGGCAGCGAAAGACTGAGCGAGCGTGGTGCGTGAGATCGGAAGTGCCACAGTTAGCAGCAGCAAGTTCAAAAATGAATGAATCAGAAATGCGCAATGGAACAACAACTGAGTGGAGATCAAATGTACTCTGATTAATATCCACAAGGAGTACAATCGCATGAAGTGAAAACTTCAGCTTCCTACAGAATGAGAACTCTGATCGTTGTGTGTGACAACACATGCAATGGAACTATCTAAATGAATTGATAGAAACAATTATCAGATGTTTTTAGATATCAGAAGATCAGAAGAAATTTTCTGATGAAGATACTTATCTTGATATACTACTCAAAATATCTCAAAATTTTAACTGCATGTATAATGTACTGTCAACACGAAGTCGTTGGGTCGGGTCGGATTTTAAATCGACAGTATCGAACTTTACAAAGTATTGAGAAATATACAAATGATCGATTTTTACACTGGGTCAAACATATAGTCAGGGTTGGATTTTCCAGGGTTAAAAAAAATAGACCCGATTTGACCTGATCCAAGGTCGAAGACGCCTGGATAATTCCGCCTCAAGCTAATCCGATCTAGGGTCGAAAAATCTCTGTTTGTTAGGCTTGACATTCGGTCGAAAAAATCCGATACTAGATTTTTCAATCTTCTAAAAAACCTGAGCCTTTTGTTTTCTGGTTTTTGGAAAACTTTCAGGATGCTCATTAATAAATGGATTTAAGGCTGAGCATCGAATTCCAACACTTTTGCATCTTCGAGGATACGAGATCGTTGTTTGCACTCAGGCACCAGAGTCACAGAGGATCGTCGGGATTGAGGATGACTCTCATGCTACTACTTCAGCCACAGGTGATTGTTGTTTGATTTAAAGCTAAAACTTCAAAGTTCAGTCTATAGTTTGATTACTAATGAGTAATTAGTGACTATAATTTATTAGCTAATAGCATCTGTGATTGTGTCATGTGACTTGTCAGATGTCTGTGTTTGTCATGATTCATCGAACCCATTAACATTATTGTTACAGGTGCGGCAGAGCACCGAGATTCCACATCATAGTCGTCACCTGTAGCCGGCACTAGCTCCGCTGTAGTACCCATTTCATTTTCTTCTTCTAGAGAGACTCCTACAGTGCCAGTAGGTGGGGCAGGCAGTATTGCTACTCGTAGGGCTGGAGTTGTTAGTGGACGAGGTCGAGGACATGTGAGAGGCAAGGATGTTTATGTGGCAGCCTTCTAGCAGTCGCATAGAAATGCAGTTGTTATTGTTGAGGTGCTTTTACTTGTGTGACTCCCCTTTCATGTTGCTATGACCCCTACATGGAGGGATATGATGTGAGCAGTATCTCATATCGGTGTAGAGTGGGAGGGCCCGACCATGGAGCAGTTGAGGACAAGAGCGCTACATGCTGAGTGGCAGTCTGTGAATAATGACCTACAGCCCATTAGGAAGTCATGGGCCAAGTATACCTTTGCGCTTACCACTTTCAAGTTTCAACAATGAACTTTCAATTTCCAAATTTGCAAGTTAGTTTCTTTACTATCATAATTTCTGGAAGTTCTTGGATGTTTGAGACTGTGTTGTGTTGTGTGCATAGAAGTGTGATTGTTCGTTGTTGACACGTTATCGAGTACCTATTACCATGTGGCAAATTGCAAGGGGCATCCAAACCCTCACGAGCTAAACATCTCGTTCTCTTAGTAGTAAGTACTTACAAGTTACAAGACTTTAAAAATGATGATGGTTGTGTCTTTGCATATTTCATGAATGCACCTGTAGGCTGTGACTTGAGCATGCTGCATGATTTCTCAAGGGCCATAAGCTTTGTGTTGGCAATGGGCATGAACAGATTCTCGCAACCTAATAACCTATCCATAATCCATGACAATATCAATAATTGAATGAGGAAAGTGACCACAGTAACCATACACAGCTTCACCTCTTGAAGTTGCATTCTCTAGAGCATTCTCATGAAATTGAATGTATCTACTTGGTACTAGACTTTTTATGACAACCCTAAACCCCAAAAACCCTTAAAAAACACATTTTCAAAAACAAAAACAAAAAAACTGAAAAAAAATTACCATTTTGAACCTGAACCAGCCGTTTCATACACATTCCAAAACGGCGTACGAAATGACCCAATGAAACATTAAATGGTCAATGCCCTTGTTGGCATTTGTAGTAAACGGTATATTTGCGTGCAAATTCTATTGGATAGCGTGAGCAACTTGCTTAAATTAGAATCAAATCATGTTTGAAAGATTTACATACAATTCGAGCTCACATATTAGAATTTCAATCACTTATAATACGAGTCTTAACAAGGCATCGACTAAAAGGGTTCATCTTCCAAGAGAATCACATCCAAAATTTGAAACCTAACAAGAGAAAAGAAAACCAAAATTAACACATATTATAAGATTCCACAATTTCATCATATGGGTCCAACAAAATTTAAGAGCAGGTGGAATACATGTTTTTAGCGATTTATATTGTTGCTACAAAAATATATTATTGCTTTGCAAAACCACCCGTAGTAGAACAAGTAGTCATTACAAAAGTAAGCAAACCATAAGCATATAATCATTCTAATGTTTTAAACATTACTCGATTTTGCTTTTGTTTACTCTCTTTGTTTCAAATCATACACTGAGCTTTAAGTTTCTGAGCGATCTCAAACACCAACATTAGTACCTGAAACATTCACTTCACTATTTTATGGATTTTGTTAGTTATCAAACAAGCAAGATACAAAATTGAAACACAAAAATGATAAATTGCAACAATTGTGGATCATATTATCTCAAGTTTTCTTTGGTCCCAACAATGGTACTTCAAAGTTCCATCCTCCTTTCCATAATACCAAAAAAATCTACAATGTGCAGATGAAAATATTTATCACTAGTAAAATCAAGCACCAACATAATCTATCGTAAATTTCTTTCATACCAATAGATTTTATAATGTTCAAAAGAACACTTCAATAGGTATAATACCAGTAACGAAGTTTTCATAGATGAATCATAAAACTCTGAAAATCTAGAGAATTCCTCACAAATAATATTTTGATGATGTCACCATTAATGTATATGCCACTAGATTAAGGAATTATGATCGACAGACATGTCAGGCCACCATCCCCCTTATGAAATTCAGAAATGTCAACAGGAATAACCTTTTCTGCAAACAACATGTATTGCGACTCCCAGTCTCGACCATAAAATGAAGGATAAACGATTGTGTTGCCAACTCGAAGCACATTAGCAGCTCCTGGAATTGACACCATAATTGATTCAAGCATGCATGCTTGTTGAATGATTCTCACCATCTCTTGCGCATTATGTGTTTCCTCCACAACAAGTGTGTGTTGCCCAACAAAAGAAAGTACTGTAATATAAAAGATAATCACAACTTTACTTGCTTGGCACATCTCAAAGTGGTGAGCAGTAACAATCCAAGCATTAAGGGCATCTCATAGGTACACAAAAACATTCAAATAGATGATCTTTTATCACAATATTAGTGATGTAGAATCTTGATAAACTATCAAAGTCAACTCAAAATTTATTCCATAAGTACAAATCTCGTAACAATAGGACACTACTTATATGTTCAGCAAAATATGATAATGCACACCATAAATTTCAAAAGAGATAATGGATTTTGTTCGTTCTCTTCAAAAAATCAATTTTCATTGATATGCAACCTCAAAATGAAAGCATGAAATCTCTCTCTCTCTCTCTCTCTCTCTCTCTCTCTCTCTCTCTCTCTCATGGAAGCTATGGCTGGCTTCCTGCTGCTGGCAGATCACGAGGGTGGACCTCGGGAGGGAAGGCGTGTGGAGTGAGGAGATGGGGGGGGGGGGGGGGGGGGTGTTAACATGCAAACATTTTTTGTTGGGTGCATGTAGGATTTTTGGGTTTCCCATAAGCAGGTTGGATCCTGATCCGGTTTTTCTGTAATGAGTTAGACAGGTTTGGGGTTCTCGACGGATTTTAATGCTAAGTCGAAAAAATGGATTCTGGGCTTAATTTTTATTGTGGCTTTTCTAAATTGTGGGGTTTCGGACAGTTTTCACACTTCTCATTCCGATTTTCTGTTATGTTAGCAGTTATAGCCGACATGGAACGGGAATTGTTCGGTGAGGGAGTTCCATCACCAGTACAGAGTGTTGAAAGCCCGGACAACGAACCGCAGTCTATTCTGGATGTGATAAGCAAAGCACTGCTAGAAATCCACCAGAGTAACAAGCAGTGGGATGAGCAAATTAAATTTCTATTATCAAAGCATGATGCGGCATCCTCGTCACACTTAGAATTTCAGCCAGAAGTTTTGTCGGCGAACAAGAAATTCAAGCAACCGGCAGCAGTGGAATCATGGATTAACAGGTGGAACAGCTATTTTGGTGTGCCTGAGGAGAAGAGAATTTCTTCAGTACTGATTTTTGGAAGGTAAAGCCATGTCGTGGCGGCAAGACCTAGATCCTAAGCCAGTCACTTGGGTGCTTTTCGGGAGGTGTTCCTGAAAGCATTTATGACTGTGGATGAGAGGGACTCGTATCGGCATTTCGTTGAGCTCAAGATGGGGTCACGTGACTTGGATACATACGTCCAAGAGTTCATGGACCTCCTGATTAAAGTGCCACATTTTCCAAAAAAGTACACAGAGTGGCAATTTGTGAATGGATTGCAAGCGGATTTTCAAAATGAATGCAAGCGCAATTCTTTGAACTCGTTGGAGGATGTCATTCGGTTCGCACGAGTGTACGATCAGACGGTGGTAGCTTCTAGTAAACGAGGGCATGAAAAAGGCTCAACAAATTTTCGACCACAAAAAAAGTCAAAAAAGTTTTTTGATGAACTTGAGGGAATGGCTTATCAAAAACCCAGGGAAGAAATTGAAAAAAAAACCTAAGTCATCAGTCAGAGATGCCTTTAAACAAGGGCTATATTTTAATTGTGGTAAGGCGGGCCATATGGCTAAAGAGTGCCCGTTACGACAGTTGATTTGCCAGCAAGTAAGATGGAAATTGATGTTATTAATAGTACTTGTGAATGTCAATTCGGTACATTGTCTTTTGGTCCTCACAATTTGTTTCGTGTCTAGGGAAAGAGGTGAATGTATTGTTTGATTCAGGCAGTACTCATAACTTTATTAATTCTCGACTTGTGCAAAAACTCCAGGTACCTACCAAGCCAAGTGACCATAGATATGTGGTTAAGCTTGCGTCAGGTGCAGATACTGAAGTTTTTGATGTAATGGTTCCGGAATTGGAGCTAGATCTTCAAGGCCATGTTGAGAAAGTTAATTTCTATGTTCTAAACCTGGGCCAATCGGACGTAATATTAGGCTATGAGTGGTTCTTTAGCAAATCTGATAGTTTGCACATTGATTTTAAAAAACATGAATTACAGTTCATGGATTCTAGTGGTAAAGTAGTATCCATTTTTGATGATGATGCTGGAACTCAGTTGCCGATGGTTACATTGGCGGAATTAATAAAGGAAGCTCACAATTTTGATTGTTACTATTTTGTTTTAAAATCTTGCTTAAGTGGAATTGTTTCTGAGTCTTCGGATGTGAATGATAGTACCAAATCAATTACTGATGGTAATTTCATTGTGAATGATGGAAGTCAGTATTGTAATTTAGATCATGAACATGAAGAGAAACAGTTGTTAGCAGATTTAGAGTAGGAGTTTAATGATGTTTTTCCTAGTGAACTTCTGCATGGTCTACCTCCGTCTAGGTCAGTAGATCATAAGATAGAATTAGTTCCGGGTAGTCAACCTATCTTCCGACAACCTTATCGGTTTAATCTAAAGGAAGAGGAGGAAGTGACTCGACAAATTGAGGAGTATCTTCGAATGGGTCACACTCAACCTAGTAAGTCCATGGGGAGCGCCGGTTCTTCTAAAAGATAAGAAGGACAATACTTTTCAGATGTGCGTAGACTACAAGGGGTTGAATAAGGTTACCATTAAGAACAAGTATCCTCTACCTAGGATGGACGATCTAGTTGATCGTTTGGGTGGAGCTAAGTATTTTACTAAAATTGATTTGCGACCTCGATATCATCATATTCGAATTCATCCAGGAGATGTATCTAAGACAGGTTTTAGGACTAGATCTGGTCATTATGAATTTTTGGTGATACCGTTTGGATTAACTAATGCTCCGGCCACTTTCCAGCAGATGATGAACGATTTATTTCGTCCATATCTGGGAAAGTTTGTTGTAGTGTTTTTAGATGATATACTCATCTATAGTAAAACACTCAAAGAGCATCAGAAGCATCTTAGGACTGTCTTGAGGGTTTTGAGATAGGAGAAGCTTTATGCTAAAGAGTCGGAGTGTGAGTTTTTTAAGAAAGAACTGTTGTATCAGGGTCATATCATATCTTGGAGGGGAATTATGATTGATCGGGAAAAGATTAAAACGGTTCTGGGGTGGCCAATCCCTAAAACAGTAAGAGAACTTAAATCTTTTCTGGGGTTTACTATTTTCTTCCGTAGATTTATCTTGGATTATTCGAGGATTGCTACACCTCTCAACAGTGCGTTGAAGGGGATAATTACTCGAAAGGGTAGGCCGAGTCCACCACTCGTGTGAAATGAGACATTAGATGCAAGTTTTAATAAATTTAAGGAACTAATTGTCTTAGCACCAATTTTGATCATAGCGGATCCTGACAAACCTTATTTGGTTAAAGTGAATGCTAAAGATTATGCGGTTGGTGCAATTCTTCTACAAGAGAGGAATGGCTCTCAATCGGTTACTGATTTGCAAGGTGATCAGTTGGTTGTGAAAGATAAGAAGGTAGTGGATGATTTTTCCATTCGGAATGGGATTTTGTTCCAAAAGGAAAAAGTGTGTGTACCAGGAATATATGCATTAAAAAAGAAAATTTTAAAAGAATGTCATGACACACCTTGTGCTGGGCATCCAGGTATACATCGTACACTAGATTTGGTACGAAGGGACCTTTTTTGGCCAAAGTTGAAACCTTTCGTAGAATCCTATGTGTTGAATTGTGATCAATGCCAATGGAATAAAGCTAAGCCCTTAAAGGCTGGTGGATTGTTGCATCCATTGGATATTCCTTCTAAACGGTGGGATAGTATTTCAATGGATTTTGTAGTTGGTTTACCGAGGACGAATAAACAAAATGATGCAATTTGGGTCATAGTTGATCGATTAACAAAATAGGCTACGTTTTTTTTGGTAAAGACACAGTCAAAGTGTCTGAATTAGCTCAAGTTTTTGTTGAACGTTTGCTCAGATTATATGGGTTGCCATCTAACATTGTTAGTGACCGGGATCCTAAGTTTACAAGTCGATTTTGGACAACAGTGTTTGAAAAGCTTGAGACGTCCCTGAGCATGGGCTCGACTGATCATCCGGAATCCGATGGTCAGACGGAGAGGACTAATCAGACGATGGAACAAATGCTTCGTGCATATGTTTCACTTAGGCAATCTCAGTGGGAAAGGTATCTTCCATTGATTGAGTTTGCTTATAACAGTAGTAAGCATTCGGCTACTGAATATAGTCCGTTTATGCTTATGTATGGATTTCAGCCTAAATCTCTGATAACGGTTGAAACTGAGTCGATTAAAGTTCAGAAAGTAGCAGATTTCTGCTAATCTGAAAAGATCGCCTCAGGAGTTTCAAGTTGAGGATTGGGTGTATCTTAGAATTCCGAAGGATTCTAAGGTAATGCACACTGGCAAGCATTACAAATTGTCTGCTAGGTACAGTGGACCATATAAAATCTTGAAAAAGATTGAATCTTTAGTTTACCGATTAGAGTTACCAGAGGGAACCAAGGCTCATCCTATGTTTCATGTAAGTCGTCTGAAGAAGTTTACATGAGGGAGATCATGTTGGTTCTGGTACTAATCCAGATTCATTTGAGGACTTATCTGAGAGGATTCCTTTAGAACCTAAAAAGATTCTTGATACAAGATCCAAGCGATTGCGAAATTGGGATGTTATTGAGCATCTGGTTCGTTGGAAAGGATATCTTGATGATGAGGATTCATGGGAACTAGAAGGCAATCTAAGGAAGAGTTTCCCGGACTTTGAGTTTTGAGGACAGAACTAAAATAAGGGTGGAAATATGTTACGGCCCTAATGGGGGTTTGTATCATTAGGGGCTATCTTAGACGTAGGAGCCAGGCCTAATCCGGTTAATAGTTGAGTAGGACCATGGGCTATGCCTGCATGCGGTATAGGCATGTGTGTTGCATCCTAGAATGAGATAGGATGTACATGCACTGTGCCTATGCATGGGTCTTTACTATTATAGGTTAGGGGTACCTACAGGTAGTGGACATGCATGGGAGTTCGGTAAGGGTTGATAGCACGCTTACATGTGGACTCGATGCATGGGCAGATAGGGTGGGTGCTACTCTCTATATATACCCTCACTCGTGTCCATGGGGATCATTGAGAGTCTGTGGCCGTTATATTGTCGGATTGGTAAGCGCTTACTATCATTGTGATTTGTCATACTCCCTAGTGCTCGGGGGCTAGATCGGATGATCTAGGTTTGATTGGGACGGTTTTGTCCACTGCACTCCCTTATTGTGTTCTTGGTGCTCAATCCTGATTGGAGGTCTTGGGGGACGTTCTATATATTTATTTATTTATTTATTTATTTATGTATGTATATATTGTTAGGGTAGCTCTCATGTGTATCATTGGTTGGCTTGTGTTGCCCGCAAAGTACAATGCTGCCCAAAATCAACTTCAAGTTAAAATACTAACCATAATAGTTAAAATCATAGGGGTTATACATGACCAAAGTTGATTTAGCATTTTGTAGATTAGAAGATCAAGTGGCTGATATATTTACTACGTGTCTATATGGACTAAAATTTTAAAATTTGCACTCAATCAAGTATACAAGAGTGCAACTTTATCATTGAGAAAAAGTTCTAGAACTTCAATGCTAAACTTCATACTCTCCACTCTTTTCATAGGCTTATTAGTTGTCATCTAGACTGTAGGTAAACACCTAAAACCTTAAAGTCTCTCTCTTATTGACTTGTACCTGTCAATCACGTAATACAATGTTGTGTGCTTTTCTCTTCTTCATTATGTTGGTGGTGGTGTTCATGCTAATGATAGTGTGACTTTTTACAACAAATGGAAGATGAATAAGATGCTTATTTTAGACCAGGACTTTTCTAAGGCAACTATTATATATATATATATATATATATATATATATATATATATATATATATATACACACATCTAAGGAAGCGGATGGTGGACGAGGACGCGCGTCCGGACGCGGAATTTTAAATTTTTTTTTTAAATATTAAAAAGAAAAATGGCGTCCGGACCCCCGGACGCATCTGTTTTTTTTTTTTTTCAAAATTTTTTTTTGGACGCGTCCGACCCCTTGTCCGGGTCCGGACGCCGGATGCGGACGCAGGCAATCTGGCCCGGACTCTCATCCCTGATATTATATATATATATATATATATATATATATATATATATATATATATATATATATATATATATATATATATATATATATATATATCATAGTTGCACAGAGAAACGCGTTTCTCCTCCCAGAATCGCAAAAAAACAAAAAAAAAAACAAAAACAAAAAATTTAGCCGTCCCATCGCGTCCGCCAGTTGCCACTGCGGTTCCACCACCACCCACTGTTGCTCGCACTCCCCCAGTCTACGACTTTCTCATGGATTCTCCGCCACCCGAGCAAGCCCAGGATGCTACTGCTGGGGCCTTCGAGGATGTGGAAGAAATCCCTTCTTCCTTCCCTTCCCATTCGGATGACCTCCTCAGCCAGCAGTTTTCGTACCCCATGCCAGATGTTGCCCCTCCACCAGTGCACCCCACCTATGCTGCTGCACCCATCCCTGCCAGTGCATCCCACTCTCCCCATTCCACGTCTACAGCCGATGCATCCACCAGTGCCCAGCCTGTCGCGTCATCGTCCATTCCCGTCACGGTTGGTGCACCGTGCTAGAGGTCCACCACCCGTCGCCCACCAGGGAGAGCCCTTGTGCAGCAGACCATTCGCGGCGCGCATCAGCCGCACATGGACAGAGAGGCCACACAGGCCGTGGCCAGTCTGATTTACGAGCTGAAGCTACCCTTTGCCATCACCGACTCTGAGCCCTTCAGAAGGGCCTTCCGCCTTGCACAGTCTGTCAGCCCTAGCTGGAGAGTCCCTAGTTCAGAGGTTGTCCGCACACACATGCTGAGGGATAGGGTTGAGTCCTTGTCTAGAGAGATGGAGCCTCTGCGTCGGCACTGGGCCACTTACGGTTGCAGCATCATGTCCGATGGCTGGACTGATGTCAGGAGGAGGCCGATCCTCAACATACTGGTCTCCAGCTGCATGGGCACACAGTTTTTGAGGGCAGTGGATTGCAGCAGGGGGGGAGAGTGATATCTGCAGAGTTCATGTTTGATGTCATCAGGTCTTCCATCCTAGCCATAGGCCCACAGCATGTCGTCACGGTGGTGACGGACAATGCCACGAATTGCATTCAGATGGGTGTACTGCTAGAGGCCGAGTTCCCTCATATTGTTCATACCCCCTGTGCAGTGCACGACATAGACCTTCTGATGGGGGACATAGGAGCACTTCCCTGGGTTAGAGCCATCGTCCGGGAGGCCCTCTTCCTGGTGACTTTTGTCACCAAAAAGAGGCGTGTTCTTGCCATGTTTCGGGTATTCAGCCATCTGGACCTCCGTAAGCCAGCCCCCACACGCTTTGCATTTGACTTGGAGGTCATCGACCGTCTTATCAGGTGTAGGGCGGAGCTTCTACAGATAGTTGCCAGTGATCTTTGGCATTCCAATACGTTTCAGCACACTGAGGATGGGGAGCACTTCTCTTCCACGGTGAGGGGAGACCAGTTCTGGAGAGATGCACAGACATGTCAGGACTGCTTCGACCACTCTACAGTGTGCTCCGCATGGCTGACAGCGAGGGGTCAACACTTGGGACTGGTGTATGAGCTCATGGACCAGATTGGACAGTTCCTGCAGCTGCCCATCTTGCAGCCAGAGAGGTAAGCGGTACAGTGTTGTAATTGTTCTTTATCTTTTCAACGGTTGCTAGTTTGTTTTTTTGTGAATGTTACGGTTTTTCGTAATGCCCTAAACCACATGCCTCTCAACTGCAGGATGACAGAGCTAAAGTTCATATGGGAGACGCGGTGGAACTACTTCCACAGGAGTATCCACAGCGTTGCACACATGCTGCATCCCCTCTTCCTCTCTCCGACACAGATCGCAGACAGGGAACTCGAGGCCGATTGGCTTCAGTACATTCACAGGGTGGGTCCACACATAGGTTTGGATCCTATCAGGCTCATGGAGGCTGCATTTCGTTTCGGCATGGGCAAGTTCGGTCACCCGGCTGCTCAGGATCCAGAGAGGAGGCAACTCCCCATTACCTGGTGGACCATGTTCGGCAGCACCTATCCATCCATACAGCGTCTTGCACTGCGGGTCCTTTCACAAGTATGCATCTCATCTCATCCTCCCTTGCTGTGTTTCGTTGACGTTCCACCCGTGCACGTGTGCTGAACCATTTCATTGCACGTACCACAGGACTGCGCTACCTCCGTGTGTGAGCGTAATTGGAGCACATGGGCACTCATTCACACGAGGAGAAGAAACAGGCTGTCAATGAGTCAGTTGGAGCGGTTGGTGTTCTGTAGCACCAACGCACATCTCGCCAGGAGACTGCCGACCATTACGAGCGCATTGCAGGTGAAAAGCTATTCTCCCATTGCATGTTGGTTGACGTCTCACTAAAATGTAGGTTTCAATTTTTGATCAAGTTGTTTTCCTGACACGCTCAATTTTGGTCTTGCAGACGAAGATATCAGATTTGGAGCGCCAGGTCGACTTGCCTACGGACAGCACCCATCCCATGCATGTAGATGACCTGGGCACACAGTTGATGGCAGAGAGAGAGAGAGAGAGAGAGAGAGAGAGGGAGCTTGCCGAGATGAGAGAGAGAGAGCTTGGGCTTGAGCATAGAGAGCCTCCATTGTATGAGGCAGATGAGCCAGTGTCAGAGGATGAGCATGACGAAGATGAGCCCATTCGGGTTGTGTTTGCCAGACCAGAGAGGGATGAGGCAGATTATACAGGTGCAGGGCACACGCCACGGGCAGGGGTCACAGGTGCATCACGTGGCAGAGGTGGGACACATGGCACAGGTTATACCGGCAGACAGGCAGGGCACACAGGGGGGGGCCAGTGGCATACCTACCTATGTCGACATGATGGAGGAGGCTCTTGATAGAGGGCAGAGTGGTTTAGATGCCGGTCCCGCAGATGTTTGGATGCGTGCAGCACAGAGTCATGGCCGTTACTGCGACAGCACACCAGAGGAGGCACCAGATGACTTTGATTGCACAGATTGGGAGGCCATGCAGGGTCTACAGGGTGCACATGATGAGGCACGGGATGATTCAGAGGTTGGTGCACAGGATGATTCAGTGGATGGTGCACAGGATGAGGCCCAGAGCCCAGAGCATTTGTATTCAGATGCCCAGCTGGATGACCTGATTGCCACATTTGATTCAGAGGCCCAGCAGATGCCGAGTGTCAGGGCAGCCCCTTCATCTCTTGCATGCCATACACAGAGTCCCAGCCAGAGCAGCCGCACGAGGTGCCCACAGTTCCTCCAGCTCCTCAGAGGGTATATGTGCGCCGCACAGCTCCTCCAGTGCCACCGATGCCATTCAGGCCTGCAGCCCCTCCATCGCCGTCCACTTCTGCAGCACCAGGTCTCCATGGCAGGCCACCATCTGTGCCCAGGTTTTCTCTCGCAACGCCCACATCCACAGTGGCTCCTCCAGCTGCTCCTCCAGTGGCAGCACCCACTCCACGTCCTCCTCCTTTGGCAGCACCCACTCCACTGGCTCCCCCTTTGGCAGCACCCAAGATGTACCAGTACCGGCCACCGCAACGCCCCTTTCAGTACATATGGTCGTCGTACTTGACTCCTTCACAGCCAGTCCCTCCACCAGCAACACCCCCACAGGCACACACTCCAGGAGCTCATCATCCTCGCTCAGCTGCACATGGAGTTCCCTCTTTTGCTTCCCTATCCCAGCCGGCCTCAGCTTGGGCCCAGCCTAGCCAGCAAGGTGATTTGCATGGGGGTGACGAGGCATTGACAGCTCCTCTTGTCCGCAAGAGACCAGGAAGGCCCAAGGGTGCATCGAACAAGAAAGGCAAGGCATAAGAACTGCCAGGAAGGAGAGGACAACCACGCAGGGCTCTAGGTACAGCTAGAGGTGCAGCATTACAGCGAGCAGGTATTGTTGGTTTGGCTTGCTTGGGGGCTGATGCGGAGGCAGATTGGGATGATGCTAGTGACGAGTCCTCTTCTGATACACAGCCCATGCCAGCTCTAGACAGGCACAGATATCGGCTGCGAGAGTCAGCTCGAGGCCCTGAGTTGTCTCCAGAGCATTCGTCTGAGTCAGAGCCAGAGCATTGATTGTGGCTCTGTTGTTTTATTTTTAGCAGTTTCATATCATGTTCCATGTTTGGCGACCGGATGGTCGAACACTGTATTCAGACCATTTTCCATATTATATTCATTGTTGGACGTATTCTATTCACTGCACAATGTGTATTTGTCAATTTGTAATTGTGATGTTCTACTTGCAGTTTTACTTCAAATGGTGTGTGCGTGTTTTCAATTAGTTTTCACTACAGAGATTGAGAGCATATGCAGAACACAGAAATACAAACCCCCTGATAGCATTTCATAAACACATACATCAGATTGCAATACACAAGGCACGCATTGCACAAAAAACACACCGTACATTAATTCATCAGATGTATCAAAATAACAATACGTATTCCCGCCACATACGGCTGGGGCTGTTCTTTACACTATGCTAGACACTAAATGTTGCCTCAACTACTGATGAACATTACATAACAACAGTCAGCCACATACGGCTAGACCCTATCTATGCTAAACATTCCTATGGATCCTCCACTGACTCCTCGCCCTCGTCAGGAGCATTGTTATGTCGTTCTCGCTCTGCCTCCCGGTTAGCTCGAGCTGCCTCCTGGTCAGCCCGACGGCGGGCAGCCCTTTCCCTGACCATGATGAGCTGCCGTCGTGTGAAGTTCATTCCGATCTGCTCATTCAAATCCAGCTCGACAGCGGGAGCAGGGGCCACAGCGGGGGCGGGGATCTACAGTTCTGGGTGTCTCTCCCGAGTTTGTCGCAGCATCTCTGCAATGTCTGCCTCTTGCTTCCGATGCCTTTCGTTGTGCCTTCGGACATCTTCCTTGAGCTTTCTCCTGGCTTCGCCCTCAGGCCTTGGTGGTATGCGCTCTGCCATCTCACGACACCCTGTTTCTCGAACTGGCTCTCACTGGCTCTCACAATGCCTCTCACAGCCTCTCTCTCACAGCCTCTCACTGGCTCTCACAGCCTCGTGAGTGCCTATTTAACCCCACAGCCTGTTCCCCCATGTGCAGTTGTTGATGATCCCTCCATGTGCCCTTGTACCTGTCCCCATTAATTGTGATGTGCTACTGTACCTGCTCCATGTACCTGTACCACATGCTGCACTCCGATTGGGTCCGTGGTCTGCTCCCCCACAGTGCCCATGTGACGGTGTACCTGTCCGGATTTGTCCCATGTGCCTCTATACCTGCCCCCATGTGATGATCCCCCCCTTGTTGGTCTACCATCGGCCCCATGGTCTGCTCACCCACAGTGCCCATGTGCCTCTGTACTTGCCCCCATGTGATGCTACCCCCCTGTGTTGGTCTCCCATTGGCCCCTCGGTCTGCTCACCCGCAGTGCCCATGTGCCACTGCACCAGTCCCCTGCATCATGTATTGTACCCTCTTTTTTTACACCCAGAACCCCTTTTTTTTACTTTTTTTTGTCCTTTTTTGGTAGTTAATATACAAAAAAAAATTATTAAAAATATTTTTAAAAAAAACTATTAAAAATGGTACCGCCCTGGTACCGCGGGTTTGAGGGCGGTACCGTACCGGCGGTACCACTGATATGGTACCGGTGGTACCATACCAGCGGTACCACGGGGTACTATGATATATATATATATATATATATATATATATATATATATATATATATATATAATATCATAGTTGCACTGGGTTTCTGAAACGCGTTTCGGAAATTTTTGAAAAAATTCCAGAAACATTTTTTTTTTTTAAAATTGGATTTTTTTTTTGGGGCAATATGGGTATCAGATGAAAGCTCTAATTAAGAGTATAATTACTATGTAATTTGCCTACTGTTTCGGGTGCAGGATGGTCCAGTTCAGGTGCATTAATCCATGTTGGGTTCTGTGAAGGATAAAAATTCGAAACTAACCTCTAGCATGTCTGTTACGATCACAGATGGTCCCAATAAGTGTGTTTTCGCTCAGGGAGTGGAAGGCCAAGTCATGAAGAGGCCTTACCGTCGGGGCCGGGGTCTACCGGCAGCCCCTGAAACCTGCCGTTGTGGGGCGTTGCCCCCCAAACCCCCCACCGGGGGGCTACCGCTCCCCGGACCCCCTGTTTCTCACGGGGCTACTGCCCCCCGAACCCCCCGTTTCTCCGGGGGCGGTACCCCTGAGCATTTATTGAAAACCAGAGCAAATAACAACCAAATAACTATTGAAAATAAGATATGTTTGTGCCCCATCTACTGCACTTCTGAGAGGCAAAACGCTCGTTTGACCATTGATCCCCTAAAAAAAAATTTCAGCCATGGAATCTGAGCAGATGGGGGTGCATGAGGCGGAACTGTCTGAGGGGGATGAGGGGCAAAGGGACTGGAGGAGGATGCACTCCCTCTCCTCGTGCGTGCCAGCCAAGCAGGCAGCAACTCTGGGTCAGTCACATAAGGAGCGGTGCAAAATCAGAGAATGCCCTCCGAAATGGTGTTCTCCCCTGCCACGAGCCGCGGCCCGTAGGTGTCAAGTAGTCGCTGCCTGTCGGGGACGGTTATGCTGCCACAAGGGGCAGCATTCAAGGTGGCACCATTTTGGCGCGTGCATCGAGCAGATAGCCTTTAAGGCGAGTGAGGGATGCAGCAAACTCGACGAGACAGTATCGGCAGCGCACGATCTTCTGACCGGTCTTGTTGGCCTTGTCGGCAACCCACCTGACAATGTCTACCTCGTCCCATAGACCGGAAAGGTCGGATTGCACCATTGCAGATGAAATGAGGGATGGATTGCTGGAAAAAAAACAGCAGGGTTCACTGTTGGAGAGACGCTGAAAATGGGCGAAGGCAGGGCGAAGCAAGTCAGATGCAAGGCAAGGCGTTGCGTGGGCGAAGGGCGACGCAAGGAATCAGAAGGCAGGTAGGCAAAAACAACAGCGATGGCAGGGCGGAGGAGGGCGCAAAAAAATTTCAGAGGAAATGCGAGGGGGGCGGGTAGGTTTAGGTCAAAAAAAAAATTTAAAAATATTAAATAATAAAAATATTATTATATTGAGGTACCATGGTACCGCGGTACCGAGATCCGCGGTACCCAGTACCGCGGGACCTATGATATATATATATATATATATATATATATATATATATATATATATATATCAATCATAGTGGCACGTGGTACCGCCATTATGGTACCACGGTACCATAATGGTGGTACCGCGGTTATGGTGCCGCCCAAAAATCCGCAGTACCAGGGCGGCACCATAACAATAATAAAAAAAAATCCTGTGTTATTTTCGCCAAAAAAATTAAATTTTTTTTTTTTTGGGTACCGCGGATCAGTATGGATTTGCAGTACCACAGTGGATCCGCAGTACCGAGATCCGTGGATCCCGATGCCGCTGGATCTATGATATATATATATATATACCGCCATTTTTTATTTAATTTTTTTGCTTATGTATAAATTAAATTAAAGTTATGCATTGAAACTACTGGAAACTTATTTAATTTGATGCCAATTGGGTCAAGCTTACCGCGTAAATAGTTCATTTCATATAAACAAGATCTTACCCAACTGCTCGAAATTGGATTTAAAACTACTAGAAACCCATTGGATCTTAATTATTTATTTTTGTTGTTTTCAGTGATACCCATATTGCATGTATATGCAAAAAAAAAAAAAGGGGGGGGGGGGAATTGCGACCTGTGACCTCCCAGTGAATCGCAAATCGCGATTTTGGAATTTCTAATGCATCTATGGTGTGTGTGTGTGTGTGTGTGTGTGTATGTCACAATTGCAACCAGCAGCGAATCGCAAAAGAAAAAATTGTTTTTATTTTCTACTTGAATTCTTTTGCTTCTATATAGAATAAATCGGAGTTATACAGCCATCTCTGTCACTCCAAAGCAAGCATTTGCTATGATTTAGTAGGGTTTGCTACTATTGTTTACCAAGGTTCAATGCATATGATTCGATACACATTAGGTTTTGATGTCAATTGGGTCATGAGTTTTAAATTTAGGCTTACGCAAGCTGATGCCATTTGGGGCAAGTTCATAGTGTACGTAGTTCATTTGGGTTGGGTTCACTATTTGTACAGAGGAGCAAAGCATCACAGGCGGTTGTAGGCTAGGCCGACTCTGAGTTCCCCCTGGTGGGGGGTTTGGGGGGCAATGCCCCCCAACGGCCCCGACGGTAAGGCCTCTTCATGATTTGGCCTTCCAACTCCCTGAGTGAAAACACACTTTTTGGTGTTTCGCACCCGAAACAGTCGGCAGACTACACAGTCCAAATTTCTGAAACCATATGAAAATGCAGCCAATTTTCTTTAACCATCTACTAATGTCCAGATTTCTACTCAATGTAGCCCGCAGCCATCTGAAACCAAGCAACAGATCTGCATAACAATTGCTTTTTTGATATCCTTTCACATGAGATACAAGAGAGCTCCAAACAATCAGCATAGACCTAGGTATATGCATGTAACCGTGTAAGAGCATGTGGGTGTATGTGTGTGTATGCACACAATGTGGGCTCGTGCTGTGAAAACTTAAGCAGAAGCTACTTGACTCCCACAGCTTCAGAGAACCCTTCATTCAACGTTGATTTCAAAAGTGTTTTAAGTGTTCCAAAACCAGCAATATGATAGTTGAACGCTATTCAAAGACTTTTCACAAAATCTGTGTGATGGTTTGAGATCATGCTCAATTGAAAAGCATAATCGAATTGTTTTGTTCAGGTGGAATTTTGTGACTTTGCATGCTCCAACTTTTGTTTTCTAAGTAGAATTTGTGAAAATTTTACCAAAGCTAGTACTTGAATCCAAAAACAGAACAAGACATTTACAGTCAGGTGCTATTTCAAATATGATGCTGCAGAGTTCTGCTTCAGAATCAAGCACAAAAGTCAACTGACCACTTCGGAAAATTGCATCATCCACCAAAGCAAAAGACACTCGCACATGCAAAAGGCTCAACTTTGAGTCCCAGATCATGAAATGCATAGAAAAGTACCTGACTTAAGATGCAAGCCTTCAGAAACTTCAACGGGTACCACCTGCATCTCAGGAAATGCTGAAGCCAGTGCTTGAACTCCCTCATCATTTGTTCGCCTACAATCAAGAAGCATTGTCCTTAGAAACATTCTTCCCAGTCACCTTGAACCAAAATTCTTGATTAAGGAACATCTAGCCAGCTTTAGTAAGGTGAAATTTACCCTGGGACGGGACATTGCCGAGGTAATTTGGAAATCTTTTTAGTTCCAGATTTTCCTTTCGCAAGCCATTACAACTAATGAGAAATTAGTATCATAAAACAAAGCAGTACACAGACTACATTTCTTCAGATAAAACCACTCAACTCATTTGTGGTCACTCAACTTACGGTAAACAATACTGCATTCAGCATATCTTTGATTCTGGTTTTTTTTCATTGGCTAGTGAATTTTAATCTTCAACTATTTCATGTTGTGAATGCACGATATTCTCCATACAATCTACTTTGCTGCATATTATACTCTGAATCGCTTATTTTTACTACAAAACTTCAACACTCTTTAATTACTTTTTCACTCTGGTCGCTGCATATCAAAGGCACAAAATGTCGAAGGTGATTATTTTTGTCAACATTGATATCTCCTTCCCTCTGCAGGCAGAGGCTTCAAGAAATAGTGCTCTGATTTTACATCGTTACATTGTCCTCTCTCAACGATCTCAGTAAATTTCATCCTTCAGCTTATTAATAAACTTAAGTGCTTGCAAAAGACTTCCAGACAGATTATCTTTGATCATTAGCATGAGCACAGCTTTGTCCATGATATATCAATACATTCATGCCTTTGGATGCTGGTTGGGTAATGGAAATCGTGAAATGTGGAAATTGAAATTCAAGCCATTCTTGGATATGTTAAGCATCATCCGCCTTCAACATTTCTAGATGAAAGAAAGTCCTCCATTACAATCTGTCTTGAAATTCTATCATACGACTATTCCACAAAATTCAACATTAGTGGTTGAGTTACATCATACTTTTGTTACGTTATAGGCCAAGGAATCACATGCCCAATCATGAACACGAACCACAGATATGGCATCACAAAATAGAAAGCAAGAGATGCACATAAGCAATCTCCGACTAAGTGCATTGAATTATCAAGAATTCAAGCCAGCATTGGTAGCAAATCCTACAAAGCGTAACCATGGATCGAAAAATAAAAAGGGGCCTTTGAGGATTATTTGATGGACCCAATATACAATAACCAATAATGTCTCAAGGACTAGTATAGACGCAAAATAACTAGTAGCAATATAAACGTTTCCTTGCTAGCAAATCACCACGCTCAATGTGGATATATACTAAAGAGTAAAAGTTGTTCTTGTGATTGCATAAGGTAGCCAAGGATCTAGTTGTTCTTATGACTAGATATACATCAAGAGCTCGGGCCTAGCCCTAGAGAAGTGGCATATGAGAAAAGGCATCGGTAGGCTCTCGAGTAGCTTCATCAGTAAGTCATCATCCCTCCCACTAAACCAAGTTTTATGTATGTTGTTGATGCTAAGGATCTAGTGGTTGCTTGAAAATATGCGAAGAGCTATGAGTGATCTGGAATGGTAGCTAGTTTCGTCCTTGCCTATTCCAATAGCAGCCCGCAACAAGCTAACATGAAATATGTCATGAGCTCTAGTGGTAGCAGGAAGTTGCAGCCTATAAGTCACTGGGCTCAGCTTCTACAAGATGCAAAAATGCTCATAGTAGTGTGGAGCCAATTTCTCAATCTGATGTTGACCTTGAAAAGACTTACGCTTATCAGCAAACCAAAGCCTCAAATATACATCCTGGCCCATATCAAACTTGACATAACATTGATGTCAATGCATTGTTGTCTTATGCGACTGCTGAGTGTGTTGTAAATGGACTTATGCCTTCATAATAATGTCTATAGGAAGGCTAAAAATTAAGCCATTGTGACTACTGCATCATCTAAAAAAAACTTGAATACTTGGTAAATTTCATCTATACCTACGAGCCAAAAAGAAAGGAGGGATTTCAGCATTGCTGCTGACTGATCTATTATAGAAATACTCACTTAATTAGACACAAATTCTAATCCCACTCTCAACTAAAAGGTGATACAAGTATTTGCACTTAATCCTCAAGTGTGCAGTTCACGATCTCTGATAGACCATCTGCCTCAAAATAATAAATAGATCCCATAAGCAACTAAATAATTAATAACCTCATGAACTCTGTCCAAAAATCTCTAAGGCCCTTGTTAGAAAAAGGCCTAACACTACTTCCCTTATAGCCCTACATCATAAAGTACCTGTTTTTACTGGGACTCATTCGTGTCAAGCCTTGCTAACTACTTCAATCGTCCTATGTCTACCTGATTTAGATGAACGTCTTATCATAGAAACTAATGTGAGCTGTGTCGAGGTTAGTGCCACAATTGAGGTATGATAGCATATTAGTCTAGAAAACTCCATTCCTATGAGACACGTTACTCTACTCATGAAAAACACTTCTTGCCATTCTCTATTCCTGAAAAAGGTGGAGGCATCAATCATGTACATTGTGTACCCTTTGATCTCAGACACTTATTACCAATCTAATGGCATCATCAGGAGTATTGTCAAAATAGATGCTTGGTGTAGATTGCTTGTTGTTCCCCACTACCACTTCTTTGTGAGGTTTATTTGAGACACTTCCAGATCTCAATCCTCAATGTCCATACTTTTGAGAACATTATGCCAAAGAGTCAAACCTCTTCACATCTCACCAACTACCTTCTTCTTGACAACAGGTGTACGCACTAATGAGCATTATGCCTTCCAAGTTCACTTACGCTACAAGCCAGTTATTGTCTGACACACGTGCTTCGTCTGTTTGTTGCCATTTTGGAATTCAGAAGCCCGTTACTCACTTCAAAGCCCATTTTTATTGGCCCAATATGAAGAAAGTTTTTCTGTACAGCTGAGAACACCTACTCAAGAAGCAAAACGAAGGGACTCTTACAACATTGACCCATTCCTTACTGTCAGAGGACAAATGTCTCCATGGATTTTAACAAGGGCCTACCTCATATATAGTGGGAACATACTACTTGTTTGGTTATGGTAATGAAGTCTTCTAAGCAAACTCACTTCAGTCTTGTATGTGCTACCATTACAAGATTTCAATGGGCACGTATCTTCTTGTTAAAGTCTTTCCACCTGCACAGCATGCTCTATCCTTAACCATTGAGATAGTAGATTTGACTACAATTTGTAGTAGAGAATCATTCACTACAGTAAGCAAAATTTCTTCAAGTAGAATAATCTACTCAATGAAAATGCCTATGAGGCGCATATGTTCTCAATAAATTCATTGGAAAAAAGAGAATTAGATTTTTAAACACTGATCTAATTTTTTTTCTCCCTCAAGAATCAAGAAATTCTCACCATTCCAAGAAATCATTGCATTTTCCCATAAACCTTTGATAATAATCAAATACCTATTTATGATTCTTCAACCATAAACACTCAAAATCTTATGAATGTCAATCATAATTTACTAGAATCCAAAATCATACATAATCATTAGAGAATATCTGAGTGTATGTCCAACACAATTCAAGAATCCAATTTATCATGAAACTATTCATAAGCAAAGAAGACATCAGTCCTATGAAGATTCATGACATGAAAGTTACGTGATTTCAAATGGTCTTGCAACAGAAGCTCTAGATTAGGAATCTTCTTAATCTAGATTTCTACATCTATCATCATAACTAAGTGAACCGTACATCTATGATCAACTGTTGTCGTAGGAACCCGTAGTTGTTGCAACAAACAAGAAGTAACTTTTAGTTGAGCCCCTATCCAAGAGCACATTCGTTATTTTACCTATTATAATATAGAATGCCGACAAAAGAAGGGGTCCCAGCCCGCCCTTAAAGTGGCTAGAGAAAATTTTTCTACCTAGGAGTTGGTGGATGGTAGTGCGCATGTGCATAGCCAGGATGGAGCTAGCTAGGGGCAGGAGAAGGCCTAAGGTGTTGGTGGTGGTATGGGACGTCGTTAGGGCTGGTAGCTAGATCCCGGTTGTTGTCTAGTCATTGGGCTCAGGGCACGGAGGTGGATCTGGCGTTCGGTTTCTTGTGTTCCGGTTGTAACAAGTAGAACGTCCGAGAGTAGGCAGATTGTTGCAACAACTAGAAATCCCAGCCAGCAAGCGGGAAAGCATTTGTATGGATTTCATTGTTGGGCTGCCTAGGACCAGGCAAGGTCATGATTCCATCTGGGTAATAGTGGATCGCTTAGCCAAGATGACACACTTTATTCCAACCACAACAATTGTAAAAGCTCCAGAACTAGCTAGAATGTTCATAGACGGACTTTTCAGGTTGTATGGGTTGCCATCTGGTATAGTAAGTGATCGAGATAGTAAGTTTCCCGGTGGATTTTGGAGAGCCATTTTCCATTAGTTACTACACTCCAAGTTAAATATGAGCACTTTCAATCATCCACAAAACGAATGGACAAACCAAAAGGGTAATCAAGTGATGGAAGACATGCTGAGAGCATACGTCACAAAAAGCAAATTGATTGGGATGAGTACCTTCCAATTCCAATTAGAGTTGGCTTATAACAATACTAAACATTTAGCTATGAGATATAGCCCTAATGTACGATTTTCAGCCTAGACCACCAATAGCCAAGGGGTTTAGGAAAGAAAGGGTTGAAGCTGCTAGAGGTTTGTTAAAAGAGTTGAACCAGACGATCGAACATGCTTGAAGGAGTATCAGATAAGCTTAGGATTGAGCAGGAAGGTACGCAAATTCACAAAGGTAGATAATATATTTGGAGCCAGAGAAAAAGTTTTCTTAAGAGTTCCAAAAGACTCTAAAACCCTCAAGACAAGCATCAGGGCCAAGTTGTCGCCTAGATATTGTGACCCTTTCACCATAATTAGGAGATTAGGAGAGGCTACCTACAAGTTAGAGCTACCATAAGGTTGCAAAGCTTATCCAGTTTTTCACGTAAGTCAGTTACGTAAAGCTTTGAGCAGATCAAACAATCTAGTGGGAAAAAACACTCTAGTAAGCCCATAATACTATAGGATCTTTCCTCATGAACCAGAAGCAATAGTTGATCGAAGAGAGACGCAAACCCGCCATATTTTGTATCAAGAATGTCTGTTCAAGTGGAATGATTGTCTGGTCGATAGTGCAACCTGGGAAAAAGCAGGTAACCTCCATGAACTATCTACTAACTTTATCTAGAGAACCAAGACACCTCTTAAGGGAAAGGAGTGTTACGAGCCTGTAATCAAAGCCGAATCGTAGGACGTGTAATCATAGGGGCCCAAGATAGGGTCATAACGGCAGCATACAAGGTAGGCACAGGCAGTAGAGGCCGGGCATGAAGATTTGTTGATTGATAGATGGTGCCATAGACAACACATGGCACCTATGCATGCCATCAGTCTACACTTGGTTCAAAGGGGTTTATAACAGAGGAAGGACATGATTGGGTGGAGAATTTTGGATTGCCCTTCTATTGTGTCAGAGATCATAATACCATGGATCCTCAAATTGGAACACATGTATTAATCCCTGAGTTACCATACAAAAAATTCTTTGTTCACTCCAAGTTGAGCAAACAGCCCATTTATTCCACACCCATACCATAAGGAAGCTAAAAGTAAAGTCGTCCTTACATTTCAATACACATTATCAAAAGACATCATATGTGCATGTAACCAATAACGCCATCAAATGTCCACAAATGTCATCGTTAAATTATTGTATTTAATAATTGTGTTGCAGTAATCGAAGGTGTTAAACATGGCATGTTGCAACAACGCTTGCACAAATAACTCCTTGAAGCCAAAGATACCTCTCGTTGACCACCTGGTGAAAGTGTTACATGATTGCTCCTTGTTGTCAATAGTAGGATCCACCATGCACTTGGTGATGGGGTAGGATGTCATTTGGTAGGATGATATTGGTTCAAGTCATGTCTCAGTGATTGGTCAAGTTGGTCAAAAAAATCCTAGACTAGATAAAGAAGAACTCGTGATGACTCTCAAGGGGATCTTTTGAGACCAAAATAAGTCATGTGGGATACTTCATGAAAGGAGAAAAGGCTATCCACAAAGAATGAAGAATAGGATTCTATTTGTTGCGTTGATAGCACAACTAGCCAAGAAAAGGCCTATGGTCGAAGATTAATTCTAGAGGTAAGGACATGGACAAGCAATTACAAGTAGGTGTTCCATGAATTTCGTCATCAAAACAGAAGAATCCTAGACACTCTAGCATTCAAATACATGGAAAAATCAAGTAACTTATAAGGAATCAAGAAATTCACGCGGAAGAAGACATTGAGTGACTACTAAATCAAACTAGTAGTAAAAAAATTGGATATAGGTTTCTGTAGCTCTAAAAATCAATATCTTGGTACTTGGGCTATAGATCAATTGGGCGAAAGGAAAGGAATCGGAGTTACTTCAGAAAGGATCGTTGGTTCTCTCTCATATGACTTATTCTATAACCAAGAAGTCGAGACTATAAGAAGTTCTCTACCTCAAGGCAATTGTTTTATCTACATTCTGAGAGATCTACTCGTCATCCATTCTTGAAAGCTAAAGGAAACTAGCTGAAGTCTCGTAGAGCAAGAAACAAGAGAATTTTGGTGGTCCAAGATTTTAGTTGTTTTGGTTACTATAACTAGAGGGAAATTTGCACTCATTTTACTAGGTTGGCTATACAAGCTAAATAACAAACCGATCGGGTTGGAAACATGTGTACAATAAACTTGAAACAATGAGCCAAAGGAAGATGACATGTGTATGATTGATAGAACTTAGTGTAAGGATAGCCTGCAACAACATTTACTGGAAAGGAAAGATATGAATCTAAAGATGTGGTTGTGTTGGTCAAGCCTACGAATCATTGCAAACATAACTAACTCCTAGGCTAGGATTGAATTTTTCACCAAAGTTGAATGAGACCTTGTAAGGAGTCTAAGATTAAATACATTTCCACGCATGTGTTTCCAAGTAAATGAAAAACTTGGAGCCATTTGAAAGTGAGAACACAGGAACTACGCATTAGCTTTTGAGTCTCCACGACTCTTTAGTTTAAAACATTCCAGAAATACCCCATAGAATGTTTTGTTTCTTGAGTGCGTCTATTATGGACTAATGTGCTCCAATTTGGCCATAATTCAATGGTTAATTGTCCTTCTTACAAACTTTTAACTAGAATATCAAGGGACTCTTTACAACAAAGTGCTTTAGGTACGAGTTTTCCTATTAGAAAGCATTAACTGATGGAATTCGACGTGCACCTAAATGTTAAGCCAAAAAGATTAGTTAACTCAAAATGTTAACAAGTTCATGCCTTATAACAAGGTAAGCTAATGAAATACTAAGGGGCAAGTGAAATATCCAAATGCAAGCAAGCTCAACTACTACAACCTGCTTTTTCCAACAAGGAGCATCCCATCTACGTGAAGAACATCTCCACCATCAAGAAGACCCGGAGAACACACTTCAAAAACCTTCAATCCAAGAAATTTCAAAGTTTCTCGCACCACCTCCACTTCTCCTCTCCTGGAAGCAGCTCCCTATGACAACATTTAGATTTTTTTTTTTTTTAATAAGCGTTGCTCTTCACATTGGAAATTAGCATGACAATTGGCATATTATTGACATGAAACATGCTTAAATTATGCCCATTGAAGTATATAAGCCTCCTAGCACTTTATTTTCACATGTTACTTCAAAATTCACCTTTCCTTAATAGATAGCATATTCAAAAGTACATGCATGATGTTGGTTGACTTCCAACAATGCAGATATAATAGGTTTCCATATTTGAAAAAAATAACTACAAACTATGTATATGATAGCCGTAATTTAACGTAGTTCATGTAACCTAATATAAAATGTATGGCATTTAACACTAGAGCACACACCTCAAACTCTTTAGTTTGGAGCTATGTTAGATGTTGAAACTTGATAAGAGGTTATATATCTTGAAGTTATAGTATGCTTACCTAAGGTGGAATCTTATGTCAAATTCATAATGGTTACAAAAGATTACATTTATTTGACCCTAAAACATTCACATAGTCATTAATGAGGTGGAACACCATGGTCCTTATTTTCATTTCTTTGCTTAAGCCAGTAAGCTTAAGCTGCCTAAGCCAAGAGATAAGTGGTATGGCTCAAACCCTCTAGGAACCCGAGCCATGTTGATGTATGCCCTAAGCATGTTTGGTATCTTCCTGAAAGATTCCCTTGAGGGTTGTCTGAAGACTATAAGTAGATTGAACTTCATTCATCCTGTAATAGATTGATTTGGTGCCTTATGTTCTTTGTCAAAGCTTAGAACATATTTCTTTGGGATGAGGGTTTGCAATCCACTTCATTCTCAGCGCATTCATATGAGTTCATGCAATGAGTTTAGCTAGAGATAATATGCAATCCTCTAGAGGGTTGTCCATAGTTGTCATATGTGATGCTTTCTATGATATTGTGTCCATAATATGGTAGCATAGCACTTTCTAGTGAGTGCTAGGAGAGATAATCCTTTATTGCCTTGAAGCTTATTTCAGCCTGTTGCTCAAGGAGGAAGATATATGGCAGCCCATCACTAGTGGAGAATTTTTTCAAACCATGGTTTGAGGAACACAATTATGAACTCAATCACATATTTGAGCATAAATGAAGCATAAATTGACAATACACGAAAACAATCTCCCAACGAAGAATGGCAATCAGCATCACATAGGATCACTAGCAAAAGCCCTACAAGCTATTTAGCATATGCTATAGTTCCCCCACAAAGAGCCCAAGCAATACCAAATCATAAGCTAAGAAATGAATGTCTCTAGGCCCTACCCAATACGGACACTAAACTAGAAGCTTCTAGACATTTATCCTTATCCAAAATAGGGACACAAGGGAAAACAATGCACCCTTTTAGTAGGAAACCCACTACCTTACCAAATACTTCGGCAACCCTGAATATAAATGCATACAAAAGCTTTTAGTCCTATACATGAATAAACAAGGCTCATGGACAACAAATGAATATGATGTGAAAAATGTCAACTAGTTTAGTTGATTTATTTTGGTAATTTTGAGGCCAATATGAAATCTAAACTTAGAGTTAGATTTACTTTTGTCAACAAAGGCCTAAATAGTGTTTGTAATATTTTTGGCAAGTAGATTTGTGGATGAGGTCGGATTTGGACCCATTCTAATTGGTCAATGTAGATACATTGCATCTAGACTAGAATTTCTAGGTTTTTTGATGAAGTACCAAAAAGTTACCAATGTGGCAATTGGCCAAATGACATTTTAGTAGTTATAAATAGCAGTACCATTGTGGAGAAAGTATCATTGTATTCTCTTTTTATGCGGAACATTCATCTCTTTTGATTCTATGTCCATCTCATGTGTATTTCTCAAGATATCTTGATTTCTAGTGTGTAGAATGTGATTTTTCTTGTTGATCTTCAATGCACACGTGTGAAATGTTGTATGTTGTTGTTGTTGTACGGATAGGGACAGTAGCATACTATATCTAAGTGCTTATGATCAGATCTTCATGCATTTCTAGCATGTGTAAAGTGATGATTTCTATCTTGTAGCTAAATCTAGATGTGCATCCAAACTTGGCTAAAGATCTAAGATCCATCAAGTATGTTTTGGATCTGATTTTTTCACATGGTATCAGAGCAGGTTACTATCCAAAGTTGGAGTATTTGCCAAATCTAATGGCAAGTTTGAGGGCACCATGAATTCTATGTGGATTTGGAGGTGTTTCTAGCTCAAATCTTGCATTTTCAAGATAACAATCACTAGCAAAATGTCCTTTGACTCCACAATAGAAACATTTTAGCTTGAATCTATCTTTCTTCTTGCCAACAAAAGTGGAAGGCTCCCCTTGATCTTTCCCTTTTGATCATTTGCTTTTACCTTTGCCCTTGAACTTGCCTTGAGAGAACATAGCTTCCTCCTCTCCAACTTGAGATGTAGAAGATGATCCTCCTCTTGCTTGGAGTCTAAACTCTTTAGCCACCAAGACCTCTTGCAAGTCCTCCATACTTGGCAATGTCTTTTAAAATAGCAAAACTTTGCACCAAATTAGCATGATCATCCCACAAGCCATTATGAACAACTTGAACAAGCTCCACATCCTTAATGCTTTCACTAATACATGCTAGTTCATCACTCAAAGCTTTAACTCTCAAAACAAAAGCATGAGCACTTCCATCTATCACTAAGAATCTTCTTAGTGTGAGTCAAATGCTTGACAAAGGATTCAAGGTGGAGTTTGTTGGTGATGCTTGTTTGATCAAGAAGGAGGATGAATTGATTGCAAAAGGGAAGAGGCAAGGTAGATTATTCAAACTTAATGCTTGTGTTGTTGCTAACCAAGTTGGATGTATGGCAAAGGAGCAATTGTCGATGCAAGAGGTATGGCACAAGAGATTGGGACATCTCAACTACAAGTCATTGGAGGTTATGTCAAAGAGGCAAGTTGTTTTTGGTCTTCCCAAATCTCTAACTAGCATGAATCATGTTTGTGAGCAATGTGCTTTATCAAACTCACATAGGTTACCTTACAAGAGATCTACATCAAGATCAAGTGAGCCTTTTCAACTTGTGCATTCGAATATTCATGGTGTTACTACAGTTAGCAATGGAGGTGGTAAGATGTGACTTTTATTGATGATATTAGTAGATTTTGTTGGGTGTATCTACTAAAGAGCAAAGATGAGGTGTTTGATATCTTGTCAAGTTCAAGATTGCAAGGGATGTCCAATTTTCTACAAAGATCAAGAGCATTTTTTACAAAGATCAAAGGAGTGACAATGGTGGTGAGTACATTTCTACCAAGTTCAAAGCATTTTGTGATACAAATGGGATCAAGAGGGAGTACACAGGCCGAGAGGAAGAATAGAACCTTATGTGGAGGAGCCAAAGCCATGAGGTTAGGTGCAAATCTTCCTAAATCCTTTCGGGATCAAGCTTTGTTGTGTGCCAATTTTCTATGCAATAGATGGCCGAGTGTGGTATTGGATGGAAAAACCCCTTTTGAGATGTTATTTGGTAAGAGGTCGAGTGTCAAGTTTTTCAAAACTTTTGAATGCATTTGCTATATCAACATTACTCTTGATGATAGGAAAAAGGAGGATCCATCTTCAAAGAAAGGTATATTTGTTGGTTATAGTGAGGTGAGCAAGGCAGATGGAGATGGAGGCTCATTCATTGATTTTCATGGTGGAGACATATCAAGGAAGGACAAAGATGGAAGAGACATGCGAGCATTGGTTGATTACTCACATTTATTATTTGGTTGTTGTTATTTTCCAGAGAGTTCAAAGTTGGAAGCATGGAGGAATCATTGCATTTACATTCTATTTGGTTCTTCATGTTCTAGTTACATCTTGATATGTAAAATTGATGTAAGAAATAGTGAAGCATCCAATGTGGACACTATTCTCTATATCAATTATGAAAGTTATTATAAAACCATAGAAAGGAGGTCTATACTTAGAATGGAGATCATTTTAAGATGGATCAAAGTAGTGTGGTCATATCTATGCTAAAACTAGTGAAGAGTGAGTGTGAAAAATGTCAACTAGTTTAGTTGATTTATTTTGGCAATTTTGAGGCCAATATGAAATCTCAACTTTACTTTTGTCATTAAAGGCTAAATAGTGTTTGTACTATTTTTGGCAAGTAGATTTGTGGATGACGTCAGATTTGGACCCATTCTAATTGGTCAATATAGATATATTGCATCTAGACTAGAATTTCTAGGTTTTTTTATGAAGTAGCAAGAAGTTACCATTTAGGACAAGTTTAGGGCAAGTGGCCAAATGACATTTTAACAGCTATAAATAATAGTACCAGCATGGAGAAAGTATCATTGTATTCACTTTTTATGTGGAAAATTCATCTCTTCTGATTCTATGTCCATCTCATGTGTATTTCTCATCTCGTGTATTTCTCAAGATATCTTGATTTCTAGTCTGTAGAATGTGATTTTTTTTGTTGATCTTCAGTGCACCCATGTGAAATGATGTATGTTGTTGTTGTTGTATGGACAGGGACAGTGTGGTCATATCGAAACTATGCACACATAAGGAGCAGAAAATGGAGTAGCATTAGACACATTATTTATTACGGAACATAATTTACCTCAGCAAATTTTGAACCTATATGCGAGTCCCTTGTGTAAGATGTGTTAGTACTGGTACTGAAAAGGAAAGTACATGCATTTCATTCTCATGTGAGAAAATGTGTTCCTCAAAACATACTAGAGGCAGAAATAAAATCTCCCACTATTTGATTTGTATAGGTTGGTGGGTTGTCCTCAAGCTCAAATAGAAATATACTCAAACAATGTGGATAGCCCAAGTACCACATGAAAGAATGAACTTCAAAGCACCAATGTTGTAACAAAAATGATGAACCAACATGGAGATGGCTGTTGCTAGTTAATACCATGAATGCCAAAAAATAACCATACCCCAAACCATAGTTGCAACGAATCGCAATTCCTTGGGTCCGCGATTCATGAATCGCGATTCAGACAGCAAAATCATAAAAAAAAAAAAAAAAAATTGGAAAAATAGATTATGGCTGAAACTTTTTAAGGGGATCAATGGTCAAACCAGTGTTTTGCCTCTCAAAAGTGCAGTAGATAGGGCACAAACAGATAAAACTCAGTAGCTATTTGGTTGTTATTTGCTCTGGTTCTCAGTAATTGTTAATGCTACAGCCCAAACTATCAACTCTATGGATGATGATCACTTTTGCAATCATTTCACTGGAGATGTGAGTGCAATGTGCATACAATTGGGGGCATAAATGTTGGGCCCTTCTCAGCGCGCATTTGGACCCCATTTTTATCTACGGGGGGGGGGTAGCAATTTTATTTATAGTGTCTATATAGCAGGAAGTCCCAGGGGGTTCAGGGGGCAGTAGCCCCCCGAGAAAGAGGGGGTCTGAGGGGCGGTAGCCCCCCGGTGGGGGGTTTGGGGTTTCCCCTTGGTCCTTTGGCTATTCGCTCTCTCAGATGGTGGTCGTTACTATATAACTACCACATTGAAAGGCATTCATTAGCAGTTGGAGCCTTCTGTTATTGTGTAGATCAGTCATCCAAAGTCTATTCTAGATCACCATTGAAGCCCTTATCCATGGTGCATGGTTGGATAGCACCATCATATGTACTTGCTTTATTATAATCAAAATTTCAGATTCATGTTCATTGTTTCTTGTCTACACTAAATTTCGTTGTCAATTATAATAGGATTAATGCACTAAATTGGACCATCCTGCACCCGAAACAGTCGGCAAACTACACAGTAATAATGCTCTTAATCAAAGCTTTCATCTGATACCCATATTGCCTAAAAGAAATTCAAAAAAAGCGATTCTACACGATTCTGGGATTTTTCCGAATCGCGATTCTGAACCGCGATTCAGAATCGTGGTGCAACTATACCCCAAACCAACCTGATTGACCAAGCCCCATCACCATCTAGAAAGTATACTTGTAATTAAAGAATAAGGAACGTTTCCACCACATCTTGCTGAAAGAATAGGAGTGCCAAGCAAAATGTTGATACCATAATAAGTATGCCAAGCTATTCAGAAATACTGTCAATGTATGAACTTAGTTGCTACAAAGGACTCACAAGAGAGTCAAGGCCAAGCTGGCAAGGCACATAAAGATAATACAACGCGAATGTTTTTTGTAGGCACTACTTTATACCCAATAGAATTTATGCAGTCTATGGACCCAATGGTCCATAACTAACACATCACCATACAAGGTAATTTCTCATCCAATCACTAGAGGACAACAACATTTGCAGATCATAACTGAAGGAGTTTGTCTCAACCATTGCCAGAAAAAAAAGACCTTTTCTCGCTCATTGTGGGACGAGACAAAGTCATACACACAGCTTTAGCTATTGCTAGTCTACTGTAGATTTTATAGTCCATTGATTGAGACAACAGCCAATATAAATCCATTTTGCTGCTCAACATGCACTTCTCCACCTATTCGCCATCTATAGAACATATAACAAATTTTGCACGTATTTGAAGTTGTTAATCAATTTTTCTGTCATTATTTGAGAGGCTAGCATTCTACTTGGTCATTGAGGGTAATTATTTTGCAGCTCTATTGGAGATACTATGTTCACATCCAACGTCAACAACATCACAACTTGCAAAAGCAGTCAACAGTGTCTGCTTCATCAACAATTAATTGGGTTATTACCGTTTAGTAATGAGTCACTCATGATTAATTACATTATACAAATTAATACTGAACAATAGTTCACTAATCTATCAAACGTACTTGCAATGTGCCAAGTATATCAAATGATGTGATAGGTGTTAGTGCCTTGTATAACATAATCAAATGATGGTGCAGTCTCTCTAAGTGTAAAAGGAATTTGATACTAAACGATAAGACGTGAGGAGACAACCATGTACCCACAGATGCGTTGCGTTTTGGAACATAGAGTTCTGATCATATTCCAGAACGTTTAGGTATTTTTGGAGCGTTCCGTTACTTGAATCTTGATAAATTAATTGATCTTGAGTCTTGATCCTTGATAAATTTACCAGGCTCCAAGAGATACAAGACCTATGACAGTCTCGATGGGAGTGGTTTCACCATCCCTTGCATGTTGTGGCAAATGTTCTCCGTCCTCTATGGAGGTCTTCGCAGCAGTTCCGTGACAGGGAGCTCAGGAATGGATGGAATGAATACATTAGTAAGGTGTATCCCGATCCTGCAGACCAAGACTTGCTCAATGATGAGCTTGAGGTTTTTAGAGGTGAGACCCTGGAGTTCATCACCGTATCAACGCAGCTAAGGCCAGGTATATGCTAAGAAACTATAGAGGCTAGTACTAAGTATGAGTATCTACATTCTTTTCAGTTTTAACTTTTAACATTGAGTCTTTACCAGTCAGTGGTCACTACTGACTAGTCACTAGTTACTGGTGAGTATTTAGTTCTAAGTAGTACATGGCTGTATAAACTTTTACGATTTACACTTGACTATAATTTATTGAATCTTGAAACTTGAAATTAGATCCTCAATCATTGCACAGCTCAACTGCGGTTTGTATCATGGTGGAAGAAGTACGGGATTGACATCCCTGGACTTCAAGACCTTGCGATTAGGATCCTCTCACAGGATTGCACGACTATTACATGTGAAAGGAACTGGAGTGCGTTCTCTTTGATTCATACAAAGAGAAGGAACAGGTTGTCCACTGCACAACTAGATAGGTTGGTGTTTGTGCAAGCCAACCTACGACTGCTGAAGAAGCTCAAGGAAACAAGAGAGCCAATACAAGTAAAGTTTAAAATTAAAACCACAAATTGTTAATTTGAATTTTGTACATACTACAAGATGATAGATTGTAAATGATATTTAGATTTTGACAAGCTCCAAGCTCTTGGAAGCTGGATCTTGAAAGTTGAAACTTAAAATGATTAGTCGTGACTCTTGATGCTTGAAATTCTTGTTAAATTCCGACTTGACGCGCATTCCAGACTTGTCACCAAGATCACAAGAGGAGGAGGATGTTTATGCCTTCCTACACCAAGAGGCCTTATTGACTATTGGTTTATCTCCATTGCTTGAGGCCCCACAAAGTGTCAAGTTGAAACTTTAAAGTTCCAATTAAATTAACTTCTAAGTTGAACTTCTAAGTAGTATATTGTAGTTTGTTGCTTGTAGGCTAGTGAATAGCCCCTATAGCCTATAAGTATTGAGTATTGTACATAGTACATACTACAATATAAATTGTCATCATTGTTGTTGGCCAATTTGTTTTTGCATGACCTACCACGCGGGCTGCAGCATCACGCGCACACAAGAGGGGTGGAAGACAAGCTTCTAGCACAGCTCCCACTAAGAAAGAAGAGCTTATTAGGTCCTCCGATGAAGAGACATCTGAAGAGTACATTGAGGAAGAGTCCAAAGATGATGGTTCCTCAGGTAGTGGTGATGGGGATGAGGACTCTCACTCTAGCGATGATGAGGATGAGCCTATTGGTGCTACACAGCAGCTTCCCAGGAGAACTATGAGACGACTTTGTGCATAGATATATCATGATCCATCTTAGAAGTTTACCAGCCTCGAGGACTCAGGAGTGGACTGTGGTAGACAGTATACTATAGACGCTAGAGCCCTCATTGCTCACGAGTCACTACTCAGCGATAATTTAGTATTCACTGTTCAAACATTGATATTTGTAAATTTGTATGTACTTAGTACTTACTTGTCATGACTTAGTGCTCCCTTCATTATATGATATTATGAAATTTGAATCATGATTATTGTCTATAGTAAATCATTTGAATTTTGAATTATATTGCTTGTATTTGTCATTTTTGGTTCTTGAATTTTTAGAAAATTAGACTTTGATTTATTGTTGATTCTTGAATCTTCAAACCCAATAAATCATTTCATGAGCGGCGATCCTAACAAGTCACGACTCACGACTCACAAGTCACTTGTCAATGGTCACTTCATCATTTATGAGTAGTTTGAAATTGTATTCATTGCTCAATGCTTTTATTTTTGTACGAACTACTAAGTAGTAGGTTGTTCGTTATAACTTCTAAGTTGTAAATGATAAATTGTAAATTGCAATCAATGATGATTCATCAACAATAGATTACAACATGTTGCAGCCTACATAAGGAATCTGAATTTGTGGCTGCTATCATGTGTGGAAATCATGCTCGAGTATAAGGTCAATGGTTACAGACATTGTCCCAGTAGTAGAATAGAGTAATAGGCTCTAGCTATAGACGTATCATGTAACAGTGGAAAACGATGATTCTATTTCTTGAGGGGTTCTTGTAAGTCACCAATGAAGCTGTATTAGAAGTTGTTGAGTAGACATATCACTTAATCTATTTGAACAACTCCAAAACTTTTGCATAAAATATTAGACTGAATTTTGAAAGGCTAAAACTTCAGGCATTGGGCAATGATGCATCTGCCAAGCAAGATCAACCAAAGAAAACAAATGAATAGACACTAACTATGGCATTCTTTACCAATGACCATTAAGGTCCCATTGGGTAAATGGCTTGCCTGATTTGAATGATCATTGATTACAATTTACTTAGAGCTTATGCATCAATTTAGGCCTGTCTCAATAATGTGAGTCATGATTAATCCTCAAAAAGAATCAAATATCAATCAAAATGCAAAAACCCTAAACCAATTCGAACGGTTCGATAATTCAAACCTGGCCTATCCGATTCGAACGCGGTTCGTACCATCGAATCAGCCGGTTCAAACTGGGTGTCTAAACATTGATGTTGTGGAACAAACCAATGTCAAAAAGTACAACTACCTCTCGACCTACGAGCTTCCCTCACATCCTGACCTTACCTTAATGATAGGTAACACTGGGGTGCCTGAGGGTCAAGCTTGCACACCTGAATGGTTATCAAACGTTGTGACCGTCATGGCACCTCGATCTCATCTTCACTGCCTAACATATCTTCCTACTCCAACTCTTGATTCAAGGAAGTGCCCTCATCCTTAGGTTGAGTTTGCATTTGGTGAATCTTCTTTTTGCCAAACCGCCTAGGACAGTCCTTGTATAAATGCTTACCCAAGAAAAAATAACATAGACCACCATTCTTAGCACACTCATTCTGCTCAATTATAGGGGCTGCTGAAAAGTCTTGCGAGATTTAGTAGAAACCGCCTTGCGCACTTGACCTTGTTTACCGCTGGCTTCAAAAAGCCTTGGCACTATGTACCTATCGCAACTTGTCCACGAGCACCTTTACCCTCGACACCACCCTCATGAATAAGAGTTGTTTTCATGGCGTGCTCAAGTCTGATACAAGCCTCATGCAACACTAGAGGTCGTATATCCTCCTAAAAGAAAATATATATTTATGTGAACTTGCATCCATTCAAGAATATTATTAGGAACTTTCATTAGTATTTAACAATAAGAATTTGCATAAACCTAAACAGAGTTATTTTTTTGTCTATGCAAATGTCAGGCGTCCATAGCTTCTCACATGTTCGTGAGGTGGGACAAAATGGGCTCTAAGCGCCTTGCAGAATTCATACCATGTTGAGGGACATGCTGGGGTGTTAGGTAGCTTATGCCGCCACCAGTCAGCCACATCCATGAGATGATAAGCCGCCTTTTTCATCCACCAAACCTCATTTGTCAAGGAATGAAGCAAGTCAAAATAAGCCTCCCACTTATTGACCCACTTCCACAAAATCAGCAGTACGTTGCTGAGGTGTACCAGTAAATCGGAGTGGTTTAATATCCTTGTCATTCACTGACTGGTAAGGATGATAAGGAAGTGGAAAATAAGGTACAACATTGTCCATAAGAGAAACACCAATAGAAGGTTGACTAGACAAAGGAAGTAATGTCCATAGAATGCTATGCATGTTTGTCAAGGTTATGAACTAATTAACCGATCTACATAAGGTGGACTTCAAACATCAAGTGATCAATCGTTTGTTACCGCACATCCATAGAGCCACTACTGACTCACCCCCATGCACCGGAATAGCCAACACAATTGACCTAATCTAGCCTCCTATGATAACTAGCATCTCATACTATTGTAGATTGTACTCGGCTCTCACTGGCACTCATCTTCATGGCTAGAGAATCATCCTAGCTACAACATGCTCATACCAATCACCCACTCCCTAACTAGACTGAATGAATAATACAGGATTCTCCCACCTCTATAAGACAAGCAGGTCCCACCATAAGCATAGTCCACGCTTGGATCTATGGCACGAGGCAGCTTGAGGTGCTGACATGTGGCACTAAAATTGTCAACAATGCCGGCCTAGTGTTCCACCTCATAGCAAGGCCGTCACCTCAAAGCCATACCATTATGGTACATAACACTTCTCTCCCCCTTAGAAACTTCTTTCTTAAGGTAGGAATCTAGAGAATCTTAACCTAAGGTCTTCTTCCTTCTCCCAAGTGTCGTCATCATTTGACTTACCTTTCCAACAAATCAGATGTTCGAAAATCAGACAGTTTCTCTATTGATGTCGCCGTGTATCTATGACCTTTTCAGGTTCCATGGGTACATATGCAGTCAAATCCACATGAACTTTCATTTTTGGCCAATAGAAATTTCTTTTAACAAGGTCAGGGTTGTTTGTATGTCGTGGTGTCCAGCACTAGGACTGTCATGACATTCGTGTAGGACTTGGGCCCTACTATCATCTCTATCTCTAATCTGGCACACAAACCTTTCCATTCCGTTAAGGTTAAAGTAAGCCATTCCTAATGGAATAAACTAGCTATATCTTCTCATGTTGTGATTTCTTGGAGTCCTACACCCCAAAGTCTTCACTAGATTAGAATTTCCTGCTAGGACTTCTTGCCATATATGACCAACAAACGCGTCGATCGGACAAAGATCTCAAAGAGAAAGATACACATCAGATTGAATCTCAACAAAGCATAATTGATTTATCTATCCAATTTAGCTCAAAGCATTAGCAACACAATGCGACGCATCACAACGGTACTTAACACTGGAAATTCATCATCTTTTTCGCTGAAAATTTGTAGGACAAATCGCTGGAGCACCACTAGTTTGTTCGCTGATTTGCTATCATATTTTTTGCTTGAATCATGACTAATCTGCAGATTGTTCACTGATTATATCTATCATATTGTTCGCTGGAGTCTGCAAGGCAGATCATTGTTATTTAAAGAGAATTTGCAGGTTGTTTGCTGGTTTTGTCTACCATATTGTTCACTGGAGTCTGCACGGCAGATCTTTGCTTTGTGAAGATGGAACTGTTCACAGAAGTTCACTAAGAGTTAACAAATCTTATGCGGCTGACTGCTTGCTGGAAAATGGATTTCTTCACAGATTTTGTTGGGAGTCACAGGTTGCAACAGCTCGCTGCAAGGATCAAGATCATAGTTGAAAAGTTTGATCATTATTACACAAGTACTAATGTTGCAGTCCATTGGATCTTCTCACAAGTAAAGTCAAGATTGAGACAGGAAGAGATCACAGATAGATTTGTACCTGTCTTTACAAGTTGAGTGGTTGCAAAGTTAACAAGGTTTATTTAAAATTTGTTAGAAGATGGCTAGTCGTCATGAGACTATGTTACTAGAGTCAAGCAAGCTTGACGGTACTGAGTACGATTTATGGAAGTTTAAGATGCAAAACATCCTTATGGACAATGATTTCTAGGAGTTAATCACGGTTCAGGAGGTCATGTCACCTGATCTTAATGAACGAGACAAAAAGGTCTTCATCAAGAGGGTGCAACGTGGACACTATATTATTAATCTTTCAGCGAAAGATAATATCACACGCTTATCAGAAATGCCATAGGACCTAAGGAGGCATGGGACATACCTAAAAGTATGTACGAGACAGTTAATCATTATTTAGTCCATAATGTTCCAGCATTTATGAGAGGGGTTTGGCAAGTTGCCGCACCCCCTATACATGCTAAAGAGAATTGGAACCTCCCCCCCCCCCCCACACACACACACACACTCATTGTTGCAGTGCCAAACAATAGAGGGAAAGCAAGGGCAGTTACAGTTTACCGGCCGTGTAACCAGAGCCGTTGAACCAGACACAACGGCAGTATCCTCCACGAAAGGGCAGTCCGGGTAGGCGTCATCCATGGGAAGCTCAATAACTTCGTCCACCAACTCTGCCAACCAATTCATTGTCATAATCTCAATGTGAGCTTCTCCAAAACGCCTAATTCCAACCCAGATTTCAAACAAACAAAGTAAATGTTTAAAAGCATGCATGTGAACATGTGGGCCAACCGTACCAAGTACCTTTTAAAACTCTTATGTACTCTGAGTGCTGTTGTCGGGCAAGTCTCAGATCAATCCCTTTGGAAAGCTTTTCCATTGTGATACACTGAGAGAATGTATTGGGAACTCGACGGACAATCGCATATCGCGGTTTCTGATGCAAGCTCACGTCCTTGTAACCCCGAGTGCTGTTACTCTCATTCCCTGCTTTTGAATGATCGATTCAACACGGCAGAACCAGAAACAAAATATTATTGTACCTTTGTTGCTGAAACCAGCTTAGGAAATGCAACAACAATACTGACTGCTAAAGCATAAAAGCAACGATCATCGATATAAGAAGAGAGTCAATTGAGTAGAAAAAAAACAAAAGGGTAGGGCTGAAAATTGTAGCCTTGACGCGAGACAATGGCTTGAACATTCACTACAAACTATCGGTTGGAAATTTGAGAGAGTTGCTTGAAATTTGAAAATGCATACGTAGCCTATTGCTTTCAAGTTTTCTGTTTTAGAGTGGGACATTGTTTCATACAATCTGAAGCAAATTTAAAGCTTCCTCGTCTGAAGAAAACGTTTTTTACCTTGAATCTGCCGGCCCGTCACAATGTGCAGAGGTTCAAAAGACCTCTGATTAATATGAAAGCCTGCTTTCGCCATCATCATCCTTATATTTGATTACAGACAGCTTTTAGCATTCACAGCTGCTGCAATGCTCTCCTCCTCCTCCTCCGCCTGTGTATCTTGAGTTGCCACTTGAAAATTATTCACTTCCTGAATGCGTCTCCAAAATTCAAATGAAAGTGGGACCATACCATTGTTGGGCCTGTGAGTGGTATTAACAATGGTATCATATAACATATGGGGGCATAGAACATATGGGGCCCATATACACTACCCACTATTACATGACTCGGGTTGGTTTTAGCCAATCAATGCACATAGAGATACTTGGATTATGGTTTTAGCCAATCAATGCACATAGAGATACTTGGATTAAGGGAGAAATAATTAGATTTTAACATGATATTAATATAGTATCCATTTTTAATTGATAAAATTCACATATGTGATAAATATTATTCATGGTGCCTTAAAGATATTGGTGGGCACCAACAAAGTATTTGTCTTTTAAATCATATGCATATTACATTTAAAAAGGTCATGCTTTTTATCAAATGCATATATCCCTTGAAAAGTTTAATTTAAAAAAAAAAATTACTTATACCCGGGTTCATACTCGGCTGGCCTTACCCAGGCTAGTTGATACCAGCCACCGATTTGTAAACATGGTTATATTTATATCCGACTGATATCAAAAAAATTTAAAAAGTGTAATACCAAGACTTGACTGGTATTAAAAATATTAATACCCGCCCACCAACACCGCACCACATCTCTCTACCTAGTACCATCTCTTGGCATTCAGTCATACCTCAAAATCAAAAACTCCAGTTTCAATTTCAATCAAGCTAAAATGCGCACAGGCGCTATGAGCACGGCCTACATACCTTGTTTCCCTCAGTCTCTCATACCTTGTTTCCCTCAGTCTCTGGCAGTGCTCTAAAAAATCAATAAAGTATAGGAATGGAACCAACATTATTTCTCCTTTGATGATTTTCTATAGAGGCATGTAGACCCTTTTATGAGTAATATGGTCTTTTATAAATTGAGAGGGTTTAAAACATGCGGGTTTTTTTTAGGATAACTCAAAAGAAGTTTCTCGAGTAATTGGTCTTTGGGTCTGAACATAATAGCAAGCCAGGGTGTGTCGGCTTCCTGGGAGCCATGAAAGCGGCTCTCAAGCCCCATGTTACGTTTATTTTTTTGTCTTTTTTAATTTTTAATGAACTATGATGTCAACATGATATTATAGTTCAAAACATGGATCTAAAATTTTATGTGAAATTCAATTCATAAAGACTAAAATTCATATGCATATATTCAATGGGTAATTTCTCAACTCTCCCATAATTTATTTAATATGAATGACGGTTAAGCATATTGTTATTTCTATAAAATGACGTCATTTCAACAAAAGAAATCGACTATAAGTTATCAAAAGTATGAAACAAAATGAATATCTTCAATATTGTGTGAAAAAAAATGAAACAAGTATCAAAATATGGGAGTTCAAGGTAGACATAAAATTGAGAATAGTTGAATTGATAATAATTCAGTCCTTGATGACTAGTGGAGTTGTATCTTCTAATATGACTTTTTGAATGGACCAATTGTTACAATTCCATGGATCTTCGATTGCGTTGGAGGTTGACATACACCCCAAACCAGTGACGACGCAGCGTATCCACCCATCCATAGGGTCACTACCAACCCACCCCCGTGCACTGGAGTTATCAACATCCTCATGCCTAGTTAAGCCTCTGATGCTAGCTAGCGTCCCATACCACCTAGCAACTGAGTGAATGGCAAAAAGAGAAGCCCCACCACTGTATAGGCATAGCATAGTGGGACCCATCAAGCAAGATCCCGCCTATGACACGTGACCACCTAGAATGGTGACATGTGGCACTAAAACATGTCAATAACATCCTACCCCTTGCGAGGTCGTCGTACTGTTATGGTACAGAACACCAGTAGTCATGTTTTCATGGGAAAATCATTTTTGGTGAGCTTTTTCATGTTCGAAGAGAGTATCTCTAGCACCTACCTCTAGTTGTATATCGATTTATTCATGTTGTTGGATCTCATCACCTAGGAAAAATCTATCATCTTAAACTAAGATTCTCATAAATCATTATGAGATTTGGCATCTTGGAAATCTCCATTGGATTCTAGAAATTCTTGCCACATTGACTAGATTGTTTTTGAAATTCCATTTTGAGGTCTACAGTGGCCAAAATGGACGACTCAAAAATTCAATGTCATTTGGTCATAACAATTGTTCGTTACGGTTTTTCTATTGCAGTTTTCTGACCCAACTTTGCGAGCCAGTATCTTTGCCCTAACTTGTCTATTTTTCTCGAATTAGTACCTACTGATTCGCTTTGAGATTGCCTAGGGTCATAACGGTCCCATTTGGTCATAATGGTTGCCCCCCACACAGATGTCACAAAGTAGTTCGTATAGTATGCCTTAATAAATGTAAAAATCAAAGTCAAGCTTCCAAAAGGGAACTAAAAGAGAACTCCACAAGCCTCTATAAAAAGATGCTCATTGTATGTAATTCTATCCTTAATGTAAGATAACAAGGTTCTACCATTTTGGGTCCACACTTGCTCTATTATTGGTGTTTGGCTAGCATAACTTTGTGTTTGATGCCTTTTTTCTTAGTTATATATAACTTAGCCCCTAATTTAGCATGTGTGTTTGCTTCTAAGTTTGTTACTTAGTGTTGCTTGGAGAGAGAGAGAGAGAGAGAGAGAGAGAGAGAGAGAGAGAGAGAGAGAGAGAGAGAGAGAGAGAGAGAGAGAGAGAGAGAGAGAGAGAGAGAGATTGAGTTTGAGTTTTTGTTGAGTGAGCTACTTTTTTGTTATGTTTTTGAAAGAATGCAAGTAAAGGGATAGGTTTTTGGACATATTGTTAGCATAAGTATCTCCAAGGCTCCTAAGGATCCAGCCCACTCCTCGTACTACACACGACCTAGGAAGAGGTGGGAAACCACGTCTCTTTCTTGACAACACCAAATCCTTAGCAGATATTGCTAACTGCCTAACCGTGGAATCTTGTGAAAAAAGATATTCTTGGGCATAGGCTTGAAGTGCTCGATGGAAGTCCACTAAAATATTCCAATTATACATCTGGTAGATTATTGGCCAATTTGGTGCATGGATGGTAATTTTATTCATTGGCACACCGCAATCCTTCCATTTGTTCCTTCGTGACATAGGCACGTAATATGGATCAATATGTAACTACCTATGACTTGCCACATAACTCCTTATAAAATTTGGAGTTTTCTCAAAAATTGTCTTCCTCCAAGGAGGTTGATTTGTTGGGTTTGTATAATGGAATATTTGTATTGGCAAGAAGTTATTTATCAGCTCTGATACCACCCTTGCTGAATACGATATCTAGTCAAGGGAAAAGCTCAACATTAAATTATGACATGATCTTAACCAATCTGTTGATTCAGACTATTGCTTAGATCGACCAAATGAATATCTTTGTAGGTGTCAAAGACAACCATGAAGGGAGTGAAATAGTTAGGCGTCTATGACAGCCATGCTTCCTTTGAGTCAAATATCCAAATGAGTCGTGGAACAAGTATCAGTACTAGAGAAAGAAATTATCAGAAATCATTCTACAGTGCAAACACACATAAATAAATAATTAGAAAATATGAGTTTGTGAATACAAAGATCAAATCACGATCATGTGCTCGAGAATGGTTCACAGTAATAGCACTGTTGTGATCTTACTATGCTAGTTACAGATTGAATACTATCTCTACTTCTTGAATTACTTTCACTCTCTCTAAGGATCTCTATGGAATCAGATAGTCTGATACAAAGAAGTTCATGGAGGAACTCTGATTCACGATCACTGATTATTGACTCATGTACTGAGTATATGGAATGTCCATTCATTGTCTATTTCGTTACTGATTTATTATATGTATATATACATCCGCTGCATTAGTCATGAAGATTACAACCATGCGGATAACAGTCGTGAAGTGATGTAGTTACTGCATAGTGAAAAATGATGTCATCTGTGGTGTACAAAGAAGATGATGAGCTCCATTTTGACTAGTGGTAGTCAATAATCGTCGAAGGTGTTGAATGAATCGAGTGGACTTGTTCATCGTTGAGACGATGTCGATGGAATCAAAGTCAAACTTCGGCCGAGTCGGTGAAGTCGACGTCGATGAAGTTGAGTCGATCCTACTCTGCTTCAAGGTCAATATATGCACACATTGTTTGACTTATCTCATTAGGGGAGTTTTGAGCTCCAATAGGGCCTTATATGAATTCGTGCAAAGTTCTTTTTTGTGTTATTAAGATATTATAACATTATTTTCAACTAATACCTTTGACTTGTCATAACTTTTTAATCGTGGCTCAAAAGTATGTCATCTATGATATCATTGGAAAGCACTCATCGAGCACTTTCCAACCCACCAAACTTTGCTAAAATCGCACTCACCACTAAAAAGTTATGCCATTTTCAATGTGGACTCAAAAAGTTACATTACATAGATTTCAAATTTGAGTGTTTTGATTGGTCCATGTGTAAGAAAAATTTGAGAAAAGATATAAAGAGAATCTTTACTCCAACGTGCTTGCCCAATGCCTCGATTTTGGAGGTTTTGAACTTGACGACCCAACCGCCTCTTGATGATTCATGAGGGTGTTGTTGAAGGAAGTTCTAAATTTCTTCCTCAATGTTGACTGCTCATTGAAATATCTTCTTGGACAATGCACTTCATCGTGATGGCCCTACTTCAGATGGTGGGATTTCTTGAATCTCAGCTACTTGAGATGGATCAACATCCATCAGTCCAATGCCTGAATCGTTTTGTTCTTGATCTGTATCTTGCGGCGGTGGTGAGAAAGCTGTCATGATCAGTATCGAGAGTTGAGGAGTTGTTTGAAGAACCATGACAAATAATTGTTCATATCCCTTTATTATCTCTTTGGCCTTTGATAATTCGGTTGTGGCCTTCACTTTGAATGCGTCAAACCTTTGTTGGAAACCTGACATAGTGGATTTGTATCTATCCACTTTTTTGAAGAGGTAATTTATTTCTTCTTGAGACATTGGACGATCTGCTATCAGTGTGTGCAACAAATTGTCTCAATCTACTTGGTCTTGTTGTGGCGGGTCCTCAATGCTTCCTGTAACCTGCCCACATAACTTAGAAGAGCATTTTCATGCTGCTGGGATGCTGCTTGAGGTCTGTCGGTGACTTCGCTTCATACTACTTGGCAATCTAGAGCTCTCTATTGAGTTGAATCAGCTTTTGGCTGATCAATGTGTTTTCTGATCCCAACTCCGAGATTTACTTCTCCAATTATGCTTTCCCCTCTATCATATCCTAGATCATGTTTCCCAGGTGGGTGTGAATTCCTAGGATGTCAACAAAATCAAGAGTGACAACAAGTACAGTAGGTGTTGCCACATAAGATGTAGTAGGTTGCGTTGATTTGGCTTGAAGAATGGCCTGCGAATCTTCTTCTTCAAAAACATCGTCACCTTCATATCCATCTGTTACTGTAGCTTCAAAAACTTTTGGCGATTGTACCGCTGACTAGATCGGCAAGGTGTCTAGTGTTTGAAAAATTACTAATGGAGCTGCTATTGAATCTTTCTTAATGGCAATTCATGCACTAGCAGCGGAGAAAGCTCGTTGCAAAGAATATGGCATGATCGTCGATTATATAAGAAGAATTTGAAGGAAGGAGATCTTGCCTTGATGTATAAAATGAATCTGATCAAGGAGAAATTAAAATTTATAGGTGAAGGACCATACAAAGTTAAAGAGATTCTATCTTATGGAGTAGTGGTCTTGGAACACCTTGATGGATGAAGATTTGATACCCTTGTGAATGGCAACCAATTACGCAAGTTCTGGCAGCCAGATCCTCCAGCCAAATTGCAAATCTGATTTTTGATCTTCATTTGATTTTGCAATTTTGTTGTTTTTTATTATCTATTTTTTGCTTTTTTGGAAAAAGACAGAAAATGGAAAAGAGAAAAGAGAAAAAATGATGAGCAAAAGTTAAAAAAGTCATCAGATTAGAAAAAGATAAAAAAAAGTATTTATAATTTTTTTTTAAATGACTCAAATATCACTATCAGAGTCAAATTTTGTACCAAAAGTACTTAATTTCTAGCTGGGCAAGAGTTAAGCTCTATGTGACTTTGAGAACCTTCGCCAAGTGACCTTCATCGACTTGACAGGTGGATTTAAAACATCAAAATTAGGTTGGATGAAGGTTGAAACCCTAAAAATTGTCATTAAATGCAGTACTTGGGTGAAGATTGGATTTAGGCGAGGGTTGAACCTTTGCCAGATCTTCAAAACCTTTCTCCCGCTACCCTATTGGCCAATAATCTTAATTTTGGAAGCTATTTTCATTGTACTAAACATGCAAATTTTTGTCTAGAACTGATAAGCCAAACTAGCACTTTGTTTAATAGACCCTCCAAATTTTCCAATAAAAGGGCTCATTTAGAATTAATTTCTCACTAGTGCTAGCGAAACTCTTGCAAATTTTTTCCACGACCAAACTTTTGTAAAACGTTTAAACTGTCTTCTGATATGCTTCTAAGACTTCTACTTATCTTATCTACTGCAACCATGTCTTCGACTGAATCAGATACTTCTACTTCACCCAAATTCATTGTCTTGCATGATGTTCCAACCTCAACAGACATCATGGCTTTGCCTAGCACTGGCAGAGTGCCTGAATGATTAACCCTCGTTGAGCCTCTACTCAAAGTGAGGGCATTCATGCCATTTCGTTTTCAAGTAAAAACAATGTGGAGTTTATAAGTATGGCTTTTGGCATGTGAGATGAGGCCAAAGCCAAGTTTTACATTACCTTTCAAGGAGTAGTGCACAAGGTGCATGTGACGGAGCCCCCCCCCCCGGTCGCATAAATTGGCCAATCCGATCATTAAACCATTTGTGGACACTAGGATGAATCAATACCAAACTAATGATGGTTATCTCATAGATGCCACCAAAGATCTAGTCCTCTAGGCTGTCGCACATCTTCTGAATAACTTCATGATGGTGACAAACTTGTGGAAGGAGAGGATAGTTTCACAGATGCTCCATTGTTAATCGAATCTCATATAGACTTTGTGAAGGAAAAAGTCCAGCCTTATGACTAGCATAAGACCTGGCATAAGACCATCCTTGGGGAGTTGAAAAGAGTCATCAAAGCTAACACAAAGAAAAGATATGTAGTTGGATCTCTCCTCTCTTCATTGGCAATGTATTATTTGGATAAATAAAGTGCACAGATTTTGAGTTGAATGTGTGTTAGCTATTTATGAGCTAACACCGGCCGAATCCTCCCACCAATCACGTTTCGAGAATACAAACAACACCAGTTAATACTGAAGTTGATGATGAACTACCAAATGCTGCACTATTTTATGTTGAAGCGGTACTTGAATGGGCAACAAATATAGTTGAATATAATGATGGGTCAATCTAGCGAATCCTTGTCTAAGGTTCAACAACGACGTTTGATTCTAAAGATGCAATCTTATCAATTGATTGTTGGTCAATTGCATAGGCGAGGAGTTGATGATATAGTTAGAAGATGCGTTCTACCATGCAAAGTATCCAATCTAATTATTTTTTCACATGATGGAATGGGGGGAAGGCACTTTTCATCTGATATCATTGTTTGAAAGCTTATGCAATCAAGCTATTGGTGGCCTATGCTTCATAAAGATATTGAGAAATATAGTCAATTTTGTGATGTTTGTCAACGTGCACGTCGTCCTACGAAACAGAATTATGAGCCTTTACATCCAGTTTTAGCACAAGTACCATTTGAAAAATGGGGACTTGATTATGTTGGTCCTCTTCATCCTGCGGCATGAGGTACTCAAGCTAGATATGTTATCGTAGCGACGGACCATGTGACCAAATGGGTTCATGTTGTTGATGCAAAGACTACTGCCAGGTTTCTATATGAGAACATTATTGTTCGATTTGGCTGTCCATTTGAGATTGTTAGTGACCGGAAAATCCATTTATGAAACCATCAAGTGTTTAGTGGAATTTTTTTTTGTTATTCATCGATTTAGTACTCCGTATTATCCGAGGGGTAATGGACAAGCAGAATCTTCAAACAAAATTCTTTGCACTATTCTGACTAAGACAGTGGAGGCAAGTCGTTCTGATTGAAAACATAAGTTACGTGCAACATTATGGGCATTTAGAACAGCCTATAAAGTTAGTACAAACCAGACACCTTTTCAATTGGTTTATGGTCAAGATCCAGTTATGCCGATTGAATTTTCAAAGTATGTAAAACTAGATGTGACGACATTTAATCTTTGTGAGTCATTCAGGAATTGATTGAATCCCATTCTAGGGGAGCTAGGGTCGAGTTGATCATGACTCTGGGGCATAAAAAAAATTTCATTCAAGTCCAAGGGGTTGGGATCATTGAACAATTCCATGAACCTTTGGGTAGCTAGTGACATGGCTGTAGCATTGGGGGGGGGATGTGGCCTGCGCTTATGTGACTTGAACTGTGGAGCCAATTATCACATAAGGCATATTTGAGAAATCGGTGGCGAGGGTTATGGCAGAGAATGGGAGATGGGTAGGCTTGATCTGGTAGTCGTAGAGAGAGTTGGCGCAGCTGATGTTGGTAGCTGAGTTTGACGACGAGATGTCAGAGGCAAGTGGGGTGAAACTATCTCATTGTGTACTTGTCTACAACTCTGTAATGTGCTTGCTTTGTTTACTAAATAAAGCAAAGGATGATGATCAGTATAACACACAAAATGTGTGGCTATCAAATAATGTCGAAACTTTTTAACTAGAAAAACCATAGCCAATGCTTCTCGTTTGGTGGTAGCATAGTTCACTTTAGCATCATTAAGTTGCATGCTAGCAAATCTAATCGAAAACTCTTCTTATATTCACCTAGTTGTGTCAACATAGATCCAATGGAATATTTTGACACATCAGTATGCACATGGAATTCGATTGTCCAATTAGAAACTCGTAATATTGGTGTAGAAGCTAAGGCTTTTTTCAATTTTTCAAATGCTTCCAATGCCTCACCTATCCAAATTGGTACAATAGTTAATCTATATATAGGTTGTGCTAGATCCACAAAGAATAAGATAGATTTTCAATAATAGTTTGCATGACCCATAAAGATGTAAACTCCTCTAATTGTTCCTGGTGGAGGTAATTTCACAATAATCTTGATTTTTGGGTACTTCGTAACAATACCATGTCTTGAGATCACATGTCCAAGAACAATCCCATGAGTAATCCAAATCTGACATTTATCTAGATTCAAGAAAATCTGGTACTCACGACCACGTTCAAGCACTTTTTCCAAGTGTGCCAGATGATCTTATTCCAAACTATGGACTCCAAGGTCAACCAAATAAATTTCAACAAAGTGTCGATCGCTTGATCAAGATCTTTTTTCCAAAATCAAAATCTGATTATTGTCAAGTGATAAATTTTTTACAGATCCGATAAGAGATAGGAGTTAATTGAAAAATGTAGATCCAATCTCATTATTGTTCTAAAATAGTTCGAAAGAATGTCAAACTCATATTCTGAACTTGAAGTAGAGTTGCCACCATGTCCAACTATTAGAAGAACTCCTCGTTTAGAATTGCCAAAGTATAATGAGTTATCCGATCTAGTTAGATTTGTCAAAGTCTTTGCTGAATCATGTGAGGTCTATGGTGAAGTTAATCTAGGGGATAAACTTACATTATTTCCTATGTCCTTAACTGGAGCAGCTCGGATTGGTTTTACAATCAAGACTTGACAAAACGATCTGATTGGAAAGTGGTTAAAGATGTCCTAATAATGAGATTTAAACCCAAGAAGTTCTACTTGTAAGTAAGATTAAAATGGGAAAGAGAGAATGGGTGCGAGATTATATTGAACGAGTCAAGCATCTCAGATCAGAGTGTGATCCTGAACTGATTAATAATGATGCTATGATTATGTGGTTCTTAGCAGGTCTACCGAAGAGGATTATACGTGAACTCAAACGTCGAGCAGATTATACGTCATTACAACATGCAATGGATGATGCAAATGCACGAAGAGGATGAAGATTCAAATGATGAATCAGATGCTAAGTTCCAATATTGTGAAAATCTTAATTGGAAGGGACTTGATGGTAAGGCCCGTGGCCTTGGTATCCGGACGATTAGCCTTGATAGCTCCGTCAATACAACATGTTCATTGTGCGAATATGATGGAACCAGAACCCTCGATTGGCAATGACTAATGGAATTACAATACAAATCAGGATATTGGTTCTTCAGACCAATACGCTATCTATGTTGCTGCACACTAACAATAGTCTAGATAGTGGATTAGAGCACCACTTGGATGTTTTGGATGTGGAAAAAATCATAGGATTGTTGAATGTCTGAATAGAGGAAAGAATAATCACTTTTGTCGGGAATGCGGTTATGGACATTGTTACAAGGACTATCCAGCTAGACCAAAACCACCGTTAGTATCTGCTCCTTTGAATATGATTACAATTAAGCAAAGACCAGTAGTCCAACCTATTGAACCAAGTTTACAAGTGATGGTTGTCACACGAGCTCAGAAGTAGAAAGGAGTTGTTGTTGATCCAATGCCTGCAAAATCTGTTCTAGCTACTGATCTACCTACCACATCAGGGGTGTATCCAAATCTCAAGAGAAGAAGAAATACACAACATGAGGTAGTGGATCAAAGACTTACAAGAAGAGGAGGCATTGGAAGCCTCCAGAGCTGTAGTAGAGATTCACACATGTGCTGCCATCAGATTTACATGATCATTTGCAAAGAATGCATCAACGAACGAATGTTAACACTCAGTTGCATCATCGCGAAGAACCCTTCAAGATGACCGAACCTGAAGTGTCGCAAATAGAATTGATCGTGAATATTCGATCTAGCCAAATGAATATTACATTGGGAAAATTTCTCAAGTTGGAACCTCAAGCTAAAGAAGTGTTAGCCAATAGATTGACCAAGATAAAACCAAAAGTCTAGGAGGAACCACTATCTTATGTTGGCTTTGAAGATTCAAACAAAGTACTCAATGTAGGGGCAACCTAAGAGAGTGAGCAGAGAAATATCACCTCGCTACTACAACATAAACAATTTAGTCGAGAGGCAGCCGTGATAGATGGAGGTTAAGGAGTCAATCTAATCTCAACAAAGCTATGTGCTAAATGGGGCCCGGGGCCTTACAAGGATGAAACCTGCAAATTTTGCAATCAAGTTAGCTGATCAGACTACAGTTCGTCCTAAAGGCATAGTGGAAGCTATACTAGTAAAAATTGCGGGAATCCAGTTTGTCATTACTTTTGTAGTAATGGACTTACCGGAAGCACCATTAGTTTATCGCATTCTATTAAGGTGTCCATGGTTACGAGTTGTGCAAGTAATTCATAACTGGGAAACAGAAAAAATTACATTTGAGAATCGCGAACGAGCAGTTAAAGTTGATCCATTGACATGGACAAGTAAGCCAGAATACCAAAATTAGGTTGGAACCTTTAAGAAAAGTCATTAAATGCAGTACCTAGGTGAAGGATGCACTTAGGCGAGGGTTAGCTACCCTATTGGTCAGGAACCTTTGCTAAGAATAATGGCTACGAGTTGGATTAGTCCTCAAAATAATCTACCTCGAAGTGAGTCAAGGCCGATATATTAGTTTGAGGAAAGGTACAATCTTTGGTAGGTATTAATAGGGTGCAAGTATTACACTTTTTAAAATTTTTTGACATATAATAAAAACATGTTCACAATTGGTGATTGATATTAACGAGCTTGTGTATTGCAAAGGTGATACCAACAAAGTATCAACTATGATATAATATAACTTTTTCTAATATTGCACATTTTCTTTGACTTAGTATTCATTTACTAAGACGGGTGACTATGCATATGCTATGAAAGGCCAAAGATTTGGACGACAAGGAATTAGCAGGTGTTTGAGTAATAATAATAATAATAATATCCCTGCTTTTATTAAAAATGATGGGAAAACCCATGATCATACAAGAAGATTAAAGTATTTAAAATAGTACCGTAGAACGAACGGCAAAAATGAATTAAGCTACCCAATAGCTATGTAAAAATTTAAATAGGTATTGTTTGAGGGTGCCTTTCCTCCCCTCTCGGCTATAGCTTGTATTCGGCTGACTACCTTTTTTCTTCGCACTACTTAAGTTAGTTTTGGACCGCTGCCTTGCGTGGTATGCTATGGTCTTCGTCGTTTGGCTTTATAGGCTGTCCTTATGGACTTGTAGCTGACTCGGCCTTGGGTTGCCGTCCTTTTTTATTTGTACATATATGATATTGATTTTAAGCTTTAAAAAAAAAAATGGCCAAAGATCTATGGAGTGTATGTGGTAACTTTTAACAAAGCCATAGTTATAATAGTGCATAAAGGATGCGAACAAATCAAAGTGTGCCACAACATCACTTCTTTTTATCATGTCAATGTACACTACAAAATTCACGACAACCCAATCCGTAATTGGAGCCAATCCTCGTCTCTCGTTCGTTATCCCTCCTCATTTGTTCGTTGCAGAGAGAGAGAGATAGAGACACACACACACACCCAGCGGAGGCGCGCGCGCGCGCGCGCACACACACACACACCCAGCGGAGGCTGTGTGATGCTTTGATTAGTACTTTTGCTGTTCCTTGTTGTTTTCCATCCTTAGGAGAAAATCGATTGATCAAATCGACTGAATGACGAGTATGCTGTTATTGTTCCTTTGCCCTTGGTTGCAAAATGGGGAACGGGGTGGGATAGCTTGCACACACAGGATTCACATAATCATCTACTTCTTATCTTTGAGGTAATCAGGCGGAGGTTGTGTTGCTCTGACATTTTATGTGGTTGGTAGCAAAATCTGGAAATAGCTCAGGAGCTCTGTAAGCCGACGTCGAGCTATGTTGTGTAGTAAAGAATGGGCTAGTTATGGCATTGAGAGGTTGAGTCTACACACCCAAAACTCTTCATATAGGAAGATATAATAGCAGCAGGTATGAAAATGGTCGTTCACGGATGCTACTGCAGCAAGCTAAGCAGCACAGAACCTCTGGGTGTCGCACTCACAACAAACGCTTCAACAAATATGTCTTTTAAATTTAACTTTCTTTTGGCGAGCTTCCCATCTCATCTCATCATCCCGAATTGTTTAAAAGTAGGCCAGATTTGTAGTGAGCTTCCGGAAGATGGGAGGCTGCTGACAATGGCTTCTGGAAGATTTGGATATTTGTGCTCCACGGGCGAAAATGTCAAAGAAGGTCCAGTTATATTGCTAAATAAGAAGCCAGAAAGGAAATTTGTTGCGGAACATGAACTTGGCAACAGCATGGGCTTGCAGAGCATGGACCGTCCCAGCATTGTGGAGGTGGATCCTGATCATAGAAGCGGTTACAATTTCACCTTTATTCACCTCATGAAATGTGGAACCGTCTTTACTATGCTTGGTTGGATGAGCTATGCAACAACTTTTACTTCGTAGGTCAGCTTCATGAAGTCGGTTAAGGGGCGGGCACACACACACACACACACAGAGCATTGACTCATCTTGTTTAATCCCTTAACCAATGCTAGAAAATCTGAATTTGAGATATCAATCCTTCTAACATTGACTCATCTTGTTTTAATCCCGTAACCAATGCTAGAAAATTTGAATTTGAGATGTCAGCTGGTGACTTATAGACTTGGAGGCTTTGTAGGTTTTCAAGAACATTACCTCTGAGATCGTACAATTTTTTTGGAGCTCACAAGCTGTATTTCTAGCATAGTCACCAACAAAAGCATTTGCAAACTTGCAAACGCGGTTGCTTTTGACACGTTTGCATGTGTTTGGCAAACATGTTTGCTGGTGGTTCAATGTATAAAATGAGTACAAACTTTTAAATTTTTGAAATTTTTCGAGTTTGTGTAGCTTGTGCCTTGAACACACATTAGTACAAGGTAGTTTTGTAGGCTAATGTTAATCACCAATGTTCACAAAGATGTAAAATTAATCAGAACATTATGTAAGTTGTAAGGCCATTTTGTGGACTATAAGGTATATGATGTAGCCCATAGTTGCACTGAGATTCTCAAAACGCGTTTAGAAACGCGGTCCAGAAACGCGTTTATGGTTTCTGGTAGAAACTAGAAACGCTCATAAACATGCTTTTTTTTTTTGATTTTTTTGTGGGCAATATGGGTATAAGATGAAAGCTCTACTTTCTTTCTTTCTTTCTCTCTCTCTCTCTCTCTCTCTCTCTCTCTCTCTCTCTCTCTCTCTCTCTCCAGTTCAGGTGCATTAATCCATGTTGGGTTAGGATAAAAATTCAAAACTAACCTCTAGCCTGTTCCTTACGATCATAGATGGTTCCACTGGGACAGAGACAGAGAGCTGTAGAGCAATTGTACCTCGCTTTTTGCTTCGGGGGGCGCTGCCCCCCGATCCCCCCACCAGCTCCCCCTGACCCTCCCGGCGACAGTAGCAGGGGGGGCGCTGCCCCCTCTGCACCCCCCTCCCTGTACATAAAGATGGGGGTCGAAATGCTGCCGATAAGGGCCCAATATTTATGCCCCCAACTGTATGCGCATTGCACTCACATCTCCAGTGAAATGATTGCAAAGTGATCATCATCCATAGAGTTGATAGCCCAAACTGTAGCATTAACAATTACTGAGAACCAGAGCTAATACAACCAAATAGCTATTGAAAATAAGATTTGTTTGTGCCCTATCTACTGCACTTATGGGAGGCAAAACGCTGGTTTGACCATTGTTCCCGTAAAAAAATCAGCCATAAGCTGTTTCTTCAATTTTTTTTTTTTAAAACATTTTGGCTTCAGAAACTCGTTTATGAGAAACGCGGTTTCAGAAAACATGTTCCCCAAAAACGCGTTTCGGTGCAACTAGGATTTAGCCTATAAGATTTGTTTTGCTCCTACAAGTCATACAAGTTCTAAGCAAGAAAACAAAATTCAAAAAAATAAGGGTCTTTTTTACGTTCCATCAAAGAAACGTCCTATAATTGCATTTGGAATTGGCCCGAGTCGAGATGTTAGGATCTATCCTTTCACCATATTGATGTTTGTCTTACTTCTGATATCAACGCCTTAAGTCCATGATATGAAAAATCCTAAAACTTCAAGGACATCAAGGTATATTATCCTATGTAATAAACTTTGTTCAAGCCAACACACATGACAGCTTTTTTTCTGGTTTTTAGAAAATTGATCGCTGTAATTTTTCCTCATTGTACTTTGAATGAAAGAACTCAGGCTTTCATGGGCATTGCCTTCAATCAGTATTTCTTAATGTACTCATGCATACTAACTATCAATAATCATGCACACACACATGCATATGTAAATATGTGGGACTTATTCTTTAAGTCTGGGAGAACTGGCCTTCTTTGGATGCCCATAGCGTTACACTATAATTTTGATCTTTGCCCATGCTGAATCTCGTTACCATGTAGTGAAAGGTCCATATAGAGTTAAGTTTGTGCTGAAAATCACTCTGATTCTGACAGACTTTTATTATTTTTTTTTTGGTAGGCCTCGTAGCCTTGATTGGTAAAGCCAATGTAGGAAAAAGCATGCTTCTGAATCAGCTACTTGGAGAAAAACTATCTATCGTTACCACTAAGCCTCAAACTACACGTCATCGCATCCCCGGCATCTGTTCTGGACCGAACTACCAGGTAGCAAACCACAGATCAATCACCTGTTCTGGACAAAATTACCAGGTAGTCAAACATAAATCAGCAAGATGAGCCGATCTTACTATTGCTTAAGAGCCATATTCTTGTTGGTGAGACTTCAAATTGGCTAGAGGTCAAAAATTGGCAGACAAGCATCATTGCTAGGGATAGATTGGTTTCATGATTTGACCATGTGAAAAATTGTGTAGGTTGTCTTGTCTAGATGAATGCCACAAGATTATTTGAAGTGCAATGTGGAGTTAGAGCGCGCATCTATCTTTAGTTCTTTCCACATAGCTTGATTTCCATTGGACTTTAAGAACAAGCTAATGGGTGTAACGTTATAAGAGCTGCATTTTTGTTCAGAAGATCAATTTTAGAAATAAAAAATTGTTCAAGTACAAACCATTGTAGTAGATGGAGTTATGACAAGTTTGTGGCATTGTCAATTGGACAGTTTCGGAAAATTAGATTGCTGAGACCATTTAACCTTGATGAGAATCATAATTTTCTTGTGCAGATGAAATTGTATGACACACCAGGAATTATTTCTAAAAGAATGCATAAGCTGGATGAGATGATGGTACAGAGCACCGAGAGAACAATTCTCGATGCAGATTGTCTGCTTATAGTAGCAGATATCTGCAAGCCACCAGAGCAAGTTCGTTTGTCATCCATTGACTTTATCTCGTATGATGCACAAGCACACATTCATATGAACATACATTCAGGGTGTTTTGGCTTGTTGGCATTGCCTTGCTAAATTCAGAGGTTTTGTGATTTGAGGTGTGTTAGTTGCCTGCATGACTAGCCCTCACATTGAATCTTTGAAGCTCGTTTCATGTTATAATGCTTGTGTGTCCAGGTTGTCGACTTGTTGGAGAAAGTTAGTGCTACGGCTATTAAAGAAAAGGCCACAATTTTGGTGTTGAATAAGAAAGATCTCATTAAGCCTGGAGAGATTGCGAAAAAGAGAGAGGTCAGTGTAAAAGTGCTCAACTGAATCAAGTTGTGGTTCCATTTGTTACACAGCTTTCAAGGCTGCAATTACATTCGACACACTGTCAAAGTCAAGCCAATTTTTGCAACTGTACGTCCTGAGTGAATGATCTGCCTCCAATAAACAGATAATGTGTGTTACAGCAAATTAGCACTAGATGCCAGACAATGTTAATTTGAAAAGTTGATATTGAAACGGGTTTCAATTGAGAGAATCTTAGGAAAGTTGAAACGTTTCCTTTCCAGTATTTTATTCCTTCAACTTGCAATCTACTTAGATTACAATGTATCATAGATATGTTCGTCGATGACTCAAGATGGAAAGAAAACAGAATAACTGCTCAACTCTTTTGACAAGCTGAATAGTACTAGCTTGTGAAACCCAATGGTGATTTGAACATTTCTGGTACTTCTTTTTGGCACTCACCAGTGGTACCAGCAACATGGAGGTTTTGAGGAGGTTTTAACTATAAGTGCAAAATTTGGTCACGGAGTGGAAGACTTGAAGAAAAAATTAGTGAAGGAATTGCCATTCAAACCTGGTTACTTTCCTAGGGTAAGATTTTCTTTGCGAAATCATTTCGTTTTCTTGAGCTGCTCTTTAGAATATGAATGCAAGTCCTAGTTTTTCAGGTTGCATCACTTTGAAGTCAATGCAAAATTGTGCTAGATAGGACATGTACATACGTAGGCCTTTTTGAGCTAGTTTTTGTCTTACCTTGCAATTGTTTAGTCCCAATTTCACACCTAACAGAATAGGATGCTACAATAAAATCAACTCGTATCTTATCCTCAGCTACCATTGTCATGTACTTATATTCTTGCCTCAGTGTGAACACATTGGACTGGTAAAGTGTAAATTATATATATTGAAATGGCTCACACCGGCCTGTGGTGTTTTGTAAGAAAATGTAAATAGCAGGTTTTGGTTAACTTGTTGACTTGCTTATATTTGGTAGCAAACAAATGCTCTTGTGGGAGATGCCTGCAGTTAAAGTTGAAAACAAAGGATGATTCTCAAAATAATTGCTGGAGTAAGTTGGATCAATCAATAGCCGATCTTAGTCGTTGGGAGAAAAACTCTCCCACTTGTCCATAAAAGTGCTCAGATATGATGTTATGAACAGATTAGAGAAAGACCATCACATGTTGGCTTTTAGATAGCAGGCAGAAAATGATGCATCACATAGCAATCTTCAAGTAAGAATGGTGTATGAACATCAGTAACTCTGAGAGAGAGAGAGAGAGAGAGAGAGAGGGAGAGAGAGTATAACTGTCAACATGCTGTGGCAGAACTGCCACATGAGAACTCTTGTTTGCAGGGGATATTGAGTGAACATCCAGAGAAGTTCTTTGTGGCAGAGCTTGTGCGTGAGAACATTTATTCAATGTATCATCATGAGATACCATATTCTTGTCAGGTTGAAAGTTCACCTGTTTTATTCTGATGCATACAACATTTGTTGGAATTTTCATGAAATGCAGGCCCAAGCTGCTTCCAGAAATAACTATCTTCTTTACAGTGTCGTTTTCAATTCTGTATGTGCATATGTACAGCAGGCTGTGAAATTGAAGATGGCAGCTTTTGAGATTTAGCATGTTGGCTTTGCAAGGTGATACAGCTCTAATGGTTTATACATTATCGGAATTTCAATTAGTCTGATGAATATTCTGGTCTCTTATTTGCAGGTTAATGTTGCTAGGTATCATGTAAAAGCGCCATCAGTGAAAGATTTTATAGAGGTTGAAATTCTGGTTGAGAAAGAGTTGCAAAAGGCTGTGCTGATTGGGAAGGTGAGTTTCAAGCTTGCTAACTAAAAGCGTTGATTGTACTTGCTATATTTGAGTCCACACAGATATATTAGTGTTACCCAGTTTTTGGCTTTGGGAGTTGAATGTCATCATTCTGGACTGTGATGCTCCTGTTTGAAGAGTTTATCGTTTTTTACTTTCCTAAAAAGTGCACATTTTTCTTTCAAGCTTATTATATACTTTGATCAATTTTCTAGGGTGGGCAGATGCTCAAGGCACTTGCAAGAGCATCAAGGCTAGGTATCCAAGAGTTTTTACGGAAGGAAGTCTATGTTGAGGTATTCCATTTAAATTTTTTTATGGATGATAAGAAGTTGATGTGAGGACTGTAGATGTCTTACTCAAATTTTTGCTAAGGATATGGTGCATTTGTATGGAGTCAATGGTAGCTTTGTCAGAGAGCCTTCTGACCATTTGTCAGTGGTCTGGATGCCAGCTTAATCTTTTAAATAGAATCATTCTGGATGCCAGCTAGTTGAATTAATTCTCTTAATATAATATTCAGGACATCTGGTAGCTGCAAAAGGTTTCCTCAATTTTTGATAGACTGATATTTGTGAAGCAGATTAAGGTCAGAGTCGAGGAAGATTGGAGAACGGATGGAAATCTGCTTACCAGTTTTGGCTATGGTGTTGGGTAGGGTGCAAAAATTGTCCTTTCTAGATATAGTGCTTCATCAATCATCATGCAATTCTCCCAAAATGACCTTGGTTAAACTTTATGGAAGTTTTTATGCAAGTCAAAGCACCCTGAAATCTTTATGGCATGGCTTGGTTTTTTTTATGGACTCGACGGGTTTTTGTAGAATTTAAGCCTCTTCAGAAATACACTATATCAACTATAGGGAATCCTTGTTCATTTGTGGAGCGAAGTACATACCCAATGCACCACCCAAATGGATTTGAGTCCTTGGGTCAGGAACTAATTTTATATTCGATCAGCAAAACTTCATGATTGGTATAGCTGGATAACTCACAACTTAAAATTTGAGGCAATCAGCTGGCACTGACTTGCACAAAAGTGTGGAAATAGGTTATTTGGATTAAAGGTTTGGGTGCAGGCCAAGGTCCAAAGCCCTGGAACGGCCTCAATCCAGATATTTATTGAGTGTAAAGGACTGGTGTAACTTTTTTGCATTTGTTGTTCACTTTGATTGACATGTCCATTATGTTTATTGGAAAATGCCCATGGACCTTATGGGCATTAAGCCCTTTTTCCTAAAAAGCTATGCCCTTTTTGGCAGAATGTTCTTTACAAGCAAAAGCTCATATCAAGGATTAAAGTAGGCAATTTTACCATAAAAGCCCTCTAAAATAAACCATAAAAATTCTACCAAGTTTAAGGCCCAGGGTCAAGGGCCTTTCTTTGAGGGAGGGCGGCCTTTGTCTGAGGGTGGGAGACATTCACTTCACTTCTCAATCCAAAGTTGGACCCTCCAGACTAGCGTCAAGGAGACTTATCTACTAAAATGCAAAAGAACAAAGTTTTGTAAAGATATTGAAACATGTGAAATTTGCGTTGCTTCATAATGTGTTTACACTAGTTTCTTTATCCCAAATACAATTTATGTTAGGGAATGCAATAACACTTTTCTCATCTAATGACCAAGATAATGTTTTAATGTAGAAATGTGGATTTTAGTGTACTCAACAAAGTCTTGATGTCTTAATGGGATAGAAGACAAAATGAACACATGGTGATTTGGGAGAATGTAGGCTTTGCCAAAGTTCTTTGATTATATATGCTTGACAACTGACAACTTTGCGCATTAAGATTTATATATTGGAGAGAAGAATTTGCGCAAGATCATTGGAATTAATGTCATAGAAAAAGGATCATATAGAGCTAGCAATGAATTTGCAAGGGGATGATGTTCAGACAGTTCAAGCCAATTTAGATTGGGTTAAGGAGGATCTATGCAATTTAATATTGCTTATGTTAATGATGTGCCTCTAGCTTTTTTTTTTTTTTTTTTTTGATTTGAATGGAGTGAATGTTACTAGTTTTAGTGGGTTTTTTTGCTATTTGTTTATGTTCAAGCTCATCAATTACAATTTTTTTTTTTTGAAAGTTGTAGATAAAGAGATGTGTGTTGAACAAGCACTTGTTTCTTTCATGCAATTTTCAATGGAGTTCATAAATATTGAAACCTTAGAGTACTATTTGGCTCAAATTGTAAATGGAATTTAGGTATAATAATGCAATGATATAATGGCTTTCAAATCAAAAACCACATCCTTGATTAATTTTTTTTAGTTTAAAGTGTAGTCATTATGTTAGAGTGCACGTGTTCATGGGAGTATTAAAATCTTTTTTGGAATTTAGATGTCAAAAAGACGTACCTTTCACACACTCCCTTGCATGGTGTAAACAAATTGCTAAATCTCCATCCCATGCTATTTTCCTGTATAATGCATATTGTGGAGTATATCATTCTTGATAATTATCTTTTGGACAACATCATTGGTTTTAGCTAATTTGAACCAAGGTTTTTTTTAGTTCACGATTGCATATAATCTATTTTTAAGTGATTTATCAACTTATATAAATGAGAAGAGATTTTGTATTGAGCTTAGGATTGTGAAGATAGAGTGCTCCATAGTTGGTCAAGTTCGATAAGAGGTGTTACTATTTTCATGAAGGCATAGGCTCGATTCCTAGATGCTTCACCATTGACATTTAAAGCCTTGAGCTTCTTCTTGGCCAGGCTAATCAAGGATGATGCTAGTGCAAATGAGTTAATTATTGAAAAAAAGAAGAAGTGAAGACTTGTTCTTGGTATAATGCTTGCATTAAGTTTATTTTTGTCTTTTAGCACCATTCTTTGCATTAGCATATGATTGTCAGCTATACGAGTTGATAGTTTTTTTTATTATTATTAAGCTAGGTTTTGGTCACTTGTTTGCACAACACCAACAGATAACTAGGGTATAGATCTACTAAACTTATACATTGACCTGCTACATCTACTGGGAGTCGTAGAAATACAAGATGTCTTAGGCATCTCAAGGAGAATAGACAAGATTTTGTTGTGTATGGGTTGTCTCATTTTAGAAAGTGGCAAGGAGAAGCCAACACAAAATGGAAGAGGGGGCTACTCACGGAGAGGGGGAAAGCATGCAAGTTGAAGGAGCATTGGTGCAAGTAGAAGAGGTGACAAGTTGTGGTCTAAAGAGTAGTTTCTAGTGGTATTATATTTAGGGGCACAATTTGACACACATCAAGTGGTGGAGATGTACATAGAATTGGAAGTAGTAGCCCCATACATAGGCTCCCAAAATTGGGTATGAAAATTCGTGACACATAGAGAATGTATGAGAATTTTTACATGCATGCATGTATGTTTGATATTTTAGCTTTCGTCTTTTGCCAATGTGGAAGGATTCAATACCTCTATAATAATGACAACCTCTGCATTAATGAGAGGATGCTAGGAGATTTTCAACCAAAGATTCTTGACATGAACAATTACATCTCTTATTGCCTCCACACCATTCTTGTAGTAATAAACCATGAGGACTTGAATCCTCAATATTGTAAAATTTAATCAAATAAAGTCAACTATCGCCTGGTAGTGCATTTTGTGATATTGCACTAAGTAAATAAGTCTATAAAGTTGTGCCATGAAGTGCCCATCTTTATCATGTAATTTAAGTTGAAAGCACATGTTCTTGAGCACTTAGAAAACTTCTATTGAGGAGATATTTAGAAAAAGATTGAAAGATTACAGAGTCAAGGTGTTTGCAGAAACTAAATGAATATCAAACCACCTTAAACTCTCCAAGTTAGAAACATTAGTAAAAAGTGTCCAAGAAGATAACACCACATGGTGTAAAAAGGGCCTAGAGAGAGAGAGAGAGAGAGAGAGAGAGAGAGAGAGAGAGAGAGAGAGAGAGAGAGAGAGAGAGAGAGAGAGAGAGAGAGAGAGAGAGAGATGACGATGTGATCAAAAGAAGTTAAATTGCAAAACTTGTCTAACACATGAGAATAAAATGAATGGGTATTTATAGTCTAATGGAAGATCACACAATATTTGTTCCTAGTGCTAGATTATCACCAACGGTGAAGATGGTGCATTGATAGATGTAACCAATGGAAAGAGATAACGTGTAGCACTTCAAGAGCTAACTTGTTGTAAAACATTCGGCCTTTTTGTAATCGGTATTCACACATGTGAGGTCCAAAATATGACAAGGAATATCTTCTTAAATTGGCCTCATGTATTGGCCTATGTTTGGAATTGCATATCTTTCACACTTACTAATACTAACCTTAAGTATGATATTGACATGAACACTTGTGTAATGTAGATAATTATAAGGCAAATAATCATATATTTTAAATGCAAGATGTAAGCATACAACTCTCACTTTGCATATAGTGTGAGATAATTCTAATTTTATAGCTTATGTTGTGACTAACTCTTAACACTTAAGTCTTCGACTTTAATCCATTTGTTTTCAAAGTATTTCAAAATCCGTCACACATTTCTTTGATTATGGTAAGGACAACTATATGCAATGTTATGCTTCTAAGCTATCGTAAGTCAAGAATAAATAGAATTCAAAGGAATATGCTTTGTTATGGTGTAATGTGTGACACTATTCTGGGGCTTGTTGTAACTCATTTCGATATATAGACCTAGATTTGTCAAAAACCGTTTTTTGTTTAAAGAAGGGGGCGTCCTTGAACAATCATGACTTCTTCACATGATTCCCTTATGACAACTATTCAGGTTGGTGCTTCAAACGTACTTTGGTTGTATGATCGCAAAAAATAATGTGGTCTCAAAATCTATGGATGGAATTGGTATTGTAGTAGAGGAGATACAATGCTATAAAGTAAGGCATTAGGCCTATCTTGCTTACATTTGAAGTAGAGTATAAGCAACATTAACCATTGGTCATGCTTCATAAAACAATTCCATAACATAAAAGATCTCTTTTTGCCTTAATTCTTTTGAAACCTCAGCATATGTTGGGTTAATATTTAGTATAATAAGGGTTGGTAACCTAAATGCTTTTAAAAGCACATGGATTTGTGCAAGAGCTATTGCATTCATAGGGATTGGAATGACATGGAATTGCCCTAATCCTATTGTAAATGTTAAGATTAAACTCTTTAGTAGTTGTATATGCACACAAGTATTGTTTAACTTGTTAATACGACACGATTAGATTTTAAGATTCATAAAACAGGAGCATAGCTTGTTGCTCTTGGAAATCATGGATATGCTCAAGAGTTACGAAAACTGTACATTACCTGTTCTTTGTATAACAGGTGCAAGTATTTGTATGGCATGGATTTGCCCCAATACTTATGTACAAGTCCAAGCTACGCCTGGTTGCAATCTATTTAATACAGCTAGATTTCCATACTTAATGAATGATTGAATATAAAAATAATGACCAATACCAATATACTGATCAGAATGGCAGAAGCCATGATACGATAAAGTTATGGTTTGGCCTATCGCTATAAACAATACTTAGTAAGGAAGATTGGACTTTATAATGTCATTGGTATTGCATGATGTCAAGTTGGCGAGCTTATTTTGTACATGGATAGTAACTGACATTCAGCGTTGACACTTGTCTTCCTCACTGTGCTAACTTGTGCGGTTTTGTGTGGTGGGATGGTGGCAGGTACCAGTGGATGTCTTGAAATAGGTTTTGCTTTACGGTGCTTTATGAGTACTGTATACTTTTCAGCTATGTTTTTTTTTGTTGGTTTATGAATAAAGGGTTTTAAAAGATTTGGTCTTGACTTGTCAAGATGAGCTTTGTTTTGTTAATCCCTCTCTCTCTCTCTCTCTCTCTCTCTCTCATTACTCCATCTTGTTATAAAATGTTTGTATTTTCGGCACCATCGGTCACATTCCGACACATTGGGTCTCTCTTAATAAGTTTAAGTTTCGTATGGTTTTCTTTTCCAATGGTCAAGATGAACCCTATTTTTATCCAACGGATGGTAACGTTGGCTTCCAACACAAGCCATCTCGTGGTTCCTTCCACTAAGATTCACACGATGAGTCCTTGAGGTAACTTTCGGCTATTTATACGTAACAAAACTAATAGCCATCACCACTTCTTCTTTCTTCTTCTTCCTACTCTCACTTCCACTTCTCTTCTACGTGCTCTTCTACGTGCCCATCTCCTCTTGACAGCGCCCAGCTACACCACTACGGATTACATTCGACCAATGATCAGCTCACAAAATGCTTGGTTCTTTACGGTTTTGTGGATCAGTAGTATGTTGCGGCCAACTATAGTATGAGTTGCATACTTTTTGAATGGTAATACATGCGTTGGATCAACGCTGTGATACACTAGCGCATGAGGAGTCATTTTCATCTTCCACCTTGCCTACATGACCAGCGGCAGTCCATCGCTGCTGACAGTCGCTTGACTCTCACACAAAGACATATAAATCTTGTTTGGTTGACGTTTCTCATACATTTATGAGAGACAGTCCATCGTTGTTGACAGCCGCATGGATTACACACAAAAACAAACATACATCTTGTTTGGTTGTTGTTTCTCATACATCCATGAGAGATAGTCCATCGCTGCTGACAACTGCATGGATCATAAAAAAATATATACATCTTGTTTGGTTGTTGTTTCTCATACATCAATGATGAGGGACAGTCCATCGCTACTGATAGCCGCATGGCTTACATAAAAAAAATTCACCACTTCTTTTCACCGCTTTTCAGCGATCTATGCTGGAAATCGCTGTGTAAGCATACCACTTAACTCACGTTTTTCTACTATCAACACATACATTGACGAGCGATCGATCAGTGATGAGTGGCACATCTGACACAACGATTCAATCGTTCTCACATTGTTACTCTATTTTCACAAAATGCTCTCATACTTATTGATGTCTTGTGCAATGCAAATGACTAACAAAGCATAATATCTCGCTGCTATGGAATGTTCCCGGCACTCTATACGTTCGGAATGAATTTCTACCACATATAGCTTAAATTACTGTTCAAGCATACTTCGGTCTTAGGTACAACACCTCTATCATACGTAACTATATATTACACAAATGATTCTTGTCTAACAATTGCATTTCGAGGTAGATAGTACTTGTGCTTGCTCATAACAAAAGGTTTCTTGCAAAAGGTATATATTTCTCATTAAGTTTTTAAGGAACTGCTTGTGATATTTCTCTCTTATGAATCCACACTGAATAGTGTTAATTTTTTTTTGGTAGGCATGAAGACTCAATATTTGTGGAAGTACTATGGCATCCTCACAAGAAAACACATCCACTTCTATTCAGGTATGTTTATAACAGGTATCTATGTTATAAACAAGTCTCGTCATGGAAAAAAGGTAGACATAGTAGTGTTACTATGGGTAACAAGCAGAAACTTTATAATAGCAAGCTTTCTCTGTGTCTCTCTCTTCAATCTTAGTCTTATAACCTATCCAATACCTCATTCAAACACCATATATTTATACTCTAAACAATAATTTGCTTAATCTTATACACAATTTTGTGGTTTTTTTTTGGCTCGGTACTTTTGGGATACATGGATTTGCGCAAGAGTCTTAATAGTCTCTTGGGTTAGTATGGCATGGATATGCCCTAACACCGCTTTTGGGACTATACTAGCCAATGCTAAATTTCTTAGTTGCAACTCAAATAACTTCTTAAGTTTCATAATTTCCCTTCAAGTTAAGATTCTGAACAAAAATAGGATTTGAGCTTGAGCACCCCTGGAAAGCATGGATCTGCTCAGGGGTCTCGGCACTAGTTTACGACTTGTTACACAAGAGAAAAAAAAGAATGGCATGGATTTGCCCTAATACCTTTGTGCGCGTGTGTCTACTCATCCTATTTGCTAGGCATTTCGTAAGTATGATAACTTTTTTTCCAAGTGTTGTGATAATTAAATACTGATTGATATGGACTAATGCCGCAAACACTAATCAAAATGGCTTTTGCCCTAATAGGGTTAAAAGACGACTTGGCCTATTTTAAACTCACACATGGATGGGAAGATCAGACTATGTACTTTTATTTCTCATAAAGCTGTTAAGTAGCAAAGCTTATTAACAAGTGTCATTCAACATTGACAACTGTCTTCTTGACATACTAACTAGCACGGTTTTGTGTTGTGAGATAGTGGTAGGTACCAATCGGATGTCTTGAAATAAGTTTTGCTTTATGGTGCTTTTCTGTACTATATTTTACTTTTCAGCTATCTTTTACCTTGTTGACTTATGAATAAAGATTTCAAAGGGTTTGGGTTTGCTTTAGCAAGATAAACTATGTGTATGCCTTTAACTCTCTCTCTACATCCTTGGGATGTAAATCTGACTATCCTTTGGTTGGGGTAGTATCAAACCTTTACCTTTTATTATGATTCATCGACTAACATAGGTCTTTTTTTGTTTAGTCCTCAAGATGGTTTCAGGATGTCGTTGCTTTAGGTTATGGGGAGTTCCTTTCTCCACCTGACCTTGATATGTTGCATGAAAAAGGCTGTCACTATGCATGATTTTACTATTGAAAGTGATTGGGCTACTTGTTTTGCTGCTAGACCTGAAGATAAAAGTCCTTTGTCTTATTAATCTCCTTGGAACTTTGGATTGAGATAGGATCTACCTTGAATTTATTAAAAAAAATGATACTTTGGCTATTGTGGAGGCCCTTTTTGGTGATTTTGCTATTTTTGCTGAGAAATTTGAGGAAGAAGAGATCTCACAATACCTTCACCTTCGATAGTGTGAGTGCTATTGTCGCCAAGATGAACGTATTTCTTTGTACTGTAAGGCATATAGGAGTGAAAATGTTGACGATGACTGGTCATATGTTGAGTAGCTCTAGATTCCAGAAACCAAGAATTACCCAATAGTGCCTTTTGGTCTTTGACCATAAATGCGTCCACGTCGAGATTGGGAGATGTTGTGACTGCGTTCGCCTATTGATCAGGTTGCTTGCTAGCATTCTTTGCTTTGAGAACTCTGCAATTATGGATCTCATGATTAGTGCGCTTGCAATACTTACAAAACATCTTCTTCTTCGGTTGTGGATTTGATAATTGTTCTTGACTTTGAGTCAGCTTTTGATTTAATGCGGATTGCTTAGAGCTTTTCTGCTTCTGTCATTTTGAGCCTTTGTTGACATATAGAGCATGAGATGATGAAGTTGACAAAGCGTCTTGACTTCTTCAATTATCTTTCTGCAGCAACATAGTGATAACTCTAGTAAGAGTTAAACCTGAGTGTGTCGATATGATCATCACTTAGTTCTCATATGTAGAGGACAAGCTTGAAAGCAATGTCATAATTGCATCTTGAGATCCGACAATGGCCATCGATAGCAAGAGATTCTTAAACTAGTTAACGTGATTTTGAAGTGAATCACCATTAGACATCTCGAGAGTGAAGAATTTTCTTCATAGATGTAACTTAGAAGTTAGGTCCTTCACATCATATAGTGAGCTTAGGATGTCTCATACTCCTTTCGAAGTTTGAGCTTCAGATATGTGGCCAATCTAAGTGTCTGATATATTGAGAATAATAAGTGCAAAAGTTTTATCATCCTTCGACTTCTATTTTGAGTCTTATGTGTCATCTTCAGGCTTCACTTCGATATCTATGACAACATTCCACAACTCGTTGGCAATTAGCAAGGTCTTCATCTTAAATTTTCACAAGTAGTAATTGGATCCATTCAGCTTGTCTGCGATAAGGCCGACTTTTTAGTCTGTCGATATATCGATGACGTTAAGAGAGAGATACCATGCTGTGCTACAATTGGAAATCAACTATCTGATACTGAAATTTGATACCACAAATTGAAAAATATGATATTACAAAAAGTATCTAATGATATCGAATTGATATCGCGAAAGATACCAAGTATTAGAGATTTGATATAACATATCGCTCTGATGTCATGAAGGCAATAGCATATTAAATAACATGCTCTGATACCATGTTGGAAAGAGGTGAGAATGCAATAACGACAAGTTGAAGGTAGTAAACGACTTATCGAGCGCAATGGAATGGAGCCTACTTGCCTAATGCATGACTACGCCTATCAATATTGAACAAAACATGTTCCGCTGATAAGCAGTAAGCGCTAATAGCAAAACTTTAAATGAACTCTAAAGAACTGAACTAGAATGCTCAAGAGTGTTCAAGCTTGAAAGCTTGAGAGAGCTGCTACAACACTTGAATTCTATGAATTGAATTGATAGAAGTATGAACAACTATTTATACTTGTTGAAAATTAAGCCCACAGTTGTCTCCTTGGTTAATCATAACTTAGACATCCAATTACTTGAAGAACGTCTAAACGGGCTTCCGACTGATCTCCAGCAAAGGGTAACCAATCCTATTATAATTTCAAGTTCAGATGTTAAGTTTAATAACTTGAAGTCATTGAAGACTTGGCCATCTTCAAAGACTTCCACAAACTTGCATTTAGAACAAGTCTGCAGATTTATATTACTTTTTCAGCAGTCTGTAGAAATACACTAAGTGTCGCACAGTTCACATTTTTCGCACTTTCTTGAAAACTGTGACACTTGCCTTCGACTTCTTCCGTTCAACTATTTTGAAGAAGTCAACTTGTTCACAATTCAACAATATAACTATTTTTAACACCTTCATCTTTTTCGCATTTTTCTGAAAAATGCAAAGAAAGATAAATTCTAGAAGGTCCTTTATTTTTAAGGGTTAGACTGTTAAAGACACCTTCGCCAACTTTGCAAAGATACTTTGGATCTATTTTTGCGGGTTATTGAAGAGTCAAGTAAGGTCAAGGGAGCATAAAAGAATTGTTGTTCAAGTTTACTTTACTTGTTCTGTCTCATGTTTGAGCAATTTCAAGTGAATGTGTGCAAAATGTAAAGATATGGTAAAAGTAGGTACATTGTTTTGAAGGGAGGCTCATTATATCACTCATTCATGATCAAGTCATCAAGGGTTGATGATATCTTATGGCAAGATGGAGATGGAGGCTCATTCATGGATTTTCATGGGGGAGACATATCAAGAAAGGACAAAGAGAGGAGACATGCAAGCATTGGTTGATTACTCACATTTTTTTGTTTGTTTGATGTTATTTTCCAGAGAGTTCAAAGTTGGAAGCATGGAGGAATCATTTCATTTACATTCTATTTGGTTCTTCATGTTCTAGTTACATCTTGACATGTAAAATTGATGTAAGAAATAGTGAAGCATCCAATGTGGACACTATTCTCTATATCAATTATGACAGTTATTATAAAATCATAGAAAGGAGGTCTATACTTAGGATGGAGATCATTCTTAAGATGGATCAAAGTAGTGTGGCTAAATCTATGCTAAAACTAGTTGAAGAGGGAGTGTGAAAAATTTAACTAGTTTAGTTGATCTATTTTGGCAATTTTGAGGCCAACATGAAATTTCAACTTAGAGATAGATTTATATTGTCAATAAAGGCCTAAATAGTGTTTGTACAATTTTTGGCAAGTAGATAAGTGGATGAGGTTGGATTTGGACCCATTTTAATTGGCTAGATTTCATACATTGCATCTAGACTAGAATTTCTAGGTTTTTTTATGAAGTACCAAGAAGTTACCATTTAGGGCAATTGGCCAAATGACATTTTGGAAGTTATAAATGGTTGTACCTACTTGGAGAAATAATGATCAAAGTTTTTTTTTGTGGAGAATTCATCTCTTGTATGCATCAGTTTATGATCATATACAGAATCAATTAATTAGATAATCTGAGCCATTAGAATCAGTCTCTATCAGGAGAGAGTGAGAACAATCTAAGACAATAGAGAGATTAATTTATCTGTTAGTTATATTTTTGATCAATTGAAGAAGCACAGTAGAATCATAGTGCTTAGCACACAACTATTGTGAACCTTATCAGTCACATGATTCACTTTCATAATCTGATTGTTGTATTCCATCAACTTCAATTTATAGATTCTCTATTATCTATGTATGTGTTATCATAGTTGAATGTTCTCATGTTTTCTTCTCTATCTGATGCTCTTATTCCATAGATTAATGTAGAATATCTATTGAAGAATGCATGGCTATCATAGATGCTTAATTTATTTGCAATCTTCATGGTTGTCAACGACACCTATGCAACATATTCTACCAAGTAAATGAAAGATCTAACCATCTAGCATTTGTTTGAATAACGATAGATTGATCCTTAAATTCATTATTTTTTATTCTTCTTGGGAGGACTGTTTAGACACTCTGTAAAATGACCCTTATGACATAAGAGGCTTGGACATGTCAATTTCAAGTCTTTGGAAAGCATGGCAAGTGATGGAATAGCTCTCGACCTACCTACAAGCTTGGTAAAAGTGGATATTATATGCAGGTCTTGTGCTTTGGCTAAGGCACATAAGCTTTCTTTCCAAAATCTCTCAGAAGGAGATCATCTCCTCTAGAATTGATTCATTCTAATGTGCATTTTTCTAGCACAGCTAGTATTGGTGGAGCTAGTATGTTATTATCTTTAATTGATGATCATAGTAGATATGGTTCTTGAGTGGGAATTGTCTACTCTTGATAAATCAAACCAAGATTGCTTCATGCAATGCATTTAAAATGGTTGATCTTGGGTCTCTACACTTTATATTGGGCATAGAAGTCACTAGACCTAAACATTGTATTTTTATTTGTAAATCTAGATATGCTCATCATGTTCTTAAAAGATTCAATATGTGAAATTGCAAAAGTGTAGAAACACCTATTGAGCCACTTGTAAGAGTTCCTACGAAAGATGATGAAGCATCCAAAGTGGACATCACTCTTTATAGGAGTCTCATAGGCTCCCTACTGTGGTTAAAAATCACTATTCTGGATCTTAGCTATAGTGTTTGCATATTGAGTCAATTTATGCAAGATCCCTCCATGTATCATTGGAAAATGGCCAAGAGGATCCTTAGATACTCTCAAATACTATAGATTTTGGGATTCTTTATAAGGGAGATACTATATCATTACATGCCTTCTCAGATTTAGATTTTGCAAGTTGCAAAGTGGATAGAAGATCCACAAGCGCTTTTGTATGTTTCATAGGCGATGGAGCAATCTCATGGCTATCGAAGAAACAATCAACAATTTCTCTATCCTCAACTAAAGCTAAATAAAAGGCACTTACAACCACTACCAAGGAGATATTATGGATCAAATGGCTGCTTATGGAGATGCATGGGCTTAGATCTAATGATGTTCCCTTGATCAAGTGTGACGACCTCTCTTCTCAAAGTCTTGCTAAGTTTTTCATGCTTGGTGTACCACCCAAAGAGAGAGTAGATGTTCAATTGAAAACGCCTAAGTGGGGAGAGGAGTATCATGTTGAATGGCATAAAGGCCAACTATAAGACTTACTTCATGCTTTGGGTGGTTGGTTAAGTGAAGAGGAGGAGGGGATGTCCAATGAGAAAGGAAGGTTCAAAAGAGGGGGGGGATCTTTAAATTGAGGGACCATGTCCTCCACTCAAGGTTTTCTAGGAGGAAGAGGGCATGAAGCTATCGGGTGGCTTATCCTACCACATATGTAACAAGAATAAGGAAGGCCAAAAAAATTAATTTTTTTGATGAATAGTCATGTTGCCAATCTCTAAATGTATAAAATTAGTAGTGGATTTAGAAAGGTTTCATAAAATACAAGCTTTGAGATGAAGAGCAGTTTTGTTGTCTTTGGGAGTACAAAGCATTAGGGCCTATCTAAGTTCGTTGAGAACCTGTAGGAAGTCTTCAATAGACAAGGGTTTCAAGTTGAGTAGTGTTTTCAATTACAAAGTATGTGATAATATATATTTTGAGATCACAACATTGTTGCCTTTGAACTTGAAAGGACAAGATGAAAATATTTTGCTAGCGATAGTTGCCTAAAATAAACTTCAAGATCAAAATTTTAATGATTGTGAGTTGGTAACCATAAGATTAAGCTTTCCGTACTACATATTAACAAAAACATTGATAAAATAAGCTACAACAAATAAGGAAATTAGATCTTCTAAAGAGCATTTATGCAAATTATTTCTAAATTAATGACTTTTAGCCGTGAGCTATCAAATTTTGAACACCCATCTAGGACTCCTGGAAATCGGAGAGTATAAATGTGGTAGGTTGATCTTTTGTTGTTGGTTTGTGCCAAGGCGAGCAAGGGCTTGGAGACTACCATGGGGAATTTTGTTGTTGCCTCAAGATAGGATCTTCTTCTAGGTCTAGAACTTTTAATTTCGTTGGTGTGTCTAAAGCTCCTGGGAGATTTTATTGATGGAAAATCTACATTACTTGGTTCATTGTGTCTTGTAGTGCCAAGATGAAGCAAATGGGAGGGAGCACATATTATTGGTTGCTTCTGATTCAATTTTTCACAGTGACGTTTTTGTGAGGTTGTTTGTTGGTCTTTGGCTACACAACCTTACCATAATTTTGCAATTGCTTTACTTAATAAAAAGGTACACTTAAAAATCCATTTCCCATATGACGAGGGTGAAGCTGCTAAAACTAAAAGTGTCACCATGTTCTTAAGGCCCTTTTACTTGCTCCTTTATGCTTATTAATTTTATGACCACTTAACTCAAGGTGGAAGCCACTAAAACAATTTTTCCCTATTATAATAGCAAGGGTGCATCTTGGTTTCCAAGGGAGCCTTGAACCTAGGACCAAAGAAACATTGGATGCCAAGGTACCCAACTAACCAACCCTTGGATGATCCCTATTATAGCAAGGGTGGAGCTGCAAAGACTAAATAACCTTTTCCTATAGTTTTGATAATGCAAAAGTCACTAAAAATACATTCTCTAGCTTTCAATACAACAAGAGAAATACATACATGTATAGATATCATATTCCCTGATACATCTCAGAAGATAGGGGGTGAGCAGCCATCCATAGGCATGGGCATATCGATATGAGATAGATAGGAGTGCAAAAAAGTCATGACTCAGACTGATGACTCATCATAATAAAAGCAGATGTAAAGGTAATATTTTCCTTGTCCGTGAAAAGGCTAAAAGCTGTGTGTATTACTATATTATTATAATTGCGTACATAACACGGCGACGATGGCTGCACACGAAGAGTGCGGAGGTGCTGCAGCTGTTTCCCACATCATCAATGCCAATGGCCACATCATCGCGATGGAACGCACCATCATATCTGCTTCTTCTGAAGCCGCTCTCCACCTCCTTTTCTTACCAGCAACACCAGCAACAGCGCACATTACCTCCTCGTCTCCGATTCTATCCCACCTTTTTCTCGCTCAAATCTACAGCCCAAGCTGCCGATGCTCCTGCTCGGAGTCTCAGCTCAAGAGCCTCTTTTGGAGCAGTCTCTAGCTTCCGCAAGCTTTTCGGCAATTCGGCTTCAAAAATGAAGGTTTGAGCCGCTATCTTGTCTGAAATGGTGACATGTAGTAAGGTAACTTGTGATGTAAGCCGAAGGGAATACTTGCTCGCGCCTGCTTTTTTAAGCTCACTGCAGGATTGGGTTTTTGAATGAGCGCTTTTCAAGATCTTTTATCCTTGCAGAATCCCTTAACATGGAAACACATTTGCTTTCCCCATCTTTCACGAACGGTCTATCAAATTTTTGCTTCACAACAATTACGTGTTGATTGGCGCTTGACAATTTATTAAATAGGTTATTTTGATGATCTTTGATGACAACTATGCACATATTGAGGGCATTCTTTAAGCTCCATGCAGGATTTGGTTGGATTGTCACTTGTTGTTTATCAGTGAAGACTGTAAGGATGCTGGATTTTAGAAACTCTACTGGTAGTTTATTCTCAAAGCCTTTATGACGTTGCACATGTTCCCTCTTGTTTTCGGCTCCTTTTGGAACTTCATTATTGAATGAGCGTTTTCCAAGATTGTTTATCCTTGCGCACTCCACATTTGTTTTCCGCATCTGTCAATGAATGGTCTGTCAAATTTCTGCTCTACGGCAACAATTCTGTATTATTGTCACTTGGCAATTTTTTAAATAGCTTATTTTGATGATCATTGATGAAACTGTGCACATATCGAGGGCATTTTTTATGAACGATTTCTAAGTTATCTTGAATGCAAGAAGGGACTTTACGTGTTTAATGCAAGAAGGGACTTTACTTTTAGCTGGTCGCCTCGGTACTATTACCAAGTACAAAGGTACGATTCAGTGACCATAGATGCCCGCTCCAAACCTTCTTGTTTCCTTATTTTTGTCACAAGCAAGTCTCTCCAAGCTCGTGAATCCTAGTAGGCCGGTGTGTAGAATCAACCTCCCAACCATAGGCACCCCCTCCTTGAGTCCTACCTGCTATTCCCGTTACTGGCACATGGCATCCACCTGTGGGTGATCAGTCCACTTGGCATGCATGGCCCCTGTGACCTGTGAATACTGAGTGACTCATCGGGTACCACCCCCATGCTCGCCAAAGATTTGTGATCCTCTTGGTCACCCCGACTACTTGCCGGCTAGCATCTCGTCATTAACGGCTAGGGTCCCGACGGTCAATACACACCGCATCTCTGACAGCTTGTCAGGCGGCCACACCGGATCACTGCTTGTGACGCACCGGTCCCTACTTGGGACATATGTCCTCGTCGGTCACTGGCCCTTGCCAATACTTGGCCTCAGGCCCTCTGGTGACCAGCCGTGCCGAGATCATGATAGAGCCATAACTGGGCTCTAACAATTTTTATCTTGGAAAAAAAAAAGCCTGTTTTTGCATAAAACCACACAGGGTGGAGGAGGGGGTGCATAGGTTTTGTGTGCCATTGATGAGCTCATTGGACTAGTTTTTTAATGTGCTTACACTCAGTACAGAGACATTGCTCATGGGTAGCAGACATATTGAGCCACAATGTTGTTATTATCGTTTCTAAGCTTTCATTTGTGTCTAGCCATTACAGTGTTTGTAAACTGATTTATTAACTTTCAATTTTACATTTTTTTTATTAGTGCATTAGTAAGTTCACCAAGAATCTGAATTGTTTATGGTTAAACTTAGATTTCTAATGCCCCGTTACCATTTTATACTTAGCACTATTTTTAAAAAATTTGCAAAAAAAAAACATGTACTACATGTACGTCCAAAAAAACAAACAGACATTCCGTTTCAGAATGCGCTCGGAATGCTCGTTCCGAATGCATTCTGAAATGGAACGGGCATCTATGGTGATTATCTATCGATGGTAAGTTACTTTATAGACCTTATTTGATACTAAGACAATTGCTTAGATACCATGGAGTAGTTTGGTTTTAATCTTATAAGATATATTGCCAGATTATAGCTTGGGTAAGGAAATATTAGTACCTAAATCTTGGTGCACGGCTGATCATACTACTCAGATGGGACAGTGTAGAAAACCACTCAATAGTAACAATGAAATTACCATGTACTCCCCACCAAATTAAGCACACGGAAGATAGTCGAGAATCTGGTAAAAACCACTCAACGGTAGTCTTTGAGAGCACTATCGCCATCCCTCTATTATATATATATATATATATATATATATCATAGTGCCCTGTGGTACTGCTGTTATGGTACCGCCGGCACCATAACAACGGTACCGCCAATATGGTGCCGCCCTTAGATCCGCGGTACCGGGGCGGCACCATATTTAATATATATCTAAGGAAGTGGGGGCTGGACGCAGACGCGCGTCTGCGTCCGGACGCGTCCCCCCATTTTCAAATTTAAAAAAAAAAAAATACAGGCCTTTGCCCTCACTGTCCCATATCCCCAAAGCGAAATAGAAACAATTTATGACCCTTGCCCCCCCCCCCCGGAATTAATTATCAAAGTGTGTCTGGCACCCACCTGCCCCCTCCTGTTAAAAAATACAAACTTAACCACTGCCCCCATGCCTCCCATGTCTGATATCTCTGTAGTCGGACACGAAAGAGCAACAATTTATATTTTTTGAGTCTCCAAAACTCTATCTCGTGCCCTCGCTATCTCTCTCTCCCTGACGAATCTATATTATACTATTATATAAATACAAGTAAACAATGCGCTCCCCGGATGAACCTCAATAACTTACTAATTACTTATGTTCCACAGTGTCATTCAACACAGGGAAAGTTCAAGACCTACACAGTACCATCTCATCACCCTAAACCCTAAACCTATCTCATCACATAGGCCCTATGTGATGAGATAGGTTTAGGGTTTTGGGAGGTACAGCATCACATGGGCAACAAATCGGGGCAAGTACAATGTCACATGGGCACTGTGGGGGAGCAGACCACGGGCCCAATCGGAGTGCAGCACGTGGGGGAGCTACACATGGGGGCAGTTACAGTAGCACATGGGCACTGTGGGGGAGCAGGCCATGGAGGGATCATGAACAACTGCACATGGGGAGACAGGCTGTGGTGTTAAACAGGCACTCACAAGGCCATTGTGAGAGGCATTGGCTATGAGAGAGCCAATGAGAGGTTGTGAGAGAGAGGCTGTGAGAGGCATTGTGAGAGGCTGTGAGAGAGCCAGTGAGAGGCTGTTTGCGAAACAGGGTGTCGTGAGATGGCGGAGCGCATACCACCGAAGCTCGAGGGGGAAGCCAGGAGGAAGCTCGAGGAAGATGTCCGAAGGCACAACGAAAGGCATCGGAAGCAAGAGGCAGACATTGCAGAGATGTTGCGACAGACTCGGCAGAGAAATTCGGAACCGGAGCCACCCGCCCCCGCTGTCGAGCTGGATTTGGATGAGCAGATTGGAATGAACTTCACACGACGACAGCTCATCATGATCAGGGAAAGGGCGGCCCGCCGTCGGGCTAACCAGGAGGTAGCTCGGGCTAACAGGGAGGCAGAGCGAGAGTGATAGAACAATGCACCTGACGAGGGCGAGGAGTCAGTGGAGGATCCATAGGAATGTTTAGAATAGATGGGGTCTAGCCGCATGTGGCTGACTGTTGTTATGTAATTTTCGGCAGCATTTAGTGTTTACATATTGTAAAGAACAGCCCCAGCCGTATATGGCGGGAATACGTATTGTTATTTTGATAGATCTGATGAATTAATGTACGGTGTGTATTTTGTGCAACGCATGCCTGGTTTATTGCAATGTAATGTATGTGTTTATGAAATGCTATCGGGGGGGTGTATTTCTGTGAAGTGCATCTGCTCTCAATTTTTGTGTAACTGTGTATGATGATTATGGCTGTGGGGTTTACTATTTAGGGTTCAATGATTGGACATGATGCATATGATCTGAGAGACATGAAGATGCGCTTGTGTACCACAATAGCTCAAGCATTTACAGTTTCCATACCTCGTCCGCTCTCTCTCTCTCTCTCTCTCTCTCATCTTGCACAGAGCAAACCATTTCTAACTAACCATTCAAATTTCACAGAGCTAACCATTTGTAAGCAATCATGATAAACTAGCCATGACACGAATAAACTGTAAAAAAATATATACATCTCATCTGATGCCAATATACATGATAGTCTGTGTGTATCAATATCTACAAGTCTGTGCTAAAAAAACCATCCCTCTGCGTGGCAGATGCATCCTCAGGGGTGTCAAATACAAAGTCTGGCTGGGAGTCTGGAGGCATTTGGGACTCCTCCAAGTCTGGGCCAACGCTTGCCAAGAGACGACTAGAAAAATCATCGGTGCGTCCCCTCTTGGCTGGCCTGCCTCTAGGTCTGCCGGAAGGAACCCTCTGTGGTACACTCCTGCCTGGGGGTCTCCCTCTGCCACGAGGGGGTCTCTGAGAAAAATCGACTGCTTGTGATGCTCTGAACCGTCTCTGCTCAATCTGTCTCTAGGCGGCAGCCTCTGTCTCCCTCGCAAACTCTGACCAGCCATCATCTGAAAGGGGGCGTGATGCGGGAGTACTGGGTGGGGCACGTGGACCATCCCTTGCAAGGTCTACCATCTCGTCTGAATCATATGTGGGCTCATCATCAGAGGAGGGCAATGGAACATCAGTAGGCAGGGGGGGTGGTCTCATCGGTATCAGCATCATCCTCGGGATCACCCCGCAGAGCACGCCGAACGACATCGTCTGGATCAACCTCTGGCTCTGCCTCATGATCGGCCACTGCAACTAGGCACTCATCGGGATTGACGTGCAGAAGTCAATCATTCGTGAGAATAGCCGAAGCAACCGTGAGGGCATTAAACTGAATGTCTTAAACTAATACGAAAGCAAACGATAGAGCATAGACATATACCTGCAAGAGTAGGGAGCCTACGCCTCCTGCCCTCATGCTGTCCGTGATGCATCGAACCACCCTGGTGTTGGTGTTGCAGTACACCAAGTCATTGCATTGCTCAATCGTCAGACGGTTCTGCCTGTTTGTGTGAACAAGGCTGAACGCTGACCGGTTCCGCTCGCACACGCAAGCAGAACAGTCCTGCATTAATTGGCAACCACTCGAGTGAGTACCGACCTTGTAGAGAAAATGCGAAAACTGGTTGGATGAATGAGATTAGACAACATACCTGTGAAAGGACTCGGAATGCGAGCGTCCTCAGGTATGGCTGTCCAGCGCCGTAGCTCTACCACCATGATACAGGCAAGAGCCTGTTCTCTCGGACACGTGCAAGGTCCTTGCCGAACAGCCCCAGACAGTGCCTGCAGTTGAGCAGCGATGTGCGTGAGTACACTTGAGCCCGCGTAGGGAAATTGAGCGAACGACAGCGTACGACAGAGCAAGAGTTTACCTGTGATGGAGCCTCTGCTCCTCGAGCCTGCTGCGGATATCAGTGTCGCTGCATCAAGCCCAAGCTCTCTCTTTCTCATCTCGGCAAGCTCCCTCTCTCTCTCTGCCATCAACTGTGTGCCCAAGTCGTCGGCAGACATGGGATGGACGCTGTCTATAGGCAAGTCAACCTGGCGCTCCAAATCCGATATCTTCGTTTGCAAGGTTAAAATTGAGCATATTAGGGAAACAACGTGCTTTGGAATTGAAACCAACATATTAGGGATACGTCAACCAACATGCTATAGGAGAATAGCCTATCACCTGCAATGCGCTCGTAATGGTCGGCAGTCTCCTGGCGAGACGTGCGTTGGTGCTACAGAACACCAACCGCTCTAGTTGACTCACTGATAGCCTGTTTCTTCTCCTCGTGTGATTGAGGGCCCATGTGCTCCAATTACTTACGCTCACAGACGGAGGTAGCGCAATCTTGTGGTACGTGCAATGAAATAGTTTAGCACATGTGCACGGTTGGAATGTCAAAAAAATGCACCAAGGGAGGATGAGATGAGATGCATACCTGTGAAAGGACTCGTAGTGCAAGACGCTGTATGGAGGGATAGGTGCTACCGAACACGGTCCACCAGGTAATGGGGAGCTGCGTCCTCCTTGGATCCTGAGCAGCCGGGTGACCAAATGTGCCCATGCCGAAACAGAATGCAGCTAGCTTTTCCATGAGTCTGATAGGATCCAAACCAATGCTTGGGCCCATGTGCTCCAATTACGGTCATAGACAGAGGCAACGCAATCCTGTGGTACGTGCAATGAAATAGTTTAGCACATGTGCACGGCTGGAATGTCAAAAAAATGCACCAAGGGAGGATGAGATGAGATGCATACCTGTGAAAGGACTCGTAGTGCAAGACGCTGTATGGAGGGATAGGTGCTACCGAACACGGTCCACCAGGTAATGGGGAGCTGCCTCCTTCTTGGATCCCGAGCAGCCGGGTGACCAAACGTGCCCATGCCGAAACGAAATGCAATTAGCTCCTCCATGAGTCTGATAGAATCCAAACCAATGCTTGGGCCCACCCCTTGTAGATGTACTCAAGCCAATCCGCCTCGAGCTCCCTGTTTGCGATCTGTGTCGGAGAGAGGAAGAGGGGATGCAGGATGTGTGCAACGCTGTGGATATTCCTGTGAAAGTAGTTCCACCGCGTCTCCCAGATGAACTTCAGCTCGGTCATCTTGCACATGATAATGGGGGTTGAAGAAAGTACAACGAGATCGAAGCAAAATATGGAAAAATGTAACATCAACAGAAAAACAAACTAGCAATCACTGAAAAAGATAAAGACCAATTACATTATTGTACTGCTTACCTCTCTGGCTGCAGGACGGGCAGCTGCAGGAACTGTCCAATCCGGTCCATGAGCTCATACACCAGTCCAAGTGTAGACCCCTCGTTGTCAGCCATGTAGAGCACAATGTAGAGTGGACGAAGGAGTCTTGACAATGTCTGTGCATCCCTCCAGATCTGGTCACCCCTCACCGTGGACGAAAAGTGCTCCTCATCCTCTGTGCGTAAACGTACTGGCATGCCAAAGATCGCTGGCAACCATTTGTAGAAGCTGTGCCTTGCACATGAGAAGATGGTCGATGACCACCAAGTCGGAAGCAAAGCGTGTGGGGGTTGGCTTCCGGAGGTTCAACTGGCTGAACACCCGGAACATGGCAAGAACATGCCTTTTCCTGGTGACGAAAGTCTTTAGGAAGAGGGCCTCACGGACGATGGCTCTAACCCAGTGAAGTGCACGTATGTCTCCCATGAGAAAGTCAATGTTGTGCGCCGCACAGGGGGTATGGACGATGTGGGGGAACTCGGACTCCAGAAGGACACCCATCTGAACACAATTGGTGGCATTGTCCGTCACCACTGTAACGACATGCTGGGGGGCCTATGGAGGATGGCAGACCTAATGACATCGAACATGAACTCGGCAGAGATGACTCTCCCCCCCTGTTGCAATCCACGGCCCTCAAAAACTGTGTGCCCATGCAGCTAGAGACCAAAATGTTGAGGATTGGCTTCCTCCTGACGTTAGTCCAGCCATCGGACATGATGCTGCAACCGTATGTGGCCGAGTGGCGCCGTAGAGGCTCCATCTCTCTAGACAAGGACTCGACCCTATCTCTCAGCATGTGTATGCAGACAACCTCTGAACTAGGGACTTTCCAGCTAGGGCTGACATACTGTGCAAGGTGGAAGGCCCTTTTAAAGGGCTTAGTAGTCGCAAATGGAAGGTTCAGCTCATAAATCAAACTGGCCACGACCTGTGTGGCTTCTCTGTCCATGTGCGGCTGATGGGCGCTGCGAATAGTCTGCTGCCTAAAAACTCTCTCTGCAGGGTGACGGGTAGTGGACCTCCAGCATGGTGCCTCCTCAACATCCTCGAATGCCTCATGACCAGCATTCTGGGCCTGCTCGGGTGGCGGAGAGCCCATGAGGAAATCGTAAACTGGGGGAATGCGAGCAATAGGAGATGGCGGTGGAACCGTAGTGGCAACTGGCGGACGCGAGGGGACGGGTTCCACCGGAATGGGTGCAGATGGGGGTGTGTGTGGCGGAACTGTCTGAGGGGGATGTGGAGCAGTGGGCCGGGACGAGGATGCATGCCCTCTCCTCGTGCATGCAAGCCAAGCAGGCAACAACTCGGGGTGAGCTACATAAGGAGCTGTGCAAAACCTGAGAACACCCTCCGAAATGGTATTCTCCCCCGCCACGAGACGTGGCTTGTAGGTATCTAGTAGCGTCTGCCTGACAGGAACGGACATGCTGGCACAAGGGGCAGTTCTGGAGGCACCATTATTGGCGCGTGCACCGAGCAGGTGGCCTTTAAGGCGAGTGAGGGTGGCAGTGAACTCGACCAGGCAATATCGGCAACGCACGATCTTTGCGCTGGTCTTGTTGTGGACTTGTCGGCAGACAACGTCCACCTCATCCCACAGATCGGCAAGGTCGGATAGCACCATTGCGATGGAGGAAACTAGCAAAAAAGGCACAAACGATCGTGAATGCGATAGGAGGCGGAAAGTTGGAAAAAAAGCAGCAACGACGGAAACACCAGTAGCAGGGGCGGAAGGCAACAGATCAGACTCAAAGACAAGGCGCGTACAGCAGGGAGGGCGCGGTACGAGTATGGATCCGCGGATCCCAGACACGCTGGATCTATGATATATATATATATATATATATATATATATATATATATATATATATATATCATAGTGTCCCCTGGTACCGCTGGTACGGTACCGCCCTGGATCCGCGGTACCAAGGCGGTACCATAATATTAAAAAAAAAAATATTTCTCGTGTTATTTTCGCAAAAAAAAAAAAAAAAAAAAAAAAAAAATATATATATATATATATATATATATATATATATATTTTGGTATCGCCGACCGATATGGTACCACGGTACTGGGATCCGCGGGGCCTATGATGGCGGACGTGGATGCGCGTCCGGACGCGTCGGATTCTTTTTAAATTTTTTTTAATTTTTTTTAAAAAAAAAATTAAAAAAAAATTGGGTCCGGACCCTTGGATGCATCTGTTAAAAAATAAAAAAAAATAGACGCATCCAACCCCGCGTCCCGGGGTCGGACGCGTCTGGGTCCCCAGTTTACGACTTTCTCATGGACTCTCCGCCTCCCGAGCAGGAGCAGGCCCCAGATGCCAGTGACGAGGCCTTCCAGGATGTTGAGGAGATCCCTTCCTCCCTCCCTTCACATCCGGATGACCTCCCTACCCAGCAGTTTTCGTATCCCATGCCAGATGTCCACCCTCCACCAGTGTACCCCACTTACGCTGCTGCACCCATCCCGGCCAGTGCATCCCACTTTCCCCATTCCACGTCTATAGCTGATGCATCCACTAGTGCCCAGCCTATCGCGTTATCATCCATTCCCGTCACGTTTGGTGCACCGTGCTGGATGTCCGCTACCCGTCGCCCAACTGGGAGAGTTCTTAGGCAGCAGAGCATTCGCGGCGCGCATCAGCCGCACATGGATAGAGAGGCCACACAGGTCGTGACCAGCCTGATTTATGAGCTGAACCTTCCATTTGCCATCACCAACTCCGAGCCCTTCAGAAGGGCCTTCCGCCTTGCACAGTCTGTCAGCCCTAGCTGGAGAGTCCCTAGTTCAGAGGTTGTCCGCACACACATGCTGAGGGATAGGGTCGAGTCATTGTCTAGAGAGATGGAGCCTCTACGTCGCCACTGGGCCACTTACGGTTGTAGCATCATGTCCGATGGCTGGACTGATGTCAGGAGGAGGCCGATCCTCAACATATTGGTCTCCAGCTGCATGGGCACACAGTTTTTGAGGGCAATGGATTGCAGCAAGGGGGGGAGAGTCATATCTGCAGAGTTCATGTTTGATGTCATCAGGTCTTCCATCCTGTCCATAGGCCCACAGCATGTCGTCACAGTGGTGACGGACAATGCCACGAACTGCATTCAGATGGGTGTACTGCTAGAGGCCGAGTTCCCTCACATTGTTCATACCCCCTGTGCCGCGCACGGCATAGACCTTTTGATGGGGGACATAGGTGCACTTCCCTGGGTTAGAGCCATCGTCCGTGAGGCCCTTTTCCTGGTGACAAAAGTCACCAGGAAGAGGTGTGTTCTTGCCATGTTCCGGGTGTTCAGCCATCTAGACCTCCGTAAGCCAGCCCCCACACGCTTTGCATTCGACTTGGTGGTCATCGACCGTCTAATCAGGTGTAGGGCGCAGCTTCTACAGATGGTTGCCAGTGATCTTTGGTGTGCTAGTACATTTTCGCGCACTAAGGATGGGGAGCACTTTTCTTCCACGGTGAGGGGAGACCAGTTCTGGAGGGATGCACAGACATTGTCAGGATTGCTTCGACCACTTTACATTGTGCTCCGCATGGCTGACAGCGAGGGGTCGACACTTGGATTGGTATATGAGCTCATGGACCGGATTGGACAGTTCCTGCAGCTGCCCATCTTGCAGCCAGAGAGGTAAGCGGTATAGTAATGTAATTGGCCTTTATCTTTTTAGTAATTGCTAGTTTGTTTTTCTGTCAATGTTAAGTTTTTTCGTAATGCCCTACACCACATGCCTCTCACTTGCAGGATGACCGAGCTGAAGTTCATCTGGGAGACGCGGTGGAACTACTTCCACAGGAGTATCCACAACTTTGCACACATACTGCATCCCCTCCTCCTCTCTTCGACACAGATCGCAGACAGGGAGCTCGAGGCCGATTGGCTTTAGTACATTCACAGAGTGGGTCCACACATTGGTTTGGATCCTATCAGGCTCATGGAGGAGCTCGTTGCATTTCGTTTTGGCATGGGCACATTTGGCCACCCGGCTGCTCAGGATCCAGAGAGGAGGCAGCTACCCATTACCTGGTGGACCATGTTCGGTAGCACATACCCATCTATACAGCGTCTTGCACTGTGTGTCCTTTCTCAGGTATGCATCTCATTTTATCCTCCATTGCTATGTTTCGTTGAAGACAATGTGCTGAAGTATTTCAATGCACGTACCACAGGATTGTGCTGCCTCCGTGTGTGAGTGTAATTGGAGCACATGGGCACTCATTCACACGAGGAGAAGAAACCGGTTGTCAGTGAGTCAGTGTAGCGCAGGCATCCCAAAGGGAGCCGGGAACCACGACTTAGCTTCCCAGCCTTCAACTCTTGCCATCCAAACCAACTTGACATACAAGCAGCCAACTCGCCAACAACGATCAAACTTAACCAACTTGAAGTTCCGAAAACCAACATTGAGATCCAACCTGGCGCCATGCCACCCCGACCCTAGTCTCCGGGGCGCTAGCATGCCAAGGCGAGAGCCATGACAACATTCCAGCAAGTGAGGCTGAGACTTGGTTGGAGCTCGCCCTGAGTCGCAACCCGCACTCCCCTATAGTATTGGTGTGATTCGGCACCCCCCCTCATACCAAGCACTCTACCCAAGCTGGTAAAGCACGTTTTTCTCTCTCTAGGATTTTCTCTTTCTAGAAAGTCATTTTCTCTCTCTAGATTTTATTGATTCCCAGGCGTCCTTTAATCATGCCTAGATCGTGTGAGGTGACACATCGATCTGAGCTCTCTGGACTCCGCTAGAACCGATCAAAGATTTTCAGCCATAGGAACTTGGCGTCGGCTGGATTCTGGTCACAGTGGCGCCGGGAGCAGCAGGGGCGCTGCTGGCGCCGGGGACAATGCTGGCGCCAGTGGCGCCGGAAGTAAAGCTTATGAAGATAGCTTTACAACAGTCAGTTGGAGCGGTTGGTGTTCTGTAGCACCAACGCACGTCTCGCCAGGAGACTTCCGACCATTACGAGCGCATTGCAGGTGATAAGCTAATCTTTCATAGCATGTTGGTTGACTCCTGGTATGTTGGTTTCATTTCTTGATAGAGTTGTCTCCCTGACATGCAAATTTTAAACCTTGCAGACGAAGATATATGATTTGGAGCGCCAGGTTGACTTGCCTACGGACAGCACCAATCCCATGCCTGCAGATGACCTGGGCACACATTTGATGGCAGAGAGAGAGAGGGAGCTTGCCGAGATGAGAGAGAGAGAGCTTGGGCTTGAGCACAGAGAGCCTCCATTGTATGAGGCAGATGAACCAGTGTCAGAGGATGATCAGGATGAGGATGAGCTTATTCGGGTTGTGTTCGCCAGAGCAGAGCGGGATGAGGCATATGATACAGGTGTTGGGCACACGCCTAGAGCAGGGGTCACAGGTGCATCACGTGGTAGAGGTGGGACACATGCCACAGATTATACCAGGAGACGGGCAGGGCACACAAGGGGGGCCAGTGGCATACCTTCTTATGTTGATATGAGGAGGCTCTTGATAGGGGGCAGAGTGATTTGGGTTTACCTTCCGCAGCTGCTTGGATGCGTGCATCACAGAGCCATAGGCATTTCTATCACAGCACACCAGAGGAGTCACCAGATGACTTTGATTGTACCGATTGGGAGGCCATGCAGGGTCCGCATGGTGCACAGGATGAGGCACGGGATGATCCAGAGGATGGTGCTCATGCTGAGTCCCAGAGCCCAGAGCATTTGTATTCGGATGCCCAGCTGGACGACTTGATTGCAGACTTGGATTCAGAGGCCCAGCAGATGCCGAGCGTCAGGGCACCCCCATCCTCTCTAGCTAGCATGCCCTACACAGAGTCTCAGCCAGAGCAGCTACACGAGGTGCCTGCAGTTCCTCCAGTTCCTCAGAGGGTGTATGTGCGCCGCACAGCACCTCCAGTGCCACCGATACCGTTGAGGCCTGCAGCCCCTTCATCGCCATCCACTTTTGCAGCAGCAGGTCTCCATGGCAGGCCACCATCTGTGCCCAGATCTTCTCTTGCAGCACCCACATCTACAGACGCTCCTCCAGTGGCAGCACCCACAACACATCCTCCTCCATTGGCAGCACCCACGGCACCGGTTCCTCCTTTGGCAGCACCCACAGCACCGGCTCCTCCTTTGGCAGCACCCAGGATGTACCAGTACCGTCCACCACAACGCCCCTTTCAGTACTTATCGCTGCTATACTTGCCTCCTGCAGGGACGGCCCCTCCACATCTAGTTCCTCCACCAGCAGCAGGCCCACGGGCACACACTCCTCGGACCTATCCTCCACTATCAGCTGCACAGGGACACCCATCTTTAGCTACTCTATCCCAGCCGGTCGTAGCTTGGGCCTAGCCTAGTCAGCCAGGTGATCTGCATGGGGGTGATGAGGCATTGACGGCTCCCCTCGTCCGCAAGAGGCCAGGAAGGCCCAAGGGTGCATTGAACAAGAAAGGTAGGGCACAGATGAGTTTGAGGCAGAGCATTGATTGTAGCTCTATCATTTTATTTTTAGCAGTTTGATATCATGTTCCATGTTTGGCGGCCAGATGGTCGAACACTGTATTTAGACCATTTTTCATATTATATTTAGTGTTGGACGTATTCTATTCACTGCACAATGTGTATTTGTCAATTTGTAATTGTGATGTTCTACTTGCAGTTTTATTTCAAATGGTGTGTGCATGTTTTCAATTAGTTTTCACTACAGAGTTTGAGAGCATATGTCAGAACACAGAAATACAACCCCCCTGATAGCATTTCATAATCACATACATCAGATTGCAATACACAAGGCACGCATTGCACAAAAAACACACCGTACATTAATTTATCAGATGTATCAAAATTACAATACGTATTCCCGCCGCATACGGCTGGGGCTGTTCTTTACACCATGCTAGACACTAAATACTGCCTCATCTACTGATGAACATTACATAACAACAGTCAGCCACATACGGTTAGACCCCATCTATGCTAAACATTCCTATTGATCCTTCACTGACGACTCGCCCTCGTCAGGAGCATTGTTATGTCGCTCTCGCTTTGCCTCCCGGTTAGCTCGAGCTGCCTCCTGGTCAGCCCGACGTCTGGCCGCCCTTTCCCTGACCATGATGAGCTGCCATCGTGTGAAGTTCATTCCGATCTGCTCATCCAAATCCAGCTCGACAGTGGGGGCGGGGGTCACAGCGGGGGCGGGGATCTGCAGCTCTGGGTGTCTCTGTCGAGTCTCTCACAACATCTCTGCAATGTCTGCCTCTTGCTTCCGATGCCTTTCGTTGTGCCTTCGGACCTCTTCCTCGAGCTTCCTCCTGGCTTCGCCCTCCGCCATCTCACGACACCCTGTTGCTCCAAATGACCCTCACAGCCTCTCACAGCCTCTCACTGGCTCTCACTGGCTCTCTCACAGCCCCCCTCTCACAGCCTCTCACTCGGTTTGTGACACAGCCTCTCACAATGCCTCTCTCTCACAGCCTCCCACTGGCTCTCCCTCACAGCTTCTCACAATGCCTCTCACAACCCCTCACTGGCTCTCTCATTGTCTCGTGAGTGCCTATTTAACCCCACAGCCTGTTTCCCAATTTGCTTTTGTTGATGATTATCACCATGTGCTACTGTACCTGCCCCATGTATTGCTCCCCCACATGCTGCAGTCCGATTGGGTCCATAGTCTGCTCCTCCACAATGCCCATGTGACGGTGTACCTGTCCGGATGTATTGCTCCCCCACATGCTGCACTCCGATTGGGTCCATGGTCTGCTCCTCCACAGTGCCCATGTGCTACTGTACCTGCCCCATGTATCGCTCCCCCACATGCTGCACTCGGATTGGGTCCATGGTCTGCTCCTCCACAGTGCCCATGTGCTACTGTACCTGCCCCATGTGCTGATCCCCCACATGCTGCACTCCGATTGGGTCCATGGTCTGCTCCTCCACAGTGCCCATGTGCTACTCTACCTGCCCCATGTATTGCTCCCCCACATGCTGCACTCCGATTGGGTCCGTGGTCTGCTCCCCCACAGTGCCCATGTGACGGTGTACCTGTCCGGATTTGCTGCCCCCCCACATGCTGCACTCCCATTGACCACCAGGTCTGCTCTCCCACAGTGCCCCCAGTACAGTCCCCCTGTACAGTAACATCTTTTTTCTAAACCGTACCCCTTTTTTTTCCTAAATTTTTTACCTACGTTTAGCCTGTTAAAAGGGTTTTTTTTTTAAAAAAAAAAATAATAAAAAATATTATTTTTGTGGTGCCGTCCTTGTACCGCTGGTCTGAGGGCGGCACCATAACCGCGGTACCATAATGGCGGTACCACGTGCCACTATGATATATATATATATGTCATAATGCCTAGTGTTACCGCCATTATGGTACCGGCGGTACCATAATGGTGGTACTGCCAGTACGGTACCGCCCTCAGATCCGCGGTACCAGGGCGGTACCATAAAAAAAAAAAAAATTAAAATTTTTTCTTGTGTTATTTTCGCAGAATTTTTTTTTTTTTGGTACCGCGGGACTGATATGGTACAATAGGTGGGACTTGGGAGTTACGTATGAATTTTGACAATAGGTGGGACTGGAGAACTGGATTCAAGATTGATCCTTGATTAAGTATAACATACGTTGCAAATTAAACACTAAAAAAGCACTTGTTTTTGCTACAATAGAAGGCTAGGAATTTAAAAAAAAAAAAAAGTCCTAAAATCGATGCACCGATTCTTTCCCCTTTTCGAAAAGGCGTTTCGAAAATGTAGGAAATAGAAGCCTAAGGATCCAGGATCTTAACTATTCAATCACACAAAGCATTCTCAAAAGAAAGAGAGAGATGGCTAGAAACCCTCTTGTAGAAACTTGTGGACAGCCAAGGAGAATAGTCAGTATTGCTTACAAATGTATTATATACAAATGGGATGCACACATATATATAGTCCAAGATGACTATCTAACTTCATGACTATTGGCTATCCAACTACTTGACTATTGGCTTTCCAACTACTTGACTATTGGCTGTCCAACTACTTGACTGTTGACTATCCAACTTTCTATAAGTTACATAGAAAGAATAAGGCACCTCCAATATGTCAAGTTGGGGTACTTAATGTCACAACTAGGCCTAGTGGACCCATGAGTCCCTACCAAGTTAATTTCATACTAAGCTAACTCTAAGTTTAGTAGGCCTAATATAATAAATGACCATGGTTACACAACTCTCAACCTTTTGGGTCAAAGTAACCTATGGTAATGTAATCAATTCCATTTACATTCCAACACCCTCCTTAAATGGAAATGCATAACATAACATGAAGTAATTTCTCGAAAGAGAAAAATGCAACTTGCTGTCCGAACTTCATGTCGCCAAATAAACTTCGCACCGAAGTAGTCGAAATCTCATCCCCAATCATGTCCAACATATAAAAGGAAAAGAATGCGTAATAATGAAGCATCAAGTCGAAGGGTGAGGATTTGCATGCTCCATCCGAAGCAGGGAACCAACATAAACTCGGCAATAAGTCGAAACATGGACTTGTAATCCATCATAGGCTCCCACATCATTCGAAAATACTTCTTACCATAAGGACAATAAAAAAGAGTACGAAACTCTTTTGACATCACATCCTCCCGAACCTTACTATCAATGACTTGCTCACATAGAATAGGCGATGTACCAACATCATGATGAAGAGTAAGTGTAGAACCAGAAAAATCAGCAAGAGGTACTGATTTTAAAGAGGCATGTGCCTTCCCTTCGTAGTAAGACATTTCTTTGCTGTCTTGCAAAGTCTCCAATAGCCGACAAGGAACTGTTATGGGCTGTTCAACACTTTGCTGCTCAAAGTGTTCCCAACATGGACCATGTTGTCCATAATCTTCCGCAGGCTGTTCCTGAAGCATAATGGACTGCTCATGATGTAAAATGGGCTGTAAATGACCAAAAGAAGATGACTGAACCTGCTGTCCAACGTCTTCATCATAAAAAATATGCAAACTATCAAGAGATGCATCAACGATGGTGTCATCAAAGCTGTCCCTCGAAGAGGTATGGGATGACATAGAAGATTCTTCAAGTAATGAAAAATTCTCTCCAATCAAATGCTCACTCTTAACACTTTGAACAAAAGTACTAATTGACACATGTTTACTCCCTCCTTGATTAGTACAAAATAGTTCCAAAGAGTGCTTGTTTTTTTCAGCCTTTGCTAAAACATCAAATTGAAAAGGTTTCGCATGAAACTTTTCACTAATGCATCAACTTGCAGTGACTTGAAAAAAGAAGGTTGTTTCAACATCTGCTCAATGTATCGTTGTTGAGAGATGAAGATTCCAGCCCCATGTGGAAGATCAACACCCAAGTGTGGCTCTTCATGAGTGAGTTGTACTCCTCTTGCATAGCATCCTCCCAACATTTTACTCCTCTGGCCTGCTCATAAAAAACAGGTTCTACTGCACCATCCTCAATAGAAATAAGAGCAAAATAAAAAAAATCAGCAAATTCTACTGATTTAGTAGAGGCACGAGTCTTCCCTTCATAGAAATGATCCACTTTGCTGTCCTGCAAAGTCTGCAACAACCATTTAGGGACTGGTTTGGGCTGTCCAACAGCCTTACCTTTGTCAACACTTTGCTGTCCAAAGTGTTCCGAACTTGGACCTTGTTGTTCAATGTTTTCCGAACTTGGACCTTGCTATCCAATGTCTTCAACAAGCTTCTCTTCACCATAAATAGGTTTTTCTTGATGAACTATGGGCTGCAAAATTGAAGGAGTAGTGGGCTGTCCACTAGAAGTAGATGGCAGTCCCTTCTCTTCATGATTAGATGGCAAAACCAAATCTGTAAATATTTCAACATATGCATCATGGGGGAAGTCCCCTTTCATGACATGAGTGGGCGCAACATCATAGGAGGTCTTTTCATCAAAATGAACATCACGACTCACTATGATTTTATTAGTATCCATACTAAACAATCTATAGCCCTTGCTTTCGCTACTATAGCCGACAAATATGCATTTAACTCCTTTATCTTCAAGCTTGGTTCTTAGCTTATCGGGAATGAAAGCATAAGCCGTGCAACCAAAGATGCGTAAGTGAGAAATAGTAGGCTTCTTACCATACCAAACTTCATAAGGAGTTAATACCTTCAAGGCTTTAGTGGGACACTGATTACCAATGTAAGCTGCCGTTACAACCGCTTCAGCCCAAAACTTGTGAGATAGGCCCTTTGCCTTGAGCATGCATCAAGCCATCTCCATGATAGTGCGATTCTTTCTTTCGACAACACCATTTTGTTGAGGTGTGTAAGGGGTTGTCATTTGATGATGGATACCTTTGCTTTGAAGATAAGTATCAAACGTATTTTTTATATATTCCCCTCCTCGATCGGTACGTAAGATCTTCAAAGAGTGCCCAAACTGATTTTCTATCATTGCTAGAAAATCCTTAAAGCGTTGAAAAACTTCAGATTTTGCCTCCATAGGATAAATCCATGTAAATCTTGAAAGGTCATCAATAAAAGTAACAAAGTACTTACACCTTCCAATGGATTCGGTCCTCATTGGACCACGTACATCACTATGAACCAAATCAAATTTGCCATCAACTCGAATAGTTCCATCAATTGGAAAAGTTTGCCTTTGAAATTTTCCAAGTATGCATCCTTCGCATACATGTCCTTCGGGATGCTCCATATTAGGAATGTCTTCAACCATATTGAATCTCTTCAACATCTTCAAGCTAGCAAAGTTGAGATGTCCAAACCTAGCATGCCATAATTCAACCAACTCCAAAGAATGTGAACTTGATGCAACAAGACTCCAAAAGAGAAGCTCTTCGCTCATAGGTATCCATAAGGAACAATCCACCACGCAATGTTCCCGAAGCAATGATCATAAGAGATCTCTTTGGGTCTTTGATAAGACATTTGTTTTCTTTGAATTCCACAACCAATCCTTGGTTCATAATTGTAGAGACCGAAATGAGATTCTTTTTTATTTTTGGAACATAAAGTACATTACGAATGTACTTCTCCTCACCATTGGGTAAGATAATGGGGATCACTCCAATACCTTTGATAGGATAAGAGGTGTTATCAACACCTTGAACTTTGCTTCCATCATGCACTTTTACAAGCTTTGTGAAGACTTCTTTGTGAGAAGTCATATGGCATGTGGCACCGCTATCAATCACCCAATCAATAGATGAAAAAACATCAACTTGTAAAGCTGAAGATGAGCTGTTTTCTGCTGAAAAACCAGCAAGATTTGAAGTGGCAGAAATCTCGTCTTGAGGAGAGATGAGACTATTAATGACAAAAGCATAATCATTATTGAAAAGATTATCCTCCTTTCTAAATTGTTGTTCCAAAGTAATGATTGCGGTACTTGTATTGTTACCTTTCTCTTTTTCCTTTGCAAGCCTCTTCCTACATTCTTTGATGTGATGCCCAAACTTCTTGCAATAGTGGCACTTACCCTTCTTCTTGGAGCCTTGATCTTGAGCTTCCTTAGATTTTTGATCATCTTTGGAAGTGTTGAAAGAAGGCTTCCCTTTCCACTTGCCTTTGCCTTTGCCTTTTGCAAAGAAAGCTTGATCTTCTCGTTCACCAAAGTTGATCCTTGTTTGCTCTTCTTGAAGAAGTAAGCCAACAAGTTCGTCGAAGGAGATTTGTTGTCCCCTAAGAGAAATGCTCAATGATGACACAAATGGAAGGTAAGAATTAGGAAGAGAGTTGAGAGTAATAGATACAAATTGTGAGTTCTCAATCACTTCATCAATACTAAGAAGCTCCTCTTGAAGATCCTTGATCTTCGTCAAGTGGTTTGTAAGTAAATCACCTTCTTGCATCTTCAAGATAGAAAGTTGATTTCGAAGATATACCACTTTTGCCACATTCTTTACTTGAAACATCTTTGCAAGAGTCTCCCAAGCACTTTTGGAAGTCTTGCATGATCTAATATGTGGATGGATAGATCTCTTCACTGATAATGCAATGACGGAATGTGCTTGTGCATCTCGTCGATCCCACTTCTTTTGCTCATTGGAAGACACTTCCATAGATGATGAAGTAGTTGTTCTAGATGGTGTAATAGGTGCCAAGGTAGGCGGCCTCTCTTCGTCACCATTAACTACTTCCCACAAACCTTTAGCAATTAGAAGGTTCTTTATCATGTAGCACCACAAGGAATAGTTTGTGCCATCCAGCCTATCTTCATTAAATAAAGAACCAATAGACTCCGATTCTTTAGCCATAACAGAAAAATCAGCTTGTAGTAGATAGGAAATAGACTTTCCAAGACAAAATCTACTCAAAGGGCAGCAACTTCAAAGCTGAAATTATGAGCACAATAGATTGCAATACTCCACATGCAATTTGCTCAACAAGTAATGAAATAGGTGGCTGATTTTTGCACAAAAAAACAGAATGCTCACAAATAGGTAGACTTCGAATGAAGCTAAAACCAAAACCTGAAATTTGTGGCTGAAAAGAGTGTACACTATGTGCATATAGAGTTGATGGTAGCGCCCTACTCCAAGCTCACCAACAGGGAAATTTCAGCAAGAAATGTGTCCAAAACACATGTATCTTCATTTAAGAAGTAAATCTGAAATTTTGAGCATGTAATTGAGTCAAGATCACATGCAATTGGTTTGAGCATGGGCACCCTACTGCTAGCTCTCAAATAGGTGAAGGTGCCCTGCAATTTCCTGCAAAAAAGCTATAAGAAGATGAACAGATTCTTCTCCTGCAAAAATTAGCAGCTTGATGATTTTCTGCAACCAAAAGATAGCTTCCTATTGGGCGCCCTCCTGCAAGCAATATGATCACCTAAAGACTCTGATACCATGTGGGAAATAGAAGCCTAAGGATCCAGGATCTTAACTATTCAATCACACAAAGCATTCTGAAAAGAAAGAGAGAGATGGTTAGAAACCCTCTTGTAGAAACTTGTGGACAGCCAAGGAGAATAGTCAGTATTGCTTACAAATGTATCTTATACAAATGGGATGCACACATATATATAGTCCAAGATGACTATCTAACTGCATGACTATTGGCTATCCAACTGACTATTGGCTTTCCAACTACTTGACTATTGACTATCCAACTTTCTATAAGTTACATAGAAAGAATAAGGTACCTCCAATATGTCAAGTTGGGGTACTTAATGTCACAATTAGGCCTAGTGGACCCATGAGTCCCTACCAAGTTAATTTCATACTAACTTAGCTAACTCTAAGTTTAGTAGGCCTAATATAATAAAATGGTTACACAACTCTCGACCTTTTGGGTCAAAGTAACTATGGTAATGTAATCAATTCCATTTACATTCCAACAAAAAGGTCTTTGAAACATTGCTACAGACTATTATTAATTGATTATTGCATCTTACATTAATCCTATCTCGTTACTAGCAATTCTTGAATTACAAATGTTGAGCAGTCAATGGCTTTAGTGCTCATTGCTATAAGTCATAAATTAAGAAAATTGAAAATAGAGGAGCTTTAGGATTATTCGACACCCAAAATTTGAACCTTACTACTTAGAAATAAGAATCAAGATTTAAGTCAATGGCAACAATGCTCAGTGTCATAACTTATAGCTTAAGAAGATTGAAGAGGCTTTTAAAATCAGTTTGAAAATTTGAACATGGTAGTACGTACCCAAAAGCAAGACACATCAACAATCACATTTATATGCCTAGCCCTGATTTGAGCAGACAACTAGAATTAGGTGCTTGGACACTAGGATATGGTGTTAGATTCAAAGGATGAGAAAGTCATTGCTTCTAGACATTAAGACCAGGGACAATGTTTTTAATAGCAGGCACATCGTTCACAACTTATCATCATCAATTATCATTGTCACGAGCTTTTTTAGATGTATGTCTGAAGGTAGTACCTGATATCTACTCGACAGATAGAAACATGTATAAGATCTGCTCATGGAGCTCTCTTTTCTTAGCCCCTTAGTTTTTTTAGGTTGCTTTGGTTATCTTTATTTGCGCAGTCACTTATGTCAGGTTTCAAAGACTCCAATAAAACTAACTCTCTCTCTCTCTCTCTCTCTCTCTCTCTCTCTCTCTCTCTCTCTCTCTCTCTCTCTCTCCCCTATTTTCCTTGAGAGATGCCAGCATCAGGTCACCCACCCTGCATACTTTGCCATGTACACGTTGGACATATCTGCCAGCACCTCCAGTCAGTATCATAATGTTATTCCTATCGATTACCCATGAGATCAGATAAATATAGATGCTTATGATATATGCACTTTATGTGTTGTGTTTGCTTTCCACAACACAGGTTAGACATGTTCTTCAGATAGACGGGTCTGAGATGGTTATTATCAAATGCTAGTATAAAATGATTGTATTTGGAGACGCATTGTCCTCCCTACTTGCCACTTGGTATGTACTCTTTTAGTCTGAAGTACCAACTTTAACATCTACAACAATTACCCCCCCCCCCCCCCCCCCCACACACAGACACACACACACACAGAGGCACACACGCACAAATAGATAGACATACACGTCTAGCTGGCAATTATAACTGGTACACATTTTGGATGTCTCATGTTTGCTTTGTTCAAAGCTAAAGAGTAAGATCCTCAAGAATCATCAAGCAACAAAAAATATAAATTGTTACAGGTACAAAGAGATCCGTCAGATTTGGAGAATGATGAGTTGAAGGAGCCACTAACAACAGTTGGAGAGCAAATTGCAGACAAATCATTTAGTTGGACATCTGTTATTTTGCCGTAAGTTTATTCACGAGGCTATGCTCCTTTTTCTTTTGTATCCTGCACAGTTCTCGTGATGTAGCAACATATTATTGAGCAGGACTATGGATGCTTGGTGTAGTTTATATACTTCATTTAAAAGTCAATTCTTTGACTTTTGTGTATGTGAATCCCATTGATTGCTATCTTTATTTGCATCTGACTTCATCTGGATGCTTTTATTCTGTTGAATCTACTATCCTTTTTGGAATGCTTTGATATCTCCCAGTTTATCTGCAAAATTAAGTGATTTCTTGCTAAAAAAAGGTCAGGCCAAGAGAACAAATTTAAGGTCCTAACCGAACTTCATGACTATTCTTTTGCCCTTGCACAGATTTTTATTTCCTGCCCTAGGTGGAGTTTTGTTTGGCTATGACATTGGTGCAACCTCAGGCGCTTCTATCTCTTTAACAGTGAGTTATTGTATTCTTTTGTTTATGAGTTCTATGTACTGGGTATCTGAAAAATTGTGGCTTATTCAGTTTCATAAGCCGTGAAAAGACTGAATGAGGGAGAATCTCAGTGGTTTCAAGAATCGAGACTGTCCTGGCTTTTTGGCACCATTTTCTGTGTATGGAAGTATTTACGAATCGAGACTGTCCTGGCTTTTTGGCACCATTTTCTGTGTATGGAAGTATTTACTGAGCAAGCAATGACTTCTTTCTCCTTTTTCTCTCAAAGGCATCTGGACATTTAAAACCTAGATGCAAGATGGTTTTGAATCGAGCAAAAGAGTATTGTGGTCACAGTGACAAAACAACTCAATCCATGGTATTAAGAATTGCGGTTCTGCTTTGTTTGTTACAGAACACTCTAGCATGCTTGAACTTTGGTCAGATGCTTGTCCAGAATATCCTTGCTTTCATAAACTTGGCAAATGCCCAGGACTCCACTATTTTGCCTATAATGAGTAATTTTACAGAGAGGTTTATGCTAGCAATGTTAATGAGATTTTGAAGTTTATGACTGGCAAGGGCTTTTCGGCCTAAGGATCAGTGAAAAGTCTCTGACTGCTTCTAATGCATTTCAAATAGATTAGTTTCACTGTTTCAGCAACTTGACTACAGTCATATTTACAGATGCCTCTGAAACAGCAATGCATTTCAGCTATCTGGACTCCACCTTCTAGCCTCTAACTGCTCATTATTGTGAACCTTGCAGTCTGCAGATTTAAGTGGTACTGATTGGTACAAGCTGACGCCAATTGAGACTGGGTTAGTGGTAAGGCAGCAAGCTTCCTGGTTGCCGTGCAGAACTATATGATGCTGTGTATAGTGTTGGCAATTTCATAAACTCTCTTTCATTAATTTACAGTAGGACAGGTTAAAAAAAAAAACAGAAGCTTGTTCGTTTCTCTGTGAACAGGTCAGTGGCTCACTATATGGTGCACTATTTGGATCTATACTGGCTTTCAACATTGGAGATTCACTAGGTGCAAACTGTTATTCAAACTATACAAAACAAGCTCTTCTAGTTGTGATTCTAGAGTTTCTGCTTGTAAATGCAACAAAAGAGAGCTCTTTTGCATTTATTTGCACTCTGTTCTCACATTACTGTTGTGGAAGGGCCAGCGCTGAACTTTAATCGTTTTTTGAAACATGTTGAAGGTAGGCGTAGGGAGCTTATTTTGGCGGCAATTATCTACAGCATAGGGTCTCTCTTCACTGCTCTTGCTCCAAACTTTTCTTTACTGATGACAGGAAGATTGATATTTGGACTGGGCATTGGATTGGTAATCTTCTATTGAATGAGTTTTTAGATGCTGAGATATGTTTAGTAGTCTTTTGATGTTTGGTGGCTACAACATTGGACTGGGTAAAGAAAGACATGTCTTAATAAGTTCTACTTTGACTGGGTAGTCGCAAAAGGTTATCAATGGTTGGCTCTAAGGTGAACACTTGGTTATTCTTGAGCATTGCGATACTTAGGAGTGTTTGATTGCAAGTTGAGAATTTACATGCTTTTGAGTTGAGGTTGTCACCTAGTATGTTTTCCATATTAAGAGAAGTTTTGCATTCAAAGAAAATGTACACACAATGCTAAGCATCTAGCATACCAAAGTCACCTAGTTTTTGGATGCTTACTTTCGTTTTGATTGTAAGGCTATGCATGGTGCACCTATGTATATTGCGGAGACATCGCCTGCACAAATACGGGGAACTTTGGTATCTTTAAAGGAAGCATTCATAGTTGGAGGAATCTTGGTAATTTGTGCGTGTTCTTTACCCATGAATGAAATATGCTGCTATATTGTACAGCCTAGTCGCTTTGATCCTTCTTTCTGGTTAGCTTGGATATCTTGCAGGTAGTTTAGAAATCGGGGCGATAGGAGGTTGGCGCTGGATGTATGGGTTCAGTACACCAATAGCACTGGTTATGGGGATTGGTATGTGGTGGCTGCCACCATCACCACGTTGGCTGCTGCTGCAGGCTGTTCAAGGTAAAGGTGACCTTTTATCATTGAAGGAGAGTGCTGCGACTGCAATTAAGAGGTTGAGAGGCTACCGTGGCAATGAAATTACAGTAGAAGCTCAAGTGGATGATACAATCAGATCCTTACAGTCAATGCAAGATGGCAGAGAAGACAACGTTAGTTTCCTTGAACTCTTTCAGGGCAAGAATCTACGTGCTCTGACAGTCGGTGCAGGTCTTGTGTTTTTTCAGCAGGTAGTGATAACCTTGGACACATTCAACATCACTGCACAATCAGGAACACTGCATGTTTGGTGGACAGAATACGTTTTTATTCATAAGTATTGTCTTATGCTCATAAATACAGTTGTTCCCTCAAGGATTTATTTGCTGTGCACTTAAATATCTAGTTTGGATACATCAAAGTTCTGGATCTTAAGGCTCTTGTAAGTGGAGAACTTCTTATACAAGTAGGGCCAACATCACCAGAGGTATCAAGCCTGGGAAAAACTTAATTGATACACTAAATCTCGTTACAGAAAGGTATGCCAAATCTTCAACATGAACTGCTCTAACTCTGGAAGAGCCTTGTGCTAGTTTTAACATGCTTGCAAATTAATTTGCTGAAACACAATTTACAACTGTAAACTGGTTGAACTCCTCAGTGACAATATCTGAATCCCATGGTTTCACCATTTCAAAAACCATATGTTGTGCAGCATTTTTGCTTTCTAATGATTCCTAATGAATTGCTAAAATAAAATCAATGTTGGTGCAGGTGACTGGTCAACCAAGTGTGCTGTATTATGCTGCCCCAATACTTCAGGTTATTGTCTGGATTTATGATTGTTGCAGTGAATGGAACAACCTTCATGCAGTATTGATTTTCTCATACATTATGTGCTTGATTCTCCAAACCACATAGACTACCTTGCAATTGGTAAATAAATTTGTACAAAAAAGTTCACTGGATAATACTTTTTTTATACGCTCTAAAATTTTATTTGCTCCTGCAGTTTCTTACCATGATATAGTTCTTCCTTTTTTGAAACTCACTTGCTAAATCTGAAGACTTTAATGGAGGAAAAGAAATCATGATGCTGTTTATGTTTGCGATTCGACAACTCAGAGTGCAGGGTTTCCGGCTGCTGCAGATGCTACTCGAGTTTCTGTCATTATTGGCTTTGTTAAGGTGTCATATTTTTCAGGAACTCTACCCCATCACATATTTATGTTTCTTGTCAGAAAAGAGTACCACTCTGCAAATGCACAATAAGAGGGCTTCTCGAAAAATCTGTGTTGCTATCACCTGCGAAGTGTTTCTAAGTTTCTGGCCTTGGGATTTTTCAGCTGCTGATGACTACTGTGGCAGTTTTGAACGTGGATAAGGTTGGTCGGAGACCTTTGTTGATTGGTGGAGTGACAGGGATGGTAAGTCTTAAAACCTCTCTATGAAAAAGCAACTTGTTCTATATACTTTACACATTAGGTGCTCATATTTTTAGTTGGTTTGCAGGTCGTCAGCTTGTTCAGTCTTGCTGCTTATTATTCTTTTGGAAAGAGCTTGCCAGTTCTGGCAGTCGTTGCATTGTTAATGTATGTGGGCTGTTACCAGGTATGTTCTCATTTCATTTTGTTGTACATTTTGAACAATATGTTTATTGGTATTTAGATGTACCATGGCCTTCATAAAAAAGCAAGTTGAATGCACATCAGGAATCTTTTAGCTTTGGCAATAAACTATTGATGAAACTGATGCAATTGAGTTCCAAATCGGCGTCAATTTTTCCTGCTTTATATTCTATTAGAGTTTGAGCACAAATCCACTTTTAATGTCGACTTACCTGATTGTTTGCAATAATCTCTATCACAGTGAACTGCCATTGAATTGAAATCTATACCTCTTGCCATTCAATTGAAAAATCTGAAAGATTCAAGTTCGTATTTCTCTAGATTTGAAAACAAAGCGTTGTTCTAATCAAGAGATTATACTGTGTTATTGCAGGTGTCCTTTGGACCAATCTCATGGTTGATGATTTCAGAAATATTCCCACTACGTACAAGAGGCCGTGCTCTCAGTGTTTCAACACTTGTCAATTTTGCCTCAAATGCTGTTGTCGCTCTTTCCTTCGCTCCAATTCAGGTTGGGAGCTAAACAAATGGCTTGCTAGGAGTCCTGTCTTTGAAGCCTCAAAGGATCTGACTGCATACTGTTATTTTTTACTGCGATTAGTCAAACTCTTCTATATAAAGATAGCATTTTATTTTAGTGAGATAACTCTGCTCTATAGCTCTTTTTTGAGCTTATGCAATATTGTAAGGTTTTACGCTATGTAGTACGAACATATTAGTATTTACTAGTGTTAAATAGATAAGTAAGGTTCTATTTGTCTCGCAATCACTGTGAGGCTTATCTATTTAGCAAGTGTACTAGTAGGAAGTCAGTTTATATGGGAATGAAGTGCTTGACTATCTGTATAGCATGTGGGCATAGTTTTTACTAAGTTGCCAGCAATTTGGTTGCACCACAGGGTTTTATGCTTCTCGTCTTATACCGTCTTTGTTCTTATTCTTGTACAGGAACTCCTGGGAACTCCGTTCACTTTTGTAGCCTTTGGAGCCATTGGTGTTGGTGCCCTATTATTTATTATATTGACTGTCCCAGAAACAAAAGGTCTAAGTCTGGAAGAAATAGAGTCCAAGTTCTTCAAGGTCTAACTAGGCTTCCTATACCAAGATATAACATAGTTCGGCAGCCTTTATGTCGCAAAAGCGGCAAACTAGGTGTTAATGTTGTTATATGGATGAGAAAATATGTAAACAGAATTTGTGGTGCCCTTAGCTTCATAAGCTCTAGAAGCAGATTTGCTGCAGTATTGAGTATAGGTTATTATACTGTCAAATGCAAATAATCTGTAGGTCTTAACTCCCTTTGTGGAGTTGACTTTAAGCTTTGTAACTGAGATTGGCTGCATATTTAGGCCATTTACATTGCATAGTTGAGTCTTCCAATAGAACAGCGATCTCCTCTTGATAGGGAAACAATCTCTGTTCAGGGCAGCGTTTATAAAACGAGAGCTTTGAAAAAATTCAGAGATCTTGAAAAAAGTAGGTTTAAAAAAATGTGAAATAAGTTAAAAAATGTAGCAAATGTCAATGATGTGCAGTAATGAATGGCCGTTGGTTGCAGGCCATTACCACATATAATATAGTGCCCAAGCAGCTAATCGTGTTAGTGGGCCATTACCGCATATAGTATGGTCCTCAGGCAGCGAGTGTCTAACACCACTCGTTCCCCAGGTCCTGGATTAATGTGGTATTGGCCCTCCCAACCAGGACTTATAGTCTAAGTAATATGACTTCTGTTGTACCAGAATATAACCTAATAAAACAGTAGCACTAGATGATTAACGGTGCTTTTCCAACAACAAATCACAAAAATTGACAATATACTCACAGAGAAACAAAGAATCACAAAAATTGATAATATACCCCCGTGTAGTAGCATCCTACAAATGCTAACGATCTATTTATGGACGTTATATGGGGTGTAAAGGTCTCTGACAAGACCATTCCCAAATACGTGTACACTACACTCTATTTCTTATCACAATTTTTGGTGAAGATTAAATTTAAGCTTACATTTATCCTTAACATCTCTTAGTGGTGTGGCCCATAAATGTTTTTAGCCATCACGAGGGGCTAGCCTTGTTCTTCCTTATGGTTGGAACGGTCTTTTTAGCGACCTTTACACCTGATCCAAATGGTTGTTTGGCCTGTGAAAGTATTGTACTTTAGGACCATAAATGGATCTACAAAAGATCCACAAGAGTGATTGGATGCTTGCTTAACAATCTATCAAAAAACTAGACACAAAAAAGTTGATTTAGATTGGCAATTTGACGCCTTTTTGCCCTAAAATGAAACCCTAGTCTATTTCCTAGAGTCATGCTTGATAGATAGCTAGTTGGTCAGTTTTCACCTTAAATCTAGGATTTAGGTCCTATAAACTAGAAATCACTACCAAAATCACATGACCAGCCCTATGGACTTGACTTAACTTACATTAGGAGTGGATTGCCATGTATCATCTTGGCCTCACATGTGTGGAATCCACTTATGTACAAAATTTACATTATACTACATGGTTTTTTATCAAGCTAGATTTGCCGATTTTTGGGCAATTCTTCACACTCCTCAAATTTAGCATAATGCCCCTTCTTTTCACAAAAGAAGCATTTTTGCTTTGTTTTGTCCTTTGAGCTTGATGCATCATCCTCTTCTTTGGCCTCCTTTGGATGCTTCTTCTTTCCATTGGTTTTCTTTTTGCCCTTGAATGAGAAATTGGATTTTTCATCTCCATCCTGCAAGGACAATGAATTCATTCTTGCCTTGGTGTGGAGCATCTTACACTCTTTAGCCACTAATACATTGTGAAGTTTTTCTATAGTTGGCAAAGTGTCTTGAATGGCAAAGTCATCTCCTAGACCATTAAGAACAATTTGTACAAACTTTCCATCATGAATCTTCTCTTCACTGGAAGCCAACTTCCTATTTGGAGACTTGATTCTGATTACATAATCATGTGCACTCTCCTCACTTCTCCTCATGCTTTGTAAAATTTGATTTCTAAGCATATGTACTCTAGAAGTGTTGCTTCATTTATAAATTGATTTTAAAGACTCCCAAGCCTCTTGAGCACTAATACATGCTGATACTTCTCTCAACAAATCATTGCTGACATTATTTTCACACAATGAAGTGCAAGCCTAGATCTTTTCTTGTATCTAGCTAACTCCTGTGCACCTAGAGGTTCATCTTCATCTTCAATCATAAACTCATAAAGGTCTTGGAGCACCACGAGTGACTCTATCCTAACCTTTCAAATAGAATAATTTGTAGAATTCTAGCTTCTAGAAGATATGCTCCAATAGATTCCATCTTACTAGTGAATTCTACACACAAGAAATAGATTTGATTGACTTTGAAACTCACAAAGGTCTCACACTTGTAGTGTTTCACTCAAATTAGATTTCTAATCCAACAAATGGACTTATAATCTCAGTTCTAACACTCCCTCACAAAGTTGGAATGAAGATAAGATGAAGTGAAATCTACTAACAATCAAATCTTGCCAATTTTTCACTCTATTAACTACTCTTGAGAAAATCAATGAACACAAAGTAGATGGAACTTCTTGACCCTCCCTAAGTTCTTTTCCAGAATTTTTCCACTAGAAACTTACTTGAAATGCACAAAGATTCAAGTAGCAAGATCTCCTTAACCTTGATTCAAAAAAACTTTTTGGAAGGATCCTACAAAACAATGCTCAGAAAAAATGAAATTGATTTGATCCTAGAAATTCACAAAGGTTTCACTTTGTCTTGATTAACTCAAATTTGACTTCTAGCCCTCTCTTGAACTTCTAGTCACATCTCCCTCACAAATAATAAATGAAGACTGGATGAGATTCTATCAAATACTTATCAAATTCTATTAATTTTCACCATTTTTGGACAAAAACATGACTACATTTTTCTCACACTTTTTGATGTACTTTCAAGACCTGTAAAACAAGTTTAGAGGACCTGATTTCAGCCTAGATTAATTAGATCTCATGACCTATGTCAATCTAATCAATGGCACTCAATCTTGGTAGCTTATCCTAAGATTTCCACCAAAAATTACATCAAAAGCTCATAAATTGAATTGCTTTGGATTAAATGAATACCATGCATTAAATGCAAGTTCAAAGGTTCTCACACATGTGAAAAGTACAGATTTGGATCCTTGCAAAGTTTGGGATCAAATTCCCTCACCAAAATCAAGATTCTAGCTCGCCCTCTCAATACTAGTTTTTAGCACCAAAAATTGTTAAAAATGGATTTGATAGATCAATGTTCAAAAGCTCTTGTACTTGGCTTTGATACCATGTGTAAGTACTGTACTTTAGGACCATAAATGGATCTACAAAAGATCCACAAGAGTGATTGGATGCTTGCTTAACAATCTATAAAAAAACTAGACACAAAAAAGTTGATCTAGATTGGCAATTTGACAAACAACAAGCACTAACAATCAAAAGCATTGATCAACATTGAAATCTGAGCCCACACGTGCAAGCCACAACTTGTTGTACGGCCTGTAGACTGAGAATGAAGTAGAAATCAATTTGGTTTTATTTTGATCACAAAAACTCAATGTACATAGTGAACTAGCTCCAAAAATATTCTATCTTCTCACTATGGGAGCTTGGAATACATAGCAAATTTTGACTTCCTTTGTGAAGTTAGGTCAATTTTCAGCATGTAATAAGGAAGTTAACTCAGTCTTTTTGTCCTAAAATGAAACCCTTGTCTATTTCCTAGAGTCATGCTTGTTAGATAGCTAGTTGGTCAATTTTCAACTTAAATCTAGGATTTAGGTCCTATAAACTAGGAATCACTACCAAAATGACATGACCAACCCTATGGACTTGACCTAACCTACATTAGGAGTGGATTGCCACGTGGCATCTTAGCCTCACATGTGTGGAATCCACTTATGTACAAAATTTACATTATGTTACATGGTTTTTGATCAAGCTAGATTTGCCATTTTTTTGGCAATTCTTCACACGGCCCAACGATCTCGCCAAAATTTTATGGATGTTCGTTATACAGGGTGTGAGGCCTCTAAAAAGACCATTCCCAAATACGTTTACACCGAACTCTATTTCTTATCACAATTTCTGGTGAAGATTAACTTTAAGCTTACATTTAGCCTTTGCATCTCTTAATGGTTACTTAGGATCAAGGGAGAAAAGGTATAGTAAGCTTGATGATCAAGCCCAAATCATAATTCTCATGTCATTGTATTACTTCTTAGGTCAATAGGGATAAAGAATAAGGAGGTCGCTCTATGCGACTTTGAGAGAGAGAGAGAGAGAGAGAGAGAGAGAGAGAGAGAGAGAGAGAGAGAGAGAGAGAGAGAGAGAGAGAGAGAGCTTTGTGACCAACCTAGACTCTTTCGTCTTATTAATGCCTCAATGAAGTTGGACTTCCAATGAATCCCCAATTTAGTAGCTTAGTCTAAGCATTCCATTTCCTATATAGTCGTATAGAGATCAACATGAAAGATCAACCAGCCTAGCCATCCATCACATCATAAATGGGAAACCCACTTAGCCAACCATAAGATCATACGTAAGAAACCACTTAGTCAAATCCAACAAAGCATCCATTCATAAGGTTATTCGATCATTGTACAAGATTACCAAGTTGACTACTTTGGTGAAGAAGCCAATTACATGCTCATTAAACTAGTTTAACCCAAGATTGCATCAGATGTTCTCATGGGTAATAGTGTGTAGATTAAGCAGCTTTGCCATATTCGCAACCTAATCAAGACATTAGTTGCTAACTTTTTCTTTGCATTGCTCTTTTTTTAGTCTCCACAGTGATAGAAACATGGATGTCTTCTAATTGTAGGCCTAGTTTACCAATTGAGCCTTGCGTCAAATAGTTGTGCTGAACCTGCGGGTTTGGTGTGTTGCTTTGAGAATGGCCATTGGATATGTAGAATAGTATGATGATTTCTTGGACCCCAAATGCGCCTCAACCTGCCTTCATAAAATGCTCTAATCCTCTTCAGAAATTCACTGATCTAGCATGCAAGAAAATAGACAACCCAATAACTATTTTGTGCCTTGAATTAGGGTTTTCTCTCTAATTTTGCACAAAGCAGGATGGTAAGATGCAAAAATCACTATGGAAATTAGTGGAGGATCTACTCCCTATCTTGGCGATCTAAACAACCTTTGCTTTGATGGTGATCTACATAACCTTTGCTTTGATGCCAATGTTACAATCTTTGACACAATAGAAGGGAAATCCAAGGTTCCCCACCCAGCTATGTCCTCTCTCTCTTATAGAGAAATCCCTCTGAACCTAGTGTAGATTGACAACATGCACAAGTGCCATGTCTCATGACACCTATGTTAAACTTGTCACTTGACCTACGTGGATGTATGTGCATCAGTGCATGTACATGACTTAGGCCCCTATGAATTATTTCTATTATTTATGGCCTAGTTGGGGGTTATGTCTAACGTTGTCTTGCCTTGTTATCTAACCATTCCCCTATAGTTTTACTGGCCTCTGTGCAAATGGGGCTTGCAAGCCCAATGGTTAATAAGGATTCATGTTGATACCCCTTCGGATAGCACGTTGCCTAGCTAGCCTTCATTTAGTCAATATTAAGTCTATCTGTTTTTACACATTTCCAATAGCACAATGCATGACAACTTCTGGCATCAACATCCCATTGTTTCCAAAAAAACTTCCATGTTGTGGGGTTCTCACACTAGACCTAAAAATCTTGCACCACATGATCATAATGTTTTGGAAGTTGGAAAACGTGCATCAAATATATCACCCCTCCTCTAGATTGTTGCACTCCACAAGCTATGATCATGTCTTTTCCTTCGTGTCCTACCGCTTATCCTATTTTTAATCCTCCTAATATATTTTCCACAATATTGTTATTTCTAGAACTTTTGTTTATAGAGATTACATCAGGAGGTGGTTTTATGTGGATTATCTTATGTCTTTGGTTAAGTTCTCCCCTAACATATTTAATAGACACAAGTCCAACATCCCTTTTCAATTGCTCTATATTGTAGAAAACATATCTTGTCGAAATCATGATATATAAACTTCTCTTTTATCAAACAAAATTCTCTCAAACCTTTTTAAAAAGTCCAAAGCTAATGTTAAATGTAAAATTTCCACCTCTAGTCATGACAAGTTTACTTCACTTAGTTTCGAAAAAATTAGTTTGGGCTCTTAGAAAGCCCATTTATGACTGTCGTTTTTGAGACAGTTCTTTCGTAAAAGTACTAAATTGTCATCTTTCAATTTATGCTTGTTTGCTAAATTTTGTAACTAGGAGTATTAATAAGTTAATTTGTTGTGTTTTAAAATCTTTTGGAGTCCATGGTCTACCATTAGAGTGGAAAGCTAAACTTGTGAATCATCTGACTTTGAGCTTGAAAAACTTCTCCATTATTATCTTTTGACACTTGTTTTTTTGTTGAGGATGAAGTTCATTTCTTAGGTTTCGTTAATGTTTTCTTGTTTCATATGTGAATAAATATGCTTAAACAAGTTGTATTTGTTTGCAAAAAAGCACTACTTGGAATTGTTAATGGATGAAGTACATTCTTCCATAAGAACTTAAACCGCTTGTCCTCTTTCTCTTATGAGTGTGATAGAAGAATTCATCAAGATTTTTGTAATCCTTCTAATGTTAATTATTATCAAAATCTTCTTCTTTTTGTATGTTGCATGAAGATCTTATGGAACTCCTAAAAGACCTAGTTTTATTGCAGCAACTTGTAAAATTACTTAAGTGACCTTTCTAATTGGCTAACTAATTGCTTAAAATTACGCTTCCCTGTGTTGGTGAACTTTGGATAAAGTACTTAAGGATGCCTATGTTCTTGTAAATTCTAGTTGGATTATGAATGATTTTGTTGATATCAAGTAAACTTTGCCAATGCTTCTCGTATGATAGAGGTAAAAAGTCAACCTATGCCTTTTCAAAATTATGACTTCATGAAATTGCACTCGAAGTGATTTGAAAATTTTGAAATTTTGTATCGATAAGCTAATTCAAAAGGTTTTTAGCAATAAACTGAAGGATGTTCTATGCGAAGCTTTGAAAGTTGAAAATAGTGCTTTGCATTTTGAGTTTTGTTGGCTTAAGAATAGAAATTAAGATGTTGATTCAAATGAAAGAATAAAAAAAAGTTGTCGAAGCTGATAATATTTGTTTTCGGCTACACTTCCTTTTGGATAGTTTGCATATTGCTTTAAGCAATTCTTTTATCTAGCAAAGGATAGATATTCTCATGGGTACATTTATGTTTTCTGTGAATTCAATTCAGGTAGTGATTAGTTTCTTGTGGTTCTTGTCTCATCTTATTGCATAAACTAACTCAAGCGACAAAATATATTGATGACTTTTTTGTTTTTTATCTTCTTCATTTTGGTAGCTTTCTATTTGAAAATCCTAACATTTTTGACCAAGCAATCTATCCTAAAGATTCGTGTGAACTTGTTTGTTTAGCTAATGGTGTGGAGAGCTAAGGAGCCCAATTTGTTTCTAGTATTATGTATGTTGTCTATGTCTTGTTAACTATGTCTATGTCTTGTTAACTATGTTGTCTTTGTCTTGTTAAGTATTGTTTATGTATTATGGTCCTTGGCTCCATTTTATTTTAATTTATATTCTTATAATAGAAAATTCCCTTCTTGATTGTCATGTGTATTCGCATGAAAATCGTAGATAACAATTGATATTTGGATATTAATGATACATAAGTCAGCTGGTGACTAAGATTCTCAAATGTTTTTTACTTTATATCGTTGTTTTGTATGGATTGTTTGACTTTTTCATTGCATTTACACTTCTGGTAAGCGTCAACTTACAACGTTGTTGATTTGTCAAATAAAAATTGTGAATTTGGAAATATTCCAATCTCATAAATAGATATATTAAAGCTTTAATGAACATTCATGTTCTAGAATTTAGACTTGCTTAATGTTCTTCAATTAATTTCAACCATCTCGACATGCTCACAAAATGTTTTGAACTTGTAATAAGCAAATTTGTGAATTGCCAAAAGGAAAAAAAAATAAAGTGTTTTACATCATCTAAAATATCCTTTTTTAAAAAATATGATAAGTTCTAATTTTTTTTCTCAAATATAACTTGCCAGGTTTAGAAAATTGGTAATTTATAATTATTTGTTTGGAATGATTCTCCACTTTTGATTGTTCACAACTCTTGACAAAAATGTTATGAATTTGATTAAAAGAAACGTTATGAATTTGATCAAAAACTTCGACAAATAAATTGCTTTTAGGAGGATATAGGAAAAATTGTATGCCTAGCAAAGAGAGACTCGATGACTTCATAACTTTTATGGAGGCATAGGGCACAAATCTTTCAATTGTGTTCTTTAAGAAGCTAAACTCATTTATAGCAAATGATCATTTTCCTCTCTGATTAACAAAAGTAATCTTGGACAATGTAATTGACATGAAATAGACAATTGTTTAGATGGGTTTAATAGGTATAACAACATCCAAGTTTTTCAAAAGGATAAGTAAGAAGTAATTTTTATCAGAGAGTGGGGTGATGAGATGATGCCCTTCATATTGCTAAATGTATTTTATGAAACAATATCTAGAACATCTTTTGCTGCATTCTTATGATCTAAACATAATTGTAGTCTCCTTTTCGACAATGCAACTATGACAGATTTGGAGCTTGATCTTCATGTCCAAATAATCGAGATCAAGTACTAAGGACTGTCTAAACATGTTCAATACAAAATCACATTTAGTATTATATCAGAATGATAGAATGCCTCTATGTTCTATTGTAATCTAATTACGTTGTCTTATAGTTTTTGTCCGAACTATCGAATACTTTGAAATAAGATACAATAATGTTTAATTTGTTATGTTTGTCTACGAAATCAATCTAATAGATTTTGATGATTTCAAAGTTAGAATCAATTAGAATCGAACGTGGCAATAGTCATGATAGTTTTGTTCAAATTTGATAGGCATAGTCATGCATTAGGAGATGGATTATTTCACAGAGTTTGATAGTGCATTTATCGAATGCAGTCTTTTCTCTATCGAGCATCATTTCCTTATTCCAACACATATAACCTACTAATGTACACTCACAACTTACCACTATACATTTCTATCTCGTTCATATGAAACACCGATCAAGCAACCTCTCTCTCTCTCTCTCTCTCTCTCTATATATATATATATATATATATATATATAGAGAGAGAGAGAGAGAGAGAGAGAGAGAGAGAGAGAGAGAGAGAGAGAGAGAGAGAGAGAGAGAGAGAGAGAGAGAGAGAGCAATGCACCCTAAAATCACCGGTTGTATGACATGTTTATATAGATTTTTATGCACTGGTTTGGTTACAACACCTATATATATATATATATATATATATATATATATAGAGAGAGAGAGAGAGAGAGAGAGAGAGAGAGAGAGAGAGAGAGAGAGAGAGAGAGAGAGAGAGAGAGAGAGAGAGAGCAATGCACCCTAAAATCACCGGTTGTATGACATGTTTATATAGATTTTTATGCACTGGTTTGGTTACAATACCTCGCGCTCTCCCTCCCTTTCTTTCACTAAGCAATGCACTCTAAATCCTAAAAACAACTTACTGTACGACACATTCATATAGCTTATTATGCATTTGATTGGTTACAGTACCAATGTTCATATAACCTACCAATGTGCACACAACTTACCAATATATATTTCTACCTCATTCATATGAAGCACAATACAAAAGACCAAACATCTGAATACAGAAAGAGCTAAACAATACAAGAAACACTATGGCCATGTCAACTTTCCAATCACTTCATCTTTACTCCAACAATGAGGATACAAATAGTTTCCAATTACTTTGTACATTAAGCCCACTACATAAAATCTCAAAATTTCTAAACCTAATACATAAAACTTTGACCATGTTGAACTTTCTAAATACTTAATGTCTACTCCAACAATGGGGAGACAAATATAGTATCCAATAACCAAAACAACAAACTTCATTTGCATGCTTCATAAAGCTACAAATAACATCTTTGAGTTCCTTCAAAATATCTAGTCTTGCTTATTCAAATTCTCTGGCTACTTTTTCCTTTTTGATTTCATGTCTGGCCAAGCTGACTATTGCATTCTCAATATTCTCCAAGGAGTGTTTGTCCCTCTTGTCCACTCGCTCTCTACAATCGTAGATTCATCACTTCTGTTTGTTAATGGAGGACCCTCTTGATTGGTTTTCGCTTCGACTTCTTTCTCCACATCAATAGAACTAACATGTGCATATGGCACACGAGATGTGTTCTGTTGTGCATATATTGATCAACAATGTCAAAGTGGTTCCATTTTGTGGACCTTTTATTTTTAGAATTATTATTAGCCGATTTGTCTTCTTTGGATTCTTTATGAATCATCTTTCACTTTTTTCAACAAGCTTCAATATCTTTGTCAAAGTCAGGGCAACAAAGTTGAACGAACAATTTGTGCCACATTTATCACGTCTTGTTTTGGTGGCTTCAATATCTTTGTCAAAGTCAGGGCAACAAAGTTGAACGAACAATTTGTCCTTGAACATAAATAAGATCCGCAAACCAATGTTCCCTCCACCTTTTTCCCCTTGACCTATTGGATACATGAGCAACATCTTTAGAGGAAACTACCCTTCCCTTTTTCATGTCTAATTGTGCTTTTGCTTGGGGCTCATTGCCATGTTGTGAATCAAAATACAGATGTAATCTTAGAATAGTTTTTTTGGCCACAGGTTGTTGTAAGGGCATTTGTCCGATTGTGCCGATTGAGTCAACAAGATGTATTATGAGTCATCCAAAGTATGTTGGGCCCAATCATGTTGTTGATTCTAGGGGCCTCAAAAGGCTTGTATGGAACAAATCCAGATACCATATCCAACAACTAGTCGTGTGACCATACAAATTACAACACCCATATTGTAAACATTGGGTATCAAGTATTCTTGAGTGAAGATTGACATGACCTATTGCTCATTAATTCTAGAATGATTATATATTCTCAACCGTAAATCCCTTTTGCATTAAAAAAAATGCTAGGTGGTTGTTGCAAGATGGAGTATGTAAATGTGTTCGGAGAAGGAATTCCATTTGCTTTTTATGATTGTGATAAGATGCTTGCAGGTTTAAAGATTAGCATAGATAGTTGTTGCAAGAGAGGGTATAGACCATTGAGTACATGTACAATATTTGAAGGTGTCATGTGTAGTCAAAGATCTAGGATGTGCTAAAATTTTAGAGAGAAGTGCAAACACAAAACATGATTTGGGAGAACAATGAAAAGCACACAATCACCTGTTGGAGGTTGGAAGATTCACTTGGCTACAACGATGAAGAGCAGTTGATGATCACCCGCTGAAGATTGGATCCCACCGAAGAGTAGCTAGCTCTATGCAGAGGGTGATGAAAACTACCAAAGCTTGATCATCCCAAAAGGAGCAGCACATATATTCTAGATGACATCTTCAAATATGGAAAGAAGTGGACGAGGGCAACTCTGAATAGAGTTGAGAGGACTTAGCCCCCATCCGATGTGAAAACGCCCTAAGATGCGAGGACCCTAGTTCTTCCTCGTTCACTCATCTTTGTGTCGGGAAAACAACTCCAACTCCTCCTCCTCCTCCTCCGGGTATCGTCATTTTTTTTTTGTGGGCGTTGAGAGAAATGTGGACTGGGTGGCCTCTACAGAAAGCGCTTGAGCCGTTCATTGAAATTCATTCATGGACATCGCCATGTCCAACCAAGCTCTCTGCTGCAGCAGCAGGAGGAGGAGGAGGAGGAGCAAAGAGGGAGGAAGAGCTAAAATTAAAACGTCCGGGGCTGTACAGCAATGAACGAGCTTCGTGGATATGTAAGACAGTGGAGACTTCACAGCGGATGTATTTAGGAAATTTTTCTCAGACAAAAGAAGATAAAGGTAGCAGCAGTAGGAATAGAGGGGGTGACCGTTCTAGTGTAGGCAGAAAAAACTTCAATGACCTTGTTCTGAACAATAGCAACTGTAGAAGGGGTGATGCTTTTGAGAATGTCATCAGCAGAAACATGTTCATAAACGATGATACTAGTTTCGACTTGCAAAGGAGCTACGGACGTGATGCCAGATGCTTTGGTAGTAATGTGCCTACATACAAAACCCATGTTGAGACTCATGAAGCCCTTGGAACGGGGGTTTCCGTTAACATGAGGCATGAAGCTTATTACGAAGAGCTGAAAAACTGGGAAGGAAAGGTATTTGAGGAGAAGGACAAGAGTTCCGATGGCTTTGAAGCTAGGAGGAGGGAAAGGTTGAATAGCTTGGCTGATGGAAGTTTTCAAGGAATTGAGGTTAATCAGCCAAAGCAAGACTATCTCACCACAGAGGGAGGTGGATGCGAACGTTCTGCAGGTGACGGCAAGCGTGAAAAGTGGAGCAGCAGGGCAAGAAAGCAGACAATTCATAGTGATAGTAACTATAGGGATACCCGGGGCAATGATGCAAGTGATAACCATAGAGATATAAGAAGCAAAGAAGGTAAAATAGAATGTCTGAGTTCAGCCAGAGTTGAAGACAAAGATGGCACTGAAAATGACAATGGATTTAGAGACTCACAGAATGTCTCGAGGAGGAGAGTAAAAGAACCTAAAATCAGGACTCAGGTCCATTTATCTTCTGGAATGAGTAAAGATCCTCACATTGCAATCCTTGGAGGGGGCATGTCAGGGCTGATGTGTGCCGTTACACTTGAGGAAAGAGGCATTCGATCAACTATATTTGATACTGTATGCCTTTCTCTTCGTTTTCTTCACTGTACTTCCTCTTCGCGATGTCAAGTGCTCCTTTATTTTATTTGTATTTTGGAGCCACTTAAAAAGTAGCACTCACATGTACTTGCCAAAGACTCAAACCTTTCACCAAGCCAGCCAATGAGAGATTGACAACAGCCAATGAGAGATTGACAAATAGTCGAAATTCTATAAGAACAGTCAATGACTGGTTGCCAACATAACACATGACTTGCTGAAGAGATTGACAACAGCGAGAGATTGACAAATAGTCGAAATTCTCATATGAAACATAACACATGGACTTGCTGCCAACATAACATATGAAAATTTGGTCAGAAAGTCAATTTTTTCAAGAATTTCCATTAAAAGAAAGTAACCGCAAGGAGAAAATTACACAGTGCATTACGAATTAGAAGGCCTGATGCCCTTAAGCCTTCTGCCTTGGTCTGGCTGGTGCCATTGCGCAACCACTCTCCCCAGGTGGAAGGCCCTACGGCTAATTCAAGTTTGATTCCCAAAGAGTGAAACTTTCCACCAAAACTCTCACATGGACAGCCAGAGAGGTGTACACCTAGCATTAAATTTTATGGCATCATTTTCATGTGGACAGCCAATGACAGTGGAAGCTTCGTGTGCTATGTTGTCCGTCCACATAGAAATTATGCCGGAAATTCTAGTTTTTAACAAACTTTCAAAGCAAAAGTAACCGTAAAATAATATTGCACTTGGGGAAGCCATGCGGCCCCGTGATCGGGACGTTATCCTTGGGCTCCTGGCCTCAGGCAATGATCCTTAAGGCAGGGCCTTACCGCCATTGTATCTGTTTTCTCAGGAGTGATTAGATGTGCATTACAGGCTAATAGACAATAAGGATGAGAATAGGAATCTAATAGGATCACAACCTACATAGAGTATCATTTTAGGCTGGGGAAGCTTTTACTTTGTTAAAGAAGAAGTCATATATATGTTACTTAGATAAATGTCAATTTTAGACGCTTTGGAATGGATTTTGGGGCTGCCAACAACGTGGCAAGATCTGAACGGTGGTCAAAGACCTACTTATAAATTTGAATGGTAGTGGTTACATATGCTTGGTATTGAAGGGTGAATTGAGATGAACTGTTTTGTTTGAAACCCTTGAAGGTTATCTAGCTTTCAATGATGTCCTTCAAAAACCTCTCAAGGCCTTTTAAGTGTCTAAATCTTTACAGTAAAAAGTGGTGGCAGCCACAAAAACATATGGTGAGGTTATAAGAAACTCATAGTCATAGAGAGTTTTTAGAGAGAGGAGATAGATAGAAAGAGAGAATGTTGTGGAGCTATTTCTCAAAATGAGAGAGAGAGAGAGAGTGAGAGCTTCATTAATGTCTTTTAGTTGCCAAAGGCACATAAGACCAAAGAAGTACATATCTTTATCAAACTTTGGGAGTGTAAAAAATGTCTTAAACCATAAATTAGTAACAATCTAATCTACTATGAAATCAAGATTTATAACAAGTGTCTCTCCTTGTGGCTTCTTGGTAATACTCCATAGAGAACCACTAATGTTGTCGATCGGTGGCTGCACAATCGGGAAAGATATTTTGACCTTAAGCGAGCCCCAACTGATGAAGATTGGTGGGTTTGCAAAGTTGCTTAGTATTTTAACGATTTTGATGACTTGTGGTGGCGTAAATTGCTCGCGTCCAATTAGTTCAAGTGAATCTTCAGGGCTTAGGGTATTCCTCCATGTGAGCATGTACGTGCAATGGATGCTTAGTTTTTGCATCGTTAGAGGCACTACAATGTACATAAGGATGCTGATAGGTACAGAGAGGTACTTATCAAGATACCAGAGGGGATTGCAAAATGTCTTGTCATGCATGAGTTTATTTTTGGTTTCTGAAAAGAGTTCAGGCTCCCTATTCTTAATGAAGGGTGCAAGACCTTGGAAGAGGCGGCTACTGTGGCTCTTAACTACGAAGGTAACGTGCATCCCAAAGCTGAATCCGGAGTAGCAAGTTGGTCTTAAAAGAAAGGTTTGTGACAGTCTGGCCAAGTTGGTCAGAAAGACTTTTCGTAGAAGGATCCTATGCAAATGTAGTAGACCTTGAAACAAAAGTCGACATCTCCCATGGCTCGTCGTGCATATGAGGAGCCTCCTCTCACACGCGAGCAAAAGGATAAGTCCAAGAAGGATGGACTTTGTTCTTTGTCTTGGCAAGCATCTGTATAAGGATTGTCCTTGACGCACGGGCAAGAAACCGCATGTGTTACAGCTGCGTCAAGAAGGGGGCATGGATGAGGAGATCTTCTAATTGTGTTGATTATCAATCATTTATATCGTTAGTGTATAGAGCTATAATCACTGTCTAGACAACCTTGCTTTTCCTTTAACAAGGCTAAGAACAAAACCAAGCACAATAAAAAACCCTAAAAACGTTTAGCCATTTCTTTCCTGACAAAGCCGATTATTTCCTGTTTCAAATGCGTTATGAAAAGGTTTCTTGAAAAGGTGCACGAAACTCTGCCACAAAGGCACGTGAATCATATCAGCTTTCAGATAGTGGACTGATATGATACACACGAGGGGGGAAGCTGGAAGGTCATGACGTGCTAGTCTTATTTGATACCAGTTCCTTGCTTAATATTATTGATTCATGTGTGGTGAAGAAGCTTTGCTCAACTATTGTTCCTTTTGATTACCAGTCTATAGTTGAGGTGCCAGATGGTAAGGGGACCTAAGTTTGGGATGAGAGAGTTTCTCAGGCGCCTTGTCTATATGTATTTTGAGAAGTTAGACCATGAAATCACAAAATTAACTAATGTTCTAGGTAAGCAGTGTGTTAGAGTCCAGTTACGACTCTATCATGACCTCGGCGCGGCCGGTTACCAAAGGGCCTGAGGCCAAGTATTGGCAAGGGCTGGTGACCGAGGAGGACATCTGTCCCAAGTTGGGACCGGTGCGTCACGAGCAGTGACCCGATGTGGCCGCCTGACAAGTTGTCAGAGATGCGGTGTGTCTTGACCGTCGGGACCCTAGCCGTCAATGACAAGATGCTAGCCGGCAAGTAGTCGGGGTGACCAAGAGGGTCACAGGTCTTTGGCGGGGCACGGGGGTGGTACCCTATGAGTCACTCAGTATTCACAGGTCACAGGGGCCAGGCATGCCAAGTGGACTGATCACCCACAGGTGGATGCCATGTGCCAATTGACGGGAATAGCATGTAGGACTCAAGGAGGGGGTGCCTATGGTTGGGAGGTTCATTCTACACACCGGCTTCTAGGATTCACGAGCTTGGAGAGATTGGCTTGTGACAATTGGTATCAGAGCCTCGTTCTAGAGAGAGAAAACGTCGTTCCAGAGAGAGAAAGTAGAAATTGTCAGATTTTGCTTGTTTTTGAAGGATTTTGAGGGAGAAAACGTGGGAGACAGATTGGAGAAGAAAGGTGGGCCTCCAGCGCTGATCTACACATCTTTTCAGAGTTGTTTCAACGATTTCTAGCAAGGAAAATTGGGCATACTTTGTTCCTATAGCTCCAGCGCATTTTTTCAAAAGGATTTTCGCTCATAACTTTTCGGAACCTTCTCAGATCCTGATCAGATTTTGGGAGCATGTTCCTAGTATCCATAGTGATCCTATAGAGCCATCATACGCCGGTTTTGGAGCAGATTTGCCTCTGTTTCACTAAAAAGTCGGTTTCCAAGCAAAAAACAGGTCAGATTTCTGGATTGGACATAACTTCTCCGATTTATCTCCGATTTCTGCTGTTAAGGTTTCAGATTGGGCCTAGTAGGAGGGCGACCTACTGCCAATTGACCGTTCGTGAAAAGCTTTTGCCGTTTGGAAGAAATTCGACGTCAAACAACCCGCTTTTTTCCTGTTTTTTTCAACTTTCAAGCCGATTTGGTGCCCAAAAAAAGTTATTTACCGACTTTTGTACCAGCGTAGGACGCAAGGGAAGTACTACCTATCCTTGGCTTTGTTACTTTCCAGTTGCCTTTTGTCTTTTTCAATTCTAAATTATCAATAGGCTGAACATTTCCTTTTTCCTGACTGTGTTTCAATAAGTGCAATTTCTAGCTTGATTCCGTGCTGTCTCTGTTTTTTGTTTCATAATGGAAGATGATAGAGTTGATATTCCGCTCAGTCCACCTGTTGCTCTTCCATCACCATCACCCAGCCCTGTGCTTAGTTCTACCCATAATCCGCCTACAGTGGCTGCCCGTTCGCCTGCTGGTACTTCCCCTTCTGTGCAAGCTTGCATGGATAGTGTGGAAAAGACCGTCGCAGAGATGCGAGCGATGATGGTAGCTGGTGGTTATGCGTCTTCCTCGCAGTATGCTCCACCTTATCCGTCTTCTACTGTTCGTCCTATGTTACCTCCACCCTATCCAGAAGACAAGAATTTTTTCCTACCCGTTTCGCTGGAAACACTCCCCAACGCAATACTGATATCGTAGATCAGTGGTTGCATAAGTGGGAAGAGTTTTTTGATTTGAAGCAGTCCCCAACTGATGAGGGTTGGCGGGGGGTCTGCAAAGCTGCTTACCATTTCACTGATTTTGCTGACAGGTGGTGGCGTAAATTGTTGAAGTCTAATCAGGCTCCATCCACCTGGCTTGAGTTTAAGCGAGCTTTCAGAGCTCAGTTTATTCCTCCACATGAGCATGTGCGTGCGACGGATGCTTGGCTTTTGCATCGTCAGAGGCAGTACATGGTGCAAGAATATGCTGATAGGTATCGTGAGACGCTTATCAAGATTCCGGAAGAGATTCCCGAGTGGCTAATAGTCCACAAGTTCATATTTGGCCTTCGTGAAGAGTTGAGACCTTCAGTGCTTAACGAAGGGTGCAAGACCTTAGAAGAGGCAGTTGCTACAGCTCTCAACTTTGAAGGTAATGTGCGCACCAAGGCTGAATCTGGAGCGCCAAGCTGGCCTCAAAAGAAGGGTTCGCGAAAGTGTGGCCAAGCTGGTCAGAAAGGCTTTTTGCAGAAGGATCCTATCCAGATGCAGCAGACTTTGAAGCGCAAGGCGGGATGTCCTTTGGCTTATCAGGCTTACAATAAGTCTCCTCTCAGTCCAGAACAAAGGGACAAGGCCAAGAAAGATGGATTATGCTTTTTCTGTCTTGGCAAGCATCTTGTCAAAGATTGTCCTCGCCGCACGGACATGAAGCTCCATGTTTTACAACAACGTCAAGATCAGGACAAGGATGAGGAGATTTTGGAAGACTTATTAGTAAGCGACGATGAGTAGGCAGCCTGTATAGTTTTTCTTTCTTTTGCATGTATATAAAGTTTGGACATGAGGGTTTGTCTCATGTTTTAAAAAGGGGGGGGGGGGAGACCATTTGTTGAGGGTCCTCTTGTTACCTGTATGCAAATAAAAAGAATGGAGATTCAGTATTTGTGGTTGTGTTATGTGAATGTTGATTCCAGTCTTGATTCTTATGTTGGTAATAATCAGATAAGCACACTCACTAATAAATCACAAGAAGCTTCATTAACTTTTGCATCCCCTAGTGCACATGCATTTGCATTACAGCCTAGATGTGACTTAGCAAGTGAGTTGGAGAAGTCCATTCGCACGCAGTTTAAACACGTGCTAATTAGTAATATGCCAGAGGGATTGCCGCCTAGTCGGAACGTCGATCATCGTATTGAGCTCGTTCCAGGGGCAAGTCCGGTATGTAGGCCTCCTTATAGGATGAACCTAAAAGAGGAAGAGGAAGTCAGAAAGAGGTTGGAGGAGTATCTCAAGCTGGGGTACATCCGTCCAAGTTATTCACCTTTCGCCTCTCCTATTTTACTTGTTAAGAAAAAGGATGGTAGTTTCCGGATGTATGTAGATTACAGGGGATTGGATAAGATCACTGTAAAGCACAGGTATCCGATGCCCAGGATTGATGATCTACTGGATGCGTTGCAAGGTGCAACCATTTTCAGTAAGATAGATCTCCAAAGTGGATACCATCAAATACGGATTTGAGATGAAGATGTCCAGAAGACGGCCTTCCGAACCCGTTTTGGTCATTACGAATTTTTGGTTATGCCATTTGGGTTAACCAATGCCCCAGCCACGTTCATGATGCTCATGAACGATGTCTTGCGAGACTATATGGGCAAGTTTGTCATCAATTTATTGACGATATATTGGTTTTTAGTAAAGCGGTCGAGGAGCATGAGGTTCATCTCAAGACCGTTTTGGGCAAGTTACAAGCTTCTGTCTTGTATGCCAAGTTGTCGGGGTGACCAAGAGGGTCACAGGTCTTTGGTGGGGCACGGGGGTGGTACCCTATGAGTCACTCAGTATTCACAGGTCACAGGGGCCAGGCATGCCAAGTGGACTGATCACCCACAGGTGGATGCCATGTGCCAGTTGACGGGAATAGCAGGTAGAAGGACTCAAGGAGGGGGTGCCTATGGTTGGGAGGTTCATTCTACACACCGGCTTCTAGGATTCACGAGCTTGGAGAGACTAGCTTGTGACACAATGGCATGCGAATAAGCAACTTGCTTTTCATTTCAGATGTGTATAAGTTTAGGCAAAGGATAAACTTTAATAGCATATTACATAATAGCATTTTAGGTGTTAGTGGTTGGTAGTCTTTGAAATTTCAGCTTAGAAGTAAGAAGTTAGTAGTTACTACTTAGTACTTAGTGGTTTACTATTCAGGATTAGAAGTTAGAACTTTCAATTGAAATGAGAGAGAGAGAGAGAGAGAGAGAGAGAGAGAGAGAGAGTGAGAGAGAGTGAAATCACTGGATGAAGGCCATCTGGAAATGCCATTAAAAATGGCAAGCTCGTGTGCTTCTCCTAGCTGTAAGAAATAGTCCCCGTAATCTGCGATAGGTCCGTCCTAATCTGCAGAATGTCTCAAGATATAAATATTGTCACCGTCCAATCCCCTGATACGTAAAGGATCCTGATCCACATCACGGAATTGTGTCTGACATGATCCAGTCCTAGCATTATAATCCCCTACCAGTAGAATATGTCCTCTGTCAGAAAACATGACAATATCCGCTGAAAGACTCGTGTATGGTGAGCCGTCACGAACCGAATATGAAGATGTATCTGGTGGAAAATAGCACACAACGATATAGATGTCTCTATCCAAGCCTATGGTCCTCCCATGAAGTCTAGTTCATAGATATCTAGCCTGATCATCGCTATGAATTACCTCTAGTCCTCTCTGAATATCATCTCTATATAAGCATGCCACACCTCTTGATCCACGTCCCCTGGCCGACCTGGTCTCTGGTCTAAAAATAGATTAGATTTCCACTGAAAACTTGGGAAAGAAGGTAAACCTCACTCTGCACTCTCACGTGTCTCTGTGGAAAAAAGGACATCACCGCTATCAACAAAGTCTATTAGATCCCCTGTTGAAGCTGAAGTATGTATTTTCTTAGAGTCTTGTAACTTGTAACTTGTAAGTACTCACTACTAAGAGAACAAGATGTATGGCTTGTGAGGGCTCAGGGTTTGCATGCCCATTGCAATTTTCCACATGGTAATTACTAAATTCTAATAACCTATAGGTGCTTGATAATGTGTCAACAATGAACAATCACACTTCTATGCATTGCACGCAACACATCACAGTCTCAAACATCCAAGAACTTCCAGACATAAACAGTAAAGTTATAAACTATAGTTACAACTTTGAACTTACAATGCACTGACCACTGACCACTTGGCACTAAGTTCTGACTAGTAACAAACTAGTAACAAATCACAAATTACAATTCAAGACAAGAGTCAAAAGTTTAAACTTTAAAGTTTAAAGTAAAAGCAATGAGCATAAATAACTAGAGTGTCAAGCGTGGCCTCAAGGCTCAAGCCTGAGGCCCCATGAGTCTAAAGTCAACTGTCATATGTAATATGTATAGCTACTATGCTAGAGCCTAGAGTATGCGACTATCATCTATGCTGAGTACCGAGCAGTGAGTGCCCCTGTAATAAGTCCTAACACCACAGTAGGGCAAACACTTACTATCCACCCAACCTTGCCTACTCCCTGATATAGAGTAAGCCCCTCCTAGCCCAGTGTGAGGACTGGTAGCATGCTACTGCCAAGTGTCGACCACGTGGCACTGACGTGGCCGACTGCACGTCGGGACCCAACTGGGGGCCCTATCCTGCTGACAGGGTCCCTAGGCTGTGTTAGGCCCGCCATGGCTATGGACCGTGCTGGGGCACACTACTCACATTGTCTTGCCCTGTTGGTCATGTACGCTGGACACGACCCTGACTGTGGTATCTGACCTATCTGTGTTCTCTAGGGTTCGGCACTGGTTACGAGCTCGTAACACTCCCTCCCCCTTAAGAACCGTCTTGGTCCTCTAAGACAAAGTCTGGAAAAATCTTGCGAAGGACGCTGCCTCTTTCCCAAGTGGCATTCTCAACAGGCTGATCATTCTACTTAACTAGATATTCTCGGTATAGAGTATGACGAGTCTGCGTCTCTCTACTATCAAGAATCTCCTCTGGTTCATGTGGAGGTTGTTGAGGATCCAATGGGAGAACTAGAACACTGTCCCCTACCAGATTGTCTGATCTGGCTAAGGCTTTTCGTAACTGACTTACATGAAAGACTGGAAAAACCTTACTGCTGTGTGGGAGTTCTAGTTCATAGGTGACCTCGCCTAGTCTCCTACTGATGGTAAAGGGACCACAATACCTTGGAGACAACTTAGCACACACTCCTGATTTGAGGGTTTTAGAGGCAACTGGGACTCTCAAGTAGACTTTCTCACCAGTGGAGAACTGCACATCCCGTCTGTGTGGATCTGCATAATGCCTGGCTCGATCCTGGGACTGTCTAATGCTACGCTTAGCATGTTCTATCATCTGGTTTAGGTCCTCTAAAAAGTTTCTGGCTGCTTCAACTTTTTCTTGTTTAAACCCTACAGCTGTGGGTGAGCGTGGCTGAAAACCGTACATCAGCATAAATGGGTTGTATCCCGTAGCTGAATGTTTGGTACTATTGTAAGCAAACTCTAATATCGAGAGATACTCCTCCCAATTAGTCTGCTTCTTGTTGACGTATGCACGAAGCATATCCTCCAGCACTTGATTTACCCTTTCTGTTTGACCGTCCGTTTGTGGATGGTCGGTGGTACTCATATTAAGTTTAGTATGGAGATGATGGAATACTGCCCTCCAAAAATTTCCAGTAAACTTACTGTCCCGGTCGCTGACTATGCCGGAAGGTAGACAAATAGCCCGTCTACAAACAACCTCGCTAACTTTGGAGCTCTAACGGTTGTTTTGGTCAGAATGAAATGAGCCATTTTGGTCAGACGGTCAACTGTGACCCATATAGCGTCATTACCCTTTTGGGTTTTAGGCAGGCCTACTATAAAATCCATGGAGATACTCTCCCATTTACCAGCTGGTATTTCTAAGGGATGCAACAACCCTCCTGCCTTTAAACGCTCTGCTTTATTTACTTGACATTTCTGGCAACTGGTTACATACTGGTGGACGTCCTTTTTCATACTGGGCCAGAAAAATTGCCTACGAAGAAGCTCATAGGTCTTCTGTATGCCTGGGTGTCCCGCGCTAGGATTGTCATGACATTCATATAGGATCAGCTGCCTATAATCCTCTGCATTGGGGACACATACTCTATCTCTATAGAGCAAGTACTCATCCTGAATGGAATACTGTTTCCATTTGAATCCTTGAGTCAACTGACCCTCAACCACTGGGGTTTGCTTGGGTAATACAGGCTCAGAATCCTCAACGTCATCTGACGACGTATACTCGGACTCATCATCATCCTCAACGGAAGCTGCCGTATTCTTGGATGAACTGGCACCAGCCCCAGGAACTGGTTCTGGAGTCTGTAACTGTCTGCTCTAGACTGAGTTCCAGATAGTAGAGAAGAATGCATCGTGCTGGCACTTCCCTCTCAAGGACTCGAGTAACTCATTACGAATCTGAGTAAAACTCAGCTCGTTTATCATAGGCATTTTGCTAAGGGCATCTGCTACTGTATTGAATTTTCCACGTCTATATCTGATAGACATGTTAAACTCTTGCATCAACTCTGCCCAACGAGCTTTCCGACCTCTAAGCTCAGGTTGATTGCAAAGGTATCTGAGACTCTCATGGTCTGTCAGGACCTCAAAGTTGGCACCATACAAATAATGCCTCCAAGTCTTAAGGGCATGGACTATAGAAAAGAGTTCCTTTTCATAGGCACTGTACCTGGTCTGAGCTGGCTCGAGTTTTTTACTCTCGAACGCAACTGGTCGTCCACTCTGAGTTAGCACAGCACCTACTGCAAAGTCGCTAGCATCTGTTTCGACCACAAATGGCTGATTGGGGTCGACGACTTTTAAAACTGGTGCTGTAGCTAAGGCTGTTTTGAGAGCATCAAAGCTCTCCTGCTGTGCGGACTCCCAAATGAACTCCTTTCCCTTCCCCTTTAGGAGATTTGTCATAGGAACTGCTATCTGAGCATATTCCTTGACAAATCGTCTGTAATATCCCGCCAAACCAAGAAAGATCTGAAGTTCCAAAATATTTTGAGGTCTCAGCCAACTGAGTATGGCTTTAACCTTATTTGGGTCCATCTTAATCCCATCTGAAGAGATAATGTGACCCAAATATGCTACTTCTTCAATGAAGAATTCACACATGGATTGTTTAGCATAGAGCTTATGCTTTCTGAGCAGTCGAAACACCTTTCTGAGGTGTTTTAGATGCTCCTTCCTCGTTTTGCTGTAAACGAGGATGTCATCTAAAAATACGACTACAAACTTACCCAAGTATGGTCTGAGGACACTGTTCATCAAGGTCATAAAGGTAGCTGGAGCATTTGTGAGCCCAAATGGCATCACCTTAAACTCATAATGACCGTGACGAGTCCTAAAAGCTGTTTTCGAGACATCTTCCGATTTTATACGGACTTGATGATATCCCGATCTGAGGTCTATTTTGCTGAAAAACTTAGCCCCGTCGAGTTGATCAAACAACTCGTCTGCCCGAGGCATAGGGTATTTATTCTTAATTGTGACTTTATTGAGGGCTCTGTAATCTACGCAAAGACGCATAGACCCCTCTTTCTTTTTCACCAATAGGACTGGTGAGGCCCATGGTGAACTACTGGTCTGAATTTGCCCTTTCCCAAGATAGTCTGTTAACTGCCTAGTTATTTCTTCATCCTCTGTTCGGCTGACCCGATACGGAGGTTTAGAAACAGGTGCTGTACCTGGTACTAGGTTTATTACATGATCTACCTCTCTGGTAGGTGGTAAACCATGTGGTAAATCTTCAGGAAAAACGTCTTTAAATTTAGACAATAAAGTTTCTAATTTACTGATTTTCTGCTGAATAGAACTGGAAATAGAAACTTCAGGAATAAATTGAAAGTCACATAAGAATACCTGATGGTCTTCGTCTCCGATTAGCTGACAGAGCTCTGAACTGCAGACCATAGGGTTGTTGGGAACATCATGCTCTCCCAGGCTCTATCCAGTTCATTTTCTGGTAGAAATTCTCTTAGGAAAGCTTCTTCAAAAGCTTTCCATGACCGGGGAGTCTGCCCAGTCTCCTGGAGATTTAACCACCACTTATAGGCCATAGGCCCTAAGGAAAGACTGGCCTCAATTGCTTGCAAATGGTCAGGGGTCTGTTTAAGAGCATGAATGTTCTTCCATTTGCTGAGGAAGGTTTGTAGAATATCTGCATTTCTATCCTTCTCTTCCCCATTAAAAGTAGGAGGCTTTAAATCTTTAAAAACACTGGGGTGAGATCGTAAAGTCTCACCCGAAACTGATGGAAGTGGAGAAGGGGATAACTGAGAAGTGGAGGGAAGGCTTCCTTTCGCGGAACTCAAAATCAAACTTTTGAGTTCAGCGAATGAGTCGTCCACACTGGACTTGAAATTGGCTAATGCCAACTTCAGTTCATCCACTTCTGTTACCAATTGGAGAAACTGCTCCTTGGTAACCAGTTCGTCGAGTTCTTCGGCGAACTGTTCCTGTTCTTCCACTTCCATGGGTTCCTTCCCTTTTCTGTAAGCCAAGGCTTCTGTTTCAAGTTCGTCGAAGCCTCTCTCCTGGGGTTGATCAGGTCCTTGAGGAGTGGTCATCTTCGGAACTGAAAGAGAGTTACCTTAACTTCTGAAGGAAAAAAAGTCTAAAAGACTAATTTACAACTGTACAAGGAAAAAGAAAGATGACTTAGCTGTTTCTGAGGACTGTACTTCCACAGAGAGAATCAAGAAAAGCCCTTTCAGGTCTTCCTCCACTGCTTTCAGACCTGTTGTCCCGAAAAATGCCAGTTTGAAGCTTCAAAACGGTGCCAAATTTCCCGGTTCTCTGAGGATAGTAGCTCGCTAGTCTGACAGCACCCCAATCTGTCCACAAGAAGGCGAATTTGAGGTTCGAAAGCACTTCTGAATTTTGAAATTTCAGAAGTCCCCTACTCGCTGATCTGGTAGGAATCCTCTTGCTCCAAATCTCTGACGTTGGGGCCCAAAAACTTGTCCAAAAACCAGATTTTCAGAAGCACTGGCAGCGCTGGCCCTGCTTCTCTTTTTTGGCTTCAAACTCGCTGAGAACCAGTAAATTTTTCCTTGGAAATCAGATGCAGGTCTCTAACTGTACAGCGATGGAGGTGCTGGCTTCTTCCTACTCTAATTTCGCTGGGAAAACTATAGAGAATCCTCTGAACTCAGTGAGAAACAGCTGTTTTTCCAGCGAGTTACCTACACTTGGAATCTGACTCCTTGCTACTGTGATTTCTCAGTGAAAATCAGAAGTTTGAAGGCTGCTCCTACAGCGATCCTCCTCCTCTATTCTTCTCTGAGAATCTGAGAAACACTTCCTATCTTCTGATAGCTTTCTCTACTGCTGCTCCTAAACTCCCTAGGATGGAGATGGCTCTGATACCAGTGTAATAAGTCCTAACACCACAGTAGGGCAAACACTTACTATCCACCCAACCTTGCCTACTCCCTGATATAGAGTAAGCCCCTCCTAGCCCAGTGTGAGGACTGGTAGCATGCTACTGCCAAGTGTCGACCACGTGGCACTGACGTGGCCGACTGCACGTCGGGACCCAACTGGGGGCCCTATCCTGCTGACAAGGTCCCTAGGCTGTGTTAGGCCCGCCATGGCTATGGACCGTGCTGGGGCACACTACTCACACTGTCTTGCCCTGTTGGTCATGTACGCTGGACACGACCCTGGCTGTGGTATCTGACCTATCTGTGTTCTCTAGGGTTCGGCACTGGTTACGAGCTCGTAACAGCCCCCCCATCTAGGCTCTAGCTGCCCGCCTCGGACGCTGTCGTCGTGGAGGCACTGGCATGTCCTCAGGCTCAATGTCATCCTCCCCATCATCAGAGTCACCCTCATCCTCCGCATCCTCATCCTCATCCGATCCCTCACCCTCAGTGGCGGATTTCTCATTTGAGTCAGAGCCAGAGGGAGTCTCAGAGGTGTCTGAGACTGCTGCATGGCTCGAACCCTCTCTTGCGCTCCTGGTCCTACGTATTTACAAATCACAATTTACAATCTAGTAATCTACTATCTACTATCTAGTATATCTACAAAACTTCAAAGTACTTAAAAGCCTACTAATATAACGCAATGAATTGGGGAATCGGGCATCGAGATCAACCCCTCCCGATGGAGTAGAGCATAGACATCCTCCTCCTCTTGTGATCTTGGTGGCAAGTTTGGAACCCTTGCCACATCGATCTCATCGGGATTAACCTACGAAAATTGAAATTAAAGCAAGATTTTGATTCTCAATAGTAAGTATAGTAAACGATTTAAAAAAAAATAGCAAATGTAGATGTTGAAAGTTGAATCTTGAAGCCTGAAGGTTCTTAGTGTAGAGTCTAGACTCTACTATCTAGACAAATCATGGTAGATACTAGATAGTAGACTCTATAGAATTCAAATTAATCATTATCTGTACGGGCTCCCTGGTCTCTCTTAGCTTCTTCAGAAGCCGTAGGTTGGCATGCACCTCTCCAGCTGCGCAGTAGAAGTCTGTTCCTCCTCTTCCGACTTCGTATGAATCAGAGAGAACACACTCCAATTTCTCTCACATGCAACTGCTGTGCAATCTTGTGAGAGGACGCAGATGGCAAGTTTCTGCAACTTGGGAACATCATTCCCGTACTTCATCCACCATGAAACAGGGCACAATTGCCCTTCCCTCAGCATGGCAGCTGCACGACCGAAATCGGGGCGCTCGGTCCTGAACATTCAACATTCATCACCAATGACATTCAAAATAGTAAATACTACTTACTACTATTAAGCTTTAACTAGCTTAGACTTCATTACAAATTTACATACTACATAGATGAATACATACCTGAATACATATTACAATTTACTAATTACATACCTGAATAAATTCAAGTCATCTTGATCCCTGGGATCAGGATAGACAGAGGAGACATAGGCATGGCATCCTTGCCTGAGCTCTCGATCATGGAATTGATCTTCCTCCTCCATAGTGGATGAAGCAAGCAAGCCACGACATGCAGAGGTTGATGGAACCACTGCCACTTGTCTAGAAATAGGCCCCTTACTTCTTCCAGCCTGCAAACAATCAGGAGTGAAGTTGAGCATTCAAGTCTCAAGAACTATTAAGTTTTAACTAAATTTAATCATAAATGTCCATGAAGAATCAACTTTGAAACTTTCAACGTAGTAATATACCTGTCAGGAGCTATGCTGGTGCAAGTTTGAAGATGCTCTCCCAGACTATCCATAAACTCATAAAGAAGGCCTAAAGTGGAACCCTCTCTATCAGTAAGGCACAACAACTATAGATAGGCTGCATGGATACGGCAATGGTGCGTGCATCATCCCAAAATGAAGTCCCCATCACGATCGCTTCAAATTTCTTGGCCCTGGCCTCTCGTGGTGGGCCCCACTCCGCCCAATGGTTTGAAACCACTGTCATCCTCGGGCTTCCATGCACTTTCATGAGCCACTCCAAAACAATGAACATATAGGCAAACCTAGGATGAAAATCATGAAATAAGATTGGTAATTGGTGATAGGCAGCAGGCTATAGCGAAATTCAAATTCTGTGAGCAGTGAAACTTGAAGCTAAAACAAGATTGCAATTTGCAAATCAAAAAATTGGAAACGGGTGTTTAGGTTGGAAGTTCAAAGTTGGAACTTGGTTAGCTAGTGGGGGCAGGCCTCAAGAGATCCAAGTTGGAATAGGACCTGAACATGCTCAAGACACTCTGTCTCTTGGTTACAAATCTCACCAAGAATCGTGCCATGTCTACAACCTCCTTGACCCAGGGTAATCTCCCAATGTCTTCAACTAGGAGGTCAAGACAATGTGCAGCACATGGACTCTAGAAAATCCAAGGGTACCTCTCATTCACGAGCTTCCCCATGGCAACCCAATTGGACGTGTTGTCCGTGAGAACCTGCATTGGAATTCCGACAAAGGTTGAATCATATAACTCATGAACATTCACCATTGAGCATTCCGGAATCAAATGCAAATGCAAATTGCAAATGCAAATGGCAAATGCAAATTGCAACGTTCAAAACAATAATCACGATTCACAAAATGTAAGTTGTGACCACCAGGCTCCGACGTATCAATGGATCTCAAAAACATGGTGCCCATGCAAGAAGACACCAATATATTCACAAGATGGCGCCTCCTTGCATCGGTCCAACCATCTGATAGTATGGTGCATCCATACCTAAAACATTTGACAACAGTTTCAACTAACCAAGTTGCGAATGAGATCAATACGATGATTGATAAAACGTAATGGAGGCAGTGTAGAGGGCTCGACAAACACAGAAGTGTATGTCGTAAGGATATCGAAAATAATGGATGGCAAAGGCGTAACAAGGGCTGGAGAAGTAGCCAACTAAACACATAAAGTGCGGCACAATGTGCCTTGGGAAGGCTATGAACGAATTGCTTAGCAGAGATAAGAAAATGGTCAGCAGTGGAATCAATACCAATGAACATAAAGGGAGTCTTGTCAACCATGTAGGAAATCAAAGTGCCAAGATCCTTCTAACATTCAATCTCCATATACAAGAAGAAGAGGGAGAGGGTTAGGCGCCCTCAAGGAGAGAGAAAGTAGTAGCAATGCTTGAAAGGGAATCAATTACAAATGAATAATGAAACATATAAATAGGCCTTCCAAGGGCCTAAACTCTTCCAAACCCTAAGTTCTAGAACCTTCCAAACCCTAAGCTTATCCACTACTAATTATAGGGCACCCCCAAAAGTCAAGATAGGTTCCCTTAACATAATTAGACTTTACTTGGACCCATGAGTTATTACTAGACCAAAATTGGGTCCAACTTAACTAAAACTAACTTAGCATGGTCTAAATAATAAACCTAACCCATGGTTACACAAGTCTTGACCCTTTGGTCAAAGTAACCTATGGGAAACTAACATTGTCATTTATTATTTCTAACACCCTCCTTAAATGATAATGTAAAAACATAACATGACATGAAGTATGAAAAATTGCAACAAAAATGCAAAGTGTTGCATGCTGCCCAAAACTCCATGTAGCCAAAAAAGAAAAGATGTAGCTTGCTGTCCAAGCTTAATGCCGCCAAAAAACTTCAGCTTGAAGTAGTAAAAGAGATTTTTCAAGTCTCATCCTCACTCTTGATCATCAAAGGCACTTGAAGAATGAGTTTGAGACAATGAAAAAAGTGGACCAACAACCTTGCTGCCCTGCAAAGTTGACTGTCCAACAGCCACATGATTTTCACCTCTTGGCTGTCCAAAGTGTTCCAAAGTTGGACCTTGCTGTCCAAAAATCTTCGCAGGCTGTTCCCGAAGCATAAAAGGATGCGTAAGATGTAAAATAAGCTGAAAATGAACAATAGAACAAGGCTGAATCTGTCGTCCACCAGTTTGAACGTAAAAAACCAGCACCCAATTGATTTTGCTGACCATTATCTTCAATAGAAAAATCAGCAGCTTGTCACTTTGATTCGATGTACCAATAGACTTCAAAGAATGCTCAATTTTTCCAGCTTTTTTTATAACATTATCTTGAAAAGTTTGTTCATGAACCTTTTCACTAATGCTCTCATAAAATGCATCAACTTGTGGTGATTCATAACATGATTTCTCAGCCATATCCACATTTTCCAACAAGCTTGAATTTCCAAACAATTCATCCCTTTGTTCTTCTACCATCAAAGTGGATGCTAGAAAACAAGATGAAGCTTCCTTCTTATATGTGTCCAACACAAACAAATTATTTCTTGCGGTGCCCGTAGCAATAAGCATCAAATTTAGAAGGATCTTTCACAAAACATCTTCCTTCCTTAAATTCAACAAGCAACCCTTGCTTGATGATTAGAAAAATAGAAAGTAGATTTGTCTTGATGCTAGGAACATAAAGTACATCCTTGACATACTTTTGATCTCCATTAGGCAAAACAAGAGCAATATCACCAATACCTTTGATCAAATGTGATGTGTCTCCTGCACATTGAACTTGGCTTCCAACATTAATTGCCTTCAAGCCTGTGAAAACTTCACGTTGATAGGACATATGATTAGTGGCTCCACTATCCATGAACCACTCGAAACTTGGTTTCTTAGAAACCATAAAAGCATAATCTTTATCAATAAGATTTGCTTGCTTCTCCACTTGTGGCTCCAAAGATGCTAAGGTATCTGAGTGATAGAAACCACTATTCCATCGAAATCCATTTATGCAACAAAGAAATTCTATGGTTTAAGAAATTGAAACATTTTAACCTTAGAATTTATTTGAATTCCAAGTCTATTCACACAAGTAGTAATTTATATGACATAACAGTCTTTCAGAAGAATAACTTCATGCCGGAAAGAATAATATAAATAGTCTGATGTCTTTTAAGAAATTATTAAAAAGTAAAGGATTAATTAAGAAGGTGAGAAATAGATCTGAGGGCCTCTGATTTTGTAAATAATGAGATACCATATTAGGATCTAGATTAAACCTCAATATTTCCCAAAATGCCTCACATTTGATCAAAGGGTTTTCTTCTTTCCCATATCGCGACTAGGTACTAAACACACCATTGATCATCAGATCTTTACAGTCCTAGAATTTCCTTTCCAAAATTACTGATGTCCCATACCATCAGCTTTTCCTTCCAGAAAACCCTTAACCGCCTTATTTGATATTCTAGAGATCCATTGATCATCTAGCTGTCCTATAATCAGTATAGGATATTATCTCTTGTTTCCAAAACACCGGAGAATCCTTTTTATTTGGATGACTTGCATGCTTATCAGATGGATACCCAAAATCCACATCTGATTATGTGACTTAGACAGAAGAATTAACATGGTTCAATATTACATCTTGATCCTTTCTGGTTAATGATAAGCTTCAAAACCCTACTGATGCATCAAATCTAGGGACAAGCTTCTGTCAACTAACAAATCCAATGTAATCCACGTATCAGATTCCACTTCTAACCTCACAATTGACATCCAAAACTGCGAATAACTCAATGGGCACAAAGATATCAGTTACGAATTCAACTAAATGAATTCTAACCAGGAAATTAATAATTAGTATTAAGCAATTATTTACAGGGATTACCAAAATCCTAACTGCGAAATACATTTCCCGATCACACTTACTACCTCTGATGTCCACTCTTCTTCCCTCTCCTATTATTACAAATTTTCCAATAAAATTGGACTGTTTTTCCTTTTTATTGATTGGTTTGGCATTACTCCGTTAATATTGACAAAACCTATCCAAACGTAGAATATGAAATTACATGAATGAAAATCCCACCAATAGGATTTCAGTAATTCTTGAACCGTATCCTGTCAGATTTACTGACTAGATAAAGAATACTAATGCCACTCATTCAACCTGGTCATTTCATATTGTTTGACGATTTTAATCAAATTTAACAAGTATCTTGCACAAACGTTCACTTGACTGATTTCTATCGATCAACATCGATTAGAAAACTATCAGACAAGTAACTAATTTCCAATTTTTACCAAATTGAAATTCTACAAAAAAGAAAAAAAATTCAAATTTTAACTTTCAATTTGGGAGTTCCCAACTCCAAAGTTAAAAAATGTTCATTGCGGTTCCTTCTGTCAATTTTAACTTATCTATCACCGGGAAATAATTTAGACTTAGTGAAAACACTGTGATCAGTTCTGACTGATAAACTCAGTTTAATCAATTCACTAATCTAAACTGATTCCATAGATAACGAAAAAAATGACCGAAATTTCGATTTTTTCAGAAAACTCAATTTTTGCTTTATTTTACGTAATTCGAAAATGCTGTTAGTATAAAAGGCAATCGGAATCGAAAAAATTGAAACAGTGTCCGATTCCTAATGTTACTCATAGAATTGCTATTGATAACTCTGCACATGCATACACTATCTCAAACCTTGTCTAAACTCCATTTAGTGTGTTCTGGGCCTCACAAGGATATTAGTTACTTTCGGGTCACATCCAGTATGACGTGGCATAACTAACAGCTTGATCTACTGGAGTACCGTCTATCCAAGACTAGGAGTATACTGAATTCTACTTACTGGTCATGGACATAACATGTCGCCCCAGGTGGGGCCTCCGGTCTTTCTTCTTCACCACAAACAATGTCCCACAATCCTTTTGCAATGAGCAGATTTTTAATCATGTGGCACCAAAAGGAGTAATTAGTGCCATTCAACCTATCTTCATTAAATAAAGAACCATATGACTCCGTTTCTTTAGCCGTGAGGATCAGCCAACAAAAGATTTGCTTTTCAAATCCTAAATGTGCCCGAAAAGACACAAAAACTAGCAGGTATCAAATCTGAAAAATCAGCAACAGAATGTGTCAAAACCACACATGTAGATGGATGTAGGAACTCGCCCTCCTACAAGCCTTGTGTGCTGAAAATTTTAGCCTGAAATTGCATCACAAACTCAAAGAACCAGCAAGCAAAGAATTAGGTTAGCCTCCAACAAAGCTTTCTCCAAAACCCTTCTTTCTTGCCAAAAAATGTGAACAATACACACACAGATAGGGCTTTTGCAAACACCCTACAAATGGCAATATGCCAATTTTCAGCCTCGGAATGTGATCGGATTATCACAAAAAATTAGCGCCTTCTTCCACACCTGGAAACAAGCAAAAAGAAGCGGATCTTCACTTTGTAAAATCAGCAAGGGTGCTGATTTTTCAACCAAATCAGAAGATAAAAATTGCTTGTAGATGGGCGCCCTCCTGCAAAGGAGCAAATCTGAAAAATAGGGCAGCAGCGGACCAACGGAAGTAGGATAAACCTACACGGATGTGGGCGACCTAAAAGCAGCCCAGAAGAAGATAATTAATGGCGCCTTCCTGCAACTTGAAAAATCAGCAAACAACAACCTGATTTTTGGGCGCCCAAAAACCTATTATCTCCTTTGATGTGTGGCGCCCTCTTGCAAAACGGAAAAGAGTCAAAGTGGAATGGATCTTCACTCCAAAAAATCAGCAAAGGTGCTGAATTTTGTGATCCCTAATTAAAGATGATATCTTTTGGTAGGGCGCCCAAAATCAAGCATAGAAGATACAAGGCTCTGATACCATCTAGGAAATCAAAGTGCCAAGATCCTTCTAACATTCAATCTCCATATACAAGAAGAAGAGGGAGAGGGTTAGACGCCCTCAAGGAGAGAGAAAGTAGTAGCAATGCTTGAAAAGGAATCAATTACAAATGAATAATGAAACCATAGGTCCCGCGGTACTGGGTACCGTGGATCCCGGTATTGCGGGACCATACTGGTACCGCGGTACCATAATATTTTAATATATTTAATATTTAATATTTTTTTTATTATTTATTTTTAACCTAAATCTACCCGCCCCCCACCTTCTTCTCTCCCAAATTCTTTTGCGCCCTCGCTACCCTGCCTTCGCTGCCTTGCGTCTGATTTGTGTCGCCCTTCGCCCATGCAACGCCCTGCCTTGCATCTGATTTGCCTCGTCCTGCCTTCGTGTTACGAGCTCGTGACCAGTGCCGAACCCTAGAGAACACAGATAGTTCAGATACCACAGTCAGGGTCGTGTCCAGCGTACACGATCAACAGGGCAAGACAGTGTGAGTAGTGTGCCCCAGCACGGTTCATAGCCATGGCGGGCCTAACACAGTCTAGGGACCCTGTCAGCAGGACAGGGCCCCCAGTTGGGTCCCGACGTGCAGTCGGCCACGTCAGTGACACGTGGCCGACACTTGTCAGTTGCATGATACCAGTCCTCACACTGGGCTAGGAGGGGCTTACTCTGTATCAAGGAATAGGCAAGGTTGGGTGGATCAGTTAGTGTTTGCCCTACTGTGGTGTTAGGATCTATTACACTTGTATCAGAGCCATCTCCATCTTTGGGAGCTTAGTAGCAGCAGTAGAGAAAGCTATCAGAGGATAGGAAAGGTCTCAGAGATCCTTAGGAAAGTATAGTGGAAGAGAATTGCTGTAGGGACAGCTTCCTATTCATCCAAACTTGGGGGAATTTCCACGATTTTGGAGGAAGTTTTTCTTACACAGGGAAATTGCTGGAAGGGCAGCTATCCATCGCTGATTTCAGAGACTTTTTTGCAGATTTCACAGCAGAAATAGAGTAGGAAATAGCAAGTAGATCCATCGCTGTACATACAGGGACCTACCTCTGTTTTCGAAGTGAAATTTCAGTAGATCTGAGCGGATTTCAAGCTAAGATTTCCCAGCAGGGCCAGCGCTGGACAAAGAAGAGGGAGGGTGAAGTTTTGCCCTTCTTTTCAGAGATTTTTCGGATATTTGAGCATCAGATTCTTTTGCTACAGATCAGCGAGCAGGCTGCCACAAAAAATTCAGAATTTGCAAGTGAATTTGGGCTTCAAATCTGGTTTTTTGGAACCAACTCAGAAGCTGTCAGACCAGCGAGGGGGGATAGCAAAAAATTTCAGATCTTTTTGCACTTTTTCCGCCTTTATTCAAATTTCTCAGAGCCACAGGTCTATTAGGAAGCCAGCGAGGTATTTTATTCAAGCAACCGGAAATTTGGTACCATTTTGGAGCTTCAAACTGGGATTTTCCGGGACAGCAGGTCTGAAAATTTGGGTGAAAGAGCTGAGAGGGTTCCTCTTCGTATTTTCTTTGGAAGTACAGTCCTCAGAAACAACTAAGTCATCTTTCCTTTCCCTTGTACAGTTGTAAATTAGTCTTTCTGACTTTTTTTTTTCAGAAGTTAAGGTAGCTCTCTTTCAGTTCTGAAAATGACCACTCCTCAGGGACCTGATCAACCCTCGGAGACAGGCATCGACGAACTTGAAACAGAAGCCTTGGCTTTCAGTAAAGGGAAAGAACCTATGGAAATGGAAGAACAAGAACAGTTCGCCGAAGAACTCAACGAACTGGTTACCAAGGAACAATAATCTCCACTTGGTAACAAAAGTGGATGAACTGAAGTTGGCATTAGCCAATCTCAAGTTCAGTGTGGACGACTCGTTCGCTGAACTCAAATGTTTGATTTTGAGTTTCGGAAAGGAAGCCTTCCCTCCACTTCTCAGTTGTCCCCTTCTCCACTTCCATCGGTTTCGGGTGAGACTTTGTGGTCTCACCCCAGTGTTTTTAAAGATTTAAAGCCTCTTACTTTTATTGGGGAAGAGAAGGATAGAAATGCAGATATTCTACAAACCTTCCTCAGCAAATGGAAGAACATTCATGCTCTTAAACAGATCCCTGACCATTTGCAAGCAATTGAGGCCAGTCTTTCCTTAGGGCCCATGGCCTATAAGTGGTGGTTAAATCTCCAGGAGACTGGGCAGACCCCCCGGTCATGGAAAGCCTTTGAAGAAGCTTTCCTAAGAGAATTCCTACCAGAGAATGAACTTGATAGAGCCTGGGAAGCTTGGGAAAGAACAGTAATGGACAAGTCCCTAGCCAAGCTAGGAACACAGTTGCGGATGAGTAGTACTTAGCATCCTCACATAGATGGCCAAATAGAGAGGGTTAACTAGATCTTGGAAGATATCACCCACAGCTGGAGTTGATAATTTAACAAGTTGTGGTGGACTCCATATGCATGAAAATTGCACATCTGTATTTTGTTACATTTAGGTACTTTCCTTGTAGACTTAACATCGATGTATAGAACATACTTGTGTTTTTTGACGTTATTCACACTTTTTGCTTCATTCTTAACCCTTGCTGTATCACTCACTCTCTTTGTCAATATTCAGGGGAAGCATGGGCTAGGTGGACGTCTAGCAACAAGACATGTTGCTGTGCCTGGTGGCGTGCCTTTGGTATTTGATCATGCTGCACAGTTTTTCACAGTATCAGATCCTCAATTTAGGAAATTTATAGATCATTGGATTTCTGAAGGCGTAGTTAAACAATGGCATGGAGTTATTGGCACCTTAAGGTTGGGACATTTTTTGAAACACCCACAAGGTGCAAAGTATATTGCTACCAATGGAATGAGTTCTCTTGCAGATCATATCGTGTCACAGGTTAGTTACCATCTTGACATGACGTATTGTGTTCTAATCACACAACAAGAATTCTATGCCTGTTCACGTATATGAATTTGAATCATGTCAACAAATCTTCCATGTTTCGAATCTTACAGTCAGTTCACAAAAAAGTATTTATGATGTGACTAATTTGTGCCAGATGAATGTGATATGCTTATGGGGTCTATGACATGACAGCTTACAGAAGCTGTAGTTTGCAATATGAAAATTATACAGTGTACACTTTATGAACAATTTAAAACAAGTTTTCAAATATATGCAGACGTATTATGGATCTGTCTAGAAAGCTAGATGTATGTGTGTGAATGCATGCACTTGCCTGTCTAATATTAGTGTGCCTTCATCATTTATGCATAATCTGAGGACAGGATCAGGAATAAATAAAAAGACAATACTTGCAGATATAAGGTATGAGGTTTTCTCAGCGAGAAACTTTAGCTTGACTATCATGGTGGTCAATGAACTGTTTGAAAGGGAGGTAGATTCTTCTTTCTATAGTCAATCAATAATCTAAATTACCTGGACGAAGTCCAAGTTTAGGAGAGTTGATCATATAGGTTTTGGTGCATAATTCGAATTCTTTCCTCCACAACTACTGCACTCAACTCTTGAGACAATTATCTAGATCCCCTCCAAAAAGGATCCTTGTGATGTAGAAGGTCCACACAGGTGTCCAAATTAATCAGTTATCTGCTGAAGTACACATCCCTGATAACGACAAGTGGTATGCATGCGGTCCATGACTCATTGGTCAAGTGAACATGTCCAATCTATCATCGGGTTTCAAAGTTGGGTTTTGAGTCCCTAACATCCCCCCCCCCCCCCCCCCCCCCCCCCCTTAAAAGCTTTTTCTTCTAAGGTAGGAAATCTGGGAACCTCAGTTTAAGGTCTCTGTCCGTTTCTCAAGTGTCCTCATTGTCAAAACTACCTTCCCATTGAACCAAGTACTTAGTTACCTGCCGGTTTTTGAGCCCACATTGACATACATCAACAATGGCTTGTGGTTCAAAAGTTACAAAGGTGACTGCATCGTTAATATACTTTTAATGCTTGGTGGTCAGTCCTAATAGTAAATTTGGATCCATATAGGTAATGTCTCCAAATTTTAAGAGCATGAACTACAACGAAAATTTTGTTATCGTAGGTAGAATACCTCTTTTGAGTAGGGTCCAACTTTTTGCTTTCAAAAGCGGTTACCGGTCTACCATTCTGATATGGGACTGCCCCTATAGCAGAGTCGCTAGCGTCCATCTCAAGCACATATGGCTTGTTAGGATCGACTATGTGTAGTGTAGTATTAGAGCTTTATACACAATATTTGAGAGTTTCAAAACTTTGATTCAATTCTTTAGTCTAAGTAACCGGAGGATTGAATTTAGTGTGTCGGCTAGTCTTTTCACCCCTTTTAGGACGTTTGTCAAGGGTAATTAATACAATTACTGCATAATCCTTAATGAATTGACGAAAGAACCTAGTGAAGCCCGAAAAGAATATGACTTCTTTGATGGTTAGGAGTATAGCCACTCACAAACCTTACAGACTTTGTTAGGATCAATTTCTAACTCATGGTTTGAAATATCGTGACCAACATAAACTAGTCTTTTTTGAAAAACTCACATTTGAATTCCTTGGCGAAGAGCTTCTCCTCTGTAAGTAACCTTAAGACAGTCTTAAGATGCTCCTCATGCTCCTTTAAAGTCTTACTATAGATAAGAATATCATTTAAGTAAACTGTAACAAACTTTCCCAAATATGTATGAAGAAGGTCATTCATCATGTGTTGGAAAGCTGCAGGGGCATTCGTCAACCCAAATGGCAAAACTAGAAACTCACAGTGGCCATATCTAGTGCTAAACCCTGTTTTCTCAACATCGGCACTCTTTATTCAGATTTGGTGATACCCTGATCTTAAATTGATTTTGGTGAAGTACTTGGCACTATGTAATCGATCAATCAGTTCATCCATTCGAGGTAAGGGGTATCTATTCTTAATGGTTAATTCATTTAACTTTTTATAGTCCAAAGATGTGTTCCTCCGTCCTTTTTATCAACTAATAAATTAGGAGCCCCAAAGGGGACTTACTAGGCTTAACATTGCCTATCTTAGGATAGTGTGGTCAAAAAACAAGATTTGAGGATAAAATGTTTGACAACATTTGACAAAGTTACAAATACCTATTACCGTATTGATGTCGTATTGATGTGCTATAAATAACTGTCAATTACCACTTACAATTGCTGTAGCTTGGGCTGGTAGTAGTGCTACTGCTAGTCCAAGTTGTCATGAAATGCAAGTCTGGTTGAAACTTTAGCTGGGATAGTGGCAAAAATGAATCCTTTTGGCAGACTATAAACCGTGGGCAATGCTGTTTGCGTGGAGAGAATCACCTTGGACTAGACTAAGTTGGAACTTAAGGAGGAGCATTCAAATTCTTGCACTTGCTCCACAAGAGTTTTTAAGAATGAATTGAAGGCAATGAGTGCCCCTAACCCTTAGAAAATTTGGGTATAGAGAAACATTGTAGAATAGATGAGTGTAAGAGAGAGAAGAAATGTGTCCTACTCCAAGAGGAGTTCAAGCCTGTGAAATAGACCTCTTAGTTATTATATGTTAGGCATACTTGGCCTACTATGCAATCAAGTGCCAAACTTGGCCCAATGTTTAATCGAAACGCGTTTCGAACAAAGAAACGCGTTTGAAACGTCCCATTCGAAATAGACCCTTTTCAAAACGTCAACTGGACATTTGAAACGACTGGGAAAACAAACCAAATTTTTTTGCTGCAACCGGTTTGATGCAACATGGTCACAAATTACAATAAGCATTAAAGCCACTAAGTTGGAGATTGAAAATGAAATTGGATGTATCTACTTAGTACTAGTCTTTCTATGACATGATGTCTAAATTCCAAAAACTCATAAAAACGCATTTAAAAAAAAAAAACCCTAAAAAAGTTTCCCGTTTTGAACCTGGACCTCCCATTTCAAACACTTTTCGAAACGACGTTCGAAATGGATTGATTAAACATTGACTTGGCCCTTGTAGCAACTTCATCAAGATATCACCATTATTTACCAAGATATGACTCTGTGTTTAAACAATGATCATGCAATATGAATTAAGAACACAATAACAAGCTTGATCTTCAAGAAGGTGTACTACAAATCAACCATGAGTGTGGTACATCGCACTATGTCTAGAGATTGGCGCAGGTACCCAATATATAGACGTTGAAAGAGTGATCTAGATCTAAACTTGCAAAAGCAAGCGATCATACTAAACTGCTGCTGTTAAAGGGCGTACAGAAATTTCTTTGAATGATATGGTTGGGATGATCTTCGGGGTAATTTTGAAAATTTGATTCTTGTGTTCTTATGGACCTTCTCTTTGATTTGGGATTCGATGCCTTTTGGTCTTCTCTTGTTTACTTCTTCCAAAAACCACAAGGCTCTTCACCAGTACTTGCCACGAGTTTGTTTTAGCTGTTGTCTGACAGGAAGCCACGACTTTATGAATTATTAAGTTCTGACTTGTTTTCAAACTTCATAGGTTGAACGGCCTCTTCCCTTGAAAGTGCATAGACATCCCTGTAAGTATCATAAGAGTTTCTTTTCTATTTTGTTATCGAAAGTGCAGGGAAAGCTAATTACAGTTAAAAGGCCATGTTGGATCAGTAGCATGGATGCACGCAGTGGAAGGTGGCACCTCATGGAAAATGGACAATCTCAAGGTTATTATGATGCAGTTGTTATTGCACACAATGGTGAATAATCTTACTTGGGGGCTTTGATTTTTCATGTCTGTCCACCATCTCTCCTTTCATGCTCATTCTTATGGATTTGGTTCTTGGGAATTGCATGTGGTTTGATTTCTTGTTATTTTTCTTTCGCTTGTTTGGTTTTCCATAATACGTAGTGGTTCTTCTAAAACATGTAAGCCTAAACAAATTACAAAGAATTTAAAATGCAAATGAAACTATTTAGCACTTGCAGAAGCTTCTGATGTGCTTCATACAACAAAAGTGTAGGCTACTCATCAGGAATGATTGCAAGCACTTGAACTTCCCTGTAGTTTAGTATCCTTCCACAAGTATAGTATTTCTGATAAATTCAGCAATCACACAAGAAGTAGAACCTGAAAGCAATTCTTGTGTTTTTAAGTACAAACTTCACATCTTCTGAAGGAATGTCCTATTTTATGCACTTGATGCCAAGGGATATTTTGGGACTTAAGTCATCACTAATGTCCAGAATATCAAAGAGGAAGTTTGATTTGTTGCTGGTTGTAACCACATTATGTAGCAGCGGCTTGAGTGATGCGATTTGATGTTACATCTTGTGCAGGAAAATGTGCAAATCGGTTGCTTGCTTCTTCCGGTATTCCTCTGGTGGCCAAACAAATGAAGGTCTCTCTCTCTCTCTCTCTCACTCTCTCTCTCTCTCTCTCTCTCTCTCTCTCTCTCTCTCTCTCTATGCCAGCCATCTCAGTATATATAGTTTTTGAGTTTGCAGTTATTGTTTTTTCTGTAGCTGATTGAGCTTTTCAGCTCTTATATGCACACTTGACATGTACCTTTACCTCAGGGTATTTCAAGGACATTAATAAAGATCTTTTTTTCTTTCTTTCTTTCTCTCTCTCTCAGCTCCCCCCCCTGCAGGAGTGCTGCTCCAGCAAATTGTAGCTTGTACTTCCTGCCATTGCTGCCCATGTAGCTTCTTCCTGCTTTATAGACACTGAGGTGTTCCCTCGTCAGGCCTACCCATCCCCTTTTCCTTTTCTTGAACTCGATCACTCACTTTGCGAGTCTTTCTGCTCTGTCTTTGCAGCTTCTCCTCCCTCCTGACTGGAACGCTAATGCAGCAGTGAATAAGTCAATCAGCCATACTCATCCCTCTGGCAATGGCCTCAACATAGCGACTCTACTGCTTCTTTCGTTTGTTCTAATTCCTCTACTTCTTACGGCACTCAAAAGCAAAGTTTCCATAGCTAACAGTAGCTGCAATTGCCCTTATACTAAAATATTATTACTCGACCAATTTGAAACTTGTAACTTGGACATTTGGTGCTCCAAGTTCTGATGTGAATTCTTTGATTCGCCCTTGCCTTTCTTTTGCCCTTGGCAAAGTACTTGCACCCTGTCTTTGCAGTTCCTCGTGCCTCCCGACCCCTCCTCCTCCCTCCTGACATTTTTGAAACTGACCTGAGCAAAATGTTTCACCTTATCAATAAAAGGTCATACAGTAATCACAAGGAGGGTGAGCCTGTTTCTGGTCACCACCCAGGTCCCGAGCCTGCCATGACAGGATAGATTACAAAATTTCACCTAAGTGTTACTTTTTTTTATCCACTTCATAACTTGGTATCTGAGCACTTTCATTCCTTGGTGGGAGTGCTAGTTTTTTCCACACTTGGTGGATCTCCATTTTTTTTCTTGGCTGATCTTTAGTGGACAATTAGCGGAAGCAGTTCCGCTAAACTTGGCGACAATTTTTTTTTTGTGCAGATTATATCTGGCGGCTATTTGGGCAGATTTTCTGAGCAATACCTATTGCACTTTTTAGCGCCTTTTTTGGAGGAGGTTTTGGCACTTTTCATCAGCATTTGTTCAGTCTTTTGGAGGCTCCATCGCCATGTTTTTTAGAGCACTTTCTTCCAGGAGGGTGCCCATTTGCAGCCATTTTATTTCTCTTTGTTGGAGCTCTCTAGTGCCCTACTTCACCATCTCTCTCAGCATTTTTGCAGCCCATTTGTAGATTTATTTGGAGGCTGTCACAGATCGCACTGAGGTTCATTAGGATCCACGTTGTGTTGCACTCATGATCAAAGAGATGTTACTACTACGACAGGCTCTATGTCAGCCAGTTCAATCGAATCACTCTCATACACAGCTCCAGATCGCGTCTTTCTCTCATAGGAGATTATGGATTGATCCTAACTCAGTAGTGGGGTTGATGATGATTTCCGACATAGAGACCAGAGACGACGTACCACCCAGATTCCTTCCTGTTGTTCGTAGCGTCTCCGACATGAGGAGACACATCTCACAGACGACCTCCTCGACGACATTATCAACATGCATTACCTCAAGTTGCAGTCCCCATTACATCCTTTTTCAATTGCAACAAGATCTGATTGGATTTGATGAGCATATACATACCACTACCATCAGTTACATTTTGTTATCAACAGTTATTGGTCGTTACACTTCTTATATATTTTTTCTTGCTGTTGTTGGAGACGTTCCACATGCTCCTATTTGCACACCACAGTTGAAATGTACTCTTTGGCTTCTATGCCTTTTGGCATGATAAAAACATTAATAAAGCTCTCTCTCTCTAACTATTCATTTGAGTTGTTCCAAGTTCCTAGTGCGAGGAGCTTAGGCAATTCCTATGTGCTCGATGTTTGTCTATGCTTCCATAGCTAGTCTCTAATGCTTTTATGGTGCATTATTGATAGTCCTTGAAATTTGTCATACTAGCATACTAGTCATCATGATTAGGTGAAAATAGCCTTCACTGATAGATATGACCCTTGAAGGGAAATGTGCAAAGACAAAATAGCGATCTAGAAAACTGCAAGATGGTCTTTAAGAAAGTGTACACTTTGGACTCTTGAGTGGAAAATGGATCAGCCCTCCTTCAACGAGGCCAACTTGTTGGATTGGAAGTGAACCTTTCTTGGACCACGCTGGGGAGAGAACCATGTTTCGTTCATAAAGGATACATGCAATCAAGAAGATAGAACATAGCTGAAAACTTCAAATGCGGCCAACACTAGGACATAGAAAGTTGGGGTCCCCAGGTGTAAGAGCAGCCCAAGTTCTCAATCATTACACATACGGATTGGGGTGTAGCTCTAACTTTATCCACTCATCAGCCACAACATGTGACCTTGCGGAGTTCATTATGCGAGGTGATATTTTGTTATTTATGGAGACATGAGTCGGTGGAACAAAGGCTTGCCGAATTTTCCAAGGTTTAGATGGTACTCAGTTTACCCACTCATCTCAGACTTCACTATTTTCCCCACCACCTTGTCTGACCACTCCTTCCTCTCTTTTTTGCCTTGGCATTGTTTCACATCATAACCCACCCATCTACCCTACTCTCACCAAGGCACCACATATCCCTTCTGTTTGGAATATACACACCTTGACTAGGACTCGCTTTTGGCCTTGGTACTCCATTTCTCATACGACACTTCACTCACCATTGCCCTTTAGACGGTCGCTTCACTTCCCGTTTAGACACCGGAAGCATTCCCCCACCCAGCCACACCGCATCCGCCAACCTTGGCATCATGTTGAAGTCCGTCTCCATCAACATATACACAACCATTTACCCCTCACCTCTGACACAATACTAGACTCCTCTACCACTGCATGTCACCAAAAGAAGGCGGCTTATGACAAAAGTGAATGGAAAAGACTCATCAATCTTCTCCCTCCTCTGGGGCCTTCTGGAGGGAATTCACCCCACAAGCCCCTCCACCACTTCTAACTAACTTGTGTAGCTAGAGTCCTTGCATGGTGTATGAGATTCTTGGCCATTTAAATACAACTCTAGCTATCACAATGCACTACTATAAGTCCCACTTGAGCGATCTACACATCAACCAAATTGCCTCAAAGGCATCCCGTTTAGTTGCCCCTCTACTCAGCATTAGTGGATGACAATACTTGGTCATATGTCCATGTCCAACAATTGGTTTAAGTGTATGATATGAACCTGATAACGAAGAATACATAGTAGATCCATACAAGATTTATCGTGCAAATATGTATTATGAGTATAATCTCACTTTGACCCAGTACATTAACATATATCATTATCTGGCAAATTTCTCCAAAATCCTCATATGTTACTCACATATCTCACTGAGAATCTTGTAACTCAGCTACCAAAGAATTTTATTTCTCATGAGTAAATAACATATCTGGGAAATCTCTGAGAAGGGAAACATATCCACCCTGACGAGTTTTCCAACCCAACGTACCTCTAGCAACATAATTTCTTCCACAAGGAATCGTGGAGTGTTGGAGGAGACAGAAGGCTGATCATGCATTGGCTGATGAAGATGAACCGGTTGCTATTATTACCTCTCAATGGACCTTTGATTACGTCAATCATGGGTTCCATAAAGGAAAAATGAAAAGTTCTCTTGCTGATGAACTATGGTGGAATAGAAATGCTACTTGCACTTGCACTTACACCATAAAAGATTCCACCTGTTGCAAGTTTATCAGTATTGTGATAGTCTAATAAAAACCCAAGAAGATATCCCTACATGGTTGCAAATCATAAGTTTATTTTTAGCCTTCTTGAGGATTTGGGAGCTCATGTGCTCTATGAAGATTGTAAAAACCTAGAGCATGTGGTCGCCACAACCTTAATCTACGAGGGCAACACGTGTGGGAAGGAAGTTATGGATGGGGTGGTTTAATTATACTCGGTGTTCAAGTTTTAGGAAGCTAGGCCAAGCTATTCAAAGAATATTCCACAAAAGCAAAACCTAATCTAGTTGCAGCAAAGAGGAAGTCCTTTTCCCCAAAGGCAAGTTGGGCTTGCAAGAGATCAAACCTCACTCGGGAATAAAAGGACAAGGCTAAGAAGGAAGAACTTTGTTTTTTTTTTTTTGTCTTGGTAAGTATTTGTATAAGGATTCCCTCCTTGCATGGGCAAGGAGATTCATGTCATGTAGCAAGTCATGTCTATTTTGGTGTGGACATTATCTTGACGGGGAGGTACATGTTTCATTATCTTCTAAACTGTAAAATGTTTTATCATTTTTTAGATAATGAGTTGATTAGGATGCAAGGAGTTAGAAAGGTCACCATGTTATTCTATTTCACCCTAGCTTCTCGTCTTCCTCCCAGATGGCATTGTCCATGGCATCGCGTAAGGTGTAAATCACACGCCTTCCGGATGTTTTAGCTTCTTCAAATGCCTTTTTCCTTTCCGTCACTCGCATGAATGTGAGATCACTTGCTGAAGCCCTAAAGTAGGACTTAATCAAAATCGTGGAGTGCTCTGGTGAAAACTGCCTCTGCCTGGACCTGTGGACCATATGTCGCATGCTCTGCCTCATCCTGCTGGAGGGATGATCGATCTGATGCATTGACATATGGCACGATGTCTGTCTCTGACTGGAATTGTGAACCTCAAGGGAAGGTTTCCTACAATCTTTAGACCATAAACTTATTGACTTTACTTTTATATAGAACATGTCTTGAATCATCTTGAATGGACTCAAATTTAGATTTTAAAATAAAACTTGAAAACAACAAATCACAAAAATTCACATGCAGCAAAAGCATTGAGGGGTCAAGATGGGGACCACGCCCCCCCGAAGGATATCTTTTTATTATGCAAAACCAATTGACCTTTGCCAATTACATATACATTGGATTCCCAAAAGGCATAAAAGAAGAACATAAACTTGGTTCCTTCCAATGGACTTGTTTCCAACTCTAGCTTATCAAAAGCATAGGGTTTTTCTCATAAGACTTTAATTCTTTCAACATGCAAAGATGAAGAATTCTAGAAACTTGACATGCAACTAGAAACAAGCAAACTATAGTTACATGCAAAGGCAATCGTCAGAGTAATGCACACATGCAAAAGTTTAGAAGGACTTAATGCATGCATGCATCCAGTGTTTGGGGTGTTTGGTAGTGGAAATCAGGAATCAAGATCATAAGATCATTATGGAGAGTTCTTGATCTATGGAAGGCCGAGTATGGGGGGAAAAGAGCTTTGTTTCATAATAAATGAATTGCTGGATTTTTGGTAGTAGTGGGCCGAGTTGGAGGAATGAGCCAGTTTAGTTTATGGTGAAATGGATAGTGAAAAAGAAGAGAGAGAGAGAGAGAGAGAGAGAGAGAGAGAGAGAGAGAGAGAGAGAGAGAGAGAGAGAAAGAAAGAAAGCTTTATTAATGTCTTTTCCATGCCAAAAGGCATATAAGACTAATGAAGTACATGTCAATTGTGTGGTAACCATGGGAGCGTATAAAACGTCTCTAGAATTGTATTAAAGAAAACATCTAGTACAAACTAAAGTGGACACGTATGCGAGAGTGTGTCTGTGCATAATAATCATATGTGTCTATGTCAAGATGTCAAGATTGTGCTGTGCTGCTGCTGCTGCTGTAAAAGGATGTAATGTGAGCCACAACATGAGAAGGCACTAGAGCCTGCCGGCGTCGTCTATGAGCATGAGCATGAGCATGTGTAGTAGTACGTCTCTGCATAGGATGTCTGGTGATCCTGCTAGTAACGTGATGGTGAGAAGTACACTGTCTCTGATCTCTATGAGAATGCAAGCGACTATCATCATCATCGTCGTCATAATCCTCGTCCTCATGCACTAAGTCACGCGATCTCCGCCTAGTAAAGAATGAAGTGATCAGTGGCTGTGAGGTAAAATGCTGGATGTCCCGTATAAATCTCTCCGTAGGATGAATCAGAGCGACACATCGTGGGTCCTCATAGGCGATGAGAGAGTGGAATCCCCTTGGTAGGGAGGCGAGTTTCTCCATATATAGAGAGTGGAGAAGCATTCCAAAGTGAGTGAGGTGTCAAGTACAAGTGTATGAGGTGTGAGGAAGACTCCAAATGAAGTGGAGTGGATGGGTGAGGTTTATAAGTTTGTGAGAGTGAATGGGTGAGGTGTATAAGTTTGTAAGAACTGTGAGGATGATTTGGAAGGTGAAGTAAGAGTGTAGGAGGGTGCCCCATTCTAGGTGTATATAAGCCTAGAAGCCATGTGGCAAGGTAGGTGGAGGTAGTTGGCACAAGGTTTAGACCTGGCCTCTTTTTACATATGGATTTTCATTGTCACAACTTGGGAATTCACCCCAAGTGCAATCTTACTAGGGAAAAAGCCAATCTTATCTTGCATAATAATCATTAATTCATTGGCATTTTATTCTAGAGGTTGCCCATCCTCAATCATGGTGGATAATCATTCATTGGCACTTTTTTCTAGAGGTTGCCCATCCTCAATCATGGTGGAAAAGGTCAATAGGGTGATCAGTCCCTTGGCCTAGTCCCGATCTTTATAGACTCCTTTGAGCCTTCATTATAGACTTGTCATAAGCCTTCTTTATAGACTTAGAAATAAGCCTTCTTTGTTAATAGCCTTAAGCTTAGAAAGCTTCTTGTGTTCTTGTCCCTCAGGCACTTTCATGAGTACTTGCACATACCTTCAAAGAAAGGTCAGTCCTTAAGCTTAGAAGGCTTCTTATTCTTGTTCTTGGTCTTCAGGCACTTTCGTGAGTACCTGCACATACCTTCAAAAAAAGGTCAATTTTCATACCATCAGACATGGCTCATAAAGGGTTCTTAGTTCTACAGGTAGTAATACCTGCACACTCAAATCATTAGAGCAATCAGTTCATACAATATCCAAATAGAATAATGGTCATGTCATCAAAGTCTATGTGAAGATGGAAGATGGGAAAAGCCTTTATTTCTTTGGGCATTATTCCTCTACAATTTACACCCCTCCGATGCATAAAGCGTTGTCCTCAACGAATATTTCTCAAATAAGAATCTGGAATCTATGGATACTCTTTGAAGAAGTCTTCTTCCATCCATCTTGCATCCGTGGTTGAATAATTCTTAAGCTTGAGGAGGTATAGTATTGACATTAATTCTTTTCTTTCAGCTCTGGTCTTGTAGATGAGAATCTGCTCAAGTTTAAGGATTTCTTTAGTTCCTTGAACTTCAAGAGGTACTTCGGGTATAGGACCATTAAATGATAGATATTCTTGTAAATTGTGGAGGAATAATGCCCCAAAGAAATAAAGGCTTTTCCCATCTTCCATCTTCACATAGACTTTGATGACATGAAACTACCAATGACCATAATTCTATTTGGATATTGTATGAACTTATTGCTCTAATGATTTGAGTGTGCAGTTATTACTACCTGTAGAACTAAGAACCCTTTATGAGCCATGTCTGATGGTATGACAACTGACCTTTCTTTGAAGGTATGTGCAGGTACTCACGAAAGTGCCTGAAGACCAAGAGCAAGAATAAGAAGCCTTGTAAGCTTAAGGACTAACCTTAACAAAAAAGTCTTATTTCTAAGTCTATAAAGAAGGCTTATGACAAGTCTATAAAGAAGGCTTATTTCTAAGTCTATAATGAAGGCTCAAAGGAGTCTATAAAGATCGGGACTAGGCCAAGGGACTGATCACCCTATTGACCTTTTCCACCATGATTGAGGATGGGCAACCTCTAGAAAACAGTGCCAATGAATAAATGATTATCTACCATGATTGAGGATGGGCAACCTCTAGAATAAAATGCCAATGAATTAATGATTATTATGCAAGATAAGATTGGCTTTTTCCCTAGTAAGATTGCACTTGGGGTGAATTCCCAAGTTGTGACAATGAAAATCCATATGTAAAAAGAGGCCAAGTCTAAACCTTGTGCCAACTACCTCCACCGCTTTGGAAAGGAGGCTTGAAGCTTTGGCTCAAGGAGATTGTGCCAAATTTGGATTGAAGGCTTTGGAAACTCAAAACATCTACACCCTATCCTATTGGATTTCTCTCTCTCTCTCTCTCTCTCTCTCTCTCTCTCTCTCTCTCTCTCTCTCTCTCTCTCTCTCTCTCTTCTTTTTCACTATCCATGTTCACCATAAACTAAACTGGCTCATTCCTCCAACTCGGACCAAAAGTCCAGCAATTCATTTATTATGAAACAAGGCTGTTTTTCCCCCATACTCAGAGAACTCTCTATAATGATCTTATGATCCCGATCCATGATTTCCACTACCAAACACCCCAAAAACTGGATGCATGCATGCATTAAGTCTTTCTAAATTTTTGCATGTGTGCATTACTCTGATGATTGCCTTTGCATGTAACTATAGTTTACTTATTTCCAGTTGCATGTCAAGTTTCTAGAATTCTTCATCTTTGCATGTTGAAAGAATTAAAGTCGTATGAGAAAAACCCTATGCTTTTGATAAGCTAGATTTGGAAACAAGTCCATTGGAAGGAACCAAATTCTCTTTTGTGACCTTTTGGGAATCCAATGTATATGTAATTGGCAAAGGTCAATTGGTTTTGCATAATAAAAAGATATCCTTCGGGAGGGTGTTCCCCATCTTGACCCCTCAATGCTTTTGCTGCATGTGAATATCTATTGTGCATGAATTTTTGTGATTCATTGTTTTCAAGTTTTATTTTAAAAATTTGAGTCCATTCAAGATGATTCAAGACGTGTTCTATATATAAGTCAAGTCAATAAGTTTATCCGTCCAAAGATTGTAGGAAACCTTCCCTTGAGGTTCACACATTGGTATCAAAGCTAAGGTTTTACATCTTGTGAATTTCTTGTGAGAGTTTCCTTTTTTTTGCACAAAAAAGATGCCAACCCATCGAACTCTACATCTTTACGTCTGAATTGACTTCCCATCTGCTCTTATCTCTTTTTTTTTCTCTTATAAGACTTTTTCAATGCAATAGAAAACTGTTTACAGCTAGGTGATCGTAGAGAGTTAGATCTTCAGAGTTTTATTTGTTTCCAACCCAATGCCATATAAAAATTGTATCTTCCATTTTCCTTTTTGGGGAGTGGCACTTTTCTGAATCCGAAGTGTTTCTATACTATTGGCCTTGAAATTTGTGTTTCAAGAAGGTTCTTTTGCTCCAACAAAGATGACCAGCTCTTCACGAAGTGCTCCAAGCTCTTCTCCATCGCTATCACCATCGCTATTGCCATCTCCATCTACATCACCAAGGTTGTCATCTTCTCGTCCGAGAAGAAGAAGAATTTGAATTGATGGAAAATCATCATAATGGAAGCGGAAACAAAAAGAAGATGAAAGAGCTCTCCATCCATTGTTCAAGAGACCTTTTGTATCAAAAAGCTTGAATTGCATGGAGAGAATCAAGAAGACCAAGACTCATGCTCAACATGATGAGAAGAAAGAAGACTCAGAAAAAAGAAGGGCATTAAGAAGCTGTATCCCAAGCTAGCCCAAAGATACTATGGACCATTCAAAATCAAGAAAGTAGTTAATGAAGTTACTTGCGATCTTGAATTACCTCTTACTTAAAGTCCATGATAAATTCCATGTAAGTCTCTTAAAGAAATTTAATGGTCCTATACCCGAAGAAATTTCGGATGAACCTCCTGAAGTTCAAGGAACTAAAGAAACCTAAGCAGATTCTCATCTACAAGACCAGAGCTGAAAGAAAAGAAAAAACGTCAACACTATACCTCCTCAAGCTTAAGAATTATCCAACCACGGATGCAAGATGGATGGAAGAAGACTTCTTCAAAGAGTATCCAGAAATTCGAGATTCTTATTTGAGAAATATTCTTTGAGGACAACGCTTTTTGCGTCGGAGGGGTGTAAATTGTAGAGGAATAATGCCCAAAGAAATAAAGGCTTTTCCCATCTTCCATCTTCACATAGACTTTGATGACATGAAACTACCAATGACCATTATTCTATTTGGATATTGTATGAACTATTGCTCTAATGATTTGAGTGTGCAGGTATTACTACCTGTAGAACTAAGAACCCTTTATGAGCCATGTCTGATGGTATGAAAATTGACCTTTTTTTGAAGGTATGTGCAGGTACTCACGAAAGTGCCTGAAGACCAAGAACAAGAATAAGAAGCCTTCTAAGCTTAAGGACTGACCTTTCTTTGAAGGTATGTGCAAGTACTCATGAAAGTGCCTGAGGGACAAGAACACAAGAAGCTTTCTAAGCTTAAGGCTATTAACAAAGAAGGCTTATTTCTAAGTCTATAAAGAAGGCTTATGACAAGTCTATAATGAAGGCTCAAAGGAGTCTATAAAGATCGGGACTAGGCCAAGGGACTGATCACCCTATTGACCTTTTCCACCATGATTGAGGATGGGCAACCTCTAGAAAAAAGTGCCAATGAATGATTATCCACCATGATTGAGGATGGGCAACCTCTAGAATAAAATGCCAATGAATTAATGATTATTATGCAAGATAAGATTGGCTTTTTCCCTAGTAAGATTGCACTTGGGGTGAATTCCCAAGTTGTGACAATGAAAATCCATATGTAAAAAGAGGCCAGGTCTAAACCTTGTGCCAACTACCTCCACCTACCTTGCCACATGGCTTCTAGGCTTATATACACCTAGAATGGGGCGCCCTCCTACACTCTTACTTCACCTTACAAATCATCCTCACAACTCTTACAAACTTATACACTTCACCCATTCACTCTCACAAACTTATACACCTCACCCATCCACTCCACTTCATTTTTAGTTCATCTGGAGTCTTCCCCACACCTCATACACCTGTACTTGACACCTCACTCACTTTGGAATGCTTCTCCACTCTCTATATAAAACTCGCCCCCTTACCAAGGGGATTCCATGATTATGCTTTCTAGTTCTTCCTCTTTATTTGTTTTTGTGTGTAGGTGCTTTGGAAAGGAAGCTTGAAACTTTGGCTCAAGGAGGCTGTGCCAAATTTGGATTGAAGGCTTTGGAAACTCAAAACATCTACACCCTATCCTATTGGATTTCTCTCTCTCTCTCTCTCTCTCTCTCTCTCTCTCTCTCTCTTCTTTTTCACTATCCATTTCACCAAAAACTAAACTGGCTTATTCCTCCAACTTGGCCCACTACTACCAAAAATCCAGCAATTCATTTATTACGAAACAAAGCTCTTTTTCCCCCATACTCGGCCTTCCATAGATCAAGAACTCTCCATAATGATCTTATGATCCCAATCCATGATTTCCACTACCAAACACCCCAAAAACTGGATGCATGCATGCATTAAGTCTTTCTAAATTTTTGCATGCGTGCAGTACTCTGATGATTGCCTTTGCATGTAACTATAGTTTACTTATTTCCAGTTGCATGTCAAGTTTATAGAATTCTTCATCTTTGCATGTTGAAAGAATTAAAGTCGTATGAGAAAAACCCTATGCTTTTGATAAGCTAGATTTGGAAACAAGTCCATTGGAAGGAACCAAATTCTCTTTTATGACCTTTTGGGAATCCGATGTATCTGTAATTGGCAAAGGTCAATTGGTTTTGCATAATAAAAAGATATCCTTCGGGGGGGTGTTCCCCATCTTGATCCCTCAATGCTTTTGCTGCATGTGAATATTTATTGTGCATGAATTTTTGTGATTCATTGTTTTCAAGTTTTATTTTAAAAATTTGAGTCCATTCAAGATGATTCAAGACATGTTCTATATAAAAGTCAAGTCAATAAGTTTATCGGTCTAAAGATTGTAGGAAACCTTCCCTTGATGTTCACACATTGGTATCAGAGCTAAGGGTTTACATCTTGTGAATTTATTGTGAGAGTTTCTTTTTTTTTGCAGAAAAAAGATGCCAACCCATCGAACTCCACATCTTTACGTCCGAATCGACTTCCCATCTGCTCTTATCTCTTTTTTTTCTCTTACAAGCCTTTTTCAATGCAATAGAAAACCATCTACAACTAGGTGATTTCTAGAGAGTTAGATCTTCAGATTTTTATTTGTTTCCAACCCAATGCCATAAAAAATTGTAGCTTCCATTTTCCTTTTTGGGGAGTGGCACTTTTCTGAATCCCAAGTTTTTCCATACTATTAATTTGTGTGTCAAGAAGGTTCTTTTGCTCCAACAAGGATGACCAGCTCTTCACAAAGTGCTCCAAGCTCTTCTCCATCGCTATCGCCATCTCCATCTACATCACCAAGGTCGTCATCTTCTTGTTCGAGAAGAAGAAGAATTGAATTGCAGGAAAATCATCGTAATGGAAGCGGAAACAAAAAGAAGATGAAAGAGCTCCATGCATTGTTCAAGAGACCTTTTGCATCAAGAAGCTTGAATTGGAGAGAATCAAGAAGACCAAGACTCATGCTCAGCATGATGAAGAATTTGACGATGAGACACTGGAAGCAGACATGCAAAGAATCAAAAAGCCGCATGTACAAGGAACATACAACCCAAAGTTAGTCATGGTCATTCGATCTTTGAAGGCCACACTAGTAAAACAAGGAAAGTCAATTCTTAACCATATTGATTGTCCATTGGGACCAAAAGAATGCTTTAAGTGTAGATCTAGAGATGTTTCAAAGAAAAACATGAAATAGAGTGGTCATTGTCAAGCTGTATCAAGAATGATTTGGATTCGAATGCCATCAAGTTCTTTTTCTTTGTTTGTTTTAATCATGCATGTCATGTGTTGTTGATTTAAGCTTTTAGTAGCTTGCATACTATATGACAATCAGAACCCATATGTATTTTTTATGTTATTTTCATTTTTCCCGTTTGCCTTTTGGATTTGCAATTACACCGCTTCGGATCCATTTGACTTTTATTTGATCCCGATCTAATCTTGATCTGAGATTCATTATCGCATCGGTTTGATCATCAATTAGATCCATCATCTGATCGCGCATACGTTGAAAAGATCTACAATTATCTGAGGAAAAAGAACAAGAAAAAGATCAAAAACATACTTTTGGCGATCATGTTTTTCACATGTAATCCTATTTGTGCGAATTTTCCAACAGTGCCAGTAGGAAGTAAAATACAAATAAGGAAATCGTGGCCATTTATGTATGATTCTTATGAAGAAAAAATTGTGGCAGAAAAAGTGAAAGACGGAAGAGGAAAGGGAAACCGCCATTACCGTTGTCGTTGATAGGAGCATTTGGTGGAACCGGTGAAAATGAAAATACCAAAAATAATCCTATTTCCTGTTCTGTTGTACGCATCTGAGATCTGGTAGGAGATTATCCACCCTGGATCTCCTTGAAATCGAGGAATTCGTCAACGTACCGATCAAATTAACTATGGCGATATGTTGAATTACAATTCGACATATATGAGAAAGAACTTCTAAGCGGTTATCAATGCCCTTAAAGTATGGAAACATTACTTCTTAGGAAATGATTTCTTGGTTAAGATGGACCATTCAGGCCCTAGTACTTTCTCACTCAACAACTTATTGAAAAAAAACATCTTGAGTGGGTCAACTACCTTAGTACCTTCCACTTTCAATTGATTCCACCCAGGAAAAAAACAATAAGGTTGCCGATGCTTTATGAAGAATACCTAAAAATTAATCATATCTCCATAGCTTATCATGAAGAAGGAGACTTAGTTCTCCTAAAGTTTGAGAAGAGAAGACTTAGGAAAAAGAAGGGCAATAAGAAGTTGTATCCCAAGCTAGCCCAAAGATACTATGGACCATTCAAAATCAGGAAATTAATTATTGAAGTTACTTGCGAGCTTGAATTACCTCTTACTTAAAGTCCATGATAAATTCCATGTTGTATCGTTTGTGGGCCTCTGTTTGCGTCTCTAAAAGAAATCTGTGGTACTGGTCTAGGGATCCAAATTGATCTGGGCACTGAGTAAGTCTTGTCTCAAAAGCATCATCTCACGTATCATCAAGGCTACACAACGAGGATCCTCATATGTGATCAGAGCCTGGAGTGACCTGGAGGAACCCTGATATAAACCATGGTATCGTCCTCTAATCTCGTAAGAAATTGGGCATCTGAAAATGAAATGATCCTCGTCCTCAATCTCTCCACATGAGCAGATCATCTGCATCAGTCTCTGGAGGAAAATAATGATCCGAAAAATAGCCTCAACCTGTAATGGAGGAACCATAGACTTTGCAAGTATAATCTAGTGAGGGACAGAAGGTTTCGCTTGAATCATACGTGAAAGCATAGTAATCTGCAGGCGAGATATATTGGCCCACTCAGAGGAAGTGAGACCCGTACACCAAGTCTCTGCTGCATACATAACTGTTGGTGTGACCATGGTGACAATTACTCAAAGCATCACATATGTATCGTCTAAAACAAAACCTCTCAAGCTAGACTAGTGAATCAGTGATGCGTGCCCCTTACCCAACCTAGCAAGAGCGACTTGTCTCATACTAAAGGCTGGACTAGAGATGAGGCCCCAAGTATGTGTATGAAGAAACAACCTCTAAGGGATGGCCATCAATAAAAGCTCCTGACGCTGCATGAATGCCCGAGATGTGTTGAAGACCATAACCTTGGTCTTTGCAATGTTCACAGACAAGCCCCATCGTGAATAGAAAGAGCATAAAACATCTAGGTGTCTCTGTAACCCCTCTCTGGAACGTGACATGAGTGCAACATCATTGGCATTCAGTAGAATCGAGATCAATAGGTCACACAAAGTACAACCCTCACCACCATCCTGCATAATCAACCCCTCCAACTCATTAATATAAAGTCCAAACAGAGTAGGGGATAATGAACATCCCTGCTTCACTCCAAGGGTGCTATGAACTTGCTGTGATATGCCCTCCTCAGATTGGAAACAACCTATCACTCTCTCATATAGGCCCATAATCGCCAAGACTGTGTCTAAATGGAAACGAAGATCCTGTAGTCTCTGAATAAGGTGTCTCGGAACTGAGTCAAAGGCCTTACGGAAATCCACAAAACAATAGTATACCCGCTCCTGTATGGACCTAGCCTCCTCAATAATAGACCTCAAAGTGAATATATGATCCGAGGTGGAGTAATGAGGTCGGAAACCTGCCTTCCCCAAAGTATGTAAGCGTCTGATCTCGGCTTCACTACCGTCTGAAGAACTGAGCCATAAACCTTTGCCATAATATGCCCAACCATAATAGTGCGGTAGTTTTCTGGCCTCATGAGATCACCTCATGGGGGAGAGAGAGAGAGAGAGAGAGAGAGAGAGAGAGAGAGAGAGAGAGAGAGAGAGAGAGAGTAGTTGCTTTCTATTTATCTAAGAGGTCATGACCTTAAGACATCTCTATTTCCATGAAATCACAAACATTGGCACTTTGATAATGGTGGAGATTTCCAATGCAACAAGGGCAAAATAGCACCAGAGCAAGAATCTATCACATTTTTTCTAAGAAAGTGATGAGATGACTAAGATTCAAGTAAGTGATATAATACCTTTGGGGATAGAAAAATCTGGTCATAAGTTGATACTCCCAAATTAGGTGTAGGCTGAAGTCATGTAAGGAACACTAAAAATCTAAGGAATAATATAATTTTGTGCAAATTCAGGTTTGCTCCTCTGTGTAGTGAGTATACCAGATTCTCACTCAATGAGCAAGGTTTTAAAAGGCTGAAAGTGGTCTATTCACAAGTTCATAGGATAATTAGCCCTGCTGTGTAAAGGTTAAATCTCATCTGGCAGGTTCACTTTCAGAGTTGAGAATGCACGCAGGCTAGGGCTTGAAGTCGCTACAGTAGCTGCTCAATGGGAACCATTTTGTTCTACATGGAGAAATCATGCCCTTTACTACTGATTTGTAGCCTTTTGATGTGATATAGCATTGTCTTTTGAACCAGCAGAAAGCTACTGGGTTAATTCATTTGATCTAGCAATATCCAGAAGTTTTGACCTGGCCCTTGTGTAGGATACTCCTCCAGGAGTCCACACTGGAGGTGATGGCTTGGATTCATTAAGCTTTAGTGGTTGTTGGCTAGAGACTAAACCTTGCTGTTTAAGATCTGCTGTGAAATTTTATGGTCTTTCTCTGTTGTTCACCATCTGGTAGTCAGGACCTCTCCGTTAATCTCGTAGTACTCAAGTATCAATTTGAACACCATATTTTCTAGCAGTGTCTTACTAGTCTTAGCAATCAGATCTTAACAGTTGGAGGCTTCGATATGTGCTTGTGCTGGTGTTTCCAGAGGCTGGAGTTGAGTGCTGTTTGGGCCCTTCTTGCAGCTTTTAAAAAGCCACTCCCTTTACCCAAACACATGGAGAGTACAAGCCACCTAGATGGTGCATTTGTTGAAGGAGTGGATTCACTATCTTGGATTGCAAACAATACAACAAAGCTTTCACTACCTTTTGAAGACAACCCTCATTGCTGGACCTTCTTCAGCACTGCAGCATACGGGCAAAAGAATAAAGTGCCTCAAGTATTTTTTCTACCACTCTAAGCAAATGATGAACATTTCATCCTGTAACTACATGCAAGTGCTTGCAGTAACTTACATGCATTATAACAGTTGAGCCTTACAAGTTGAATGCAATCCAGAGTGAGTTCCAAACTGAGACTTGATCTTTTCACTTCTTTTTTAAGTTTATAGTCCCTTAAAAGTCACATGTGTCTTTTAATCTTGATGTCTAGGAAAGCATCCCAAACACAAGAGTACGCAGAGTTACAAAAGAGATGCTTCATGGTGTTGAAGTTGCCTTGGGATTGGCAGAGGGCTCATTGCCATCTCCTCTCTACAGCCGGGTCCAACTTTGGTAGACCTCTATTTTTCTGTCTCTTTACTTACAAAACCTGTACTATTAGCTTGATGGTTAATGTATGTCATGTATTTTCTTTGGTCCTGTGGTTTCAAAGTGCGTGTTCTTTGGCAATTATAGGCAAACAGGGAATGTTATTATCAATACACTTACTATGACACATCCTCTAATAATTGTGAAGTTGTGTTTACAACTTAATAAGAAGCACTATAACGTAGACAGTGTATAAGCTCTATCACATCAATTGGTGGCTTGCTTTTACATGGTTACATAGTTAAAGAATAGTTTGTCCAAGTTTTGCTGTAGTTTATGCTTTAAATTTACATCACTTTGATTGTCCTTTTTGTCAATATTGTGGGTGTGCAGCTTGTTGGTGAATGGTTTCTTTTGTGCAGGGTTTTATAGATCTTGAATGTTTTGGCTATTCACAATAGCTTTTGGGATGTCTTGCACCTTTGTTTTCTTGGTTATGAAGTTTGTTGTGATGTATACTCAAATAAACTTTGGGTCACGATTTGCTGAAGAACTATTTATCAATGGCTTCTTGGTGATGCATGTGGTTCCCCAGAAGGAGTTGTTTTCGTGATCTATAATCAGAAACTTTTTTTTTATGCGATCAATTCCCTCGTAGTCTTGTTACTTGTCTAATCATCTCAGTCATTGAATCATATGTGTAGTTTGTCCCTTAGATCAAGGGATTCTCAGTCAATTTCTTAAAAGATTTTGATGTGAGAGGAGGTTTAACACCCAATTTTTTGAGTCTTGGATACTGGGAACTATCACATGTTATTGTCAATTTTACTTGCAAGCATGACAAGTTAGTCTATTTAGGTATTTTGCTATGTTCTATTAGGGTTGTATAATAGATAAGTGGTGCAATGAACATTGGTTTTAACATCAAATAATCATCCTTCGGGAACACTTGTTTTGAGATACTTTTGTTGCTACTGGAAATTTAATTTTTCATCACTATTTTGCAATGCTTGGAGGTTCTATTTTCCATTCCTTCGGCTTATTTCAATAAGAATTGGTAGAGATAATAGGAGAGAGAGAGAGAGAGAGAGAGAGAGAGAGAGAGAGAGAGAGAGAGAGAGAGAGAGAGAGAGATTTCATAAATGTCTCTTCCATGCCAATAGGCATATAAGACCAAAAAAAGTACATGTCAAGTGTGTGGTACAATGGGAGCGTATGAAACGTCTTCGTAACAGAAAAGAAATAAATGGCAATGTACTATACTATGAACATAAAGTAGGTCTAAAAAGTCTAATGCTGCCAATAAGATAATGGTATAACTCCGTGTCATCAAGTACTGCTGCTATGAAAGAAAGATGTGATGGGGATAACGCCTGGAGGTGGTCTCGATAGATGCTGCTAACGTCGCCAAGGAGGTCGTCTTTGAGTAGTGGCTCTATGGGCAATATGAGTAGTACACCATCTCTGGTCTCTATGTAGTAAAGAGTCACTGTCATCGCCACTATCATCCGATCTAGGGTCCATCCGCGATCTCCTGCGGGAGAAATACGATGTGATCTAGAGCTGTGCATCAAGGTGAACAGATGGCTGGTGTAGGTTCTGTTGCAGTAAGAACATCTCTCTGATCATAAGTGCGACACATCTCGGGTCATCATATGCTATAAGGGACCGCAGTGTGACATGAGTCTCTCTGAAAAGGCAATGGTATCTCCCTCTGATCTCGTAATAGACTGGACATATGAACAAAAAGTGCTCCTCTAACTCCACCTCAGACAGTGAACATAACTGGCAGATCCGCTCCTCACGTGGGATACCATGGAAACGTCCAGTCTCAATCTCAAGCTGATGTGATGAGACTCGTAATTGACCTAGTGTGAATCTCAGGCCATGGGATAATCCAGAATCTAAATAGCGTGGTTGAACGTCATCCATCTCCAAGAAATTAGTTCTGTAATAGTTGGGTTTAACCACTAATTGGCCCTGCCATGTGCGACGAAGGTATGCTTTGTAGAGGAAACGTCTCATATAATCGTGAGTACCCGATGGGAGGTCCGTGATAGATATGCCAAAAGTATCCAATAGACGTGATGCCTGTGAGAACCATGACAAGTGATAGTCCAGACTGTGAAGGTGCTGAGATGATATGAGTGTTGCTTGTGGATATCTCTGTGCATCAGTGGGAAGTAACCTGAGACGCTGTTTATATGTGATGAGACGGAAGATGGCATCAAGCTGTAGAGGTGGAACAACAAACTCTGCTAGAATAATCTGGTGCGGGACATAGGGCTTAGCCCGTATCATCCGTGATAGCATAAGGACCTGGAGGCGTGAGATACTGGCCCAATCAGCAGAGGTGAGCCCTGGGCACCATGTCTCTGCAACATACAATGCAGTGGGGAAGACAAAAGTATCAAATAACCGACACTTACTCGGGGCGTCCCGAATAAATCTCTAAAAGCAAACACGCTCAAGCCAAGGAGGCATGTCCCTTTCCAAGTCTGGATGTCTCTCCTACCAAATATAGGACCAGTGAAAAGAACCCCAAGATAGGTGTAGGATGACACAATCTCCAACAGCTGTCCATCTAGGAAAAGCTCTTGTCACTGCATGAAAGACTTGGATGTGTTGAAGACCATAACTTTGGTCTTCTCAATGTTAACCCGCAAACCCCTACTAGTGCGGAAACCATGAAGACTGTCCAACTGTCTTTGTAACCCCTCTCTAGTCGAGGAGACTAAGGCAACAACATCTGCATATAGGAGAATGGCAATCAAAATATCCCCAATGCTGCCAATAAGATAATGGTATAACTCCGTGTCATCAAGTACTGCTGCTATGAAAGAAGGATGTGATGGGGATAATGTCTGGAGGTGGTCTAGAGAGAGAGAGAGAGAGAGAGAGAGAGAGAGAAGAGAGAGAAAGAAAGCTTCATTAATGTCTTTTCCGTGCCAAAAGGCATATAAGACATATAAAAGTACATGTCAAGTATGTGGTAACTGTGGGAGCGTATATAAACGTCTCCAAAGACTATGCATAAAAAAGAGCAATGTAATTTAATACTATAAACTGAAGCCAGTAAGTTCCTGAGCATAGGAAAAGCTGATGTAGAGCATATCATCCTGCACTACTGCTGAAAAAGGATGTGATACGAGGTATAACATGAGATAGTACTGGTTGTCGCTGACGTCGTCTAGGAGGGCGGAAGATGTGTGCACTCGTGATAGGACGGGTAGTGCGAGTTGCGGCATGAATATGAATGGTGCACTGTCTCTGATATCTGTGAGGGAGTGCATCGTCGTCATCGTCTGACTCTGTATCTCGGCGTGGCCGTCTCCTAGAGAAGAAAGAGGTAATCTGAGCCTGAGTGCTGGGATGTGTTTGATGATGAGCTGATTGGTACATATTATGTCGTAGCAGGAACATCTCTCGTATCATAAGTGCAACACAACGAGGGTCCTCATATGCTATGGGTGATCGAAGTGTAGTGGGCATGTCTCGGAATAGGCAGTGGTATCTCCCTCTGATCTCATAATATATAGGGCAACTGAAGATGAAGTGCTCCTCAGACTCCACCTCATGCAAGGAACATAGCGGACATAATCTTTCCTCCCTCGGGGTGCCTTGGAATCTCCCAGTCTTGATAGCCAGCTGATGTAATGATACTCTGAGCTGACCCAATGTGAATCGGAGACTGTGTGATAATCCTGAGGTCAGATATCGAGGTAAGACTAGAAAACCGGTGGTGTCCCTCTCCAAGAAATGAACTCGGTAGTAGTTGGGCTTAACCCCCAACTGATGTCGCCAGGTACGATCGAGGTAAGAATCCATGAGAAAGTGTGATGCCTGAGAGAACCATGACAGCTGGTACCCCTGAGTCTGAAGATGGTGGGAGGACGCAAGTGAAATCTGTGAATATCTCTGCTCTGTATCTGGAAATGCATGACCTCTCTGGATGTAGGTGATAAGCTGGAAGGCGGATAGGAGGAGTGGCTAACTCAGCAAGGATGATCTCGTGTGGAACCGAAGGCTTTGCCCGAGTCATGCGAGCTAACATGGTGATCTGCAAACGTGAAATGTTGGCCCAATGTGAAGAGGAGAGGCCTGTACACCATACCTCTGTTGCATATAAGGCTGAAGGGGTGACAAGTGTGTCAAAAAGTCTACACTTACTCGGAACATCTCGAATAGACTTACAGAAACAGAACCTCTCTAACTGAACAAGGGAAGAGTGACCTTTTTCAAGTCTAGTGATAGCCGCCTGTCTCATACTGAATGTAGGACCAGTGAAGAGTACCCCCAAGTAAGTGTATGAAGGGACCACGTCTAGAGGCTGTCCGTCAAAAGTAAGCTCCTGACGCTGCATGGAAGCCCGAGAAGTGTTGAAGACCATAACTTTGGTCTTCGCCATGTTCACCCCTAGGCCCTAGCGTGAACAGAAAGTATATAAGTAGTCCAACTGTCTTTGTAATCCCTCTCTGGTATGAGAGACTAGTACCACATCATCTGCATAAAGGAGAATAGCAATTAGAATACTGCCAAGTCTACAACCGGCTCCGCCACACTGAGAAATGACCCGCTCCAACTCATCAATGTATAGTCCAAAAAGAACTGGTGAAAGAGAGCATCCCTGCTTGACCCCAATAGTACTCCAAATATTTTAGAAATACCACTGCTATGACGAAAACAGCCCAAAACTCTCGCATAGAGAGCCATGACAGCCAAAATGATATCTGTCGAGAAGCCTAGATCATGAAGTCTCTGAATGAGCAAGGAGTGTGGGACAAAATCAAAGGCTTTCCTGAAGTCTACAAAACAACAGTAAACCTTTTCTTTCCTGTATTTAGCTTCCTTGACAAGAGCTCGAAGGGTGAGGATGTGATCAGATATGGAGTAGTGGGCTCGGAATCCTGCCTATCCCAATGCAATCTCCTGGTCTCTGCCTCTGTACTAACTGCAGACTGAAGGATGGTGCCATATAACTTCATGAGAACATGTCCAATCATGATGGTGCGGTGTGGTTAAGGAGAGTGGCTAGGGTGGGGCAAGAGTGTCGGCAGCATGGATCAGTAACTCAGACTCAAGATCCTCAATGTCTCTGGTTCGGTGAGTTTTCAGCTTCCTAATGGCCGCAAGGACCAAATCAGGAGTAAAGAAGGTAAAGTCAGATGGTCGTGGAGAGATAGAGATAGGTGTGTTTGTGGGTATGGTGTAAAGGCTAGCAGCGTAGTCGGTCCAAATACGGAGGGCATCCAGGAGAGGGGGTGGGGCACGGGGGATAACCTCTTGCCAAAAGGCACCAGAGGAAGAGCTGAGGAGAAGGTCCACAAGTCGTTTGCGAATCCAGATGTAGCGTGCATGCTCATCATGTCTGATAAGCTCAAGCATCTGATGAAGGGACTCTCTGTAGAGACAAGCCACCCCACCAAAACCTCGGCCACTAGCTGATCTAGTCTCAGATCTGTATACCGAATCCCATCTATAACTGGGAAAAGTGGGTAGTCCATGCTCCTGACTCTTGAGTCTCCATGAAAAGCAGTAGGTCTCGTCCAGTAATGAAGTCAATCAAGTCACCTGCTGTGGAGGATGAATGGATGTCGTCGCAATTCCATACTCCAATCTGGAGATGGTGTAGATGGGGCCCCGGGGTGCTCCCAAACCCGGGGACCCCAAAACCCTAGCGCTGGGAGCTGCTAGAGGATCCAGCAATAAATCGTACCTGTCTCAGCCGTTGTAGAAGCGGTGGAGAGGCCGACGCAGTTCTAAAAACCAAATGTGACGCTAGTCGGGGCTATCGGGCTGCTCCCATGCCTGAGTACCCCAACTTCCTATTGACGCTTGGAGAAAAAGCGAGTGTTGCCATTTGTGAATACCACCCGCTGTTGTTTTGTCCTTGCCTCCTGAATAATAGTTTTACGCTGTAACCATTGGCAGTGAGTAAGGTCATCATCTATGTAAATTTGAGAGCCTCGAAGAGTACGACGCACACGAAGAACTGTTTGCCGGTCGTCCATAGTTTTGAATTTGACAAATAATACCTTCGGATCATGCTGGAGGCGCCAAGCATACTGGATACCTGGAACTGAGAGCCCCATGCGTGAAGTAAACAAAGAGTTAACCTGGTCTAGTGTTGTACCCTTAGTAGGAAGACCCTGGAATCTTAGGTTGAGCTTTTTGTCATCCCGGCGTTGTTCTTCTGCCAAGACGCCTTGTACCCTGGTGTCCAAGGAGGGTGCTACAAAAGACGAAGAGGTGGTAGATGATCTCAAGATAGAAGCCCATGATTTGGTCTCACGTACTTCTTGCTCAAGAGTAGGTACCTTCTGTACATGTTCCACCTTCTCATGAAGCTGCTGTTCAAGAACAAGAATCCGGGCAGTGCACTCAACAGTGTCATGTATTTGACGCTCAAGTAGGAGAAGCTTACTCATGGATGCCTTAGTATCCTCAACAGCACGGGAGATATTAGGGATGATGTCCCTCTGCAAAGCACTAAGCGCAGCCCGAAGAGAAGCAATTTCAGTCTGTTGAGCGTCAATCGTGGCAATCTTAGTAAGCAAATCTGCATGAAGTTCATTGAGTTGTGAAAGCAAATTGCTTAGAAATGTACTCATTCAGTGAGGAGATGTTCTCAGGAGTGGTGTGCCGCGTGTAGGTGTGGCATGTGTCTCCAATAGCAACTCAGGACGAAGCAGCGACCTGTGGCGGTTGAGCGCTGACAGAATTGGTAGGCATGGTGGATGCAATTTCCAAAGTACGAAGATGTTTGCAAGAGCTTGTAGACATAAACTTCTTAGCACGCTTTGTGCGCAAGACAAAGCCTGGAGACAGGCGAACCGAAGCCGTAGGATGGTTTGCAGGAGATAGATGAGAAAGGAAGCAAAACCCCAATCAAGCAGTTTTACGGAAATGAGCCTAACTTTTTCATACGAAGTCCGATTGACCCGAAAATTGATTCAGATCGAAGGTAAGGCAGAGCAGTATGCAGTCGTCAGACTGTACTTGCAGTACGGTACGGATCCGTACGGATCCGTACGGATTTTACAGACTGCGCAACAACAAGCTTAACTAAAAGTGATGCAAGAAAGTGTCATGCACAAAAAAGGTAGATTTAGCCACAAAGAAAGCTAGAAAGAAGTGAGAGTTGCACGGAGATGGAAGCACTGAGGAGATGATGGCTGCGTGGAGATGGAGATGGTGATGGAGATGGAAGCGTGGAGGTGGAGAGAGATTGAGAGAGAGAGAGAGAGAGAGAGAGAGAGTTACACAGTTTCACATAGTTCCTCTTGACAAAGCAAGACTAAACCCTTTGAAGCCTTTATTCATATTCCAATAAGATAACATAAAGCTGAAAAGTAAAATACAGTTTTGAAAAGCACCATAAAGCATAACCAATTCAAAACGTCCAGTTGATACCTGCCACCGTCTCACAACACAAAACCGCACGAGTTAGTACAGTGGGGAAGACAGATGTCATAGCTGAGCATTAGTTGTCATCCATGTCCCAAAGAAGCTATACCACTTAACAACATAAATAACATTTTAAATCATAGTACTGTCTTCCCAAACAACAGAATACTTTTTAGCAACAGGCCAAGCCTTAAAATTACCGTATCAGGGCTTGTGCCATGCTGATCAGAATATGGGCAATTGGTCCATATCAGTTTATATTGTTTTGAAACATAGTACGAACAGTTTTAGCCGTATATATTTTAATTAGCTAAAAGACATGGTGTGGACACGTGTGCTGGTGTTAAGGCAAATCCATGCCATTCTAACCCATGTGAACCTTGTTTCGAGAAACAAGTCACGCACTATTGTCCATACTCATGAGCATATCCATGCTTTCCAGTCGTATCTCACCATAACTCTAATATGACATCTAAATGGGTAGCATTAACTTCAGCCATGATTGAATAGTGTGATTTTGAGCAAAACCATGTTTATCAGAACAACAAATTCAACCCATGGCATTTAGGACTTCATTATAGATAGGTCATAGTTTGTAACCGGTTTTTACAAGGCATTAGGGCAGATCCATGCCGCTCTAATCCTTATGTAAGAACTAGGTATGTTACGCATATCCATGCTGTCTAAGATCGTTATGTCAAAAACCTTAGTAATGCTTCTTGGTTTCCAAGAGGAGGCTCGAACCTGAGACCGAAGAAACTTTGGATGTCAAGCTAACCAACTGAGCCAACCCCGTTGGTTCGAAAACCTTAGTAATGATAACTTACCAAGCGTCATGATTGGATTGTTAAACAGGTTTGTAAACAGTAGACAATCAAATTTAAGAAGTATGGTGTTAAGGTTTAGGCTTAAATGTCTTTTATTTATTCGCATTGGTTATAGAAAGTTGATTACGTACATAGAACGAAAGCATCACTCCCTTGACAAAATAAAAAACATAGGTGATTTATACAGAACCTGAGATTTGTTGGAGAAGTCATACCTGGATGATTGTAGACGTTTCTTGAGAGGATGCCATATTATTCCTTCGAGTGATTTGTTTTCTTTAGAACAAAGTCATTCAAAGAGTTATTATCACACAAAGTCTATCCTTTGTAGTTAAATTATTTTGCCGAAATTAATATCTCGAGATAGCTTCAATCCAACTACTATAACATGTTAAAGCGAGAGATATATATACCTGTGCACGTGCACGAGTTTATCGATATGTGGTTCGAAACCAAACCTAAACGAATGAAGTAAAAGAAGGCCGTAGTAACAATCGATGCTACATGATCAGAAGACGTAGATGTTTTCGTTATTAGTATTCGAATGCTAGTAAATCCTTCGTAGTAGAAATTAGCATTTGAGAATACATCGTAAAGTAGCATAAGAGATACTATCTATTATAAAGAGTGTATATTTGTTGTGCATCCAGCTGTAGCATATTATGCATCATTTTAAGCCATAATTATGTGAAACAGAATGTGAACTGCCTTTGGTCCATCGCTGGACAGGAAGGCAACCTTTCATCAATAAGTAATCATATAAGTAAATGGGCTATCCATCGCTGGGGACAATTGTCATGCTTATGTACCATTGTAGCCTAAATAAGCATTCAACAAGGTTTATATGACATAGATCGTTGGTGAACAGATCAGAAACAGATCCATCGCTGCCCATATAGTGTGAGTACACATTCTGAAATGAATATAGAAGCATGAGATAGAGCCATCGCTGGCCAGCGGGCTACTACAAAGCTTGATGAGTGTGAAACATCATCAATGGTCCATCGCTGGTCAGCGGACCTTCAACCACATAAATACGTACTACAAAGATGCTATGATTACTTATGTGGAGTGAGAACACTTTCCACAAACATCTGAAATGTGATACAACAAAACGTGGTCATCACCTAAAGAGATGATTGTTTCAACACACACCTCGGGCCAATAGGACATTGACACGTGGCACTCAAAAGACCGATAGCTCCAGGCCAGTGTTCTGTACCATAAATGAGACCGTCACCTCAGGTAACCTGTTACATGCCCTTACGGGTACATAACACATAGTCGCATGTCGACGATTTGTGTGTGTCTGTATTGTAGCTTGGAGCTGTAGGGACTAGAGGTTTCTACAAGCAGGACTTTGTTTGATCTTGGTGTTTGAAAGGAATGGTTGTCTCATCTTGTGACTTTGACTTCGTCGATCACCTAGGTCATCGTTTGGAGGAGGTGATGTGTAGTTGTGTATCCCTAATGTTGGGTGCGTATCTTGAGATGTGGCCCTGTCCTCTGTATGTGAAGTAGCTCTAAATCTATCTCTCGTATCACCAAAGCTACGCATCGTGGAGCCTCAAATGAGATCATGGAACAAGGTGTAAATGAGTGATTTTGAAAGAAATAGTACTACCTCCCTCTAATCTTATAGGATATTTGGCAATGACAAATAGCCCTAAACATTAAAATAATGAGAGAGAGAGAGAGAGAGAGAGAGAGAGAGAGAGAGAGAGAGAGAGAGAGAGAGAGAGAGAGAGATTATGTCTAAAAGGTAGTTTAATATATGTATCTTTGTGTTGCTTGTTTCTATCTATATACCTCTTATGTCAATTGTTTGGATATTTCTTACTAGGGGTGCGGCACTTCCTAAGAATACTCCAAATGTACCATGCATATTTGACCCTTACGGAAGAGTTGGAGTTTGTGGTGATTGGTTGTTGGGTTCAAGCGTGGAGGCTGCAGTCTTGAGTGGCATGGCTCTTGCAAACCATGTAGGTCTACATTCAACTATTTCTTGCTATAGTTAAGAAATTTCAAATATTTTTTACTTTGATATTCAGATAAAGGAAAACTCTTCTCTGGCGTAAAATGTTTAAGCTTGAATATGAAAGTATTGTTAACTACAATTAGTGTTTGTCACACTTTGCCATTTAACTTCATCGATTAGAAGGTAAGTACAAGGATTAATGATCACAAAGAAGAATTTTTTGCAAATCTCCACCTTGCTGCTTGTGGATAGGAAAAAATCCTGGCATCCCTGTACTCGAGGATCAAAGATTTACTTCCTTGGCACATGCTAGGCTCTAGCCTTGACACTCTAACACATGGCACGTGCAAACCGGCCACCAATGCATGTCACTTGGCAATACCTTAACACACTATGCATGAGAACTAGGAGTTTCTGAAACTATTTGGCGTGTCCCTGTCATGGTGCCCTCTCATTTGTACCGTAATGCTGCACAACGTAGGGCGCAATTTCTCTTTGACCACTAAACTGCTTCAGGAATCTAGTCTAACAGACTCTCTCTAGACCTAGAATACAACACACAATCATGAACACATCACTCTAAACCTTAAATCCATTTACTAGTAAGGTCTATAGATATAACTAAGCTTTACATTATACAATTTGTAAATATGTTTTTGTGGTAGGAATTTTATTGCACAAAATAGTCCTTCCCTTTACTTTACATGTCCATAATGTTAAATTCATGGTATCATGCATTGATCTCTCTCTCTACTCAATCGTCCCTTTGTCCAATACTCTTGCAGGTACGTGTGCTCACCTCCCCATACTCACAATCTTATATAAACAAAGAACATGAAAAATTGGATTAACTTTGTCCTCTTGAGGGAAAACTAGCTTATAACCTACTTAATTTATTATTTTAACACAATTTGGGTCCACAAAACCTTGGAGATAATTTGTAAGACTTCTTTTGCCACTAGATACATTGAGTTCTTTAGAAATTGAAGAAACATTCCCACTTCCTTAAACACCCTTCCTATGGGTCTTTTATAAGCATACATCTTGGTTATAACTTGCTTGTCTCACATTAGGTTTGACCAACTTACACATACTCTAAGTTAGCGATTCAACAACAATAGGAAGTTTCTAAGGAATTTTTACATATGTAAATGAGTTTTTTTAATCATTATAAGCAAATTCTAACAACAAGAGCTACCATTTCCATTGTGTTAATTTAGATATGCCCGCAACATATCCACTAGGGTTTAAGATTTCTCTCAATTTGCTTGATCCTTTGGGTAATATCAAATATATGAACATTTTCAAATAAAAAAAGTTAGGAAAAGGAAAAAACCACACACACACACACATGCGCACACCTGCCGGTCATATATTTTCTGGACAAAAAAAATAAGCTGCTTCACAAGGCTTTTCAAAAATTACTCTATTTTAGGATGGTTGACTCTACTCGTTCTTGAGAATCTCAGCTGCACCTTTTCTACTACAAGTACAATTCAACCTGAAAGCTATTGGTAAATTGTGGGTGTCACAATGAACATACGTAGCCTGTAGTTTTTTGAAAATCCTCTGAGCAAAAAACATTAATCAATGCATGATTGAGCTTTATCTTTATTAGAATAATATGAACCTCTATTGTCAGTTTGTCAGCCACAACGAAGACTACATTATGTTGTAAGTAAGAATGCCACAAAGCACAAGAGATGATGTGGTCTAAGGCCATAATGACGATATCAATAGGCAAGGCACCAGACACCGAAGAATGTAAAATAGGATCTCCTAATATTGGCAAGAAAGAAGTGATGTTGTACATGACGAACATGTTTAATCAAGCTTTGAGAAAAGCTTCTACCAGATAATTGGAGTCAATGCATTCAGATACCAATCATTGTTAGCAGGAGAAGGGTAGTCAGCCAACTAGAGGACTATTTGATGAGCCGCACATTGGCCAAATTTGGGGAAGCATGTAGCATAGAACTAGCAACAACTAGCTATAGACAACTAGCAACATTTCAATGATGGCAGAAGTGAGAGTGCACTGCAGCAGCATCTAGCTACCAAGCTCATTATCCAATGATCCAAGTGAGAGGCGTGTGGATATACTTATAGACACCCGAACTCCCCCCTAACTAGGAATGAACTAGGACACCTCACTGGGACACATCTGCCACTACCCAATGAGTCACTACCAATTCCATGCAAAATCCACCATCATAGGTTTTAGGCTTTCACCATGCCATTAATTATGATAACACACTATGAGTCCCCCAATTATCACATCATTAACTAATACACGGGCTGAGCTGGGCCCCTGGCCAGTTATAGGATTGACTCCATGTCAAGTATAACTAACTACAGCTACTTAAGCACAGGACACCAACCATGGTTCACAGAAGATGTATTTAATGGTGGAAAGCGCCATTATGTTGGAACTATTCTTGGATTAGATAGAAGAGTCCACAAATGCTGTATTTTTGCTTTGTGGATTTGCGAGGCTTTTGACACAGTTTCTTGGAGTAGGATGAAGGGAAGGGATGTGTATGCTGGAGGGCACATGGCAAGTGGTAGACAAAAATATCTCAAAGGAAGCGCAAGTGTGTGAACATTAGCTTGAAGTTCATGGCATTAAAGTATGCCTGCCTACTCTCTTCAATGATTGTCAAAGTTCACACTGCCAAGCTTGAGTGGATAAGACGAGAGCGGTGGTCATGAGCTTATGGAGTATGCTTACAAGTTTGTACTTCACACAGATGATGTTCTATCGTGATATAAAGTGCAAAGCGTATAACATCTTAACCTGCTGAAAGAGTTTGGGATAGATTAGGTTTCTAGTTCAACTTGGACAATAGGAAGATGGTGTTTTTTTATTCAAACAAGGGAATAATCCATGTCTCTCATATGACAGAGGTAAAGTAAAAGCAGTTCAACAATACATTTATTAATTGTGGATTTACCAAGGATCTCAATTAGATTACTTGATTTGGACAAGAGGTTGAGTAGAGGATGGATATGTTTTTCTGGTTTGAATCCTACTTATCATGGAAAAGGATGCTCTGATTCATTGGTGGCAATCTTACTTCCTACTCTACAGATTACAAGGTGTATGAAGGGTAATAATGGGAAGAACATTAAATATTCTAGCCATATGTCAACTATATTTGGTAAGGTTCCATAGGAGCATTTAAACTTGTCTGAAACCTCAATGTTTCAGACATGGGCATGTTTCTTCTTTTAGTGTGTCTGTCCAATAATGGTCCATGTTTGTTGGTCGCTGTCCAATGTGGCAATGTTCATAGCATTAGGAAGTTTGTTGCATGATAGATAAGGGATTTTGCTATTAGAATAGATTGAATGGTTTTGTTGCTTTTGCATGCTCATTCATCCATATTTTGGCATACAAAACCCATAACACTCATATTAGCCCTTTTATGGGTCAACACCCTTGAAAAAACTTAGAAAAAGCTAGGCAGCATTTCATATTCTTGAACTTGTGATTCAAACTTTTCAAACACATCACAAACATTTGGGTTTCAAATGTTTGAATGCTACTATGTGGTAACATCTCTCTCTCTCTCTCTCTCCTCCCCCCCCCACCCCCAACATTAAAATGCTCAAGTGCAATAAGAAATGAAACAGGGATACAGTATTTCTGACGCTGCCATAGTAGAAATGCCTGTAGCAATGGGAAAGATTGAACACTACCTGCCACAAACAAAGTAGCAAAAAACGATAATACTCTCTCTCTCTCTCTCTCTCTCTCACGATAATACTCTCTCTCTCTCTCTCTCTCTCTCTCTCTCTCTCTCTCTCTCTCTCTCTCTCTCTCTCTCTCTCTCTCTCTCTCTCTCGTGCAGTTTCGTGGAGGGTGGGCACACTTGTTGGCTCGCCTGCGGACTGTGAGAGCCACCAGCGAGAGAAGAGAGTTCTTCTCTATCTACCAGCGATGAGCAGAGCAGACATGATACATGTGAGGGCAGCAAATGCACAAGATAATTATTTTGTAGCAAGATGCTTCATCTCGTTGATCTTGTTCTCTCTTAAAGAGTCTAGAACGTTCTTTCGGAAATGACAGCCAGGCAACGTGCCAACCGGCCCTGCCAATGATGGTAGCGGACAGCTGCAGGTTAATGTCAATTTAGGGCACACGTGGCCCAATTAAAAAACGGGAGTCAGAGTTTCTCCACAACAGCCTACATTCTCTCTCTCTCTCTCTCTCTCTCTCTCTCTCTGGTCAGTCTTGGGAGTTTCCCCCATTCTAAACAGAAAATTCATAATTGTTCCAAACATCAACGCTGCCCCATGATTGCAAAGGTTTGTAACAATTATCCTTTTCAGAAGGACCAGGTTAGCTGGCATGCATTTTACTTTAGTTATAAGGTAGTTGGCAGATTTGCACTTTGGGGCAGTTCACAGGATGTGTATTTTTTTTACAGATTTCCGAATTTTGGTATACAGAGGAGGCCTCTCTTGCAGAATATGGCATTGGATTGGATAACAATTTCACGAGCATTGTCGGTCATGACATAGGACAATTTCCAGGAAGTTTAGAATTATGCAGTTCGCAAGTAAGAGTTCCTTTAGAGGTTTAGATCCTAAGAAGTGAGTGTAATGTGAGTGGTAAGTATACAAGGAATCTCTCAATAAATTTCTTGTTATAAAGTGACTTGAAGCCAGAAGCTACCGGCTCTTAGTCCAGATCCTTTTCCTGTTCCATAAATCAAGAAATGTGAAAGCATGTTTCTTCACACGGGCAAGTTTGTAACCCAGTTGCATTACCTACCTCGGTTCACTCTTAGCTTTGCCCTCATTTATGTGAAGTCTTTTTTTTTTTCCACTTTGAAAGAGTACTAGTTGGCTATTGAAAGCTATGCTGGTCAAATATAAATACACTCTGTTTACATCAATTTTCTACACGATTTCACAGGCTTCTGCTTGGACTAAAATGCTCAGCTTGTTAAGTAGGTGCTCGAAACTTCACATGAAGGTTTTTCTAAATCTGTGATAATCTACTAGATTTATTAGTTTTGTGTTCATTATGAATATCAATCAACATATAAGTGTGCTCCATAGAATCCACCAAATATATACATTGTAGATTTTGCAAAAGCTTGTAAGTGAGATTGAACTTTTTTCTGGGGTGATTTTTCGCATAACTCATTTGACTTTGAAGCTGAGACTTGATATAGTGCTACTTGTCTACAATTAACAAGCAGGCCTCTCAACTCTTCCGCCTGTGCAAATCCAAACTCCAGATTTGCAAATGCTTTTATTGGCCAATCAAGCATGATATTGGGATGACATCATTTTCAGCTTTTCTAGAAGCTTCAGCTTGGTCCTTGCAAAAAAATAAGCTTGAAGTACTATTGAGTGAATGGAGGGTAACATATAGTGCACAATGACACTTACAGCGTTCATGAAGCTTTTTTGTACAGCAGATGTGGTTGGTATAATGCTTCACAATAGTGAATATTTGTATGCCACGGATATATGAAGCTATTAGGCCGAGGTTTTTTTCTGAAAATGAAGCAAGTTTAATGTGTGTGTGTGAATACTATATTAAGGGGCAGGATGAGAGGTCAAGCTCCTCTAGAATTTATGTGATGTCAATACTACTGTTTATGGCGGCTACCGTGAGGAAAAACTAGACCAACTCACAGTCAGGTATGCTTTCTTAAGAATGTTAAAATAGTGGAATGTTTGAGGGCAACAATGTTGCTCTGATTTCTTTGCAATTTAAACGCCAATCAATGTGATAAGGAACCAAAGGCCCGCACTATGGTTTTACAAAACAATTTGAAAAAGTTTGAACAAATTATGGACACATATTGCAATGCATCTGGCCACTATTGAGCACAGAGTGCCAATCAGAAGACACAAATCTACCATTTTGAACATGATATTAAATGCTTTAGATTTAATGAGGTGTTTTGGTTTGGCATAAAATCTTGAACCCTGGTGATGAATGTCCTACGAAAATGGCATAAAATCTTGAACCCTGATGATTTCCTCAAATCAGTTCAATTGATTACATGCTTGGGTACTACATGGCATGTAGAGAATCATGGGCATAGGCTTTATGGTTGAAAGTGTCATTCAATATCTTCTTACTGCCTATTAGATACTCAAAGTTAGCTGTTTTTCTTTTAATTGAGCACTCACAGACAGAATCATATGGTCATTTTGTACAAGCTCCAACAGGCAATGTGCTATGTCGTTATGCTTTGCACATGAGCTCCCATTGTGAATTTCAAAAAGTGCATTGGATATGGAAAGATGACTTCAATGAGGTGCAGCGAGGCAATGCTATGAGGTATCAGATTTTGTAAAGTCATCAACCAATTATGCTTGCTCACTCACTTTATATCAAGATGAGCAGGTCCTCAAATCCTCACTTCTATCTCCAATACTCGATTTTGAAAAATTATCAACCAAATATATATACTCATTATATCAAGAATGATAGATGAAGCAGGCCTATAATGTCGTGAAATCCTAAGTCTCTCTCTCTCTCTCTCTCTCTCTCTCTCTCTCTCTCTCTCTCTCTCTCTCTCTCTCCCCTACATAATGTAGAATTCTAATAAAACTAAGGTCTATTTTCAACAAAAAAAATAAGGTATGGTTAATCTAATAGATCTAAAAAATTCGTAGGTTCTTTTGTTTGTAGTAGTGCTTGGCCTATGAATGTCGTAGTTCCAATCATTCAACATCTACTAATTAGTACTCCTTTCACTCATTAAACTCCCATAGACTCTAAACATGTATTATTTGAAGTATATACTTTTGTCGATTATACGTTTAAAGGCCATAGTTGCAGCGAATCGCGATTCGTTGGGTTCGCGAATCGCGATTCAGAACCCAGAGTCGTGAATTTTTTTTTACCTTTTATTTATTTATTTATGTTGGAAAAATAGCTTATGGCTGAAATTTTTTTAGGGGAGCACTAGTCAAAAACCAGCGTTTTGCCTCCCATAAGTGCAGTAGATAGGGCACAAACAGATCTTATTTTTAGTAGTTATTTGGTTGTTATTTGCTTTGGTTCTCAGTAAATGTTAATGCTATAGTTTGGGTTATCAACTCTACGGATGATGATCACTGTGAGTGCAATGTGTATACAGTTGGGCCGGGGAATAAATATTGGGCCCTTATCGGCGCGCATTTGGACTCTCATTTTTCTCTACGGGGGGGTGTAGGCGGGGCAACACCCCCCCTGCTACTGTCGTCGGGGGGGGGGAGGGGAGGGCCGGCAGAGGGATCGGGAGGCAGCGCCCCCCGAAGCAAAGCGAGGTACAATTGCTCTACAATTCTCTGTCTCTGTGAAAATTCTGAATCGCGATTCGGACTGCGATTCTGAATCGCAGTGCAACTATGGGTTAAACTTTACACATTGGTATATATATACAACATTCAAATGATTTTATTATCAAACAAACTGGTGCTAGAAGATATTGTTCATTTGTTAACCCTACTATTAGTTGAGAAGCATATCATTATGTATCTAGATGCACCATATATTTTTCTATTGTTCAAAGGTTGACTAAGAACCTCACAATGGTCCATATTGATGAATACATAATTGTTGTATTGTTTCGATGCAGAACATACATATTGTCCATTTGGAGGACTATTTGTACATGTGATAAATGAATCAACAAAATAGATGAATCAACAAAGTAGAATGAGAAAAAAAAAGTTTGCTAATTTTAGCAAGTACATAACATCACACAAGTTCGCTAGTAAAAAATGTCATATAATTTGATATCACAATGATGTACATTATATGATATGTTAACTACCACAACTCAAATATGTTGCAAATATTGTATTGCGAATTGTTTTGCCACCAATGGGAATTTTTAAGAATATGATAGATTTGGGGCTTTTGCTTGCATGCCAACTTCAAAGAACACTCTGATAAGATTCTCATCTACTTGGATTTGTAGACTTTAGTTTTATTTTTTCTCATCTGGTTCCAGAATAGTGTTTCTCTTCAATATTATCAATTGACTCTATGCAGTGCAACTAATGTGTGGTATCAGAGAAGCTTTTCATGTTGTTTTTGTCGAAAATCAGTGGGTTGTGCGGAAGCTGGGAGTGAGCTAGATTGTGTATATTTTTGATCCTTTGTATAATATCCAACCCTATGTAATTTTTTGATACTGTCGGTCAGAATTTCGACCCAACGACTTCGTGTTGGGAGCCTACTTTGTACATGCATTTATGGCACAAAGGCGGTTGTAATAACTATAGGAAATTCAGTTGTAGATTTTTTCAGTATATCAAACTTAGAATCTTCATCAGAAAACTTCTTCTGATAATTGTAATCTATCAATCAGATCAATCTGTATCAGTGTTATCACGCACAACAAGCTGAAGTAATAACTTTATGCAATTGTACTCATTTGTTGATAATTATCAGAGTGCGATTTGTCCTACTGATGTTGTTGGTCATTGCGCATTTGATTGAATCCATCGTGTGAACTATTAAAGCTTTTGCCATGACCACTCTCAACATAAAAGACACCCAAATCAGTCACATAAGAGCTTCTCAGACTGCTAAGAATGCATGGGACATCCTAGCAATCCTCTATGATATCAGAGGGTAAAACCGTAGGGTTGTCGTAGAGAGAGAGAGTGTGTGTGTGTATTTACATAGTGTACTGGTACTCAAGCACCCGAATGATTCGTGTTCTGATGACGCGAATAGAAAGGGTTCGAGTTCTGGTGAGTTGGAGTCACACCACTCGAAAGGTCCTTCAAGAAGGATTTATGCCTCTGATGCCTATTATAGTAGAGAACCCTTTTTAAAAATGGGACATAGATTATGTCGGACCCATCCATCTTGCCACTAGAGGAAGTCAACGGATTATTTCACAAAGTGGGTAGACGCGAAGGTCGTTTGAAAGATCCATGATATATACAATCTCAATACTTTCAAAGTTTTTCAAATAAGAAGAAAGAGATGCATCATTTCTTCCAGGTGATACACCTCGAAGGCCTCCATGTCTCATATCAAAGGAATCTAGTTCAATAGCATCTTGTAAACGAGTAAAGGTAATAAATTTAAAATGAAAGATAACAATACAATCTCAAACTTCAACTTTTGATTGAAAGAAAACAGTACAACATCAAACCAATATAATATCAACTTACTAGATTCCTTTCAAATTTTTGAGGCTGAGCATTGAAATCTAATAGTTTTTGGCCAAGACCTTTTTGTAGTTGTTGATTTTGTTGAAAGGAAAATTTTAATTTTCTTGTCACAGCTTTCCAATTTTCAATGATAGATTGGATATTTTTGTGAAATGCTAGCTCTAGTTATGAAGTTTGTTTTTCTTTTTTCTAGTAGTCAACAAACTTCCTTGAACCCTACATCACCATTCTTTTATGTGCGATGTTGGGGGTAATTCCTTTGGCTTGCCTTATGGAAGAATGGCTTTTCCGTCTTGTCCCTTCTTTTCTTTGTAGATAGCCATTTCTCTTTTTGGGCACATGAATGGAAATTTGTCGTTGATGCTAAGTTGAAATTGCAATGGTTTGTAATGTCCTATAAACATATACTTGAGCCCTCTAGAATATATCTCAAATTATTTAACAAATGGCAAAATAAAGCATCAATACCCTCATGTGTACGTTCCACCATGAGAGAAATTATTGTTTTATCCTCAAAATTACCCTTGGCTACAAGCAAAAACAAAAGAAATAAATAGCCAATGATTTTTATTGTTTTTCCTTGAGTTGTCCATTTGCAATAATAAGTTTTTGGGTAGTGGGTTAAATGCACAATTAGTAGATGTGGATGGATAGAGCCCTAGGGAACAACCTTGTTTTATTGTCTTTTGTGGAAGTAATGTTGTGAATAAGTTTTACTGTTTTTAGGTGTAGATTTTGGAGATCACCCATGATTTGTGCTAGAAAAATCTATCTATGTTCACATGCACAAAGCACAGCTTGAACTAGGTTCGAATAAGACACACTTCATGGACTAAGCAAAGCTCAAAGTCATACTTCAACATTGCACACCTCCAACCTACTTGAAGTTCAATTTGGTAGTATATGGCAATTGGATTTAAGGCCATAATTGAAAAATTGAAAGCCTATGAGGAAACTTTGCCGAATGAGAAAGAATTTTTGGAATTCCAAAAAAAGTATCCTCCAAGGACTCTGTATATTCCCTCGAGCAATGTAGAACCTATTGGAGGACATGACATTAACAGTACAAACATAGTTGAATTCGAAGATCATAATCTAGTAAGTTGATATTATATTGGTTTTGATGTTTACTGTTTTCTTTCAATCAAAAGTTGAAGTTTGAGATTGTCTTGTTATCTTTCATTCTAAATTTATTACCTTTACTCGATTACGGATGCTATTGAACTAGATTCCTTTGGTATGAGACATGGAGGCCTTTGAGGTGTATCACCTGGAAGAAATGATGCATCTCTTTCTCATTATTTGAAAAACTTTGAAAGTATTGAGATTGTATATATCATGGATGGATGGATGGGTCCAACATAATCTATGTCCCATTTTTAAAAAGGGTTCTTTGCTATAATAGGCTTCAGAGGCATAAATCCTTCTTGAAGGACCTTTCGAGTGGTGTGACTCCAACTCACCAGAACTCGAACCTTTTCTATTTGCATCATCAGAACACGAATCATTCAGGTTTGTCACATTTCTTGAGTACCAGTACACTATGTAAATACACACACTCTCTCTCTCTCTATGACAACCCTACATAGTCTTACCCTCTAATATCATAGAGGATTGCTAGCATGGTCCCATGCATTCTTAGCAGTCTGAGCAGCTCTTATGTGACTGATTTGGGTGTCTTTTATGTTGAGAGTGATCATGGCAAAAGCTTTGCCATCTTTCAGTCTCCACTTGGTGATAGCAGCTACATCTCCTTTTGGCTTGAATTCTGTGCCGTCAACAACATCCCACAGTTCCTTGGCTAATAGCATCACCTTCATTTTGAACTTCCAGAGATGATAGTTCCCTACATCGAGCCTTTCAATTAGAGTAGACTGAACCATTCCGGCTGAGCGAGATCGTTGGTAGTAATAACGATTTCGGAATACTGTTGGTTGGATGCTTGCTAGTTCGTTGTCTTGATAGAAACAAGACTAATAATCCGCAATGAGAAGCAAATTACTTGGATTCCCGCTCTGATACCATGTCAGAAATCAGTGGATTGTGTGGAAGCTGGGAGCGAGCTAGATGAATGGATCAGAAACGCAACAATTAGCAGCAAAATTGTTCACACGATGGATTCAAACAAATGCACAATGACCAACAACATCAGTAGGACAAATCGCACTCTGATAATTATCAATAAATGAGTACAATTGCATAAAGTTATTACTTCAGCTTGTTGTGCGTGATAACACTAATACAGATTGATCTGATTGATAGATTACAATTATCAAAATACATTTTCTGATGAAGAGTCTAAGTTTGATATACTAAAAAAATCTACAACTGAATTTCCTACAATTATTACAACCGCCTTTATGCCATAAATGCATGTAGAAATTAGGCGGACTTCCCCCCACGCGAAGTCGTTGGGTCAGATTTCTGACCGACAGTATCAACTTAATTACATAGGGTCAGAGTTTATACAAAGGATCAAAAAATATACACTAGGTCATAAATATGCTGAGGGTCAGATTTTTGGTGTCGGAAAACCGATCCAATCGAAGGTCAAATACTCGCGGATAATCTAGTGAAGGGTCGGAAAAAGTCCAAACCGATCTTTTGAGGCTAAGCATTGAAATCCAACAGTTTTTGTCTAGGACCTTTTTGCAATTGTTGATTTTGTTGAAAGGAAAATTTTAATTTTCTTGCACAACTTTCCAATTTTCAATGATAGATTGGATATTTTTGTGAAATGCTGGCTCTAGTTTTGAAGTTTGTTTTTCTTTTTTCTAGTAGTCAACAAACTTCCTTGAACCCTACATCACCATTTCAACATCTTTTATGTGCGATGTTGGGGATAATTCCTTTGGCTCGCCTTATGGAAGAATGGCTTTTCCATCTTGTCCCTCCTTTTCTTTGTAGATAGCCATTTCTCTTTTCGGATGCACATGAATGGAAATTTGTCGTTGATGCTAAGTTGAAATTGCAATGGTTTGTAATGTCCTATAAACATATACTTGAGCCCTCTAGAATGTGGCATTCACAAAGCTCTTAAAATAGGGAATCTCATGGATGAGATATCTTATCGAAGTAATTGTGCTTTGTATAGCAATTATAATAAGGTAACTACATATCTCAAATTCTTTGACGAATGGCAAAATAAAGCTTCAATACCCTCATGTGTACGTTCCACCATGAGAGAAATTATTGTTTTATCCTCAAAATTACCCTTGGCTACAAGCAAAAACAAAAGAACTAAATAGCCAATGAATTTTATTGTTTTTCCTTGAGTTGTCCATTTGCAATAATAAGTTTTTGGGTAGTGGGTTAAATGCACATTTAGTACATGTGGATGGATAGAGCCCTAGGGAACAACCTTGCTTTAGGATTGTCTTTTGCGAAAGTAATGTTGTGAACAAGTTTTACTGTTTTTAGGTGTAGATTTTGGAGATCACCCATGATTTGTGCTAGAAAAATCTATCTATGTTCACATGCACAAAGCAGCACAACTTGAACTGGGTTCGAATTAGACACACGTCATTGACTAAGCAAAGCTCAAGGTTACTTCAACATTGCACACCTCCAACCTACTTGAAGTTCAATTTGGTATGAGGAAGAATTTTTGGAATTCCAAAAAAAGTATCCTCCAAGGACTCTGTATATCCCCTCAAGCAATGTAGAACCTATTGGAGGACATGACATTAGCAGTACAAACATAGTTGAATTTGATAATCATAATCTAGTAAGCTGATATTATATTGGTTTTGATTTTGTACTGTTTTCTTTCAATCAAAAGTTGAAGTTTGAGATTGTATTGTTATCTTTCATTCTGAATTTATTACCTTTACTCGTTTACAAGATGCTATTGAACTAGATTCCTTTGGTATGAGACATGGAGGCCTTCGGGGTGTATCACCTGGAAGAAATGATGCATCTCTTTCTCCTTATTTGAAAAACTTTGAAAGTAATGAGATTGTATATATCGTGGATCTTTTAAACGACCTTCGCGTCTACCCACTTTGTGAAATAATCCGTTGACTTCCTCTAGCAGCAAGATGGATGGGTCCAACATAATCTGTGTCCCATTTTTAAAAAGGGTTCTCTGTTATAATAGTCTTCAAAGGAATAAATCCTTCTTGAAGGACCTTTCGAGTGGTAGCATCGGCTGCTAGTGACCGCCACCAATCCCTTCATGAGTTGCATTAATGATAGGTTTTATTTCATGATCTAATAGGCACCTCTGGAGAATATGATCTACTCCCATTCAGTATAGTTGTCTGGCTATCAAGCTATATGGAGCAGCTTTTATTATCAACTTTTGTCGATCTAGAGAAGGTAGTGATAGATCAGGTCGCCCTCTTACAAGATACTCTACTATGTCAGCAGCCCATTCAGGAACTACGTTAGCGTAAAAGATGTCAGCATCAAGAAGTTCATCATCAACTCCCACTTATTCTTGGCGAGTCATCAATCTGGAAAGGTGGTCAGCCAAATAGTGTTGTTTTCCAGTCCTAACCACTATTCGAAATTCAAACTCTTGTAGTTGTAATATCCATCGAGTAATGCGGCATGACGTACAAGGTCGATTAACCAAATACAACAAGGGTTGATGATCAACGTAAAAGGCAAAAGGGTTGGCCAAAAGATAATGTCGAAATTTTTTGATGCTAAAGATCATGGCAAGGGCCTCTCGCTTGGTGGTGGTATAGTTAGTCTACGCTTCAATAAGTTGTCGATACCCAAAGCAGATGAGAAAATCCTTCTTCTTTTCCCCTGGTTGTGTCAGCACAATCCCTATTGCATACTTGGATGCATCCGTGTGCACGTGAAATTCTATGCTCTGGTTTAGAGACCGTAAGATAGGGGCGGTGACAAGAGCTTGCTGGCTTGATTATTTCGAAGGCATCTAGGGCTTTTTGTGTCCACTTAGGTTCAATAGTAAGGTGATAGATCAGGCGGGCCAACAAGGCAAACAATAATATAAAACATCTGTAATAATTGGCGTGTCCCATAAAGGTGTAGACATCACGTACTGTTTTGGGTAGGGTCATCTCAACTATTACCCTGATCTTGTCGCGGATCAGTGGCAAATTCATATTACGATATAATATGTCCTAAAACAATGCCATGGGTTACCCATATTCGGCATTTGGCCGGGTTAAGGGACAATGCCATATTTTTGATATTGTTGCAGAACTCATTCCAGACGATTTAGGTGGTACCTTGTACGCACAAATCCATTAAGGAACACTTCTAAGAATTTCTGGAGGAATTCTTTGAAGGCATGTTGCTTGGTGCCTTGCACAATCCAAACGGCATTACATGGAAGGCATAAGTTCTCCATGTTGTTGCAAAGGCAATCTTATGTTGGTCCTCTGGTGCTATTAGCACTTGATTATACCCATTGAATCCATCGAGGAAATAGGCCTCTTCTCCTACTATTCGTTCAAGAACTCCTTCTTGTCCTTCTTCGTTACTGCATTAAGCTTCTTGAGATCTACACAGATGCGTAGTTTCTCGTTCTTCTTAGGCACAATCACAATCGGGGATACCCAATCGGTGTGGTCTATTTCATAAATGAATCCCACATCAAACAAGGTCAAATTATAATCATAACTTTACTTGGAACCGTAAGTTAGAACATTTATTGTATTTTGTGCATGGCTCCCTCAATAACTATGAATTTCACGATGAAACCCTTTCAAAGCATAAGACTACTGGACATCATTGGTATTGGATCCATGCAAGAGCCATTGCGTACAATTATTGGACATCATTGGTTTTTGGATCAAGTAGGTTATTTGTCAACTTTCTAAGCCATTGCTACAACTTGGTTTTGTTAATATAGATTATGTGATAGTTATGTTAGGGAAATTATAGTGTTCAATTAGGTTATGCTCTCTCTTGTTTCATGCCAATTGTTGATGTTTCATACATATAGATTGTTATGTGATGTCTTTTACCCATACTATTGACTCTTTGTTGCACCTATATGTTAGAAAAAAGGTCACTACGAGATAAGCGCACTGGCCTGAGAGGCCTCAATCATTTATTTATTTATTGAAGATACCTTCTTTTTACATAATGAGAAATCTCATCAGCCATCAAATATGAAAGCACCCACAATAAGTTGTCTTGGCACCCATAGGATTGATGATTGCTTTGATTGTGAAAAAGATGTTTTAGGAGCTATATAGGCTAACAAGCCGGTATGCTTGCCTTGGAGGGATCCAAAACAAAAAAAAATGGAACGATTGAATTTGTTTTTTTTTTTAAGCCCCTTGGGCTAGCTAGCACACCAACGTCTTATGTGCGCTATAAGGCTCAATTTTTTTTTCTCTCCGTTCTTTTTCGGAGCTCCCTACTAGGCAAGCACGTCGACGTTCTAGCCTATAAGGCTCCCAAAACATTCTCATAATCAAGGTACATTTTCTATATATAGTAGGAAATGGCAATACCCATCAAATTTTAAATACGCCCATCAAAAAAGACTTTGCTATCTTTTGAAGATAGGCCTACCCTAATTATGAAAAATATTTGTAGCACCCTATAGGTTAGCATGCTTGGATGCTTGCCTATGGGGGGTCCAAATAAAAACTTTCAATTTTCTTTTTCAAATAGGTTGAAATACCTCTTAGATTACATAGCTAGAATTCTTCAACCCATCAAGACTTGTATATGACCCACAAAAGCACTACATATTACCCTAAAAGTGAATGTTGTCCATGACAATGAAAATATATTGTAGGAGTATTTTTCTGAACTTTTTAGGAACCTTTTAGTACTCACAAAAACACAATGTAGTACTTAAAAAGCATACATTATTCATGACAAACATTTTATTGGACTCCATAATTATCTAATGTGATGAATTACCCTTTTTTGGCACAATAGAAATCCCTTCACCCATCAAAAATTAACGGACAAACAAAAAGACATTGAAATATGTTACCCTATAAACCATAAGGTAAACACTCTCACACAACAAGGAGTGTTACAACTTGCAGGTGTTGCAAGAAAATGTTCATGTGGCTAGGACAACCCCCGCTTGGCCCTTGCAGGCATTGGCCACAAATTTGAACCCGATGTGCTGCCAAGGCACCACATTGCGAGGGCAGGGGCAGCACAATGCCCAATATAAATTTCAACTTCATATTCCGCAACTTTGTTCAGTTTCTCACACACGTGACGTTCAGGTCCCGGAATTTTCATGGGCCTGCACAACCACGCGCACACGCGCATACATGGGTGGAAATTATTTTTTTAATATATGTAGAAGATGCAAGAACTGCAAAATTTTATGGGACAAAATCATAGGTGTCAATTTATCACACAAGCAAAAAGTTTGGCAGGTTTTTCTTTCAGTAAAAAATCATTTCTTAAAATGTGGTGGCTGTCAGTGTACTAGGGAAAACAACCGCCCGCCCCCCCCCCCCCCCCTCGCATCTAGCGAGCACGGTGGGCCCTTTGGCCCCGGTGCCCTCCTGACCACAAGTTTTTTTTTTTTTTTTTGAAAATTGGTTGCCCGGACGCCACGTGTCCAGGCAGCGAATCTTTGTCCCATAAGCATTCATGTGAGACTATGGAGAGGGGATATATAGACAAACTCCCCATAGACTCACATGTGTGTGTGTGAGAGGCACGCTGCCCGACGCCACCTGGGACTGCCCGGCGCCACCGCCCGCTGCCCCGGCTCCTGGCAAGGCGCTGGCGCCACCTGGCCCGCTGCCCGGGCGCCCCGGCCTGCTGCTGCTAGCCTGCCCAGGACCCGCCCTGGCGCCGCCCGGCAAAATCAGGCGCCCGCTGATTTTTTACGGGCACCGCGCGGCTGACACGCGTCAGCCACAGAGGGCACCGGGGCCAAACGGCTCCCACGCGCGGGCCGTGCTCTAAAGCCCCAGCCCCCACCCCCCCCCCCCCCCCTTTTCAAATAAAGATCCAAACTGTATCTAGTCCCGTCTTTTTCTAAAGAGATTCTAAAAAGTAAAAATACTCCCAATGTTCAAAAGTAACCAATCTAGCAATCAATCCAATAAGAATTAAAATAACAAGAGAGAACGATGATGAAAGCCTATGGTATGCACATTGCACATATAGACCAACAAGAAAATAATTGAATGAGCATTGCGGAGAATAAGTGCATTATGCACATACAACTCGTAAGAGAATCGAGAGTTTTTTACATACTAGAATAAGTATATCATGCACATATAAATCTCAAGAGAATTAATGGCATTTTAGCTTGATCATTACATCTGAATTGTTGATTTTTTCCTATCAGAATCTGCTATCAATAAGCATCATGCGGCACATTTTGGGTAATGATTGATCTATATTTACACCCTCTTCTGAACATCATTCTCACAATCAGTCATTTCACTCTCAACTTCAATCACACATCTTCAATCATCACAATGATGGCATCCTTGCTTTCATACAAAATTTCTATTTTTTAAGCACCCGAGAACAGCAAGAACAAGAAGTAGAAAAGTGCACAAAATAACATCTAAAAAAAAAATAGACTTCTTGATACCATTCTAACACTATTCCCACCATCAACATTACTTCCATTAATACTACCAAGATTTAACACTACTCCCCTAATTCGACCCACCTTCAATACTGTTTTTCACTGCTAACACTACTTTTAACACAAAAGCAAAAACAAAAGAGAATATGCAAATAATAGGAAGCTTTAGCTTCACTTCTTCTCTTCTCTTACAAGCCTATACATTCATCACATCTTTAAGCAAGTAAAGTAGCAAAACATCTCAGGGCATTCCTCCCCAGGAAGGGCTTCCTCATAAGAAATGCTAATTGAAACCTCAGAGTTTAATTATGATGGCTCTTGTAAAGAGTTGTTGTATTCATGGATAATCAATATGCTCTTCTAATCAAATAAGTTCAGGAGAATAAAAGAAACACTGATCTGGGTTTTGCGTGCCTTAACGTTAACCAAGTTTTCACGATGAGGTTCCAATTATGATGTCTTCCTTCTGGTACAGAAAGTTCAGCCATGAAGCGGACAGAGAGCATACAGCATTGACTTGTTACCCGAGAGAGTTTAAAACTCTATGAAAACAAAAGGCAAGAGCAATTTCGTTATAATGATTCAATAAGAATAGCTGTCAGACTACTTCATCTTTCTTCAAATAAAAATCACTACCGAAAATAAATAACGCAGGTATGACCTGTGCAAAGCTGCTTTCAGCCTTTGTTCCATGAAGAGCGGACACAGTAGTCTGAAACCTTCTATCAGCTAGATATACTGGAAAATGCACGTGTTGATGAAACGAAGACATCGTGATCCGATGGCCTTATTGAGTGACAGATAATCATTATACAAATCTACGTTGACCAAGCATAGCAATGTAAGTTCCCATCATGATGAGAGAGATAAATTGGGCATGACTGCTAGGGGGCTCTTCCAAAGCGAAGAAAGTTGATCGCGAAAATTCTAAAAGCGTTCAGAATTGATAGCTTAAATTTTGTCAATATGATGAGATCAAAAAAATTGCTGAATATTGGAATAGGGTGAAGCTACTGTAGTCTCAACTCACGTAAACTTCTATCCTTGAATGCATTAGCTGATAGCTGAATTGGCACCAGCAACGATCTCCATCAGCTCTCCTGTGATCTTAGCTTGTCGCTGCCTGTTGTAAGAAATGGAAAGTGCTCTTTTTAGTTCAAACGCATTGTCGCTAGCCGTATTCATGGCATTCATTCGAGCAGCAAGTTCACTGGCAGTAGATTCGTGCAAGGATCGCAACAACTGGCTATTTAGATAAAGAGGTAGCAGAGCCTCCAAGATCTGAATAGGTTCCTGCTCAAATTGAAGAGTGGGAACTGGTGTTGCCGTTATCACAACGTCTCTTTCCACTGCAAACTTGCCGTCCTTAGTTGTGAGCCGAAACATCTCATCATCCACAGCATCAATGCAACGACCATCCATGCCGCACACCTCACCTTCAGGAAATAGAGGAAGTAGAGTGTGGATAACAGGGTTGAATTTCATCAGGGAAACGAATTTGGTGTAAACGAGCTCCACCTTACCCACTTCTTCGCTCATAAACAACGAGAAAAGCTCATCTGCAATGACCTGAGCCTTCCTGGTGGTGGGAACATTGCCGGCATCAATAAATTTATCCACAGGGATGCTTGGACGGCTTTTGAAATAAGCGTTCCCCTTTTTTCCAACACTTTCAACCGTGTATTCCACACCAAGATCTCTAAGCTCTGTCATACGATCCTCAGCTTTCTTAAGAACAGAATTATGGAATCCACCGCAAAGGCCTCTATCCCCGGTCATCACCACCAAAGCCACCTTCCTGACCGGCCTAATCTGAGTAAGCGCAATATCAATACCTTCATTCTGCTGAATGTGCACGAAAACGTTAAAGAGCACCTTCACTAGGCTTTCCGAAAAAGGGCGGCCATTTACCACAGCAGCCTGGGCTTTTCGTACCTTGGCAGCGGCCACCAGCTTCATAGCATCCGTGATTTTCTGCGTATTCTTAACGCTGTCAATGCGGTGATGCAAATCTTTAAGATTGTTTGAAACCACTAGGGATTTCCACTTGCAAGCCTTATTATTCAGAAATGCGCAACCCTCTCTGTGCCACACAGTCCAACTAGGAGAAGAAAGGTTCTCAAAGGAGGACAATATCGCCAAGGTAGATGTGGATTTGCACACTCCAGCACCTTTCCCCTTCCCTACTGAAACAAAGCCTTGAACCCCCACCCCTGTCCATACCACACAAGAATACCAAGGATGAAGGACAGGGCATGCTGATGCACCTCTCTCCATCTCCATAACGCATCTCTGTCACCCTCCCAAATATAGATACATCCAAGGTGGGCTACAGCAGCATAGCATTGCAACCAAATTTGCCATTAGCATCAGGCTGCAATGCACCTCAAAAGGTGAATGGCAAACCTAAAATTTGCCATTCCATTTGAAAGGTAACTTTAAAAAGTCAAATGTCATATGATATTTTTTAAGATTATGTTAAATATAACAGGAATATATGTATCAAGTGCATATAACAAAAATATATATATTAAGTGGTTGAAAGTTTCATATTTATTTTATTTGATAGTACTTTTTGTTTTAAAAGCTTAAAAGCACTATCATATAGTCATAAATATACAAGTACCTTCTACTAGCTGGCAAAGAAGATCACTAAGAAATGGCCATTTAGAGAGCAAGATTTAGTCAGAATACAGTAAGCAAGGTATCTAAGCAACTGGAAGGAAATGGGCGGTGTGAAAGATTCAACTAGTTTCATCACATTTTACAATATTTTCATATTTGGCATATTGAAGCCAAAACTTGTTTTAGACTTAGAGGTTGACTTTTCAAAATTCATTAGTCTAAATTTCATTTGAATAAACACTTTTTGAAAGTGTGGGAAAGATAGAATGCGAGTTTGAGTAGATTCAATTTGAATAAGTTGGGTACATTGAATCTAGACCCAAAATTGGTAGGGTTAGCATTTTGGTGGGAAAGCCAAGTGGCCAAATAGGGTTTGGACCTGCTATAAAAGGATGTAACTCGTGGAGAGAGTCATCTTCTCTCTTCTCTATCTCATTTCATGCTTATACATGGTTCTCTTGGGTTCTACTATCCATTGGTGCATTATCTTGGTGATTGCTTGCAATTCTATGTGTAGAATGATCTATATTTGCTATTTTTGGATCCACACGTGTGAAATACAGTAGCTTGCTGGTTTTGTACGGACAACAACAGTACATAAATCATTTCATTCAAGTTTGATCAAGTTCTATTAGTGTTTGCATCTCAAATTGTGTGTAGATGCTGATTTTTCTACATTGGTGAAATTGGTAGTGTATTTCTCTTTCTAACCAAAGATCATTCAAGTAGATTGGATCTTAAGGATCTGAAATCTTTCACATGGTATCAAAGCTTGTGTTTCAGGTTATGAAGGAGAAAATCAGATCTATCAATGATTTGGTGAAGATATCAAGTCTAGAGCATGCTAGAGAGGATTCTACACCAAAATCGGATTTTTTGCTTTTGTAGATTGGATCTTTTGTAGATCAAAACACTAAATAGGTCAATATACTTGTTCAATTCCGTTTTTTGAATTCACATGCTAGATTTGGCCGATTTTTGGATCATTGGTTCAGCCTAAGTGGTGGCTTATAGATTGCATATCAAATTTTCAGTATTTGCATGTAGATTTGGAATAGTCAATTTTTTGTGATTTTGTTAAAACCCTAATTTTGATTGGATCTCTAGATAGTGAGGTTGTTGGACTTCATTTGAGTGTGTTTCAATCTTAGGAAGTGGCAAAAGTCATTAGATTGAGGATAGATCATAGGTTGATCAAGATTCCATGATTCTATGTGTTGATTTGCTTGGATAAGTGCTAGAAGAGAATTTGTGAGATAGTTTCAAATCTTGGTGATTTCTTTTGAAAGCATTTGTTGTTGTTCAAAGGAGTGCTTTGTGCATTGAAGCAGGTTGAAAGAGAAGATCAGGTCATTGCTACATGGCAACCTCAATTGGAGTCATGTTGGAAGCCAATGATAGGCTTACCTCAAGTAACTATTCATTATGGAAAGTGAGGATGGAGTCACTTCTTGAGATGAATGATGTTTTGGATATTGTTGTAGGTTTGGAGGAGAGACCAGCAACACAACAAGATCAATTGAGGTATGACAAGAGGGCCGAGAAGGCTCTACACATGATAAAGATGAATGTTACCAATGAACTTCTCAAGGAAGTTGGTAAGTGCACATCATCTTTGGAAGCTTGGAATTCATTGAAGAAGCTTTATGAATCCAAGTCTACTTCTAGAGTGTTGACTCTAAGAAGGCAAATCTTTTCTTGTTTGCAAAAGAATGAAAAAAGTCCAAGTACTTTTGTTTTGAGAATGAAAGCATTGAATGATGAGTTAGCTTGCATAGATGAAAGCATTAAGGAAGGAGAACTTATTCAAGTGATTCTTAATGGCTTGTTGGATGCTCATGCTAACATTGTTCAAAGTATTGCTATTCAAAAGACTTTGCCAAGTTTGATGGATCTTCAAGAGTTCTTGATCAATGAGGAATATAGGCTTCAAGCAAGAGGTGGATCTACATCGACACTTCAAGAGGATGCTATGTTCACAAAGGGCAAATTCAAGGGCAAAACCAAAAGCAAGTGGTCTAAAGGGCAAGATCAAGTGGATGCTTCTTCAAGTGGCAAAAAGAAGGATAGATCAAAGCTCAAGTGCTTCTATTGTGGCATCAAAGGACACTTTGCAAGTAAGTGCTACAAGAAGAAGAGAGATCAAGGAGACAAGCAAGGTAATCTTACTCTTGATGAGGATGGTTTGGATGTGCAAGATGCAAATGATGATGCTTTTGTGATGTCTTCATGTATGCTTGCTAATGATGGAGATCTAGATCCTTGGTGGATTGATAGTGGAGCAAGTTCACACATGACCTTTCACAAAGAGTACTTCACTTCTTTGTTGGCATATGGAGATGACAAGAGGGTGATCTACACGGCCAATGATGGTGAGTGTGCAATCAAAGGGATTGGCACAATTCCTATTTCTCTCTCTACAAATAGGAATGTTCATTTGGAGGATGTCTTGTTTATTCCATCTGTTACCAAGAATTTGCTTAGTGTGAGTCAAATGCTAAGTAAGGGCCTCAAGGTGGAGTTTGATGGAGATGCTTGTTTGATCAAAAGGAAAGATGTCTTGATTGGAAAAGGTAAAAGGCAAGGGAAGTTGTTCAAACTTGATGCTTGTGTTATTGCTAACCAAGTTGGATGTGTTGCAAGGGAGCAAATTTCTATTCAAGAGGTTTGGCACAAAAGGATGGGACACCTCAACTTCAAGTCATTGGAGGTAATGGCAAGGAAGAAGGTTGTGATTGGTCTTCCAAGTTCCTTAAGTAATGACAAGCATGTTTGTGAGTCTTGTGCTTTGTCTAAGTCACATAGACTACCTTATACTAGATCTATTTCTAGATCTACAAAGCCTTTTCAACTTGTACATTCGGATATTCATGGATTTACTACAATTAGCAATAGTGGAGCTAAGATGTATGTAACATTCATTGATGATTCTAGTAGATTTTGTTGGATCTATCTACTAAAGAGCAAGGATGAAGTGTATGATGTCTTTGTCAAGTTCAAGAATGCAAGGGAGAACCAATTTTCCACAAAGATCAAGTGCTTGAGAGGTGACAATGGTGGTGAGTACATATCTAACAAGTTCAAGGCTTTTTGTGATGAGCATGGGATCAAGAGGGAGTATACAACATCAAGGACCCCACAACAAAATGGAGTGGCTGAAAGGAAGAATAAGACTTTATGTGAAAGTGCTAAAGCTATGAGGTTAAATGCTAATCTTGACAAACCATTTTGGGATCAAGCTTTGTTGTGTGCCAATTTCTTGTGCAATAGGTGGCCGAGTGCTATTTTGGATGGAAGGACACCTTTTGAGATGCTATTCAAGAGGAGGCCGAGTGTCAACTTTCTAAGAACCTTTGGATGCACATGCTTTGTCAACATTACTCTTGATGATAGGACCAAGGAGGATCCATCTTCAAGAAGAGGTATTTTTGTTGGATATAGTGAGGTGAGTAAAGCCTACAAGGTTTACATTCCTTCTACTAACAAAGTGATTGTTGGTAGAGATGTCATTTTTTATGAGGGAAACATTCCAAAGGTGTCTTCAAGCATGATTGATGGTAAAGTAGATGGATCTAACATTCTTGATGTTGATGAGAAGGATCCTACTTTGGATGGTGGTGATGATGGACCTTCATCAAGTCAAAAGCCAAGGAGAACATCAAGAGAAAGACAAGTACCTTCAAGGCTCACATATGATCAAAAGGGTAAGCAAGTAGTTTCTGGAAATTATGTTGCTTTCCTAACCTCTTTGGATGAGCCTACAAGTGTAGATCAAGCAAGGAAAGAAGAGGAGTGGATCCAAGCAATGGATCTTGAGTATCAAGCTCTTATGAAGAATGGAACATGGAGATTGGTGGAGTTGCCTAAGGACAAGAAAGCTATTGGATGCAAATGGATCTTCAAGGTGAAGACAAACCAATATGGATCTATCAACAAGTACAAGGCAAGGTTAGTGGCAAAAGGATATGCTCAACAACAAGGAATTGACTATGATGAGACCTTTGCACCCGTGGCAAAGATGGTAAGCATTCGAGTCATCATTTCACTTGCTACACTTTATGGATGGGATCTATGGCAAATGGACATTTCAAATGCATTCTTGAATGGTGATCTTGAGGAGGAAGTATACATGGAGCAACCCGAGAGCTACATCTCATCAACAAAGCCAAATCATGTGTGTCTTCTACAAAAGAGTTTGTATGGCCTTAAGCAAGCACCAAGGAGTTGGTATGCTAAGCTTAACACTTTTTTACTCTCTCAAGGCTTTGTTATGAGTGAGTATGATCATTCACTTTATTATAGGTTTGCTGGAAATGATGTTACCATCTTGCTAATCTATGTGGATGATATCATCTTGAGTGGTGGAGACAATCAAGATGTGGAGGATATCAAGAATGCTCTTAAGAAGGAGTTTGAGGTGCATGATCTTGGTAATTTGCATTACATTTTAGGAATAGAAGTCATTAGATCTTCTCAATCTACTTTCATTTGTCAAGAGAAGTATGCTAATTCTATTCTAGAAAGATTTCATATGGTAGATGCAAAAGCTATTGATACACCTATGGAGTCTCATGTAAAGCTTACTATAAGAGGTAATGAAAGATCCTTCAAGGACATTTCTCTCTATAGAAAGCTAGTTGGTTCACTCATCTATCTAACCATTACTAGACCTGATCTAAGCTATTGTGTTGAAATATTGAGTCAATTCATGCAAGATCCTAGCGAGGAGCATTGGAAGCTAGGAAAGCGAGTTTTGAGGTACATCATTGGAACTCGAGATTTTGGCATATTGTATGAGGGATCATCACCTAATCTTTTTGGATTTTCAGATTCGGACTATGCTGGAGATATAATGGATAGGAAATCCATTAGTTCTTATTGTATTTTCATAGGTGATGGAGCTATATCATGGATGTCAAAGAAACAAGCCACTATCTCATTGTCATCTAGTGAGGCCGAGTACAAAGCTCTTACACATTGCACAAAGGAGATGGTATGGATCAAGAGGATGATCAAGGATCTTCACTTGCTGGATTTTTCAGAGAGCCCAATCATCTTTTGTGACAATCAATCAGCCCAAAGAATGGCATCCAATCCTATCTTTCATGCTAGGAGCAAGCATATTGAGATACAATATCATTTTGTGAGGGAGCGAGTCATTGCAAAGGAGGTGGAGCTTCAACATGTGTCTTCAAGGGAATGTGTAGCTGATATCTTCACCAAAGCATTGGGAAAAGACTTGTTCATGAAGCATAGGACTTCATTTGGAGTATTATCAAAGTCTATGCTAAAACTAGTTGAAGAGGGAGTGTGAAAGATTCAACTAGTTTCATCACATTTTGCAATATTTTCATATTTGGCATATTGAGGCCAAAACTTGTTTTAGACTTAGAGGTTGGCTTTTCAAAGTTCATTAGTCTAAATTTCATTTGAATAAACACTTTTTGAAAGTGTGGGAAAGATAGAATGCGAGTTTGAGTAGATTCAATTTGAATAAGTTGGGTACATTGAATCTAGACCCAAAATTGGTAGGGTTAGCATTTTGGTGGGAAAGCCAAGTGGCCAAATAGGGTTTGGACCTGTTATAAAAGGATGTAACTCGTGGAGAGAGTCATCTTCTCTCTTCTCTATCTCATTTCATGCTTATACATGGTTCTCTTGGGTTCTACTATCCATTGGTGCACTATCTTGGTGATTGCTTGCAATTCTATGTGTAGAATGATCTATATTTGTTATTTTTGGATCCACACGTGTGAAATACAGTATCTTGCTAGTTTTGTACGGACAGCAATAGTACATAATCATTTCATTCAAGTTTGATCAAGTTCTATTAGTGTTTGCATCTCAAATTGTGTGTAGATGCTGATTTTTCTACATTGGTGAAATTGGTAGTGTATTTCTCTTTCTAACCAAAGATCATTCAAGTAGATTGGATCTTAAGGATCTGAAATCTTTCACAGATGGTACGAAGGTGACAACGCCTAGCAGATAAGGAATGATTAAATAGTTTGGGAAAAGAGACGGAAAATGTCGACTATGCAGAGCAGTGTAGCTGAAAAGAGAACAGTCAAGGGGGGAGGGGGGTCCCAACCTTGAAGATCAAAGGGGGGAACAGAAGTCACAAGGAGAGAAATAGCGCAGGAACTAGCAAGGAAAAGAAGTCCACGTTCACCGGAGGAGAATATAGAGGAGGCTAGAATCTAACAAGGAGGAACATGGACCAACTGGCCGAGGGAAATAAGGCTTTAGAAGCCAACGATAAAGAAAGACGAGGGTGGGAACAGAAGAGAGGAAGAGTGTTTTCTGAAAAAAGAGAAGAGGTCCAAATGGATTTATCATAAGGGAGAGTAGAGGCATCACGCTAGGAAAGATGTTATGTACCATAACGGTACCCCTTAAGTGACGGCCTCACAAGGGGCATGACGCAGGTATGGCGTTATCAACATGTTTGGGTGCCACACGTCACCATCCTAGGTGGTCACGTGTCGCCGGCAGGACCGTGCTTGATGGGACCCACTATGCTATGCCTATATAGAGGTGGGGTTTCCCTCTTTCCATTCACTCAGTCTACCTGGGAGTTGGTGGGTGGAGAGCACGTGCATGAGCCAAGATGTATCTCCAGGCCAGGAGATGTATGCTAGGGAGAGCCGAGTGCGATGGCTGGTGGTATGGGATGCCAATTATCGTAGGAGGCTCAACTGGGCATGACTATGTCGATAGCTTCAGTGCATGAGGGTGGGTCGGTTGTGACCCTATGGATGGGCCGATAGAGTGTGTCATCACTGGTATGGGGTGTGCAGTAACCTTCAAGGTAGTCGGAGATCTTACGGAGTTGTAAAATTTGCTATCAGAGCAGTTGATTTCCTTTTCGAGGTGCACATGTTCCCATTTTTGCTTTTGCAATTTGGTATTCCTTCATTAGGAATGTGGTTGTTTGATTTATAACCTTTGTTCAAGTTTATTCCTAGGTAAAGGTTGGCATGTAGATGTTGGCTTCTTTTCTTTTTAAACAGGCGTCATAATGGTTTTCTTTTTTTCTATTCAAACCTTAAGTTTCTGATTTGTATAAAAAAAAGAGTTGAAGTTTAGTTTAAAGTTTCCTTGGTAACTTTAAGCTTAGTATTGTTATTTTCTTGAAATTTAATGGCTTTTCCTGAGGTAAGCAACATGTTAAACTTTTTTCAATTTAAAGTTGGGTTTGCTTGGTTTTAACTCCCTCTTAAACCTTTGTTTTTATCTTTAAAAAAATAAAAAAATAAAAAGTGAAGAGAATGCTGCTTCCAAAGGAGCGACCCGCGCTGTTACAGGCAAGTTCAGACTGGCTGCGGTTTCCCTACGGCTATCAGTCGTGTACTTGCAGGTACCAGTCCTGAGAAAAAAGAGGGGGGAGTTATTTCTCTGATTCTGCTAGCCGCGCGATGCAGGTTGGCGCTGGGTCTGCTTTGATGAAGGGAGGGGGGGGGGGGGGGGGGCTTTTCTCTCCCCAGACTAGGGGAGGATGTACGCTCCCCACAAACCTCATGATGTCATGTTGGATTGTTATTAGCAATAGAAAAGTAAGCCAAAGCTAAGAAAAGAAAATTTCTAAGTTATGTCTTAGTAGAACTATGAAACTAAAGTTTTGTTTCACAATTTAATCTCCTAAGTTAAAAACTTGAAAAATCAAGTTGCAATAAGCCTAAATCTCTTGCTAAAAAGATTGAATAAGGCCATCTCTTAGTGAACTGTCCTTTGTAGTTCATACTTCATTCTCCTCCAACTCTGTTGCAGACAGATTCTTTGCTTTAGAATCTTCTACAGCTTCTTTCTTGTTTGCTTCTTGTTACAACATCTGTTTTCTGCCTGTTACCTGGCTCGTTTGGGCTTTTCTTGAATGTTAACTTCTTATTTGAACGCCCAAATCAGGCAGAAAAGTCTGATATCATCGTAGTATGTAATGTCCTGTCTGTCAGAGGACAATCCAGGGAGGTCGCTCTTGAACCGAATCACATGCATTCAAAACCAAACATGTAATGCATTCAACCAAGAAATCAACATGTAAATCAGTTGAACAAGAATGAAAATCCTACCTCTATTGCTGCAAATCGAAATGAAACAGATCCTTTCGAAGTAAAACTAAATCTAACACATACATTCTAACTAAATGCAAGAAACAAGAATCAAAAAACTAAAACTAAACATTTTAGAAGTCCAAGAATCAAGAAACACACATTTCTTGATTCTTGGACACCCCAAGAACATCAAGAACTGGAATGTAAGGGAATATGCAAGATCTACACCACAAATCCAGCCTATTTAGTTTACTCGTATGTTGATTCCTACATTAATTCACAAAAGCAACAAAGTTAATCCACTCTAGTTCCACAAACAAAAAATAAAACTAATCCACCACTAAATTCACAATCACACACAAGGGAATGGAAGAGCATGATCATAGGGGTATCAGTCAAGAAAATTGTCATAATCAAGGAGCTTAGTGTAGTATCAAACTTGTGGAGGCTCTTCTCATTTTGACATGGAGTAGATACAATGCAAAAAGCTCCCTTCTACAAAGGGGAAGCCTCTTAAATAAGCAAGAGAGCTCCTTCGGTGGCATCCTAGTGGCATTTTTCACATTACACATATTACAAGTGGAATTATCCTCTCCACTAGAGGTCACCATCAAACGGCGGCTCACTCTACTTTTCTAAGAGGGGTCTGCTTGCATTTATTACAAATGCCTAAAAATACTAGTTCCTACATGGCCATTCCATCTTTCGGGATTCACCATGAGGCTTACACAGTTTCTACTTGTCATGTTTAATTAGTACTTCTCGGCTCTCATTCTTCGTTCATCTCATCTCTTCAAAGACCTCCTTGGCCTAAGGTGAGAAGTGCTCTTGGGTAGCTCTGGCCGACTGAGTATCTTGGGGATTCGTCAAAATCAGCCAACATCATCCCACCCCTAATGTGTTGCAGGACCCACTGCAACCCATATTGGATGATATTGCGTCGCTTTCACATCGGCATCTTTGATTGTCACTTGGAAAAGCGTAGATCCTCATTCACTTGCGTAAAGCCAAGTGCTGATTGCCACCGGTCTTTACCACAAAACTGTTTTTGCAAATTGTCGCAATTTAACCAAAATGTCCTATTACCGCAAATGGTTGTTTTCTTCAAAATTGGAGCTCTCAGCAGCTTCACAATCTTGCATCTGAGTGCTTTCCATGTGTCTTTTTTCTCTTTTTTGTCACTTGTATCTGCCATTGACGGTTTCACTTCTGGTTGCTTCGCAGGTTCTACTTTTCTTGGAGGTCTTGCTAGATATTCATCAATTGTCTTGGCACTCTTTGTATCCTCCATTCTGCTTCTGGATATTTCCACAGCTCTTCTCTCAGTCAAAGTTTCATTCTTGTCGACACTCTTTCTTTGACGAGAAGGGGACAACCTTCGATTGGTAGGTTGCACAAACCTTGTGTTATCAGTCTTCAAGGAGGTGGAGTCATCAACAAATTGGTGGTAGGAACAGATTTGGAAGGATGGGTTGGCGACGATAGGGAAACATGATGAAGGGCTTGGTGGGAGGGTGAAGGAATTGATAATAATACGGTTGCAGCCTTAGACCTTTGTAGTGTCAAGCTTTGATTATTGTCATGTACTTTTAGTACATCAGTTCTTTTCAAGGCAATATAATATCCATTGTAAGCTTTGTAGGCCCAAGAGGAGCTATTAGCCTTAATAACAAGGCGGTTTCCTCTTTAGGCCCTCCAAAGTAATTAATAAGGATAATAGGCCAACAAGGGCCCAATGTAGTTTAAATAATATTTAACAAGGGCTAACTATCCCTCAAGATAGTTATGTTTAGTTAAGTAAGAGCATTGTCTATAACTAGACAAGAGACATCATTTTGTGCTCATTTGCAAGTGAGAGCTTCTAGCTTCCTTGTGAATATGATCCATAGGAATTTCCATTGCTAGGTCTCATGTGCCCTATCCACATGAATCAGTGCTCATGTTCATAGCTTGTAATATTCTTTCCATCACTAATGTAATTCTATGGTAATCTCCATGTTTCTAGCTTTCTATGGACATGCTATCTTGATTGTCTTGCTATCTTCTTGCTTTTAGCTTTACTATCATTGTAATTGCTATTGGTTTGGGATTTGGCACATGACATTTCTTGGTATCAGAGCATAGATCCTAAATTCATGATGATCCTATGTGAAGTTCATTAGATTTGATAAGTTTATTGTTTTTGTAGCTTTCTTTTTGCTAATTTCTAAGTTTGAGTTTTTTCAGCTCTACTCAGACCAATTTTCGACATTTAATTTCATTTTTCATTTCTGATTTGATTCAATAGCTTTTTTGAGCTTTGTTTTAGCTTTAATTTTCACCAATTTGCAAGCCATTTGGGTAAGAGATGCAAAAGTTATTGCAATTTTCCCAAAAGCTGTCAAAATGGGTGACTAGAAACTTCCTTTTTCTTTGTTTGAATTTTTCAGATTTGATTTAAGTTTAAATCTCAAGTTTCTCTAAATAGGATTTTAGAACATTGTCTTAGCTTTTATCTGATCTATATGGCAGGTTAATTGGGTTAGTATCCAAAGAGCTATGACAATTCTTGATTCATAGCTCTAGTTTCACTAGTTTTTCTTTTTCAAAATTTTTAGACTTGTTCTGTGGTAAATCTGACCTATTAAATCACCTTCAATCATTGATTTGATATATGAGCTGATAGAGCTTGTTATTAGCTTTTCAGAGGTACTAAGTTTTTTTAATTTGGATCAATATTGAATAAGTTATGATCAAATTAGTGGAGATGGTCAGACTAGCCAGAATTTTGGAAAAAAAATTTACAAGTGAGAGAGAAGCACTTCAACACTTCAGTATTGAAGTTTAGTGCGTTTGTGAATTTATTTTCACATTTTTTACTCAGACATTTTTTTTTATATATAAAAAAACTAACCCTACCTTTCTCAGCCCTAACCCCCTCGCGACCTAAGCCTACGCCCTACCATAACCTAACCCTAAGGCCCAAAATACCCCCCTAGACTACTCGGCTACCCACGCAACCCCCCGCTTTCTCAAACACTTGATCCACATCTCCATGACTCTCCTCCAGCAGACCCGGCTCGGTCCACATCTCCACGACAATCTTCCAGACTCGGCTCGGTCCACATCTCCTCCACGACTCTCCTCCTGTCCGACTCGGTCTTGTTGAAAAGAGGTGTGTAAAAGATAGGTCGAAAAGAATCGAATGAAAATAGTTGGAACGACAAGAAAGAAAGAAAACTTATCGTGCGCAGTGGAATAAACTATCTTCCTCTTTTTCTATGCATAACTACGCCTATCAATTTCGAACAAAAACAAAAGTGATAGAAATCATGTTCGATCTTATAGTAACTAACTTTGAAATCATTAGTACTACAATGATTACGTAGCCAAACATTTAAGCATTGAATTATCAGACAAATAATCTGTCATGAAGAATTACAAAAATGCATACATTCTGAGACAAACATGAACGCAATAAAAATAGTATTGATTCAGTATGAAACGAAACAGATGTAAATGAGTACAACAAGTTTGCGGATCAAAGCCACGTACTCAAAGCTATCTCTGAGCGACTAAATAAAAGTCTGAATTAAGCGCAATGCTAATAAGCAGTGAGCGCAATAGCAATCTCTAATCAACTCTAAAGAACTGAGCTAGAATGCTCAAGAGTGTGCAAGCTCGCAAGCTTGAGAGAGAGTTAACTATTCAATACTTGCTGATCTCTTGATCGCATCAATGTTGTAAGATCAACACACAAATGTAGAAATATGAGCAGCTATTTATACTAAACAAATGCGGCAACGTCCACAAGTAGGATAGCTAATTAGGTCATCAAATGCATCATCCAGTTGGCTGTGATGTGTTGGCATCCATCCAGATAGTAAAAAATGGGACCATTGTTGAGGAAGAATGTAAATCCAGAAGTGGATTTACGAGTGTCTACATCTCTTGCCCAACTTGCATCTCTGAAACCAATGAGTAAATTGAGTTTGTTGTTGTCGACTGCTTCGTAACAAATGAAAAATTCCATAGTAGCTTGAAGATATCTCATGACTCTGATAAGAGCCTTCCAATGTGTCATACCAGGGTTAGTCACAAATTGACTTAAGGAGTTGACTGCAAAAGCTATGTATGGCCTAGTACAGATCATTGTGTACATAAGAGATCCTATTATCGAATGATAAGGATACTTACGCATCTGCTCCTTCTCTTCGATTGTTTGGGGACACTGGTCCTTTGACAATTTGAGAGCTGGTTCCATTGGTGAGAGAGCTATCTTGCAATTAACCAGATTATATCCTACTAACATATTGTAGATGTACCTCTGCTGAGTAATGTAGACCAACTTTCGATTTATGTCTCTGTGGATTTGAATACCAAGGCAAAAATGAGCTTCATCCAGATCGGTCATGTCGAATTCAGAAGATAGCATTGTCTTGTATTCTTTTATCAGATCGATACTATTTCCGAAGAGCAATGTGTCATCCACATATAAAGTGATAATGATAAAAGACTGCTACACTGTCTTGAAGTAAACATTCGAATCTGAAGAGCTACGTGTGTAGCCGTGATCAATAAGAAAAGTATTGATCCTTTGAAACCATGCTCGAGCAGATTGCTTCAAGCCATAAAGTGCTTTATGGAGTTTACACACATGATTGTGTTTACCTTCAATAATATAACCTTCGGGTTGCACCATGTAAATGTCTTCTTCAATAACTCCATTGAGATATGTTGTCTGTACATCCATTTGATGTATTTCCAAATCTGCTGCAGCGACAAATGACAATAAAAGTCGAATAGAAGAATGTTTGACTACTGGATCGAAGGTCTCAGTATAATCGACGTTGTATACCTAAGAAAATCCTCTGGCAACAAGTCGGGCTTTTCTTCTGTCGATGCTTCCGTCTACTTTGTACTTGACTTTAAAAATCCATTTGCAATCAACTACGTTTCTGCTAGTAGGTAATTCGACAATCGTCCATGTTTGGTTCTCGATAAGAGATGAATAATCTTTATCCATAGCTTCTTTCCAGAGATCGGAATCGGGCGGACTAAGTGCCTCTTCGACAATCGTCGATTCGTGAACAAGATAGGCTGCAGACTCGTCGATATACCTGATAGGTGATCTGCTAGCTCTTGATGATCTTCTGGGGAATAGAGGAAGTTGATCATTTTTTACTGTATTTGCTTGTTGATCAGGTTGCTTAGCTGCATTCTTCGCTTTGAAAATTTGGCAACCCTAGATCTCATGATTATTGCGCTTGCAATACCTGTAAAACATCTTCTTCTTCGACGAATGTGGATTTGATGATTGTTCTTGACTTTGAGTCTATTTCTAATTTGACGTAGACTTCTTAGAGCTTTTCTGCTTTTGTCGTTTCGAGCCCTTGTTGACATATAGAGCATGAGATGAAGAGGTAGATAGAGTGTCTTGACTTCTTTGATTATCTTCTTGCAGCAACATAGTGATAACTCTGGTAAGAGTTAAATCTAAGTGTATCGTGATGATCATCACCCAGCTCTCATATGTAGAGGGCAGGCTTGATTCCTTAGAGGATCATTCACTTTATCTCATAAAGAGTTTACAAATTGCCTCAATACATGAAAAAAGACAATTTTTCACACTATGAGTGGACAACTCACTCATGCTCTTACAAGACTCAAGAGCAAACATTTGATGAAATAACCATTTGCTTTCTAATTGATCTAAAATCAATTTCATATCATTAAGAATATCAACTATGTTCTCAAGAGAGACACCATACTCAACTAGTATTGCTTTACTCCAACTTTGAAATGCAAAAGTCTCACTAAAGCAAATTGATTCACCAAATGACATAAGAGAAGCAACCGTGAGATGTATACTACTTGAAATGTGCTCCTCTTTCCCTTGAAATGTGAGCCATATGAGCTCAACCATGTCTCTTGATATTCTTCTTGGAATCATAACTTGAGAAGGACTCTCCTCCTTAATCCTTGGCACACTTGAACCTCGAGATGACTCCTCAAGATCAACTCCTTGGTGCTCCTCCTTGATGGAAATCCGAGACCTCCATGTCTCAAAATGATCACAACAAACATGATCATATAATGTGCACTTCATGTGATTATCAACAATACTTATGCTAGAACCATAAGTCCAAAAATCACCACAACTTACATGATTTTTCTAATATTGAAATCAAGAAGTATTTCCATCTCAATAAGCATAATTACTTGCTTATGGATATAAGTGTCCACTTTGGATGCTTCACTTATTCTCATAAGAAGTTTACAACTTGCCTTTAAAATTGAAAATTTACAATCTTCAACATTATGAATGAACACATCATTCATGACCTTATTGAAACCAACAAAAAATACATTATGAAGACATTTCCATTTCCTTGACTTCATATTCAATGTAAGTTTACAAGGAAAACATGATTTGCTATCTATTAAGGCATCACACTCAACTAGTATTGCCTTAATCCACCTTTGAGATACAAAAATCTCTTCAAAGCAAAAAAGTTCTTCATAAGATTTCATGAGAGCATAAATAAAACTTTTTTCATTTTGTGATTGCTCCTCCTTAATCTTTCTTGTTTTCTCTTGGATCATAATAATAAATTTGAACTTTTCCAAATTTCTAAGCAAAATGCTTTCCAAGGACATGAAATAAATCCAAGTGACATTAATGGAAGTGACATTTATCTTTGCATCTTGAACCAAAAAATTCACTTCCAAATGCAAAACTTCAAAAGGTCTGAAATGTGTGATGATGGACTTTTGAAGACAAATCTTGTAAGTCCTTGTGAGACTCCAAGCCTCATGCATCTTTCCACAAAGGAAACACCTTTCCTTGGATTTGTCCTTCTTGCCTTTGCACTTTGAACTTGAAGCTCCATCCTGCACCTCGGCCCCCTTGCTTTGGTTCTCCTTGGATGGATTGGTCTTCATTTTGTAGCATCTTGAGACAAAACGAGCTCTCTTGCCACAAAGGTTGCATTTAGGATCCTTACTTGCCTCCAATAGGTTGCCACCTATTGATGCCATGATGAGGAAGTAAAACCTTGTGATATGACTTTTCAAAATGTAATTTTTGACTCTCAAGAGACTAGATTTGAACACATTCAACAATCTAGAAGGATCTAGACAAGATCTAGACCACAAATTTTGAATCATATCTCTTTCAACCTAGTCAATTGGAAACTAATCTTTGCTTTGATCACTAAGACAAAAGCACTCTATCAAATCACAAAAATCAGATCCAAACACCCCAATTGGACTCAACAATACCAATGACTCTTCCTCTTGAGATTTGGAATGGATTTGAAAAGATTTGATACCTAGATTTTCCTTTTCTCTTGACTAATTCACTCACTTTTGAGATTCTTGAACAAAGTATGGGTTTTATTTCAAATACTTGAAAAATAAACTTAGTAACTTCTTTTGGAGTCACTCTTGACCCAAATAATCTCACTCTTGAGATTTGGATTGAATTTGATTTGATTTGACAACAAATTAAACCACTAATTTTCACAAAAAAAGGATCTACACTAGATCACAAAAACTTGACATGTATACTTGATTCAAACACACAAAGATCAGATCCAATCACCCCTTTTGGAATCCCTCTTGACCCAAAGAATCTCACTCTTGAGATTTGGAATGGACATGAAGTGGTTTGATAACAATCTATGTCAATAATTTTTCACCAAGCTTAAAAATTAGACATCTAGAGATTCACAAAGATCCCAATCATGTATGAACACTCAAATATGGACTCCTCCCTGTTCCAGACTCCCAATGGGATCACAACTTGATCCTCACACTCTCACAAAGAAAGTTGAATAGAACTTATTTGAGTTTCATACATATAATGTCAAAGTTTTGCTCAAAAAATTGAATTCATTCACCCCTATTGGACTCCACCAAGTACCAATGACTCTACCTCTTTAGAGTTGGAATAAAATTCAAAGTTTCAGAAATGGGATGCTTCTCTCTCACTAAGATATGTGTTTACAAAGAGCTATTACCACTTAGCAAGATTTGATCACAATGAATAAGACAAATTTTCCACCAAAGTCAAGAATTGAGTTACTAGTTCTTGCCCTCTAAAAAGGAAGGATCTCTTGAAAATTTTGGATCAACCACAACACATATGCCTCACTCACATTTATGACTTTAAAGTCAAAAAACACACTCACACACTTGAGTAGGGGTGAACAATGTGATTTGGATCTCAAATTTTTCTCCTAGTACTTGCCAACAATTCTTATCACATAGGTAGATTTTGCCTTTATGAGTGTTTGTGCTTTAGAAATTCACTAAGATTTCACTTGGAGGACTGATCCAAGAGTGTCTTCTAGCATTTAGATGCTTCTAGACTCGGCCCTTTCACTCTTGAACAAATCTAGAATGAAGGTATAATAGATTTCAATCATTCCTCTTGCAGATCATTCCTTAATCTTTGGTTCGCACTCTTTCTCTCTCAACTTCAATGTACACTCAAAAAATCAGAGAATCAACTTCAATGTACTGTAAACAAGCTTTAATCCATCTATATGATTGATCTAAACCAAGAACAAATCAATGGAATAGAAACAATGCAAGTGAAAGCTTGAAAAATGCACTAAATTGACTCAAAATTGGGTGTATAAAGCTCAAAATGCACCAAACTGAATTTTACTGGCAGAAACAGGTCCTGTACGACCCCACAAGTGTGGAAAGTACACATGCAGCCCACAGCATGATTTGGTACAAATATGATGGTTCTAGCTATCCATTCAACCTCACTACCTCAATATTAGCTTGTTTCCAAAACCTGCCAATTTGGGTATAGTTTAGATCAATGCCTTAAATGCACTTGTACTTGGCTCTGATACCATGTCAAAGTACAGCAAAATGGACCAAGAATAGATCTGAATCAGATCCACAAGTGTGATTGGATGTTAGATTAGATCAACCTATCAATCTACACAAGATTAGATAGCATTTAGATCAAATCTAGATGAATAAATCTAACAAGAACAATCATTATTGATCAAAACTTGTACTTGCTGGTTTCACACGTGTGAAAACCTGGCAGAGTACGGACAGTAGGCTGAGAATAAAGTATACTAAGCTTAGAACCCAATCAATGCATAAAAACACAAGACAAATAGAGAGAAAACACTAGAATTGCTCCAAAACCAAGATTTAGCTTCCATTTCAATTATGGCCAAATGAGCCACCATATATACACAAGAGCTGATGCTTACTCAGCTGATTTGGCATGTGTGAGAGTGCCTACTCATCAAAAGATCCACCAATAATCATCAATATGGCACATGGACCAAGCTTCCTAACTTATAGCCACCTCCCTTGATTTTAGGCAATTTTCCTAATTTATAGGGACTTGCACAAATATCTACTACAAGTTGGATCTCACATACTACTGATGTTTTCACACATGTGAGAAGTCCTTGGCACGTGTGAGATCAATTCTATCCATGTGATATAGCTTTTCCTACCAATAAAATGATGTCAAGTGGCATATAGCTAGAAAACTAGATTTTGGCCATTTTAGCCACTAGATCTCAAATGAAATGGTATGTACAACCTATGTGACTCATCTAAATGATAAATGCATTTATTTCACACGTGGGAACATGTTCCACACATGTCTAATGATGATATGTACTACTCATAATGGTATTTACAAGATTTGGTCAAGTTAGCTTTTGCCAATTTTAACAAATGTTAATAAGCAGTGAGTGCAATAGCAATTTCTAATCAACTCTAAAGAAGTGAGCTAGAATTCCCAAGAGTGTCCAAGCTCGCAGGCTTGAGAGAGAGCTAACTATTCAATATTTGCTGATCTCTTGATCGCATCAATGCTGTAAGATCAATACACAAATGTAGAAATATGAGCATCTATTTATACTAAGCAAATGCGGCAACGTCCACTAGTAGGACAGCTAATTAGGTCGTCAAATGCGTCATCTAGTTGGTTGTGATGTGCTGGCATCCATCCAGATAGTCTTCCCGGAAATTTACTTGCTAAACGATTAGAGCAAGTATGTAGCCTTTAAGACGAACAATAAATTGTCTTGCAAAAAATGTGAAAAACGCAAAGGTTTTCGCTAAAAGCATTTCCTTAATGTTTGAGGCATCTGGCATTTTGCAAAAAAGCCGAAGTGAGCGAAAATCCCAAAAGGCGAAAATCTCGAAAATCCCGACACTGAAAACTGTTTTCGAGTAGTTATGCAGATTGTGTAAAAACACAAAGAAATCTACAGGTCTAGATAAAAGTTGGACGAAGAATAAAATGTAGATTAGTGGATTAGTAGGAGAATAATCCAACAGGTATACCATTAGCAACTATGCGTGACTTCAGAAATCAGAATGTCGTGCGACAGATCAGATGCTCGGGCCACGTCATGGAACACACAACATCATCATGGACAATCTTCAGATCATGAGGTATCAACACGTAACATCATCACCCAAACTCAAACACTAACACGAACACAAATCTACAGAATGCACAGGCCGCTGACCAAATCCTTTGCAACCAATGCCATCGTCGACTGAGCACAAAAGAGTATTTAAGCACTCAAAATGCTCCGCAAATTTTTGATCAAGCTCATGAGAGAACATCAAGCTCGTAGAATGCATTGATACGGATGTAGGCACGACCGCAAAAGCTAAAAATCGGCTGCTTCAAGCTCCCTTGAATCTGAAGCACTTGAGGACTCAATGCAGGGTCTCCGACAAACTGAAATATGTAGCGCGGATTTGCTTTAACTTTTACATTCAGATGAAGCTTTGCACCAGATCTTCGTTTGCTCAGGCGGCTTATCATCGCAGAAAATCTCTAGCTATTTGTATTTGCATGGATAACTCGGCAACTGAGGCATTCAGTCTGTAGGTATTCTGGTGAAAAGGAGGTGCAAGCAGAGAAGCCATGATTCTGAAGAAAGTGTTTGATCAGACTGTCAGGGAAATTAAGAGAGAAATTTTCTTTCACTTACTCTGCAACACGTCCCCAATCTAGTGAAGACGACGATCCCAACTCTCTCTCGGCTCGGTCGACTTCTATCCCACGCCCCCTCTCTCACTAACACTCGGTCACCCTTCCTCTATATCTCTCTCTTTTAAGACTCGGTTCACTCTACTCTCTCTACACTCGGCTACATACACTCTCTCTCTACACTCGGCCACCTCCGCTCTCTCTCTCTAAGACTCAGGTACCTCCACGCCTCCACTCTCTTTTCTCTCTCTCCCTCATCTAGCGACCTACGTTATCTCTCCTCTCAACAGCGTGCAGCCGGCGTCCGCGGCCCTAAGCTCACTCAATTTTTTTGTTCATTTTTGTTTTTTTCTTATTATTCAAGGTTCTAAGATTTTATCTTACGATCACTTGAGCCATTCACAAAAGTGATCGTTAAAAAATTTTGCTCATAAATTTTAGATTTTTTCGGTTCCTGTTAATGTTTCTCGAGCACTGAAACATTTCAAGGATTTCAAAGTGCTATCCATTCCAATTTGTAAAATTTTTATAAGGACCCCTTTTTTCTAAGTTTCAACTAATTACTTTTCTTATCATTCTCTTAACGACCATAATTTTTTTATTTGAGCTGGATGCCAATGCAGTAAAAACAAAAAGTGAGCAGAACGACAAGTCTGACATTGCCAAGTTATTAAAAGTTTGTAATTATTATTTCCATTTTTTTAAGACCCTTTTCTTGAATCAGTTTTTACGTGCTCTCGATAGTCTTTCGAATCTTCATATCACTTTCGTCTGAGTTCGGAATTCGATGTTGTAAAAAGCAAAATTGTTCGTGGTGACAAATTGGACACAAATGATACTTCATTTTAATTTGTTACATTTTCCATTCACAATGACTTTATTCTTCGCGGACTCAAAATTTTAAGTGGGTGGAGAAGAGCAATTTTACCAGCCTGTAAAATACCATTCTGAATAAATTTCAGATGGTGAATTCATAGTCCACAAGTCTTTACTAGTCATTATTGATGGATTACCAATAAAGTCAAAACATTCAACTTTCATCTATTGATGAAATACAATCTGAAATCGTACGTTACAGCCTTGCATTTGACGGACAACCAAGTTCAATCAACATTGATGATTGGTTGACTAAATTGGAAGCTTATTTTTGTCATCGCCATTATTCTGAAGAGGATAAAATTTATTTTGCTTCATTGTGCTTTCAAGGACAAGTTCGAGCATGGTGGGATACTCAAGCACATCCAATCATAAAGCTTTGGAGTCAATTCAAAATTGCTTGCATTGATAGTATTACAAGATTCTACATGCAATCATTTGAATCTCTCAAGCAAATGGGATTCGTCAAACAATTCAATCAACAATTCTTGGCATTGGTTCAGAAGACAAAATTTGATTTAAAAAAACGTTTGGACGTCTATATTTTCTTCAAATGCCTATCAGAAATGTGCTTCAACCACATTCTTCCAAATCCATTCATGCCGCTAGTTTTATGGAGTTACGCAATATGATGGATCGTGCACTTGCCCTGGAGCACTTATCTACAAACCATATCAATGAATGGTGGAAAGTCGCTGCTCAACGGAAACGTCATTGTTACAACCAACAACTATTTGAATATGTTAGTCCTACCTTTGATGGAAGCATTCACTCCATTAATGTAGACAATTGGCTTGAAGATTTTGATTTTAACTTCTACTATAGTGGAGGTATTGGTGACAGTAGTATGGTTTTCTTTGCTTCATCGGGTTTCCAAGGACGTGTTCTATCATGGTGGAATATCGTTCATGACTTTCTTCTTGAGAACTGGTTAAATTTCAAAATAGTTTGTAGACAGATTTTCAATCGATCCGACCCAATGGTGTTCTTTGAACCAGATAACTATAGTTGTTGAGTACAATCAAGAATTCCAACAAATGGTCCCAGTATTCGATTATGGAGAAGTATATCTTGCACAATGCTATATATATGGCTTACAGCCTCAATATCGGAGCATTTTAAAAAACTACTTCCCTCCAGCCTGGGTTTCGATTAAGGGAAACTATGGAATATGCTTTAAAGTACGAGCAACAAGAAAAAAGGCTTAATCTAGAAGATGAAAGGAAAGAAGAACAAGCTTGATGGTTTGAGAAAAAGAAGATGCGGATTCAGAAAGTGATTGTATAAACTAAAGCATCAATGGATCGACAACCGCATGTGCATGAAAGGGAAGAAACTTCTGAAGATGAAGATGATCCCAGCAATGAGTTTGATGAGAAACGTGACAACGATGAAGCGGATTAGTGAAGCGAGGACAATGAGTCAGATGAGCAAAGCGACACGAAAGTCAAGTCCCTAATCCAGATACAGTTGCAGGTAACAAAAGTCCAATTCAAGATTCGGACCAGATTGCAAGAATAGATGGTGAAAATCAGGATTCAGGCAAAAGTCAATATTTAGATCAGGATGTGAAGATAATTGAACATCCTTTCAAGTTTCATATCAACCATCAAAGTTCGAAACTTGACCTACATCAATGTCTTAATTGGGTTAATGAACAAGCAACTATGGATCGTCAAATTGAGAATATTGCTATGCTCAAGGAAACTCAATCAAGGCATTCACCAAACTTTCAGAATGAGGACTATATGGCACCGATATTTCATGGCTTGGAATTGAGTGGCTATTTAAAGGATCCCCGATCTACGAACCAATCCAATTTGATTTGGGAGCCTTTGAGAATATTTTTATTTTTGACAACAATCTAATGGAGTATGAGGTATTCAACAAGGACATTGTCCGCAATGAAGCGATTTCATTATTCCATATAAATCCAACTTGTATCAATACCATGGATTATTGTTCAATGCCTCATAGATCCATTTTACAAGAGCTTAAAGTGGCTTCTATTGGAAAAATCTTATTTCTATGGATTCTCTATAACTCAACTACCAGCATCTAATTCGTGTGTATATTTGGAAAATATGGACGTGAATAATGATTGGGAATGTTCTCTCAATCAATCAACACTCTATTGGAAACTGATTTGTAAATATGCCAACAATTTGTATCAATTTCTTTGGAGAAGTTTGCATTGCTCGATGGGTTTTAACAAGATAAATATTTGATTGAGTAATGTCAACAATGGTTTTCTACAATGGGAGAATCAGAATGGTAGAATTGTTATTTCCATGGTTCGACCTTGGAATACATAAACGTTTTTGTTGTATCAGTGCTTCAGGCGTATACATGGCCAATTATGGTTTACTAATTTTTGAAAGTAAATTTTTATTTAAAATCCAAACTAGCAGAAGCAAAATTCAATGGAGTTGTCTTGGCCGAATTTGAATGAAAATTTGTCTAGATTTGAAGAAATATATTTTGGTCAACAGTATGCCCAGAGATATGCTTCATCATACGATAAAGTGTCAATATTCATGTAGAGTACTTCATATGGAGCATTTATATACGAACAACAATTCATGACTACCATTGTGTATGACAAAATTGTGATTTTCTTCATCAAATTGGTCAAACAACATGGATTGGCAATTACGACAGAAGAGCCAGATGCAAGAGAAAACCAAGAATCCAAGGGAATTGGATAAGCATCCGATTTGGTATGATGTCGAGGAAGCAGACACAAGATGTTATTGCAGTGACACACTCTATCCATTCCATACAGATTGGTTACCAACAAGCAATATGGTGCTTCATCAAACTCTTCTTCGACCATCAGTTTTCATCCATGGGAACAAGGACTACAGTCTGAAGCCAACAAAATAATTTCAATTTGACAGCTTTCGATCCGTAATGAGGCAATACGTTTTTGGACGACACATCCTCAATCATGACTACTTAACCAAGGCGATCAAGCTGATCAGACAAGCGTCTTCATTTTTTACGACAAAAATGTTTAAGTAGGGGGAGTGTCATGTACTTTTAGTACATCAGTTCTTTTCAAGGCAATATAATATCCATTGTAAGCTTTGTAGGCCCAAAATGAGCTATTAGCCTTAATAACAAGGCGGTTTTCTCTTTAGGCCCTCCAAAGTTATTAATAAGGATAATAGGCCAACAAGGGCCCAATGTAGTTTAAATAATACTTAACATGGGCTAACTATCCTTCAAGATAGTTATGTTTAGTTAAGTAAGAGCATTGTGTATAACTAGGCAAGAGACATCATTTTGTGAATCTTTTGGCTCATTTGCAAGTGAGAGCTTCTAGCTTCCTTGTGAATGTGAGCCATAGGAATTTCCATTGCTAGGTCTCATGTGCCCTATCCACATGAATCAATGCTCATGTTCATAGCTTGTACTATTCTTTCCATCACTAATGTAATTCTATGTTGATCTCCATGTTTCTAGCTTTCTATGGACATGTTTCTTGTTATCTTCTTGCTTCTAGCTTTACTATCATTGTAATTGCTATTAGTTTGGGATTTGGCACATGGCAACTACTTGCTCACTTTGTCCTATAGGCTTGCTGTTGTCTTCATCTTTTTTGCTTTTCTGCAGCTCCTTCTTTTGATCCATTACTTTTAGATCAGGCTTCATAGGAGGGGATTCAAGTATCATTTATCCAGAGAGTTTCTTTTGATCAAGATCGATCTGACTCATCCATTGCTTAAGTTTCTTCATTTACTCCTCAGCTTCTTGGCTCTTTCTCTTTATTTCGTTATGTTGTTTCGTCTGCTTCTTAAATCCTTTCTGGTTGATCAACCAATGTAGGTGGTAGGTGGTAGTTGGTCTCCGCAACACACTTGCAATGATCTCTTAGCCGCCTCGGTAAGACTATCAAGGTCTAAAAACTGGGGATTTTTCATATGGATAACGGAAAAACAGATAAATGTCAGGAAGGGTGGTGGTGGTGCCATCGGTGGATGGTGTGGAAGATAGAATGGGCAGTGGATGAAAAAAAAGACCGATTTGGCAATACTTGTACTTCCTATTTGCTGAAAGATCTTCGTCGTGACTGGGGTACTTCTTTTGATTGAGTCCCTTTGGATTGCCCATCTGCCTTCTTAGCCTTGTCTTTTTCATCTTTGGCGTTGTGACCTTGGCTGGTGATCTTGCTAATATTGTTGCTGGCAATGTGGCTGCTTCAGTGGATGCTTGCAAATCCACTCCCCCCCCCCTCCCCCCCCCCCCAAAAAAAAAAAAAAAAAAATCTGTTGGTGAGAATGTTGCTGCTAGTATTCTGCATGATCAAGGTTGGATTGTCATTTGGAACACGCAATTGAAACACATTGAATAAGCGATTGGACTTAAGATTGAACAAATTTTAACTAAATTTGTCTCAATCTTGTTGTAGTTGACTCGAAGAGGAACATCTCAACGATATATGTGAATCAACACTAAAGTGACATGGATTTCTCAAATTTGCAATATGCATAAAATATCCTGAACATGGCTATCCTTGACGAAATAAAAACAAGTCTTAAGAAAATAGATGCAATTAGAAGAAACAACAAAATCGATTGAGTAAAAATGACAAAAATAAACAAGGAAAGATACCATTGGTATAGAGAGTGGGAACTGTAGAGCACTTGTTAAACAAAAATTTCATTCATTAGCAATGATATGTCACCTGGATAGTTGCAAATTACATTGTGAGTTAGAGTAAAAAACTCTGACATATCCTTGTTAAAAACAAGGCTGGATTGGTGACACTAAATTCACCATTATTGATAGCAGATGTTGTAAGATATAGTTTGAAATGCAAGCATGGAAAAGATACTATTTTTGTAGTACTCCTCTGATCAAAAGATTCATAAAATGAATTTCCATTTAGATTTCCTATTCCCATAGTTGTTGATTATATCCATGTTTTGGGAGATCAAATGATCGAATCTATGTAAGGCCTTGAAATTTTCTTAGAATGTGGAATGGAAAATAGATATGAGGTTGTAGAAGGGCAGAGAAAAGTTCAATTCCCTAGGGAGAGTGCTCTTAGTTGGAAATTGTAACAGATAAAATATCTGTTTCATTGTCTTTCGGCAAGAACTCATTTCATCATTGGCATCTCTGTTCCATTTTGGATAATCTCATAGTAATGTAGAAGCTGGCAAGCAACTTCCCAGTTGAGCAACAGATTTAGCGGTTGGTTGCTATGGTGCTCGTGGTTTGTTGTCGTTGGGATCCTATCCGGAATCGTAATGAACATGGCGGACAGGTAGGATCTTACTTGGTTGTTTCAGACAGTCTTTAAAATTGTGTTTCCTAACAAAATCGGGACATTCAACATGGTATTTTGTTTTGACCGTACAATCAACCATAAAGTGGCCTATTTCAATGCAGATGAAACCTTTGTTGTTCATTGGCCCTTGATAAATCGCATAGCCATCTTGTATGGCTAGGACTTTTGGATTTTCCTGATGGTGTTCATGATAAGGCAAAGGTTCCAGTGCATGAAGGATGAAAAATGCTCGAAGAACTACGCAAGGAATTTCATTGATGAAACATCAGTGGTAAAGTGGACAGTGCGTTCACATGGGGTAGAGTTAGATAACAGGTGGGTTGTACCGTACAACAGGTGGTTGACACTACATTTTCAGTGCCACTTGAACGTGGAGGTATGTGTACATATACGTAGTGTGAAGTACTTGTACAAGGGACTTGATATGATTATGGCGAGGGCTATAGGGGGCGGTGGTCAGACATCAGGACAAGTGGATGAGATAGAGCGATTTCTTAATGCTTGATATTTCTCAGCCAATGAGTCATGTTGGCAATTGTTGGGGCTTTCTATGGGTGCTCATAATCACGTGGTGACCCGATTGGCAGTTCATCTCCCTGGACAAGAATTGGTGTACTTCAGTGAGGGAGTGGATTTAGAGGAGGTTGTAGATGGGCGTTCAGGTACCACTTTGACAACATTCTTTGAGCTGAACAGAAGTGGTGATTCGGCGGCTTGAGAGTTGTTGTACCAGGACTTGCCGAGGCAGTATTGGTACAACAATAGAACGCGTAGCTGGACCCGTCGAATCAACATGCAGACAACTCCTGCCATTGGTCGCATGTATTTTGTACACCCCTCCGAAGGGGAGAGGTTCTATATGTGAGTTCTTTTGGCTCATGTCAGAGGTGCAACCAGTTTTGAAGACTTGCACACGGCTGATGGTAAGTTGTTTCAGTCGTTCAAAGATGCTTGCAGACACAGACTTTTGATAAATGACGCAAATGAGTGGAGTAGCTGCTTGCACGAGGCAGTGTCATGGGGCACTTCGTCATAGCTTCGTCTCATGTTCGTTGTGCTTCTTTTGACATGTGCCCCTTCCGACCCATTGGAGCTCTGGAGGAGCATAGAGCCGCATTTAGTTGAGGACTGTGCACATGAGTTGGGACAGCCAATAACGTGCGAGACCATTTTTGTGAGTCGGGTTTTAGTAGACGGAGTTGTTCTTGATGTGGAGTCACACATGCAGGCAGCTGGAAAGTCGTTGGTGAATTTTGGGTTTAGGGTCCCCGATGTCGATTTTGGTTCATCTCCATTGTTTCGCAAGGAGATGTTTGTCGACGAGAACCCTTCAGAGGTTGAAGTTGACATCGACAGATTGAACGTGGATTAGCGAAAGATTTTTTACCGTGTAGTACGTGAGCATGTTGTTCAGAGAGTGGGTGGAGTGGTTTTTTGTAGATGGTCCGGGGGGTACAAGCAAGACGCACATGTATAGTGTCATGTTGTCGTACGTGATGCACAAGGGTGGATAGCATTGGCAATTGCATCATGTGGGATTGCTGCACTGTTGATGAAAGGTGGTAGGACCGCACACTCTCGGTTTAAAATTCCTTCGCGGAATTCAATGAGAGCTCGACAGGCAACATTTCTAAGAAATCTGCATTAGGTATGCTTTTGATGGCATGTCGACTGATCATTTGGGATGAGGCTCCCATGGCGCCTAAGTATGCTATAGATTGTGTAGATCAATCTCTGCGAGATATATTGAGTATTGGCGCTCCATTTGGAGGAGTTCCAGTTGTTTTTGGGGGTGATTTTGGATAGATTCTACCAGTGGTACTGCGTGGTAGTCGGGCACAGATTGTCAACGCTTCGCTGAAGTGTTCGTGTTTGTGGACACACATGGATGCGCACAAATTGACACACATGCGCGCCATGGGCGTGGAGGGTGGCGATAAGGATGTGCAGTTGAGGTTTGCAGATCATTTGTTGAGTGTGGGAGATGGTCGTGAACCCACATTCATGCATCACGATTTGGACCCGATTTCCCTGCCAGAGGGCATGTACCTAAGGACACGTGATGTGGGCAAATTGATTTTATTCACATTTTCTGATGTTGCACGACGTTTTAAGGATGTTGAGTTTTTGAGGAGTCGTGCAATATTGACCCCATTGAACAAAGATGTGGATGAGATCAATGTGAGGGTTGTTGAGAGTAGCTTTCGAGTGACGTTTCCACTTTTTATAGTGCCAATAGTGTTGTTGAGTGTGAGGGCTCTAATGTCCACCCTATAGAGTATTTGAACAGCCTGCAACCGAGTGGGTGTCCTCCACATAAGTTGGTGCTAAAGATTGATAACATCGCACAAGGGATTGTGCAATTGCACAAGATTGATCATCCTCAGATTGGGTAGACAGGTCATAGAGGCGAAGATAGTGACCGAGAAGAATACAGGGAGTAGAGTCCTTATTCCACGTATCCCTATAGGGGTGCCATGCGATTTGAACATACCATTTGAATTGCAGAGGGTCCAGTTTCCTATCAGAGCAACATTTTCCATGACGATAAAAAAGCACAGGGGCAAAATATGGACACGATTGGATTGTATTTGCCTTGGCCTGTGTTTAGTCATGGGCAGTTGTATGTTGCACTTTTGAGAGTGCAAAATGCAGCAAGTGTTCGTGTGCTGATTATTGACAAGGACAATTGATTTATGGATGTGGATGGAGTGGCGAGGTACACTCAGAACATTGTGTATTCAGAAGTGTTGCAGTAGTAAATTTGAAGTGATGTTTATGCTTTATGGTTTCGTTAGAATTGGAGTTAGACTTAGCATCTAGGATGTAGGGTAGAGTTAGAGTTAGAGTTAGAGTGAGAGTTGAAGTTAGAGTTAGATTTGAAAAGATAAATCTGTCAAATTCTGTACATGGAGAAGGTTGTGTAGAAGGAGGTTCTTGGATATAGTCAGGATTTTGAGTTATACTAATATTGTGTTTCTTTTTTGTAGATTTTGTCGAGCAAGCTGTTGGAACGAGCGAGTATCTTCATTCCAACTTGTTATTGACTATGTTTTAGGTAATTGCATTAAGCTAATGAGTGTGTATGTTCTTGCAGATGGTGAAGGTCATTGTCAATCGAATGACTAATTTTTATTTCATGATTCTTCCTGCATGTTTATTGATCATTGAGGCTAGGGTCAGATGAACCCAACTTTGGTTCTACGTCTGCTCATCTGATACCTGCAGGAATCACAAACTTAGACAGCCAATTTATTTGAAGAACGTCTACAACGGGCTTCCGGCTGATCTCTAGCAAAGGGTAACCAATCCTGTCATAATTTCAAAGCTCAAATGTCAAGTTTAATAACGTGAAGTAGTTGAACTTCCACAAAACTTGCATTTAGAACAAGTCTGCATAAATGCATTACTTTTTCAACACTCCAAAAAGAAATCACAAAGATATGGAACCTCTTAATTCTCTTCTAGCACTTATATCTAGCATATCAACACATAGAATGTAGAAATCTTGATGAACCTATAATCTATCCTCAATATAATGACTCTTGCCACATCCTAAGATTGAAACACACTCTAATGAAGTTCAGTAACCTCACAAAATAGATCCAATCAAAATTAAAGTTTTGACAAAATCACAAAAAATTGATTATTTCAAATTTTACATAAAATTGTCTATAACTTGATATAGAATCTTGTAGCCTCAAGTGAGACCTTCCTAATGCTTAAAAAAGTTGGCTATTTCCAGTAAGTATGGTGTGAAATCAGACCATGTTAGCTGCAGGAGTATCTTCATTGGATACTCGAAGTCACACAAGGCATATAGAATTTTTGATGTCGAATCAAGCCGAATCTCAGTTAGTCCTGATGTTGTCTTCCTCGAAGATAAATTCTTAGACTTCAAGCAGAAGCAACCAATGCAAGAGTTCGTCCCAACAACTCTCGTCACCATCGACAGGCCTCGATCTGCGACTAATTCGATGGACATTGAAGATATCCTTGTCGCACAGCAAGGAGAATCATCATCTCAGCAACCGACTATTGTTCAAAGATCTGAACGACATCGACCCCTCAAGCATTCATCAGCAATGATGAACCCACTTCAGTAAGATAAGCATTGACGAGTTCGAATGCAGACAACTGGCATTTTGCCATGCATGCTGAGTAAAATTCATTGATGAAGAACAAGACTTGGCGTCTTGTCGAAGCTCCTGCAGATGCAAAGATCATCAACACTAAGTGGATCTTCAAGATCAAGCTCAATCCAGACGGTTCAACAACCAGATGGAAAGCTCGTCTTGTCGTCAAAGATTACGAACAAACCTATGGGATTGACTACACTGAGACATACAGTCCAGTCATAAGACTTCAACGGATACATACAAGAAGATATCTACATTTATCAACCTGAAGGTTACATCCTTCAAGGCCAAGAACACAAAGTATGTAAGTTGCAGAAAGCTCTCTATGGGCTAAAACAAGCTCCAAGGGCTTGGTTTGATAGAATCAATCGATTCTTAGCTCTGATTGTTACAATAGAGTATAGTTGGACTGATGAACATAAGATCCTGAAGCAATCTTCTGAGCCAGATAATTTCCTTCACTATAGAGGTAGCTGCGACATATTCTAATTCTGTGGAAGACAAAGAAATGCATTTCTGCTTTTGACTATTCCATAAGATGGGTCCTCCTGGTAGAAAGCAAAGATAGCCAGGTGTGGATTTTCTTGTGTCCACATTACCAGCCCAATCAGAGTCAGAATAAGTAAGTAATGTCAAAGCATCTTCTGTATTTCCATTTATAATACAAAGCATAGTGCTTAGTGGCTTGAATGTATCTTATTACTCTGAGTAGAGTCTTCTAGTGAGGTAGGCTGAGATTTGACATAAACTGTGACAATGTGCTGACTATAAATGCTAGATCAAGTCTAGTGTAGACCATGGCATACATGATCGATCTGATTATCGATTGATAGGGGTATTTGCACATCAGTTTCTTCTTTGCATCAATCTTCAGGCACATATCCTTTGACAGTTTGAACCTTGGGTCCATAGGCGAGCCTATTGACTTGCAATTTTCCATGCCATACCTGTAGAGTACATTGGTTAGATACCTTTCTTGACTTAGTGTGATACTTCTCTTCGCTCTGTCTCTCGTTATCTCGATCCCTAGAAGGTAGTGCATAGGGTCTGAATCAATCATTTCGAATTTCTTTGACAAAATAGTCTTCTTCTCATGAAGCAATTGATTTGAATTGCTGATGAGTCATCAATATATAGAGGCTATTATGGCATAGCTTGAGCCTCTGTATTTGAGATAAACATTAGAGTCAGGAGAATTTGGGATGAAGTCATGTTGTTGCATTGCTCTATCTCTGAACCCACGAACTCACTCTAGAACTAAACATATTGAAGTTCATTTTCATTTTCTTAGAGAGAAAGTTCAAAATAAAGATGTCAAATTAAGTTACTGTCCTACTGCCAGTATGTTGGCTGATATCTTGACTAAGCCTCTATCAAGAGAAAAGCATGTTGCACTATGTAGCTTGCTTAATCTCATTTAGGATCCTAGGAGTTAAGCTTAAGGGGGGGAGGAGTGTTGGAATTAAGCATCACTCGAACTCACCAGAATTCGAATCTCCAAAATTCGAGTCATAAAAACACGAATCACTCAAGTTCGTCTTGAGCACTAGTACACTATGTAAATGTATACACTCTCTCTCTCTCTACAACAACTTTGCAGTCTTACTCTCTAAAGTTGTCTGCACAATAATTAGCTGGAGCAAAAGCAGGATCGACGATGAACTCTTCGATTTTGAGATCGTTGACTACATCATCTTCGATCACCTATGAACTCAAAGTCTTTGAGTTCAAGATCCATGTCATCCACACTGCCCTGTCCAAAGGCAGACCACGTCACAGTTCACTTTAGCACTTTTCAGTAACTGTACTATTTCATGCTCATTGCCCACGCAGTCATTGTAACTACTCCAAGTATATATACATAACGACAACTCACGTAAATGATGAGGAGACAATCTGTGAAGAACACATGCAAGTGGAGAAGAGTGAATTAGAGTTCCTGCATGAACTCCATATTGTGTCTTAATTATCTGATTCCATAGGATCAGACATCTTAGAGAGAGTGAAAGTCATTCAAGGAATAGAGATAGTTATTTAATTTGTAACTAGCTAAGTAAGATCACTGCACATATAGTACGCCATTACTGTGAACCATTCTTGGGCATAGGATTGTGATCTGATCATTGTATTCACAACTGCTTAATTCAGATTCTCTATTTTCTTATGTGTATTGCACTACAAATGCTTTCTGATTACTTTCTTTCTCTATTGACACTCACTCAATTTGAAATGTCTAAACTCTAAGAAAGCATGGCTGTCTCAGACGCCTAATTATTCGCTCCCTTCATGGTTGTCATTGACACCTACCAAGACATTCCTCCATTCGATCTAAGTCAATGCTGATATTATAGTTTGGTAAGATCTTGTAAATTTCTCTATGTTGGAGCTGTGCTTTTTATTCCGCACCTAATCTATTCGAGAGCACAACATAGTTGCCATAGATCCCATCCAAAAAGTGTAGCAAGTGGAATAATGACTCGAATGCTCAACATCTTTGCCACGGGTGCAAAGGTCTTATCATAGTCAATTCCATATTGTTCTGCATATCCTTTTGCCACCAGCCTTGCTTTGTACTTGTTGATTGATCCATCTTGGTTTGTCTTCACCTTGAAGATCCACTTGCATCCAATAGCTTTCTTGTCCTTTGGGAGTTCCACCAATATCCATGTGTCATTCTTCATAAGAGCTTGATACTCAAAATCCATTGCTTGGATCTACTCCTCTTTTTGTCTTGCTTCATCTACACATGTAGGTTCATCAAAAGAGGTTAGATACCACCAACAAGTCGCTTACCTTTCTCATCATAAGTGAGTCTCAAAGGTTTTTGCCTTTGCCTTGATGTCCTCTTTGGCTTTTGATTTGAAGTAGGATATTTAACATCAACATCCAGTATTGTTTACAGATTCTCTACTTCAGAATCTGTTGGCGTTTTTTTTGCTTATAGCTTTGTTTCTTGTTCTGTCTGTTGTCAGCAGTGCTGGTGGGTTCTTTTTAAGTTTATCTTTATTGTTTCAGAGCCCGTATCAGGCAGAGGAGACTGATTAACGTTGTAGTATTTGTCCTGCCTGTCAGAGGACACTCAAGTTTGTCACTCTTGCATTGAAGCACATGCATAAACGACCACAGTCAGTCAATCATGCATGCCAAAATGTTCAACCATCAGATCAGCATGCAAATCCGTTGAACAATGTCCTACTCTAACACTGCAAAACGAGTTACAATCAGATTCTAAACACTACGAAACTTGCATAGATCCACAAAACGAGAAACAAGAAGCTATTCTACAGCATTTTAGAAGTCCAAGAATCAAGAAACCAACCAGTCTTTTGATTATTGGACATCTCAAGAACATCAAGAACTGGATTGTAAGAGGATATGCAAGAATTACATCACAAACCCAATCTATTTAGTTTACTTGAATGTTGATTCCTACATTAATCCACAAACAAGAAATGAAATCTAATTCACTCTAGGAAAGCAGGAAAACTAATCCACTCTACTGTCCACAATCACACACAAAGGGGGAAGGACAAGATCATGAATGCATCACTCAAGAAACAAGCATGATCAAGGAGCTCAATGTATGCACCAAAACTCGTGGAGGCTCTTCTCATTTCAGCATGGAGTAGGTACATTTCACAAAAAGCTCCTCTTCTCAAAGAGGGAGTCTCTTAAATAAGCAAGAGAGCTCCTTAGGTGGCATCCTAGTGGCATTTCGACATTACTTAAATTACAAGTGGAACAATGCTCTCCACTAGAGGTCACCATCAAAAGGTGGCTCACTCTACCTTTTTAAGAGAGGTCTACTTGCATTTATTACTTTGCCTAGAAATACTATTTCTTACATGGTCATTCCATCTTCCGGGATTCACCATGAGGCTTACACAGTTCTTGCTTGTCATTCCTAACTAGCATTTCTCGGCTCTCATACTCGGCTCTCAGTCTTCGTTCGTCTCATCTTCTCAGAGACCTCCTCAGTCTAAGGTGAGAGGTGCTCTTAAGTAGCTCTGGCCGCGGCATCTTGGGGATTCGTCATAATCAGCCAACATCATCCCACCCCTAATGTGTTGTAGGATCCACTGCAACTCATATTGGACGATATTGCTTTGCTTTCGCATTGGCATTTTCGATCGGCACTTGGAAAAGCATAGATCCCTTTCGCTTGCGTAAACCCAAGTGTTTATTGTTGCCAGTCTTTATCAAAAATTGCTTTTCACAAATTGCCGCAATTTAACCAGAATGTCTTATTGCTGCAAATGGTTGACATTCTCAAAATTTGGAGAGCTCCCAGCAGCCTCACAACTTGCATGCTCGAGTGCTTTCCTCTTGTCTCTTTCTTTTGTTGCATCTGTCATGGATGGTTTCACTTCTAGTTTATGGGCAAATTCTAACTTCTAGGAGGTCTGTATCCTCCATATTGCTTCTAGGCATTTTCCCAATTCTTTTCGCAGTTGAAGTTCCAGTCTTGTCGATGCTCTTTCCTTATAGGTAGCACAAATCTTGGTTATCAAGAATTACATCACAAACCCAGTCTATTTAGTTTACGTGAATGTTGATTCCTACATTAATCCACAAACAAGAAATGAAATCTAATCCACTCTAGGAAAGCAGGAAAACTAATCCACTCTAGGGCAAGATCATGAATGCATCACTCAAGAAACATGCATGATCAAGGAGCTCAATGGATGCACCAAAAATCGTGGAGGCTCTTCTCATTTCAGCATGGAGTAGGTACATTTCACAAAAAGCTCCTCTTCTCAAAGAGGGAGTCTAGAGTGGCATTTCCACATTACACGAATTACAAGTGGAATAATGCTCTCCACTAGAGGTCACCATCAAAAGGTGGCTCACTCTACTTTCTTAAGAGGGGTCTACTTGCATTTATTACTTTGCCTAGAAATACTAGTTCTTACATGGTCATTCCATCTTTCGGGATTCACCATGAGGCTTACACAGTTCTTGCTTGTCATTCCTAACTAGCATTTCTCGGCTCTCATAATCGACTCTTAGTCTTCATTCGTCTCATCTTCTTAGAGACCTCCTCGGTCTAAGGTGAGAGGTGCTCTTGGGTAGCTCTGGCCGAGCATCTTGGGGATTCGTCAGAATCAGCCAACAAGTATCATCAAGAATGTTAGATCCAACATCCACACCACCACTTGAAGATACTTTTGGAAAGTTTCCCTCATAAAAAATAAAATCTCTTCCAATGACCACTTTCCTAGTTGAACGAATAAAAACTCTGTAAGCCTTTCTTACCTCACTATAACCAACAAAAACCCCTTTCTTTGAAGATGGATCCTCCTTGGTTCTATCATCAAGAGTATGTTGATATAGCAAATGCATCCAAAAGTTTTGGAAAACTTGACACTTGGCCTTCTACCAAACAACATCTCAAAAGGGGTCCAATATTGCATTCGGCCACCTATTGCATAGAAAATTAGCACACAACAAAGCTTGATCCCAAAATGATTTAGGAAGATTTTCACCTAACCTCATGGCTTTGGCTCCTTCACATAAGGTTCTATTCTTTCTCTCGGCCACTTCATTTTGTTGTGGTGACCTTGGGCTTGTGTACTCCCTCTTGATCCCATTTGCATCACAAAATGCCTTGAACTTGGTAAAAATGTACTCACCACCATTGTCACTCCTCAAGCACTTGATCTTGGTAGAGAATTGGACCTCCCTTGCAATCTTGAACTTGACAAAGACATCAAACATCTCATCTTTGCTTTTTAGTAGATAGACCCAACAAAATCTACTAAAATCATCAATAGAAGTCAAATACATTTTAGCACCTCCATTGCTAATTGTAGTAACACCATGAATATCTGAATGCACAAGTTGAAAAGGCTTACTTGTCCTTGATGTATATCTCTTGTAATGTAGCCTATGTGACTTTGATAAAGCACATTGCTCACAAACATGATTCAAGCTTGTAAGAGATTTAGGAAGCCAAAAAACAACTTCCCTCTTTGCCATCACCTCCAATGACTTGTAGTTGATATCCTCCAGTCTCTTGTGCCATACCTTTTGCATCGACTGCCATACATCCAACTTGGTTAGCAACAACAAGCATCAAGTTTGACCAATTTACCTTGCCTCTTCCCTTTTGCAATTAATTCATCCTCTTCTTGATCAAACAAGTATCACCAACAAACTCCACTTTCAATTCCTTGTCACAAGCATTTGACTCACACTAAGAAGATTCTTAGTAATAGATGGAATGAACAAAACATCCTTCAAACTCACATTCCTATTTGTAGATTGTGCCAATCCCTTTGATTGCACACTCACCATCATTGGTTGTGTAGATCACCTTCTTGTCACCTTCAAATGCCATCAAAGATGAGTAATACTCCTCATGAAATGTCATATGTGATGTAGCTCCACTATCAATCCACCAAGGATCAATATCTCGATCATCAGCCAACAAGCAAGATGACATAACAAAAGCATCATTTGACATTTGTTCATCAACACCATCTTCATCAATAGTTAAGATGGTTTGCTTCTCACCTTGATCTCTCTTCTTCTTGAAGCAATAATTTGCAAAATGCCCTTGGACTCCACAATAAAAGCATATTAACTTTGACCTTATCTTTCTTCTTACCAACAAAAGTAGCTTGATCTTGTCCCTTTGACCACTAGCCTTTGGCTTTTCCCTTGAACTTGCCTTTGATGAACATGGCCTCCTCTCCATCTTGAGATGTAGTAGATGCACCTCCTCTTGATAGAAGCATAAACTCTTCATTCACCAAAATCTCTTACAAATCCACCATACTTGGCAAAGACTTTTGAATAGCAAAACTTTGAACAAGATTAGCATGATCATCCAACAAGCCATTAAGAATAACTTGAACAAGTTCTACTTCCTTAATGATTTCATCAATATATTTTGAATGCCTTAACCGTCAAAACAAAAGCATGAGCACCTTCATCCTTCTTTTGCATACTTTGAAAGATTTTTCTCCTATGAGTTAGAACCCTTGATGTAGACTTGGACTCAAAAAGCTTCTTCAAAGCTTACCAAGCCTCATTTGATAAAGTACACTTACCAACTTCCTTGAGAAGTTCATTTGTAACATTCATGTAGAGCTTTATTTGCCCTCTTGTCATATCTCAATTGTTCTTGAGGTGCCAAAAGTCTCCCCTCCACACCTACAACAATATCCATCAGCTCATTCATATCTATCAAGTATTCCATCCTTACCTTCCAAGTAGAATAGTTGATTGAGGTAAGCCATCATTGCCTCCCAACATGAAGCCACTTGAGGTTTGTCATGTTGCAATGATCTGATCTTCTCTTTGAACATGTTCCAATGCACTTAGAAATCCCTTGAAAATCAACAACTGAAACTCAAGAAGAAATCACAAAGATATGGAAACAATCTAGCCTCTCCTTTTTCTCTTTCTAGCAAATTCTAGCACATAGAATCTTGATTTCTTGATCACAATTGATCTAAGACAATATTATGAACTTTTTCCAACACCTAAGATTGAAACACACTCTTGAAAAAGTCCAACAACTTAAAATCAAGAGATCCTATCAAATTTAGGGTTTCACCAAAAATGCAAAATATTGAATCAAGCAAAATCTACATGCAAAAGCTAGAATCTAGATATCTGATCTAATAGAATGTACCATCCACAATCATGAGCAATTTTTGTCTCCACATTCTAGTAAATGGTTTCAAAAATCGGCCATCCACAAGTGATTTGACGGACCACAAAGATCCACTTTCTATACTTGAAAATGCAAGATTTGATCTAGCAACACCTCCAAATCCACATAGAATTCATGGCGCCCTCAAATCCACCTCTAGATCTGGAATAAACATCAAATTTGGCCTGCAACCTGCTCTAATTCCATGTGAAAAGTATAAATCCAAAAAACAATTAATTGATCTTAGATCTTGGGCCAATTTGGAGTGCACATCTAGATTTAGTTACAAAATAGAATCCATCAAGATTAGCATGCTAGAATTGCATAAATCTCTAAGATCATGAACATGAAAACACAGTATGGTACTATCCCTGTTTATACAACAACAACAACCTACCGTCCTTCACACGTGTGGAACCCATATCAACCATAAAATCAACATTCTACACATAGAAAATCAAGATATCAAGAGATAAACACATGAGATGGACATAGAAACTCGAGAGATGAATTCTCCATATAAAATGAGAATACAATAATATGTTCTCCATGCTAGTACTGCTATTTATAGCTGCCAAAATGTCATTCGACCAATTGCCCTAAACTTGCCCTAAATGGTAATTTCTTGGTAACTCACCAATAACCTAGAAATTCTAGTCTAGATGCAATGTATCACATTTAGCCAATTAGAATGGGTCCAAAATCAACCTCATCCACTTATCTACTTGCCAAAAATAGTTCAAATATTGTTTACGCCTTTATTGACAAATATGAAACTATCTCTAACTTGAGATTTCATGTTGGCCTCCAATAAACCAACAGATTAGTTGACAATTTTTTTACACTAACATGTTGACTTTAATAATGAGAATCAGATGGTTTTGAGTTAGAGCAATAAAAATTAAGCATGCAATACACAATCGCCATAATATACAAATATAGAATAGAATTTCACAAATATATACATCAAATTATATTGAAGCTGCTATGTGGAAGTGGACATCGGATCATCAGATCCTAGATGAAAAGTATCCTTTTCTTCAGTACTATGCATGAGCAATCAAGCACTACAGTGTTTTATTGAGCTCACGGGCATGTTAGCGTTGAAGCATAATGATCTTTTTACACATGTCGATTTCTAATCTTAGTTAGATTTACTCTAGTATAGCTCTCTAAATCACTAATATCCCTCTATGTTTATACAAATCATAATAGAGAGCATTACAAGTAATGTAAACAATGTGTTTATACTAAAAGACCATTTACAATAATTTCTTTAAGCTAAACCGATCGTGAAAGTAAGTTTAGCATTGTGTAACTTACTTAGTATTATATTGGGGATGTTGGGGATAGGGGATGCTCCCATAAGAGAGCTCCCTTAATTGTAAGTTAGTTCATTATCATAGCTTTAACTTCTATTGAATATCATATACTTAGGCATATGAGACAACCATGTGGAATCAGAACAAATTAAGGGATTATAACAACCATGTATTATTTGACTGATATGTTGATTTTAATTATGAAAATTAGATGGTTTCGATTTACAAAAGTAAAAATTGAGCATGCAATACACAATCATCACGATATACAGAAAATAGAATAAAATTCCACAAATATATATTGCAAATGAATATGTATACCGAAGCTACTTGGAAGTGTACCTCAGATCATTAGATCCTAGAATGAAAAGCACATTCTTCTTTAGTACTATGCATGAGCGATAAAGCACTATGGTGTTTTATTGAGCTCACGGGCGTGTTAGCACTAAAGCGTAATGACCTTTTTATATAATTTGATTTCTAATACTCTTAGCAGTGTTGCAACGGATCGCAATCCGCTGCAAAAACGATCCGGATCGCCAGCGATTCGGGACCATAAACATAGTCCTGGATTGCAAAAAAAATTGAAAACTATTTTAATGTCCAGATCTATTGCTTTTGCTATTGAAATGAATATTTGATTTTGTCTTTCTTATGCCAATGGTATATAGATCTACTGATGTTCAAGTTTCTGATGAATGTAGCCTGTGTAGCAGGTGGCAATCATGATCTTGATGATCTACAAAGTGTAGGCCTCTAGAGTGGTTCTAAATCAAGATCAGAATCAAAGCTCTATTGCGTATGACTTGTAGAATGTATGTCATAGGTGGTCGTTTTGACTTCAATTAGGTAGCAAATATGTGTTCTTTAACGGTCAGGATGTTGTACAATGGTCATCATATGTCGTAGATTGCCCAATTGCAAATATGACTTCTTCTTAATGGTTTACTCCTATCATGTTGTGTAACTTTAATAATTATGATGTAACATGGTACCTACATGTTCTAGACTTTAACCCAATTTTCTTATTCATGGCCTCATTCCTATGATGATGTGTAATTTTTGAATTTCATTCTAGTGTCCACCAGTGTACAAAATTGCTAGAATTTATAAATGTACTATTCTCTAGCAGAGAACTTGAGATGCACATGGAGGTATTGTTAAGTACAATTGCAAGAAGTTGAATCTCATTCTAGTGTCCACCAATGTGTACAAAATTGCTAAAATTTATAAATCTACTATTCTCTAGTAGAGAACTTGATATGCACATGAAGGTATTGTTAAGTACAATTGCAAGAAATAGTTTTCAAATCTCAACCCACATGTGAAAGTACTGTACTTGACAAACAACAAGCACTAACAATCAAAAGCATTGATAAACATTGAAATCCGAGCCCACACGTGTGTACTACAGGCTGTAGTACGGCCTTCAACCTGAGAAACAAGTAGAAATTGATTTGGTCTCATTTGGATCACAAAAACTCAATGTACATAGTGAACTAGCTTGAGATTGCCAATGAGCTCCAAAAAATTTCTTTTTTTTTTTTTTTTTTGAGATTGCCAATGAAATTCTCACTATGGAGAGAGGGAATACATAGCAAATTTGACTTCCTTCTTGAAGTTAGGTGGATTTCCAGCATGTAATAAGGAAGTTAACTCACTATCCTTGACCTAAAATGAAACCCTAGTCTATTTCCTAGAGTTATGCTTGGTAGGTAGCTAGTTGGTCAAATTTTCACCTTAAACTTAGGTGTAGGTCCTATAAAGTAGGGATGACCACCAAATAGACATGACCAACTCTCTTGACTTGACCTAACCTACATTAGGATGGGTTTCCCATGTGGCATCATGGCCTCACATGTGTGGGACCCACTTGTGTACACAATTTACACTATTTTACATGGTTTTTGATCAAGCTAGATTTTCCAAATTTTGGCAATTCTTCACACTCCTCCTCAAATTTAGCTTGATCTATTTACAACTCTCTTGATAGATCAATGAAAGCTTTTAGAAGTGTCTAAAAAATCCAGCTACAAAGAAGGAACTTTTGAGACTCCAATAGAGAATGATGTCCATGAAGGATCTTTCACCACCTCTTAGAGGATCCCTTACAAGATGTTCCATAAATGTGTCTATATACATGTAGCACACTTCAAAACTAAACATCATGCCAAGCCATGGATTCCAAGGCATTTTGTGCACTTGAAGATACATCAATTAAAATATTAAGTGCATAAATGATGTTGCCAAAGACAACTTGTCTTGCTTGATCCATATGATTGAGCCTAGATGGCTCCATCTTGATACTCAAGGTTCTTCTTGGAGTCCTCGGGTCTTGAGCTTGCTCCTCCACTTGACTTGACTCCAAACCATCAATGAATTGAATAAGGTGTTGATCCAAAGGTGCTTCTTCAAGTTTACAAATCCTCCACTCTTGAAAGATCACATTTCCACCATTGACAAATTCTTTGGTTGAAAACAAGTAGATTCTACAATCTCTACTTGAAGAGAAAAACACTACCATTATTCCTATCATTGAAATAGGATGATCTTTGGTCCTTACATTGGAATGATCATGTTCAAAGCATGTGGACACAATTTCCAAAGCAAATGATGTTTCATCTTTTATGACTCTATTCAAACTATTACAAAAATAGTTATCCAATGAAATTGCTTTATCAACAACAAATGTAGATTTCAAAGCATCCCATTTCATTGTCTTGTCATACAAAGTAATAAACACCATGGATCTTAAAGTTAAGAAACAAGTCACCTCATGTCTACTAATACTTTCCAAAAAGTATTCAAAGATAGTAGACTCTCCAATGCTCACCACCCTTGCAAGATGCACACTTGAATGGACAATTTGCATGCAATTTGATGACTCGACCATTGTCATTGAGGACTCCCTTGGAACTCTCATGCTTTGAGGCTGATCCTCAAGATCTTCCTCCTTTTGATGCTCCTCCTCAATGCAAGCAAGATCACACTTTGCCAAGATCTCCTCTTGAGTGATCTCCTCCTTTGCCAAGCTCATTCTTTCAAAAGCAACACTAGCTTCCAACATAAACAATCTTCCATGTTTAAATCCCTTTGCAATGCAAACATCATTCTTCAAGATGAAGCAAACACCATGCTTAAAGTGGACATCCAAACCACTTTCTAAGAGTAGACCAACACTAAGCATATTCTTGGTGATTGATGGTACATAAAGGACATTTTCTAGATCCATGCATTTTGAGGATTCTAGATACAAAGAGATGGTGCCAACACCATCTATCCTACACTCTTCATCATTTGCAGTAAAGACAAACTTTTTAGCATCATTGAAAGAGTGTAAGGTTGAGAAAAAGTCCTTTTCACAAGACATGTGGGAGCTAGCCCCACTGTCGATCCACCAATTGTCTCTTGAATTGCTATTGCTTGTTGGTGAGGATGTAGATGCCATCAAGAATACATCTACTTCATCTTCCTCCTCCTCCTTTGCAAGGTTTCCTTGTTTGTCCTCCTCCACTTGTGCTCTTAGCCTCTTGTAGCATTCAGATGCATAATGCCCCTTCCTTTCACAAAAGAAACATTTTTGCTTTGACTTGTCCTTTGAGCTTGATGCATCATCCTCTTCTTTGGCCTCCTTTGGATGCTTCTTCTTTCCATTGGTCTTCTTTTTGCCCTTGAATGAGAAATTGGCTTTCTCATCACCATCCTGCAACGACAAGGAACTCATCCTAGATTTTGCATGGAGCATCCTACACTCTTCAGCCACTAATACACTGTGAAATTTTTCTATAGTTGGCAAAGTGTCTTGGATGGCAAAACTTTGGACCAAATTTGAAAAGTCATCTCCTAGACCATTAAGGACAATTTGTACAAGCTCTCCATCATGAATCTTCTCTCCAATGGAAGCCAACTCCCTATTTAGAGACTTGATTCTGAGTACATAATCCTGTGCACTCTCCTCACTTCTCCTCATGCTTTGCAAAATTTGATTTCTAAGCATAAGAACTCTAGAAGTGTTGCTAGACTCATAGATTGATTTTAAAGACTCCCAAGCCTCTTTAGCATTAGTACAAGCTAATACTTCTCTCAACAAATCATTGCTCACATTCATCTTCACACAATGAAGTGCAAGCCTAGATCTCTTCTTGTATCTAGCTAACTCCTGTGCACCTAGAGGTTCATTTTCATCTTCAATCAAGAACTCATGAAGGTCTTGGAGCACCAATAGTGACTCCATTCTAACCTTCCAAATAGCATAATTTGTAGAATTCAACCTCTCACTAGCTTCTAGAAGGTATGCTCCAGCAGATCCCATCTTACTAGTGACTTCTACAAACAAGAAATAGATTTGATTGACTTGAAACTCACAAAGGTCTCACACTTGTAGTGTTTCACTCAAATTTGATTTCTAATCCAACAAATGGACTTATAATCACAGTTCTATCACTCCCTCACAAAGCTGGAATGAAGATAAGATGAAGTGAAAACTACTTTCAAACAAATCTTGCCAAGAAATGGATTTGATTGTCTCTAGAAACTCACTAAGGTCTCTCTCTTGTAGTTTTTTCACTCAAATTAGATTTCTAATCCAACAAATGGACTAATAATCTCAGTTCTAGCACTCCCTCACAAAGTTGGAATGAAGATAAGATGATGTGAAATCTACTTACAATCAAATCTTGCCAATTTTGGCTATTTTTGGACAAAAAAATGACTTAATCTCTTTCTTCCTTCTTGGTGTACTTTCAAGACCTGTTTTTAACCTTAATAGGACTTGAACTCAACCTAGATTAATTAGATTCCATGAAACAAATTCAAATCTAATCAATGGCAAATGATCTTGGTAGATTATCCTAGGATCTCCACCAAAACTTACACCAATAGCTCACAAATTGAATTTTTCTGGATCAAATGAATACCATGCATTAAATGCAGGTTCAGAGGTGCCCACACATGTGGAAAGTACGGATTTGGGCCCCTACCAAGTTTGGGATCAAATCTCCTCACCAAAATCAAGATTCTAGCTTGCCCTCTCAATACTAGCTTTTAGCACCAAACTTTGCTAAAAATGGATTTGCATTAGATCAATGGCTTATGCTCTTGTACTTGGCTCTGATACCATGTGAAAGTACTGTACTTTAGGACCATAAATGGATCTACAAAAGATCCACAAGAGTGATTGGATGCTTGCTTAACAATCTATCAAAAAACTAGACACAAAAAAGTTGATCTAGATTGGCAATTTGACAAACAACAAGCACTAACAATCAAAAGCATTGATAAACATTGAAATCCGAGCCCACACGTGTGTACTACAGGCTGTAGTACGGCCTTCAACCTGAGAAACAAGTAGAAATTGATTTGGTCTCATTTGGATCACAAAAACTCAATGTACATAGTGAACTAGCTCGAGATTGCCAATGAGCTCCAAATTTTTTTTATTTTTTTTTTTTTGAGATTGCCAATGAGCTCCAAAAATTTTCTATCTTCTCACTATGGAGAGAGGGAATACATAGCAAATTCGACTTCCTTCTTGAAGTTAGGTGGATTTCCAGCATGTAATAAGGAAGTTAACTCACTCTCCTTGACCTAAAATGAAACCCTAGTCTATTTCCTAGAGTTATGCTTGGTAGGTAGCTAGTTGGTCAAATTTTCACCTTAAACTTAGGTGTAGGTCCTATAAAGTAGGGATGACCACCAAATAGACATGACCAACTCTCTTGACTTGACCTAACCTACATTAGGATGGGTTTCCCATGTGGCATCATGGCCTCACATGTGTGGGACCCACTTGTGTACACAATTTACACTATTCTACATGGTTTTTGATCAAGCTAGATTTGCCAAATTTTGGCAATTCTTCACACCACACACACACACACACACACACACACACACACACGTATATCCTTGAATGAAGACATAACAAGATTAAATGCTTCAAACATTCACCTTCCTCAAGAAATTGTGTGTTGAGGCTATGTTTGGTGGATCCCATGAATTCATAAAATGTTGAACCTCACATTATTAACTTGGAAGTGACCTCACCTTGATTTCTTTGCATAATAAGGGATTTGATAGTGACCTCACCTATTTTTTTGGCACATTATGAAATCTCAAGTCCATAGAAAAAAATTCACATGAACATTGTGCTCATAAAAAGGTCATCAAAAGATTTGAAAAACATATTATGACTCTAAAAGATGCATAAGTGAGACTCCTAAAAAGAACATTCCCCAATACCAAAAAACAAGAAAAAATACACTTAGGAAAAACACATTTCACAATATTTGAAAGCCTTTTCACATAATTAATGTGTCCATGTCAAAAACCTTTAAAGAGGACAAACCATCTCTCATCTCAAAGGTTTTCAAGGCAAAACTAACAACCATTCATAGTTTTATCAAAAACCATTATTTGATCAAGAGTATAGGAATCAATTGCAAGTCCAATAGCAAACTAAGCCAAGGGAAGTTAGTTAGATACCTACAATCATTTGAAATGTAGTCATTGATGATTCTAGGTCTTGCAGTAGGTATATCAATAGATGGAACAAATTTAGCAGGTACTGGATCAATAGCAACTCCTTTCTGCTTTTGAGCTCTAGTAACAACCATCAATGGAATACTTGGTTTCGTAGATTGGACTACTGATCTTTTCTTGATCGTAATCATATTCAAAGGAGTAGTTACTGGCAGTGGTTTTGGTCTTGGTAGACAGTCCTTGTAACAATGTCCATATCCGCATTCCTTTCAGAATGGAATAAACTTTCCCTTGTGCGGACATTCAAAGCATGTTGCCTCATAGATAGCATGTTGCTCTGGAGGAGGAACATCTTGATCGATACTATAATTCCATTGCTCATTACCAACTGAAGGTTCAGGTTCCAATAGATTCACAGGAGGACCATGTTGTGCTGATAAACTTGCTTAAAATGTAGGAGCCCAACAAGCCCTCATAAAGAAATGGAGGCCCATGATAGTTCCATAGTTGAAATTAAGGCCATTGAGAATTTCACATTGAACTTGAGTTGCCACTGTGGCACATGAGGTGGCAAAACTCAGTGCCATGAAAGGGCAACTCATGTGTGAGACACACTTATTTGTGTGTGTCACATGCCATTATTTGCAAGTCGAGTTGCCATTGGCAGATCATTCCAATGGAACAATCAAAAGGAGAGCTTCCAATTTAGTCAATCAACTAGACAGGTGGAATTTCTAGAGACAATATCACAAAATGTAGGATATGCTTGGTAGGTGTTGTTGCCATTGGACTTGCTAGACAAATGAATGTGAAACCACTCGTAGTGTAAATTTGAAAATAAATAGGAGTGAGAGTGCAAGAAATACAATGGTGGTTCATGAAGACATTGTGGTTTCTACTCTTTGCATGCTCTAGTTTGACCTTTATTCCATAAGATGTAGTCCCAATCACCCAGTTACATACTAAGTGCGGCACTCTACACAAAGATTCATAATCCCATCACAATCACTCAAGAACCATTTTTTCCCACCTAGGTTCATTGCATTGAGAAAGAAAATCAACTTAAAACCGAAAACACAAGAAGTTCTCCAAGTATATTGGATGCACAATAAATATTGGTGGAGAAAATTGATGGCTCCAATTTGTAACTCTAGAAGTGGATAATAAAGACGAATTTGCAACCATTAAGAGCACAAGTCACAATAAGGGGAGTAAGGATAGAAGTAGACGGAACAATTAATAGCACTACTAATGCTCATAACGACCAACTAGATCTCATCTCGAAGTGTGCAAGGATAAGAAATAAGTAATGTGATATGCCAAATTTTGGATCCCTTCTAGAAACATTATCCAAATGTGGGGGGGGGGGGGACACGCCGCCAAAGTTGGGATTTGGCCAAAAGCTATATTTTACATATTTTGGGATATATGGAACAAAGCCCATTTGAGAACATTTGAATGTAGGGTTGAAGCCTACATTTGACATAGGCTTGCTATAATCATGAATCTGAAATTTCCATAGTATTTCACAAATGCATCTTCTTGACATATTCTCAAAAAAAAGAAGCTTGTGAATGAATGAGAGGAACTTCATGTTCAAGCACATTGAAGTAATGAGATTTGGGGATGTAAAATCAGATGTGTAAGAGAAATCTTCTATGAACAAAGTTTGCATGTTGCTTGACAACAATTATGTACTCACAAGGGCATGCAATGATTAACTTTAAAGTAATGATCTCGTAAAACAGAATGGAACGCCGGTCTAGAGCTAGAGATTGATTTGGTACCATGTGTCAATATCCTATTCGCACGAGGCGAAGAATCATAATAGTTGGTATCAGAGCCATTGATCTTGATGAATAGGCTGCAATATGCCGACAACCCTAAGAATCTATTTCAAATACTGCAAATGAGAACTTAAACCATTTAAAATACAGAGAATAAACAAGAAGGAACTATAACACAAAAAAAAATGATCGTAATAAGTAATGATGTCATCAAAATACACCCAGAAATAGCCCACTATCAGACCCATGCATAAGGTTGGGCACATTGCTCATAATGTTTTGAATAGAGTATGGTCCATCGATGTCTGCAAAAGGCATAACACAGAACTCAAACAGACTTTATGTATGGCACGTTTTCTTCAACTTCATGAAATAAGGGATTGAAGCAAATCAAAAAGTAGAGAAAAACATAAGAGGCTTTTCCCAATTAATCAACGAGGTCGTCCATAAGAGGTATGAGGTATTGGTTCTTGATAGTAGGCTCCAACAACCGATACACAACCGCTTGGTTTCATCTTTCTTGTGAACATTGCAATAATACCGAAGAATTAAAACGACTTTGAATCTTTACAATCTAGACTATAAAAAATCAGATACTAGGTGCTAGATTTCATCTTGCTCCAAGTTACAAAGGTGAGATGGAGGTCAACTGCTCCTAGAGGCAAATCAACATTGTGGTGGTAACAATTGTTGCTTCTCAAAAATGTATTGATACTAATAGAAAATTAGGAATTGGTGGCTGCTTCTGTGACCTCTCAAGTATGTGGCTTGCCTCACGGACACATGAAGTGATGCACAATAAATTCTTTACAAAGAATAAGCTGTCCTCCCAGTGAAATAAGCGAATCAGCCCCATGATTGATGCCATACTTCTCAATATGAATGTTGTACAAGTCAGCGTGTGCAGTAGAATCTCTAATATCATATCGGATGGCTCATAGTATTTAATAGTTCTGAAAAGAATGGGAGCTATCAGCCTCCATACACAAAGTATCGGGTGCCTCCTTAAAATGGCATGGAAACAAGAAACCACCCAATTGCTAAAGAAATAATTTTTGTGGCTCCTGTTAGGGGATCCAATGAATTCTTTACCTAAAATAGATACCCGCAAGCGGATGCTGTGCATCAACCTTGCAAGGTACATGTCACTTTGCACCATCTTGGAATGGTACGTCTTAGAGATGGCCCTGGTGGCCGGTCTATAATTTCAACATACTAAGTCATCCCTATTGTCACTCTCATGAACATGACAGAAAGTAATAGCATTGGGCGCCTGTCTAACATCCTTAGCTCAATGGTTTGGGGTCTCAGATGGGACGTCATGCAGACGATGTTCTAGTGATACCAGCTGAAAATGTAGGAACAACAAAAGCACATCATGGAGCTGGTCAATTGTAGCCTTAAGTGTCTGCTGATCGGTATACTTGTCTAGTAGCAAAGAAACATAGCCTTGAAAAGTGAATTGTATTGGAAAGAAGTTCTCCCCACAATCTTCTTATATATCATGATGTATTCTCGTCCCTCTTAGTGGTATGATCAGTCTAGAAATAATCTCCTACATAGGATAACTGCATTTAGTATGTGTAAAAGGCACAATGATAAAGTATTGTGAAAGCTGACTGGGTAAGTGACGAAAATAACATGTGAGGAAGTGTCGACAAACACTTAGTGATAGTCTGTAACAAAATCATAGAATTTAAATTCAGAGTACTCCCATTTTCTCTTCACCACCAAGATAGATAGAATTCAAGTCCTAGTTTCTTAAATTTGAGTTGGCTCCCTAACAGAACAAACAGCTCTTGATACCACGTAATAGCTTCTGGAATTTTGTGGGAGATACCTAAGGGCTAAGGTTGATTATCTTGTCCCTCCAGATTACTTGTCGGTATTTCCCTACACTGCCTAAAGTAACTAAAGGACATACTCAATGCTAGACATAGTTTCTTCACCCCTCTGCTCTGTTCCCTGTCTTTCATTGCGAGCACTCTCAAGTTTAAAGGATGCATCGTACATTTCAGGGTTTTTCCTATTATTTTTCCCACTCCCCTTTCACGTATGCCCTTTGCTATTTCTTTACCTAATAGATTCCTGCTCTCTAGTTATCGAAAATGATGGGTGCTGGTCTTTGAAAAACTCTGATCTTAGCTTTGCTATCAGGGTTATCGCTTTGAGGCATATCTTGTTTTCATATCCAACTTCTTCCTCTTCCATGACCTCCAAATCCTATACAGATCTAAGGAGTTGTCTCATATATTTCCTATGGAAGAACAAAAAGAGTCAGTCTCCAGGAGTTTCTTGGTTCAGCCCCCACACATTTAGGTGGTCTTAGTCATCACCAAAAAATTAATGAGAAACTTAGAGATGTAACCATAGTTTCTTGAAAAGTTCTTATTCTCCATATCTTTCTGATAATGCTATTTCCTCCTTTTGCCTGTCCCCTCTCCTTTTCCACTCGTATTAGCTATGGAGCTCCCGTTTCCTTGCAGTGACCTCCCATTTCAAAAACCTGATTTCTATGCTTGTCGACATGCCTCCCATGGCTTTCCTGGAAGCCTACTAAACCGATTTTCTTTTCCCTCATAAAAACAGCCTAGACCAAATTAGACATCCAATTGCATCAGAGGATTACTATGTGACTCCACCACTACTACATAGTTCTGCAGCATACGGAACGGACACATGCAAAACGTCGTTCTGTGCATATTCTTTATCAATTTGCTTTTGAAAAGAGTATCAGATATTAATTTTCTACATTAAGACATGTATAAGAAGTTTGATTTTTTTGTTCCATAGGTACCGAACAAAATGTAAGCTGCCCAAATGTATGAAACCGCTTAAATGTATCTATAATCTACTTTGAGCACATGATCATACTCTGTAATTCATTGTACACATCTGCTGCAAAGCTTCAACAGAGTGAAGTTCCTTACACACAATGACACAAGTACGGTGGGTTCACAAATCAAGCACTCTAACTTTGACCTCTTAGCTAAAAACTTGAAGTTATAAAATAGAAAGGTTAGCCAAATCAATATAACAGGAAGCACTGCAGTTTTTGGGCCACAATGACACAAGTACGGTGGGTTCACAAATCAAGCACTCTAACTTTGATCTCTTAGCTAAAAACTTGAAGTTATAAAATAGAAAGGTTAGCCAAATCAATATAACAGGAAGCACTGCAGTTTTTGGTCCAGTTCTAAGAACTTAATCAATCCAACACAAAGATAGCAGCAAGTCAAGCACCACAAAATGCTTGCCATTTTGCCAAAACATAACATGCAGTTAACCATTTTGATAGTAAAACATATACATATTCATTTATCTTTATTTATTTGTAAGGGAATGTTTTCAGATTTGATACACTACAAATGTGGATATTTATAGGACAGAGAAATTAGAGTCCTTCCTTTAGCCATCCTATGTGTCATATTCGTCAAATTTAATGTTTAAACAGAGTGAGCTACATCATGTCTAGCTGATCTTTGAACCCCACAAAGATTTGGCCAATCACTCACTGTGTGACTTACAAGGTTAATGATGTGGAACTTAACAAAGTTACCTGGAAGATCAAAATGCCATGGCTTTACGGCAACAATGAGCAAAAATGAATTCATCTTGAAAAGCCTATTTCATGCGTCAAAATTGGTACTGTCCAATAACCAGAACAATTAAGCGCATCCAGAGGATTTCCGCCTGTACATTCCTATTCATTTGCCGCCAATGCATTCCTTCCAGTGACCATAGTGCCCTATTTCTACACCCTTTCATGCTGTCAAATTGATGTTAAGACAACTGCTAAACTTTCATTTCCCTGGCTCACTTGCTTTGAATTATACTGTAGCCTTTCTTCATCCAGCACGTTGAGACAGCTTAGCTGCATGCAGTTACTGCAAGCACCGTGCAAAAAGGACCATGAGAGGACAACTCAGAAATTCAAAAAGTTCAATCAATTATTCAGGACAATGCATTTTTTTCAAGGATGCAATAAAAGTTAAAACTAAATCTTACATACCATGAAGATGTATAAAGAAGCATTTCGTGCCAAGAATTTCATGTGAAATCTAGAACTCTAGAACTGAAACACTATCATAATTTCATCACCATGCTCATGTTTTCTTTTTTGTATGACAGTCTTGTACAAGCCTGCCTGCATCTCATTTCAACCCACATCCAGAACAATTCTGGGTAGTAAAATCAATGCCTAACCGTTTCTACTCAATGTCATTGGTGTCATAACATTTGATCTCTTGATTTTCACCTTCAGCCTACCTTTGTAATTGCATAGCTGAAAGTAAAAAATCATTATATACACAAGGTTCCAAAAAATGTAAGCCATTGTAGATCTAAAGTTCCGTGCAGCATCTGCTTATGATACCTGTGGGGGATGGAACATCATTTGTGCATTGGGAGGCATTTGAGGTTGGCCCATTACCTGTGCCTTCAATAATCAACCATTTTCAAGTTAAGTAGCTTCGGTCGGCCATAAAGAAGCTATGCAGAAAACTATTTTATCAAAGGTGAAAATCGAGAAACATTACATTTGACAATCGGATTTTTTTGAATTAATGGTAATTTTTCATATTTAAGCGACTCTGATTATATTCTGCTTCTGCTGCTCCAAAGGAAACGTACATTTACTTCTATTATCCACTTTGCTCAGGGCTTTGATATGGAAAGTTTTGATGAAACAGAAGATGTGCATCTACCAAGAAAACCCCAACTCTCTACCTACCCCAGATGGCATGAACTGATGAAGAGGCTGTGAGGAGACGTTCGGGTAGAACGCTCCACTGTAGTAAGGCACGGCTTCACCAGCAGCAACTCCAAGCCAAGGAACTCCTAGCCCCTCTTCCTGTAGTCAAGAAGGAACATCCGCCTCATTTCCACCTCGCATATTCTTCTCTCAGTTTATCTAAAAGCTAAAAAAAGCAATCCAATCCGTGGCAAGCATCACTGCTAAAAATAAGTCAAACTACAAAGCCGGGAATTGGAAAATATCCTTTGCCTTGCCTTTAACTCATCACGCGGAACTATGTCCACCAAAAAATCAAAAATATCAGCTCTGCTAATAGCCCCGGCTATGTCATTCCTCTGTAAAGTCCGCCGCTTGTTTTCTTCAGTATGGATCCAGGAGCGCAACGTCAATTCCAGAATAAACAACTCACAAGCTTTTGCAAAAAGCACTGGAGCTTCCGCGCTGATCATCTGAGCACGCCAATTCATATTGTCATTGCTTTTAGCTTAATATATTCGATTTCGAGCCAAATTACACAAAAACTGAAAGGCGACGTAAAGAAAAGGCGACGAAAAGGATTGCAAGAACCATTCACTTTGACGTCTTCGTCGGCTTTCATGATTTTCTTGATTCGTGCAAGAGGTAGCTGATGAGTTTTAAAATCTGCAAAAGGGCATTTAGATATCAATTGAGATTCTGCATCAACAAACACGCATATACACAACTGATGAGCAGTCTGGGTGTACTGTCGAAAATACGTGTGCTCGCCATTCATTTACCGGTTATTTTCTCCATTTCCTGCATTTGCTGTCGCCAAAACATCTGCAGCTGCTGCTTTTGCACCTGCTCATAGTGAAGCGATGGCTGGATGGATCCTACAAGCTGCGCCAACAAAGAAACCCATAATCAGAGATTGCTTACTCATTGCAGGAAATCGTTTCCAACACAGACCATACATGACAAGAAGAATTAATAACCACGTGACCTGTTCTTGCGGTTGCTGCTGCTGCATCTGCATCTGAGAATATTGCAGCGGGGGGGCCATCATCCCTGAAGGCACTGAAGTAGCAGCAGAAGAAGCAGAGACTTGGTGAGGCTGGTTTGCCATTGAAGCCAAAACAAGATCTACTCCCAAATCCTCTGCAATCGTCCGATCGTGCGGTAAAATCAGAAAACTAAACAAGACACAAGGCCAATTCAATAGATCACCAACCAAATCGTATGGGAATCGAGGGCGTGATCGGTACAAAAGGAGGGTAATCGATATATCGGCAGATCGAGGTAGGGTAGGGTTGAGTTGGCGAGAGAAGAGGAGCGAGAGATGGATGCGAGTGAAAGGAAAGGAAAGGAAGGGAAAGGAAAAGAGGGATGATGATGGGGAAGCGTGAGAAGAACGAAAGGCCTAGGCAAAGCGGTCAAAGATGCGTGCTTATGTGGCCACGTGGTGCACCACCAATTGTTGAGTCCTTGTAATTTTGAGAGAAAAATTCATCAATGTATATCTATATATATAGATATGTGTGTGTGAGAGTGTGTTTTTTGCAATTATTCACCACAAGGGCAATGACAAATGGCGAGTACGCGATGGAGCATGAGCATCCCTTATTGCAGGCAGTCACGGGACGGGCGATGCCATACACACTCTAAAATCATCAACTTTGAGCACATTATCAACTTATTGCTTCACACCAAAGCTAATACCAATGGAATAAAGATCCTCTACATTTCCTAAGAGGGGGACAACATTATGCCATATAGATAAAGGAGGGTGAATAAATAACATATTAAAGTGCTAACATTAATTAAGGGAATCTTAAAATAATGTTAACAATTTTTTTTTCTCTCAATTTATGACATGATTTCACAAGAATTTAAACAATTCATTCATGCATTAGATTGTAAATAAGTAGAAATAGGGCTTGCATACTACTTTTGAATCTACATACCCACTTGGCATTATCTTCATTCTCTTTGCTAGTCAAGTCCGACAAGTTAATAGGTTGTAACAAAGATTGAATGCTACTCAAAGGTTGATTATTTCATAGTAGAAAATGGCACTAGAGGCATGGACCACCGTCTTCCTCTTTAGTTGCATCAATTAAGTCAATGGAAGAAGGCACTAACTCCCAAATGTCATTATGGTAAAACAGGACAAAAGTCTAAAGATTAAACCTGGCCTTATAATTGATAAATTCATAGGCTCACATCGTAAGACAAAAATTTCTATCCTCCAAGACCTCAAGTGGTGCATCAAGGAAAACAAAAACTTCTCACATTTTAAAACTTGTTGAATATGTTATCGTTTCATAAACATTCAAAAACAAGAAAGTTTCAATGTGTCTCCACAAATGGTGATTGAATTGATGGACCTAGAGACTAGAGGTTCATTGAGAAAAAAAGGTTGTTGAAACTTGGATGCACCACTTCTTAAATGGCATTGTTGATAAATTGCTTGTTTGAAAGAAAATAATGGAAATAGTGTTGGAAAATGATAAATGTGCAGCACTCTGATAACACATCTACCTATTCTAAAATAACTTTGAAATAATATTTGGAAATTGAAAGTTAATTTAGACTTCGTGAAAGATCATATATCTGCTCAAAATACGAATCACTAAAAAATAGAAAACAATAATTGAAAGTAATGCACTTTTGCTTTTATTCAAATACTATCAGACATGAATAGTCTGTGAATCAGTTTAGCTACTATTGCATCTCTGTATCAAATGTAACTGATGAATTACATTAGTTATGATTGGCTCTAATTATCAAATAACGTCATATTCGCTTTGCTACAATGTCCTACAGTTTGTATTTCAACCCTAAAGATTGAAATCTATTTCGGCGATGTATTACGTGTCAGAAATTGTGAACTGCAACAACTTTACCACGACACGAAGCGAAGGTCGAATGGCGAACAATTCGCGAAAGTCAACGTACCTCGAAGACCCTAAGACGTGAAGCGAAGCGAAACTCGAAGGTCGAATGATTCGCGAAAGTCAAACATGCCTCCAAGACCAAAGGACACGACACGACACGAAACGAAAAGAAAACGAAGGAAAATCTTTCACGCTGCCAGCTGGCAGCTCAACGGGCGTGGAGTCCTAAACTTCACGCTCAACTGAAACAGTTAGCAATAACAGAGAGTAACTAACTAGTTGATTAGCGTTAACTACTCTTGTAATTCTCTGTTTAGCTATCTTGTAAACTCCACACTGTGGAGATATAAACAAAATTATGGATCAACAGAACAGAGAGAAAACAACAAGAGTAGAGCAGAAAAAGAAAAGAATAGAAAATTAGCGAAATGAAATAGTTGTGCATGAAAGTCTGCCAACGAGCAGAACACAGCGAAAGAGCAGAGTGTCAGGCTGCCAAGGAGCGAGACACTGATCATCTTGCTCTAAAAAAATCAAATCTGATAATACAGTTGCTCTTTCTTGTCCATCTCCTTGTTTTCTCGATGTCTTGATTGCTAGAATGATTTTTGTTCTGTTATCTATAGTCGCGTGCTTAGAATCCTGCAAGCTTCCGCGTAAGAAAATTCAAAAAAAAAAAAAATCCGTTCGTGATAACGAAACTCGTTCGCGACATGGTATCAGAGCCTACAGGTTATCACTACTAATATCTGAACAGTGATTTTCTAGGCAACACAATATGGCTACAACGATCTAGACAAGAAAAGCAATCAGTCTTGATGGCGCAAACTATAGGATATGGAAATTCAAAATTAAAACACTTCTGAAGGGCGAAGGCATCTGGTCGGTGACCAAACTCTCAGAGGTGCAACCTCTAGAGGGAGACCTGAGGAGAGCTGAATGGATCAGAAAGGATGAGCGTGCAATAGCGATCATGGTTTTGTCCAACAATGAAGATCTACTCATGCAGATTGAAGACTGCGAGAGCAACCATGCAGCATGGGAAAGATTAAAACAGAAGTACGAAGTGAGGACTGCAACTTCAGTGATGCATCTTCACAATCAGCTGCAATTCATATGATGGGATAGTGACCAGTTGGACCAGCACGTTGAGAAGATCAGAACGATGGGATGGTAACCAATTGGACCAGCACGTGGAGAAGATCAAAATGATCTTCGCTCAACTCGCTGCATGAGGACAAGAACACCAAGTCCCAGCACCACAACAGTTGATGTACTTCATGAAGTCTTTGCCTGCATCCTATCAGCCGGTGAGAATGCTCATATTGAGTCTACCAGATATGACATTCAAAAAAGCAGTCAGTCTTGTCATTGATGAGAGACTGATGAGAGACGAAGGAGAAGGAAACAATGATCAAGCTCTCTTCACAAAAGGAAGGAAGAAAAACAAAAACAAGCCCAAATTCGACAAGACGAACACAAAGTTTTTGAGCAGAGGCAGTGATAATCAACAATCTTCTTCCTGTGATCACTGTCACAAACCAGGACACACAGCCAACAAATGTTGGTTCAATCCTACAATACCTTGCATGCACTACAAGAAGAAGGGCCATTCTGCATATGATTGCAGATTCAACCCAAAAAGAAAGAACAAAGCTGAGAAAACAAATGTTGCAGAGTCATCAAAAGATGCAAATAGAGGTGATGAAGCCTTCACAATACTTGATGAAGCTTCAACAAGCTACATTGAACAAGACTATGATGTAGTCATTGATTCAGGAGCAACATCACACATCACCTACAACAAGAAGATCTTGATCGACTTCAAAGAACTCGAAAACAATAGAGCAGTGATTCTAGGTGATGGAATCAGACACGATGTCAAAGGCATCGGGACTCTATAGCTACGAACACTATCAGGTCAAGCAAAGCTGCCAGGAGCACTCTACGTACCTTCATTGAAAAAAGATCTGCTATCAGTCTCCAAAATGGCAGATCTTGGAATTCGAGTTTTATTCAATGGCAGTACATGCCGCATGATCGAGAAAACAACATACAAATTGCTGACGGTTGGATGCAGAGAAGGAATGTATCATCTGAACATGAGGAGCCTATATGACATGTGCAAAAAAGACATAGTCGTAGGTCTGAAGATATCAAGACCCGATACTGAGTTCTACGAAGCTTGTCAAAAAGGCAAACAACATCGGAATCCATTCACACATGAGGAAAAAAGAGCCAAAGAAGTTCTTGAGCTCGTCCACTCAGATGTCTGTGGACCGATGAAAGTCGATTCAAAAACAACAATTCATACAAGTTGCTTTATCTTTAAAAAATACATCAATGCAAGAAATAGAAAAATTACATGGTGCCTTAAAAGAGCAGCCACCCTTCTTCCGTCTCTTCGGGCAGTCCTTGGAAAGGTGCCCCTTCTCCATATAGGAGAAACACAACCCGTCGCTTTTGGCCTTATCGAAGTTGCCTCCTCCAATTGAGGGCGCTTCTTTTTCTTTCTTGAAGGGGAAGCTTCGTCAACAATATGCTCTTTGGCCTTTTTGAAAGGAGGGCTTGAAGAGGGTTTGTTTTTAGATTCAGGCTTTTGCAGCTCTTTGCGGGTCATAGTGTGTGTATCATCAAAAATTAGAACAAAACGCACAGCATCCTCAAGGGATTGTGGCTGATTTCGGCGGACCTCCAACTAATGCTCTTTGGGCAAGCCAAAATGAAATGCAGCTTAAGGATAATTTTGTCTATGCGGTTAACAAACCACAAAGTTGCCTCTTGGAAGTCTTGCAAGTAGACATCCAATGGTTTCGTCCCGATTTGCAAGTTGCAAATAGACGATAATATTCAAAATCGTCAAGACAGGCATAAAGGCAGCCTTAAAGGCTACTTGGAAATCATCCCAAGTAGTTGGGACCGTAGCTCGATCTTTAAGATCCTGCCACCATGAGTACGCTTTACTGCGTAAAAACATGATGGCTGTAGCAATCCACGAGCTATCTAGTAGATCGTGGATGGAAAAATGCGAAGTCCATCGATCCAACTAGGCCAAGACCAAGTCTTGGTGTCTATCCTTTTTCTCTTTGGTGAAAAACTCTGGAGTAAACATCGGGTTGAGGAGTGCTTGCCGAGTTTGGGACATTAAATAGCCCACATTTCGGCCCCGCCGGTTCATGTTTAGCCTGCATGTCAACAATCTATTGCTGCAATAGATTAACTGCACGCATCATAGTCTCCATATCAGTCCCGACAGGACTTGGAGCTCGAGTTTCTTCCATAGGAGTGTCCATGGCAAAAGCAGTATGTAGCAAAAAGCTAGAGGAAAAATGGAGAACAACGGTATCAAAACCGTTAAAAACTGATATCTAGAGAAGAAGGGCTCAAGAAAACAAGTAAACTTGAGCATTAATATACTCTACAAACAACTTTGAGAATGGGGTAGAGAAAAGTGAACGTACTTCCTTTACCCCCTCCCCCAAAGCTCTTCTCCTTTCCTCATGCAAAAAGGACAGGTGGGGCCCAAAAAAGACCCCATTTGTCCCTTCTAGGCCTTTCATACCATGTGGGGCCATAAAATGGTGCCACATCGCCCATGGACCCCAAAGGATTAAAAAATTTGGTTAAGTTCCTTCTCCCACCTCATTTCCCTTATGGACCTCACTCCTCTCCCAATCCTTGGAGATTTGCAGGTACAGATGTTGGCTGATTATGAGAAATCCCCAAGATACTCGGCCAGAGCTACCCAAGAGCACCTCTCACCTTAGACCGAGGAGGTCTCTGAGAAGACGAGATGAATGAAGAATGAGAGCCGAGAAGTACTAGTTAAGCATGACAGGTAGAAACTATGTAAACCTCATGGTGAGAATCCCAAAAGATGGAATGATTATGTAGGAAATAGTTATTTTGGGCATTTGTAATAAATGCAAGTAGACCCTTCTTAGAAAAGTAGAGTGAGCCGCCTTTTGATGGTGACCTCTAGTGGAGAGGATAATTCCACTTGTATATGTGTAATGTGAAAAATGCCTCTCTTGCTTATTTAAGAGGCTTTCCCTCTGTAGAAGGGAGGTTTTTACATTGTATCTACTCCATGTCCAAATGAGAAGAGCCTCCACAAGTTTGATACTACACTAAGCTCCTTGATCATGATGGTTTTCTTGAGTGATACCCCTATGATCATGCCCTTCCATTCTGAAGAAACTGAGAGTTTGTCTTTTTCAAAGCCTTAGCATTTTTCCTTAGTTTTTCCTTTGTTGTTTTTAGCGACTATGCATTTTGAACTATGTTTAGCACAGTCTGCATTTTTGAACTGTTTCGTCGCACAGTTTGCATTTTTGGGTCATGAGGAAAATTCATCCCTAGGTCTAAAACACTTATGAAATAACTTTGGAAACTTTTCCCGACACTGTCGCATTTTTTGCATTTTTGCAAAAAAGGCGACACTGTCTTTAAATGCCTTAGAAAAGCGACACTTGCCCTTAGAAAAGCGACATTTGCCTTAGAATTGGTTTTTGCCCTAAAGTCGGATTTTTCGCCCTTCGGAAAAAAGCGAATCTGTCGCCAAATGCCTTCCGGATAAAAGCGAAGGTGCCCTTGAAATAGCGACACTGCCGTTAAAAATCACGAAAAGGGTCTTTAAGCAAAAGGTGAAGGTCTGCAGCGTGAAGGCACTGTCAAATGGGCAGAAGGCAACTAATGTACGAACAACAGGAGAAGGTCAGATGACACGACACGACACAAATTTCTTCGCGACACAAAACTCTTCGCGATCCAAAGGACCAAGAAGATCAAACAAATACCATGTAGTACAACTTTCTGATATGATATGATGACGTTAGCAGAAGAGCGTTAGGGCGTGTCTAATCTCCCGCTCTTGTAATCTAAGATTAGTTGTAGATTGTTTAATCTCTCTAATCAGAATTATTACTCTGAATATATGTATTGCTAGACGCATAAAAAAGATAGTCAGGAAGACAGTCATGGACAAAAAGTGAGTTTACAAATTAGCAGTAGCTAGTCATTTTTATTCATAAGAGAGAACATCTCCCTCGCGCCAATGCGCTGATCTAGGAAACGGACAGTGCTCAAGAAAGATATTGTAAATTCATTTTTGATATAGAAGTGATTTTCTTAATGCTCTATTCTATGATGTGTATGATCTACAATATTGGAATGCATGCAAGCAGTAGATAAATTTTCGCTATTGTTTTTCAACATTATATGTTGTTTACAAGTTTAATTTTTACAACAGATCGTCAGAAGATTTGGGGCTTGAAAGAGAATTAGACCGCATTCAATAGCAGTAGCTACTCCTGCCAAGTCGGCTCTATCCGGCCTTCATCACGTTTCGTTTCGCTTCGCTTCGAGCTGTTTCTTCCTCCCATCAGTGGTGACAGAGCTCGATTCGTTTCGTTTCGTTTTGTTTCGATTCGATTCGCTTCATTTCGATTTGCTTCACGATTACTTTGCATCAGTGGCATCAGAGCCACGACTTTTGATTATCAGAGCCCTGCCTAATTCCTTCAGGCTATGGCATCCATTAGCAGCATTTAATCAAAGATCTGCACGATCCTTGACTCCTCAGGATCAAACTTCCTAGCATGGAAGGTGAAGACTTCTCTCATACTGAAAGGAGAAGGTCTATGGCCTTGGGTTGATGGCACAGAAGAGATGCCTACAACCACTGGCAAAGAGCTACGAGAATGGAGAGAAAGAAATGACAAGGCAATAGCCGTCCTATCTTCCTCCATCGAAGATAGCTTGACACTTGATCTAGCCACACTCTCCAAAGCAAGGAAAATGTGGGATACTTTGCTGACCAGATTTCAAACGAAATCACGAAGCCAAATTATGCTTCTTGAAGATCAACTGACCAATCTAAGATGGGATGGTAATGACCTCACTTCCTTCATCCGAAGAATGAAGGACTTGTTCCTCTCGCTACACAATTCTGGTGCACAGAATGCAGTCTCAACAAAGAAGCAGCTCACATGCCTGTTGCGAGCTCTACCAAGATCGTTTCAAACGACCCAAACATTACTTGCTAAAGATCCAAAGATGACCTTGAGAAGGCTGTAATCGAGATTAGAGAAGAGGTGGAAGCCCGTCAACACCTTGATGACAAGGATAATTCTGATCAAGCTCTCTACAGCAACAAAGAGAAGCAGAAGAAGAATTTCAAGCCTAAGAGGGAGTCATACCAAAGACAAGATCGAAGGCAACAGTCAGAGGGAGCCAAAGAAGGCAAATGGAAGAGTAGAAATAAATCGAGACAGCAGAATGGTGAGAAGAAGACCTGCACGAGGTGCACACGAGAAGGCCACACTGTTGATAAGTGTTGGCTCAATCCAAAGATAGAGTGCATTCACTATAACCAAAATCCCAAAAACAAGAAAGCTCAAAGCAGACGGGAGAGCGACAATAGATCATCCTACGTGGAGTGTTGTTTACAAGTTTAATTTTTACAACAAATCATCAGCAGATCTAGGGCTTGGAAGAGAATTAGACTGCAGTCAGTACCAGTAGCTACTCCTGCCAAGTCGGCTCTATCCAGCCTTCATCGCATTTTGTTTCGCTTCGCTTCGAGTTGTTTCCTCCCATCATTGGTGACAGAGTTTGATTTGTTTCATTTCGTTTCGTTTCGATTCGATTCGCTTCACGATTACTTTGCATCACATTCCCTTGTGTGTGGTTGTGGATTTAGTGGTGGATTAGTTTTATTTCTTGTTTGTGGAACTAGAGTGGATTAACTCTGTTGTTTGTGAATTAATGTAGGAATCAGCATTCGAGTAAACTAAATAGGCTGGATTTGTGGTGTAGATCTTGCATATTCCCTTACATTCTAGTTCTTGATGTTTTTGGGGTGTCCAAGAATCAAGAAATGTGTGTTTCTTGATTTTTGGACTTCTGAAATGATGTTTAGTTTTAGTTTCTTGATTCTTGTTTCTTGCATTTAGGTAGAATGTATGTGTTAGATTTGTTTTAGTTCAAAAGGATCTGTTTCATTTCGATTTGCAGCAGTAGAAGTAGGATTTTCATTCTTGTTCAACTTATTTACATGTTAATTTCTTGGTTGAACGCATTGGTTACATGTTTGGTTTTGAATGCATGTGATACGGTTCAAGAGCGACCTCCCTGGATTGTCCTTTGACAAGCAGGACAAATACTATAATGATTATATGACTTTTTGCCTGATTCTGGACACTGAACAAGAAAGCTATAAACCAAGAAGTGCTCGAGAAGCCTGGTAACAGACATGAAACAGTTCTGTAACTAGACGGACAGAAAAGAACCAGTCGACAGATCCTAGAAGAAGAATTTGTTTACATTTGGCGCCGTTTGAAAAGCGAACACCCAAGTTAGATCTACCCAAGTTTGACGGTAGTTCGGAACTCAAAGATTCTTGCAAATTTTTGAGACTGCATGTGATGTTTATGACAAAACATCCAACGACGCTATGGTCCAATTATTTTCCATGACCATGATCACTAACACACGTGACTGGTTTTTAACCTCGATCGTGAAGATAAGACAAATTGTTCTATATTAAAAGAGTCCTTTATCAAATGTTTCAAACCCTTTCATTGATAGAGAGTCCTTTGTCAAATTGAGTAATATCAAGATGGCAAAAGATGAACGATATGCGACTATATCGAGCGTGTTAAACATTTAAAAGGTCAAGTACAAGAGCAGCCAACCGAATAGATGCTCATCATCTGGTTTTTAGTCGGACTTCCAAGATGGATTAGACGTGAGTTTAGATCCAATGATGAATATACAAGCTTAAAGTTAGCTACGTTTGATGCCATCCAGGAGGAAGATGAAGGATCCGATGTTGACGAATCCAGAGCATGAAAAGCACTTTGTGCTACTGTTCATGAATCGAAGCTGAACGATGATACCTGAGATCAGCTTTGGAAATCACAGATGGAGTTGCTTAACCAGCAACACCAAATGCAAATGGAGAAACTCACTAAGGAGTTTCGAGACACCTTGATGTCTATCCAAAGCCGTATGTTTGGTCAGCTACCCCCTGCACAAGTACCTTAGAGACGACAAAATATCTGATGCCCACATTGTAGGGCGACACATCCTGTTAATGATTACCCTTCATATCAAGCTATTAAAGCCAATTCCATACACTGATACGAAGAACAACCATCCACATTTGGAAAGGATGTTCCGCATGAACCGTGCATCATAGATTTCGTAACTATCTCATACAACTCCGGATCTTACTCCTTCACATAAATTTTTGCACACACAATATGATCGTAATCTCCAACCATGATGGGTTTGTTCCGCTTCTCCAATATAATCAATCCATTACATGCAACCTCCCTATAATGCGCCCAAAATACCTGAAGCTTCATGCTAAAAACCCTCGATACCAAATCAGGCCTATCTGCAGCTTTCTGCTGGAATCGCAACTCTCTCCTCACCTCCAACCAATTTGGGTTCATCGTCATTGTGATAAACAAATTGGGAGATAGCATCTTGGTATTGCTGATGCATATGATATGATGAACTGATGTATGAAGATGGAAGCACTACTCGCGTTCCTATGTCGCTAGAGGAATAAGCTCCCACGACATCAACAATACCACTACGAATTTCTCTATGAAAACTGTGCTGATTATTGTAGTAGTAGTTCATGTTGTTTTGCACCATCTTTGTCATCATGTCACACGCATACTCTTGTAGCAGCCTTCCACCCAAATGGATCGGTGAAACATGCTCTGCATGAACTTGTAAATGATAGTAGTAAAACTCTCAAACGGTGACAGCTTTGTAACTACCCTCTAAATGCTCTTCAAAGGCATCAGAGAGTGCACCGTTATGGACATCATCATCGGCACATGTGCCATCTCTAACGTGCACATGTGGGATACCCGGATACCACCCATCGGTACCAAATGGAAATAACAGTACAAAATGCAATGCATCATATGACAAATGATGTTGTGTGATGAATTGCAAACCATCTTGAATGGAATGCAGTATGATGTCATGCATTCCGTCACTCGGGGTCTCATCTAAAGGCATAAGCACCGCAATCTCATTGCTCATGGGAGCATTGAATTGCCTGCTCACTCTACTCTACAAATAACCTGATACTATGCGGAGATGAATATCCTTTGTGACGTTCTCCCGCATGATCCATGCAACGTTCTTAAAATGTTGCACAAATGGACTCACATCCACCATCATGCTCTGCAAGGCAGAGAGAACATCATGCCTAAGCTCAGGGTTCAGAGATAATCTCTGATCCACCTGCAATTCATTACCATCCATGAAGTAAATTTGTGAAAAGGAAGGCCTATTTGATGGCAACAAACCACCAATGTGATGGTACAACCGCACAGACACTCGAAATGTGTATGCGTCGCCTACAAAGTTGGAGATGGATCTATCAAGATTCATCCCAAGAGATGCGAATGCCAATGAGTTATTGTAAATGTTCTTCCTAAAATGAGCTCCCGAGTCATCGGAGGTTGTGTACAAACGAAATAGCTCAGAAGGTGGTGATGGCATCAAAGGCAAATGCACCTTGTCTTTCATGCAAAGGAAATGGCTATTCCTTTTTGCTTTCCATCGCAAGGCCGAACAACAACCACATGCAAACTCCATCCGTCCCAAATCATGATGGGATGGATTCAGGAGCTATTTGCCCACCTCAAATAACCTACCAACCCTATCTAGAGCTCTCCTCTTCGCCTGAAATCTATGCCCCGGTCGTCTAGCTCTAGCTGATCTAGACTCTGCCTCTGGAGTCCTATATGACAGGTGATTAAACACCTCCTCGAGTGTAACACATCATATTGGACCACCCCTACCTAAAAATCTCCTCTTCTCGTCGTATCTACGCCTCAACCTTTTAGTCCTGGCTAATCTAGACTTGGTCTCAGGTGTCCTATACGATGGGTGGTTATGCACCTCCTCGGGCGTATTCGACTCTATAAAAGTTGAATTTGCACCTAAAGACATCAACGAAATTGCCTCTCTTGACTCTACTCCTCTCATAGGCCAGCATACCTGTGTGATCGACCCTACTCCCAATAGATTGGCTCTCACCCTTCGGAGTGATGTATAAAGGGTTGCTTCGCACACACTCGAGAGTGTCCATGTCATGGAATCACTCCCTCAAATACAAAACACCTGCAAAAATTGGAACAAAAAACCATCAGGTTTTATATCAAACATTGGGAAACAATCAAGTACATCAGAAACTAACTTAAGTAGGCTTTAAACTTGTATTAAGAGAGTGAGAGACAGATTAATAATAAAGGGTTTAAGACTTAAATATCTTTTTTATATAGCTGAATTTGGAGTGGGCCCCTTAGATGCATGCTTGGAGAGGAGGGCCATGAATCCTTTTCCCCATACATGCGTCCTCCTCCCCAAGTTTTTTGGTTCAAAAAATGTGTATGCATGGGTGAGGGGAGGAGGATGCATGGGTCCCCTCACCCATGCATAAAAGTGGAACAAAGTTTAAATATATATATATAGACTAGTAAAGAGTGTCCGCCGATGGCGGGCAGTCGAGGGTGTGTGTGCGTGTACATGTACATGTATGTGTGTGGATGTCAGACTCCACATCTGAAACTTCACTTAAAACCTAGCTTATCTCGTGCGCAGCAATCAGCAATGTCGATTTGCCTACATGTACAAACATCAAAGCACACGAAACATGGTGGAGCTGGCTGCCTTCTCTCCTCCCAACCTTTGCTACATAGATTATGATGAGGAATGCCTCTCTATAGACTCACTTATGCACAATCTTCAAGCACCCCTTAACCCTGACCTTTCCTAACGTCGACACATGACCAACTCCATGCACAGTCGACACTTGCCACTTGGTAGTACTCTGACACATAGGCAATTGAGTAGGCTGACATGTGTCACTCATACACTGGACCAAGTGTCCCAGTGAGCATGTGACATGCGTCATGTTTGACTGGTCAACCCTAACACGTGTCACCCATTCATTGGACCAAGTGTCCCAATGAGCATATGACACGTGTCTCGTTGACTAGTCAACTCCTACTTTTTAGGAGGTCAGTCCAGCCACTCCTAATAAATGACCCAGTACCCTATGCCAAAGCTAAGCACGACTCTTTGAGGTCCAATGCCAAGTATTGACAGTTTATTTACAACTTACTTACAAAATTCACCACAGGCCGGTGATAGCCATTTTAGTAATTACAATAATTACAAAGCGTACATGTGTCTCTAAAAACTGTAAATAACTGAGACAAGGAGTAAAGTCTCTAACATCCCTTCCCACTCAGAAAAAGACATCGTCCGCGATGACCAAACTAGGGTACTGTGCACGCAAATCGTGCGCGGTCTCCCAGGCAACATCTGCAAGAGGTCTTCCATGCCAAGCAACTAGATATATCAAAGATCAAGCGGTTACACAGACGTTTCTCTTGCCTATCGAATATCCTTGTTGGCTCATGGATCTCCTCTCCATGCTCCTGAATAGAGTCACAACTGACTCATCTCCATACACCAGAGTTGTTGACAACAACTGGCCTAATCAGGCCTCCTATGATAACCAGCATCCCATACTACTAGCGATCGCACTTGGCTCTCACTAGCAACACGATTGCTTGTCTTAAATTTTTTCAACTAACTCAAGCATCTTACTCATAGAGTTAGAAATCAGTTGTACTAGGCACTTTGAGGAATTCCCACCGTAACAAGACTAGTAGGCCTAAACCATATTGGGCAACCAAAAGTTACATAGGATCATCTCATAGGTCCAATCCACACCCGGATGACTAGCACCAGTACTAACATAACATAAATGCAAAATTTCCCTACATAGCCCTTTACTAACTACAATGGGAAGTTTGCTATTTCCTTTAACTATACCATCTGCCATGGTATACTTCAGGCAAGTGTGAGCAAAGAGATCAAAGCTCTCCTTCTAAGACTCTACTTGGCCAAGATTTACCTCTCTCACAACCTCCTTACAATAAACAATGAGGATCCTCTTGCTAAATCTATCTGATCTCAGCAATTAGGTCATTCTTTATGACCACAAAAGACATTTGATACAATATACAATATAATGCATCAGGCACACAATTTTCGATACCTTTTCTGTACCGAATTTCCATGTGAAATTTCTGCATCAATTTAGCCCACCTGGCTAATTGTAGAAATACATAAAAAATGTCATGGTCGGCGTATACAAACCCGCACCACACAAATAATGCCTCCATACTTTCAAAGCATGGACAATGGCATACTACTCTTCTTAGCAGGGTTGAGCTTCTCGCTCACAAAGGCCATTGGCCTACCCTCTTGCATCAAAGTTGTCCCAACGACGACATCACTCGCATTTGTTACTATGACAAATGGTTTCTGAGGGTCTAATTTTTTTAATGTGACAAAGTCAACCACAACTTGTTTCAAAGCGTCGAAACTTCATTGCTGAACTTTTGTCCATTATTATTCTATAGCACATCGGTCAAAGGTGCAGCCATGTGTGAACAACCCTTCACACCTTGCAATAAAACGCAAACAATCCAAGAGAGCCTCTCAACACCGTCAAGTCTGTAGGTACAGGCCACCGAAGGAGAACAACTTTTCTTGGATTCGGTGTTATGCCTTCAGCTAACACGATAACACCCAAATATGCTATCTTTTATTATCATTAGCAAACAAGATTTTATCCCTCAAGGCTGACAAATAGTTCGAAGGTGAGTTACATACGTCACCACAACTGTAAACCAAAACGTCATCCATAAACAGTCTGAGTACATCGTTCATCAACATCATACATGTTATTGGGGCATTAATGTCAATCGAAGGCATAACCAAAAACTTACAGTGACCGAAACAAGTTTTGAAGGCAATCTTATGCACATGCACTTCATGAACTCTCTGAGTTACTAATATCCATTTTTCAAACAACTTCGCTAAAACAGTAGCACTGTACAATACCAGATCATCAATATGCGAAATAGGATATCGCTGCTTGAAAAACTCCTTGAACATTGGGCATCCCATACCGTCCATTGCTCTTGGGGAGTTCAAGCGTCAATAAGCCCACACACATATGCCATGACCCGTCTATTAGTCTAGGTTCCTAAGTAGGTCAACTTGTTCTTGCCATATGTTACTTTTGGAACCAACAGTAAACATATCAAATGATAACAAAAACACATATACTTACAACGAACCCCCACATACTAAGCTACCATGATCAAAGGTCCTGGAGGCACATCGGGCTCACCTCAAAGTGAATGGATTCTACCATCACGCTGGAACTCGCACACATGAGTACCCCAAGCGATGTAGAGTTTCTATACTACGTGCCAACATATCCCAAGTACCACATCAAAACATGCCAAACACATTATCTTTATATCCAACTTCTTAACCTAATTTTGAATGGTTAATGGCATATCCACAACCCTGAAACCTCCCCCAATTGCACCCTTTCCATCAGCCCTCACAACTATGTACTAGTACAGGGATGGTTGCATGCTCACAGTCAACCTTTCAATCAAAGTCAAGTATGTTATGAGAGGACCTAGTGTCAAGCAAAACACACATTCATACCACGCAACTGTCCAATCATAACAATCAAGAAGTACCTGGAAATTGATACATATGTTGTATCGTTTTAAACAATTATGGCAAAAGAAATAACATCAGCCTTACCTGATCATCGACACTTTCACAAGATGAAGAGTACTTTCCTGGAGTTCATCCTGCTGCAGCTCTTCAATAGCCATAGGTGCTTCACTAGCAAATTGCATGAAGTCTGCATTGGATTCCGTGGACGTTCCTTCCACCTGCATCCTACCAAATAACCAAAGCAAAAATATCTCATTTGGAACACCTTTGGTTTTGCGGCATTAGCAACAAAGATCATTGGCCCCTTCTAAACATCAGATGGCCCATACAATTGTTGTCCCTAGAAGCTACAACTAGTCGCATCAAAGGACGCTGACCTCTTTGGACATCAGACCGCCCATACAATCCTTTGTCCTCGAAAGCCCCTGTTGCGTCTCCTTTCAGGTCACTTGAAAGCGTTTGCACAAATTGAGTTTTAATTCTTTTGAGCCTCTGGTTACACCCCAAGACCCAAAAAAAATGCCTAAACCTTATTACCGTGTTTCAAACGCAAAGCTATTTGAACTGCTCCTCGGAGGGTATGAGTCTGCTTCTTTACAACGAAAGGTTTTGAGACTTCCGTGCAAGCTCTCCACAACATAAAACACTTGAACAATCATACCACTTTTGGTTCTTGTGAGAATCTTGACGTCTTCAACTGTTCAAGGATTTGTTGAAATATGGCCTCCTTAGCATCCATCTTAGCTGCCACTTCTTCAACCTTGGTTAATCTGGTGCTAGTACAGTGTTGCAAACCTGTCCACCTACTTAGAGTTCAAAATTTTCAGAAAACAAGGGTTTCTGATTTGATTCCGTCATTGTAACATGATTTCAATCCGCGGCAGCAACCTGATTATGATCCGATTCTAAAATTGTAACTCGATTTCGCTTCCGAATTGAAATCTGATCATGCTTCTAAAATGAAATCTATTTTTGTTGCGCAACTGAAATCCAATTCAGTTTCGCGGTTGAAACCTGAAACCTGAATTTGATCCTAAAATCAGAATGTGATCCACACTTGGCAGATTGAAACCTAATTCTTATCCGATTCTGAAATCGTGACCTGATTCGATTCTGAAATCACAACCTGATTCCGCTTCGAAAATTTGTTTCTATTCCACAGTTGAAATCTAATTCTTATTCATAAGCGAAATCCGATTCTAATTCATAAGCAAAATCTGATTTCGATCCGCAGCTGGCCTGAAATCGGAATCTGATCCACGATGCTGAAATCTAATTCTAATTAGTAGGTGTGTCCCGATTTAAATTCACGGCTATAATCTGAATCCGATCCTAATCCTGGTTTTTTCAACTCTCTTCCGAACGTAAACCTACGCTTTGATACCAAATGTCAAACTCCACATATGAAACTTCACTTAAAACCTAGCTTATCTCGTGCGCAGCAATCAGCAATGTCGATCCATGTCGATTTCCCTACATGTACAAACATCAAAGCACACGAAACATGGTGGAGCTGGCTGCCTTCTCTCCTCCCAACCTTTGCTACATAGATTATGATGAGGAATGCCTCTCTATAGACTCACTTATGCACAATCTTCAAGCACCCCTTAACCCTGACCTTTCCTAACGTCGACACATGGCCAACTCCATGCACAGTCGATACTTGCCACTTGGTAGTACTCTGACACATAGGCAATTGAGTAGGCTGACATGTGTCACTCATACACTGGACCAAGTGTCCCAGTGAGCATGTGACACGCGTCATGTTTGACTGGTCAACCCTAACACGTGTCACCCATTCATTGGACCAAGTGTCCCAATGAGCATATGACATGTGTCTTGTTGACTAGTCAACTCCTGCTTTTTAGGAAGTCAGTCCAGCCACTCCTAATAAATGACCCAGTACCCCATGCCAAAGCTAAGCACGACTCTTTGAGGTCCAATGCCAAGTAATTACAGTTTATTTACAATTTACTTACAAAAGTCACCACAGGCCGGTGACTTAGCCATTTCAGTAATCACAATAATTACAAAGCGTACATGTGTCTCTAAAAACTGTAAATAACTGAGACAGGGAGTATAGGCTCTAACAGTGGATTTGTGTGTTTGTGTGGGTATATGTCTGTGTATGTCGTTGAGCGGCCGATGGTGTGGGTGGCGTTGATGGTCGCGGCGTGTGGCCGAGCAGTTGATGTTGTGTGTGTGTGAAGTGGGTCTGTGTGCATGTGTGCATGTGCGAAGCATGTGAAAAAGTGTGTGTGTGTGTACAATCAAATTCAAGGGTGTTGCGGGTTTCTGGTTCGATGCACGTTTTGCTGTGAGTACTGAACCGTTTGGAGTCTGGTTTAGTCTTGTGGATTTGTCTCAGTCTGTAGCACAGGACAAAATAGAGGGTCTAAAAAACAGACTCCATCCAGCGACACTGGACCAATTCTCAAGAATGTTGGAAAGTAGTTCAATTAGTGGCATTCCCCCCGGCAGAAAGGGCACTTTCGGTCAACGACATCGGAATTTAGCTGCAAATGAACCTACGGGTTTGTGTCTAGCCCACAAACTTGTGGACACCTCCCGTCCGAAGTTCTGATCATTTTTTACTGAATCCGACCAATTTTTGGCTTGACGGGCCTAGATCCCAAGACTGTGTTTAGGGTTTTTGGTTCGGATGCACGTTTTTTAGTGAGTAGTCCTATAGGTTCGTCTCGACATGCAACACAGGACGGAACAGAGGGTCTGAAAAACGAACTCCGTCTGGCGAAAGTAGTCCATTTAGTGGCATTCCCCTCAGTAGAAAGGTCGTTTTTGGACAAACGGCATCAGAATTAGCTGCAAATGAACCTATGGGTTCGTGTCGAGCCCACAAGCCTGTGGACACCTCCTGTTTGAAGTTCTGACCATTTCTTACTGAATCCAACCAATTTTTGGTTCGATGGGCTTGTGAGCAGGCCACATAGGCATGTCATAGGTATGATATCTACCAAGCCCGTCGCAGACTACCACATGGCAAGCCATGTAGGCCTACCCCATGGCAAGTCATGCAAGCTTGGGGTTTGCCACATGGCAAACCACGTAGTTCTAACATAGGCTCTCGTGGCAAGCCAACCAGGCTCTGCCATGTAGGCCTGAGTGGACATAGAGAGAGAGAGAGAGAGAGAGAGAGAGAGAGAGAGAGAATTGGGCCTCGAAAGTTGCCACATGGCAAGCCACATAGGCCTGCCACATGGAAAACCATGTAGGCTTGGGATTGTCCATGTGGCAAGCCACGTAGGCCTACCATAGACTTTTGTGGCTTGCCACATGGCCTACCATAGGCTTGTGTAGTAGGCCACATAGGCCTACTATCTAGCAATCCTATCATAGGTGGCCACAAGGCAAATCATGCAAGCTTGGGATTTGCCACATGGCAAGCCATGTCGGCCTACCATAGGCTTGTGCGACAAGCCAACAGAGCTCTACCATATAGGCCTGAGTGGACCCAGAGAGAGATATATAAAGAGGTGGGCTCGAAAGCTGACACATGGCAAGCCATGTAGGCCTACCATAGGCTTGCACGGCAGACCACATAGGCATGGCATAGGCCTCATGTCTGCCATGCAAGCATGTTGTAGGTTGCCACATCAGCTTGTAATAGGCTTCTGTGGCAAGCCAACCAGGCTCTGCCACGTAGGCTTGAGTGGACATAGAGACAGAAAGAGGTGGGGCTCGCAAGCTACCACGTAGGCCTGCCACGTGGAGAACCATGTAGGGTTGATACTTCTCATGTCGTAAGCCACGTAGGACTACCTTAGGCTTGTGTAGCAAGCCACATAGGCATGTCATAGATCTACTATATGCCAATATTGTCGTAGGCTGCCACGTGGAAGGCCATGTAGGTCTACCAAGTGGCAAGTCTTGCAAGCTTAGGGTTTGCCATATGGCAAACCACGTAGGTCCTAACATAGGCTTGTGTGGCAAGACAACTAGGCTTTGCCACGTAGGCCTGAGTGGACCTAGAGAGAGAAAGAGGTGGGGCTCAAAAGCTGCCCTGTGGCAAGCCACGTAGGCCTACCATAGGCTTGTGTAACAGGTCACATAGGCCTGCTATCTACCAAGTCTGTCATGGGCTTCCATGTGGCAAGTCACGTATGGCTTCCACGTGGCAAATATTGCAGGCTTGGGGTTAGCCATGTGGCAAGCCACATAGGCCCATCATAGGTTGGCAAGCCAACCAGGCTCTGCCTACGTGGTCTGCTATCTACTAAGCCTGTCGCACACTGCCACATGGCAAGCCACATAGGTCTGCCACATGGCTAACCCCAAGCCTGCATGAGGTTTGAGGTTTGTCATGTGGCAAGCATGTAGGCCTACCATAGGCTTGTATGGCAAGCCAACCGGGCTCTGTCACGTAGGTTTGAGTGGACCTAGAGAGAGAGATATAGGTGGGCTCGAAAGCTACCACGCAGGCCTACCATAGGCTTGGCAGACCACATAGGCATGGCATAGGTCTGATGTTTGCCACGCAAGCATGTCGCAAGCTACCACATAGGCCTGCCATAGGCTTGTGTGACAAGCCAACCAAGCTCTGCCATGTAGGCTTGAGTGGACCTAGAGAGAAGAGCTAAGGCTCACACGTTGCCATGTGGCAAGCCACGTAGGCCTATCATAGGCTATGGGCTTGATGTCTGCCATGCAGACATGTTGCAGTCTGCCACATACGCTTGACATAGGCTTGTGCGGCAAGCCAACTAAGCTATGCACCATGTAGGTCTGCCATGCAGGCTTGGGTGCAACTACAGAGAGAGAGAGAGAGAGAGAGAGAGAGAGAGAGAGAGAGAGAGAGAGAGAGAGAGAGAGAGAGTTTGTGAGAGGGGCCCTACCAGGCCTGCATTTTGAAGTCTTCCCAGCCCTTCATAGCCGATTTTTCCTTCATAGAAATGCGTTTTTATTTCAACCTTTTTCGTGGAAAGTCTAATAATTTAAAAAATCTTTAGAGCGCCCTTCAAATTCTTGATAATGAAAGTCTCATTTGTTTAACACCTTTCATCGTGAAAGTATGTACATGCACTTCAAAACACTATGTGTGTTGGTAAAGGGTAATTTGAATTTGGAGTGGGCCCTTAGATGCATGCTTGGGGAGGAGGGCCATGCATCCTTTTCCCATATATGCATCCTCCTCCCCAAGTTTTTTAGTTCAAAAAATGTGTATGCATGGGTGAGGGGAGGAGGATGCATGGTATAGGTATACTAGTAAAGAGTGCCCATCGTTGACGGGCAATGGCGGCCAATCTAGGTGGCAGCCGATGATTTGGAAATTTAATATGTCGTTGACGGACGATGTTTTTCCGATCTAGGTGGCGGTGGTCCCTATGCGGCCTAAATGCGGTTCTTATACGACCTAAATGCGGTCCCTATGCCTTCATTCAGACCGTATGTAGCCGTAGGCGAGACCCTTGCAGTGCGGTTTGCGGTTCGTTCACTTTGTTCAGACCGTAAGCAATACTTTACAGTGCATTTGAGGTTCGTTCACTTCGTTCAGAGCATAGGCGAGACTTTGCGATTGTGCTTCGTATGTGACCACAATCGTTGACTTTGCGGTCCTTTGTGATGAAATGCAGTTGTATGCAGTCAAAATGGGATCCTTTGCGGTATGAGAGAGAGAGCATCCGAGAGAGAGAGAGAGAGAGAGAGAGAGAGAGAGAGAGAGAGAGAGAGAGAGAGAGAGAGAGAGAGAGAGAGAGAGAGAGAGAGAGAGAGAGCATCGTTTTCTTCGTTCATTTATCATCTAGAATGCTTGATAACCTTCATAAGTATACAAGAGATGAATGCAAATACATGAAACGAGCAGAACCACATATCGTAGAGTTAAAGCAGATAACTTCAAGTCAGGGAGGGCGCCATCTCTTTCAACCTTCTTCTCACCGTATAGTAGAAGAAACTCCTTTGAGAACATGCTACATATAGTGGTTTTGTAGGAAGTATCGTGGAAGCTCCCTTTCAGCCAAAATTGGTGGGAAAATATTTTTGAAAAGTATCAAAAGAGGTTGGGTTGGCAAAAAAGGTTTAGGACCCTCAAATCATATATGTTTGTTTATAGCATGATCAAGGGTGGTAACTTTTGATAAAGAAGAGTCCATGAGAGAGAGAGAGAGAGAGAGAGAGAGAGAGAGAGAGAGAGAGAGAGAGAGAGAGAGAGAGAGAGAGAGAGAGAGAGAGAGAGAGAGAGAGAGAGAGAGAGAGAGAGAGAGAGAGAGAGAGAACCCACCAACCGACCCGCAGCTAGTGAATCCCTTAGGGGGTAGTTAGCTCCACCATCAGACCTTTAATACATTGTGGTAGATCATAGGACAAACCTAGAAAAGTACTAGTCAAAAGCAGTTTGTTAATGATAAGGCAAAGCTTTTCCCTCATAAAACCATTTTTCTGAAAAGTGTCAAGTAAGATTGCTACCTCTTTTATAAAAGTATTGTGATCGTTGCAGCAATACATAGCAGAAATAACCTAGGAGATAATTACTTTGTACGAGTTGTAGATTGGCCTATTGGAAGCCAGATGTATGTACTGTAAGTATTGAAAAGGTAAGTCTTTTCTTCTATCAAACTTTGAAAGTTGATAAACATCGGTGCCAGGAATAAAAGTAATCAAAATGCTCAAAAAACTGGTGGTGTTTGCTTCACAAGACTTTTTTTCGATATCGAGAAATTGTAGAGGATAAATCCAGAAAGGGTTATCTGGTACTCTAATATGATTTTTGTCCATAAACGCATCAATAATGGGATTATTGATGAAGCAAATGTCATCAATATATCTAAACGAGTGACTGAAAACATTCATATCTTTTCTGAGACTAACTTGGCCAGTCTCTTAATAAATTGAGCTTCAAAGAACACAAGATACAAGTTATACCAAGTAGGTGAGCATGAAAAACCCATCGGTATACCGCGAATCTGTCTCCATGTTTTGTTTCCTAACCTAACAATACAATTGTCTATTAGGAAGACATTCCACAAGCATAAGAGATTTTTAGCAATATTGTACCACCCATCCGACTTTTTATTATTCCATGACCATTTAAAGGCATCCCTTTCTTGTTCCCATTTGAAACTCAGAAACATCTTATTAGAATGTTTGAACGCATATGTAATGGATTTATTCATGATAGTTTTCAGCCCATCAGTGCCATCTAAAGGTATGTTTTCATAGCACTTAGAGATATCTGCAACCCATACATTGGTAATCTTTGATGGTAAATTGAGATAAAAATCGATCGAGGACTCGCACTGCCAAAATAAGCATGTATCCACATTTAGGATACCCTTGTATGTTTTTGCCTTAAGGCCTGCACCTTCCTTGAGGAATGGTGACAGCATAGCAAGAGCTCTTGTTAGGAATTTTGCAAGTTTAGTAAGGCAACAGTCATGCACATTGGTAATCCATCCAAAAGATTCCTTGTGGGCTTTGTACGTACATAGTAGATATGGCAAAGAGTCGTTCCCCATGAAGATGTTGGGTAAAAATCCATTTAGCTTTTCCATGACATAAGTGATAGTTTCCTTAACAAAGTTTTCTTGATCATTAGCAAAGGGGCTGAAGTCAGGACTATTAAGTCTATCTAGGGCAAGCTTTCGTACAAGGAATTTACATATAAAATTGGGATTGTGTTGTGCCTTGTCAATGCCATTGATGTAGAGCAGATTCGTGAGCCATAATCTTTCATTTTTAGTAGTTTGTATCTTTGCAGTTGTGTCCTTATTGCCATACGGCCAAGTTCTTTTTTTGATGAATTCACATAAAGTCGCATGCTCCCTTACACTTTCTTCATTTAAATGTTCATGCGTAGGCAATAGTTTGATTAACTTGAACCACCCATCATAAAGTTCAGAAGCCACCTCATTCACATTGTTTTTTCGTAAGGTAATATGATTGAGACCCATCTTTAAAGATTTACGTAAAATTGGGCTCTTAACAATATTGCTATCCGTAGAAATAACATGCCCAAATTTATTTGCAACAAAGTTCTTGAATCTATTAAGAGATAAGCATTCACATGAATGCAAGTTTTCAATGTCAAAATCACAGAAAACGTCATAGGGAAAATACTAATCACTTTTGACACTTGGTAGGTAAGTCCAACCGAACGTAATATCATGAAAGCGTTTATCTACAATAGCGAATAGTCTGAATAAAACATGAGCATAAAAAGTCTTCACATGGATTCCTTCAAAAACTCTATTGCGGTAACATAGATGTAAAAAAGAGCTCCCTGAATCACTGCTAGTGGTTAGTTGTAGATGTCCTGTCGCTGAGATGTTGACTTCTCTCCTTTTTGTCCTTTCTCCATCTTGCACACCGATTAATCTTGGTAAAACTTCAGCCGTTTGATAGGTAGGTCACTCTTTGTGCTACTTTGCCCTTCCTTTCCAATAAATCGTCTTCTTTTTCCTGTCCCGGATGCAGATACTACATAGTTTGGATTGTTGAAACTAAAATTGCCCGTTCTTTTGCTTGTGTTCTGAAAGTATTTATCCTAGAGAGTGGAAAAGCTTGGTCATTTAAGGAGACGCTCTATTTCTCGTACGTTTTCAGCATCGCCTAGGTGTGATAGGAGTTTGGCAGAAGAGTCTTTGGCAAGCTCAATAGAGGCATCAACCATGTATTGTCGAATGAAAAGAAAGGTAAGGTGTGCCTTAACCACATCTCTGGTGGGCTTATGTAGCCATAGAAAGAAAGCATTCATTTGGTTTTGGAGAGAAGCACCAGGGAAGAACTTGCCTAGGTTGTTCATCATACACCAAATGGCATGGACAAACCAAATAATGGACGAATTGTTTTTGCATTTATCACCACATCTACATTTAAAGAAAGGTTGTTTCCAGTTCCAGATTCTTGCTTGGTGATGGTTCATCATATTGAAGCCAGTCTCAAAGTGTCCTCCTATTCTGGCCCATGTTTGCTCAGAAGGGCAACGAGAAGGCTCAAATTTGTTCATGCGAATAACAGTATCAAAGGCTACAGCAGCTTCAAGGGAAGGATTTTTGTGTAAAGTAGCGGACTTACAAACTTCTATCTCTTTTTCAGTAAGACGTAACATCAAGATCCAAAGGTTGATAGGCACATGGGCAAGAAAATTGACAGTGGGAAGGCTCCAAAGCTTATAGGTGGTAAAGGCAAATTTGAACTCAATAGTTATGCTGGGTACAAGAGGGATTTGACAGTTTTTGGACTGGCAGAACTCATATGAAGATTGGTCAACCCAAAAAAAAGATATCTTTAGAAAACAATTCAAGTTGGAAAGCACTGTCCTCATCGAGCTCATCTAAAAAACCAAAGGGTGTGGTGAAAGTAGTGCATCAGAGGAGGTATGTGGCACATCAACAGAAGAATTACCATTCCCATTCTCAAGACACACAAAGACTTTCCTAATGTGTAGATTAAAAAGTCTTTCATCTTCTTCAAATCTTTCGACAAATTCATTGAGCCGGCCATACAGATCTTGTACCAAACTCAAAGTATCCTTCTTTTTAACAAACTCCAGATAGATCTTAGCCCAGTCCAAAGTCCCCAATAGATCAATCAAACACAAAACCTTATCTTTAGGTCCAGACAGAAGAACAAGTAGTCCTATCAGTGTCAATGATAAAAGAATGCATCATTACGGCCTTTTTCATACAACAAATAAGCGTCTGAATAAAATGGTTAGGTGGAGGTAGGGGCTCCCCATAACCCAAAAGAGCAGCATCTTGAAACCATCTTGTGGACTAAAACATTAAAACAGACCTTTGTTAGCTTATGAACCGGATAAAAGGTAAGGGTTTAGTACTATCCCAACCAAGGAATCGTTGGAGTTACACTCAGGGGTGCAGAGAGATAGATAGATAATTTCACATAGTTCCTCTTGACAAAGCAAGGCTAAACCCTTTGAAGCCTTTATTTATAAACCAACAAGGTACAATAAAGCTGAAAAGTAAAATATAGTACAATAAAGCACCATATAGCATAACCACTCTCAAAACGTCCAACTGATACCTGCCACCATCCCACAACACAAAACCGCACAAGTTAGTACAGTGGGAAAGACATGTGTCATAGCTAAGCGTTAGTTGTTATCCATGTCCAAAAGAAGTTATACTACTCAACAGCATAAATAGCATTTTAAAACATAGTCCAGTCTTCCCAAACACAAAGACGAATTTATAGCGATAGGCCATGCCCCTCCGTTACCGTATCAAGGCGAGTGCCATGCTGATCAATTTTTGGGCATTGGTCCATATCAGTTTATTTTGTTTATAGCAAAAGTATGAAAAGTTTTCACCGTATATATTGCTTATCGCTAAAAGAAATGGTGTGAGCATGTGTGTCGGTGTCAGAGCAAATCCATGCTATTCTAACTGTGTGACTTAAGAAACATCACGCACTATCGTCCATACTCCTGAGCATATCCATGCTTTCCAGTTGTATCTCACCATAGTCTGATATGACAACCGAATGGGTAATAATTTGCACAAGCCATGGTTGAATAGTGTAGCTACGAGTAAACTTACGTTTATCGTAACTCCATATCCAACTTGTGGTTTTTTGGACCCTTGTATCGGATAGGCTTCATTTTATTGATGAGGTTCTCAGGGTTTTTACAAGGTATCATGGCAGATCCGTGCCATTCTAATCCTTTTGTAAGAACCGTTTATCTTATGCAAATCCATGCCGTCCAAGATAATTTGAGGAGAAACCTTGCTTTGGGACACCGTGGGTGTCATTAAACGCAGAAAAATTACATTACATATGAAGTGATATAGTCGAACCGTGAAAAGACACCTTACCTTTCGAGCATAGGTGATGCTTGCAAAATCTAAAAACTGTTCGGAAAAATCTTACCTAGATGATTGTAGCAGTGGTTTCTTGTGTGAGTGCTCTTGCCTTCCTTAGTCTTAAACCGTTCATAACGTTATTGTCAGCCATTGTGAAAGCAATAGTAAGTACTTTAAGGAGAGCCTACCATTCATTGTTTAAATAAATATGAAGCAAATGGTTTAATGTGCAAACCTGTGCAAACGCTTATAGCTTTATGGTTCGAAACCGAACCTAATCAAAAATGAAGATAATAGTAATATTTGATGCTACAGAGAGCGCAAGTTTTATTTGTTAGTGCTTACACACAGTAGTATTCCCTTTGAAATAGCAGTCATTCACAAGTATGCTAATGAGACCGGTTATAGCATGAGGTATACTAATCATACTCAGCCCTTGGTTACTTATGGAACAACCATACATTCATGCTATCCTTTGAAGGATAGAAAAGTATACTGTAAACTGTAGTTATCAACCCAAACTATCATCCATTCATATCTATGATACGGAGTTCGAATCCATACAACCATTCATGAGATAGGAAGTGCTTCATCGCTGGTCATTATGAAGCTTTTGTCTCAACCTACCATATGTGATGCATAACTATCATTATCATGCTTTATGAAGTATGTGGAAGGAAGTATTGGTTCATCGCTGGTCCATCGTTGGACAGCTTACCATATATATCAACTTTTTTATTATCTTGCTCAAGATAGATCGCTGCAGGTCCATTGCTGGACAGCAACACGTCAATCTTCAACAAGCTTCTCCATATTTGAGTAAGCTTCATCGCTGGACAACGGATAGTATCTGAAGGAAATATCATGCCAAAAAAATGTTGTATGAACTCTCACTGATCCATCACTGGACAACGGATTCATACCTTCCTATTTATCATCTAGAATGCTTGATAACCTTCATAAGTATACAAGAGATGAATGCAAATACATGAAACGAGCATAACCACATACCGTTGAGTTAAAGCAAATAACTTCAAGCCAGGGAGGGCGCCATCTCTTCCAAGCTTCTTCTCACCCTATAGTAGAAAATCCTTTTTCGAGAACAGGCTACATATAGTGGTTCCGTAGGAAGTATCGTGGAAGCTCCCTTTCAGCCAAACTTGGTGGGAAAATATTTTTGAAAAGTATCAAAAGAGGTTGGGTTGGCAAAAAAGGTTTAGGACCCTCAAATCATATATGTTTGTTTATAGCATGATCAAGTGTGGTAACTTTTGATAAAGAAGATTCCATGAGAGAGAGAGAGAGAGAGAGAGAGAGAGAGAGAGAGAGAGAGAGAGAGAGAGAGAGAGAGAGAGAGAGAGAGAGAGAGAGAGAGAGAGAGAGAGAGAGAGAGACCATGCGGTTTGCAGTTAACCCAGAGCATTTAGGCCGCACACTGAGAACCACGAGTGAGAGAGAGAGACATAACCGTTTGACCGCATAGGGAGAGAGAGAGAGAGAGAGAGAGAGAGAGAGAGAGAGAGAGAGAGAGAGAGAGAGAGAGAGAGAGAGAGAGAGAGAGAGAGAGAGAGAGAGAGAGAGAGAGACCATGCGGTTTGCGGTTAACCTAGAGCATTTTGGTCGTACAGGGACCATGAGAACCATGAGAGAGAGAGAGAGCATTTTGGCCGCACAAGGACCGTGAGAATCGTGAGAGAGAGAGAGAGAGAGAGAGAGAGAGAGAGAGAGAGAGAGAGAGAGAGAGAGAGAGAGAGAGAGAGAGAGAGAGAGAGAGAGAGAGAGAGAGAGAGAGAGAGAGAGAGAGAGAGAGAGAGAGAGAGAGAGAGAGAGAGAGAGAGAGAGAGAGAGAGAGAGAGAGAGAGAGAGAGAGAGAGAGAGAGAGAGCATCCGAGCAAGACCACGAGAACCGTGAGAGAGTGAGAGAGAGACCATGCGGGAACCGTGAGAGTGAGAGAGAGGCCGCATAGGGACCGTGAGAGAGTGAGAGAGAGACCATGCGGTTTGTAGTTAACCCAGAGCATTTTGGCCGCACAGGGAACCGTGAGAACCGTGAGTGAGAGAGAGAAAGACCATGCGGTCAAAATGGGATCAGCCTCAGTAGCTCAGCCATGAGCACCCTCAGCTGCGATGGTGGTGAAGACCAATGGGCTTCCTTGCCTGGTGAAGCTCCCTCGTGATTGATAGATCATGGATTCGCCAAAGCGGCCGCTAAGGAAGCATGTAAGTGAATGGAAAGAGGACAATCTGAAATCCTCCTTCCTTGACGACGCTGAAGAATGTGAACAGTAGTAAACAAATTCAGAGTAGAGTGAAATCATGTAAAGGTAATTGTAAACAAAAGATTCTTAAGTTACAAACCTTACCTTGTAGCATGGATATGGATATGGATATTGCAGTTGGTGGATCTCCAATCCGGATTTATTTGTGAATGCTCGTTCAAATATCTTAAGAGTTCGTTGCATTGGTTCTTTTTCTAGGAGCTTGCACTTGCAGCAATCATTTTTCATGCAATCCACATGTATAATTTCAGTTCAGAGGAAGAAACACTTTATAAAAAATTGCTTCTTCATGAAGGAATGTGTCAGACAAGTAAAATCTGTTATTTGTGAGAAATCTATGACAGGGAAGATCTGTGTTCAGAGGGAAAACAATGACACCACCAAAACATATACCATTCAAAATCTAACAAAAAATTCTTACGCGAATCTCTTCATCTTAAAAGGCTAGAGAATACAAACTACAGGAGGACTTATCACATCCTTAGGATAAAAATGTTCTCAAATAAGAGCTTTTCTTCTCTAAAGCAAGATACAAACCGCAGGAATAATGTGTTTCTATCTCTAAGGTAATAAAAATTGTGAAGATACTGGACGTCTTTCCAGTAGGATTCTCTAATCTTTGCTTTGGGAAGCCATACCCACCCAATATTTGCTGGCTGAAAGCTAACCACAACAACATAACTTGGTCTGAGTTTGCAGTCTGAGCTCATTGTTTTTAAAAATCTGGTGATTTTAGAGCCCTGTTGCTTGGAGAGAAAGATTGATGCCTAATCCGATTAGATCTTCTCACAAGAGTCAATTTGATTTGTTCATTTCCTAAACTCTGCAAACACAATATTTTTCTTCAAATAAACAAGGAAGCCAAATTGATGATAAGAAAGGTGAAAGACAAATGAATCTGTTTCTATCTTCAATTGGAATCTGGCAGTACCTTTTGTGAAACTACATGTTTGTAGACGCTGAAGAACATGAACAGTAGTAAACAAATTCAGAGTAAAGTGAAATCATGTAAAGGTAACCGCAAACAAAAGGATTCAAGCTTCTTAAGTTACAAACCTTACCTTGTAGCATGGATATGGATATGGATATTGTAGTTGGTGGATGCAATAAAAAAGAAGAGAGCAAGAAGACGAAGGAGGCCTGATGGAGAGAGAGGCCCGCATCCCGCCTGCTCGCGATTGAGAGAAAGAGAGAGAGAACCGATCAAGAGAAAGAGAGAGAGCACGCACTTTGGGGGAGAAATTTTTTTGAAATTGTGTGTGTGTGCGTCCAAAAAAAAAAAAAGGCTTCTATGTGTTATTTTTTTCACACGCATAGAACCTTTCAATTGTTTTTTTAGCTTTTCGCTTTGTAAAATGGGTGACATTTTTCGCAGGCACAGCGTGACATTTTGGCGGCACAGCATGACAGTAGGCGTGACATTAGGCGTGACAGTTGGCTATAGGCACGGCGACATTCTCTCTCTAAAATAGTTTTAATATATATGATGATGATGATATATACATATGATGACTTAGCTACCACCCGCAGAGCATAAATACAACGATGAGACAAAAATGAGTAACATTGAGTATCATGAATGTGAGAGAGAGAGAGAGAGAGAGAGAGAGAGAGAGAGAGAGAGAGAGAGAGAGAGAGAGAGAGAGAGAGAGAGAGAGAGAGAGAGAGAGAGAGAGAGAGAGAGAGAGAGAGAGAGAGAGAGAGAGAGAGAGAGAGAGAGAATGTTACGTCCATGTCCAATACGTGGGATTCGGAATAATTCCTGACATGGATAGTCGGTCACTCCAGTGTATGAGGTTATTAGTTATGCCTCGTCATTTCGGGCTTGGCCAGTAATTTAATTAATAATCTTATTAAGGCCCCCCAGACCTATAATTGGACATAGGAGCGCTTGCATGGTGTTTGACTGCTATAATGCAAGAATAGGAAGTCAATAGCTTATATTTGGGTTTCATAAGATCCTAAGAAGAATATTCTCTCCTCAAAGGAGATTATATATACTATGAAAACTCGCCCTACTCCACACATTTGTAATTGATTCATTGCCAAGGTTTCACTCTACTTTCATGCTTCCTATTCCTTGGCTTGGGGGTGAAGCTTCTAGAGCTGATTGGTTGCTTCTACTTGGTTGGGTGTTAATCCATAGTGTGTTTTCCATTGTGTTTGTCTTGTAAGCAAGATCTTGAGGAGCTTCCCTTATAGTGGTATCATAGCAAGACTTACAAAGATTGGAGGACTTATTGTTCGATGTACCTTTGGAGCCTAAAAGATTACTCAGAATCAGAGATAAACAATTTAGAAATCATTCTATCTCTGAGTGCTTGATTAGGTAGGTTGGTCAGATTGAGGATAATTATTCATGGTAGAGTTAAAAGCATAACAAGGATTTTTTCTAGTTTGCTCGTTCTGAGGACAAAACTTGTTTAATGGGGAAGAATGTTACGTCGATGTCCAATATGTGGGATTCGGAATAATTCATGGATAGCCGGTGACTCCAGTGTATAAGGTTCTTAGTTATGCCTTGTCATTCCGGACTTGGCCAGTAATGTACTTAATAATCTTATGAAGGCCCAGACCTATAATTGGACATAGGAGCACTTGCATGGTGTTTGATTGCTACAATGCAAGAATAGGAGGTCAGTAGCTTATACTTGGGTTTCATAAGATCCTAAAAAGAATATTCTCTCCTCAAAGGAGATTATATATACTATGGAAACTCACCCTACTCCACACATTTGTGGTTGATTCATTGCCAGGGTTTCACTCTATTTTCATGCTTCATATTCCTTGGCTTGGAGGTGAAGCTTCTAGAGTTAATTGGTTGCTTCTACTTGGTTGGGTGGTTTCTCCATAGTGTGTTTTCCATTGTGTTTGTCTTGGAAGCAAGATCTTGAGGAGCTTCCCTTATAGAGAACCCACCAACCAAACCCGCATCAGTGAATCCCGCAGGGGGAAGCTAGCTCTCCCCTAAGGGAAAGCTAACTGCCCACCACAAAGGTATAAATATTTGTAGGCAAATCAAAAGATAGTCCAGGAAAAGTTTCTTGCGTAAGTAGTTTGTCTATGATCAAACACAATTTGTCTTTCATAAAGCCGTTCTTTTGAAACGCTTCAACTAGAGTCTTAACTTCTTTCAAAAACGATTGTTGTTTATTATAGCAATACATAGCTACAATCACCTGGGATACAATGACCTTATAAGAGTTGTAAACCGGTCTATTGGAGGCCAAGTGTATGTATTGTAAACAACGGAAGGGCAAATCTCTTCTTTTGTCATATTTAGAAAGAAGTACAACACCATTTATTGGGTCCAAAGAGATGGTGATATTCAAGAAGTTTACCATATTGTTGTTCGTGTTGCTTTCATCAATATCAAGGTACTCCAAAGGATAGATCCAAAAAGGGTTATCTGACATTTTGGATTGTGCTTTGTCAAGGAATTTTTTGATAAGGGGGTTGTTGATAAAGCAAATGTCATCAATATATCTAAACGAAAAATTGAAATCATTCATAAATTTTATTTGTTTCAGTTTTGCTAACCTTTTAATAAACCGCATTTCAAAATATGAGAGATACCAGTTGCACCATAATGGTGAGCATGAGAAACCCATGGGAATCCCTCGGATTTGTCTCCAAGTGTGATTTCCAAGTCTGAGAATGCAATTATCTATCAGCATGGAATTCCATGCACATATAGTCTACATGTCAATAGTATTCCATTCTTCCGAATTTTTCTTGTTCCAAGTCCATTGAAAATCTTTGACTCTTGACATCCACTTATAACCAAGAGTTTTTCCCTTAGTAAACTTGAAGGCAAGCATGATCAGTTTGTTCATGACCATTTTAAGACCATCCGGTCCCCGTTCAGAGATATATTTTTGTAGCGTTTAGAGATGTTCGCGGTTTTTATGCAGTAAATGTCCTTGGGTAAGTTGAGATAGAAGTCGATAGAGGAGTCACATTGCCAAAGTAAAGTTGTATCCCCATCTTGTATGTTTTTACCTTAAGGCCTGATCCTTCCATGATGAAAGAATGCAGCATACTAAGAACCCGTGTTGGGAATTTAGCGAGTCCAGAAAAATAGCACTCATGGGCTGAAGTCATCGGGTATTATATTTTCCATAGTTACATTTATATGTTCTAGAGAGTTCTGAACATAATTATTTAATTTGTCAGGAAAAGGTTCAAAGTCTTGACTATCAAGTTTGTCAATCGCAAGCATTCGGACAAGATGAATACAAATGAAACATGGATTATGGTGCGCGCTATCAACATCATTGACATATAGATGTTTGTTTAGCCATTGTCTTTCATCATTGGCATCAATCTTTTTTTGTAGTGTTACAGTATTCCCTTGAATCCATTTCTTTTCTTTTAAAAACTCTATAGCGGCAAGTCTACAAATATCAGTGTGTTTTAAAATTGTGTCTTCGTCCATCATTGCATACATAGGTAGAAGTTTCATAAATTTGATCCATCCATCATATAGTTCATTAGCAACATTGTATATGCATGTATGTTGCAAAGTGATATGATTACAACCTTTGTCTATAGATTGTTTAAGGTACTTATTTCTAATTATATTGCTATTTGTTGTTAGAACATGACCAAATTTTTCCGAAATGAAATTTTTGAAATGTTTCATCGAAGAGCAAGAGCATAAAGGTAGATTTTCACTTTCAAAATTGCAGTTTACATCAAACGGAAAGTACCATTCACTTTAGATGTTAGGCATGTATGACCAAGCAAACACAATATCATGAAAGGACTTGTCTATAAGGCCAAAGATATGTAATAAAATGTGAGCATAAAAGTGTCTCACATGAATGCTCTCAAATATCCTATTACAGTAGCATAAATGTAAAAAGATCTTTGCCTTGTCCTTGTGCGTGTGATCCCTCGTATTCCTAGTGAGAGTTCTTCTGTCCAAAACTTCGTCATCCTGTGAGCCAGTCAATCCCTACAAAAGTTCCATCTTTTAACCGGTAAGTCTTCTTTTGTACCACTGCCTTGTGCTTCCTTTCCTTTGTATCATGTAAGCTTCTTTCTTTTTCCCATATTTTGTCCAGAAACCACCGAACTTGGATTGTTTAGGTTGTAAGTACTAGTACTTTTGTTTGAGCTTTGGAAGAATTTATCTTGGAGGGTAGAAAAACTTGGTCTTTTGAGGAGGCATTCAATCTCTCTGATGTTTACGGCATCTCCCAGGTTGGCAAGGAGTTTGGCAGAAGGGTGTGCAGCAAGCTCTATAGATGCATCAATCATGTGTTTGCGTATAAAGAGGAAAGTGAGGTGCGATTTGACAACATCTCTAGTGGGCTTGTGTAGCCAAAGGAAGAAGGCATTCATTTGATTCTGAAAGGATGCACCAGGGAAGAATTTACTCAGATTGTTCATCATGAACCAGACGGCATGATTGAACTAGACTATAGAGAAATTATTCTTGCATTTGTCACCACATCTACATTTGAAGAAAGATCAGATTCTGGCTTGGTGCATATTCATTCTACTAGAAACCGGTGTCAAAGTGTCCACGAACTCGAGCCCAGGTTTGCTCATAAGGGCATCGAGAAAGTTCGAACAAGTTCATGCGAATAATGTTGTCAAAGGCTACGGGAGTCTCAAGTGAGGTGTTCTTGTTCAGAGCGGCAACTTTGCAGGTTTGTACTTTTTTTTCAGTCAGATTTGCAAGTAAGATCCAGAGTTCAATTGGTAAGGGAGCAAGAAATTTCACAACGGGTACGCTCCAAAGTTTAAAAGTCGTACGAGCATATTTGAACTCAATAGTGCGGCTAGGGACCATGGGTAGATTGATCTCCGATATCATAGATGTCTTGTGAAAAGATTTCAAGTTGTGAAGTGCTATTTTTATCCAACTCATCTAAAAAGACAAGAGGGTGTGGAGAGAGGGGTGTATCGGGAATGGAAGGAGTAGGTTAGGGGAAGGAAGGGGCTCCCCATAACCAAGATCAACAGCATCTTGAAACCAACCTGAGGACTAAACCATGAAAAAAAGCCTTTGTTAGCCTATGAATCCACGTAAGGTAAAGGTTTGATATTATCCCGACCAAAGGATAGTCGGATTTACAGCACAAGGATGCATAGAGAGAGATTAACGAAACATAGCTCCTCTTGCAAAAGCAAGACCAAACCTTTTGAAATCTTTATTCATAAACCAACAAGGTAAAACATAGTTGAAAGCATACAGTACTTAGAAAAAAAGTACCGCAAAGCGAAACCTATTTCAAGACATCCTTTGGTACCTGTCACCATCCCACCACACAAAACTGCACAAGCTAGCATAGTGAGGAAGACATGTGTCAACGCTAAATGTCAGTCGTTATCCATGTACAAAATAAGTTTAGCAGCTTAACAATATTTTATGTAAAAATGTAGTCCAATCTTCCCTATTCAAAATGATTAATAGTGATAGGCCATCCCATATCAGGGCATTCTGCCATTCTGATCAGTTTTATGGTACTAGTCCATATCTATTTTTAGAATTGAAGCACAAGTACTTGAAAAAATAACTGGGTTAAATAGATTGCAGTTCACAAACAAGCAAATCCATGCCATACCAATACCTGAACCTATCGTAGGTAAAGCACCATTATCGTAACTCTTGAGCATATCCATCCTTTCCAAGAGTCCGCCACCAGCTATCGCTCTGTTTCATTCATTTTTAATATCGATCGTGTTTTTGGAAACAATAAAATAATACCTGCACGTGGTTACACTCGGCCAAGTATTTTACCCTAACACTTGCAATAGGATTAGGGCAAATCCATGCCATACCAATCCATACGAGTGTAGCGATTCCTTGCACAAATCCATGTACATTAAGGGCGCTTAGGTTATCAATACTTGTGTTATCGTTTTTAGCCATTATTAATGGGAAGAGAAACTTAAAAGTCATCATGTGTGTAGCCTTAGTTATCTAGGCATGTTTACTTTGAAGAACAAACGAAACTAGTAAAGTAGTCTACTTTAGCCTACTATAGGTATAAACGGAACGTTTTCCTATAATTTGTGTTACCACCATTCGTCTTTGTACACTACTCTTTGTGTATACACCATCACCGCATTGTAAACCAGTGAACCAAATAAAGTATTGCAACACTAACCTGAATAGATGTCGTGTACGCATCCTGTGAGGAAGTCATATTTGTTACGAGAGACGTTTCCTTCAAAGAGTGATAAATAGTGAGTTCGAGTCTAGTTTTTGCCATAATGATGGTAGCATCAAAAAAAGCAATGCCAATCAGTGTGTATTTACATATGAAACGAAATATCTGCTTATGGCTAGTAAAGAAAGCGTACAATCAACCATATGTCATCATATTTTAGGTGTTCAGCACATGCAAGAGTGCAACTCGGTGCACATATTCAACAATAAAAATCAGATCAAGAGCTTGCAATGCGAGAAGAGCATACTTTTAGGTGGTTAGCACATGCAAGAGTCCAACTCAGTGCACATATTCAATGATAAAAGTCAGATCATGTGACAAAAGGATCAACGACTAGGAAATCGTGCATTGTGGGCCATTGGATCAACCCCAACTGTTGGATTGTGGGAGAATTGGGTTGTGAAGAATTAAATGGGCCTGAAGTTCAAATTGGCCTTCAACTTATTTAATAATCCTCATTTTGAATAGTTGAAAGGGGCCCAAAGTTTCATATAAAAACTTCAAAGCGAAGTTACTGTGTTGCAAAGTTGATCTTCTTAACGTTCATACTAATCCTTTCATGTGACACTTTTGTATATCAAACGGAGTGGCTTGGGATCTTATATGTTGCAACATTGTGGTGGTGTTTTGCTCTAGCTTTACTTATTGGCATGGTATGTTGCTTCTTGGTTCCTATGTATAGCAACAATATCTATTCACAACAACAATGCTCTTCTTTTGATGGCATTTGTTTTGCCAAGTTGGATTCTTCTTGTTCTTAATGATCATTAACCTTTTCGAACTCTATGGTGGTATGCTTCTTGATGATATCAACTTGTGAAATTTGAATCTAGGTCAAGCACAATACACCAATTCACCATGTGGGAAGATAGCTATAGTGGTATGAACGTTCTTCTCCAACACTCTTATTTGGTCATAGTAATGTGGTCAAAGGATGGTGGTATTCTTACATTCTTATTGTGTGCTCTTAACCATAGTTGCAGCGAAACGCGATTCGCGAACCGCGATTCTACGAATCGTGCTTCGAACCACGAAACATGCAAAAAAGAAATTTAAAGCAACCAAAAAATTGGAAAAATGTCTTATGGCTGAAATTTTTTTAGGGGAGCAATGGTCAAACCAGTGTTTCGCCTCCCAAAAGTGCAGTAGATTTGCTCTGGTTCTCAGTAATTGTTAATGCTACAGTTTGAACTTTGGGCTATCTATGGATGATGATCACTTCTACAATCATTTGAAATACTGGAGATGTGAGTGCAATGTGCATATAGTTGGGGGCATAAATATTGGGCCCTTATCGACGCGCATTTGGACCCCATTTTTATCTGCGGGGGGTGCGGGGGGGGGGGGGGGGGGGGGGGCAGCGCCCCCCCTTGCTACTGTTGCCGGGGGGGGCTGGCCCCATGGCCGGGGGATTGGGGGGCAACGCCCCCCGAAGCAAAAAAACGAGGTACAATTGCCCTCATGGTTCTCTGTCTTTGTCCTACTTGAACCATCTGTGATCGTAACGAACAGGCTAGAGGTTAGTTTTGAATTTTTATCCTTGACAGAACCCAACATGGATTAATGCACCTAAACTGGACCATCTTGTACCCGAAACATTCGACAAACTACACAGTAATAATGCTCTTAATTAGGGCTTTCACCTGATACCCATAATGCCCAAAAAAACAAAAAACACGATTCTGAACGTTTCTAGAAAAAATCCGAAACGTGATTCTGGACCGCAATTTGGACCGTGATTCAGTGCAACTATGGTCTTAACCAATATCTGCTTATGATTAATAGTGTTACTTGTCCATCCAACTTGCATGGCACTTGGCATGTGGCACCAAAGTCCCTTCGTTGGTATTTATGGAATCACAACATGCAACCATATTCCTATTGATGCACTTACAACAATTGTCATAACATGGTTGGTGTCTTGGCAATCTTCATGTCATCTGATCTTGGGCAATACAACTTGGTATATCCACACTTACAAGCTACCTTGCAAAAGGCATATTTATCATAATGCCCTCAATTGGCATTCTTGGATCACCAATTTTCCTTGGTAAAGCTTCATGTTTTCATTTAACGTTGGGCTTCATTTTTCAATGTATATGTTTCACATAGCAGTTTGTTAGCACATGCACTTTTTGTAGCTTGTGAACAACATCAACTTTCTTTGATAGCATCCCCAACCTATGCAATTCTCTAGTTTATAATTTGCAATAGCTACATCAATTTAGTTTTCATTTCACATGTCTCTTATGTAGCAAACATCGAGAACAATGTTTTTAAGTGTAAAAATATTTAGGACAAGATACTTGAGGGCATACACTTAGGAGCACCTAGCAAATGGGCGCAATATTTTCCTCCAACGTGCGATCTCCCTTGGTGATCAGATTATTAGGACTTCTTAAAAGGTTCATTCATGAATTCCCAATAAACTCCAAATAGGGATTAAGGCCTCTCACTTATAAGTGTTTGATTAGTGAGATGCTTAGTGAGCATTCATGGGAGAACCCAACTACAGTGCTTGTAAGGCTTGGCACATGTTGTAACTAGTGACCTCTTTGAAGGAGATTGTTCTTTGTTCATCGATTATAGCCAGTGCCTAAGCAACTCAATAATACCTCTTGAACTTGATTTTCTGTTTTTGCCTCTAGAGTTACACCAGTCTTATAATGAAGATGAAACACACAAGAAGTAAAAATAGTTATAACATATCTGAAGTGGAATTGATATAGTTCTTTGTAACTTTTAATCTGAACTAGTTAAAAGTCAACTTTTCAATGAAGAGGATGCAAAACTAACAAAACAAGTCCATCTAGACAAATAGAGTTTAACATGAGTAAAAGAAGGCTACACTACTGGGATGCTTGCGAACGGTGGATAGCATCAAGCCCAAATTATTCCCTGCTACATGATATCTTAATTTTCAGAAAAACCAAACACAATAATTAATGAGGAAAAGAAAGTCTTAAAATAGAATCAGTTTTTTGGGTCACACATTTACCAGGATGTAAGATTAAAGTTCAAGTGTTGCATACTCTAGATTATAAGCAGTACTTTGGAAGCTATTTTCAGAATTCTCCTTTCATTTGCCATACACCTCAAAATACTAATATGACAACTGCTGAACCTGCACAAATTTCCACATACACTAAACAGTCATTTAATTGATGTAAAACAAAACATGCATATTCCATGGATATCCCATGCATTTGAACTAGCTGTTACCACAAACCAGCTTGATCTCGATGATATTTATGTATTGGGATCAGTTGAACGGCTATAGGCTGCAAAGAGCCAAACTTATGTCTACCTGAAAGGCCTGAAATTTCTAATTTTTACAGGAAAAAATAGAGATTGAAACAAACTTACCTTAGGACTCGACAAAAAATCACCACAAATGTAATGCGTACTATAGGGTCTCGGCTAAGGTATTCAACTGCCAAACTTTCAAAACATTGACAATATCGAATTCGCATAGTTGCCCAGTAACCAGTGTCATCTCAAAACATATGTGCAATAATCGGACGGAAGAAACATGACTAACAAGATTTTCATGGACTGAGAGTTCCTTCACTAGAATACAGGTATTATGTGGAGAATGAAAGGGACCAGTCCACAACATCAGCTTGTATGGTAGTAACAATCTTCACAAATTGCACCAGCTTCAGAAAAAGCAGTAGCAAGCCTGGGAACAAGTTTGGCTAGCATCAGCTTGAAACCTTCAGAGCTGTTATTCTGAAAATCGTTTCCAGCTTTAGGAGAGGTGATGGGAGCATCTGCAAATGAACCAACCGGTGCACCAGATAAGTATGCTTTGCAGGCTAAGAGAATATGTGAACCCCGAGCTTTGAAGTGATATTGAATCAGCTCCTCAAAATGCTGCAAGACAAGTAGCACACTCCAAATGTAAATACAGCAGCAGGTCATCAAAGAACCAGTTCATTTGGCATATATGTGACTGCACAACTTGTGAAAATCCATTAAAATCTATCTAACAGCAATGAGTTAATGACTGGCACAATACCTTTGGAGGTCGACGAAGCAAGTATAGCATGGACTTGCAAGATAGCAAAAACGAATTTTCGTTGTAGACTAAAGAATTTTTTTCTCCTTCAGGTGTACCAACTTGTCGGTCGTAGCCGGCCTCATTAAAGTATGGCTTTGCATTCAGTACCAACCCCTGAATTGAAACAAGTACTTGAAGGATACTAGAACTTGCAGGGTTCCAGACTTCAAGACCTTTCCCTGCCCATGTATTTAGGAGGCTTAAACACACCTTCCCATTCTCATAAAGATTGGGGTTCAACCGAAGACCACCGGAGTGATAGTAAGCGACCTGAAATTTTGTATTGATGTTAGCAACCGTTGCAAACAATCCACATCTGGACTTCATTGCCACATTCACTATTTTATGGTGCAGTGATACTTCAAAGATATAAAGTATGACCAAGATTATAAAGTAAAGATAACAATATCCTGAAGATAACCACAACACATTTTGATGAATCACTCAGGGCAGCTGTTTGGAAAAAGCTCCAACTAGACACTTACAGGAGGAACACTAGGATACTCAGGAGGCAAGTATATATCAAATACAAAAAGGCCATCGTGGTAAGGTGTTCCAGCTGCACCAAGAATTACTGTTCTCAATAGATCCATTCTTTCCTCGTATACTCGTACAAAAATGGTGTCTGCAAAATGTGCAAGAAAGTAAAACGGGATATATCCTGAAAATTTAACCAATTGCTAGTTTACAACAATTCTTGAAACGGTTTGAACTGTACTTCGTGCAAAACAGGTTACACAGAGACAAGGTTTGTACTTATCAAAGAGTGGAAGCAACAACCACCTTGATAGTAACAATCATCTAACAAATAACTGGTCAGTTCAAATTAAAGAAATCCATAAAACTGCAAAAAATGGGAAATGTTGACGAAAAATCTTGTTGATGGGCATTGCTTCACATAAATTGAAAAAGAGATCAAGTTAAAAACATCGTCAGAACCTTTGGCCAACTCATTCTGACGTGATGTGGTTTCAGCTCTTGAAAAAAGCCAAATAGAACAAAGCTTTAAACCTTTCTTCAAATTCACGTTAACAAATATCATCGAAACTCTTTACAACCACACGCTGCTCAGTACAAGTCAACCGATCAGAGTTATCCATTGCATACAGAGTCTCATGGGAAGTGATGCTGGATTTTGGAGACAAATCCTCTATCAGGACTAAGCAAAAACTGAAGACAGTACAGTGTCATACAAAAACTCGATGGGAGCTTCACTTGATTGAATTCTGTCAAAAAGAATCTGGAAAGCCGAAGTGTGTCATAGACTTTGTTTATCTGAAGGCCTACACATTTAATTTGCTTAAACTTAGCAATTAGTACTCACCAGGAAGACTTTTCTCCAAGATGTTCCACTCCTGCTGGATTTTCTTAACCCATTTTCGTTGGCTGCTTGCCTGCAAGCGTATCTGATTTCAACAACACTAAAAGCGACATACCACAAACACAAATAATTCATCTACTTCTACAGTAGATTGTGTCTTCCTTTGCATACAGCAAAAGTGTAATAATTACCATATTGCAATTCCTCAAACAAAAGTGTAAGACTAATGAGCAATGCTTAAATCAAACAAAGCAAAGCCTTCATCAAGCTCATGCAAACTAGTCTGTCAACATCTACTCGCATCTGTGTTACCTGCCCTGTTTCACTGAAATAGTGATGATCTCGGGCATCTTTGACACTATCAAAATGCCCAAAGCCGCCAGATATGAGTTCTGGCTTTTCAAAGTTTTTAGGTAACAAATCATCATTGTCTTCACATTCTGGCTTGCAATCCGTCTCCACTGTAGTGGATATGATTGTAGTTCTGCTTTCACTTAAGCTGCCAACATCTGAACTTGGGACATATGTATCCTTTTCTTTCTGGTGTCCAATGTTGATCAACTCACCAGTGTGATGTTGGATCTGCAGTGAAGTGCTTGGATTATTTGGAAGCTGTAGAACTGAAGGATGCTGCTGTGAGTTCTGTTCTAAATTTCTGCTTCCTTCTTCAGCAGTTACAGTTTCTCCATTAACGCCTCCCTGATTATTCAATATTCTTGCTGGTGAGTCGGCATTTGAGTGAGCTCCATCAACTTCCAATATTTTCTTTGCTCCTCTTAAGCCAAGCAGGGAACCAGCAAACCGTGACATAAAACCAATGGCAGCTAGCAGAAATGTTAAAGGTCCTCCAAATCTTGCAGGTCGTCTTTCTAAAAACTCTTCTTTGATTTCACTCACCGAATCATCATTCTGATCTTGTGAAGTTTCTCCAATGCCTTGAGTTTGTTGTTTGCATTTATTTGCTGACTCTGACTCTGATAATGGTTCCCATGACATTTTGGCTGTCCAGGGGACGTGCTCTAACTGCAAACGAATAATAGACTTTACTAAGAAGAGCTAGCCAAAAAATTGAGATTTAATTAAAGCAGGCACTTAGGAGAAACACGGTATCTTCAGTATATAAAATCTGATATAGCAAAACAGCTTAAAGCAATGAAATGTCAAGCAACCCAAGAAATTAGCCAGAAAAAAGAGTTGCAACAGAGGAAAAAGATACAAGAAGCAGATGAAAATAATCTGCAATGGAGGTGTACATGTTCCAGCCCTTACGACCGACCTGATCATCCTGATCAAGTTCATCCATTCCAGTAGAATCTACGGTCTCCCAGCTCGCTGCATCATCACCATCCTCTCCTACAATGTCCTCTACATCACTCGTAAGTGTCGATGATTCATCATCATCTCTGCTCACCACGAAAATTGCCTGTGGTCCAACCTGCCAAAAGTTACAAACTCATCATGTGTTTGATAAATACAAACTCCCAAACAAAAACAAACTCATCATGCTTATAAGAAATCAACTTCCTTGAAACTGCCTTTGTTCCAGAAAAATAAACTTAATCATGTGTGTAGAATAATGCAAAGTCCAAAAAATTCATTATGATTCTAAGTAATCACTTGACAACAACTATTTCTGTTGCTAAAAACTGCATTACCTTGCTAAAATAAATCTAAATAAGCTGGCTGAACAAGAGCCGTAGGTGCAAATTCCTTAACGAAAAAATCACGTTCTATTAAAGAAAATATCCGGATTACGTAAGCCTAACGAATAATTTTACACGTACACAGGGTACAACTCTCGGTCTCGCGCATTTGCTGCTGTAAAACTTTACCTAACCATTAAGTCACTGCATAGTTGCAGTCAAACAATTCAAATGTATCAAACGTCCACGTTTGAAATGCGTTTAAAATGTTTGAATGAAAGTTTCAAATGTTTGAAACAAAACCCTAATTTTTTTTGGGTTGAGTACAATTTTAGTGCTAATTTGAGTGTTGGAATTTTAAATATAACATAAAAGTGGTTGAATAAGCATTGTAAACAAATAAAAACATTCAATGTACAATGACTAGTCAAGGTCATTATTTATTTTGTAAAAAACCTTCCAGACATATATTTGGAATTCATAATTTACAAATTGATCAACTATTGATAATAATGATCACAATAACGACATTCCATCTATTTCATGCCTCCACCCCCTTCCCTTGCTTACCAGGTTCCCCAATATCACAATATGCTCCGACACATTAGACTTTCGCTTGGGCATCTTGAAAATTGATAAAATTGTCAAGTTAACCTGCAACTATTCTTCACAGGAAATTTGGCCAAGCTAATGGGGATGTCAATAGCTAGGATGGGGCGCCCTAGAGGGTAGAAGACTGTCACCAAATCTTGGTGAAATTCGATCAATGGTGCTTTGTTTCCACCTTTACCTTCTACAACAATTTAGAACTAATAAAATTATGTGAAACCATCATCAAACGAAATTGTTACAACTTGGCCACCTACGGACCCATTCATCCGAATTCGATTGTGGGGGCCAAACATTGCTGTATCAATGCAGCAATCCTCACAAACAGAATCATCAACAAAGGTCAAATCAATACTAAAAATGCTAGAGTTACCTAGTGTCTTAAATGAAGTCCCTTTCGCATTTTCCATTCCTTCGCTACATGACCTGCTGGCTCCATGCAATTAAAGCACAAACTGCTGCTCCTAGCCTTAGCGAAGGTCTCTTGATCCACTAGTCCTTGTAGTGAATCTTTCACCTTTTCTTTTCTTTTCTTTGCAAAGAAAGATGACTTCTTGCCCTTTGCCTTGGGCTGTCCACTATGTTGGAAAACGATAAATGCGCGCAACACTCTGTCAACACATCTACCTATTCTGAAATAGCTATGAAATAATGTTTTGGAATTGCGAAATTAAAAGCTAATTCAGATTTAAGAAAGATCATACAGCTGATCATAATTCAGATCATATAGAGAACAGAAAACAATCATTGGAACTGGGCAATGCACTTTTGCTTTTATTTAAATAATATCAGACATGAATCATCTGTAAAACAGTTTAGCTACTACTTCTGCATCTATGATTATTTCGATCTTAACAGATCGTGATCCAAACTCACTGAATAATTTGCTACAACAACATCTTCATCACCAATCAAATGTAATTGATGAATTACACTTATTGATAGTTGTGCATTAATCCCCTAAAGCCTGCGCTCGCACTGGCTCTGATCCCCAAAAAAAATTGTCACATTTCGCTCTACTACAGTGTCCCGCAGTTTGTATTTCGACCCTGAAGATCGAAATTTATTTCGACCCATGATCCTCTACTATAGTGGTCCACATTTCACATTTTGAGCTTGTGGATCGAAATTCTATTTCGACCTTGGGCTGTCAAATTCTAGAAACCAACTTACAAGTATGTACAAGTATTTACAACAAGCTCACATTACCTTTGATTTCATTAAAGACAGAAATCTAACACTTCCCCTTAATGTGGATCCTAGAAAATCTTGATCTTCAGATTGAACAAATTGTTGAAAATGATTTTCAACTAACAATGCCTTTGTAAAAATGTCCACTACCATAAACTGAGTTCTGCAGAATGTAAGTGTGATCTCTTGACTAAGAACTTTGTCTTTGACATAATGATACTTTATCTCAATGTGCTTGGACCCGGAATAAAACCTGATGAACAGGATCAGGATTCAGCAGGCAACCAAAACCACTGAAACAAAAATCGGAAAGAGTTCTTGCACCACAATACGTTTGCATTTCTAACTAGCATGAGTTTGCATTCATAGAACCCACGGTTCCAAGAATCGTGGGTCCCAAGAACCATGGAGTGAACCGTACCACGGTTCATGTAATTAATTTTTTTTTTCTTAAGCCCTTTTCCCCCAAAACCCATGGTAAAATAATTAATTAATTATTTAATTAATCCACGGTTCACCACGATTCCTGCATACAAACTTTATGAACCGTACGGTTCCAAGAACCACCGTGGATGGTTCACGAGTATTAGGATTGCATTGCATTGAAAAGGTTGAATTAAGTCTTTTGCAAGAGCTGCTCAACTTCTTTGCGATTAAAGATAAAAATAATAGCTCTGCTTCACTGAGAAGTCTTCAGTAATCAACACTTGGATCAATCTTCTTATAAAGATAACGAGCTTAGTAAAATGGAAGAAATTATGGTACCTTGGAAACCATGCCATTGGCCCATGCTACCTCGATGTCACCCTCTTCAAGCCCAGTAATCACACCAACCCATGACAAATCCTGAGATCCAGAATGCGATTTCTTTCTTTCTTGATCTCTGGACTTCGTTACCCTTTCCTTTCCAGATAATTCTGCCTCATTCTCTTCACCTTCTTGCTCTGAATTGTCTTCAACTGCAGACGACCCTCCCTCGGAATCATCAAGTGGCTTTCTGGTAACATGTGTAGCAATATCTAGAGCCAGTGAGAGGCGTATAACTACATCAGCCAAACAGTAAGTATAGTCGGGATGTTCAATCAGCTCATAAACGCTTACTGTCTCCTCCCTCTCAAACTCCCGAGGGTCCTCAGGCCGCTGTACGGGCTTCAACCATGTCACCTTAGCAATTCGCTGCTTTGAATCAACACTCTTCACAATCCCTACGCGTCGAACTTGTGTGTCTATTCCTTCCCCATCTGAGCCTCTTTCCAAAACATACTGATCCGGCCAAAAGTCATGGTCTCCTAGATGATCTACGGGAATTAATGAGCAAGCCGGAACGTTCCGACTTCTTGTTCCATCTTGCCAAGTGACATCAACCGTAGTCTTCGTGTTCACTATCAGCGCTGCACTTTCGACTGCTTCGTCTTTTTTCTTGGATTTTCTCTTCTCGCGTTTCACGGAGCAGCGCCTTGATTTTCTCCGATGTCCAGTCCAGCTATCTTGCTGCAATTCACCAATCGTAGCACCTGCATTGTTAGTGCCTTGACCTTCCAATGTAGCGTTTCCCTCAGCTGCAGAACCAGGCAATTCGATTTCCAAACCAGCTTCTCCGTCACCATCTGAAGGAGCAACTTCAACAAGGGGCGAGACTCCACCTCTACTCCTCAGACCTTTGGGTGGTAATGAACGGTCACCCAATTGCCAGTTAGTGTAAGAGAAGTACGTTAATGGCACCAAACCTTTTGGATCTTGTTGCTCTGCGGGAACAAAGGATTGTGAATTCTCCCATGCATTCCCAGCAGCAATCCAGTATACCAAAACTGAACCAGCCTCCACATCGGCAACAACACCTTCCATTCGACTCGCTTTCCAGCTCCCACGCAGCCATCTTGCACCTTTGAAAAGGGACGAGGAAGTAGACCTGACCCGCAACCCTGGATAATATGGACAACCAGAGTCGCCAATAGCACTCTCTAGCACAGGTACCAGCTTTTCAGGATCTGCCCTCATAACTTTGCATTTTGATCCATCATCAAACGACACCGTCACATGATCCACCACTTCATCAACACGACCAAGCCACTGGTTATGAATCACGTAGTCTCCAGGCATGAATGCCCTCACTCGCCGCAGCTTCCGGCTACTGACCTTTGTGACCACCTCACCATTTGGAAACTCCAAGTCCACGAGCAAATCCACATTTACAACTGTTCCTGTCTGTCCCAACGGATCAGAGGCAGATGCCACAACGTCGCCATGTAAAAATGCCCGGTCCAAAACCCGAATATCTGATATCTTCTCCGTGGTTTCATCTGCATTTATCCAGCAAACTCGTGCACAACCTTCGCAAACCTCCTCGCTTTCATCATCCCCATCCTCTTCTTCACCGTCAGACGAAGAACTTGAGCTTGAATCCGAAGAATCGCCCCCGACCTTGGACACCATGCCAATGAGAGAAGAATGTGCCACACTCTCAACCACATCCTCCCTGAACAGTTGCACTTCTGTTACTTTATCGTTATTACTATAATTATGCCCTTCGACGACTACCATGTTTTTACTGAAACCCTCTTAGATTGCAACCACACTTCAAGTTCTAGCCCCACCAAATGGATCTAATCGGAGAGTGTTACCTTCCGATCTATCGGTTGATGTACAACTAAGATAAAAGAACTAGCAAGCCCTTTTTATGAAAATCCTTCAAAGAGATACTCAGAAAACAATCTTAGACAGACTTTTAGCGCATTGCTAACGTGATTGAGCATTGATAGCCTGCCTGCCAGCCTAATTTAACTTTCACAAATGTTTTTTTTTCTGCATGTAATTTTTTTTTGCTCCGTCCGTACAATATGTTGTTTTGGCTTCTTAATATGCCAAGCTTATGCAACTTTTTCATTTACTAGCAATCTTCATCCAAATTTCGGATTCGAAGTGGTTGTGCTTGTAAGCCCTGGGTTTCCGCTCAGATGGCCGAATGCCGCACCTTGTCTCTGTGTAAATTTCACCTCCTTGGTTGCAATTACTCCAACCTCTATAGAGAGATATGATTATCCTGCCGCTGCTGTGCCCTAACCCAATAGTTCGATCGACAGTTCCTCCCTTCGCATCATCCACTAAGTTTAGACATTTCACATCCTCATCCTTGAGGGAAGGAAGAATCGATCGCTTGTTTCTTTCACCAGATTTCTGAACAAAGGCATACAACCAACTCCAAAGAGATCTGATTGCTGCTTCGGACCTGCTGCCGCCAAACTGCTTCCAGATGGACTTGCAGTGCGAGAGACGTTTACTATGGTGTATGTATCATATAAGGGGCGTCAGCGACAGGGGCGGAGTGTCCAGCAAAGCTCTGTCCCTTCGTCTCTCGGGCTTGCTCCTCGTTTCATCGGCTCCTTTTGTAGCAACAACGTGTCGTCGGCCCCAACCCACCCACCTCGCGGCCCCAACACCTCCTTGTATATAAAAGCGCCCTAGAGCATTCGTTCGGAACCCTTTTTGGAGTTACGCTTAAAAGCTCTTCATATTTTGAAGAATATTGCTTATAAAAGGGTTTATTTACTTATAAGAAAAATTGTTAAATTTTTCTTGCTAAATATCAATTCAAATATTATTCTTGGATTTATTATGATTTGTTATCCAAATTGAGTGCTCTGGAATACAATCACTAATGAGCTGAGTCTAATTTTTAACTAAGGAATACTCTATCCCAAGACTACTGTATATCCAATGCACATAATTTTAACTGATGAACCCAAATGATTCACTAATCATGCGTCTTACAAGCAATCTAAATCAAAACCATCAGTTTTTGGTGAATCCACATCACACTAATCGTTTCACCAATTAACTTCACTCTGGAGTAATCAACTACTCAAGATAATTGCCAATGATTTAGAAATCTTAAATGTCTAGGTGAAGAATTCAATTATACTAATATAACACCACATTTAGATCCTCAACTGAATCATTTATTAGTTAACTCATAAATCTTCCATAGAAAGATCTGTTAACCCTGCTTTCTGTCAAACAATACTCGATCATATTACGTTCACCGACTAGGTTATGTGCACCAAATAGCCCTAGTAACTTGGAATACACAATAGATTCATACAAGATTAATTGTGCACGTATGTGAATAATCTCACTATGATCCAGTACATAAACACCTTTTTATCTAGCAGATTCCTCTAGAATCCACATATGTTACTCACATATCTCACTGAGATCTTGTAACTCAGCTACAAAAGATTTTCTATTTCTCATGAGTAAATAACATATCCAGAAAATCTCTGAGACAAATAACATTTACACTCCAGCAATTTTCCCATCCAACTTACCTCTAATTACATACTTTCTTCCACTCAATCAACCCCTCTCTGATCCTAATACTCAACTAAGATTAGGTTGACCCAATACAAAACTCTCAGACTTAAATTCTGATCAACCTTACTTCTATTCCAATCAAAATGAAAATAGTAACTTTTGACCTTTTACTGTACTACTTACAGATAATGATTCAAATTTCAAACCTGTTCAAATTGTCCACACAATCCCTAGAGAATTCCTCTTATTCAAACAGTTCCAATTAGGTATCTTACTTTGAATCTATCCGAAATTACTGATAGAAAAATCTCATTTTTATACCACGATTGGTTCTCTTCCGAAAACTATGCAACCCACATATTCCCAAATAGAATTTATCCCACCACCTCCTTTTAAAGAAATTTTCAATTTCAATAAAAGTTAACTAGAAAGATGATATATGAAAATATCTAAATCCAAGAAAAGTCAGTTATAAGTGCTTCCACTAAAGGATTCACTCTATTACAAACATGACTTCTCCTTCAAATATTTTCAACCATATCCAAGAAAGAAGCATATTCAAGGAAGGAGGAGCGCACAAGAGGCTTGCGGATCAGCCACGCGGCCAGTGGGAGGAAGACCTTAGCGCATAAAAGTGTTTAGCGTCTCCACGACTCCACTTTGGCGCACAGAAATTCTCCAGATCGTCCGATGACAAACTTGTTGAGATCGACGGTGGAGATCTCCTGATCGTGGAGCCAGATCAACGGCCAACATTCGTTGTGGACCCTAAAACTTCATTTTTAAAAAATTTGAAGTTGTTGAAGTTTGGTTTACAAAGGACTGAAGGGCAGGCAGATTGGTTCTTCATTAAAAGTTTTCATCTTGAAGGGTCCCAACTCTTGTGACCTTAAGCTGAGGACTATCCCTTCCTCTTTGGGGCTCTATCCACTGTGTATTTTTGCAAGCAAGCAGAAAACAGAGTGATGTTCTGACCTAGCTGGAGAGACTGTTTTTGGGATCTGATTAGACAACAGCTATGCTGGTACAAAGGGCTACGCGCTGATATAAAAATCTCTGAAATCGGAGATCTGTGCGAGACAGAGAAAATTTCCAAAAGTGGCAGTTTGGCAATAATTGCCATTTTTCAGGCTTAAGGACAGCTTTGAGCCATTCTAAGGCCAAAATCTTCAATTTGGCATAGCTTTCAATCCATAGCAAATCCCAAAATAATAAAATTTTGAAATTGGAAAAAAATTTCGCCACCAAATATGGCATGTGGGCGTGCTAGGAAAAAGAAACTTTTTCTTTTGGTTGAATCACTTGGCACGCCGGTGTGCTAGGTGATTCAGAAATTATTATTTTTTATTGCTGAATCACTTGGCACACCGACGTGCCATGTGATTCAACCAATTTTTTTTTCTTTTACACTGTGCTATCTTTAAAGGCTATAATTTTTTTTTCTAGCTATGTCACTTAGCACGTCAGCGTGCTATGTTTGGAGACTGCAGAACATCTGCTGAAAATAATGTTGTAACTTAAAATTTGGATCTCAAATGTGTCGAAATACCTTTTCTATCTTATAATTTGAACTTTTCAGCCTATTAAATATGTAATGTATTTCACAAAATTACGATTTAATATCTTAAAAGTTGATATTTTTTATGACGATGATGGTTTTGATAGGCTTGAATTGCCATATAGACTACACAATTTGGTACTTGCATTTTCACATAGACTATCGCTAGAAGAGACCATGGTTGTTTTCTAGTTCAAAGTATGAAAGAGAAGGTGCATTATAATCATTTGAATGTTTTTGGATGTTGCTCAGTGCATTATAATCATTTAAATGTTTTTGGATGTTAGTTAAGGGCAACCACTATTGTCCACTATTTCGACACATCAAGGCAAAGTTTGGTAAATGTGTGAATGGTGAAAAGCTCTCACCAATTTTGATAATTGATCATGAATGACAATATAAAGACTATAGTTCAGCTGATTTTATGTTTCATACAATTTTAATGAGAAAATATGTTCATCTATATTCTAGGTTAAATGATTTAGTTTTCTAGCATTTAGTACATAGTGATTGATGGGTTTTTAGGCTATAAAACTTCATCTCAAAAATGGGTTTTACTTTCTTTTGAAAACCCAATAACCAAGAACAGCTCTAGGGTATTTGTACATGAGAAGCTGCCTTTTAATTATGAAAGGCTTCTCTAGAATGATATTGACATGCTATCTTCAAAGCATGCATAATACGACTATTATGATGGTTGAATAGTAAGTCACGACATGAGATGCATTATCATTATTGAAATAAAATTTGTTCTTGATTGAATATTGAAACTAAATGAAAGAAATAATTGGCAAATATAGCTATAATCTCAAAAAAGATGATGGCTTCCACAAATTATCTACATAATAGTTTTGGTGGCTTGATTGATAATTGAAAATTGAGTGATAATTTATAGAGCGTGGGTTCAAGTTGAAACAAACTTTTCATGCACAAGTGTGAACATTGAAACAAACTTTTTCATGCACAAGTGTAAACAAAAAAACGGACATCAAGAGAACATATATCCAGAAAAAAGTTTAATGAATAAAACAAAAGGTCATAACATAATCCAAAAAAATTGGAACTCAATTGATTCAAATGTATGCTCTAATTTGTATATCACTAACAATAATTGGTGCAAAAGAATCACAAAACTAAGGATATGTGTAATGAACTTGATATCAAAAGGTAGAGATGTGAGCCACACTCAAGCTTTGTAAATTCCACACCTATTCCAAAGTCGATGCATAAGCAGAGTGCATATCATATCTGCCAAGTAGTTTGCAAAGTTGAGATCTTCAATGATGACATTTTCATAACTATGAAAATAGGTGGCATCAATTAGAGTAGCAAAGAGGAAGCGACCATGAGATGCATAAGCAAAATTGTTATTGTATGCTGTGGTGACCATCTAAAAGAAGAGGAGGGGCTTTGAGGATATGGCAATTTTAAAGTTTGAAGAGATCAATGAAGAGGGCAATCATGAGTAGGGTGAGATGAGGCCATAGGGACAAGCAAGAGGTCGAGGAGTGAATGAAGCTGAGAAGGAGGAACTTCCACGATTGGTTTGCCGAGGGGCGGGGGGGGGGGGGGGGGGGGGGGGGGGGGACTTTGGAAAGTTTGTGACTTTAGAAGAAGTGGTTCATATAGACCACTCAAGGAGACTCGAGACTCTTACTGTTCTTCGAAGGAAGCATTTAAGTTTTCAACGAGATAGTTGGAGGAGTTTTTGGACCAGAGATAGATGGACAAAAAAAAAAAGACCGAGTAGGAAGAGATGATATGCTTGAAAAAAGAAGTCCTAACCAACTCACTACTTATTGGAGAAAAAAAATCCGTTTGGATTGTTAGGTTTTATTTATAACTTGGCCATCCATGATAATAATATGCTATCCTAATGATTTGCTATAATCCGAAATGTCTCTCTTAGGTAAGATTAAAAAAAATTTGTATTCATAGTTTCTACTAATTGGAATGCTTTTCAAGTGTATACTTTAAGCTTTTCATAACATTTCATAAGATCCTTTAGTTTATCTTTTCATTTGTCTCTTTTCATAACATTTCATAACATCTTTTTCATTTGTTACAATACTGATAGCGACAAGTTATGGTGATAATTTGGTAAAAAATAACGCGTCGCTCTCAAGTGAGTTTGAACTTTTATATGAGTTTTTTATTTTTATTAGTCAATTATTGTAAAATGCTTTTTATGTGTTTTATATTTAAATGACCTTGGAATGCTATGCCTAGTGCAAAGCTTTTTTTAACTATGCAGGTAGGGCTTGGATGATCCCTGTGATCACCTTCCTCTCTAATTTGTCTAAGTAACTTTCAACTTTCTATTTCCTCTGTAATCTTTCTCTAGAATGTGCCTTCTCTCTTTACGAGTGTGCGTTCTGTGTTCACCTTATTACCTTGCATTAAGTCGTGGAAGGCCGGTGGGCCTCGAGACTTAGGTGTAGGTACGGGACGTCCCCTCAAGATGGCCCTCCCTCCACGTAATGGATACCTGTTGCATATTATGCCCATTTTCAAATAAATTAAAAAGCAAAAAATACATGTGTTTTTTTCAAAGGCAAATTTTTTTTTTTGCCTGTCTGTGCCCGTCCGTACGGATTTCGTACAATTGCCACGTGGCACATTTGTGTTGGTCAGTCAAGTCAAACCTGCCTATTATGCTTCGTAATGTGCTGCTGAAAAAATTTCAGGTATCCATTATGCAATGGAAGGAGCCGGACAAAGGCCATTTTGCCCGGTAAGGATTTTCAAAAAAATTTAGGCTCGGGTCGAGCCTAAATTTTTTTAAAAATCTTTACCGAGTATAATGGCTTCTTGCGTGGCTCCTTCCATAATACTAAAAAGGCCATCGATGACATCTTTTAGGATACACGAACTTTTGGCCAAGATAAGGTTTAAACCGACTCATCGATGAGTTTGGTCACGAAATTGGCTCGGGGCCAAATTGTGTGCACTTATTATTGGGTTTTGAAGGGCGGCCGAAACAGCAAACATCAGCTATATGTGTGTATATGAAGATAGAAGAACTTTCCAGCCGGTGGAGCCATGGCAATGAAAGAATTCTGCCGACGTCTGCTGTTCGCCTTCTGCGCTACACTGTCCGAGGCTTCTGGAAGAATAAATTGGGAAAACATGATGCTGGAAGGAGACGTGTGAATGTTGTTTAGGGTTATTGCATTTAGGGATGTGGCGGAAGGAGCTCTTGAAAATGCACTGTTTGGAGTTTCGAAGAGTAGTAATGTAGTATTACGTTCTTTTTTGTTGAAGGCATCTCGCTTGGGTCTACCATAAAACAGTGCAATTAAGTGCTACATAGGTATTGAATAGCATTGGATGAGACATGTTTTTAAACGCTCTCAAAGCGGACAGATTTGTGTTCAAAGGCTGATCTTAAATGATCTGTATATGTTCTTGACGATGATTTAAACTTCGCCAATCTATTCACCAATTGAAGACACATACTGGAGACTGTAAAGAAACTAAAAACATGGCAAGCAGAATATCAAGCGCGTCCAAGCAGGCTGAGCTGCTAAAGGATCAGGGTAATTTGTACTTTAAAAAGGAACGTTTTGGTGCTGCGATTGATGCTTACACTGAGGTGTGTGTGTGTGTGTGTCTCTCTCTCTCTCTTCCATTTATAATATCATAAATTGCCTGCAGTGTATGAAATGCACATTTTTAGGTTAAAGAATGTGGCTTTGTGAAGTGTAACGTGAATGTTCGCAATCGAGGTTTCTGTCTAGCGTGAGTTGCATGAGACCTGATCACATCAGCAGTTAAAGGGCGCAAGTAAGATTGCCTCCTTATGAGCATGCTCAAAGCTGAGTACAAGGCCATTATTGTATTAAATTTCTTCCCGTGGGGAGATTGACCGGGCGTATTGAATCTCTTTCTATTGGGGATAGATGTGCTTGAAGGGACGTTATTGGATGCCAACCTCGTGACAAATGCAATCATGGGCAATGTTTGGTGATGCAAACACAGCACATTATGAGAAATTCAATGGTGTCATGCTTAAAACTCAATCGTCCATTTAAAAGATGCGGCTATGGGATGATAAGTATGATGTAACATTTTGGAGATGTTGTGAGATAGATGAAGCTGACACTTGCAATTTAAACATTGTAGTAGTGGACTGACTTAATCACAGGTATACTAAAATAAAAAGTGGGGAGGATCTACAGATTTTGCCAAATTAACAGGTGTGATTGTTGTATGCAGGCAATTACTTTGTGCTCAGATGTGCCCGTATATTGGACCAACAGGGCACTGTGCCACCGAAAGAGAAAGTAAATACGAAATAATTTGTTATTCGAGTGCTGGTATCTGGAGTTAAACATATTTCATATGTTGAATTTGGCAGCATTCTGAACTGTGGTCTGGTTTGGATATCCAGTGAATGGGAACGGATGGAGTCTGACTGCAGAAAAGCATTAGAACTTGATAAGCACGCAGTGAAGGTAATGGTAGCTCATGACAGACATTACAGGCATTTAGTTGTTTCTTTTGGTAGGCCAAAGGATAATGGGAGTAGCAGGCTTGAACCATGTTTTCTTTTCACACAAAAGCACAGCTCCTTTTCACTTGCCCAATTCTCACTGCTTAAGGTTGCAATTCTGAGCAATTAATCAAATATCACAGAGAAATAGCTGATGTGGTCTAGTGTACTGTCTAGATTTTTCTTGAGACCATTTCAGATAGGAAGGACTTTGATGGTGATGGACTGACAGGCTCATTATATGTTGGGGCTTGCTCTTTTGCAAAGAGAATGCTATGCAGAAGCAGTCAAGCACCTTGAGAAAGTATGTGATATTCTTCCCGTTTACATTTTTTTATAGTAATGTTTCATATTGTTGTTGGTGTTTCACGTATCTGTTAGGATACCAAATTTTGATGTATTGGTAATTAAGGTACTTGGGTGTGTGTGGTATAGCATTTTTTTTGTCATTGTAGTGTTGCTATTCTACAGTGAATGCAACTATGAAGGAAAATTTTCTGTTAGGGGTTTATTTTGAAGGAGCTTTTTGTATGTTTAAGTTTTTCCCAAATATTCCACTAGTGGCCTGCATTTTTATAATTATAGTTTTTAGATTTCAGCGAAATTTTTTTAGTTTTTAGTATCAGGTTTGTTAAGGTGGGGTTTAACATTTTCGTTTGTCTACTTTTTTTATGAAGTCTAGCAATAGGTTAGTTTACATTTAGGTTACTGGCAGAGTATTTACATGTCTACATAGTCACATTTGAAATTTGAGGCCCTGAAGTGTGAGAATTTCACTTCTTGAGGAAACCTCCACATTTGGAGCCAATATGGGCATGATCGGGATCCTCAGCCACAAAGGTCTGGGCCTAGCAAGGTAGAGGTCACCCACAAGGCGTAAACTTGACTTGCATGAAAAACTATCCTTGAATTTCTCTCAAATCTTTACCAACATCAATTAAATTCCAAAGGGCTTGTCATTAAATAGATAATGAAAATATTTTACCAAATCATTCACATCAAGCATCCACATGAAGAAGTGATGAGGGGGCAAGATGGGACCCCACCTTGAAGGAAAATCTTTATTACGCAAGACCATATATCTATGTTTTCAAATATTTTTCGAGGTTTGGTAATCTTTGAGATGAACACAAATTGTAATTGGAAAGAAATGAGAACCTTTTTTTGATTCAAAATGCAAATCATAGATCTCTACTATCAGAATAATGGAAAATTGACACATAGTCATTGGCTATGCATACATGCAAGAGTAAAGAACTCATAACTCTAGAGTGACATGCAAGAGGAATGGAATGGAGAATAGGTTCATACAATGGTTTTGGCAAAGATTATGAAGACATGCAATGTTATGTACTTATATTCTTGCCTTAGTGTGAACATGTCGGACTTGTAAATTGTAAATATTAAAATGGCTCACACCGGCCTGTGGTGTTTTGTAAAAAATGTAAATAGCAGGTTTCTGGTAACTTGTTGTCCTGCTTATGTTTGGTATAGGGTACTGGGTGTTAATTTAGAGGCTGCTGGACTGACCTCCTAAAAAGTAGGAGACTTGACCGGTCAATGGGACACGTGTCATATGCTCATTGGGTCACTTGATTCAGCGCATGAGTGGCACGGGTCGGACGGTCCTCCTAAGCCAATGTCCGGGTACTGCCAAGTGGCAAGTGTCGATTGTGCATGGGGCTTGCCATGTGTCGACGTTAGGAAAGGGTCATGGTTAAGTGGGTGCTTGAGGATTATGTATAAGTGAGCCTAGAGAGAGGCATTCCTCATCATAATCTATGCAGTAGGTGCTGGGAGGAGACTTAGCAACAATGCTCTTATGTGTTTATGTTGATAGCTTGCCATGTACTTTGAAGAGACTACTTTGGTGTGCTTTGAGTTGAATTCACATTGCTTTGTGATATTTGGTACGAAAGCAGTTCCTTTCCAGGATTGTGTGGGGTTTGGCATCACTTTCGTATTCAGTTAGGGTTTATTGGATGCTAGGTGAGCCAGCGCCCTTCTACAGGAGTGTCTTTGAGCATTTTGAGAGCCCTGAAGCTTACAGATTGCAGCCCTATGGTGGATTGCTGGTCCTTGGGCAGCCTTTGAGCATCTACTGTTGTCTAGCTTGTTTTTTCTCTTTGCTTTTGTAAAAATCAGCCTGTCTTAGATTTGTCAAAGTGTTGGTAACTTTTGAATTCTCAAATTTTTTCGAATCTGACAGTTGCTATAGTCTTCTAGTGGAAGGTCGTTGGTGGGGTAGAGCCTATCAGATTCCTATTCCGAGTTTTCGTATGGTTTTTACAGATTGTCAGTTTCAAACCCTTGTTTGCTGGTTTTTCAAGGAAAGTAGTTTGTGGGCTATTCTATCCAATTCTTTTAGGAATTTAGGGTAGTCTCTTTGTGTAGCTTGTTTGCGGTGAAAAAAGGCTTGTGCTTTGTTTCAAGTGCTTTAGTTGCTGGTTTTTGGCATAATTTTGCAAGTTGCTTTGTGTTTCCTGGCTAGTTTTTGCTATGGCATCTTCTGGTGATACTACGCATGATTCTTAGAAGATCAATGCACTTTTTGCCAAAGTTGATGGCATGGAGCTGATGATGTTAAAGCAAATCCTAGAACAATTGAAGCCTGGCCATGCACCTGAAAGAGTAAGTGCTATAGGGAATTTGGGTGGTGAGCCTGGTTCAACTGAAAGATATGCAGATCCTGGCAGGAAGCACAAGTTGACGTCCATTAAGGACTTGAAACCTCCAAAGTTTACAGGTTCAGTTACCAGTAGCGGTAAGAACCACAGATGTAGTGGAAAACTGGCTGCAGAAATGGGAAAAGGCCTTTGGAATGTGTGGAATTACCGATCAGACAGAGATGATTGCTGAAGCTACCTATCGGTTACAGGAATCGGCACAACGATGGTGGAGAAACGTTGGGAAAGATGGCCTTGTACCGAATTCTTTGGAGGCATTTCGACAGATGTTTGTGCAAAATTGGGTGCCTCTTGATGAAAAGAATCAAGCCATGCAACAGTGGACATGCTTCAAGCAAGGCAATTGGTCGGTTCAAGAATATGCTGATTGATATAGAGAGGCGTTGCTGAGAATCTCTGATTTCATCGAAGGACTTAGGGAGAATTTGTGGCCTTTTGTGCGAAAGGAGCAAACACACACTGTTCAGAATGCTATTCAAATGGCTATTTATTACAAAGATGGGAAGAAGTCCCATGAACTTGCTGCGGGAACCTCGAGTGGTCAAGCCCAAGGGGGCCAAATGCCTTGGGGTAAGCGCAAATTCAAGAAGTTCAAAGGCCAATGGCAAGGTGTTACAATCTTGAAACCCTAAACCGCCAGGTGCCGGTCATCATAGAAACCGAACGCTCACGATCCACCCCGCCGTAGGACCTAAACCGGGTCCACCCTCTGTGCCCTGGCCCGTGACCTGTTACAAGCAAGATCCGATGTCCAACCCTGACATCGTCCCATACCATTGCCATGGCCTTCGGCCATCTCCTACCTCAGGTTAGCACTCTTGGCCTCGCACAAGCACTCTCCATCCACCTTCTCCTAGGTAGATAGAATGAATGGATTGAGAGACCTCTCCTCCTTGTATACCTCCAAGGAAGGAGTCTCCAAGCCTAGCACACATCCTAGAACATGACATGTGGCAATCATGCAGGTCCACGAGTCATTACGCAAGTAAACGGGCCCAGTCAACATTCGGTTTCAATTGGGTTTGGGACCCAAGGGAGTTGGGTCCCTAACATTCCCTCCCCCTTAAAAGATTTCTCTTCTAAGGAAGGAAATTTGGGAACCTCAGTCTAAGTCTAAGGTCATGCTCCTTTTCCCAAGTGTCCTCGTCTTCGGAGCTTTCTTTCCAACGAACCAAGTACTCAATTACCTGCCGGTTTCTGAGCCCACGTTGACGTACATCAACAATGGCCTGTGGTTCCGAAGGTACAAAGGATGTTAGGTCCTCAAGCTGAAGTAGGTCCTCCTGAAAAATCAAGTCATCCTTTCCACCAAGGCGTTCCTTTAAACGACTAATTTGAAAGATTGGATGAACCTTGATACCTTGAGGGAGTTCTAGCTGATAGGCATTCCGATTGAGTTTCCTTACAATACGGAAAGGCCTAGCATAACGAGGTGATAACTTAGGACATTTTCCAGTCTTTAATATCTTAGAATCTTTTGGAATTCTAAGATATACCCAAACTCCTTCCTCATAGACCTCGAAGCATGTCTTCCATAGATTGGTTTGTCCTCTTTGTCTGACCATCCGATGCAGAATGATCCGTAGACCCTAGGTCATAAAGCCAGATGGTCGAAAATGCTCCAAGAATTTTATTATGACATTGAATCTGTCCTTAAGAGATTCGTGTAAGACCGATAGGTACTTCGGTCGTATTTGGCTAGACGTCCTGGAAGGTACTTCTAGATCTAGTGGTGAACTTGGAATGCAGGATTCCAGGATTTCTCCTCACTAACAAGATATTAAGAGATTATTCCATTAGGAATGGGCTACTTATCCGGAATGGAAAAGTTTGTGTGCCAGAAAATGATGACATTAGGGCCCAAATCCTGCATGAATGTCATGACAGCCCGTGTGCAGGGCACCCTGGCTCACAAAGGACACTTGACCTAATAAAAAGGAACTTTTATTGGCCAAATCTAAAGGGTCAAGTGGAGGGAGGCATATGTTCGCAAGTGCGGGCAATGTTAGGTTAATAAAGCTGAAAGACTTAAGGCAGCCGTCTTGTTACTTCCTTTGGAAATTCCCGAAAGAAAGTGGGGAAGTATTTCCATGGATTTTGTGGTTATATCAAGATAACAATATGTTCTACCCTAACACAACTGTATCTGGGCATACGCCATACTAATCAATATGAGGGCAAAAAATCATATCATACATGCTAATAAACAATAGAGTGTGAAAGAAAAACATTGTGATCATTCACTAATAGTAGAATGGGTGCAATTTCTTCCATAGTAAAAAAGTATCAATGCAAATATGTGCCATAATGACCCTTTAGACCTCATGTGTACTCATGAGCGTCTATGAACTATGGTACATAGTTAGGGCAAATCCATGCCATACCAACTACCCGAAATCAGCACCCCACATCTAACAATACTAGTTACCATGCTAGCCTTGTTTTATTCAAACAACGATTTGTCTCTTTTCTTGTAATAACCAAAAATAAAGAGCGGACGTGGAAGCAAAATGATGCTATTTGGGTTATAGTTGACAGGTTAACTAAAATGGCGCAATTCAATCCAACCAAGCAAACTGTCAAAGCTTTTGAACTTGCTCAACTTTTCGTGGGAAGGTTGTTCAGGTTGTTTGGATTGTCGAATGACATTGTTAGTGATCGTGATTCTAAGTTCACTGGCAAATTCTAGCAGGCGGTCTTTGAGAAAAGGTCAACCGCATCGTTAATATCCTTTAACGCTTGAGGTCTGTTAATATGGTAAATTGGGAACCATACAAGACACTTTCAAAGCATGAATCACAGCAAAAGCTCCTTGTCGTAGGTGGAATACCGCCTTTGAGTAGGATCTAACTTCTTGTTTTCAAAAGCAACCAGTCTACCATCCTGATAAAGGACTGCACCTATAGCATAGTCACTGGCATCTGTCTCAAGTACATATGGCTTTTTAGGATGCACTATGTGTAAAATAGGTGCTGTAGACACATAGTATTTGAGATTTTCAAAACTTTGATTCATCTCTTCAGTCCAAGTAACCGGAGGACATAATTTATTGTGACGGCTAGTTCTTTTAGCCCCTTTGAGTACATTTGTCAAAGGCAATGCAATTATTGCATAACCCAAGGTAAATCTATGAAAAACCCCGTAAAGCCCAAAAAGGACTTAACCTCTCGGATGGTTTGAGGAATTGGCCATTCACGAACTTTTCGGACTTTATTTGGGTCAATTTCCAACCCATGGTCCGATATAACGTGACCGAGATAAAGTAATCTCTTCTGGAAGGAGACACATTTGGATTCTTTGGCAAAGAGCTTTTCCTGTCTAAGTAACTTTAAGACATTCTCCTCATGCTCCTCCAAGGTCTTACTATAGATGAGAATATCATCTAAATATTTAATAGACTATGACGAACTTTCCCAAATATGGATGAAGAAGATCGTTCATCATCTGCTGGAAAGTCGCTGGAGCATTTGTCAATCCAAAAGGTAAAACCAGAAATTCATAATGGCCATACCTAGTCCTAATCCCAGTTTTTTCAACATCCTCACTCTTTATTCGAATCTGATGATACCCTGATCTCAAATTGATTTTGGTGAAGTTATAACCAAACACTGGAGAATCCATAAATTTTGTTCCTGATGGATAACCATAATCCATTCATGAAAGGGATCAACCAGTTCATCCTTTCGAGGTAAGGGGTAACGGTATTTAATCGTTAATTTATTTAACTTATTAACGTCCACACAAAGGCGAGTACGTTCGTCTTTTTTATCAACTAAAAGAACCGGTGCCCCCCCAAGGGGGACTTACTAGGCCTCACATGACCCATCTTAAGATAGTTTTGCAACTGTCTATAAACTTCATCCTCCTCTGTAGTACTCATCCTATAAGGATCCAAAGATATAGGAGAACTACCATGAATGAATGGTCGACTTTCCTACAGGGGGGAAGACCCTCTAGAAGCTGTTTAGGAAACACATCGTTAAATTCTTGTCTAAGTTTCCTAAAAGTTTGACCTTCTGGTGAATTTGCTTGTTTTAGGTTATTAGACATTATTTCCATCTGAAAATTTTAGTATTGTAAATTGCATTCTTCATGGTAAGTGAAATCCTTCAACCAAGTTCCAACATAAATAAGAATTAGAATCAACAACATCCATACATTTAATTGTTTCCATAGCAGAAAGCATATAAAGAGAAGAAATATCCACATTTCCATTCAATTCAATGAGAGAGCCATTATGCAAGAACGACAAACTATGAGTTACATAGTTTTTCTGTAACGACTCAATCCTCTAATAGAACCACTCCTTACCAAGTATTATGTCTACTTTATCCAAATTCATTACATGGAAATCTAATTTATCCTTATATCCCTGAATTTGTACAGGAAGACGCGGGACTATCCGGTTCCAAACTTGACTCTCTCCTCCTGGGGGCCAGCTTTACCACATACCGATGGTCACTTTGCTTTGTTTCCATCTTTAATTTCTGCAATAACTTAGAGTTTATAAAGTTATGTGTGGAACCATCGTCAAATAACACTGTTAAGGCTTGGCCTCCAACGATCCCATTCATCCGAATTAGGTCGTGGGGACCAAAAACTGCGGTATTAAAACAACAACGCTCACAACTAGAATTAATAGCAAAGGTTAAATCAATGCTTGAATTGTTAGAGTTACCTGGCGACTTAAAGGAAGTCCCTTTAACATTTTTCCTTTTCTTCGGGCACTCCTTTGCCACATGACCCAGTTCCATGCAATTAAAGCATAAGTTGTCGCTCCTGGCCTTTGCAAAGGTTTCTTGGTCCATGGAGGAGCGTTTCTTTGATCCACTTGGCTCCAAGGGAGTACCCTTCACCTTTTCTTTTCCTGTCTTTGAAAAGAATGTCTTTTTACCCTTTGCCTCGGGAAGGCCAGCAGGCTCAGGCTTGGCTACTATATGAGTGTCATCATATAACTTAGCATAGCGAACAACATCCTCGAGAGTATGAGGCTGGTTCCTCCTTACTTCGAGTTGACAATCTTTGGGCAATCCCAAAATAAAATGCGACTTGACTAAAGCCGGATCTATTCTTGTAGCAAAACGAGAATATACCTCCTGAAAATCTTGCAAGTGTGCATCCAAGGGCCGGTTCCCGATGTGAATTGTCGCGTACTGGCAATAGAACTCGAAGTCATCCAAGATGGGTAAGAAGGCCGCCTTGAAGGCCTTGTTAGAAATAAATGACTATGCTAAAGTTAATTCATAGGTTACTTTGACCCAAAAGGTCGAGATTTGTGTAACCATCGGTATTTAGTTATTTAGGCCATCTTAAGTTTGTCTTAAGTTCAGTTGGACCCAATTTTGGTCATGTACTGACTCGTGGGTCCTTAGGGGTCTAATTTTGTTTAGGGGCCCTATCTTGACTTTTGGGGGTGCCCTACATTTAGTAAGTGGTTAACCTTAGGGTTTGGTGGCATTTGGTCACATCCAGGTAGAGTACTTAGATGCTCCTTGTGTATTCCATTTTTACAGTTTGGCTAAGCATTGCTCTCCATTGCTCTTGTTGCTGTTTCTTTTCTCTCTCTCTCTCGCTTAGAGTTGGGCGCCCAACCTCTTCTCTCTTGTTTTCTGTGGAGATTGATTGATAACTAGATCTTGGTGACTTGACTCTTGCTTTCCTACATGGTATTAGAGCTACCGGATCTGCAGCAAGCTTGTTTGTTGGCGCCCTACCAGAAGAGGAGCTTCTCTGCTATTTGTTGTGAAATTTCAGCATCTTGCTGATCTTTTCAAGTGGAGTTTGGATCAGCTTTTTTGTCTCTTTTCAGGTTGAAGGAGGGCGGCCATCAGAGATCTTGGAGGAGCAATTTTTAATCAGAATCTCAAATCTGAGATTTATGCGACCAGTTTTCAGCAAGTTTTGTTTGGAGGAGGGCGCCCAAAAATCTGCTACTAATTTTTGGTTGTGGTGTCTCCTTATCTTGCTGTTTTTGTTTTCAGGTTTGCATTTGTGTAGGAGGGCGCCCAAAATTCAGCAAACCCTATTCAGGGTTAGGTCAACTTGAGGCTGGAAATTTGCAGATTCTCAGCAAGTAGTAGGGTGCTTTCAACAGCCCTTACGCCTCAACAAAATGGTGTTGCCGAGCGAAAGAATCGCACACTTATGGAGATGGCCCGTTGCATGCTCAAAGCAAAGGGGCTGCCTCACAAGTTTTGGGCTGAAGCAGTTATAACGGCAGCATACATAAGCAATCGTTGTCCTACTAAAGCATTGAAAGTATTAACTCCTTATGAAGTTTGGTATGGAAAGAAGCCTACAATCTCCCACTTTCGCATTTTTGGTTGTACGGCTTATGCTTTGGTTCCAAATAAACTTCGTACAAAGCTTGAGGATAAAGGAATTAAATGCATTTTTGTTGGCTATAGTAGTGAAAGCAAAGGCTATAGGCTGTTCAATTTGAGCACTAACAAGATTATTGTTAGTCGTGATGTGCATTTTGATGAAAAGAATTCATTGGATGTGGCCCCAACTCATATCTTGAAGGGGACAGCCCACATAGTGTGAATGTTGAAGTCTTTCCAGATTTGGTACCATCTTCTATTGCTGGAGATAAGGGGCAGCAATCAACCAGTTACGACCTGCCCAACACCTCATCAAGTTTGAGCCTAATGTTCATCAAGAACCGCCCGTTGTTGCTCAAAATCAGCCTGCAGGAATTGTTGGACAACAAGGACTAGTTTTGGAAGATCTTGGGCAGCCAAGTGCGGTGTCGGAGGATCTTGGACAACAAATTGTAAGAAGAGACATGGCTGTTGGACAGCCCAAAACAGTCCCACGGTGGCTGTTGTCGACTTTGCGGGACAGCAAAGTAAGTTTAATTTATGATGGAAAGACACGTGCCTCTACAAAATTAGTGGACTATGCTGATTTTTCAGATTTTGCTCTTACATCTCATGGAGATGTTGCAGAAGAACCTGTTTTCTATGAGCAGGCCAAGGGAGTAAAATGTTGGGAGGATGCGATGCAAGATGAGTATGACTCACTTATGAAGAACCAGATTTGGGTTCTTGTTGATCTGCCTCATGGGAAAAAGGCAATTGGTTCTAAATGGGTATACAAAATCAAGTATAAGGCAGATGGTACATTGAAAGGTACAAGGCAAGGCTCGTTGCCAAAGGCTATGCTCAGCAAAAGGGGATTGATTATGAGGAGACTTTCTCTCCTACTGCTCGGATGACTACCGTGAGGGTAGTAACCTCTTTGGTTGCCCATTTTGGTTGGCGTTTGCGGCAACTTGACATAAAGACAACAGTTCTCAATGATGATCTCAATGAGGAAGTGTACCTTCAACAACCTGCTGGTTTTTTGGTTGAAGGCCAAGAAGATAAAGTTTGTCTTCTCAAGAAGGCACTTTATGGACTGAAGTAAGCTCCGAGGATGTGGTATCAAAAGATACATGCCTACTTTTGTGATCGAGGGTTTACTAATAGTCCTAGCGAATCTACTTTTTATGTCAAGCATACTTCAGATTATATCATCATTATTTTGCTTTATGTTGATGATATTATTATTACGGGAAGTAATGAGCAGCAGATTGATGCCGTAATACTTGATCTTGGTATGGTTTTTGAAACCTCAGATTTAGGCCTATTGCACTTTTATCTTGGTCTTGAATTTGTACAAGAAGGGGCTGGAATTTTCATCTCTCAAGAACGCTACATTGGGCAGATTTTGAAGCGGTTCAAGATGGAAGATTGCAAGCCGGTTGCTACACCTATGGAGACAGGTCTGAAATTAAGTAGTCAAGGTGATGGTGAATCATTGGACACTACTTTATATTGTCAAGCTATTGGCTGTCTCATTTACCTATGTAATTCAAGACCGGACATTTCTTATAGTGTCTCACTCATGAGTCAATTCATGCATGCAGGATAATATTGCGGACCTCTTCACTAAGGCGTTTCCTAGAGTCAGATTTGAAGCTTTATGCAAAGCTTTGAATTTGATACCACGTGTTGGTGTTGTTACATAGTGAAGATTTCAGTTTTTGCATTGTCATTTAAGGAGGGTGTTAGAAATAAATGACTATGCTAAAGTTAATCCATAGGTCACTTTGACCCAAAAGGTCGAGATTTGTGTAACCATGGGTATTTAGTTATTTAGGCCATCTTAAGTTTGTCTTAAGTTCAGTTGGACCCAATTTTGGTCATGTACTGACTCGTGGATCCTTAGGGGTCTAATTTTGTTTAGGGGCCCTATCTTGACTTTTGGGGGTGCCCTACATTTAGTAAGTGGTTAACCTTAGGGTTTGGTGGCATTTGGTCACATCTAGGTAGAGTACTTAGATGCTCATTGTGTATTCCATTTTTACAGTTTGGCTAAGCATTGCTCTCCATTGCTCTTGTTGCTGTTTTCTCTCTCTCTCTCTCTCTCTCTCTCTCTCTCTTAGAGTTGGGCGCCCAACCTCTTCTCTCTTGTTTTCTGTGGAGATTGATTGATAACTAGATCTTGGTGACTTGACTCTTGCTTTCCTACAGGCCTTACAAAAATCCTCCCAAGACTTGGGGACCTCGGCCTTGCCTCTAAGATCCTGCCACCAGGTAAATGCTTTACCTCACAAATACATGACGACCATACAAATAGTGCTGTTGACTTTCTAACTCACATGGACAAATGCTTGAGTTAGCCAAGAAAAATGTGAAACATGCGATGGATCGTGCAAAGACATTTGCTGATCGGGATCGCACAGGAAGGAGATATGGTGTTTCTCCTGATTCCAAAGGACTCAACTTCTCTGAAGACAGGGAAGTGTTACAAGTTATCTCCGCATTATTGTGGACCCTGGAAAACAGTTAAAAAGCTTAATGATGTTCCTTATAAACTAGCGTTATCTCAGGATTGTAAAGTTCATCCTGTTTTTCATGTTTCACGCTTAAAGAGGGTTATACATGAGGGTGATAACTTGCTAATTGATGGGCTTGTCTTGTTTCAGGAGCATGGAGAGGTTATGCACGAACCTAACAGAGTATTGGACTGTAGAGAGAGACGACTTAGAAACTGTTTGATCCGTGAGTACTTGCTGCGTGGCACGGGAGACCTCTCACTAATGCTACCTGGGAGACCGCGCACGCTTTGCATGCACAGTACCCTTCTTTTTACCATCGCGGATGATGTTCCTTGAGGAGGGAGGGAATATTATGTACTTATATTCCTGCCTCAGTGTGAACATGTCGGACTTGTAAATTGTAAATATTAAAATGGCTCACACCGGCCTATGGTGTTTTGGCAAAGATGTAAATAACATGTTTCTGGTAACTTGTTGTCCTGCTTATGTTTGGTATAGGGTACTGGGACTTAATTTAGAGGCTGTTGGACTGATCTCCTAAAAAGTAGGAGAGTTGACTTGTCAGTGGGACACGTGTCATATGCTCATTGGGACACTTGGTTCAGTGCATGAGTGACACGGGTCGGACAGTCCTCCTACTCGCTTGCCAATGTGTACTGCCAAGTGGCAAGTGTCGATTGTGCATGGGGCTTGCCATGTGTCGACGTTAGGAAAGAGTCAAGGTTAAGTGGGTGATTGAGGATTATGTATAAGTGAGCCTAGAGAGAGGCATTCTTCATCATAATCTATGCAGCTGGTAGCAGTGCTCTTATGTGTTTATGTTGATAGCTTGCCATGTACTGTGAAGAGAAATCAATAAAGTGAATATTTGGTGCCTACTTTGGTGTGCTTTGAGTTGAATTCAGGTAGCCATTTGAATTTGAATAGTTTTTCCACTATGTCCTACATGCACACTCGTTGATTCATTGCGATGCTTGAAGTTATTAAGTGCTTATTGTAATCAACAAGTGTATTGTGCAATTTGTGCCATGCCATGCCTAGAACGTCTACTCCTTGTCAAGGTCCTACCATGAATTTAATGGGTTCATGGTAGTCAGAGATTGGAAGTTTGAGTTTACCAATTACACCTTTTGTTTCTGCTTCCGTTTCAGTGGTTGTTTTGTAATTCTATCCCAATTTGTGCATTTTTTTACTCATGTTATCTTACAATCTGCAAAACTACATGGGAATGGCTTATAGTCAGGTTCGACAACGACAAAGACTATTGAAGGGGATCGAACTATTGAATGTTAACAGAACGTGTTACCACTTGTTTTGAAGCTAACTACTTGCTCTAATCATTGTTAGCAAGTAATTACAGTGTAACCTAATTGGATAAGTGACACCACAATATGGCTAAGTGCCAATTGCGATCTACAGCTCATTGTGGCTGATTACCAATTGCGACCTGGTTAAAATTGTTGTCGTAACTGTCATTCTGGATAAGCCTATTCGGCCTTCCTAACTAGTTTAAATAGCTAGCTGATCATTTCTAAGTTTAGAGTTGCTCTCTCAGTTGATAAGATAGAGTATTGCTAGAAGCGCTTATTGCTTATTAGCGGAAGATCATCATACATAGTCGATCAGATACTCAAAGTTAGATTTGAGTACGCGGTTGCATCCGCTATTGTTTTGTGCTCGCTATTTATCTGATTTGTACATGTTACTTACTGAATCGATTATACCTTTATTGCGTTCAATATTATGTCAGAATGAATGAATACTTCTTTGTTATTGTAATTTGATCAAGTTCTCTTATTGATTTGTTTGTGTATCGAATACTTTTGTATTTCAATATTCACTCTATTATGTTTGTCTACAAAATCAATCTCACTAATTCTGATGATTTCAAAGTTAGAATCAAGTAGAATCGAACGTGGCAATTGTCGCAATAGTTTTGTTCGAATTTGACAGGTGTAGTCATGCATTAGAAGAAGGATCTTTCTGCAGAGCCCGATAGAAACATCTATTAAATGCACTCTTTCTCTATCTATCGAGTCTTCCTTCTTCCAACATGGTATCAAAGCATTGATTTCTGGTATCAGAGCATTTCTATTCATTTTCAATTAGAGCGTTGCATGGTATTGGTGTCGTGATTCCATTTCTCATTTTCCAGAGGGTACTCAGTTGTACATCAGGCAACTTCTTTATATATCTTTATCTTAGAGGGCATGGTCAGGATCGAGGGTAGTCAAGTTGGAGCTATACAGATTCTCACAGATGACATCATATAGCATATGGCATTCTTACACATGTCCCCTATTTGGATTATGATATATCCCACAGCCTGAAGCACACTATGGGATTGTTGAGAGTTTCCTCTCACCATCTATATATAGAGACATGGAGTTCCATGGGAGGATAGGATGTATCAGTTCTGCTCTATGGGGGAAGTAGAGACAGAGGAGCATTTCATTTCCTGTTGTCACAACAGAGGCAAATATTGTTATTTTTTAAGAGATCAGCCAGTTACACCATGTTCCCTTATAGAGTATGAGGATCAGAGATGTGTAGCCCTGATGCTGAGAGAAGTCCCATCCTCAATTCAGTGCAGTCGTGCCACCTTCTACTCCATAGAGACATATGACTTCTTTTTTCTCTAGGAGACCAGCCAGAGAGGAGGATGTAGACTCACAGGACGACATCGACAGAGGGTTTCAGCTCAACCAATGACCCACATATATCACATACATTGAGCCAGAATTACTTCCAGACATACTGTACCTCCAGTTGTACCGACTAGATCTATTGTGAATTGTGATATACTTCGAAGAATTCCAGTGACACAGATATTCTTTGACAACGCATATAGCGCCATGCTCCTGTATTATTAGCATAATTAGTTAGTTGTATAGAGCTAACTATAGAAAAAAGCTGGATGAACAAGAATCTGAAAGAAAAAATATCAATCAACCTGCTGCTGTCCCATCATCTTTCATGCAAAAAACATTAACATCTCACATTGATCCATAATTTAAGTAGAATGTCACAGTGGATGTTTTTTTGTTATCGTCCTCCTTTGAGGACGAAACATGTTTTGTTGCAACAATGCAAACTGTAGAAACGTGTACATCACTTTTACATTTGTGGCTGGCACTAATGGGTGAATTGCCATCATACTTACACGAGGACCAGCCTTTTATCTGAATCAAAAGTCTATGTGGATTAGCTTTCGAATCTTTTTTAATAGTTTTCTACAGAAAATGCTTTTGCTGTGCTTTCCTCAAACTATCACCTGGTATTATAGTAGTCACATCTCAGGTCGCTTTATGATACTAGAGTTCTTGACTTTTGAAACTCCTGGAAAACTTCAACATCGATTTTGGGGCTTTGTACAATGCTCATAAGCACTTGACAGGGAGATTCATTTCTGAATTTGTATTACCTTTTTTCAGCTTCAAGTTAGTGCTCAGTTAGAAGGGAAAGCATCTGAACATGTGCTAATTGTTTCTTGAGTCAGACATTTTCTGTTGGACACAATTCCAAGATGGCCTGTACTTGATAATGTTGCCTTGGACAGTATAATCATATTCACATATAGAGAGTCCTGGTTTTTTGGGTAAAAAGTCTCAGCAAATGACATACCTATTTTATGTGCATCACTAAGAGCTTTTGTTTGCCAATTGAAACTGGTAGGCCCAGTCATCACATAATAATTAACAATAAAATTGAAATCAAAATAATGTTGTGTTCGGATGATAAAAGTCGTACTGACTTTTCCACATTGTAGCTCCCTGGATATTGCCAGAATGAAAATTGTATATGTTATTGCTCATATTTATATAATTATAGCTAATTTTGGAGAGTAATATCAATATACTTCTTTTAGTCTAATGTCTGTTTGAGGACTCACTTTCATTCAATCAAGTGAAGGATCATCAGAGCATGCTGTTTTTCTGTACTGTTTGGTGTATCTGTTCAGGCATTAGAACTTAGCCGAGGAGGAAAGCCAACAAGTTATATGGTTGAGGAGATATGGCGAGAGCTTGCAAAGGCAAAGTATATAGAGTGGGAAGTCGTATCAAATGCTCGACGTAAAAAGCAGAAAGAAGTGAGGTTGAGAAGAGTCAATTTTTTTGAAGTTTTTTCAACCTTAGCTTAGTGCTGAACTGTTTATGGTAGAGAGTTTGTGTTGTGCGAATGGACTGTCAAATGTCCTGTATTTCAGGATATTCTGTTGAGAGTAAGTGTAGAATCCGCTTCTATGCTGATTCACAGGGAGATTTGTGAGAAGGCACTGAAGGAAGAATATGAAGCAGCTGTCAAAAAACTTAAAGATAAGGAAGGAAAATTGAATGACATCAAACAGTTAAATGATACAAGAATAAGTGATATGTCAATGGGCGAAGTTATTTTGATTGAGGATGACGAACGCGTGGACAGTGGTGAAATGGAAGCAGATGATTTCCAAAGTACAGTGGATACTTCAAAAGTTTCAGAGTTATCAAGGTTAAATCTGCTATACAAAGAGCGGCTTCAGGCTCTTTCGGAAATTTTCAATAAAGCAGGCTCTCCAGACAAGCCAGCTGAAGTATGTGGATTTGATAGTCTAAGAATGTTAAATTTCTGTACATATATTCAGTATGCTAGTTTGAAACTCTCATAACTAATTATTGAAAATGTATTACAAAATATTACCTTGTGACTAGTAAATAACAGGTGTCAGTTTCTGCTGCATAACAACCAACCTATTTTTGCTAAAACAATTCATTTTTTAATGACTATTGATCTTCTGTCTACCCTTACAATCTTTCTTTGCAGATACCAGAATATCTCTGTTGTGGGATAACCATGGATATATTTCGAGATCCTGTCATAACTCCAAGTGGAGTAACGTATGAGCGAGCAGTACTTCTAGAGCATCTTCGGAAGGTATGTTTAAAATTCTAGCTTTTAATTCTTGAAACTGCTAGTCATTCACTGTTTCAAGCTTTCCGGAATGCTAGAATAATCTAGGTTGTTTTAACCTCTATCCTGTAGGAAATAGAAGCCTAAGGATCCAGGATTTTAACTATTCAATCACACAAAGCATTCTCAAAAGAAAGAAAGAGATGGCTAGAAACCCTCTTGTAGAAACTCGTGGACAGCCAAGGAGAATAGTCACTATCGCTTACAAAAGTGTCTTATACAAATGGGATGCACACATATATATAATCCAAGATGACTACCTAACTTCATGACTATTGGCTATCCTATTGGCTTTCCAACTACTTGACTATTGGCCGTCCAACTACTTGACTATTGATTATCCAACTTTCTATAAGTTACATAGAAAGAATAAGGTACCTCCAATATGTCAAGTTGGGGTACTTAATGTCACAATTAAGCCTAGTGGACCCATGAGTCCCTACCAAGTTAATTTCATACTAACTTAGCTAAGTCTAAGTTTAGTAGGCCTAATATAATAAATGACCATGGTTACACAACTCTCGACCTTTTGGGTCAAAGTAACCTATGTTAATGTAATCAATTCCATTTACATTCCAACATATCCTAGTTTTTCCACTTGTATCTCCTCGTTGCACAATTGAGTGGAGTCGAACTCCAGACCTCAAGGAGAGAAAAGGACGCCTATAACAACACGCCACATATTGAAGGATAACATGTGCAATAAATAAGAATCTAAAAACAAGAAGCATTGGAATCATTGAAATGTAGCAAATGGATCGTTTCATCCAAATAATCGATGAGAAAAGAAAGGTCACTCTATCGATTTGATCAGAAAGCAAAGCCTGGCAAGCTCTCATACAGAACCAAAAAGTTCCTCAAGCTCATAAGAGCGGAGATGCAGGTAGCATGCAAGACCCAAAATGGGTAAAATGAGCCAAAGGATGGCAGTTCCACAAGTTCCAGCGTTACACAGACCTGACTATTTTTCAAGAAACAAGACCGTCTAAAGAAGAGGGTGGATATGAAAATGTAAAACAGTTGTGGTTTGACAAGAGAACACGAAATTTTCATTGTGCCTAGCTACGGTAGGTACACGTAAGTTGATATTGCATTTGAGTTTCCCAATTTCACCGTCTCAAGCATAGGGAACTTCTTAAAGCATGCTAGAAGCTACATTTTCAAGGGGGCCAGTGTTCTTGAAGCAAAAATCCCATTTTTATGATGAGTGAAGGTGAATCTATGATGGGCTATGTAACAAGAGTCAAGGAAATCCATGATGAACTTGTGGTTGACAAAAGTGTTGAAGATGTAGCATTACACTCAATGGACTCCCTCACGTTTATCAAAACTTGGCAATGACACTCATAATAAGAGAAACAAACCCCTCTTTCAATGAAGTTTCCAGAATTTTACTTCAAGAAGAATTGTGAAGACGTGGGTACAGTCATATTGGTGAATTACTGGTGATGCATTGGTGGATTAGTGGTGAATTAGTGGTGATGCATTGGATGTACAAAGATTTTTCTGAAGTGATGTTGTCTAGAGAGAGGAGTTCTACATACAGGCCAGCCACTAATCAACAAGAAAGAACCGCTCTCGATGCACAAAACAGAAGAGGAAATTGTTTTCATTGTCGGAAAACTGCTGATTTGGAATACTAGTTTAGATTCATGTGTATCCAATGTGAACCAAAGTAGGGAGGCTGTTTTTCTGTTTTTATAAATCAGGTCATGTAGCGTCAGAATGTCTCTTCAATAAAAGAAATGCACAAAGCATGAGATGCAGTGGGCACGGCTTTGGGCACGGGAAACGAGCGTGGAGCGTGGAGCGAGAAATCTCCGATTCCAGGTTTTTCTTGCCTACACATGTCAATTTTGAAAATTGTTTAGAACTAGCTGTAGGTGTCTGATCGAAGCGAAGTAAAGTGGTACACTGTGTTTCCTCATGCCTACAAGCATGCCTAGAACATCAGTTTAGGCTGCGACGGCACGTAGAAGAAGTTATGAGAGCAGTGCCCTATGTTGGAGTTTCTCGTTGTGAAATAGGCTATAGGTGTCAGATTGAGGTGCCGTTAGATGCTACACTGTATTTCTAGATGCCTACAAGAATGCCAGGAATGTCAGTTTTCACCTTTACGGCACGTATGTTATTTTCTGAATGCCATGCTCACTTTTTGGTGTCATTTTAAGCCCTAATTTGTGAAATGAGCTGTATTTATCTGATCGATGTGCTGTAAGATGCTAGAATGTGTTTTTCAATGTCTACGAAAATGCTGGAACTTTCTCTTTTGGCCCATACAGCACGGTTTTAGGGTTTAGGACAACCTGAAGCTCCGCAGAGGGTGGCTGGAGTATACAAAGTGAGTCTATCCAGGGCCAGGTATTACATACCAATTTTCAATTTAACTTCAAATTTTTTTGATGGTTTAGGCCTGTGCAATCTTGCTTGTATAGAGACTGATTCATGAAGTGGTTCTTTTGCCACCAGGTGGGGCTGAGCGCCTCAACATCATCGAGGCAGACTTGTTGAAGTTCGAGAGAGGTTCGGTGCCAGTGGAGAGAGGACTAGCTGCGTCCAGTGACATGGTGGGGTTGTCAGGGCCTTTCCATGTTAGAGCTCTGACGGTTGGCGGAGAGAGTGTTGTCGTAGGACTGTTCAACTTCCGCTTGTGAGCGGAACTGGATCAGTTGGTCCATGCAACACACGAAGAAGATGAACCGGCTATCGATTGAGCAGTGTAGACGACTGTCTATGTGTCCACGATGCGACAAAGAGGGAGGCCTGCTGGAGGTTTGTTTGCCCTACCCTTGCTTACGTTGCATATGCTTCTCGTCATTGCTAGTCTTGTGGTATTTCATAAGCTCAATTACGAAACTTGTATGGTGACTCGATATTTGTTATGGTTGCAGGTGAACCCTGACTCCTGCATGTTCGACACGGATGCCACCATACCTCGAGCAGCCCAGACGCTATCTGATGCCGATGAGGATATCTTCGAGAGCTGCACAGACAGATGGATGCCGAGGCCCGCTCTGCACGATACCGGAGGAGAGTAAGTGAGAGGAGGAGACGAGATAGGGAGGAGGGAGGGGATGAGGAGGATTCACTGGGGGGGGGGGAGGGAGTACCCAGCTGACTATGAGGAGGAGTGGGTGGATGAGTAGAAGGAGGCTGTGGGGGGGGATGTAGAGGGAGCTGAGAGAGATGATCCATGGGATTTTGACATGGAGCAGTTGCTAGTGGACCCCAATGCGAAGACATAGGCGAAGTCATTTTTACTTATAGTTAGGCCTAGGGGGCGCCCCAGAGGTAGAGCAAGAGGGGGCTTGGGTTCATTGTATGTAGACATGAGTGGGGCATCACAGGCAGTTGTAGGCTAGGCATCATCTCAGTTTGTAGGGCCTTCATAGGGTATGGGACCTAGGACTTTAGACATGTAGACATGACAGGGTAGAGGTGGTTGCTGGAATGGGGGGAACCAGGTGGAGAAAGTTGAAACCAAGGTCTTGTAATGTCTGGATAAGAAGGGAACGTGGTACAGAATCAAAGGCCTTCCTGAAGTCCACGAAACAACAGTAAACGCTCTGTCTCCTATGTCTAGCCTCCTCGATGATAGCTCGAAGAGTGAAGATGTTGCATTTTGCAAAAAGTGCGGATTTAGGAAGCAATTAACCATTTCTTACACTCCTCAAAATGATGTAACATAATTTTGGCTGAATGTGCAAGAAGCATGATGATTGGAAAAGTTACGTGAACACTTTTTGGGCTGAAGCTATTCGAAGGGCAATGTATCTTCAATAAAAACCAACAAGGGCATTAGATAGAAAAACATCCAAATAGGTTTAGTGGTCACAAGCCAAATTTTTAAGATTAAAGAGAAGTTGGTTGCAATGCGTATGCACACTATCCCTATGAGACAAGGAGGACATTGGATAGTGAATCTAAGAAATGCATCTTTATTGGATGTGGCACCTACTACCAAGGAGAATGCTTATCCATTTGACCACAAGCAAAGGATAATTGCAAGTTGGGATGTGATTGTCTACGAGGGTTATGGAGGTAAATTTCAGTAGAAATTTGTGAACAACAAAGTAATACACGTGTTTGACATTAATGAAAACACACTTGATGGTGGTGAAAGACCATAAACTAATGAACAAAATCCAATCTTAATACAAGACAAAGAAGTTCCAGAACAACCACCAACAAAACATTGCCAGAAGGTAGTGCATTGATGGACAAATGTTACAACATGGTGAGACTAGTCAAGAGACTGATAAAAGAACACAAAGATGGAGAAGACTACGACAACCAAATCTGAATTTTGCATCCTGGATGATATTTTAAAATAGGATAAAGAAGGTCTGGAGATTACCATTTCTCAGCATATGAGTTTGGTTTCTTGAGCTTCTTGTAGGAGAGTTCTATACAATTTTGGATATCTTTGCTAGAAATTTGCTTGAGCTACCGATAGCCATTGATGTTCATTTTCTAAGTTGGAGAATGCTTGGTGGATGTTGTTTGCTTTTTGAATACCTCATTTATCTCTAATATATGTGACTGAGTTCATAACATGGTATCCAAGCACTTTCCTATAAATATCCAGCGGCTGAAAATTATTTCCCTCCCTTCATAGTTGTCCCCTCTATTAGAATTCAAGAGAGGAGTGATCTAATCTTATGAGCACTCACACATAAACAACAAATGATTTGATTGAGCAGAAGAGAATGACTCATAAGCTTGAAACTTGCTACAATATATAAAGAGGAGGGTGCAGAGCTCTAACTTAGGCAAAAGCTAACGCCAAAGCATAAAGCATATTCGTAAATTTATTTCATGTACTAGGTAATATCTATTCACTGTAGTAAGAATCTGATTATCTTTGCCCATAACATAAAGTGTAGGCTCTGGACTACTTCTATGAAAACCAAGCTACTCAAAGTATGTATCAATCCTCATGTACCATGCTCTGGGTGCTTGTTAAGTCCATATAAGGCTTTCTCCAACCTGCAAACCATGTCTTCCTATCCTTTGACTATCTATCTATCTGGCTGCTCCATATAGATTGAAAACCATTCACGAATGCACTCTTAACATCCATTTGTTGGATATCCCATCCAAACTGAGCCGCCAATGACAAAACTGTCCTCATAATAGTCAACTTTGCAATTGGTGCAAACATTTCCTCATAGTCTATACCTTCTTGTCGTGCATACCCTTTTGCAACCAACCTTGCCTTGTGCTTATCACTAGAACCATCTGATTTGTACTTGGATCTATAAACCCACTTACGACCAATAGCCTTTTTCCTTGTTGGTAAATGCACAATCCTCTAATTCTTGTTCTTCACGATAGAGTTATACTTCTCATGTATAGCTTTCCTCCATATTTTGTCTTTTTCAGCCTTTCTGAAAGTGGATGGATCTTTAGTTTCTAGTATCGTAGCCATGAATGACAAATGTACATCCTCATCTTTATGTCTATCCTCATGTCAATCTTGATTTGATCACCTCATGCTGTTTCTCAAGCCTTGCCTATTTTCTAGCTCCTTGTTTACTTGACTCTCCGTGTTCCAAGAAGACTCCGTCTTTGATAAATTCATAATACCATGTAGGTAACTTTCTAATAAATGGTGTAGGATTCTTCATGCTTGGTGAAGTCGGAGGTGAATAAGTATCCCAAGTACTTGACCTCTCTTTCCTTTTTCCAGTCTCTATCAAGGCTTCTCTAGGCAAATGAGTTAGTGTAGGCGATTTTGTCAGAACCTGATTCACAAATTCTAGATGGGAGTAAAATAATCATATTAGCACTTACACACACCAAGACCAGCATAAGAGATTAAGAGAACTTTGATTATGGTGGGGTGCTAGCCTACTTAAATACTTTCTCTATAGCTTGTGAAAGCCAAAAGCAAAAAGCAAAAGCTGAAGGCAAAAAGTCGATTGCTATTATTGGTACCCATTTTGGGAAAAGACCCATAATGAATTACTAAGTATTTAAACCAAGTTCTATCTTAGAACTAGTGCACCCACCTACATGCATGAACAACTAAATTGACTTTAGGAATTACTAAAACTAGGTTTGGCCCCTATAGTAGCACACAGACATGGCCAATCAAACAGTAGGCAAACAAATAAACATTAAATTCTAACAGATTCGTGTGTTGATTCAGATTCTTGTAAAGGAATACCATTATCTTGCTCCTTTTGACAAAATATTTCTGTATCTTTGTGAGATCCCATCTCATCAAAGATAACATCCTTGCTTATAATAACCTTCTTTCTTTCAATGTTATAAAGCATGTATCCCTTTTCTTGATCATCATATCCAAGCATCAAACACTTTGTCGCTTTTGAATCTAACTTACTTCTCCTTAGATATATGAGTAAATACAATACTCCCAAACACTCTCAATTGACTTACAATAGGTTTCTTACCTATGTAAGCTTTTTCTGGGGTTCGATTCTCTATTGCTTTAGTAGGACTTCTGTTCAAAAGATAAACCATTGTTTTAACTACTGCATCACAAAATAAATTTGGAAAATTCTTACGTTTTAAGCATGCTCCTAGCCGTTTCCACAATAGAACAGTTCTTTCTTTCTGCAACTCCATTTTGTTGAGGCATTTTCGTACTTGCAATCTATCTCTTTATACCAGTGTCCTTGCAAAACATTTGAAATTCCATAGAAAGATACTCTCGCCCTTTATTTGAATGGAGTATCTTTATCTTTCTACTTGTTTCTTTTTCCACATGTGCCCTAAACCAACTAAAGCTTTGGAATGCCTCACCCTTATTCATGAGAAGATATACCCATATCTTCCTAGAATTATCATCCACAAACCCCCTAAAATACTTGCTCCACCATGAGATTGAGTTTTCATAGGACCACACCAATATGTATCGAGTACATTTCTTGCTCTAGTTGTACTAGGCGAAAATTTCTGCCTATGATGTTTTTCAAAGACACAACCTTCACAAAACTTGTGATGTGAAATAACGTGAGGTAAACACGTAACCATATGAAATTTTCTCAAAACTTGTTAACTATCATAATTCAAATGTCCAAACCTCTCATGCCATAACTTACTCGTGACTTCAATATTAGCAATTCCTGGTTGATGACATATCACATGGGCGTGAAGTTTATATAACCTTTATGTGAGAACCCTTCAACTACCACTTCATTGTTCTTTTGCTTGATAAGATATCGTTCTTCATCAAATTACACAATCATATGTTGCTTTGATATAGTAGAGACTGGGAGTAAGTTTTCCGTTATGCCAGGTGCATAAAGAACATCCTTGATATCACCAACCTTTTTTGAAGGCAATTTGAATATGTACCTTCCCAACACCCTTGATGTTGTAAATGTAATTGTCTCCTGACTTGACATTAGTACCATAGTTGCAGCGAATCGTGATTCGCTGGGTTCGCGGTTGAACCGTGATTCGGAACCGCGAATCGTAAAAAAAAAAACAAATTGGAAAATAGCTTATGGCTGAAATTTTTTTAGGGGAGCAATGGTCAAACCAGCATTTTGCCTCCCAAAAGTGCAGTAGATAGGGCACAAATAGATAAAAGTCAGTAGCTTTTTGGTAATTTTGGTTGTTAATTGCTCTGGTTTTGTTAATGGCAAATGCTACAGTTTGGGCTATCAAGATGATCACTTTTGCAATCATTTCATTGGAGATGTGAGTGCAATGTGCATACAGTTGGGGGCATAAATATTGGGCCCTTATCGGCGCGCATTTGGACCCCATTTTTATCTACAGGGGGGGCAGCGCCCCCCCCTGCTACTGTCGCCGAGGGGGTCCTTGGGGGGGGGGGGGGGGGGGGGTCCGAAGCAAAAAGTGAGGTACAATTGCTCTACAGTTTTCTGTCTCTGTCCCACTGGAACCATCTGTGATCGTAACGAACAAGCTAGAGGTTAGTTTTGAATTTTTATCCTTGACAGAACCCAACATGGACTAATGCACCTAAATTGGACCATCCTGTACCCGAAACAGTCGGCAAATTATAGAGTAAAAATGCTCTTAATCAGAGCTTTCATCTGATACCCATATTGCCCAAAAACAATTTCAAAAAAAAAAAAACGATTCTGCACGATTTTGGGATGTTTACGAATCACGATTCAGAATCGCGATTTGGACCGTGATTCTGAACCGCGATTCAGAATCGTGGTGCAACTATGATTAGTACCATCATCTAGCTGTTGAAAACTAGATAAAAAAAATCGTTGTGGTGTCATATGCTTTGATGCACCTAAATCGATAAACCAATATTTTTGTTCCCTTGAGATATCACATGGAGGTGTTGATGCCGAAAACAATTCACAATTGCCAAGATCCAAAGCACTTATCTTTGTATCAAGGCCTTCTTCTTCTTCAACAAAATTTCCATCCCATTTCTTCTTGTCGAAGTTGGTTTTTCAACATTCTTTTGCATAATGCCTCTTGGTTTCCAAAGAGAGGCTCGAACTTGAGACCAAAGAAACTTTGGATGTCAAGATAACCAATTGAGCCAATGCCCTTGACTTCTTTTGCATAATGACCCAGCTTACCGCAAATAGAATAATTTCCTTTCCTGTTGGAACTTGCCTTCTCTTCACCTTCTTGTCGGTTCGATTTATTGGTTTTCTCCCAATTCCCTTGTGGTTTTCTCTTCCACTTTTCACCTTTTCTTGAACTTTGCCCCTGCTTCTTTGGTATGAATGCTTGTTCTGTAGAATCATCCCTCTTCATGAGATTTTGTGGTCTCATTTCCTCTTGTAACAAAAGAGCATTCAATTTATCAACAGTAGGCCTGGTTTCTCATAAATGTAACATCATGACAGAATTCTGATAGGCCTGTTGGTTAACCATTAAGAATAATGGACACCAAAACTGAATCAGGGACACTTTCTCCAATAGCTATAAGTTGTCCTCTGAGATCTTGCACTCGTGTAAAATAATCTGTCACTGATTCTCCTGTATCCATTTTCAAAGTGTGTAGCTTATTTGTTAGAGCAAAACCCTAGATTAATTTAGAGTCTTGTACAAATTCTTTAGAATTTCCCAAGCTTCCTTGGGTCCAACAACATTTCTGATATGTGGATAAGTTAATGATGTAATGAGCTTTTCTTCTCCATTTCAGGTACTCTCTCAATTCCATATCATTAGGAGGTATCTAGGCACCTATAACAATATCCCAATCATAGTTGTAGCGAATCGCGATTTGCTGGTTTCGCGATTTGCTACAACAAATAGCAAACACATTTGTTTTTGTTGCTTCTTGGAAATTTCTTTGGACCTAAAATTGTTTTTACACAACCAAAAAATAATATCTTGATCAGAGTTGTCATTTTGAAGTTGACACCAACTAGATTGTTGAAATATCAACCCCGAGGTAAGAAAAAGCGATGGAGTACCCTGGCAAGAAATGTAAGAGGCTTAAATGCTGGTTAGACCTCCAATAACAGCCACAACCATTTCCTTTTTTTATTTTGACTACTTTGGGTCCTGGATAAATTGCAACATCTCCTAAATAGAATTACAGCTACCTGATGTGTTTTACATAGTTTCAAGGCTCGTAAAAAGGGTAAAACTCACAAAGCTATTCAAGCTATGTTCCAATGTTCTGAATATACTGAAGGATGAGAAACAGATGCAAGCTTGTTAGGAAGTAAAGTATACCATTCATGAGAAAAATTTCTAGTGCCAAGTAATTTGATTCTTAACACTACTCTATGGTGGATCAGCCACAAAGATGAGTTCTACGCCAACCTATTGACCATCTAATTGCATAAGTCCATCTAGGAGAGATTTATTTAGGTAGGGGCTGAAAGATGACTATAAGAATGTGACCTACAGAAGTGAAAAAATTGAAGGTCGTCCTGAAGAGTATTTCCATGTTGTTTTTAAGGATAATGTGCAACACTATGTTTCCTATAGTTGGCCATTGCAGACTGTCTTAATAGATTGTAGATTAGAAATTTACATGTTGGGGAGTTTGTAATTTCAGATAGCAATCCTTTTCACATTTTGGTATACATATTTCAGCTTATCTTACTGTCTTTTCTGCCATAGGTCACTAGTCGTATGTGTTTTACAGGTTATTGATTGGACGTATACAGGCTGAAATTTTGCAGTTTCTATTTTGCAGCCCATCATCGTACCTGTCACTCTACTGGTTGTAATGCACCTTCAGTTTCATTTGAGGATCTGGTTCAGAAATCAAATAGACACACTTAAAATAATTTATACTTAGAGATACAAGCACGTTGCACATGTATCTCTACATGAGATAGGGGTCTACAGATGAGACAAGTAGGGGTATCTACACATAAGCTACACAAGTGTGTACTTTCCCATTTTTGAATCGTCTTCTCAGTCTCCAATATTTAGTCCTACTATAGTTGTGTGTTACATCACCTCTTCCCTTTCTTGTTTATTTGACACTTTTGTTTGTACATTTACATTCAAGCTGTTTGTCTCTGCTACTTGGCATTCTGGTTCTTTGCGATAGCATGGTGGTATATATTTGTATGAAGCAAATTATCATGACATTAGTCATGATATTTGTGTTAATGTCTTTTGTTGGCATTCTTGGTCCATCGTGGTATATATTTGTATGAAGCAAATTATCATGACATTAGTCATGATATTTTGTGTTAATGTCTTTTGTTGGCATTCTTGGTCCATCGTACACATAGCTGGCATTGTGTCTATCTGTAGATCTCTTCTTTTCCCTTGTTTTACCTTGAGTAATCAATGGAAAGTCTTGATGCAGACATCAACAATGAGGCTGGGAATGATGACTGTGGGAGCACAATTGGAACCGATAGTCCTGTACCTCCATTAATTCCAAGTTATATTAGCTTGCTTATCCATTGCAAATCTATTAACATTTTTTTCAGTTTAGTTTGCTAGGTGGCATTATAAACTTAGTTTCCAAGTAGCATTGTTATAGGCTACTTATTGCTAAGTATACCTTTGCAAACTTTGTTGATGTGATTTTCACAATTGGTGCATTTGCATGTTTCCTTTTTGTTAGTTTTCTTTGTTCTTTCTAGAAATGGTAGCTGTAAGGGATTGCACCTTTTCTTAGTTGTGGTAATCAGAGGTCTTGTTCCAGAATAAGTTTTTATTGCAAGGTTTGATGAATTCCAAAGATTTTTTAATGCATGTCTGTCAGTATAAAGGTTTGTGCTCATGTCATTCTAGCTATGTACTTACAATTTTGGTCTACGATTCTTAATCAGGATAGTACAAATTGAGGAATTTGACCAAATTACTGACATGCTTATAACATGACTCATGCGATATTTTCAAAGATGCAAATGTGGCTCCACAGGAGATTATTATTGTTTTGATCATTATTTTTTCCACATGCTTATGGGCTAACATTGCTCAATGCTGACTTGTTCACTTAAAACCTTAGTCCAGATTCAAACCTCTATGCTATCTAACATTGTCGAAAAGATTTAAGGACTTGTAATCGGCCATCTTTCTAGATGTATCTTACTTCTATCACGACCGGCTCAGATTCAAAGTCCTGAAGTCCGAACATCCTTGCCGCAAGCTGTATGACTCAAAAGGATATCAGATCATCCAGAAATAAATTGTCTGAATCACCAGAAAACTTTGCACAAATGAAAGATAGTTTACAGTCTATAGAGGGATAATAATAACACTCCATCCTCAAAAGGACAATGTACCCATTGTTGATGATATTGCAAATGTGGAAGCTGTAGCATGGAAGTATTGATGCCATTAATGAACATACGTTAAAGCCTCAAAAAGTGAGACAATGTTACAAGATACATGCCTGCATCAAAGTGGAAGAACAAGCTAGAAAACTGGAACATAAATTAATGCCTGTTACTGTGGATTCTGTGGTGATGATTTCTGCTAGGGATAGAGTCCCTACATTTAAAGAATTGTATGGTCTCTTGAAACAGGCGGAGATGAGAAGGGTGAACCTCCCTTAGAGGGAGGGTTTTCAGGAGCATGCCTTTGTTTCTAAGAGGAAGCAGGAATCTGCCAAGGACAAGAAGAAAGGTAAAGGCAAATTGAATTAAAAGGCAATCCAAATGAACAATGTGGTTGAGAGGAAGAACTGAACAATAACTGAGTGTGCTTGTAGCATGCTCAAGGAAAAGGGGTTGAATTTTTGGGCCGAAGCACTTCTTACAACAGTTTTCCTTTTGAATTGAAGTTCACCAAATCCATGGAAAGAAAGACACAAAGGAGGCATTCAGTGGCATCAGCCCAAGGTGGGAGCTTTGCGGATGTTTGGCTGTATTGTGTACACTCATATTCCTAAGGATGATAGGAAAAAGTTGGATGCAAAATCATCCAAGTGTAACGTTCTAGGATACAGTGAAGAGGAGAAGGCCTATAGACTGTCTGATCTAACCAGCAAGAAGAGGATCATAAGCTGGGATGTGATCTTTGACGATGATCACTCACCTCACGTAGAGGAGCATGAGAAACAGGGTAACTATGAAGGCTTCCTGCGAGGTTATTTGGCTTAGGAGGTTACTTGGTCACGTCCAGATCACTCAAGTAGCTCCTACCGTTCTATTTTGTGATTTGCTTATGTATTTCCAAGTTCGGCCCTCAAAGACTGCATAATCGAGGTGGCCTTACTATTGTTGCATTGTTTGACTGACTACCTCTTGGATAAGAGAGTAGCTTGAGAGCAGTTAAGCATTGCTTCAGAGTATGTTCAGTTGAGATACTTCAGGATATTTGTGGTATTGTTGCTTCTTTGCTGCTGTACATCTGATTGGACTTTGCAGTATGTTTCTGTGTTTTGTTGTAATGATTTGCTCAAAGCTCCATCTGGTTGTTTTGTTTGTATTTTTGGCAGGTTGGAAAATTTGATCCATTAACGCGAGCAGATTTACAACCTAACCAGGTTGTTTCAAATCTTGCCATCAAAGAGGGAGTACAAGCTTTCCTTGCTGAAAATGGTTGGGCTTACAAAATTGCCTAATTGCTTATATCATCCTTGTACACTTCATTAGCTGATCATATTATTTCATTTTTTCCCTTCCTTTACATCGTTCTGCAGCTTAGTGTCTTCATTTAATGGGTTTTATCTGATAAAGTCCAGTCTTTTGTGAATGTGCTAAAGATTTTGTAATTCAGAAGTTTTGGGTTTTTTTATGCTGCTCATTGGTAGCTAGATTGTATAAATTGCTCTTTTAGTTGCTGGCTAGCTAATGGAAGAACACATCCGTTTGCCCTGCTCAGCAAGTTCAATTCCACTTTGGTGGTATAATGATTGGTATGTTTCTTCAGGTCAAATGGGCTCCTTCAGTTCAGTAATAATCTATGAAAGGTGGTCCTTCGGTGGCTTTGTTTGACTGTTCGTTTCACTTTCCTAGGATGCTTCTAGGTGTTTTTTTGCTAGTTCCCAAAGTATTTTTCAAATCTTGTCATCAAAGACGCACTATAAGCTTCCCTTGCCAGAGATGGTTGGGCGTACCAAAATTGTCTAAAGGTATTTACATCATCATTGTACTCTATCGTTACATTATCATGTTACTTTGTTTGTTTTCCTTGCTGCAAATGTCTTCATACCGGTGGTTACATTTGGTGAAATGCAGTCCTTGTGAGCATCACTCAAGCATTCTTAGTTCAGAAGTTTGGCTCTGTTTTGCTGCTCTTTAGTAGCTATATTGTGTAGGTTGTTCTTTTAGTTCATGGACAGCTACTGGAAGAACCATGAGAGGAGAAAGAGTGAAGAGGATGATACTCATCCTCAAGCGTATCCTAGCAGTAAACGAGAAAGGAGGCTGCAATTAACCATAATTGTTAAGCATGAAAGAACATATGTACCAAAACCTCTCACATGAAATACAAAATGAAGGTAAGGATTATTTCCGAGCTTTTTATGTAACACAACATAAGACACAAGGATAGGCACAAGGCTCCTATTGGGGTCACAAATGAGCCTGAATGAAATAAAATAGATAGGATGTGTCCCATGTATACACAGAGGGAACTCTGCTACGTGGCATTTCACTAGAGCAATCTCATATAGCTATTTGTGAAATTGGAATATGAGTAAAAGTTAGTGATGTCATAAGGTAAAGCTTAGAAAAAATATACATTCAAAAACAAATTCTTGGACTTGTTGCAAGAGGTTTCAAGTTTAGCTCATTTCTTTATTTGCAAAGCACCCAAGCGTTTTCAAGGCTTGTCATTCTCAATAGCATCTAAGCTTATTATGGTGGACATCAACCTAGTGTGCATTCACACTTTGCACACATGCAGTTCAATTACTTTCACAAGAAAGTTAGAACTACATATTTTATGCAAATCATGTTGTGGTGTCACTTCATTATATAGTAATTTGAAGGAAGGTCAAAGTTCTAGACTAAGGTCTCCAGTATTAACATGCACATTCCCTTTGTTCACTTAGTCACCATATAGATACAGAAATTAAGCACTAACAATTTAAGTATTTCTAATCCAACGTCTTTTCAACAAAACTAACAAATGCACCTCACTAATGAGTGGCAAAGATTGATGACTGATATAAATAAGACATCTTTCAAAATTTTCCAAAACTATCACAAATACAGCTATCCGTTATAAAAATCATCTATGTGGGATTAAAATTGCAACCTTTCACTCATCGAAAGAATTGTCATGAACATTGTATGAAAATAATGAATTAACAGCTCCTTTCAATCGAACATCCTTTCCATTGAACTCTTAATCAATGATTAGTGCTCATAAGATTTATTATACAAGTCATTAAAGTTTATGAATAATAAAAGTGAGGTTTTGCCCTTGGATGATTTTCTCAAATTTGGAAGCAGGATTTGTTCCTTGCACGGTGCTTCAAATCACAGCGTCCATAAGGTATCTCAAAATTTTGTTGCACTTTTCTTTGCTCTGTTAATCTCTCAAATAGCGCTACAATTCAGCATATAGCCACTTGGAGTCACATAGTTACGAATGGTTTTGATTTTGTTGTGAAATATGAGTACTCTTGTAAAGTTGAGCCATTATCAAAAAGTAATAGAAAGTGGCCTTAAGACTAATAATGATAAGGTTATTAGATTGCTTTTTGATTAGCTAATTATTAGATCATCTTATGATCTGAAATTATAAGACACCAAATTATTTTTTGCACTTTCATTCACAAAATGGATTTCAAACTTAAATGAGAAGTGAGTTTTAAATGGCACTAACTATGATAAATCTTGTGAATCATAAAGAAAATTGTGCTCTCATCAAATGAGGATGGAAATTTCATTATTGTATTAAAGAATCATAAATGATAGAGCCAAAATTCAAACTTAGTTAATCCAATATATCTAATAAAATTTGAAATTTAAAACTTGTTACTCAAAACCTATTGTTTGATGTGACTTGCTAACCGAAATAGTGCTAGCAATAGGTGATGTAGGTAGTTGTGATGCAATCTTTTTTGCAATACAGGCTCATCAAAAAATGGAACATTGCAAAATAATAGAAATACGTTGACAACAAATTTGATGATAGCCAATGGTGTAGCATTTATGGCCTCGGAATTTCACAAGAAGTTTCGCACACAAAGACTTTTCTCCCGAGTTGCTTGAGATGCAGTAGCCCCTTGTGTGGTGGAAGGGTGAGGAAGGTCTTGCCTACAAGAAAGATCAGGAGACAAAATGCATGTATGCTCTCGAACAACATGGAAACCATTATTGTGAGCAATGACTTCAACTACATTGCGAATGAAATCATGTGACACAATATGATTCCCGCTAGAAGGGCACCCACCACATGGATGAGTATAAAGAGAGACCTGCCAAAGTGTGATGTACATGTGAGATCAATCAACTATATAGTGCGCAATATGTATTATAATTTTTGTACTTGAGACATGTGGGAATTTGAATTGTTTAGTTGTTCCTTCACAATTTGAATGGAAATATTTAAACTTAAATTCATGACAAGAGTTAAGATAGAAGTGCATTTTTCAAGGAATGCATTGAATTTTTAATTGCATTTGCAACCTTTTAAATGTTCATTCAAATACAATATTTCAGTGATTTAGACATGTTTATAAGTTTTTTTTTTGTTATTTTTGTTTCGTTGAACATCATTGATGATTTGAACTTTGAGTATGTAATTCTAAACATGGACATGTATAATAACAAATATCAAGATTGAAAGACTTGAACACACATTTAAAATATAGCTATCCAATATATGCCACACTTTGTTTGAATTGGACATGAATTTATGTGTTGTCTTGAAATTGCATGGTGCTCTCTGAGCAGCACCTAGTTGTCCCATTTATTTTTCATTCACTCAGATTCATTTAAGTTTTATGAGACCAACCAACATTTCATTTATCTTTTCTTTATTGTATTCTATTGCAAGAATAGATAAATAAGAATTTTCATAAGATCAAGGAAGATATCATTGGAGTGAATACATTGTGGTGCCTCACTCTTCGATTGTGTGACAAGACAAATAAACTATATGCTTTTCAAGAAACATATATGGCATGGAATCAGATTTTTTCACAAGGCATATATAAAAAAGGTGAGTATCGTAGATCCTAGATTATCAAACAAAGATATAGCATCTCATAATCAATTGAGACATGAATGACTAGCTAGGCAACAAGTCTTTGATAATCTAGGATTTGATAGTGTTTTTGTGTTTGATAATGTCTTTGTGTTGAAAATAGTGAAGCTAGGCCTCAAACAAAGATATAGCATCTCATAATCAATTGAGACATGAATGACTAGCTAGGCAACAAGTCTTTGTATAAGGAGTGTAATAAGTGGTAGAGTTCAAGCTCCCTACTATCACTTGTCTTGTAATATTTGCTTTGTTCTTGTTTTGCTTATTGAGCTACAAAATGTCTTGCACACTCTTGTGTATGTATGCAACTATCATATAATGGGTTATAGATCTTTTATTATTGCTAGTCCAAGAATCGGATATAATGATCAAATGATTGATCAAATATGAGCTAATGATGTGTTGAAGAAAAAAATTATGGGCCCATAAAGATTGATAAGCATCTCAAGTCAATAGCTTAGTATAATTGCATCTAGCTTTGATATAATTATCTTGAATACACATAATGTTTTTGTTAGGGGAGAGAGTTATGTCTTTGGAAGTGAAAACTTTAGATGATGTTTGAAAAAGAGACACTTGGTCGACTCTTTGTGCATTTATTGCACAAGAAAGGAGAACTATAGAATTTTATGATTGCATCTTTCATCTTCACTCGCAATAGACAAGTAAAATCTATTAGGACACCAAGAGAAGTCAATTGAGAGATGCACCATCTAACAAGAGTTGGCCTTTTGCTAGTAGGTATTTGCTCAATGAGCTTTTCTTGAAGAAAAAGTACTCATAAAGGCAATCACTATACTTATAGAGTCTCTCAATGCAAATAGCAAGAGTGTCATGTGTAAACATCGATGTTTATTTACTGTGTTTTTCCTTTGTGAAAACTGAATGCCAAATCTTGATCAAACACCTTAATTTACATAACTATACTTTTATCAACTTACAAATAGCAAAGGATGTATTGACATGCTTGAAAGTGTTTAAATTGAGGGCGCATGTTTCAGGGAGATCATGAACTAAATGGGGCCCTTATTTGTCTATATGATATTTGTGAAAATTGTAAAAGCTATCTATCTTGAGTTTTGGGGGTATCCCTTGTACATATGTAAGTGGGTGATTAGGCCAAAAATAGGTTTGGATTAGCTCGAGGTAGTGTAGGCCTTTGACACTTGGCTTGATGGTAGAGGGCTAGTGACATTTCATCTCATGTTGCAATGTTGTCATGTGACCAATCAAAAGAGAGAGATGCATAGAAATGGTCCAATCAAAAGTAGGAGGTGACAACTCAATAGACCAATCAAATTTAGAAGTGCTATGTAAGAGATCCAATCATTTTACTTAATTACTACTCCTCTTGTACTATGAGAGAGTGAGAGAGAGCTCATCTACACTTAGTTTTTTGAGAGATCTTGAGAGTTCAATACTTAGTTTTTTCTCCATCTTCTCTCTCTACCCGAGAGCTACATGTACTATTCTCTCTCTACCTGAGAGCAAGCCAATTCCATACTTAGTTATTTTTCAATCAAAGTTGCCTCTCATAGTACCTTTACAAGCTTTACTTCCGGCGCCACCGCCCCGGCGCCAGCATTGTCTCCGGCGCCAGCAGCGCCCCTGCTGCTCCCGGCGCCGCTCCCGACGCCACTGTGACCAAAATTCAGCCGGCGCCAAGTTTCTATGGCTGAAAATCTTCTATCGGTTCTAGCAAAGTCCAGAGAGCTCAGATCGATGTGCAATCACCTCACACGATCTAGGCATGATTAAAGGAAGCCTGGGGATCAATAAATTCTAGAGGAAGAAAATGACTTTCTAGAGAGAGAAAATCCTAGAGAGTAAAAATGTGCTTTACCAGCCCGGGTAGAGTACTTGGTATGAGGGGAGGTGGCGAATCTCACCAATACTATAGGGGAGTGCAGGTTGCGACTCAGGGCGAGCTCCAACCAAGTCTCAACCTCCCTTGCTGGAATGTTGTCCTGGCGCCCGTCTTGGCATGCCAGCGCCCCGGAGACTAGATCACACACTTGAAATGTAACTTTCTCAGATTTATCAGTAAAGTGGGATTTTTTTCAAACTGACTCTGATTACCTTCTGGGTTTCAGTGTTCGGTAAAAGCGCCAATTGTAAGGCCGCTTCAAACTTTTTAATCTGGCACATAGCTGAGGATTGTATCCCCGGACGCCAACGATATGCCGTCGGGACCATTCAGTCCGTGGCGCTAGCGGTATGCTGTCGGGACCATTTGATCCAGGAATTGGTTGTCTCCATATCTGTTGAGTGTTCCTTGCATGAACGTGAATGGGTTAAGCTCTCGGGGAACGGGCTCTAACCTGTTGGCTGAGTTGGATGGCTTGCTTGGGTGGAAGTTACATGTTTATGGTTGTCCAGTCTGGCGTGGCACCAAGTTGGCTTCCAGCGCTCGTGACGAAGCTTTGAGTTGGTTAAGTCTGATGTAAGTCAGACAACTTGCTTAGAATGGATGTTACTCGTTTGTAACGAAACTTCGAGTTGGTTAAGTTTGATGTATGTCGGGCGGCTGGCTTGGAGGGAAGTCACCCACATCAGGACCCCCGATCTGGCATGGCGCCAGGTTGGATCTCAATGTTGGTTTCGGAACTTCAAGTTGGTTAAGTCTGATCGTTGTTGGCGAGTTGGCTGCTTGTATGTCAAGTGGGTCTGGACGGCAAGAGCTGAAGGCTGGGGAGCTAAGTCATGGTTCTCGGCTCCCTTTGGGATGCCTGCACTATATGTGGTATTAGAGCCGACTGGCCGCTCAACTATGCGGATCTCATGAGGATGGCCATTGTTTGGGGTTCATCAAGACAACTGTTGTGCAAGGTGCTGCCCACAATGTAAGCACGGGTGCGTCCATGGTCGGCAGAACGGGGGCTTGATGAGTCAAGGTGCTGCCCTTGAGGTGTAAGCACGGTCAGTTTCCGCAGTTCGGGCCTGGCATCGTCTGCACATAGGACAAATGAGGCAATGTGCTGCCATTAGGTTGGTGTAAACACGGTCTGTGCCTTGCCAGTGCCCCGGAGACTAGGGTTGGTTACACACTTGAAATGTAACCTTCTCAGACTTATCAATAAAGTGGGATTTTTCTCAAGCTGACTCTGATTACCTTCTGGGTTTCAGTGTTTGGTAAAAGGGCCAGTTGTAAGGCCGCTTCAAACTTTTTAATCTGGCACATAGCTGACGGTCGTATCCCGGGATGCCAGCGGTATGCCATCGGGACCATTCAGTTTGTGGCGCCAGGGACCATTTGATCCAAGAACTGGTTGTCTCCATATCTGTCGTGGCTTCTGGTTCTGAGTGTTCCTTGCATGAACGTGAATGGGTTAAGCTCTTGGAGAACGGGCTCTAACCTGTCGGCTGAGTTGGATGGCTTGCTTGGGTGGAAGTCACATGTTTATGGCTGTCCAGTCGGGCGTGGCGCCAGGTTAGCTTCCAGCGCTCGTGACGCAGCTTTGAGTTGGTTAAGTCTGATGTAAGTCAGACGACTTGCTTGGAATGGATGTTACTCGTTTGTAACGAAGCTTCGAGTTGGTTAAGTTTGATGTATGTCGCGCGGCTGGCTTGGAGGGAAGTCACCCACATCGGGACCCCCGATCTGGCATGGCGCCAGGTCGGATCTCAATGTTGGTTTCGAAACTTCAATTTGGTTAAGTCTGATCGTTGTTGGCAAGTTGGCTGCTTGTATGTCAAGTGGGTCTGGACGGCAAGAGCTGAAGGCTGGGAAGCTAAGTCGTGGTTCCCGACTCCCTTTGGGATGCCTGCGCTACACATAGTGAATCATGTATGGTGAATGTTTGTTGCATATTTTGTGTGCTCTTGCCTTAGAATTGTCAATCTAGCATTGTGTGAATCAATCACATATAGATCTATGCGCAATCACACCTACTTTAGAAGATCAACCACATTGAATTGAGAGTCCTCACACGTGTGAAAAGTACACAAGACTCACATAGGGTGATCTATATGAAAGATTGAATGGGATTAATTTCCTATTCCAATATGGTCTTTCACCCATCTCAAATATATGCTTCATCCTATCTTTCAATGGGTCACCACATCCATTAATTTGTACCTTTAGTGGGTGAAACATTTCTAATTGAATGAAACTCATATGCCATCACCACATAACATCACTTGATAAAATATTAATTTCTCCCTTAGTGTTAATATTTTTTCAATAGGGGATTGTTCTAGCCAAAGAGCCCTAGTGAGGGAAGGGCCCACACTACCCTTATGTGAGCACAAGGATCAAGTCACTTCTAATTTTGAGGGCCTCCCTATATATAGCTAGGTGCTTGTTTGGCTCTTTCATAATGAGATTTAATTAGTTTTTTCAAGGATATGCATGAAACTTTCCTGACTTTGGATGATGATTACCTTTTGTGTACAAGAGCTCTTGCCTAGATTCAAATTGTGTTTGATAGCTCATCAAGATCCAAGTTAATCAAGAGTAAATTGATAGTGTGCAACCTCTCATGCATGTAGATCGTGGTAGATCTATTCAAGGTCCTCAAAACTCACTTTTTTGACAGGATTAACCATGGACTGGCTTAAGGAGCTAACAACAAACACGATGTCTAGTTTGCTAACGACCATGACACACATGAGAGATATTCATATAATAGAATGATATGGATAATCTCTCATTTGCTCTTTCAATAATTTTAAAAATGGATCCATGAGTGAGTGAACAGCTTGCAATTCATAAGATTGTATTTAGAAAGCATAATATATATAGTGCCTTTGTTGTGTGATATACAACAATTTATGTTCTCTATCTATGTGAATCTGGATTTTGAGAAATAATGAACTTCACCCAAGTCTAACATGTCAATTTCTTGAAACAACATCTTATTTGCATCTTTTATAAGATACACATTATCGCTAAACCAATGTGTCATCAAAGTGTGATGATTATAAAAGACTGTTGCATGGCTTTGAAGTAAACATTTAGTTAGATCTATAGAGTTTGGTTTGAATTCATGTTGAATGAGAAAAGAGTTTACCCTCTAGAACCATGTTTGGGCATACTAATTAAAGCCATAAAGTGCTTTGTGGAGTTTCATACATGATCCTCTTTGCCATATGAGCACATAACTCTGTACTTGCATCATGTAAATATCAGTTTCTATTACTCCATTAAGATAAGCTGTTTGTACATGTAAGTTACCTACAACAACATATGAGAGTAAAAGTTGATCAAAGAATGCTTAATTACCGGGCTAAAACTTTCAAAAAAACCAACATTGGGGATCTAAGAAAATCCTCTTGTCATCAGTCAAGCCTTTCTTCTATCTATGCTCCCATCCATCTTGCACTTGATTTTGAATATTCATTTGCAATCAACTAAGTTTCTGTCTATAGGTAATTCGATAATAGTTTATGTCCGATTTTTTTTATTAAAGAACTACATTGTCTGTCCACCACTTATGTCCAGAGATTTGAGTCAGATTAAGTGAGTATTTCATTAACCCTACTTAGTTCTTGTACTAAATAGCAGGAAGACTCATCAATGTACTTGATGGGCTGTGTTCAAACTCTCATTGATCTTCTGGGAGGCAGCATAGGTTATGTATGTTGATCTTGATTTTGTTGCTCTAGAGTTGCAACATCTTCTTTAGAATCATTGTCAATAAGCTTGTTTCTTGAAGTACTTGAGTCTAAAACTTGGAGTTTTGAAGTGTCGACAGCCAGAGCACTTTGCGATACTTCAAGGATTATACTCTTTCGTTTTAACTCAACGAATTGATCTTCAAGAAATATTACATCTCTATTAACAAATAGTTTGGAAGAGTAGGATTATATAGCTGATAGGCTTTATCTACAGAAAAATAACTAATAAAGATCGATTTAATACTATTGGAGTCCGACTTCGTTTTGGTCTCCTTCGAAAGTTGTGCAAATTTTGAGATTCTTTAATGAAGGTTTGGAGCCTGTCCAAACTTCATAAGTTGTTTGCTTAGAGAGGCATTTAGTCATATATCATGTCTCTAATGAGATATTGAGGGAGATAGGTACTTGCACTACATCCAAAGAAGCTTGGGATTGTCTCAAGACTATCTATGAGGCTAAGAACACCTCTAGGCTCCTCACTCTAAGAAATCGAATCTTTCAAAGTAGCCAAAAGAGTGAGGAGAGTGCATCTAATTATGTTTTGAGAGTCAAGGATATTCATAGGAAGCGTGCATGCATTGGTGATTCCATCACTCAAGGTGAGCTAGTTCAAGTCATTGATCTCAATGGCTTGAGAAATGAATTTGACAATCTTGTCCAATCCTATGCCATTAAGGAGGAGCTACCAAGCAGAATCAAGACAAGAGTACAAACTCTTGAGGATGGACAAGCTTTCTCTCAATCATAAGATGGCAAAGCCCTATTTGTCAAGGACAAGCACAAAGGGAGGAGCAAGAACCAATATCAACAATCCTCAAGCAAGGACAAAGATGAGGAGGAGGATGATTCCTTGAGTTATTCTATGTCCAAGCTCAAGAAGAAGAAGATCCAGTGCTTTTATTGTGGCAAGAAAGGCCATTATGCCACCAATTGCTAAGAAGAAGAATCAACTCAAGCAAGCCAACATCACCAATGAGAAGGAAGGCACTATTGCAAGTGATGGAGAGGGATCTCTTATGGTCTCTAGTTTCTCATCATCTCCTTTCAAGAAGGATGGATTATGGTATATTGATAGTGGAGCCTCTTCACATATGTGTAGCTCCAAGGACTCTTTCTCTTCTATTGCACCTTATGATGGAGCCAAGAAATCAATATACACCGCTAATGATTATGAATGTCCTATTGAAGGAATTGGGAATATTCCCTTAAATCTTGCATCTTCAAAAGTTCTTTCTCTTACTAAAGTTCTTTTTGTACCTAAGCTTACAAAGAATCTTATTAGTGTTGCCCAATTGCTTGATAGTGGCCTTGATGTGAAATTCAATGTTGATACTTGTACTATCAATCTCTCTCTCTCTCTCTCTCTCTCTCTCTCTCTCTCTCTCTCTCTCTCTCTCTCTCTCTCTCTCTCTCTCTCTCTCTCTCTCTAGAGAGAGAGAGAGAGAGCTACTTCTTGTATTCTATCTCTACCTGAGAGCAAGCCACTTTTTTACTTGGTTTTTTGTATTATCACAAGTTGCCTTCAAAGGTGTATGTTGAATGGTGAATGATTCATGCATGTTCTATGTGCTTTTGCCTTAGAAGACAATGAACTTGTGCAAGTCATTCTTAATGGGCTAGGTGATTTCCTATGCCATCTATCTTACACTCTTGGTCACTTGCAGTGAATATGAACTTCTTAGAATCGTTATATGAGAGTAAGGTTGAAAAATATTCCTTTTGATGAAACATGTGGGAGCTAGCCCTACTATCAATCCACCATATATCCCTGGAGTTGTCCTTGCTTGATGTTGATGTTGTAGATGCCATCAAGGATGAGTTTTATTCATCCTCCTCCTCCTCAAGCACTACTTTTGTCTCAAGAAATATTTCAGAATATGATGATCACTTTTAATCAAGAATTTAGAACCATATAAATAGTGTCACCATTTCTTAAGAGCATGCACAATTGCCAGCATCTCCTTATCATGAGTAGGATATGACGCTTCCTTATCAGTGAGTTTCCTACTTTCATAAGCAATGACTCCATCTAATTGGCTCAAAATAGCTCACAATCCTATGCCACTGGCATCCACTGTAACCATTAAAGGTAAGTTGAAATTGGGCTGCACTAGTAACGGAGCTGTTACCAATGATTCCTTAAGAGCTTTGAAAGCCATCTGAGTTTTTGCATTCCATTCAAACTTGTCCTTTCTCATTGCCTTGCTTGTCTTTCTCTTGAGCATTCTTCTTCTTGAAGCACTCGGAAGCAAAATGTCCCTTTTTTCCATAGAAGAAACATTTGAGCTTTGACTTGTCCTTCTTGATCTTGCCTTTGGAACTTGAAACTCCATCCTTTTCCTCGACCTCCTTGCCTTCGTTCTTCTTGGATGGATTAGTCTTCTCTTTGCCTTTGAATGAGAAGTTGGCCTTCTCATCTCCATCTTGCAAGGACAAAGATCTCGTCCTTGCCTTGACATGTTGCATCCTACTCTCCTCGGCCACAAGCACACTATGGAGCTTTGTCTTGGATCTTCAGAAAGAATAGATCTTGATAATGTTCTTTATGTACCATCCATCACAAAAAAATTGTTGAGTGTTGGACAACTCATGGATAGTGGATTAGATGTGCACTTCAAGCATGGTGTTTGTTCCATAATGAAGAATGATAAGTGCATTGCTAATGGTCTTAGGCAAGCAAGATTATTCAAGTCGGATGCTAATGTTGTCATTGGAAGTGTGAACATGGCAAGAGTGGCATCGATTGCCATCATGAAAGTCTAATTTTGGGTATGAGATCGAGAGCATTATACTAGTAGGGCTGACAAGATTGTGAATCTTCTGAGACTCGTCTTGAGATTGCTAAAGATCATGGATAGAGAGAAACCACCGTGGAATTTATATGGGCTCATGGATTGAGGGAAATCTTAACATAGAGGCATTGTTAAGGATAGTTGTAGAGGTGTTTTGCATGGCACAATGGGAGGGTATGTTTTGCATGCATCAGGGTATATTTTGCATTCACATTGACATGGCAAAGCACAAGAAGTTGATGAGGAAATTATGGTTGGTTTGTAGGAATTATCCTAATTCTCAAATAGGAGTGGACTAATCTTATTAGGACTCACAAAACTGGAAACCGTAGGAACTCCTATATTGGAGATGGGCACTGGAGCCTATTAAATAGACTTAGGTTTGTCTACTATTAAAAAAGCTACTTCCTAAAACAAGTCTCTATATAAGGTAATGTTACTAAATACCTAAATCTACAAAAAATTAATGCTCTAAATCAAGCACTAGCACTATTGACTTGAGTCAACCACTAATTAGATTAACTTTAATAAATATAGTCCCCATTCATAACACATAGGCCATTTTAGGGGTAACACATAAACATAACTTCTAACACTCCCCCATAATGTTTGATTTGTGATCATCAACACCAAGAAGTTCTCTAAACTTCTCAAACTTTTCTCTACCAAGCCCCTTGGTAAAGATATCAGCAACTTGATTGTTGGTATTGCAATAAATCAACTCCACTTCACCATTTTGAATGTTCTCTCAAATGAGGTGTTGTTGTACTTCAATGTGCTTACCATATGGCTTCACATGTTGTAGTTGCTCTATATTCAGCTTCAGTAGTTGCTTCCTTCTTACTGCTCCATGATCTAGCTCATGTACGAAGATTGAATGGATAACTTGTAGTAGACCTCGTATCCTTAACGCCTCCTATCCCTTATGAATCCACAAAACCTTCAAGTTTTATATTACCTTTGCTACTATAGTGGATATCAAACTTGTTGATCCCTTTGATATACCTTAAAATCCTTTTTGCTACTTTCTAATGAGGAACCTTTGGCTTTGACATATATTGACTCACCATGCTAACTGCATATGAAATATTTGGATGGTGTAGTAGTCAACTAAATTAGATACCACCTACAAGCTATCTATAAAAAGTGTCATTCACACTTTGTTGTGCATTTTCTTCCCTAGTAAGCTTTATACTTGTGTCAAATGGTGCAGCAATGGTCTAAACTTCTTTAACAAAACATGAGCATACTTTGCTTGACATTTGAAGAGACTATTGTTTGACCTCCAAAATTCAATATCCAAGCCATATTGAAGATTCCCTAAATCTTTCATGTCAAAATCTTTTAGAAGATCCTTCTCGATTCTCTTTATTAGTGTTTAATTTGAACCTATAATGATTAGATCATCTACATAAATAACCACAATAACAATATCATCCATTTCTTTGAAGTAGATTCTAACATGCTCCTATGAAAATTCAATTATCCAAAATAACTACCAATCCTGGTGTACCATGCTCTAGGCGTTTGCTTCAATCCACACAAAGCTTTCTTTAACTTGCAAACCATATGTTATTTACCTTTTAATTTGTAACCATGTGGCTACTCCATATAAACCTCTTCTTCAAGATATCCATTCAAAAATGCACTATTTACATCCATTTGTTGTATCTCTCATCCATAAGCTGCTATAGCTAACATTGTCCTCAAATTATTCATCTTTGGTACTTGTGCAAAAACTTCATCACAGTCGATGTCTTCCTCTTGAGCATATCCCTTTGCCACTAACCTTGAACTTTGTTTATCGATCAGATTTGAACTTCGTCCTAAAGGTGCACTTACCTGAGAGTAACTCCACAAGATCCCATGTGTTCCTCTTCAGGATAGCTCCAAACTCCTCATCCATGGTCGACTTCCGTACTTTTTCCTTAATTGCATTTTTATAAGATAGTGGATCATTTGTATCCAATATAATCGTCATGAAAGCATAATGTGCATCATTTCTTTCATGATGCTTACTAATTTGGGTTGATCTTTTCCCTCATCAATAGTTTGACCTTTTCTTGATAGTTTCACAATACCATCTTGGAAGTTTTCTTGTTTGTGATGTAGACAGAAAATAAGTACCAACCTTTTTTATATTTATCGTTCTTTCTTTCCACAATCTTCCTATGTTTGAACATGAAGTTGAGTAGATTCCTTTGCTTGCATTGACCCTTGCTCAACTACATTGAATTCTTCTTCTTCAATTATTTCATCTATGATTGTAGTCTTAAACGATTTTGAAAAGACTACTTCTTAATTCTTCTAGACATGTTACATACCATCATCTTAAAAAATGACCTTCGCTTATTAATGTCTTTTTAGTATCTATACAATACAAGCGATAAACTTTTTCCTCATCGTCATATCCAAGGGATACAATTTTTGTCTTTGTTCTTTAGAAATATGAGCATATGCTATATTCCCAAAGACCCTCAAACGATCAACTCTTGGCTTTTTACCAATAAGAGCTTCTTTTAGTGTTCAATTCACCATTGCTCTTGTTTGACATTTAAAGAATATATACTGCAGTATTCACAGCTTCACTGCAAAAACTATTTGGGAGTCTATTCGCTTATAACACACTTTTGGCACCCTAAAAAAGTAAATTGTCTCTTGATGTCATTTTCCTTGTAAAATTCTTGAAACTTTGTTGACAATGACTCTCCCCCTTTATCCCAATGCCTAGGACTTTGATTTGCTTCCTTGTTTGTTTCTTCATTCAAGCTTGAAAGTACTTGAAGTATTTAAAAGCCACAATTTTCATTCCAAAAAAATATACCCAAACTTTCTTGGTATAATCCTCAACAAATACCATAAAGTAGCTTGCTTCCCCTATTGACAAAGTTTACATAGGACCACATAGATCTGTATGAACAAGCTCCCAAACTTCCCCACGATACAATCATTTTTACTAGGAACAATACTACGTAATCCAACGACCATGTTGTTAGTCTTTAAAATTTGTAGATTCCTATAATTAAGATGTCCCCCCAAAATGCTCATGTCGTAACTTACTTTGTGATACTTTAGTTGCAACACAAACTTGTTGATTTGGTGTAGATGCATCAAGTCTAAAAAAGTCTTCCTTCTAGAATACGATTTGCCACAACTTTGTAACCATCCTTGACGAGACACTACTTTTCATCAAACTCAACCTTCAATTTTTGTTTGTTTATTGCAGAAACTAAAAGTACAAAGATAACATTCTTAATTTCTCCTATCCTAGGATGGCAATTGAGCTCTTCCTATACCTTTGCCCTTGGTATTGTAATAGTTGTCACCTAACTTGACTTGTGAACCATCACTACTTTTCTTGAATTAACTAAACCAATCGCAATGTGGTTTCATATGTTCTATAGGCCCTGAATCTATATATGAACCATCTTTTGCTCCTTCTGAAGTCGATTCAAAAATAGTTTGTAGCACATAGCAACTTCATCCTTGCTTTTTGTCCTCCATGTAAATACCAGATTGTTTCTTCGTTTCCCAAGCAAACTTGTTCTTCCTACAATCAAAAGCGAAGTGGCCAAACTTACCAGAATAATCACAATTATCATTTTGTTTGGGCTTGAAACCATTATCTTTGTCCTCATCCTCTTACATTTGACTACCTTGACTTCTCTTGCCGCTTTGGTGTCATCAAATTTTGCCTTTTCATTGCCTTACAAAGAAGTAGCCCAGTCAATTGTTCACAAGTAAGTCTTATCTCTCTTAAAGTTGAGGTCATCACAAAACTTTGATAAACTAAACGTAAACTATTAAATATAATGGGAACAAGAAGATTATTTGGTACACTCTCCTTACTTGTGAGTGGATCTTTTAAATCATTTACTCTTGTCATGTAATCTGTAATTGGCTCCCCTGAATTCATCTTCAATGTAATTAATAAGTTAAGAGTAGGTTCTGAAACTAATTTGTTGTATCATACATACTCTTTAAGTATGTCCCAAGCTTCTTTCGGATGTGGAATTATATTTTCTTTCACTGATCATATGATTTGCTCTTTGCACCCTCTTGAAAAAGACATTTGGATTTGAATCATTTGAATTATTTGGCATCTCTTCTTGACCCGTAACTATCTTTATATTCATCAGAATATTCTGCATCTTGAATTTCCATTAACTATAAATGGAACCACAAGCTTGCTTGACTCAGGTAACATTGATTCATGAAGACTTGCTATCTTCTGAAAAGAAATCAAATTAACTCAGTTCAGCTGTCAATAGCGTGCAGTAGGCAAGTGTGTCGACGATGCAACTAGAAACCTATTCCCAAAAAAAAACCGTGAATATGTACTTCAAAAAAGTGTGACTTAGCAGGTCAACTATAAAGTAGGCTGTAGATATGCAGATAGACAGGTTGATCAGGTGTGCAATCAATTCTTAAACACCAATAGCTAGCAGATCGTCAACGTAGGTAGGTGAGCACACAATTAGTAATCTGGCAGCTAGCAACTGTCTTCCTCCAGTAACTTTCTTTCAATCAACAACGACGTTCTGCATCTCTGCAGCAATCTTCAACAGGAAATAGGAATGTTCTGGTCAGCAATAATCTATACCAACAGTTGTCCTTGCAGCAATACTTCAGCCAACAACAGTTCCAGTGGTTTGTCTTGTAGCGATCTTTAGCAATGATCTTATTTATGCAGTGATCAATGATATGATCCTAGTCAAAAGGTGCGATTTCCAGCAATAATTTTATTCTTACAACCGCCATGTCCAGTAGCAATCTACTCATAGCTCCTAGTAACAGTCTTTAGTAACAACTAAACGCAGTGCCTCCAATGATCTGAGCTAGCAAACCTATAGCGATCTTCCTACAATAATTTCTCTCACATAGACTTCACTTTTAATGAACTTGGCTCTAATACCATGTAAGAATTATCCTAATTCCCAAACAAGAGTCAACTAATCTTATTACCACCCAGAAAACTAAAAACAAAAGAGAGAGAATTATATTGATCATTTAACCGATTTACATCAATAGCATCATACTACTCAATAATCTATGATTGTAGGAACTTGCACTATATTAGAGATTGGCAGCCGAAGACCATTGAATAGACTTAGGCACCAAGTCCTTTGTCTAATGATGACAAAGCAACTTCCTCAAGCAAGTCTCTATATACGATAATGTTACTAAATACCTAAATAAAAAAAGTGCTTCAACAACAAGCACTAGCACTATGCACATAAGCTTGGCCTTATAACCTAGGCAAAATAACATCTTAGGGGTGGCAAATAGGCAATGCTCCTAAGTTCTAACATGGTTGGATGACAAAAAAAACTAAGAGTATTGACCAGCTGGATTTATATAGAAATGACGATGTATTGGTTGACCGATCAACTGCGAAAACACCATCACAGAGGGCCTCAAAGTTAAACTGGTGAGAGTTACATGGGGGAACTACGCCTGCTCATTGACAAAAACAAGGAACAAGTTTATGCCCATCACCAAGAAAAACTCGTTTGTATCCATTTAAACTTGAGATTGCTCGCAAAGAATAAAAGTCGTTATCTCCAAAAGTTAGAACTAAAGTTGTAAGACCTGGACAATGAGAGGGATGAGAAGCGATTGATTGTTCTTTAGGCTAAGCGGGAAGACATTGAAGAATTGGTTTTGCCAGCATTGCTCCTGATCCAACATGGATTTGGACGAGATGATGAGGCTTTGGTGGTCAAAGAGGACTTGGAGATAAAGCACTGAACAACATCATGGGTCCATGATTCACTTGAGGATGCCTTGTCTTTAGTTTACTTGGTTTTACTAAAAACTTATTGTTATCAGTTAAAATGTAGAACTCATCTTTTTAAGTTGCATTAAATTGTACATGACAATTGAGATGGGACTCCATACTCAAAAGTTGGAACCGTTTGTTTCCGTGAATCTTGCTTGGCATTTTATAAACCCTTGCAAGCTGAATATGCCATCTCCATTCTCTTGATATAATATGATGTTTAATTTTTAAGTTAAATCTTTAGGTTTCATGTCATTTTAAGCAACATGACATCTTTGACATATGTCACGTGCTTGTATATGGTAAAGTTGTACATTATCCTATGCTCTCTAGTTTGATGCTTTTTTATTGTATAACAGCTGATGGGCCTTTTTTGTACAAATTTGCAAATTTTCCATTTTTTTGGAAACCCTAAAATCAAAAAGATGTTTCAAACGTTTGGTCAATTTTTCCAACATTTGAAATGCATTTTAAATGTTTCATGTGTGGAAGTTTCAAAAGTTTGGTTGCTACACTGCATTCATGAAAATCAAAATGCAGCATTTCAAAGTTCTCTTCTACAATTCACTTAATCAGAAAATTGGAATCTCTTTAGAAAAACAATTTAAAAAAATACCGTAAGCAGATTATGGATCCCTCAGACAAAGTAATCTCAACATCCAGTTCCCACAATGGCAACTTTGCCAAAACTACTTACATGCAACTAATCCATGAGCCCTTATAGTGCACAATGCCTATCAAAAAGGTCACATGAATAGTAATCTTAGACTAGCACTGGTAGGAATAGAGCCTAAGAATGGTGAAGGCAAAACTGTGTGTTCAAACCAAGTTAATTAGAACGAATAATCAAAGCAAATTTCTGAATTCAAAAGCCCATCGTGCGTTCACAACGATAGCTATCAATAAATCAGTCACCACCATGTTCTTCTTGGTTTTGGCACAGTTTACCAGATAGTAAGGCCCCTGTAACAATACACACAATACAATCATGAAGGTGGCCATGAGTTATGTAAACTTTCCAAGTCAGACCTGTCAGATAGCTTCAAAGAAAGTCTGTACATATCTTTTAACTTCAAAACATCCCCTTTTTGTGTAGTATTTTGATAATGGCCATCCCCCTGGTCAAACTCTGCACTCTTTTTTGGGTGGGAACTGCCACTGCAAGAATTTTTGCTTGCACTAATGGCTGCAGCCAGCATTCTTCTCAGCAGTGTCTGCAACTGGCGGTGGTAGTCAGCAACTATCTTGGGAGAAGGCCAAGAAAGTGCTTCTTGTTCCTCAGCCTCAACTTCACGAAAACTTGACTTAATGGCTGGAAAGGCCAGCCGACCTTCAAGAAGATGAGATAGGGAAAGATCTGCTACCTGTCAAAGAATGGTGAAAGAGAGTGAAGAACCTGAAGTGGCAGCAATTCATTGTTTCCAATAAAAGATAAAATCCCATGTTTATGATCGACTAGGAAAGCATTTCCCAGCGCAAACAATACAAGACATCATAAAACAAGCATCTAAGGCACATTTAATGATCATTAAAATAACTACTCAAACCAGAAAATCAAAATTTTGGAGTCTAGAAAAGGCATTATGCTGTGCTTCAATAAAAGTTTTGGAGTCTAGAAAAGGCATTATGCTGTGCTTCAATAATCAGAATAGCTTCTTGCCTGATTCGGATTCGACGGTGGTGCAAGAAGCAGAGTAAGAGAAGAACGTTCCATCAAAATTTTTAAAAACATGTCTGGATGTGTGTCTGCCTTGTAAAACTCTAATGCTTTCTGCCAATGGCGATCTGCAAGAGAAAAGTATCGTTTAAGGCGTTGAAAACTGGCACCTCCCTTCTCCCCAGGGTGTTCGTTTCCCCTGGAAGCAGCTATCCGTTGACACCAATCTCTATGGCAGCAAGCAAGCTGAAAGTGTGAAAAAGCAGCTTCCTGGGCACGATCTGTGCCTATAGATTCATACAACAACAATGCTTCCCTAATAGCATCACCAGCTGTAATAGCCAACATGCACTCATTACCATTCCTTTTAACAGTACCTCCTTTGTTGGCATGATCAGCTGACTTGTCTTTGGCATCAAAGTTGCAACTCAGCTGTTGATCTCTAGCCAAAAACATGCCAAGACGGAGGTATGTATGTGCAAGCTGTGTAATAACCTGATTATGCAAGTCATTGTTCTGGCGATCAGCAAGTGGCAAGTTCTTGAGTTCCTGCTTGGCCAGATTATAAAATTTCAATGCCTCTCGATATGAACTTTTCAGATCAGTAATGTTGTTCACATAATCATCTTGATAGATGGCATTCTCAGCATATATTCTATTTTGAGAGACCAAAGCCTCTGCAGAAGCCCGCCGGCTATGTCCTAAATTGCAGTTTACAAGCACAATGTTTGTGAAATCTCCAACCTTTCTGAAAGCTCTTATAGCAATATCAAATGTTGTTTCTGCTAGCTGGGCATCCCCATGTGCAAGCCTTCTGCGACCCAATTCGTTGCATGCCCAACCCTTCTTCCGCAACGCAGAGACCAAATCCTTAGCACCTATAGCTAAATCACCAAGCGCTAACACTGCAGACTCATAACACTCCACAGCCATCGAAAGATTGGTTTCAGGATTTGAAATTAGTGGTCCTTTAATAAACCAAAAAAGGTCCCTGGGATGGGCACTCTGCTGTTTGACTGCTTCAATGCAGCTACTTTGAAGTTCAGTTTGAGCAGCTATACAAGAATCTGACGTTATGCTTACAAACTGAGCTTTAGTGGAAAAGCTAGCTTTATCAGCAGAGGATAGATCACAAAGTGAGGTACCTTCTTGTGATTTACCATTAGCCCTTATAGTATCACCATTTTTTATCACCAAGTCCTGTTCATGGACTAAATTAGGAGTCTTAACTCTACTATCATATCTTAGCCCAAGCTTTCTGGTTTGTTTTGACACATTTACAGAGAAACTGCTGCTGCTGCTGCTTGCACTGCTACCACTGTTTACTCTGTCAGTCTGACAGCTGCAACCCATCAAACTACAAATTGCACAGCTCCGCTTTTGTGCTATCTTTTTCTTCAAACGCTTCACTTCTTTGGCAACCTCCTTTGAGATTTTTAATTCATCGCATCTTGAAGCCACCACCTGAGATTGTGAATTTTGTTCTAAACATAGTCTTGATCTATCTACATAAATGTCCCCTAATAAGATCCAGATCTGTCCCCAGAAAAGACCTCTGCAAGTGGAGCAATTGTTCCCTTTTGATTCCATCCCATCCTTTCCTAAATTTGGATCTGAAACCTTGCCTTGAAGCTTACTTTCAGCAGCTAAACAAGGATTGCCTCCAGTAAAACTTTCTGTGAGATTTGGGGGTGGTTCTGAATGAACTTTTGATGGGGGACAAATGACATCAGAGCAGTCTTCAATAGTGCCTAAATTTATCTTTTCTTTATCATCCTGGAGCATGGACCCATAGACAGTACAAGCCAGTTCGGCAGCCTGCAAGGCTCGACCAAGTTGACACTCCTCCTGATAAGCCTGTCCAAGAGCAAGATAAGACTCACCAAGCAATAGAACAAGTTTCTGGAGCTTCTGATCCACTTTGAAGCCAAGTTCATTCTCTGTGAAGTCACAGAGGGTGAAGCACTCTATTTCACCACATAAGCACAAAGGAAACTGATTCAGATGATTGTTTCCCTCCTTGTTTAGCTTGTTCTCGTGGTCTCCTGTTTCATGCAGCTGCCTTTGCGACCTCAAGGATAGGATAGCTTGAGAAACATGATGGACAGCTGCAAGCCGAGCAGACACCGAGTCCGTGAGCACTTGCACTGTGTTTGATGAACAAGTTGAGGCTGCACAAACAGCCAACTCATTCTTGTGTATTGAATTATCATTTTCAAAGTTGATAACGATGCCCGAGCCACAATTTGCTACATCATCAACAGCTCTGGTCGTTGATTGAAAAGCTCCAAATTCTTTTGGGTTTCCACTGACAGAGCAACTGGTCGATGAAAATTTTTCGACTCCATGCTCTGAAAACGACGTTTCCTGTGGATTTGGTATTCTGATACTCCTATCATCAACCACTTTTTCCATTACCCTTAAAGTGCATTTTGTATCATTAACCCCAACAGACTTGGAAGGCAAAAGCAATATTTTATCTGAGGGCTCTTTCACATCAGTAGTACCGCCATGCTCAGTCTTAATAGATTCCAGCAACAGAGGTTTTGCAACTGATTCCTGCTCATTACAACAATTTAAAATCAATCTTGCCACTTGCTCATGTGCTGAGGCCCTCATCACCTGCAACATAACCAAAACATGCTCTATCAAAAACTCATCACGACAACTGGATTAGCATGTTGTACTCGTCATCCATCTAGATAATCTAATATATACCTGCAGCAGTCACAAGCATTTCACAAACTAAAAAGGCCCACAGCTTCAGAGCATAGAAATCAATACATGAAGAGTACGAAAATTCTCGAGCCAAGAAGTCTATGTCAGTTCAGCTAAAGTTTTAACAATGAAGCTACCACGAGCAGAGATTTCTTACCCACTTTAAACTGTCAAAATTTAAAATTCTGAACCTGGAAAAACAACTCAAATACAAAACTAAATCATTTTTTGTTTCTTAACTTCAGCATTTGTGTCTGCGTTCAACGCTTATGGAATACAAATCTTCTTGGGCACAACCATATTCATTCTTATATCCGTGAAACATACTAACATCTTAGATCTGACTACTGCCTTTTTAGGGATTTCTTTATTCTCATGATTACCTGAACCACACTTCAAGCAACTCTATAAGCTAAAGGTGAACATACTTACCAAATGCTCTTCCTCATCAAGAAAGTCCAAGCACTTCTGAAACAGCTTTGCACACTTACACCTGGAGGTAGGATCCTGCCAAAAGACAAATTGCTATATGCGTAAGTCAAAAGTGTGTGCTAAAATTACAAATTCCAGAGCTGTGAGATCAAGAAACATGACATACCTTTGATTGTGACAATCTTTGCGCAATACGATATAATAGCATGGCTAAGGGCAAAGAATAACACCCCCTATAGCTGTTTTTCAATGAGGGTAAAGTTTTGTGCCGCTTTTCATCCTCGTCAACACAGGAGGAATGGGTCTTCGACATCACCGTCAGGTCAAACAGCTGCAAGAGATCCTCTCCAGCATTTTTGAATAGCTGCAAAAACCTACGAAGTTAAATAATATCAAGCAAATTTTTGCGGACCTAAATCCTAGTGAAATAATATTCATTTTAGATGCAAATTTCGTTTCAGGCATGTCACGTGCTAACAAATACAGAAACCTAAAAAGAACTGGATGAAATAGTCAAAAAGACGGCACTCAACTCATCATACTTAAAAAAGCATCTCAGGTCTTCAGCTTGCAAGTCTACACATGACCTTTGCATAATTTCACTCATATGGCTAAACGAGCAAAAGTAGACAGATATGCAGCTTAAATTATGACACGCAGTATACCCAGTATGTTCCAGGATCTTGCTTGCAATTCTCTTTTAGAAACCTTAAGACAGACATAGCATTCTGTTGCACCAAGTGAGGCTGGAAAAAGGCCGTCCCATCTTCTGCAAGTCCTTTTACAAGAAAAATGTCATCGGTCTTTAAGAGTTCGTAGCCTTGAACAACTCCATTTCGATGATAGCAAATAGCAAGTTCAGGTACACTGGCCATGATGTTGTCAAGCCATGCATCTAACCACATCAATGGTGTTACCTGCAAACGAGTTTGAAACAGAAAAAAAAAATACCTGTCACGTCCTGAAAATCCTGAACTTTAACCTCATTAGCACAGATTTCTCTGGAGTTATCAGTGGCCTCATTTGCTGCCTCCAGAGTATATAGACGGAATAGAAAGCAAGTTTCTGATTTAGCAAAACTGTGGATTGCTATAGACGGCTATACTGCTCTTAAATATGAAGAATTGCTACCTGCCGCTCCAGTTCTAAAAGATGCAAGCTCACTGCCACATGCTTGTCGTTGCTGAAGAGCAGCAAATCGCTTCCCAAAAGCATTCTCAAGTTCTGGAATTGCCAAAAGAGAACCCTAAGAAATCCTTCAGAGGATGGCCTATGTTGACCTTCCGTATCTTGTCGAGCACAGTCAGGATCATGTTGCTGCTCCCCAAAAAGCCTAGATTTTTGCATTGATTCATTTCCACCTCTACATCTGCTCTGTGGAGCACAGCTCCAAGAGACCCTTTGCTTCCCATTCCGTGAGGAAGGGATTCTTGATGTTGCACGAGCACTGTCACTTGCACTACCATTCCGGCCATCAAGAACATGATTATCCACCACTTGCCATGGTACATGCTGATGTTGGGCTACAGGTGAACAATGTGAGTTAACACCAAAAGGTCCTCTGGAAAAATCTTCTGCATATCTAGGACAGGTTGGAGGACTTTTTGACCGAGAACAAGTGGCAGGAGATGGCACATGACCGTTATGTGGAACATGCATGGAATGCCGAACAAACTTCGAAAACAATGATCTTTCCAACTTAGCTTGTGTCTTTTTCCTACTTGCTAGCTTCTCTGCTTCCTCAGTATCAGGTCTGCATAAAAAATGTTCAGGCTCGCAACTGCTTTACTTCATCAAGAAACTCAGGACACTTAAGACGTCACCTACAATCACAAGCTCTCTATGTACATGCCAAATCGTCACAATATACTTGCTACATCATCACAATATACTTGAAATCTCATACAGTCACTCCCTTCACAAACCCACACCCAACCCAAATTGATAAACAGATACCTTTAACCACCCAGCAAGGTTATGCTTCACAGCAGTCACCAGTCAATACTGTTCTTTGCTCACACGAAAGGCACTGTTCACCCATAGGACTTTCTCACAGGCATTTGTGGTTCACAAAACTTATGTGTTCAGCTCAGAAAATTGTCAACCCCAATTCAAGCAACATTCAATGAAACCGTGCTTGCAGTCGACCGAAAAGCACAATCACAGGTTAGCTACATAACCTGAGGAGTCTAAGATATAACCTTCCAAAGCAAACTTTGGCAAGTCACATAGAGACCTGACTTCTGGCATTCTCCATTAAAAAGGACGAAATTTTAAGGCCATACCCGCTATTCAGCACCAGAGTTCGTCCTATGCGATGGACAGCCACAGATAAGCGAGCTTTTGAATATGGAGTCTTGAATATCTGCTTCAAAATGTCTACTGGTGCAACGACATCAATCTCATCTCCATATCCAGCGATGGCATGCACAGCAAGTGTGTCACACTTCCAGGCAAGGGACTGACTGATGTAACTCATACTCCACCTATCACAAATTTCTGGCTCCAAAAAACAGCGAGTGCCATAAGTCTTATAATGATAAAGAAGCTATCCACATATCTATAACCTTTCAATTCAAGCTAAATTATAGGCAGCACTACAAACTTTGAAACAGCATCCAATGGAATGTGGATTTCCAAAAGCTGTGTAGTAAAACTTGCTTCAATACATGAAATGAACCCCAAATTTCTAGATCCTGGATATGTGCAATGCTTTACTTCCACCATAAATCTTCGAAATATGAGGGAAATCTACTGAAATTAGAGCTGGGCCTTAGTAGGAAAAATGAACTGCAAAAGAAGAGCTGCAGTTCCATCCAAAATAATGCACCTGCTCAAATGACCTATGAAATTAGGGTTTGTTGGTTCGGGTGTTCGAAGTCATCTCCGTACAAGACTATAGCCATTAAGCTGTTATTTGGACCTGCAGTACCTAGTATAGACAGGTTTGCTTCATAGTATAAGTATACATGTATCACTGCTTCTGAGGATGTATCCTCTACACGAATTCAAGTATTACACTGAACATGTTCTTTCACATGTAAGCAACTGTGACTAGTTTGAGAACATTTTGACACGAAAGCTTTTTACACTTCCTTATCGTTTACTTCTAGGTTTTAAAACCGAAACACTTTCTCTTAAACAATAGGGTTAGTATTGCTACTATTAAACCATTTATACTTTGATGGTTCTCACATCAACAAATCAAATGGATTTAGGTTTTCCAAACATATTGCACTTTGTTAAGATAAGAGACAATGACTGTAGGAGAACTCTAAATGTTTGGTAAAAGAAATATAGGCATGTGATCCCACCTGACCTCTTCCACTCGTGGATCTTGTCTCTGTCCTATATACTAAATCCCATCTGTATCTTGAGAAGGTAGGTAATCCTCTGACCTGCTGGCTCTCACGTGTCTCGATAAAAAATAATATATCCCTCCTTGTAATGAAATCTATAAGGTACTATAGATGAAGAATGTATACCATTACGGTTCACAACTCCAATGGCGCAGGATGCTCCCATGCCTGGGGGCTACAACTCCCTAGCCGCCAGGTGAACGATCAAGGTAACGAACTTGTGTATCTCAATAAATCACACGTCGACTTGACGTCTTAGCTTCCTGGAAGGCTTGACATCTTTCTTCCACCTGGATATATGTAAGGTCATCATCCACGAAAATTCGTGTATCTTTTAATTTGGCTCTTTTCCATAAGGCATCTCTATGGTTAATAGATGAAGTAAAATGAATAATCAAAGTGGTGTTATCCCGTTTTGTGCGCCATGTCGTACCTTTGCCTTCGCTATTGTCATCTAGGATAGTTTAAAATAAAAGTTTTGCTTCCTCAATAGCGTTTTGGGTATCCTCAATACCACAAACCTAATGTTGAGAGAGCCTTAATTCTTGAAGTCTCTTTTTGTAAGAGTGGAAAATCTTGCAACAACACATTGATATTAGTTGCAATATAAGATTCCGCTGCTTTTGTTGGAGTGTAGGGTTCTTGGGAAGAAGGATATGTAATAATGGAAGTTGAATCAGTGGCAAGCAGGCAGGAAGAAGAGGTGGAGGAAGAAGGGGGGGAGTGCAATTATTGAAGGGGAGGGTGGAGAGGGGGGCTGTTGCATAGCAGCAATAGCTTCTTGCCGCTGGCAACATATTTGGGGGGGCAGGGTTTAGAAGGAGTTAGGGAGGAGTGGGGGGGATGGTGGGAGGGCGTTGGAGCTTGGGGGCTAGATCCGTAAGATCTAGGTTTGGTTGGGTTGGTTTGTCCACCATCAAGGTGGAGGTCTTTATAGTGGTATCAAAGTAGGGGGAGTGGGGACGATGTTAAAATGTTTTATATTTTTTTTCCTCCATCATCGCAAATTGATTTCTACATCACACTAGGCTTAGATATTATACTTTTTGTGGGACATTACTGGAAATGTGTAATGGGTTTAGTACTCCCATGTTTTTCGTGCAGTTGCCGTTGAGATAAGCAAAGCAATGGAATTCATGAAAACGAATTTTTATAGAGAATTGCTTTGCCGTTTTGTTGACCCATGCAAACTGACTAATAAACATGTGGTACTCGTAGAAATCCATTACTTTTTCTTAGTCATGAAAGTCCCGGATCAAAATAATGAATTTTATTGGTCAAATGGGCAAGATGAAGTTTTCTTCAATGCAAAGGAACTTTCTCCAAGTTTTGAAGGCCGAATTCCTTATGGAATTCCGAAGACTTTCATGGCCGTTTTCTTTCACCCGAAATCCATATTCATTTGTTGATTGGGCAACTGTGAATAAATGATCCATGTCTTGGACTTCATGGATCAGTCGAAGTATCCCGACTTAAAAAAAAGTAAAGCTTGTGGCAATGGGAGGAAAAAATTTTGCCAATGCCATGGTACACCAAAACATGAAAACAAGAAACCAATAACTAGTGCTTTCCACCCGAAAGTTTGAAATCAAATTAGTTGGAAAGGATTATAAGGCCCGATGGGTAGAACTTTTCCGAGATTTGATTTTCGAGGTAACATACTTAAAGAACTAAGAAATTTGTATGATAGATTCAACTAAACAATTCTAGGGTGAATTAATTGCAACTCGACGCTCGTATTGCATGAAAAATAAATTCACCACGCTATTAGAGAATTTCTAGTTGAATTATTGTTTTAGATTTGTTCTTAAGTGGAAAAATTCCTACTCATTCTTTCCCATTTCTTGATTTGTCAGCTTTAGGGATTCCCTTTCGTGCCCGTAAAGATTAAAAAAATTTGTGAAAGAAAACTTGAGCCGGAATTTGTACTATGAGGTTGGAATTTGGTCCAATGCATGAGTGACACGTGTTAGTAGACTGTCCACCTACTAGCTTGCCTATGTGTTAGGGTACTGCCAAGTGGCAAGTGTCGACTGTGCATGGAGTTTGCCAAGTGTCGACTGTGCATGGAGTTTGCCATGTGTCAACGTTCGGATGTGTCAGGGTTAAGGGGTGCATAGTGTGAGGCTTGCCAAGCATTCCCTATGGTATTCCTACGCAGCTATGAGAGCTCATGGTTGCTTGTTGATCTATGTACATTTGCTTGAGATTAATAAAGTGACAAATTTGCTGGGCAATTTTGTGTATTTATTTAGGGTTTGTGAGCTTGTGTGTAACAGCAGGGATATGATCTTTGATGAGGATGGAACCCATAAAGATACAGAGATACCTTATGATAGGAAGCAAGATGGAGGAATTCCTATCTTGTGTGATGAGTCATTACATGAGCCTGAAATCGACATATGTATCGCCTACACCAATCCAAGTACCTAGAGTGACTATTGATGAGAAAGGAAAAGGGAAGGAGGGATCAAGTACATGAGATACTTATTCACCTCCTACTTCGCCAGGCAGCAAGCATCCTACATCAGATACTAGAAGATTGCTTAGATGCTACTATGAAACTATCAAGGATAGTGCTATTATGGAACAGGGAGAGTCCAGTACACAGGGGACTAGGAGCTCGACTAGGCTTGAAAAGCAACATGAAAATCAGGATTGACAAGAGGATCATCATGAGGTTGGGGATGTACACTTTGCATATATGGCCACAATATTGGAAACCAAGGATCCACCTACTGTTAGGGAGGCTGAAAAAGAGGACATTTGGAGGAAAGCTATGGATGAGGAGTACGACTCAATCATGAAGAACAAGATTTGGAGACTTGTTCAGTTACCTACAAGTAAAAAGGCCATTGGATGCAAGTGGGTCTATAGAAATAAGTACAAATCGGATGGTTCTATAGATAAACATAAGGCAAGATTGGTGGCAAAAGGTTATGCCCAACAGGAAGGGATTGACCATGAAAAAACTTTTGCACCAGTTGCTAAGTCAATTGCTATGAGGATAGTTTTATCATTGGAAGCTTTTTGCCTTTGCTTTTGCTTTTAAATTTAGCTAAACTAGAGAATCTATATAAGAGAGGCTAGCGCCCAACCACATTTATTCCATTTTGTAAAGAGCTTTGCTCACACTTCCATAATCTAAGCTCTCTTCATCTCTTATGATGGTCTGGTGTGTGTGAGTGCTGGCATGACCAGCTAACTCCTATCTAGAATTTGTAGAGCAAATTATGACAAGATGCTAGGAAGAAGTTGGTTGCAAAATCTTCCAAGTGTATCTTTATAGGATACATTGAAGAGGAGAAGGCCGGTAGACTATTTGATCTTACTAGCAGGAAGCGGATCATAAGTCAGAATGTGATCTTTGATGAGGATCACTCACCTCATGTGGAAGAGCATGAGAAGATGGGCACAAGTGGATTTATTTCAATAATCAAGATTAATCATGAATATCCAAGTCTAGTTTGAGAGGGCCTTAGGAATAGTAAGAGCATGATTCTGTGCATGAGCATGAAGACGAGACAAAGAAGGCTATAAGAAAGAGGGATAGGGAAGGTCCATCGGATACGTGGTCACCATCTTTATCACCTCCTCCTACAAAGAGTCTACTAAGGTGGCACTGGTAAACAGTGTAAGATGATAGACGAAGGTGAGTGCAACAACCAAGGTGCAAAAAACTTACGCATTATGAGAGTCATGAGCTCACATCTGCCTAGTATTTGGTCCTTTACACCGAATGGGACGTTTCCTCTTGGCAATTCCACAAAATCTAACATACCATTCTTGAGAATAGTCATATTGTTCTTGCATGGCTTGATGCTATACCTTCTCCTGCGCTACCTCAACAAATGAATGTGGCTTACAAGATAGTAGTCATAAAGTGCAAAATTCATAAAGCCTAGGGCAAGGCTAGTTGCAAAGGGTTTTGTGCAGCAAGAAGGGTTGGATAATGTCATCTACTTATATTCCTGCCTTAGTGTAAGTACGTTGGACTTGTAAATATCGAAATGGCTCTTTATAAATATCAAAATGGTTCACATCAGCCTACAGAGTCTTCTAAGAAAATGCGTATAGCATGTTTTGCTTAACTTCTTGACCTGCTTGTATTTGGTATGGGGTATTAGAGGCTGATACTACTATTCTGCATTGTGATAGCTAGAGTTGTATTCAACTATCCAAGAATCCCGTGTATCATGCTTGTATTTAGCACATAGAGGTGGATCAACATTTTTTACAGAAGAAGGTGCAGAGTGGTGAAATTAAGGTGGTCTATTGTGACACTAATGACCAAGCACCTTGCATCCTTACTAAAGCTCTTAGTAAAGAGAAATTTCGGTGGATGTTAGTTGTTACGTGTAGATAAAGTAGCCATTAAAGGGGGTTGTTGAAATAAAGTCCTATTTTCCCCTCTAGGCTTTGTAGATTTGTAAGTTGTAAGTTGTGCATATGCCATGGGGATATCAATTTATTTACATTGTGAACTGCTCTCATGCACAGTTAAAAAGTAGGTCAAGTAGGACACATGGTCCACTTGATACCTAGGGCTGAATTTAGTATCAAACACCTCATGCAAACCCATAGAGCATGTATGCACCCAATATCTTTGGATGTTGATGGGTTACCACGCATCCCATTAATTGATTAAACGCTTGTTGGAATCCATCTCTATTATCAAGGAGCTTGAGCTTTGTTGTTTGGTAACTTTCTTGATTCTCCATTGATTTGACTGATTTTGTTATGCACTTGATGTGTTTATTGTCGTCTATCATAGTTATGATGCTAGATAAAATGATCCACATGCTTTCACATTATGTTCACGTTCTCGTTTCCTAGCAGTTAGGGCAATTCTATTAGACTTGTTCTAGGTTATCATGATGATTTCTATGGTGTTTTACACTTGCCCTCATTCAGGTTGTTGCTTACTGACACTCGTGATCCGTACAAATTACTTGGTGACCCTCTAGATCCATCAATGTCTACCCTTAGCATTTGTGGTTGATCTGTAGATAAGCTTGGGTTGCAATTGCTCTAGTTCTTGATTTGGCTATGTCAGAGGGCATAGTCCCTTCGATGAGCTTGGGATCTCATTGTGCTTATAGATATATATTTACTTGTTGATATGTGGCATGTTTGGTTTTTAGGGTTAGCTTGGGATACTCCTACACTAGTTCTTGTTCATAGGGATTGCCATTCATGGTCCTTATGCAAAGCTTACGATCTCCATAGTATATGCATTGTCCTTTGGCACTCTCAGAGTGGCACAATGGAAGAATCATGGTGGTACCTTTACATTCCCTTGGTACTGTGGGACCATTATGTTGGCTTGGCATGCATGTAATTTTCACGAAAGTACATGTTTACACTTAATGTTCCTATTGCTATATGTCATGTACTGGTCGATCCTATTCTTGCTATCTGGCATTTCTAGTCTATTTGACTAGCTTGGAATGCATTGGCTCTAGTTCATAATGATGGTTTGCTACACCCTTGGTGCTTTGGTAGCCTAATGTTCATATTGATGCCTTGGTGGGGGCCATACGATTGATTTAGTCTATACCTATTTTTAGTAGCATTGCTAGCGACACTCATTGTTATGCATGCTCTTGGCATTCTTGGGCCATCTACATAGCTTGGTAGCATAGTCACTAGATTTGAATCATTTCAAGTTGATTTTGAAGATTCATATTGAGTAGTCCTTGAAAAAGTTTGTTTTTTTCATGGAGAAAGTCCTCTTTTTTTAGGGAATTGGGATAAAAAATCATGCTAATAACTGATTCTTCAATGATTATTAATTAGATATATCATACAACAATCAACATCACAATATAAAATCCAAAGCTTCACTTAAACTTTAATCTAAAATTCAATTAAAAAACTAGGGTTTGAACTTTGAATCCTAATCACCTGTGACTATATGACCTGTGAAGATTGTAGTGACCTGTAAGGACGTATAAAATTCTAATTTGTAATCACTTTTGTAACCTGAAATACACAAGTTTTCAGCAACCCTATTCATTGTGCCACCCATGCACATTTAGGAGGTAGGCATTTTTCCAATTTTTCTTTTATGTGCAACCGATTCGAATCTAGTTTTGATTCAAAGGTTTCGAGTAGTCCACAACATCCTTAAATACTTCTACAATTGGCATGGTACACACGTGTGCATTAGCTTCCTTATCAATCGTCGTGTTTATGATGGTCTCCATGTGCTATCTTGTGGTATTCTTGCTCTATGCATATAGCTTGACAAGGATCATGGCATCATTTGTAACTGACAAAGTTGCACGAATCGCGGTTCAAACCTCGAATCACGGTTCGAACCGTTCGGAGCCGGTTTGAACCGGATTTTGGTTCGAACCAGATTTATTGAAAAAAAAAAAAACCAAAAAGCCAAAAAAAAAATGTTTTGGAATTTTTTTTTTTCCGGTTCAAACCAGCCTGGCCGGTTCGAATCAGTTCGGCCCGGTCTAATCGGCTTGTAACCTTGGTAACTAATGAGATGAGACTCTAAACTGTCCCAACATAAATCTCAAACCATGTGACAAACCCCCGTCCAGATATCTAGGGAGGATAGGACAACCCATACAATCGGTCTCCATAAAGATGGATCTGTAGTAAAGGGGCTTCACTCGAAGCTGCCCCTCCCAAACTCTATGTATATAGGATATGTATATAAATTGCCGAATATGGTGATGTGTGCCCTCTGGAAGTGACGATAAAGGAATACCCATGTAGTCAAGCAACCTTCCTGTCTGAGAAAACCATGAGAGGTGACACTTGAAACATGTGCTTTCTAGATCATAGACTAGTCACTACGGTTCGCCTAAATTGAATTTTTTTTTTGGCAGATCGAGATGTAGTGGCACAGCCAGAGGCTACCCCCCCCCCCCCCCCCCCCCCCTCCGGTTGCCCATCGCTCACCCCTCTCTTCTCATGGATAGGACAGAGTTTCAAATGAGGCAAGGCCTAGTAGTCGGCAGCCTTCTGATATTGGAGCCTCAACACCACCTCCAGCCACCATGCCACAGCATCCACCATTGAGAGGGAGAGGTAGACAGGGCTACACTACACAACTGGGGGGTAGGGACTACTATGTGTCCAGCTTCGTTCCCATAGCCATGGCAGAAGCGGAGATTGCAGTTTGAGGGTTGTGTGGTATCAGGCAGGTTGCCCCTCAGGAGGTGTCAGAATTTGTCATACAAATTGTAGATGGAGTTACTAGTCCTACTAGCACTCACATAAACCAAGCATAGAGATTAAAGAGAAATCAGATTATAGAAGAATTGAGCAAAGCTCTAACACACTGGAATGAATTGTGGTGGGGCGCCAGCCTACATATATAATTTCTCTAATCTATGTGAAAAGCTAAAAGCCTAAAGCAAATAGCAAAAGAACAAAAGCTAATTGCTAAAATTACTACCTATATTGGGTAAAGACCCAAGATGAGTTTCTTAATAGTAAAACAGATACTAATCTAGTAGTAGTGCGCCCACCTACATGCATAAGCAATAAAAAAATGAATTTACGATAAATAGTAATGGCCCCTAGATCTTGGACACTTTCTCCAACCGCAATAAGTTGCCCTCTCAAATCTTTCACCCGAGTAAAATAATCTATTACTGATTCACCTGTACCCATCTTCAATGTGTGTAGTTTATTAGTCAAGAACAAGATTCGTGACCGATTCATCGTCTCATACAAATTCTTCAGTATATCCCAAGCCTCCTTGGGTCCAGCAGCATCTCTGATGTGAGGAATAATGATATCTCTAACGGACAAGTTAATGATATGATGAGCTTTTCTTCTACGTCTCTGATACTCCCGCAACTCCTTGTCAGTATTAGGAGGTACCTCAACTCCTGTGACGATTTCCCAACATTCTTGATCCTGGAGAAGATTTTGCATCTTGAACTTCCATATATTGTAGTTAGTTCCATCTAGCTTGCTAGACTCCGGCAACACAACATCGTTCAATCCTGCCATTATTCTGATCCGTAACAATTCTTAGCAACCTGAATTTCCAGCAAACAGTATCACCAATTCTTTGAATCTGCAGCCTTGCCTGTGAACTTACCCAGAATTCTCCTCTTCCAGCGAACAACTCAGCAGTTCTGTGAACTACTCTGATGGCAGCAACTAGGTTCAAGTATGATCCTAGCTCAGCGGATAACAAAATTCGATCCAGTGATCTAATTTAGCTATTTCCTGTCTTTGCAAAATAGTCAGCGATCTGATTCAGATCTTATTCCAGCGAACAGATCTGGGTTGCAGAATAGTCCAGTGATCTAATTTAGATCTTAGTCCAGCGCAACAGCTCCTTCAATCTACTTCTTGCAACCTTGCAAAAAGTAATCTCTCTCTCTCACCAAAAAGCCTGCTCTGATACTATGTCAAAATTTGTCATACAAATTCTAGATGGAGTTACTAGTCCTACTAGCACTCACATATAACAAGCATAGAGACTAAAGAGAAATCAGATTATAGAAGAATTGAGCAAAGCTCTAACACACTGAAATGAATTGTGGTGGGGCGCCAACCTACATATATAGTTTCTCTAATCTATGTGAAAAGCTAAAAGCCTAAAGCAAATAGCAAATTGCTAAAATTACTACCTATATTGGGTAAAGACCCAAGATGAGTTTCCTAAGTAGTAAAACAGATCCTAATCTAGTAGTAGTGCACCCACCTACATGCATAAGCAATAAAAAAACGAATTTACTATAGATAGTAATGGCCCCTATAATAGCACGCAGGCAATGATGTCAGTGTTATGAACTCACATCACAAATAAAGGGACAATAGACTATCACGAGCAAGAAGTACATATAGAGTTGTTATGATGCTTTTAGGGAATATTTGACATTTTGGGCCTAGGACCGAATTTAGCCCCTTCTATAAGGGGCGCAACAATTAATTTAACTTGCTCAACAAGTCACTGCTGGGTGATGTAAACGAGAGCACTTTCAATCATTGCAAAAAATCAAAAATTGTGACACTCATAGATCCAAATTTCCAACTACATAAGACTATTTTTAATCACTTAAAAGTCAAAATTACAAAGAGAAGCGAGTATTAGATGCAAAGCCTTCCATTTTTGAGGCGAAAATGTCAAGTAGGAGGTGCCATGGTGGCACTAAGCATAAGAATCTTGAAAGAGTAGAATTGATGTGAAAATACCTAAGAGGGCCTTAGAAGCATTTGTTAAACTTTTTGTTTCTCTTGTATGTCATCATCATCTATGGGGTGGTGGATTGGAGTCGAACTCCTAACTACGAGCAAAGGAAAAGGAAGTCCTAACCAACTTGCCACTTATTGGATAACTGGATTTGTTTCACAAAAAAAATTGGATGATTTGAGAAACTTAATTGAAGGGTACAACCTATTAACATATACCACCAACTAATTTAAAACTCAATAAAGGTCAATCTCCCCAGGAAAATTCCTGCTAGTGTGTTTTGTTAGGGACTCAAATTTTGAATGGGCATAAATGGCTCTAAAATGTAGTAGTAAAGTTTAATATCCTCACACTTTTCTTTATCGATTAGTCATGCAGAGACGACTTACTGCCTCTTTGGCAGTGGTTGCTCAATATAACTTGCTAATTTTCACAAAAAGCATAATGGATATTGCTGTCTATGTCACTAGGAGAAAAAATTTAAGTCAGCACACTTGAAGCAGACAATTCAACAACAGAGAGTCTTGAAACAAATTAAAGTCAGCACACTTGAAGCAAACAACTCAACAACAGAGAGTCTTGGAACTTCACAAGCACTTTACAGAATTATCCCAATGTCCTTTGAATTACCTCCAGCATCAAGTATTGACGTGATTGGCATGAGACTCTCCGATTGAAGCCCATAATCACTAGGCAATGAATTAAGATCGGTCTCTGCAGGCAGCAACCAATACCGCGGTGCTAAACTTCTACGCAACATTCCCAAGCCCACGCGCACTTCATGTTAGACCTTACAAACGCAAAATCAAGAATCCTAACTTGTGATGGAAGAAAACACGGCTGTTTCAATTAGCGAATACCGTTGGCTATGAAGGCTGATCGCAGGCAAAACTACTGCATCCGGCTTCGCTTCAAAATTGCTTGACGAAACGGCAATGGAGGACGTGGGCACTGGGAGGCTGCCACACATAAACCCTAGCTGCGTCTGACGCTGCACTTCCATACTGGCCACGCGTTTGAGCTGCCGAACCTCGGCGCCCGCCATTGTCTGCAGCAGCTGCTGCTGCTGCAGCACCTCCGACGCATTTGGCCAAATATCCCCCTGCTGCTTAACCTTCTTCTTGACGTGAGGCAAAGAGGCGTTGTGCTTAGGAGGATCGTTCATGTCCAGCCCCTCCGCTCCGCTTCGCTCTGCTCTTGCTACTTCCCTTGGCAATCCAATGTGCATGAGATGGTTCACTGTTTGATCTACATTCGATTGCGAGAAAGACGAAGAACGTTGGCTGTGCCTGTGACTGTGATGGTTTCAAGTCTTCGTCGATGTTTAGGATTGTTCAAACGATTGCTTAAGGAATTGTATGAATTTGAAATACGTGTTTAAACAAAATCATGTTCATGTATCTATCCATATCCATATCCATATACTATAAAACTATTTAGAGACATATAATGTGTGCTTTGCCGTAAAAAATGTCACACTGTGCCCGCGAAACATGTCACCAATTTGCAAAAGGAAAAGCTAAATAGGTTTTAAAAAAATGGTAAAAAAAACATAGCCTCCAAAATATTTAACACTTTTTGTGGGTAAGTGCGTAAGTGCCCATTGCCCGTCATCGACGGGCACAAGCAACTAGTCTATCTATCATATATATTAAAACTATTTTAGAGAGAGAATATCGCCATGCCGTCAAAAATGTCACGCTCTGCCCGCAACAAAATGTCACGTTTTTTACAACGCGAAAAGCTAAAAAACGATTGAAAGGTCCTATGCGTGTGAAAAAAATAACATATAGAAGCCATTTTTTTTTTTGGTGCACGCGCACTCACAATTTCAAAATTTTTTCCCCCCGAGCATGCGCGCGCTCTCTTTCTCTCGATCGGTTCTCTCTCTCTTTTTCTCAATCGCGAGCAGGCGGGATGCGGGTCTCTCTCTCCGTTGGGCCTCCTTCATCTTCTTGCTCTCTTCTTTTTTATTGCATCCGCCAACTGCAATATCCATATCCATATCCATGTTACAAGAAGGTAAGGTTTGTAACTTAAGAAGCTTGAATCCTCTTGTTTACGATTACCTCACAAGAGTATTGAACTTGCCATCCTTCTCAAGCACGATATATACATATGTTGAGAAATGGGCCACATCTGAATTTTCTTCGCTCAAGGCCTTTTAGAAGATAATCCAAACCTTAACCATCTTAAGGATTAGCTTAAGTTGATTACTGTAGCTGCCTTAAGGAAGAATCACGACCTCTTTTCCTCTGTGCGATGTTTTAAATCACTACGTCTGTAAATGTTCTGAACAGCCCTCTTCCTCGGTTAGTTATCTCAGCTCAGCTGTGTGATGCGATGAAGCAATCTTATCTACTTCTGTAATTTTTGTCTTGCGTTATTACTTTCACTCTAAGAACAATATGGAGTGCCAGATCCCTTTCATATGTATAAATGTATATCGATACAGCAAGGCTGGGCTTGGATCCTTAAGTCATTGTTTACCTTTCTTTGTGTGATGCAGCTTAACTTTGATCGATGTGTGGTCAATGCAGCTAAGCATGGAGAGTTGTTTTGATGTTCAATATATACCGATTATATACCATATGATCTTAGATAGAATGATGAATCTCTCTCTCTCTCTCTCTCTCTCTCTCTCTCTCTCTCTCTCTCTCTCTCTCTCTCTCTCTCTCTCTCTCTCTCTCTCTCTCTCTCTCTCTCTCTCTCTCTCCTATGCGACCTAAATGCTCTCTCACGGTTCTCACGGTCTTGCTCGGATGCTCTCTCTCTCTCTCTCACTCATGAACCGTAACCTCACTACAAGGATCGCATTTAGGCCGCATAGGGACCGCATTTAGGCCACATAAGGACCGTCATGTAAGGACCGCATTTAGGCCGCATAGGGACCACCGCCACCTAGATCGGAAAATCAACGTCCCTCAACGACATACGGAATTTCCAAATCATCGGCCGCCACCTAGATCGACCGCCATTGCCCGTCACCAACGGGCACTCTTTACTAGTATAGTATAAAACTATTTTAGAGAGAGTGTGTGTTTTGCCGCCTAAAATGTCACGTTGTGCCCGCAAAAAAACGTCACTTATTTGCAAAGAAAAGAGCTAAAACACGGTTTGAAAAAAAATGGTAAAAAAACAACATACAAGCCTTTTTTTTTTACGCACACAAATTTTAAATTCTCTCTCTCTCTCTCTCTCTCTCTCTCTCTCTCTCTCTCTCTCTCTCTCTATGCCCTCCGTGGATGCGATGCGCCCTCCTCTATCCATCGCCCTCCTCTCACCATCGCTCTTGTGCCCTCCTCTCCCCATCCGCAAAAATAGTTCATCATCCTCTCAACCGACCCCTGATTTCGAGTTTAATATGTCTGTCGTTGAGCCTGGAGTAGGTGAATCTACTGTCTCTCCAGCGGATGAGCTATTTTTCAAAGGACAGCTTCTTCCCCTCCATCTTCCTCCAAGACTCTAGACAGAATCTATCTTGCATAGATGAAGAGGACCTGCGACCTGAAGCACAAAGGCTCCGATTGCAACTTTTGCAGTCCAGATAGATTCCCCTGATTTTCTCGAAGCTCAAGTCTTGGTTTTCAGTTTAGTAGCTTCTGGGATTCTGGAGATAAAGATTCTGTTGATAGCAGCTACAGAGACTCTAATGGCAGTTTACAAGACTCTTATATTAGTAGTAAAGATCTACCACAGTAAAAACAGTTGTCAGTGCACTATAGAGAAAGCATGTGAAGAGGGTATGGCAGCATGTGAAGAGGCCCTAATCCAGTTCGGAATACACGAAGAAATGATCAAGGTCAGCTCAAACCTCATGCACCTCTGGATTTCTCTTTTCTCCACAATCCGTTTACAGAATTCATATATACGTTTACAGAATTCATTATCCATTGGATGACAATAGGTCTTCAGACTGTCGCAGACACAAAAGCCTACAATGCAATCAACGCAAGGTTTAGTCAAGATAAAGCAACAAAAACAAACAGGTGGTTTGGCTGGCCAATGGCCTCACCCGTGGAATTGTCTTAAGCCAGATCGGGAATCCCGGACTTGGCGGAAAGAAAAAGCCAACCATCCAATCCAAACTTGCAGATTATGCCATTGGGATAAACGACATGACAATGCATACTGGAGCTCTTGAATCTTGATACGGTTATGTGGAGCTCTTGATGCGTATCCCACTGTCTCGTCGCCATTGCCGATTGCAGATTGGAGAATGAAAGTCACTAATCAAAGGGCAATGTGATTGATGGGTATGTGCCCTAAATTTAGATGGGCCCTTCTTAAAATTTCGTGCTAATTCTTGCAAAAATCGGCAATGTATAAAAATGGAATCACCATTTTTTTTTCAAAAACCAATATGAAACTTTAAAGTATGAACCTTCTTTTCAATGAGTATATAACTCTGTAATGAGTAATAGTCCTTAAAAAATCAAAAAGATTATTTAGATGCAAGTTTTGGGAGGGGAGCTCTAAAGAGGTTTTTGAGCACTACCATGGGCTAGGTGAAACATTGTACAGTATAAATAGATGCCCTACTGCCTTTATTCCAAAGACCAATTTGAAGTATCCATATGTATTTTGAATTATCATACGTATTTTAAAGAATCATATGTTTTGTGACGTACAAGTACGACAAATTTAACATACTCTTACGGACGTCTGAGAGTATAGAAAAACATGGCATTTTTCAGAAATACAGCAAGCATACCAAAGTGTCTCTCATTCATTCGTTTTGCCTAAAACATAAACAAGAAACATAACAAGCATTTTACAATGCATACACCATAGATTCTCTATTGAAACTGATGGCAAACAACACAAATGAACTGCTCTCCAAAAAACCTTCAATTTGATATCCATTTTGGCCGCCAATTTTTTTTTTTTTAATTATGTTTTGAAAAACTCTAATTGGGTTTTCCGAATAGCGTTTCTTGGGAAATGATGATGCATCTATCTTTCTTGAGTAGGCTCCTTCATGCTTCATGTAACTTCTGCATCTTTTGGTTGTCCTTTTTATCATTACATATAGATTGTTGTAGAGCTCAAGTTTCGTCTATACCATTGATCACGGATCCATTTTTTGATGCATCCGTATTGCTACCTGAAAGATTCAGATTTAGATTTAGATCTCTCTTTCTTTTTTCTCTCTCTCTCTCTCTCTCTCTCTCTCTCTCTCTCTCTCTCTCTCTCTCTCTCTCTCTCTCACACACACACACACACACACACACACACACACACACACACACACACACACATTGGATCGATTGAACTGGTTAAGGAGCGCGCAGTCGATCGTTTGTTTTTGGAATCTGGGGTGCAAATATGCACAGGGTCGGATAAATCAGACCCGTCGATCCGACCCGACACACCACGCCCGAATAATTTTTGCCTCGATCCGATCCGATCTAGGGTTAGAAAATCTCTTTTTGACAGGATGAAATTGGGTTAGAAAAATACTTTGGGTCGAATTTTTAAATAGTGAACCAGGGTCAAAAAAGTCAGACCCGATTCAACCTTGGAATTTTTCTCGTTGATAAGAGTTACAATGGGTCGAAAAAATCCGATATTGGATTTTTCGACCTTTTAAAAAACTCAAATTTTTTGACCTTATAAAAAACTCAAATTTTTCAGATGACTCGAATTTTTTCAAAGACTCGAATTTCTCCAAAGACTCGAATTTTTCAAGAGATTCAAATTTTTCCAAAGGCTCGAATTTTTTCGAAAACTCGATTTTTTGGAAAGACTAGAATATTTGGAACGACTCGAATTTTTGGAAAGACTCTAAGTTTTGTAAAGACTCGAAGTTTTTCGAAGACTCGAATTTTTTCGAAGACTCAAATTTTTGGAAAGATTCCATTTTTTTCCCAAAGACTCGAATTTTTCTGAAGACTCAAATTTTTACAAGGACTCGAATTTTTCAAAAGACTCGAAGTTTTCCAAAAACTCAAATGTTAGATATTCGAGATGTGAGATGTGCGAGATCTCGGCCATCATCCAAATCATCGGCCGCCATCTAGATCGACCTTTAGCATAAACCAAGGAGTTTGGCTATTTGATTCACGGACAGACATAGTATCTCTGCTAAAAGATAATGGCACACACACACACACACACACACACACACACACACACAACACACACCAATTTGACAAAATTTGGCCAAGTCGACCGAAATACGACCAAGTTCGACCAATTCGGCCAAATTTTTGGAACGACCCGAATTTTTCCAAAAAGTATTGAATTTTTGAAAGATTTGAATTTTTGGAACGACTCAATTTTTTATGGAAAGACAAATTTTTGAATGACTCGATTTTTTCAATGGCTCGAGTTTTTTGAACGACTCGAATTTTTGAAAAGACTTGAATTTTTTCAATGACTCGAATTTTTCGAACGACTCGAATTATTCCAATGGATCGAATTTTTCCAAAATATCGAATTTTTTCAATGACTGGAACTTTTCTTAAGACTCGAATTTTTCGAACGACTCAATTTTTTAGAGAAAGACTCGAATTTTTTAATGACTTGAATTTTTTCAATGACTCGAACTCTTTGAACGACTCGAATTTTTTTAAATGGATCAAATTTTTCCAAAATATTGAATAATGACTCAAATTTTTCCAGTGACTCGAATTTTTTCTGAGACTCAAATTTTTTCAATGGCTCGAATTCTTTGAACGACTCGAATTTTTCCAATGGATAGAATTTTTTCAAAATATCGAATTTTTTCAATGACTCAATTAATTTTTTTCAAAGGATTGAATTTTTTCAAATATTCGATTTTTTCCAAAGACTCGAATTTTTTCGAAGGATTGGACTGTCAACTCGAATTTTTCTGAAGGATCGAAAAACTCTTGGTACTGTCAAGTCAAATTTTTTCGAAGACTCAAATTTTTTCGAAGACTCAAATTTTTCCAGAGACTCGATTTTTTTTTCCAAAGACTTGAATTTTTTTAAAGACTAGAATTCTTCGGAAAACCAGAATTTTGTCGAAGGCTCAAATTTTTCCAAAGACTCGAATGTTAGATATTTGATATGTGAGATGTGTGAGATCGACCATCATCCAAATCATCGGCCGCCAGCTAGATCGGCTTCCATTGCCTGTCAACGACGGAGACTCACAACTAGTATAGTATAAAACCATTTTAGAGAGAGAATGTGTGTTTGCCGTAAAAAATGTCACGCTGTGCTCGCAAAAACTGTCACGTATTATGGAATGAGCCGGGCACAGGCCATTCTGCCCGGTAAGGATTTCCAAAAAAATTTGGGCGAGGCCCAGAGGGGCCGAGCCTAATTTTTTTTGGAAAGCCGAACCGGGCAGAATGGGCTGTGCCCGGCTCCTTCCATTGCATAATGGAGTCTTTGACTTTTCCACATGCCATTTACAAAGCATAATCAGCAGTTTGGGATTTTTTTGGACCAATGAAAAACTGCCACGTGGCAGTCCGACGTGCATAATCTGACACGGACTAACATGCAGTCTGACACGGACTGGAATGGGCTTCAGAATTTTGAAATTATTTTTAAAAAAATCAATGACATTTTATGCTTTTTAAAAAGCCCGAAAAGTGGCATAATCAGCACAAAGAATCCATTACGTTTTTGCAAAGGCAAAACCAAAAAAAAACGTTTTGAAAAAATTGTAAAAAAAACAACACATAGAGGTCTTTTTCTTTTTGACACACACATTTTAAAAAAATTTCCGCCCCGCCCCCCTGCACGCGCGCGCACACACGCACACTCTCTCTCTCTCTCTCTCTCTCTCTCTCTCTCTCTCTTTCAATGCCTGGTGCCTTGCCGGTGCTGCTCATCGTGATTGTACAAGCAAGGCCTTCAGGTGCTGCTCATCGTGATTGTACAAGCAAGGCCTTCAGGACGGGAAGAGGAGGATGTGGTAATTCGCTCAAAGAGGCGCTTGGAAAGAATATTGAGGAGGGAGAGGGTGCAACGGAAGATCAAAGTGTGCCTGAGGGTGGACAGTGTGCTGAAAAAATTCCAAAACTGAAGGTAATCACTATAAAAGAAAGCACATAAACATCATAACACGCCTGTTAACTGTTGTGACCTGCCTGGGTAGGAATGAGCCGAATGGAGTGCACCACGTGTTCTGAGCCAAATTTGTAGGTTTTTACGTCCAAATGCTGGTGCAAATATAGAATCCTGATGCATGTGCAGGTTGACTCAAAATGATAGATGCGTAAAGATTTTTGTGGAGTGTGGAGGCTAAGTATGTTTGGCACACTAAAAATTTGAGAAGACCTGGTCCAAATAGAAATTTTCTGTTCCGGACTAAATCGATTTCAAATTTTGATCCGAATCGAATCAATGCATGAGCTGATTCTACTGCTATTTGAATCGAACATGGTCTCAGTCAAATATCTCTTCTGATCAATGATGAACTAAATGCCTCAACTGATGTTTGCTGAGTTGAATGTCTCGGCTGATCTTTGTGGAGCCGAAGGCCATCGCTGATCTTTTCTGAGCCAAATAAGTTGGTTAGTAGACCTAAACTGAATTGCCTAGATCCGAGCCTAATGGTACAAGCTGAACCTATTATAACATATAAGCATTCATCATTGTTATCACTGGAAACCATAAGTAAGGACATCGGTCCATCGCACTTTTTCAATTCTTACATGCTGTAAATTGCGTGGAAATATGCATCCATGCAAGGCCATGCTTCATTACTATAGCAACATGGAGTTCATGCTAAAAAAGGAGCGCTGGCCAGCGGCCCATTCCACTATACAGATAGCGCTGGCCAGCGACTAGTTATCAACCAAAATCAGTGCTATTTTTAGTATACACCTGGATTGCTGTCCAGCGCCAACCATAACTCAATTATTGGTAGAAAAAATTCCTGTAAAGGTGCCCACTACTACTCCTTGAGGCAGCGCTTAATTGTAAGAATGTCGAATCACAATTTTGCAAGCCACAATTTGCTACTACACAACGGTAATCACAGCAAGTTGTAGGCATCCATTCCTAATCCTAAAGCACAGCACACAATCTTTATTATCAGCAAGCTAGCATTCCTCATACCGTTCTCACTTAGGTTGCAGTATCGTTCACATGATTGCACATCCAGTAGCATTCACAAGTGTTCCTCTTCGATTGCAATCATCGTAAAGAAAAGCACCAGTAGAGCAGGGCTGAAGGAGAGAGAGAGAGAGAGAATTTAGCATTTTTTGGTAAAGTAAACTTGAGCCCAGGGAACAAATCGTGTAGAAACAGGTTGTTTAATATCTCATACAATCTTCCTCTCATGAAGCCATTATTTTGAAAAGCAAGAACAATGTTTTTGACCTCATCTATAAAGGTATGTTGTTCGCTACAACAGTACATGGCAGCGATAATTTGAGCGACAATCACTTTATACGAGTTCATAATCGGCCTATTGGCAGTTAAGTGTATATACTGAAAAAACGAAAACGGTAGTTCCCGTCTCTTGTCAAATTTTTTCATATGAAACTTTCCTGATAAAGAATCAAAGGTAGTGGTAATATTCATAAAATTAAAGTGTTATCTGAAGCGTCTTTTTTTTCAATAGTGAGGTACTCCAAGGGATAGATCCATAAGGCATTATCATCGATACGAGGTTGCTCCTTGTCTAGAAATACAAGAGCATCTGTGTTGTTTATGAAACAAATATCATCAATATAACGGAAAGTATGCTTGAAGGCACGTAGCTATTCCACTTTTCCAAGCCTGGCCAGTCTTTTCATAAAATGTATTTTATAGAATGACAAATACCAGTTACACCAAGTAGGGGAACAGACAAAACCCATAGGAATACCACAGACCTGTTTCCAAGTCCTATTTCCTAATCTTACTATGCAATTGTCAATCAGTATATCATTATACTAGCAAAGAGGTTCTATGTCAATCACAGTCCAATTATCAGTCTGATTGGTCACCCATTTCCAGTCAAATTGCTTAAGGCTCGCTGATAGGCAAGTTTTTTGTTTTTACAAGACTTGAATGCATACCTTATCATTTTTTGTATTATTATTTTTAGCCCATCCGGACCATTAAGAGGAATACTTTCATAGCATTTTGCAATGTCAGTGGACCACATGGAAGTGATTTTGTTAGGCACATTAAGATAAAATTCAGTGGATGAGTCGCATTGTCAGAATAGGTTAGTATCCACATTTAGGATACTCCGATATGAAGTTGCCTTAAGGCCTGCTCTCTCCATAAGGAGAGGAGTCAGTATACCAAGAGCTCCAAAAATAAACGTGGCCACCTTTGAAAAATAGCAGTCATGTGCATTTGTAATCCATCTGAACACGTTTTTGTGTGCTTTGAAAGTACAAAGTAAGAAAGGTAATTCTTCTTTCCCTATTAGAAAATTGGGTACCTGGCAGCTGAAAAGAAAAGACGCAAAGCATGGCACGATTGCAGGTTACAAAAGAAGGCTATATATGTTCTACGGGACGAACAAACACACCTCTTAAACAATAGGTGCGTCGCTCCCGCGAAAGGGTCTAGTTACCAATTAGACTGAAAATACGTTCAACTATACCATAGGAGGTATACTTAACTATGAGTTAAAGTTACTCTAGTTTAACATGTCTTTTCATATCTAGTCATTTCGTATGGACGACCTAGTAAAGGTTATCCAAGGCAATGTCTTTTCCTTTTAAAGATCTTGCCCTTAATTACAAGGCAAGTACTTAGGAGATATATTCTCAAAAAATGACTTAGGCCTCTTCATGATTTATACTTCACCAGCTCATATCTTCATTTTCGGGTATATCATGCCATATTTATGTTGATATTCGATATTTAACATTTTCGTGGCATCACAGTTCAATAGAGGTAGGTGCAAGGAAGTTGACGGAGGGAAGGCTCCAAAGTTTATAAGCAGTTTTTGCAGATTTAAACTCTATGATATGACTAGGTACCAATGGTACTTGGCAACTATTGGCTTGACAAAATTCAAAGGCGGATTGATTTCCCACATCATAGATTTCTTGTGAGAGACTCTAACTGAGAAGCACTATCTTCATCAAGGTCCTCGGTAAAAATCAGAGGGTGCGGTGAAGTAGGAGCAGTAGAAGGGACAGGGGTATCGATAGAGGAGTCACCATTTTCTTTTTCTAGGCAAGCAAATACTTTCCGAATATGCGTATTACAAAATTTTTCCTCAGCAGTAATTCATTCAACATAATTAGAGAGGTCCATATAAATTTTTTCAATCATGCTAAGGGATTCCTTCTTTTTAATAAAATTTGTATAAATATTGATCCAATCCATGATGTACATCAAATCAATAAGGCAAAGAATTTTATCATCCGGGCCAGCAGCATTACAAGTAGTCATATCATAAGCAATAATCAAATTGTGAATTTCAACAGCTTTCTTCATGCAACATATAATGGTCTGAACAAAAGGACTAGGAGGAGGAAGGGGCTCCCCATAGCCAAGAGTCATCGCATCATGAAACCATCCTGTGGACTACATTATACAACAGACCTTGTTAGCCATAAAATACAAGTAAAGGTAAAGGTTTGGTGCTACCCCGACCAAAGGGTAGTCGGGGTGGCATCAGAGATGCTAGAGAGAGAGTAACAAGATTTCACATAGTTCCCTTTTGACAAGTCAAGACCAAACCCTTTGAACCCTTCAATTTATAGCATAACAGGTAAAAATACAGCTGTATAAAGTATAACAGTACAGAGTACCATAAAGCGAAGCAAGTTTTAAGACACCCAGCTGTTACCTGCTACCATCCCACACAACAAAACCGCACAAGTTAGTCGCGTGAGGAAGACAGGTGCCATAGCTGAGCATCAATTGTTATCCATGTTCGAAACAAGATTCACTACTTTATCAGCTAAATTGCATTTATAAAAAATACGTCCAATATTTCCAATCATTTATTTCATTTCTAAGCAATACATTCTGCTCTTTAACAAAGCCGTATCAGGGCACAAGCCATACCGATCAGTACAAGAGCAAAAGAAATGTATTAGGTTCACATTTACATTTTACATGTAAGCAACTATCCTTCACTATACTGATGGCCAGAGATATGACTATGGTCACAGCGTTAGTACTAGAGCACTTTCGTGCTATGCTAGCCCTCATGGATATCTCGTAACTGTTTTTCGGGAGTCCAAACACCGAACAACTTGGGCAAATCCATGCCATTCAAGTGTACCATTGTCAATCTCTATATGAGTACATGACCTTACAAACAACACTAGGACACTGGATGCAAGTGAACTTAGTTAAAAAAATATACAAGCTCGTGTCTATTTTAACGTACATAAGATTAGACTTCTGTAACTTCATTAGTTGCTACTTTTAAAGGAAGAAAATTTAGAATTATCATGCATGGATAAGACTTCCTATAGTAACGAGTAAGGCTACCCACCGTATTGGTGTAGTTCATATAACATCGTACCTGAATGATAGACAAAGTCATCTCTTCGAATTATCCATCTTCAGCTGTTTTAACAAATCACCTACGTGCTAGAAGATTCCAATCTAAAGTATTGTGTTAAGCGTATAGTACTTCTATCACTCTCATAGTCTTTAGCAAGCCGCAGATTACTAGCTTATCATTCAACTTTATTCGAGAGCAATACCTTCTCCACAATACCCACATCATACAGATATTCATGTTCTGTGCATACGTCTTCTCAGGAAGAAACAATCACACCAAGCTTCCTTCATGTTTACAGTCCTTACAAGCCATTCTACTCTTTATCAGAGGCAGCAATCATCATAATTTCTATCATACAACCATAGCAATCATCCAGAGCAACCAATCATAGCAATCATCCAGAGCAACCAATCATAGCAAGTTACAGCCAATGGAGTAGCAGGAATGCTCTTATCAATAACATATAAGCATTCATCATTGTTATCACTGGAAACCATAAGTAAGGACAGCGGTCCATCGCACTTTTTTAATCCTTACATACTGTAAAATGCGTGGAAATATGCATGCATGCAAGGCCATGCTTCATCGTTATAGCAACATGGAATTCATGCTCAAAAAGGAGCATTGGCTAGTGGCCCATTCCGCTATACAGATAGCGCTGGCAAGCGACTACTTATCAACCAAAATCAGTGTTATTTTTAGTATACACCTGGATCGCTGTCCAGCGCCAACCATAACTCAATTATTGGTAGAAAAAATACTTGTAAAGGTGCGCACTACTGCTCCTTGAGGCAGCGCTTGATTGTAAGAATGCCGAATCACAATTTTGCAAGCCACAACTTGCTACTACACAATGGTAATCACAGCAAGTTGTAAGCATCCATTCCTAATCATAAAGCACAGCACACAACCTTTATCATCAGCGAGCTAGCATTCATCATATTGTTCTCACCTTAGGTTGTAGTATCGTTCACACGATTGCACATCCAGTAGCATTCACGAGTGTTCCTCTTCAATTGCAATCACCATAAAGAAAAGCACCAATAGAGCAGGGCTGAAGGAGAGAGAGAGAAAGCAAGAAAGTATGAGGAAAAGTGAATAGGGTTTTGTGACTTCCCTCTTTATAAAACCAGAGGACACTTAGGTGTACTAAGTGAAAATTGCTGCTCACCGTTAGATTGACCATTCAAAATGTGCACAGATCTTGGCCTTTGGAAAGACTACAAATTTTCCCATCACTTTTTTTTAAAAAAACTTTTTTTTTCCATAAGTGGGGTCTTCTATCATAGCAAGGCATTTTTCTTCCGTCCCGACTAGTAAATAGGATTAGTACGCGACATTTGCATTCTACAGAGGTTTGCGAAGCAAATAGAGTGATATATGTATGTAACAGAGCCCATGAGAGAGAGAGAGAGAGAGAGAGAGAGAGAGAGAGAGAGAGAGAGAGAGAGAGAGAGAGAGAGAGAGAGAGAGAGAGAGAGAGAGAGAGAGAGAGAGAGAGAGAGAGAGAGAGAGAGAGAGAGAGAGATTTCACATAGTCCCTCTTGACAAGTCAAGACCAAACCCTTTGAACCCTTCAATTTATAGCATGCAGTTTTCAACAGACAAAAAACGGTGACACTTGCCCTACAATAGGCCGAAGCTGTCCTACAAACAAAGACAATGTCCTATAAATGCCGAAAGTGTCTTCCAACGTCGCAGGTGTCTTCCAAACGTCGAAGGTGTCTCAAACACCAAAGGTGTCTTCCAAACGTCGAAGGTGTCTTACAAATCCTGAAGGCTGCCCAACGGCCAAAAGGCCAAGGAGTGTCGCATTTCCAATCAGCAGAAATATACGGCTTTTCGCTATTAGACCAAAAAGCCTTCACGCTCCATCAACGAACTGATCCACTGATCAGATTAACAATTGTTTTCAATCTTGTAATTGTAAAGTTAAGTTAGTACAAGATTTTTTAGCTGATATGTATATATACATGTAATTGAGCGATTGTATTGGGAAGATGATTATGATACGTAAGGTCAGATAGCGGAGAACGCCTTTTATCAGTAGCTGACTCCTCAGAGTTAGTGATTATATATATAGAGAGAGAGAACTATTTTAGAACCTTAGCAATTGTCTTGAATCTGTTAGTAGGATCATGCGCTTATCAGCGCAATTGTATTGTGGTCTAATCGTTGTATTTACAACTTCAATTTATAGATTCGCTATTGTTCTACACCTTTGCATTCTTGTTGAATGATAACTCTCAATCCTCTCACACAAACGCTATTAAGAAGAGAATTGTATGGCTATCTTTGACGCCTGAATTAATTCTACATTCTCTTCATATCAGGTTATCAGTATTAGAGGATTGCATGGCTATCTTAGACGCCTAATTCCTTTTGCAATCTCTCTTTCATGGCAGTCTATGACTCCTACACTGATAATCTGATTCCACACACAAAGAACTGCTCGTAACTCCATTCTCTAAGTACTCCACGGTCCTGGTTATAACAATTTTTCTTCCAATAGAAGTGGTATTAGAGCTGATATCTAATTCCTCTCATAGAGTGTTATCAATGCCTACTTCCACGCACTAGCCCCATTCATTTCCCATAACATGTTTTCGGGAGTTCAAGCACTGAATGACTTGGACAATTCCATGCCATTCAAGTGTGCACCGTATGAATACTTGACATTACTTATAATAATCGGACTTTGGATTCAGGAATTTAATTTTTTTTTTTGCGATAACTCAAGCGCATGTCAACTTATATGTATGTAAGATCATCACTTACTAGATTTATTAATCAAAAACCAATACCGCAACTATCATGCATGCATGAGTTTGATCGTACTAACGAGTTAGGCTACCCACCGTGTCGATGACATTCCATATGGCATCATACCTGAATGAGAGGTGAAGTCATTTCTTGCGAACTATCCATCCTCAGCTGCTTAAATGAATCACCTACGTGCTAAAGCATTCAAACTGAAAGTATTGGGTTAAGCATAGAGTACTTTTAAAACCTCATAGAGTCTTCACCAATAGTTAATTACTTGCTTTCCCGAAGATTAATAACGTAGCATTCTATTCTTCATGAGCATTCCACCCTTACCACACCCACAATATTTAGCTTATCAGCAATTGTAAACATGTCTTCTCAAGAGCATAATAGCAAACCAAGCATTCTTTACACTACTTCCTTTATCGTAATCATAGCCATCCTCATACTAGTTATCACACTTATGCTATAACATCTAGTATTTCCGGAAAACACTTGGAAGGACAGCGGTCCATCGCACTTCTGATAGCATTCCATACTGGAAAATGCGTGGAACTTTGCTCATATGTAGAGCACTACTAAATCGTAGTAGGTATATGGATTTTTGAGCCAAAAAATAGCGTTGGCCTCAGAGAGGGTGTTGGACAGTGACTACTCTTATATCAAAAAACGTAATAATCATTTTCAAAAGTTGGCTTGTTGTCCAACACCTACCATAAGTTAGGAAAGGTTGAAAAAATACCTGTAGAAATGCCCACTTATGCTCCTTGAGACAGTGCTTGATTGTAGGAGTATCCAATTACAAGTTTCCAAGCCAAAACTTGCTATTACACAAAAGTGATCACAACAAACTGTGAGCATCCATTCTTCACCATAAAGCTTAGCATACATCCTTCATTATCAGCGAGTTACCATTGTTCAAGTCATCCTCACCTTTGTTTGCAGTATCGTTCATACGATTGCTCTTCCAAGAGTATTCCCGAGCTTTCTCTTCATCAACAACCACGGTAAGGTAGAGCACCAGGATAGCTAGAGTAAGGGAGAGAGATAAAGAGCAAGAGAGCAAGAAGTGTGAAGAATAGGGTTGTGTGTTTTCCCTACTTATAGAAACCAGAGGACACTTAGGTATACTAAGTGCAGATTACTACTCACCGTTAGAATGAATGTCCATAATGTGCACAAATTTTGGCCGTCGAAGGATTCCCAACTTTCACACCATTTCAATTTTTTTTTTTTTTGTGGGATCTTTCAACATAGTAAGGCATTTTCTAGCCGTCTTTGTGAACAAGTTTAATACGAGACACATGCATTCCACGAAAACTTGTGAAGTGAATGTAGTAGTATATGTACGTGACAAAGCCCATGTGTGTGTGTGTGTGTGTGTGTGTGTGTGTGTGTGAGAGAGAGTGAGAGAGAGAGAGAGAGAGAGAGAGAGAGAGAGAGAGAGAGAGAGAGAGAGAGAGAGAGAGAGAGAGAGAGAGAGAGAGAGAGAGAGAGAGAGAGAGAGAGAGAGAGAGAGAGAGACCAATAAAGTTTCATCCTCGGATTGAGAATTTCAAATGAGTACAAATGGTGCCCTTTTATTCTTGGGAAGGCCCTTGTCCCATTCATCCTATTGGCTACTTGAAGTTGCAAGGATTGCAATCCTAGCCTTTCAAAAAACACAAAAGATCTAGTGGTGCACAAAAAAGCACACCCCACCTACCACCAATTTCAACCTTGTAACTTAGACTTTGGCCTTTAGCTTATTTTATTTGCAACTATGGCCCAAGTCACTAGGAAACAGCTGAAACTATTTAATTAGTGTGCTTATTGGGCTAGGCTTATACACACAGGAAGCCAGTGCCTCGCACTTATTGCTCTACTGTACTGTGGTTGGTCCCACTTGGTAAGGCTTGGCCAACAATAGTTTTAGTGGTGGGACCCACTGATTTATTAATGTACAAGAAATACCCACAACAGTGTATCCTTTTGGTGAAGATATGTTGGGTTCTGAATCTGAATCCAGTTGATACGTATGCCCAGCCATACAGTCAACAGTAGCTAATTCTTCCGTCTATCGCACAATGTTAGATTGAGACTCATAATGACCACCGTTGATTGGTCTTGGGCGATCACTGCTATGGTTTATGGTGGAGGAGTCGTCATCAGCCTTAGGAGTAATGGGTTTCATTGCCCAAGTGGTTGGATCTACCTTTACTGCCTGTTCTCTATTCTCGAAGGTGACATTCCCAGTTGTGAATCACTTGCGCAACTCTCAGCCAAGGTCTTCCTAGTAGGACTCGATAGGCGAAAGGAAACTCTAGAATTTCCATCACCACGAAGGTCATTACAAATTGCACTCCCGCTATCTTTACTGGAATGTCTTCAGCTACACCTTTTGGTTTTACACAGGACTAGTAAGCTAGTTTGATAGCAAATTTTGCTGGCTTTAGCCCTTTTAAACCCCATTTCTAATATAAAGTAGTGGAGATTAGATTGACACCATATCCTCCATCTACCACTATCGCTTCGGCCTCATATTGCTTGTGCTTGATAGGCAGGGTGATGTTGTGTTGCTCACTTTCTCACGCTGCTCCAATATTGAGGACATTACTAGTTCCCTCGTAGCCGGCACAATACAAGGCTTTTCTCATTGTTGCATCAAGTTTCAAATTTATCCATTCAGCCAGAACACTCTTTGCTTATGGTGTAATTCGCAGGAAATCTCTGAGGGATAAGTTCATTCTGCTAGTTAATAGACTCGCGAGCAGTTCTGTCCGTGGAACCTCAAGCATTATGCATCTGAATGCTACAAGAGGCTAAGAGCAAAGAGAAGGAGGACAAACAAGGGAACCTTGCATATGAAGAGGATGGAGATGAGGAGATCTCATCTTTGATGGCATCTACATCCACTCCAACAAGCAAAAGCAACTCAAAGGACACTTGGTGGATTGATAGTGGGGCTAGCTCCCACATGACTTTCCAAAAGGACACATTCTCAACCTTACACTCTTTCAATGGTGCTAATAAATTTGTTTCTTTAGAAAATGATCAAGAACGTAAGATAGATGGTATTGGTACCATATCATTAAGTCTAGGATCTAGCAAAGGATGGATCTAGACAATGTCTTTTTTGTACCATCAATTACCAAGAGCTTGCTAAATCTACTATTAGCTAGGTCGACGAAGATTAATTCTAAAAATAGAAAGTAAACTAAGCGTTCTCTGATTTTCTGATTTATTTTTGTTGGAAAACTATCTTTTTGTGAGCTCAAACGTCATGAACAGTACTTGACATTGCAACAGGCAATGGATGAAGCTATACACGAAGACTCATGAAGATTCAGATGATGAGCCACATGTTGGAATGCCACCATACACCACAAGGCAAATGACAACAACTTCTACTATGATTGCATCAATTATTATCAATGTGATAGCCGATGGACACTAACCTTCGGCCGTTTAATTAGAGATAGATCTGATAAAAAAATATATGTGGTAGAACTTGCGAAGGTTCTTTTTGCAAAGGATGAATCTTTTGTAGCTTGGCAAGGGTTAAAATGGAATTTTTTGAACAATTCCAATAGAACTAATCTTCGTCGAACTCAAAACTGATAGATTACTAAATTTGGAAATCTTAGAAAGACTAGCGAGGTTCAAGCAAAGGTTCAAGAGAATTACGGATATTTATGTGAAAGAAGGATAGTTTTTCGACATAAATCTATCAGAATCTCAAAAACCTACTCTTAACATTCTCCTAACTCACTGATGACCAGAAATAGTATGATGGATTGACTGATGACATTGGCAAAGGTTCAAACAAAGAAACTAAGTTTTTTGTGATCTAATATGTTTGGTAATGTCAAGTATCGTTCATGGCGTTTAAACTCACATATGGTATGTTTTGGCAATCCAACCAAGAACCACATAATCATAGCCTCATCATTTAGAAGATCAAGTTCACATTCAAATAAAAAATGCTTGATACGTTCACTATAATCACACACCATCTCTTTCTTTTCCATTTTGATTTTACTTGATAACATGAAAGGATCTTCCAAGAACTTATTGGATTTCAACCTCGTAACCAGTCCAGATTTAACTACTTTCCAATCACATCGTTCTGTCAAGTCTTTATTATAAAACCAACCTTGCGCAACACCAGTCAAGGACATAGAGAAAAGTTTAAGTTTATCTTTTGGGTTCACTTCACTATAGACTTCACAAGATTTAGTAAAGATCTTACGGAATCTGATTGGATATGTAACTCCATTATACTTCGGCAATGCTAAATGAGATGTTCGGCTGATGATAAGATGGGGTTGGGGTCTTTGAACCTCTGGTTTTGAATATGATTCTGCCATCTTTTCATAATTTCTTTAGAAAAAATGGTAAACCTGTAAGATATATCTGTGCAAATGAGATTGGATCTAAAATTCTCAAAGATTGGATCTAGATTTTTCAAAATCAATCTTATCTTTTGATCTGATTTGTAAAAACTTGATCATTAAATTATGATATCAGAAACTATTTTTTTTAGAAAAAAAAAAAGACTTGATCAAGTAATTCGACATTCTAAAAATGAAAATATCTCATATATCGGTGTCTTATTAGCTCAAAACTTTTCACAAATTTGACAGTAGCTAAACCAGTTAGACCAAAACTCAAAAATAATACACAATTACTATTTTGAATAAAAATCACTTAAATGGTTGTGCCAAAAGCTCATCGAAAACCTGAGGACAAAGTGCCAAAAATGCAAGAAGCCTACGATGGAGCTAGGACAAAACCTATGAATCTAGCTGAACCAGGTGAAGATGAGAAGATAGTACAAGTTGGAGCACAACTTTCAACAAATTAATTCAATGCTTTGAAAAAGTTGTTCATCAAGTATCTGTCGTGAACGGGTTTGGTGTATCACAAACGGATTTGTTTCTTTTGAATTTTCTTGTGCGGAAGCTTGCAGGACCCTAGACATGCGACTACAAATCACAGAACATATATCATTCTAGCAATCAAGGCAACGGAAGACAAGGAGATGCACAAGATAGAGCAACTGTATTATCAGTTTAATTTTTAGAGCGAGATAATCAGTGTCTCGCTTGTTGGCGGCCTGACGCTCTGCTCTTTCGTTGTGTTCTACTCGTTGGCAGACTTTCATGCACAGCTATTTCGTTTCTATTCTTTTTCTTTTCTACTCTACTCACGACATTCTCAGTATATTCTTTTGATCCAAAAAAAAGTTTATATCTCCAATGTGTGGAGTTTACAAGATAGCTAAACAAAGAATTACAAGAGTAGTTAACACTTATCAACTAACCAGTTACTCTCCGTTATTGCTAACTGTTTCAACTGAGCATGAAGTTTAAGCCTCCATGCCCGTTGAGCTACCAGTTGACAGTGAGAAAGAATTTTTTTTGTTTCTTTTCGTTTCGTGTTTTGTCGTGTCTTTTGGGTTCCGGAGGCATGTTTGACTTTCGCGAATCATTCAACCTTCAAATTTTGCTTCGTTTTGTGTCTTAGGGTTTCGAGGTACGTTGACTTTCGTGAATTGTTTGCCATTCGACCTTCGCTTCGTGTCGCTTCGCTTTGCATTGCGGCAAAGCTGCAGGAGTTCACCATTTTTGACACTCCCTCTTGAACCTTGTAGCTTTGCACGTTTAATCCAATTATCTTTCTTTGTTTTGCGAAGAGTGGCTTGTCATGTAGCTTCGTGAGCAGATCTGCAATCATGTCTTCAGACTTTATGTACTGGACCTGGAGCTCTCCTTTCGAGATCAAATCTCGAGTGTGATGGTACTTCTGAGGTATGTGTTTTGTCTTTGAATGGAAGACAGGATCCTGAGACAGATAAATGGCACTTTGAGAATCCATCATCATCATGCATGGTCCTCCTTGTGGTATCCCAATTGCCTCCAGCATCATCTACAACCAAACTACCTCATTCGCCACTTTTGAAGCTGTGACGTATTCAGCTTCGCAAGAAGATTGAGCTACCACCAAGGTTTGTTTTTTACATATCCAGTTGATTGCTACTCCGCACGCTATTGAACATCTTTCAACTACGGACTTGTTGTCATCTTTGCAACCCGCCCATCTTGCATCACTGTAGTGGTGCAGCTCGACTCCTGTTCTTTCATTTTCTGCTCCGTAGCTTAATCTCATATTTTGGGTACCCTTCAAATATTTTAGGATTCGTTTTGCCATTTGCCAATGTGTCATGCTAGTATTGGAAGAGAATTGGCTTAAGTCATAAACCGAGAAAGCTAGATCGGGTCTGGTACAAATTGTAAGGTACATCAGACTACCGATTAGGTTTTGATAGGGTATACCTTCCATCTGCTATTTTTCTTCTTCTATTTTTGGGCAATCCTACTTCGTCAGCTTGGCTCCAGCTATCATTCGTGTGGCCTTTTCTTTGCAGTCCATCATGTGATACTACTTGAGCACTTTTATGGCATATTCAGACTGACTCAAGTGCATTTCGCTTGTTATTCGATCTCTTTTGATCTGCAGCCCAAGGCATTTTGTTGCTTCTCCTAGATCTGTGATTTCATAATTTTCAGAAATCTGACCCTTCGTGTCTTTGATCAGCATCAAGGAATTTCCTATCATAAGGGAATCATCTAGGAAAATAGTCAGTATCACAAAATCTTTTCCTACTCTTTTTATGTAGACATTACAGTCAGGTTGTATAGCATTGAACTCTAGAGACTTCAAAAGACTGTCGAGCTTCTTGTACCAAGCTCGTGATGCCTGATTTAGACCATAAAAGCATCTCTACAACCGACAGACATATTGTCAATTGTCGGGGTCTTCAAATCCTTCACGTTGCTTCATGAAGATTTCTTCTTCTAGACCTCTGTGGAGAAAGGCTATCTTCACATCAATCTGGTGAATTTCCATATTGTGTTGTGTAGCGTATGCAAGGAGTAGTAGTATGCTTGTCATCTTGACCATCGACGAATATGTGTCAGAATAATCAACACCATAACTTTGTGTGTAGCCCTTCACGACAAGCCTTGCCTTGTAACGGCCAACAGTGCCATCTGATTTCATTTTCTTCTTGTACACCCACTTGTTTTCGACGATCTTTTTGTTTTCTGGCAGTGGCTCTAGCATCCATGCCTTGTTTCGCCTCATCGACTCGATCTCTTCTGACATTGTCTGCTTCCAGAATTTTCCCTCTGGACTTTGGGCTCTCTCTTGATCACTGCTTCCTTCTCCTTCGTCCCTCATCAGTCTCTCATCAGCGACAAGACTGATTGCTTTGTCAAATGTCATATCTAGTAGACTCAGTATGAGCATTCTCAATGGCTGATATAGGTAGAGACTTCATGAAGTACATCAACTGTTGTGGTGCTGGGACCTGGTGCTCCTGTTCTGATGCAGCGAGTTGAGCGAAGATCATTCTGATCTTCTCAACGTGCTGGTCTAACTGGTTGCCATCCCATCATATGGATTGCAGCTGATTGTGAAGCTGCAGTCCTCACTTCATACTTCTGTTTTAATCTTTTCCATGCTGCATGGTTGCTTTCGCAGTTTTCAATCTGCATGAGTAGATCTTCGTTGATGGACGAAACGATGATCATCATTGCACACTCATCCTTTCTGATCTATTCAGCTCTCCTCGGGTCTCCCTCTGGAGGCTGCACCTCTGAGAGTTCGGTCACCGACCAGATGTCTTTGCCTTTCAGAAGTGTTTTGATTTTGAATTTTCATATCCTGTAGTTTGCGCCATCAAGACTGATTGCTACTCTTGTCTGGATCGTTGCAACCATGTGAATATAAAGAAGACTTTCCTATTAGATTTGTGAGCCGAAAACTTAATGATGCTAAAGTGAACTGTTTCACCACAGAGCGAGAAGCATTGGTCATGGTTTTCTCTGTTAAGAAGTTTTGTCATTATCTAATGGCAACACATTTTGTATTTTATATGGATCATCAGCTTTTGCTATATTTAGTGAACAAGACATGCAATACGTAACACATTGTAAGATGGTTACTTTTACTATCTGAGTTCGATTTTCGAGTTGTGGTTCGGAGGGGTAAAGAACATTATCTTGTCGATCATGTTTCAGACAACACCAATTAATACAGAAGTTGATGATGAGCTACCAGATGCTACATTATTTTATGTAGAAGCAGTACCTGAATGGGCAGCAGACATTGTTGAATATTTGATGATGGGTCAACCAAATCAATCATTGTCCAAAGTTCAACAACAAAGATTGATTGTAAAAGCACAACCTTATCAATTGATCATTGGACAGTTGTATCAATGAGGAGCTGATGATATTCTTTGGAGATGTATTTTACCACATGAAGTGCCTAATTTATACAAAAAAGTATATTCAATCTTTGATGTTTGTCAACGTGCACGTCATCCTATGAAACAGAATTATGAGCCATTACATCCAATTTTTGCACAAGTGCCATTTGAGAAATGGGAACTTGATTATGTTGGTCCTATTTATCCTGCGGCACGAGGTACTCAAGCTAGATACGTTATTGTAGCAACAAACTACATGACCAAATGCGTTGAGGTAAGAATAGTGCGAGTTGTTGCCAAATTTTTGTGTGAGAATATTATTGTTCGATTTGGTTGCCCAGTTGAGATCGTGAGCGATCAGGGTATCCATTTTGTCAATGAAATGATCAAATGTTTAATGGAAGAATTTATCGTTATTCATCCGTATTATCTGAGGGATAATGGACAAGCAGAATCTTCAAACAATATTTCATGCAATATCATGACCAAGATAGTTGAGACAAGTCAATAAGATTGGAAACACAAGTTATATGTTGCATTATGGGCATTTCGAACAACTTATAAAGTTAGGACTAATCATACGCCATTTCATTTGGTTTATAGTCAAGATGTTGTGATGTCGCTTGAATTTTTAGTTCCATCCTTACACATAGCAGCTATTGAACGTTTGGATGATGCTAAATCCTTGCAACTCCATCATGAGGCTTGTTTGCATAAATTATGTGAAACCATATTAATGACAGATCATGCACTAGTAGCAGAAAAAGCTCATCGTAAAGCATGGCACAATTGTCGGTTACATAAGAAGGATCTGAAGGAAGGAGATCTTGCCTTGGTGTATAAAACAAAATTGATTGAGGAAAAATTGAAATTTATACGTGAAGGATCATACAAAGTCAAATAAACTCTATTATATGGAGCAGTGATGGCCAAAGATTTGATACCCCGGTGAATGGCAGTCGATTACACAAGTTTTGGGAGCTTGATCCTCCTACCTGATTTACAATCTGATTTTTTTATCTTTGTTTAAATTTTGCAAATTTTATTGTTTCGTTTACTTATTTTCTATTTTTTTTAAAAAGACAATAACAATTGAAAAATTAAAAAGCAAAAAAGTGATGAGCAAAAGTGAAAAAAAGTCATCTAATCAGAAAAAGATGATGAAAAGTATTTTCAAAATTGAATTTTTGAGAAAAAAGAATGACCAAAAAATCACTATCAAGGCTAGATTTTGATCCAAATAGTCATATTAATCCTCGTCGAGCTCCCAGATGATAAATCCTACTCAGATCTACCTAAATGAAGTTGGGTGAAGCTTGCATTGCACAAGAAGTACCAGTTCTTGAGTCTAGCGAGTGTTATGTTACTTCAAGAACCTTCGTCGAGTATGATGGAGTCATTATGAACCTTTGCCAACTGTACAGATGGATTCAGAATGTCAAAATTAGGTTGGGCAAACCTAAAAAAAAGTCATTAAATGCAGTATCTAGGCGAAAGTTGAAGTTATTGAACCTTCACAACATCCAACGAACCTTCGTCGAGCTACACCATTGGCCAGGAACCTTCACCCAACATTCTGAAAGCTATTTTCCCAGTATTGAACATGTCTATCAATTTTTTTCTAGAACTGATCAACCAAATGAGCACTTTGTCTAATAGACCCTCCAAATTTGCTTATATAAGGGCTAAATTCGAGTTCTTTATTCACTAGTGCTAGTGAAGCTCTTGCAATTTTTTCCCGCGGCCAAACTTTCTGAAAACTTTCTACAAGCCTTTTGACACACTCTCTAGCCATCTAATATACTTGTTTACATACTTTACCTATTGTAATCATGTCTTCTACAGATTCCGACAATTCTCTCCACCCCGATCCATCATCCAATGTGATGTTCCAACTTCAACGGACATCATGGCTTTGGCTAGCACTGACAGAGTGGCGGAATGGTTGACCCTCGGTGAGCCTCTGCTCAAAGGATGGAGATCCACGCCATTGCTTTTCCAAATAAAATTTATATGGAGTTTATCAACATGGGTCCGAGGCCAAATTTTATATCACCTATCAGGGAGTAGTGTGCAAGGTGCAGGTTAGAAAGGCTGCCCTTGGTGCAATAGGCATCATTTCTAAATCGAGGCCCAATCCTTCCCACAAGGCGCCCAATGTTGCAATTTAGCCCTATGTCGACACTCATGTCATTCAGTACCACACCAACGATGGTTACAGAGTATTAAGAATCAGATATGATCTGATGTATTATATGTAAGCTTGAAATGCAGTATTGTAAAGTTAATTAGATTTATTGCTTTTCAGTAGTGATCGGGATGTGACCCACCGCTATCGATATACTAGTCGATCACCTACCGGCTACTTGGATTAGCTGAGTAGCCATTCGTAGGAAAAATCAGTTGTATAGTATTTTTACAATATTTGATATATTCGTGGGCATGTCTCGAGTTTGTCGATCGAATTTGGCTATATTGGGCCCAACCTTAGTTTGGCAGGTGGTAGGCCAATTTTAGGACACCTGTCAGGGGCATGCAGTTTGTAAGTTACCTATATGTACAATTTTCCTTTGTACTACAATTAACTTTTGATGTGTCTTCTATGAGAGCTTGAGAGGTGTAGCTATGGTGATTTTTGTGGTGATCTGCACTATACACTAGATCCTATTAGAAAGTTAACAGTTGATGCACATACTCGAGATTTAATCCCCATCTAAACATAATATAATTGTGTAGAGGGCAAAAAGTAGTGCAATTTTGCCTTCCGGAGCACTACGATTGGGCACATTACGGAGAAGTTATTAGCAACCAAAGGTGTCAAAGCTTTAGTTTAAGGCTACCTAGGGGTTGAAAATTGACTAAAACTTCGATGTGCCCAAAAGATGTCAAAATTGCCATCAACATGTAGCTTGTGAATTTAGACCAAATTTGGTTTTGATGGCGTCTCCATCATAGGTCCAGTTTGCAAGATATGGAATATCAAAGGCAATAATTAAATAGTTTACAAAAAAGGATTGTATGTCATTTTTGGTCCATTTTAAATTAGCTCAGATAGAGGCCTACTATTAGAAGTTATATACTTTGGAAAATCAAAGTAACAAGACGGACAACTTTTTAGACTGTTTGAAATCTAAATAGTCATACCATTCAAGAAAAACATCATATAACAATCATTAAAATTTGTCACAAACGTTTTTGCAAAGAGGGATGGCCAAATTAGCCTCTTCTTTCAGAAGAATTTGGAATCTTACAGATATATATAATATTTTCTTCTAACAATAGGGTTTCTTGTTGCATGGGAACTATCCATGCCCCAAGCGTGCATACAGACGCATCAAAGTATGCAGTTGGAGCAGTCTTAACCCAGCCAGGAGAACACAAAAAGGATTTTCAAATCCTTGGGGCTAGCACCCTACTCAACACCTATTGCACAACAAAAAAGAAATTTCTATTCTATTAACAAGAGGCTACTCGTTGCTTGGACCCTAACCTTGGCCCATTGCTGGGGGGCTAGTGTAAAAATTACAGCAAATAAGGATCCTAAAACACTTGAAATGATGAGGGAAACAATAGATTATGATTTCATAAGATTAGAACAAGTTGAACCATCAAAATCCATCAAAAATCTATGCTTGAACCTCACTAAATGGCCCAAATCCTTGAAGAAGGCTTCACACGTGTGAAAAGTACGGCCTCCCACAGTCTGAGTACTATACACCAGACCTACATTCAATCCTATAATCATTAGTAATCACAAGTACTCAAACAATTATGAACATAGAGAGCAATTGCACCATTATGAGAGAAAAAACATGAAATTGCTTGATTGATTTTGGTGAGATATCATCACCTATATATACATGATCCATCACGGTTTTGGGCAGGTATGAGTAGCCCTAAACCTATCCCTAATGCTAATTTTGGTGGATCTTTCATCCCTACCAAGTTAGGGTTGGAATCTTGGAGATCCCTCAACAATGCAAAAATTACCAAAAATAGCTCCTATTTTTTCTCCCTTGTATCTAAGCATAATTTGGACTCATTCCAAAGGTTATAACACTTAGGTCTACTTGAGAACATCCTTATGAATGGAATCCTATTCTATTTGGCACGTGTGACAAGCCACATCATGACCATCTAACTATTTACAAGTCATATGACCAAAACTAGTCAAGCTAGAATTGTGAATTTTTAACACTCCTCCTCACTATCTAGCTTGGTTCAATCATTGCTTTACTAATCACTCCAAGTGATGATCTGAACTTCATAAAAGGTGTCTTTTGAAGTGGTTTAGTAAGTAGATCAGCTACACATTCATTGCTTGGAACATGCTCCAAAGCAATCTCCTTGGCTTGCACCATTTCTCTCACAAAGTGATGGCATATCTCAATGTGCTTAGATCTTGCATGGAAGATTGGGTTAGATGCAAGGTGTTGGGCTGATATATTGTCATTGTAGATGATTGGTGCCTCCTCTGAATCCATGATCTTTAGTTCCACCAATAATCTCTTGATCCAAAGTACCTCCTTTGTAGTGGTTGTCAAAGCTTTGTACTCGGCCTCGGTTGAAGATAGAGATATAGTTTCTTGCTTTTTTGAAAGCCATGAAACCACACCTTCTCCTATGAAAGTTGAATAGGCACTTGTTGATTTCCTATCCCTCTTGTCCCCTGCAAAATCTGAATCACTAAATGCATGAAGGTTAATCACATCTCCTCTATATAGAATCCCAAAATCCAATGTACCCGAGATGTATCTTAGAATCCTCTTAGCCTTTTTCCAATGGATATTCAATGGCTTTTGCATGGATTGGCTCAACCTACATACACTAAAGCTAAGATCTGGTCTAGTTATAGTGATCCACATTAAGGAACCTATAAGTTGCCTAAACAAAGTGATGTCCATGAAGGATCTTTCATCATCTTCATTTGGCACTTTTACATCTTGCTCCATTGGTGTGTCAACACTTTTTCATACTTCCATCTTAAACTTCTTCAAAAGACTTTGAGCATAGTTTACTTGACTTATAAAGATAAAATCAGACCCTCTAAGTACTTCTATGCCTAAGATTAAGTGAAGACACCCTAGATCTACCATCTTGAACTCTAAGGATAGATCTATCTTGATTTTTTCAATACCATCAACACTATTTCCACTAATGATGATGTCATCTACATAAATGAGTAAAAGTACAATACCAACATCATCAAACTTAATGTAAAGAGTGGGATCATATTCACTTTGAACAAAAGAAAGTGAAATAAGATAGCAATGTAGTCTTGAATTCCAAGATCTCGAGGCTTGCTTCAAGCCATAGATGCTTCTTTGGAGATGGCATACTTTGTTCTCCATTCCATGCTTGATGAACCCTTGTGGCTGCTCCATATAGATATCCTCTTCCAAAAAACCATTCAAGAAAGCATTAGAGACATCCATTTGACATAGAATCCATCCAAAATGTGATGCAAGTGCAATGATTAGTCTTATTGTGACCATCTTGGCCACGGGTGCAAAAGTTTCCTCATAGTCTATCCCTCTCTCTTGAGCATAACCTTTTGCAACTAATCTTGCTTTATGTTTGTTAACACTCCCATTTGCATTCAACTTAAGCTTGAAGACCCACTTGCATCCTATTACATTCCTTTGAGGTCTCTCAACAAGCAACCAAGTTTCATTCTCAATCAAGGCATCATACTCATCCAACATAGCTTTATACCATTCTTTGGAGTTCAATGCATCTTCAACATTAGACGGTTCTTCAAAACTAGATAAAGCATAAGAAGTGGATGAGATACCCTCAACTTGCTGTCCTTTGCCTTGATATGTGAGCCTTGATGGCTCCACTTTTGCCCTTGAAGATCTCCTTGGTGTGATAGGTGGGTTTGGTGCTTGCTCCTCCATGAGCTCCTCCTCAAAACCAAGATCTTGCTCCTCGGCCATCTTCTTCTTGATTGTTGGAGCACTTGAGCCTTCTTCAAGCATATGCATATGATGTTCATCAAAGATGACATCCCTTGAAACAACAAATTTGTTCAAGGATGGGAGATAGACTTTGTAGCCCTTGCTTGAGCTTGCATATCCAAGCATGATCCCTCTTGTGGAAGATGGATCCTCCTTGGTTCTTGTTTCCAATGGCACATGCACATAACATATACACCCAAAAACTTTCAAGTGATTAAGATTGGGTTTCTTTCCATACAACATCTCATAAGGAGTTTTGCCTTCAATTGCTTTGCAAGACACCCTATTCATCAAGTAGTTTGCACATACAAGAGACTCACCCCAAAAGGATTTGGGCAAACAAGCATCTAATCTTAAAGCCTTAGAACATTCACATAATGTTCTATTCCTTCTTTCAGCAACTCCATTTTGTTGAGGAGTGTAAGGACAAGAAGTCTCTTTCTTGATCCCTTCCTCCTCACAAAAGGCCTTGAACTCATTGGAGATGAATTCTCCACCATTGTCAGTTCTAAGAATCTTGATGCTATGATTATGATGCTTTTCCACAAACAACTTGAACTTTACAAAAGTATCAAATACTTGAGACTTGAAGGAAAGTAAGAACACCCAACAATATCTTGAGTAGTCATCAATGAAGGTTAAAAACATGGATGAACCTCCATTAGATTTGGTGCTAGCAATGTGCACATCCGAGTGTATGAGTTCAAGAGGATGAGATGACTTTGTGATGGATTTAGGAAACACCTTCTTATGTGCCTTGGATAAGGCACAAGCTTCACAAACCTTGTCTTCCTTCCCAATAGACCTTGGTAGGCCTAAAGCATACTCCTCCTTGATCATAGCCTCCATGGAACCCGAGTTGACATGTCCAAGTCTTTTGTGCCATAAAGTAAAGGTAGATATCTTGCTCTTCTCGGCCAACATGACAACATTAGTATCCACAAATGCATCCAGCTTATAAAGTTTGCCAAGTCTAGTGCCCTTAGCCACTATCTTACCCTTCTTCTTGATGAAACATTCATTTGAAGCAAAGTCAACATTGAAACCATTGTCTACCATTTGGCCAACACTTAGTAGATTCTTTGTTATTGTAGGAATGTACAAAACACCTTCTATGTTGATCTTTTTGGAAGATCCTAAGCAAAGGGGAATGCTACCAACTCCTTCAATCTTACAAGCTTCATCATTTGCTGTATAGATAGACTTTATAGGTCCATCATAAGATAAGAGAGAAGAGAAAAACTCCCTTTTACTAGTCATGTGTGAACTAGCACCCGAGTCAATCCACCAAGGATCTTCTCCTTTGAAGCTTGTTGAAGAAAATATGGACATCATGAGAGAGTCCTCATGTGAACTCTCCTCCTCCTCCTCTTTGCTCATGTTGGCTTGGCTTTGATCTTGCTTCCTCTTGAAGCATTCCGAGGCATAATGCCCCATCTTGCTACAATAGTAGCACTTCACCTTTGATTTGTCCTTCTTGACTTTGGTGGTTGATGGAGATGCCTTTGGGGGTCCTTCTTGATCCTCAAGCTTTGTAGACTTCTTGAATGTTGATCCTTTGCCTTTGGACTTGCCTTTGCCTTTGGTGAAGAGAGCTTGGTCATATCCACCTTGGATGGAAAGCCTATCCATCCTCTCTTGCATTTGGCTCCTTCTTGATTCCTCGGCCATGAGTGTGGCTTGGAGTTCTTCAAGTATGGGTAGCTTACCCATAATTGCATATCCCTGAACCAAATTGTCAAATTCAAAGCTTAGTCCATTCAATATGAGTTGAACAAGCTCTTCATCCTTGATAGGGTCACCTATAAAGGCTAGCTCTTTGTTCAATTCCTTTACTCTTAGGACAAAAGTATGTGCACTCTCTCCTTTCTTTTGATAGCTTCTATAGATTTGATTCTTCAAAGCTAACATTCTAGTTTGGTTCTTGGATTCATAGACCTTTTGCAAAGTCTCCCAAGCATCTTGAGCTGAAGTGCAATCTCCTACCTCTCTTAAGAGTTCATTTGCAACATTCATTTTTATGCAATGTAGTGCAACATTGCACCTCTTGATGTATTTGGCTTTTTCTTGAGGATGAATAGGTTCACCCTCCTTACCATTTACAATTTCCATCAGATCTTGCATGATCATGATAGATTCCATTCTAACTTTCCATATGGAATAGTTAGTTTTGTTGAGCCTTTCATTAGTATCCAAAAGATATGCATTTATAGATGCCATCTAGTCTCCTAATCAAGGACTTGACACAAATGAAGGTTACTTCTATTGATTTGATTGAAGGTCTACCTTATCCCACTTCTTAGGGACCTGAAAAGATCAGTAATAGACTTCCTATAAAGATCTAAGAATGATCTCTAACAAAATCAAATCATAGAATACTAGAAACAATGCACTTGCTTGATTGAAGTAGACAATACTAGTAGAATTGCCCCTCTTTCTATAAAGAACATTAAAGCTTCCAAATGATCTGATCAAGAGTGAATTTCAGCAACCTAATATACTTCCAAAATCACTTGTAAAAGATCTAAATGGAACTTAATGAGGATGCAACACAATCTACTATCCAATCACAAGCAAAAAATGATCAAAATTGATGAAAAATTGATCTAATTTGGTGCATAAGTCAAGCAATGGTTGGACTGAACCTAAATCACTTTAGGAGGTGCCTACTACACCTTAGAACAGCCTTGAAGAGTCCCCAAAACTCTGATCTTCCCTCTCCTTGAATGCTAGAAAGCCTCCTCTATGAAATCACCTCCAAAACTCGCTTAGAAATCAATGCTTGGAGCAAGCAAAACTTGCTATCTTGGTAATGTGAATTGAATTCAACTTTGCCTCTGGTTTTAGACACCTAAACACCTGCAAATGAAGTCACACAACACCAATCTCCAATGTATTTGACTCACTTTGAGTTCTAGAATCAATACTAGATGCTAAGATCCAATCTACACAAGATTTAGATCAAAAATTGTGATCAAATTGAATGAAAACCAAGGATTTAGCTCATTTTAGCCTTTAGGCTCTGATACCATGTAAAAATTACAGCAAATAAGGATCCTAAAACACTTGAAATGATGAGGGAAACAATAGATTATGATTTCATAAGATTAGCACAAGTTGAACCATCAAAATCCATCAAAAATCTATGCTTGAACCTCACTAAATGGCCCAAATCCTTGAAGAAGGCTTCACACGTGTGAAAGTACGGCCTCCCACAGTCTGAGTACTGTACACCAGACCTACATTCAATCCTATAATCATTAGTAATCACAAGTACTCAAACAATTATGAACATAGAGAGCAATTGCACCATTATGAGAGAAAAAACATGAAATTGCTTGATTGATTTTGGTGAGATATCATCACCTATATATACATGATCCATCACGGTTTTGGGCAGGTATGAGTAGCCCTAAACCTATCCCTAATGCTATTTTGGTGGATCTTTCATCCCTACCAAGTTAGGGTTGGAATCTTGGAGATCCCTCAACAATGCAAAAATTACCAAAAATAGCTCCTATTTTTTCTCCCTTGTATCTAAGCATAATTTGGACTCATTCCAAAGGTTATAACACTTAGGTCTACTTGAGAACATCCTTATGAATGGAATCCTATGCTATTTGGCACGTGTGACAAGCCACATCATGACCATCTAACTATTTACAAGTCATATGACCAAAACTAGTCAAGCTAGAATTGTGAATTTTTAACAGCCAGTGGGCTCCTTCAACGAAGGTTCTAAGTTACATTGCATTAGTTTTGATTGTTGTTTTCTTTCTTTTTTTCTTGATAAAGAAATGTGAGCGTAAAAGGCCTCTTTTGTCATGTTAAAATGATTCGATTCAAAGGTTTAAAGAATGATGATCAAGCTCTTATCATAAAATCTAACAACTCAAGAGGATGTGGTCAGGACAAAGGATGAGAAAGGGGAATAATCAAAATTCTTCATACAAATCTTTCCAGAATCAAAGTGATAATATTCAATTTCCATTTAGCTCTCAAAATTCTCATGGAGGATCTAATGTTTTTTCAAATGGTTCTAGAAAAAAAGGCCCATGTTACTATTGTGGACAAGGTAGGTATATTGAAAATAAATGTAGCATCAAGCTTGTGGCTACACTTGTGAGAGAAAGGGAGAGAGGATGTTATATTTGATCTCAAACCAACTCTCAAAGGCAATCCCTTAATTCCACCAATTTGGTTGGAGAGTTGGTTGATGATAACACACAAGGCCTATAGGAGTTGGGCAACATATAAATTGAACTTCCTTCAGGTCAAAGAGGCAAGATCAAGAATTATCTATTGGTCCCCAACCTTGCTAAAAGTTCTCTTTTTTATGTGTTGTCTAATGGACCAAAACTAGAAATGTGAATTTTACAAAGATAATTATTTTTTTAAAGATATAAATATCACTTTATGGTGGTTGCACAAGGCTCTCTTTGCGACAACAATTTGTAAGTGCTTCAGTTTATTTTAGGGCAACATGTCTATCTTACTCAAAAAATCGTCAAAGCACTTAATCATGATAAATGCATATTATGCAAGATTCCTAAGATTATTGAAACTTTCTATGGTCTATTACAATTTCCAAGAGTTTGGTTTTTACTTGATGGTTAAAAAAATTAGATTTGTTGTCTTGAGAAGTATATGTGATGCTAATCTCTATATTGTGCATGAAGATGGTGTTATTCTTTCGACTGCATGTATGGATAACCTATTATCACTAGAAGCATCGTCACTTTCTCGATAGGATAAGACCCAATAGTTCTCTTGAGTTTGATATGAAAGACTTTGGCAAGCTTCAATTTGTCTTGGAATTAAAAGTTGGGCCTCAACAACGTGGTTCATTTCTCACTCAAACACATTACGCTAAAAAACTATTGAAGCAATTTACAAATTTTTCTTTAAGGTTGTATCTACACCAATGGAAGTTCTTCTATTGTTGCATATGAAAATTTGTCCTATTTAATCAACTTGTTAGAAATCTTATCTAACTATCACTCATCTTGACGTTTCTTAGCAATTAATGTGATTAGTTAATTCATGTCAAGTCCAAAGGAATCACATTGGAGAGCAACAAAGCATTTATCTTAGACAAAGCTTCAATGAAGGAGCCGCATATTCAACATTTAAAATTGTCTTAAATGAATATTGTGATGCCAATTGGGCAAGCAATGCAAAGGACCACCAACATTATCTTGTATCGAAGCTGAACATTATTTTGCAAGTGTTATATGTTAAAGAAAGGTCATTGTTTTGTGCTCACACTAAGCACATTGAAACATTTTGTTCATGAAAAGATCAACTCATGAAGTGGAGCTGTTCTATTGTACTACTAATGAACAAGTGGCTGCGTCATGACAAAGCCTCTCAACAAAAACACTGAAAGAGTTGTTTGTCTATGGTACATGTTTGCCAGAATAAGCTTATTATTAAGAGGGAGTATCAAAAATTATAATAATATGCTCATAATATATTGAGAACTTTGTTTTAATATAGCAAGTTACTTTATGTTATATTTGTTTCCACTAGTTTTGGTACTCGCAACTTAAAATAATGGTCGACCGGCCTAACTACCACCCGCCAAACCTGAAGGGTGTGTGAGCTTGCCCCTACAGTTTTGTATAGGTCTACATTTTTATTATGAGGAGAGTGGAGATTGTAATGGCAGTTGGGTGTCTCTTTCTCACGCCCTTTTCCTCTCTAAGAACTACTTTTTTTGTAAATGATGATTGCTTGCAGTAGATAATAAGCTTATAAATGTAGTAGTTTCAAATCTAACAAATAAGAGCCCTTTCGAGGGAAATTTTTGTGAACTGCTACTTAATAAGAGGGCCTGCAAACCAATTATTTTAAATGGTATTGATATACTCTTTGGAGATGTGTATTCAATTTCCCAATTTAGTGTTCACTTTTATTGTTTTATGCATGACCTTTAGTGGATCAGTACTTGATTGCTCTACACCTGAAGTGGCATTATTCAGGTGAAGCACTACTATACCGTTGAAGTGTCTCTGAGCGGGATGTCTCTGAGTGCTGAATCCACTTGAATGAGGCTGTCCAACCATATGCACAGATCTTGCACCTTTGACAATAAACATTGGTTAATCTACATGCACCTAAAGCAATTTATATACAAAAGTCATGCCTCACTTTTCTCCACAGAAAATGAGACCCTTTAACAAATTAGCAGCTGTGCTTCGCTGAGCTACCAAAATTTATCTACAGCTTATGTATTTTGCCCTACTCTGAAAAAATAGTTGAACGCTTGTGCTAGTCAATTGATGTTACAGGGCTCTGATTTAGAGCAACCTCTCTTCTACCAGTACAAACTTGCACTCAGGTGGAAGTATGGTTCCATAGCATAGACGCGGCCAATGTCATCAGCTACTGATGGTTTGTAATCAGTCCTCCCCTACATGGGATAAAAGGGAGGAGTGTCCAAATCGGAATCACTGATGAGATAATGACAGTCTTTACAATTGTAAGTGATTAGACTGCTTTAACCTGACAAATAGGTTCCTAACTTTCTGTTGGAATATAGATTACAACCTCAACCATAATGATGAGGAGAATACAAATGAGATGGCTGGACTGAAGTTCTTGACAAAGAAAATCTATTAAGAACCATACAGCCATGTAGCATTCTAGAACAGCTTTTGGGAAAATTGATGCCATATGCCAATGGAATCTCCATTCACAAGAAATAGACCCAAGGCCATTTCTCATTTGAATCAGCAGAATGTTTTCCGGACGGACTGGAATTGCAAAGCTTTCAATCTTCAACTGCTGAGTAGAGGATGTTGTACAGGCTCGTACCTGGAATGCCATTAAGAACTATGTGATCAGGGCCCACCAACAATTTGAAAAGTTATTGGCTGCCCATGTACAGCATGAAATTATAAAACAAACTGATGTCACAGCAATCCACATTTACTATCAGTAAGACTCAGCTTAGAAATAAAAGAGGCTACAGAGATAATCTAGTCATAAGCTCTACTTAAAAATAATGCAACCATACTCAGAAAACCGAGCACTTGCTTGCAGCATCTATGAGTTTAGGTTATGACTTTGTTTGCATCAAATTATATGAACACTAGTAACTTTTCATAGTTTATCTACATTTGCGTTACTCTTTCCCTTCCTAAACGTCTGGCACGTTCAGAATTCTGACAGCCTAACAATAATAATACACTTAATGCATGTACCTGCAAACCATTGATTGGACGTTAGAGCAGGGATGTTGCCAGGATCGGTGCAAAAATACCATTTTCTTGAAAACCAAAAGCTCCAGGGGTAAAAACTGCTGCAGCAAACATGACCCCATCTCCACATCTCTAAATGTACAAGACTTTAAAAAAAGCAGGTACACAAGGATCAGCCAGAAAACCAAATTTCCTCCAAAAAGCGACCCAGACAAGCTACCAAGAGTTGACTGCTGGGAGTTTGTTACTTGTATACGTACCTAGCAAGTAACTTATAATGTTTGCCATTTTTGTTGAAGTCATTGTTGACCCTAAGCCATCAGCCCCTGTTGTGAAAGATCTTGAGTAGCTACTTTATCCTAAACAGGAACCCACATTGTACCCATCTTTAGGAACAAGAAGCCACACTCATTAAGTTACACAGTTCACGTTTGCAGCTAATTGATTCAAACAAACCTGTAAATTTCGTTGGTTTTCCATCATCGGTATTGCCAGCAAACTTGATTCCCCTTGCTGTGAGCACACAGTAGGAAGAACAATCATTCCTCCCCTTCATGGTCCCTTAACCCCTCTAGATGGTAGCTGGGACTGAAGCTGTTGATGACTTTGCAGTTGCTTTTGATTTAAAACTTGATGAGAAGAATCCTCTACACTTGGTCCTAGACTTTGATGCTGTGTTGTTGTAAGAGACTGTTGTGGTCGTGAAGTTTGCAAAGTTGGAGGTGACAAAGGCACGGCAGACTGTTCTTCAGGGGTCAAAGCTGGCATGGTTGGATTTACATGTTGGGAATGCAATTTCTGTTGATGTGTTGTGATAGGTTGATGTTGAGCTAGAGAGTGAGATTGAGGCTGAACTGAACTATTGTGCTGAAGTTGCTGCTGCTGCTGATGATGTTGTTGCAAAAGCCTCTTGTGGTACTGTTGCTGCTGCTCTTGTTCTTGTTGCAATCGTCGCTCTTTAGCCAATTGCAAATAAGCCTGATTGGGTTGTTGTGGTTGTAATTGATGAAGACTTTGCTGCTGTTGAAGTACAAAAGCATGACTTGGAGAGGAAACCATTGTGTTTGGAAGGCTGCTTAAGGCGGCGGCAGCATGAGTGTTACCCTGAGAAGCATGATGCTGAAGCTCTTGTATCAACATCAGCCTCTGGTCTTCAGTACCTTGGCCTGCCTGTAAGGCAGACAAGTATCATAAAATTATCACACCTAAGGAAGTGACTGTAAGATGATGGAGCAAATTTCAGATTAAAGTTCTAAATTAGAAAATTTTCCGTAGATTGCACAATTATCTCCATACCTCTAGAAAGTTATTTCATCACTCAACCGTTCAGTAGTCTAAAACTTACCCGAATTGTTTGAAGTGCATCTCTTGGTCTTCTCATAAGGTTGAGTTGGCCAGCAACTGACCCAGTTGCCAGTGTGCTTGTACTGGCCACTGCAATCCCAGCAGACGGTAACATACCATTGATGCCTCCTGGAACGATGCCAGAAACTCCAGAGACAAGCATGGTTTGTATTCCTGGTCTTGGAAAAGATAAAGACCTGCTAAGCCCTCCAATCAAGCTCCCGTTGTTTGTCATAGGTAGAATTGGTATTGAGCAATCACTTGAATGTGATAAATTCATCAAAGGCACATTTCCACAGGAAGGATCCTGTGGTAGGCCACGCCCAGTTACCAACCTTGTGTAACGTAATCTTTGCTCCTCTGCCGAGAGAGCCCTCATTGAAGCTGCCATCCATTGTGCATCTCTGCAATCAGGAGAAATGGCTTTTTGGTTATTGCAAATCTACAATCTGAATGAGTTTGTGTTTGCGTAAACCAAAAAGATAAGAGGAGACAAAGGCACAGGTTAAGCTTTCCTTGTGACCAATTTCAAGATGTTCAAGAAGTGAGAAAAAAGGCAAAGCCAGATAACAGACAGCACATCTAGAGTTTCCGTCCGTAATTGAGCCAAGTTTGGTTGCCCACACTCATATGAGAGTAATAAGTTACCTAGCAGCATTCATAGTGGCCGTTGATGGTGACAGTGTGGGCCCCCCATGGAGGCTGGATAACAAAGGCAAGCTAGCTGAGGAAGGTCGCAACCGCGAGCCTGAAGATACAACACCAGTGAACCCCATCCCACTCATGTGTGGTGGATATGCCATAAATGCATTTGTAGGAACTTCTGCATTTAATGAAGGTCGATCGCACAAGTCCAAAGGCCTTTAAAATAGTGGAGTAACAGAGTTAGTTGTAGTAATCTTCCTTTGTCATGGTCCAACTTTAAACATCTGATACAGCTGAACCAGCAAGATCACCAAGGGGAATTATCTTTTTGGTAAAAATAACATAATATAAAACGTTTCCAACTTAAATAAAGTAAGCCCTGCAAGATTTTTCGTTCGAAAAGAGTTATGTTTCACATGTAAGACTTTGCTGCATATATAATGTAAAGAATTATAACTTTCATCAGCCACAGACATGGCCGTTGACATTGAAGATCTAGCAGGCCATTTTACTTTACGCCTTCCATTAACCACCAACATCAACTTACAACCCTATACTTCAATAAGTCTGGAAACTTCTGAGGTGAAAGACTACACTTACGTAAGAGCGCCGTCAGTCAAGCTGCTAGGGCCAAGCTGAGACATTGCACTCACATGTGAAATATGTGCTGGTAGAATCTCCTGCAATTTTTGAGAATCATTCTGAACAAGACAGAAGTGATCAGCAAGTCTCTGCATCCACTCTAAATACAACCACATGGTTTGACGGCATAGTTACTGTACCTTGACTACCAAAATACAAGAGCCCAAATTTTCAAAGTAAGAACATAATGCAACATTTACAGGCAAAAAGTGGTATAAAAGGCTTGAGCATCACGGGCACTTGAGGCTAAGCTGGGCAAGGTTCAGATGCCTTGAACACCCTACGAATAGAACTTTTATATATCACTCCCTCACTTTTGATATGAAAAATTCTCGGGAAATTTGCACGAAAATGATATGCAGAAATTGATTCGCCTAGAATTATCTGGCTTCAAGATTGGCAACAGAGAACGGTGGAGAAGGAACAGCTAGAGATGACCGGTTTGTGCAGACCTTAATCTGATTCCTTCTGTGATGATCTTGCTGTACAATGTGCACAATACATGCAAAATGCACTTTAAGCGTATCTTCCTCCATTGGACCTTGCAACCGTTGCAGAAGCACCCGAATACTTCCCTGGTTCATAGATATGTTATGAGAAGAACTACAATTGAACACCCTTTTCTGATTACGTAGGCATTGCAACTCAGTAGAACTGCTATTCAGTATGAGCTTTTCCAAGATACAGCAAAACGTTTCGACTAAACAGCTCTACATACCTTGGAATTTCTCAAAAAGGAAGAAGATTGTGCATGACTATTTATATCCTCTGAACTATCAATCTCATCAGTCAGTAAACACTCCAGCAATGCTTTATGTCGAGCCTCACAGTCCACAGGTTTCCGAAAAATTCCCTAGCACAAATATTTGTCCTAATTTCAACCATGATAGAACCAAAGAATTATCCAGCTCATTTTGATGCTGAGTGCTCATGAAGTCAAACAGCTTCTTTAAACAATATTGATAGTTTTGTACCTCGCTAAGAGCATACCTTAACTTGAGAGCTTGAGCTCAGGACGTCACTGACAAGCTCCCAGTTGGGACCAAGGTCATGCACAAGGGCAAGAATAGCCTGGACAAGACATCAATATGCTCATGCCAACTTTAAAACTTTTCCCAAGCACAAGTTATCAAAAAAGGCAATTAACATTCTATGTACACTTAAGAAAATCTAACATGACCAAAAGAATGTGTAAGCAAATAAGCATCTTCCCAAACCTGATCTTCAATGGTAGACCATGGAATGCCCAATCCTGGCTGACTGATGGGAGGTTGCAGGATGTAACCCTGAATAGCAAGGGAGAGTAGTTGGAACAGATGATCACACAATAAACTCTCAGACAAAGCTGTACAGCGTACTTTCAAAGTGGTAAGAAGAGAAACCTTTTGTACCTTGCCTAGTTTGTTTTTCTTTGCACGGTCACGGCTGCTGTTTTGCCTCAGCACTTTATGGGAGCTTGTTAGATTTGCTACTAGTGGAGAAGCCTGTGTTGCTTGAACTTGATTTGGCGTACATATACTATCATGATGTTCTTCAGGAAGTTGCTTTAAAAGTTTAACTTTTTTCAGAAGATGCTGTTCTGCTACACCTTGTGAACTCAGAATTTCAGGTGTCTCAGTTGTAGGTCCTTTGATCCAAAAAACAAAGGTTAGAAAATATAATATGGACTGTATGACTGAACACTCTACAAGTTCCATAGAAAAGGGGAAATGAAATTACCAAATCCAAGATCAGAAGATGACACATTGGAAGTTGTTTGTTGTAGCTGATCACTTTTTCGCTTGATTTGTGCTTTCTGGTAACAATGGTTTAAAACTCAAACGATTAGCAAAACTTTACTAGCGTGAAAAGAAAACCCAAAAAACAAACAAAAACTTCACAGCAAACCTCAACATACAAGCTTGAATTGTTCAATACAACCACAAGAAAAAACCTGCTCAACATTGCGATTCACTTCATATTGCTGGACATAAGCTGAATTTGACAGCTGCAACAGAACAAACCATATAGTTTTATGATGCTGAACATCACATAACAAGTTTTGAAGGCTTCATAGGTTAAGAATGCATTGTCAACATCTTGAGTGAAAGCTGTTTGAGACAAGGAAATTTCTCTACCATTTCTACATCATTTTTCCCTAAGGACTGTGATATTACTTGATACTTCCAACGAACTACATACTTTCCCAGAATATGACGCATGCAATGCTCCATCTGCAGTTGAAGATAATGCCACAGAATGAAACTTTGCGTTCTTTTTCTTTTTGGGAGCATGTGAAGAGCAAATGTCGTCGCTGGTAGCTCCCTGTGTGCTATTTTTTGGAGATGACTCAGCTTTTGGATTTCGCAAAGGCACAGACACTTCCAATAAGCAGTGCAACCCTTTCTGCTGAACTTCCATAGCGCCTGTTATATTATTTTCCAGTCCTGTAACATCAAGTTTGTTAAGGGTTGACCCAGCAGTACCAGGTGCACGCTGCCGTGCAGCCACCGCTGCTGTGCGCAGCCGTTTAGTTGGAATACTTCCCACATTTGCTTGATTTACAACATAGCTGTTGACAGGCCTCCTCGCAGGAGCATAATCTGATGCAACACTATCAAATGTATCTGGATCAGGTAAATATGAGACTACATTCGGAACAACTTCAGAGGACCTATTAGTTGCCTTTAGAATTTGTTTCCTTTTTCTCTTTGCAACAACTGACCGAGGGCCTCCACTGCTGTCCAAGCTACTTGTTATGTCCTGTATTTCAGGTTTATCACCATCATATCCATATCCAATCCTTGCCAATGACTGCCCTATTAAAGGCTTTGTTTCATGGCCAAAAGCTGGCATATCTAAGTCAGTCACAAGGCAAGCTTGAGCTTCTGCTTCTGCCAAGTGCTCCTGCATTGGATGTACATTTAGAGGTGATTGAAGTTGTAATCTTTGCAACAATCTACTCATATACTGTAGCATGCCATTCTATCAATAAGCTTGTGAGTAACATAGTCTCAAATAGCTACCAAAGCTCATGCTACAAGGAATACGTCAGACAAAGTCAATGTTTCCTGTCATCAACAGGTTGTGACATGCATGCACAAAAACAAGGCAGCTACATGGCTTTTGTTTACTTACTGCTTCAACTGCTGCCCAGTCTCTCTCAACAGAATTGCGATATGATTCGAGAACTCCTTCAGGTACAACATAGAACAATTTTCCCTGCATATAGGAAAATTCCCCATAAGGCCAACATATATAGATAGACAACCCAAATCATTTAGTGCGTCAATAAAAAATCAATGTCAAAAATGTTTCGTAGTGCCCAATTCTTCCCATAAAGTAAAATTAGATGTTACATATGAATATTAGAAGATTTGTTGAGTATTAGAAGATTTGTAAGTATACTTTATGTAACACTGCAAATTTGCTGAAAGTATAATCAATTCTGCACATCGTTTCATCCCCAGTGACTGAAATAAGAAACATGTTCTCAGTGTGTGTGAGTGGGTGGGTGTGGGTGCACTGTACAGATACGTATATGATATTATACATATATAAACTTTGTTCCACTTTTATGCATGGGTGAGGGGACCCATGCATCCTCCTCTCCTCACCCATGCATACACATTTTTTGAACTAGAAATGATGGGGAGGAGGATGCATGTATGGGAAAAAGGATGCATGGCCCTCCTCCCCATGCATGCATCTAAGGGGCCCACTCCAAATTCAAATTACCCTTTACCCACACACATAGTGTTTTGAAGTGCAGGTGCATACTTTCATGGTGAAAGGTGTTAAACAAAAGGGACTTTCATTATCAAGGATTTCATTAAATTTGAAGGGCGCTTAAGGATTTTTTGAATTATCATACTTTTCACGAGAAAGGCTGAAATAAAAATGCATTTCCACTCAAGCCTGCATGGCAGACCTACGTGGCATAGCTTAGTTGGCTTGCCACACAAGCCTATGTCAAGCCTATGTGGCAGACTGCAACATGCCTACATGGCAGACACAAGTCTATGTCATGCCTACATGACCTGCCACGCAAGCCTATGATAGGCCTACATGGCTTGCCACATGGCAAGTGACAAGCCTGTGTGGTTTGTGACATGCCTACGTGGCTTGCCATGTGGCAACTTGCGAGCCCCATCTCTCTCTCTCTAGGTTCACTCAAGCCTACATGGTAGAGCTTGGTTGGCTTGCCATGCAAGCCTATGTTAAAACTACGTTGTTTGCCACGTAGGCCTGCCATCAAACCCATGCCATGTGACCTGCCATCCCCCTATTGTCATGCATGTGTCTGCATGCGTCCGCATGTGTTTGCATGCATCTGCATGTATCTGCATGTGCATTATTGGCCCTCATACTTACTGCATGGTATGCATGTATGCCTCTGACTCACACTGTCCTCTGCCTCCGGTGGTTAGTTGCACCTAAAAGTACTGTTGGGTCAGTACTGTTAGAGTCTTGAACATCCTCCAAAGTGAGCAGTTGATTGCAACAAACTTCAAGTTGGTACTCTTGGGTAGACCAAGGATAAAGTGCAACTTGAGTAGAATCAACGACTGGCGAAACGAGGTGCCATCTCCTGAAAATCCTGCAAATAGACATCCAGAGGCCTCATTCCCATTTGCAATGAAGCAAACTAACAATAATACTCAAAATCGTCCAAAAATGGCAAATGCTTCTAGCACAACTCCCACTGAGGAAGAAGAGCTTATCAAGTCCTCCGATGAAGAGAGATCTAAGGAAGAGTCTGAGGATGATGGTTCCTCAAGTGATGACGATGATGACTCTGGTGATGATGAGGAGGAGCCTATTGGTGCTACACAGCAACTTCCGAGGAGGACCAGGAGACAATTCCGAGCATAGATCTATCATCCTAGACTTTGCCATATGCAGTTTCCTAGCTCCTAGGTGTGTAGATAGTAGACTAGATGCTAGAGTCCTCACTGCTCACGAGTCGCTACTCAGTGATTGTTGAGTATTCAGACATTGATGATTGCATGTAGTATGTACATTGTACTATGATTGTCCCTTATCACGACTCAGTTGTGCCTTGGCCCTTGTGATCACATTTCACTAAGTCCTGACTTCACTATATGATATTACGAAATTTGAATCATGATTATTGTCTATATTTAAAGCATTTAAATTATATTGCTTATATTTGGTGTTTTGATTCTTGAATCTTTAGAAAATTAAACTTTGATTTACTGTTGATTCTTGAATGTTCAAACTTCAAACCCAATGAATCATGTCAGGAGCCTAACGACTCACAAGTCACTTGTCAGTTCATCATTCATGAATAATTTGAAATTGTATTCGTTGCTTTCATTTTTGTACAAATTACTAAGTTGTTAGTTATAAGTTGTAAATTGTAACTTGTAATCAATGATCAACAATAGCATGCTGCAGCCTGCATAAGGCATCTGGAATCTGGATTCTGTGATCTAAAGTCTAGAGTCTAAACTCTAGACACTTGTTCTAATATCTATGAATAATGATATTGATGCGGCTCCTCAATGCTGGCAAGAAGAGCATACTACATACTCTAGAGCCTTCAATTATCAATAGTAAAGTTCAAACTTGGTCAAATAAAGCTCAAAAGTAAATAGTAAAGTAAGTTCTTTTTATTTTAACTTTGGCAAAGGCACAGTTGCACGGATGAAAAGGGCCATCAATAAATCTATTAGTAGGCTGTTAATACTACCATCATTGAGGAGGAAATGACATAAGGAGGAGAGGGTATATTGTTGTTTTGTAGTTTGTAAATTTCTAACGAACCCTCAGTCTTCAATTCTATTCCATAACATATGCTTTCCAGACTCTAGAGGTTGAGAGATCTCCACTTTTCACTAGACACATCGCACAAATTTGGGGCAATTATGGATTTAAACAAGTGGTTGATGGGACATTTTAGGTCTCAATTCTCAGGAAAATTTATTCAAGATGAATGTACTACACTCTAGGTGTGAATTTTGAAACAAGAATGCCCACTCTCGCCTACATTGTTCAATCTAAAGTTTATATCAATCTATTGGAGTCAGCTATACAATATTTTGTCGTGACTCATGACTCGTCTAGGGGAGATTCTGGTCTCTACTCTAATATACAATATTCACATCCAAAGAGGGGCCCCGGCTAGTGCTACAATGAATTATGAAACATTGCCTTGTACAATGTACTTATACGAGAGGGCAAACAGGTCTCAGGTTTGGAGGTTGATTATGAGAAGACCAATCTAAATTCTAGAATTGATGCATCAATGATCATGCTAGCTTTACAAAGTACGGACATCTCCAACTTAGCTTGATACTAAGTTATTACTAAGTTTATGTAATGTGAATCAAGAATTATCCTCAAAAAGAGTCAAATTTCAATAAAATACAAAAGACCCTAAAAACAAGTTCAATTGTTCTGGCCTGTCCAATTTGAACACGTCCGTACCATCGAATCGGCCGGTTCGAACCACTGAATCAGCTGGTTTGAACTGGGTATCTAAACATTGGAGACCACAATCATTCTTTCAAGAGTCTGATTAAGTAAACTTACCGACTGTAAAAATGACATTACCAAACTCCGTTGGCTTACTATTAAGAAGTACACCATAGCATTGTCTTAGAGGACATTGAAACCAATCCCTGCAAGCTAATTCAAAATACACTACTTCATGCAATTTATGCAATCAGCTAATGAAGCTCCATGCTCAAGCTTCAAAGAGAAAAACTGCTACTTCAAAAGAATCTTATCATTTCTCACTCTAGCACTAAAACTAGCCTCTAAGGATTTCCAGATTTCTTTCAAAGTCTTGAAAAAATCCAAATAATGTATTTAGGGATCTTGTAGGCCAAGGCTGATAAAGGCAAATAGCCCTCTTATCATGCAAGTCCCATTTAGCTTGTTCATCAATGTTACATTCAAAAGGTTCACTATCAAAATTGTCAAAAACATTCCTTCCGTAAACCTTTCTCAATCAAAAGAAGCCACATTTGAACTCGACAAGTGCAAAACTTTGTTCCATCAAACTTCTCAATAAGGCTTCTTTGATCCATTGTAAAATAGTAAAACATCTTGGTGATCACTCCCCCTTAAACTATACAATTGATCACTTTAGGTACTGCCCCTAGTTTATGGACTGTGCACAGTAAACACTGATACGTGATTTCAAATAAAGCTTTCTACTTCATTTTTGGCTGAAAAAAAGCTTGAATTACACTATGAAGCAAAGCTACGTGCAAGTTATTCAGACTAAAAAGAGTGTTCTTGTTGATCTTATGTTCTATCCTATGTTACTTTTTCCCCAATGCTGCAATCACATATTGCTCGATACCCCCAGCTAAGAGTATGTCGTGCCAGTCAGGAATATGTGTCCTGATTGTGAAGAAGACCATGATCATCCATAAGTAACTCGCATAAGTATTTCCCCAATTACACAAATAAATAAAATGGTCCTCAACCTCTTAACATCTACAAGAGAAAAATATTGATGACTTTGTACATAATCTCATTCTGACAAAGCAAAACATACTCAGTTACTGATCCTTGTCAGTATCTGGCATAAAAGCTTCTACACCTTTCACCAAAAGTTTTATTCTAGTATTTGCATGGAAAATGGATGTATTTGGTTGTTTGATTGATAATGCAAGCCTTCTATTACACTATCCACAAAGTTCCATACTTCTTCCAACAAAATAAACTCCTCTTGAAGCTTTTTAAGGGAGTGCAATGAACGTCCAGTTGGCTTCCTAACTTTCAGAAGTACCTCTTGGTAAGTTGAATTATCAACATCTACAGGAACTGCCATCTTGATGTCACAATTATCCAGACACTCAATTTGATTCAATTCTTCAAAGCTTTCCTTGCTGAGCGAGGTCCCAGTTGAATGTGAATGCTTTACCACCCTCTTCCTGGTGTTAAATGTACCCCTTTTTGGCTCCTGCTCTGATCTTAGTGACTTAAATTGTGAATGGTACACACAATGAGCAGCCCATTGACAAAGTTGAGCTGCAGCAGACATCTTCCACAACCTCTCCTGTAGTGAATACCCGTCTGTCAGAATAAAGAGGGCTGAAGGTAGTTGCAGTTATTTTTGGTACTTCGCTGACTCATAACGGGCAAATAATGTCCAAAAAATGTCAGTATCAGGACATTACAAGAATGAAAAAATTGACAGTTTTAAGTACACTGTTTGTCTCTATAGTAACACCTAAACAGACACGTGACATACTAAATTGCAAAGCTCTAAAAAAGCTGATCATAAGAAGATAAGTCACCTTCATAAAATCATTCGCCATCCATGCTACCTCTTCAAGTACAAACTCCCAATGGCATTTCCTTTTAGAAAGTTCAGGCATTGCTTTTCGACTTGCCCACTTTGCAATCTGATCTTGGGAGTTCTGCAGTCACAAGGCACGCGCTTTCTTCTTGTATAAGGACTGCAAATCAGTTTGAACTTTGATGTACGTTATCAAATTTATAGCTAGCAATTACAACGTGTAAAGTCAACCTTAACAACTTTGGCCCTCTCAAGGATAGTGTCTCCCCGAGCCTTCTTTGCAGCTGTGGCCCATTTTTCGTCAGCGCACATCCTCTTGTCTTGCTCCAATTCACAGTCAACACTGACTCTCTGAAAGTTGGTAGTTGCCAACTCACCTGTACTGGGTGCTTTGTTGTTCAAATATGTTTCAATATATGTCCCAGTACTAGCAACCCAGTGAAGTTTCTTGCTGTCTTGTTGAGCCATTGTTTCACAAGAGATATTGGCATCATTCAAGATATTCAAGCTGCAGGCATTACCCACCAATTCTGGTTGGTTGGCAACGGCTGTGGTATGTTTGAGCTTTGAGTCAACAATTGAATTCTTAGATTGTCTGTCACCATGTAAAGCTTCATTTTTTTTGGCTGCAAGAACGATATTGCCATGTGACATGACTAATTTTTTATTATGAACACTCTGGGATACATGTGCGATTGCGGCAACTGATTTCGCAGATGTCAGAACCTCAGCATTCTCCCCACTATGTAAATTTAAAGTATTTTCAATACCTAGAGGATACTTGTAAGTCAATGAGGGGCTATTACGTGTAGTAACTCCAACAGGAATCTTCTTAATGGTTGTATCACCTGGAGCCAACTGACCAGGCTTTGCAGGGTCAACCTGCCTACTGGACTTGAAAGAGCTAGGAATGTCACAATCTGCAGTGTTTGTCATATAAGGGGCTTTCGTATTTATAGAATCCAAGTTCACTATGTATCTCTCATTGAAAAGATGTTCTTTCTCCTTGAAGCCTGAAATTTCATGCTGAAAAGGTAGAGAAGAAGTAGCCTGGCTGGAAATCGTTGCACCTTTTTTTATTTCAAATGACACTTCAAAGAAAGGCACACTGCATTCAGCTAGATCATTTTTTGAAGAAACGGAATGAAGCCACACATGTTTCTCTTTTCTGCTAAGCTGATCTGGCTCATTGCGCTCATTAGAAATGGATTGAATCTTTTCGCTGGGCAATAGATTGTGTATATGCTCAATTGGCAAAGCATTCCCTTGCAAAGAACTTCGTTTACTCGTAAATGGAGCAAATAATATTGCAGGCTCCTTTTCAGGAAGCAGGTGCACCGTATCCCTTGCAAGTTTCTGCCCATTGTCATAGCAATTAGTCCTATAGCTAGAATTTTGGATATTTGCTTGATCTCTTGATGGACCATGAACTACACTATACCCTTCAATCCTGTTCCTTGAGGGAGTACGATTGCCACCCACCAATGCAGAAGATTTTCTACTTCCAAAGTTCCCCGAACTTTCCAGACCTGCCACTGAAAAAGGACTTTCAAAAAAAAATCGTAATATTGGATAACTTAGTCTCTAAATGGTGTGTCTCTTCAGAAGCTTTTAAGGCCCTAGTTCCGAGTTTTAAGAGCTTTATAGGAAAATCACCTGATTGTATTTCAGCTACATCACCCACCAACCCCTGTGCATGACTGCAGCATAACAAAGTGAACCAGAAGCTCAGATGTATCAGCACTTTCTGCCATCAAAATCTTGTTAAGCAGTTCATCTGCACATTTGAAGCTACAGTTGCGATGATTGCCTTCTCAGACCTTCCTGAGCTTTCCTACGCACTTGACTGAACAATTCACATCACAAAAAAATGACAAAAAAACTAGCCAAAATAAATACAAAGACCTCTGCAAATCAGCTGATGACCTTGCCATATTTTGTTCAGCCCTTGGTGATAGAGGCTTCGCAGTGGTAGATGATCCATCAACAAACTTAAGGTCCAAAAGGTTCCTTCCCTGCATTTTAAATGCACATTATTCTTAACCTCTGGAATACATTACAAAAATAACCAATACTACTTCCTCGAAGAACTTCGAAGGGCTACCACCAAAGTTGGCATGTTTAGCATGATGTTGGGCTTTATTACAAGGTCAACTAAGCACAACTCCAATGAATTCCCTTTAACTTGAAAGGCTGGAAAGGGTAGCAACAATAGTTGAAACATATATTGTAAACCAATGGTCAAAGAATTAAAGCAGCTCAACAAAACCAGGTAAAAGTAGGAGACAACCAAATTGCCGGTGCACACAAATAGGCTACTACTCAGATAGCTACTACATAAGTGGAAAAATTACAACTGAAAAAATAGTGCCAAAGATGTATATTATAGTAGCTTTGTCTTTTGAGAACATAAAGGAAGCATTTTAATATAGGATAACTACATTTCAGAATAGGACGTTAGAATACATAGTTGCATTAAGATTCTAGAAACACGTTCAGAAACGCGTTTCTGAACCACATTTCTGATTTTGGCCAGCTTTTCTCAGAAATTTTTTTTTTTTTCTAATTATTTTTGTGGGCAATATGAGTATCAAATTAAAGCTCTAATCAAGGGCATTGCATTTATGTCGGTTGCCGAGTGTTTCGGTTACAGTGTGGTCCAGTTTAGATGCATCAATTCCTGTTGGATTCTGTCAATCCCTATGAATTTTTAAAGATCTGTTTCTGTTTTTTTCCAGCAGTTCTGGATCCAGAAACGTGTTTCTGGATAGTGTTTGCCTAGAAACGTGTTTCTGGGCAACTATGCAACATTCACAAATTCGGAAAAGAACAAAATCACACCTATCAGATATGACAAAGGCTAGGCACTTGCATGAATTTGTTAGATAAACTGAAAGCCTTGATAAAATTTCAATACAACAATAGTGTGTTTACCTTTTCAAGAAAAAGTAGTTGTCTACGTAAATCTTCTTGCCCAGCAAACTCCAACCTAAATGCAGCGATCCAAAATTGTCCAAATCACTAAGTTTATTTCCAGACCGAATCAAATGGAAAACTTTATATCAAGGGTGATATAAGTTCCAAACTTCTATTGTGATATTATGTACCTGATCTCTGCTTCAGCTTCATCAACAGCTACCTGCAAAGAGGATCTGGAGTCTATAGTGTCTGTAGCACCAGCTCCTGCGCCCATGGAACCTTGCTCGGCATTGACTGTGAGCTCGGACCCTGAAGCAGCTTCAGGGCCTGTACAGAGTGGGAACTAGAAAAACTAGTGAAATGGCAGTTTCTAGAACAATCACACCTGTTTAGAATGGCAAAAATTGAAAAACCCAGACACAACAGAAAAAGTGCAAAGCATCAAGCAAGAATGGGACCCCCAAAAAATGAACTACTTAAGATAAGAATGTACTTTGCATAAACAGCTAGAGCCAGGAAGAAAGGATTAACATCATGAGCCTAGATTATGATTTAGTAGCACATAATGCCTAAAATTTCATGAGCTGTCAATGCTAATCGTCGTGATCAAACCATAAGGCTTCAAATCTTAACCATGATATCTCAGGCAAGAAAGGTGCGTAAAGCAGACGTCCAACAAGTACGCTGAAAAAATCAGCACAGCGCGCAAATTTTTGAAAACTTACATCTGAACTTTTAAACAACTTCAGATTTATGTTCCCAAGATCAGAGAGAATACTTAAGTAGCAAGAGCAGTTATAGAAAGCCAATCATTTGTTTGGTTATGTTTAGAAAGAAAAAACAGAGAGAGCTTCTATTTCTAACACAACATTTGGACTGATTTGAAAATGATGATCATATGCCTTTAAAATGCCAACATTAAAATTTATATCATTCAAGAGCAAAGTTAGTTGCATCTTGTCCTTTATACCACAGAAAAGTGGTGTTGTGAATATCAAGATATACACCAGAACAATAGTTGAATTTGCCCATGAGATGGAGCGAGGGAAGGAGGGAGGGATGGTGCGATGGCAGGGGGAGAGAGAGAGAGAGAGAGAGAGAGAGAGAGAGAGAGAGAGAGAGAGAGAGAAAGCTTTAATAATGTCTTTTTCATGCCAAACGACATCTAAGACAAATAAGTACATATCAAGTATGTGGACCACAAGGGAGCATATGAAAAACGTCTCCGAGACTGAAAGAAAAGCATATAAAAAGGATCCAAATACAATTACCAGTGTTAACTAAACCAAAAAGGTATAAAGCAAGAAATAGCTATGTATAATGGGAGCAAGCCGCAGATCATGTCCTAGAGGTGATAATGATACTGCTGCTGCTGCTGCTGCTGAAGAAAGCAGGACGCAGTGGGGAGTGAAACTGAGATCCGCTGCCGTCGTCGAATGTAGGAAGGACGTCTCCTCGTGGTAGGACGAATAGGTCTCACTGCAAGGTAATGTTGGGAGGTGCATTGCCTCTGATCTCTGTGGGAAGTCGTGTCCTCATCATCGACATCATCGTTTGAGTCTGGGGTTGGTTGTGAGCGTCGTCTGGAGAAAAAGGAGGTAATCTGAAGCTGTGTGTCTGGAGTAGTCTGACGCAGAGGCTGGAGATCTCGTCATAATAGAAGCATCTCTCGGATCATAGGTGCAACACAGCATGGATCCTCATAGGTAACAAGTGAGCGCAAAGTAAGTGGTGTATCCCTGAACAAGCAATAGCATTTGCCGCGAATCTCATAATAAACTGGGCAAATGAAGATAAAATGCTCCTCAGTCTCCACCGCATCAAGGGAACATAGCTGGTAGATCCTATTCTCTCGTGGGGTACCCTGAAACCGACCAAGCTAAGCTCTATAGATGAATCGTAGGATGTAATCATGGGTACCAGAAGGAAGTGCAGTGATAGAAATACCGAGTGTGCCAAGAAGTCTGAAGGCCTGAGAGAACCAAGACAAATGGTAGCCCTGACTGTGAAGGCTCTGCGATGAAATGAGAGCAGCCTGAATATATCTCTGCTCAGAAGACTGGAACGCACTGACGCGCTGTATATATGTGATGACCTGGAGTAGGGCATCAAGGTACATAGGCGGGACCAGAAACTCGACAAGGATGATCTGGTGTGGAACTGAAGGTTTAGCCCGAATCATGCGTGAGAGCATAGTGATCTGTAATCGCGAAATACTGGCCCAGTGAGAGAGAGAGAGAGAGAGAGAGAGAGAGAGAGAGAGAGAGAGAGAGAGAGAGAGAGAGAGAGAGAGAGAGAGAGAGAAGAAAGCTTTATTAATGTCTTTTCCATGCCAAAAGGCATATAAGACTAATGAGGTACATGTCAAGTGTGTAGTAACCATGAGAGCGCATAGAACGTCTCCAAAACTGAAATAAAGAAAACAGCTAGTATCAACTAAATAAACAAGTAATCATCTGCAATCAAGATGTCAAGTCTATGCTGGTGCTATAGAAAGATGTAATGCGAGCCGCAATATGAGAAAGCGCTGGAGCCCGCTGGTGTCGTCTATGAGCATGAGCGTGTGTAGTATGTCTCTGTATAGGGTATGGCTATCCTGGCAGTATGGGTAGTACATCGTCTCTGATCTTTGTGGGCATGTAAGCGACTATCATCCTCGTCGTCGTAGTAGTCATCATCCTCGAGTACTGAGACACGTGATCTCCGTCTAGTAAAGAATGAAGTGATCAATGATTGAGATGTAATGTGCTGGGATGTCTCGTGTAGATCTCTCCGCAATATGAACATCTCGTGTACCATCGGCGCGACACACCGTGGGTCCTCATAGGCTACGAGAGAATGTAGAGTGGTAGGTATGTCTCGAAACAAGCAGTGATATCTCCCTCTGATCTCATAATATACCGGGCATCTGAAGATAAAATGCTCCTCAGACTCCACCTCACCGAGGGAGCACAACTGGCAAATCCGCTCCACTCTGGGAATACCATGGAACCTCCCCGTCTCAATAGCTAGCTGGTGAGAAGACACCCTGAGCTGTCCCAGTGTGAATCTGAGGCAATGTGATAGCCCTGAATCCAAGTAGCGTGGCATGACTGATACATCCAGCTCCAAAAAGTAGGTCCGGTAGAAATCTGGCTTACTCCTAACTGGCTGCTCCAAGTCCGCTCTAGGTATGCTTGATAGAGAAATCGTCTGATATACCGATGGGTACCCGAGGGAAGCGCAGTGATGGAGATACCAAATGACTCAAGTAGGAGGTGAGATGCCTGAGAGAACCATGATAGTCTATAGCCCTGATCATGAAGGCCCTGTGAGGATGAAAGTGCAATCTGTATGTATCATCTGTCTATCTCTGGCAGTGCCTGTATCCTCTGAATATACCATCCCTGTAAATCATACGTCTATCAGTGTCTTTGGCTTCTTGAAGGGCTTTTTTGCGTTCCCCAAGCAGTTTGAACCTTGAATCACGGTTCAATTCATCGGAGCTAGTTTGGAAAAAAAAAAAAACGAGTCTTTGTTGATCATTAGTTTAAGATTTTATAAGGATATGAATTTTTGAGTATTCTGATTTGTGTTTGAACTTTTATCCCTTTTGGTCCGCTAATGATTCATGAAGTTGGACTTTGGCAATTTTCATAATAAATAATTCATGTTTGTTCAATTGCACAAACCAAGGACTTCAATGAGAAGACGAGATTGTCAGAATGTGGGAGATAGCAAGAGAGATGATAAAAATGAGCCAAGAATGTATTCTTGAAATTCATTGTCCACGGTTTCAAAATAAAAGAACAAAGGATAGCTATAAACTCCTTACGCAAGTGGAAAATGTAGGATGCCAAAACAAAAACAAAAACCAAGACAAAACAAGTAATTCGCACTCCCATGGATAGCACTTCAACTATACTCATACATAACAACAAAATTTCAACCTTGAAGCGACTACCAATGACCATCATATTGAAGATGAAAAAGGTTGTCGAACTATTGAGTCCTAAGAGCAAGAATTGTCTAAAGAAAATTTCAGTTCTTTTGACTAAATCAACAAATTGTATATTGTCAACTTTCAAGGCTTATTACTTTGATTGTTGATTTGTTTTCCAATAATATGAGTGTACTGAAACTGAAAGTACCTTTGGATGAAAAATTTGACACCAATTTGCCATACTTACGATTCTTTGTCTCAAGTTTGTGCAAAGATGATAGGTTTTATTTGAAATCCCTTCGATAGCCCATTCTTTATCCAACCAAACCACCACTTGAAACAGAATTGCACCAATGATGGCACATCTATTGTTGCCAAAATTGTACTCGAATACAGTGAAATTCTAAGAAAAATCGTCAAAAATGATCATTTGCTGCAATAATTAGATGGCATAGGCCAAGTAATAAATAAATTGCTATACACATTTGCACCTATCGAACAGAAACACCATTGTAGAGCATGACGTGCATTGGCATTGGCATCGAATAGTGGGAACGAGCATCCTTCTCTACAAGAGTGTACTGTGGAAGGCCAAACATAAGGTCATAAAAAATGATGCAAAAAGGAAAAATAATGATTGAAAAACTCTTGGCAGTCCTTGGGACATATCAGACCATTCCCTCAGCTCCTTACAGCACTGAGGACATGAATAGTCGACCCACAGGACAGAAGCAAAAACACTAAGTTCAGCACCTTAGGTGAAGGATGTTCTATGTAAGATCAATCTAGTGTAGCCTGAGAATTGCCATCTAAAATCTGCAAATTATATATCCTATAAATATGCAAACTTGAACTTCATTGCCACAAGCAGAAATTTTTTGAAAGAGACAAGGGTAAGGTGTCAGATCCTCTACCAGAACCAAAAAAAATGAAGTAAATACTCTTTCACCATAATGACTTTGGAGGCTCCATCTACCCGGTCAAAAATATCAAGTTCACTTTGAATGTTCCAATAAATTACACTTACAGAAAGGCAGAACCCTAATATGAAGAATTAGATGATAGGGCCAGCTACATACTTGCCTTGCGCTGAGACGTAGGTAAAAGGCCACCACGCAGATACGCAAATCAAGCACGAATCCAGCCTGCTCCACCGACACAAAAAGGAACGGAATGAAGAAGCAGCAGCAGCATCACAAATTTAATGACAGCGTCCACAACCTAAATATAAATGGGACGCGACCAAAATCGTTGTGATCGCGTGAATTGACTGATCCGTGAGGATGAACTGACATAGGGATCAGAAAGTGGGAGAAATTGAGAGGAATTTGGAGGGAAAATGGCGCGAGAACGCGAGGTTACACAGGGTCGGAGGACATTATTGAAGGCAGAGGATGGAGGAGGAGGGGGAAGAGAGATGGAGAGGATTCCTCTCAAGGAAATGTTAAATCGGAAAAGATAATTAAACTAGAAAAGGCTTCCTCGCTCATCAGTACCTCATGAGGAAAATTGGCTCAACAACATTCCTCATGGCATTTTCACCTGTTCACACTTCTCACCCTACCCTAACTAAGGCCAGCCTCTTTCTCTCGTTAGTGACATCAACCAATCACATGGGACACAAACTCCATCCTTTCATGTGGGAGTGGAATATATAAGATTCTCACCATGAAGAGCATTTTCTTTTCATCAAGTGCATCCCCCTACCCCCAAAAGGGAGGCTTCATTAGTGGACTATAGATGCTCCTTTGCACAACAAAGAGGTATACAATTTATCATTGTCTATCACCATTGATGTATTAGAGGGGCTAACCACCACATGGCTAGCAAAGTGGTGCCATTATTACCATGGGAGATTGTGCACAAAAAATCACCATCAGTGCATCCATGGGGGGCACTAGGAGACCTACCTTGAACCTCTGTGAGCCACTTCAAACTTAATTCAACCCCAATAACAAATCCACATCCCTAGTCAAACGAATCTCGGCTTCCAAACTTATGGGCATTCACCATATGCACTAACCATGCTTACATGATTTGTAATCAAAGGAATGTAGACTCCTCCGAGGGCCTAGGACCCCCTATGATGCCACAATTGAGGTTATGTAGACCGTCACATCATTATTCAAAAATGATTTTCTCCATCAAAAAACTCAACCAAAATTTATCTTTCAATAGCTCCATATCTATCTATTATTGTTAAAGAATACTTCTCATACAAGGAGTTCTCATGCTTTTGTGATACAACAGGTGCATAGGTTAGGCTTGGTCTACAAACTATAATGTGTCATGCACACTCTAAATACCAACATAGCTCATGCATGCAAAATGTTGGAAATCGATGTAGCTTTGGTCAAATGCCAATGTCAATGGCTATGTCCGTCTTCAATCACTACCAAGGGCATGTACATGTATCATTATTCCCTATCATTGGAGGTAGCATAAATATGATCAACATTACCTTGTTGCCTTTTTAGATACTGATTTTGCAGGTGATAAGGTGGATAGAAGTCCACAAGTGCTCTTTATCCTCATGTGAAGCCGAGTACAAGGCTTTGACTACTACAACCAAGGAGGTAATTTGGATCAAAAGATTACTAGTGGAGCTCGGGATCACTCAAGAGGAGGAATTACCTTGCATCAAATGTGATAGCATCTCGGCCCAATACCTTGCAAAAAATCCTATTTGTCCGTACTGATATCGGATCCAAGCGCACGAGCTAAAGAAAATTTCGAGTAGTTGTACATCCGCGCTCCAGTCCGATATCGCATGCTCCAATATTGGATCCACGCGCACAAGTTAAGGAGGATCCTGAGCAGCCGTACTTCCGCGCTCCATTTTGATATCAGGTGTATAACCAAAAAAATATACAGTTTTGTGGTGTGATAAATTATTTGATCTGGACTCATCTGTTCAGTGATGGCAACTCTAAGCGAGAGTGTCCTCAATGAGTCAAGCAAATTGGAAGGAGCCGACAACTATGCAATTTGGAAATTCAAACTGAAAAACATTTTGATGGAAAAGGAGCTATGGGAGATCGTGACCGGTGAAGAGACAAGGTCAGTGATTGAAGAAGATCAGCGGACATTTGACAGGAGAAAACGAAAAGCACAAAAATGTCATCAACTTATCAATTAGAGATGCAATTATTCCCTGCATTTCGGATTCAGAAGGACCAAAAGAAGCATGGGATACGTTGAAGGCATTGTTTGAGACCACAAACACATCTCGAGTGTTATTCCTGAAGACGAAGCTGCACGCATTGCGGATGGATGATGGTGCAGCTGTTGTTGATCACCTACTGAAGATCAAAGAGATTCGTGACCAATTAGCAGCAGTTGGAGAGCAAGTACAGGATCGTGAGATCGTGCAGTTGACATTAAATAGTTTGAGTGAGTCAGATCAAATGTTTGTGACAAGTATAACCACACGGGAAAATCTTCCAACCTATGAAGAGTTAGGTGGATTGCTTTTGCAGGAAGAACAACGTCAAGAGAACTTGAGTCATCGCAACAGGGGATTTGATCAAGCTCTTGCAATGAGAGGACATGTTGGCAGATTTGGTCGTGGAAGACACCAATTAAGAGGTGGAAACTCATATCATGGATCGTTCCAACAATTTCAAGAACAATCCAATGATGGCCCAAATTGAGGCAATTAAAATCAAGGCCAAGGTCAAGGACGCGACTATTCCAAGCAAAATAAACCTACAAATTGTAGGTATTGCAACAAACCTGGCCATTGGGAGTGTGAATGCTTCAAGAAACAGAAGGAGATAGAACAAAGAAAAGGCAAATGGCAAGCGGGCATTTATGCTGATCAACATCAATTTGATGATGATTATTATGAAGACAATTATGCTGATCAACATCAATGTGATGATGTTTTTTCTTTTTTCCAATCATGGATCTTAGGATTTTGCATGCTTTGACTAAGTTTATGCACACTAAAACTAAGATCATCCCGAGTTATAGTGAGCCATATCAAAGAGCCTATTAGACTTCTAAAAAGTGTGATGTCCTCAAAGGATGCTTCATCACATATTTTAGTGTCTTTGACATTGGGCTCCATAGGAGTATCTATGCTTTTATAATCTTGCATTCTAAACTTTTTAAGCATAGATCTTACATAACTTTCTTGAAAAATTAGAGCTAGATCATTAGAGATCTTGATCTCTAATCCAAGTACACGATGTAAATAACCAAGCTCTTGCATTTTAAATGACTTTCCTAAAGATATCTTGGCAGCATTTAGTATATCAATGTTGCTACCACGTAATAGAATGTCATCAACATAGAAAAACAACATGCTTATATCATTACCAACATTTTTATCTGAGCTAAGCTTTAATCCGATAGAGAGAAGATGAGAATTTAACCTCTCATACCAAGCCCTTGGGGCTTGTTTTAAGCCATAAAGACTTTTCAAAAGTAGGCACACTTTTGATTCTTTGCCTTTCATCACAAAACCTGGAGGTTGATCCATATATATCTCTTCTTCAACGTAACCATTTAAAAATGCATTAGAAACATCAAGTTGTAGCATTTTCCAATAAAAGCAACAAATGGAAACAAGAAGTCTAATGGTTACCATCTTTGCCATGGGAGCAAAGGTCTCTTTATAATCAAGACTATAACAATTGCCAAGTGAAGATCTTCAAGAATCTTGTCACATGCAGGACACCTGTGGAGCATGAACTACCCAACCAATATGGAGAGGCTAGTCAATACCCTAACCATCCACCCCCAAGCCACAGTGAAGAACACAAGAGAGGAGAGGAGAAACTGGCTCAAGAAATTGAATTTACAATAGAGAGATGGGCGAGTTTCCATAGGATATATTTTCTCCAAGAGAGAGAGAATATTCCCCCTATGATCCCCATGCAACCTATATTAAGCTATTGACCTCCTATTCTTGCATTAAAGCAGTCATTCACCATGCATGTGCTCCTATGTCCAATTATAGGTCTGGGCCCTCCTACGATTATTAATTACTTGATACGACCACGTCCAAAACGACGTAGCATAACTAATGACCACATACAACTAGTTTGACCGACTATCCACATCAGGAATTATTCTGATTCCTTTGTACAAGACATGGACATAACATTCTTCCCCCCTTGAACCACTTATATCTCTAGAAGTGAAACCCAGGGAAATTCTTTTTTATGCTTTCGACCCGCTCCCATGAATCATCATCCTCGGTTCGTCCCTTCCACTCAGAGATAGAACAATTTCTCAATTGTTCATCTCGATTTTGAGTACTTTTTCAGGTTCCAAAGGAACACTAAGTGATAAGTCCTCCAAATGGGTAAGATCTTCCTCTGAACCAACTACGTCACCTTCATGTAAACTTAATTTTAGACGGCTTACATGAAACACAGGGTGAGCTGTAGACTTGTTCTGAAGATCTAGCTCATAAGCTAAAGAACCTACTTTCTTTATAATTCAAAACTTTCCACAATATCTCGTAGACAATTTATAATGCTTCCCCATACGCATAGTCTTAGAATCCTTAGGTATTCTAAGATATACCCAGTCATCAACTTTAAAGTCTTTGGTAGACCTCTTAAGATCGGCATAGTGCTTAGCTCTATCCTGAGCACTCTGTATACAATCACAGGCCACTTGCAACACTTCACGCATGTCATGCAAGAAATCCGCAACTTTCTGGATCTTAAGAGACTTTGTCTCCACATTTACCGGAGATCTAGGTTGAAAATCGTACATCAGCATAAACAGACTATAACCAGTAGCAGAATGTTTCCTACTATTATAAGCAAACTCAATCAAAGGAATGTAATCTTTTCTCAACATATCCTCCATAGTTCGATTAGTTCTCTTAGTCTGTCATATGATTCAGGATGATCAGAAGAACTAAAACTAAGCGAGGTTTCTAGCTTTTTGGAATATAGCTGACCAAAAGTGACCAGTAAATTTAGGATCTCTATCACTAACTATATCACTTGGCAGTCCATAAAGCCTAGATAATCTTTCCACAAAGATCTGGGCTAAATCCGAAGCCTTAACAGTTGACTTAACTGGTATAAAAGTAGCTAACTTTGTCAACCTGTCCACCACAACCCAGATAGAATCATTTTGGCATTGGGTCTTTGGAAGTCCAACTACAAAATTCATAGATATACTTTCCCATCGTCTATGAGGGATATCTAGGGGATGTAACAACCCTCAAGTCTTTAAGCATTCAGCTTTGGCTAGCTGACAATACATTTAACCACATAAGACTCGACAAATGGCTTGAGTTTTGGCCAATAAAACTCTCTTTTAGCCAATTCCAAAGTTCTGTGTATACCCGGATGACCCGCACAGGGAACATCATGACATTGATAAAGAATCCTAGACTTCTTTAACTCATCATCTGCTGGTACACAAATTTTCTCATTCCAAAATAGTAACTCCTGAGCTGTTTAACGCAACTGAGGCCCCATAAGTTTCTTGCTTTCAAACGCTGCCGGTCTATCATCCTATAGAAGAACTGCCCCTATCGTCGAATCACTTGCATTAGTTCTTATGACGTAAGGTATATCAGGATTCACGATATGTAAAATAGGAGATGAAGCAACCATTTGCTTGAGTTTCTCAGAGCATTGGTTCAATTCATCAGTCCACTCAATAGGCTCACTAGGTTGACCTCTCTTTTTCTTTTTGTTAACTCTGCCTTTAGTCAAATAATTTAAAGGTGCTGCCACTTTTGCATAATCTTCAATTGACTTACGAAAGAAAACTGTAAATCCAAGACAAGATTTAACCTCTCTAACCGTTTCGGTATCGTCCACTCAAGCACTGTCTTGACCTTACTCTCGTCAATCTGCAACCCACTACGGGTGATCTTATGATCGAGGTACAACAACTCATGCTTAAAGAACTCACATTTAGATTCCTTAACATAAAGTTTCTCTCGTCTAAGAATATCTAAGACAGTCTTAAGATGACTCAAATGCTCCTTAAGTGTCCTACTGTAGATGAGAATATCATCTAAGAATACAACCACAAACTTCCCTAGATATGGGCAAAAAAGATCGTTCATCATCTGTTGGAATTTATTAAGTTGAATTCATTTTTAAATATCTACATGACCATGAGTTGACCCTATTTGTTAATGAAAATTGGTAGGAAATTTGTAAAAGTAAGTACCAACCAGATGGGTTGTTTATGTGACGGTAAATCCCTTGTGCAGATTCTTGTTAAATCACAATTTTGTAAATGGATTATTGCGATCTATTTGGAACAAATATGGGGGTACTCCAGTACTTGGTGGAATAGATATGTGCATATCTGGTCTTGGAAATCCAGGTAGAGTTCTTAGATCTCTAGATTATCGAGTAATGTAGTTAAAGATCTTCTTGAAGGAATTGAATTCCTTGTACCATTTAGGATACAAATATTGGATATCTATTGGTATATACTTCAACTATTTTGAATTTTTTCTTTTGGTTTTTGAAGAATAAACTTGGGTCATTTCAACTGTATATGAACGAGGTTTCTCGTCCATACTGGGGTCAATGCCCAGTGGTATTCCTAAATGATATTGTCATCTATTGTGAAAACTTAAGGAAATGGAGAATTCAATAGTAGGAGGTATTTTTCTAGAAATGGTTGAAGATCAAATCCTATATTTGGTTATAGGATGGTCAGATAATCTTTTTGATTTTCTGTTGAGCTGATCTAAAAGCAAAGAACTTTTTTGGAGAGAAAATTGATGGTATGGGACATTGGTGATTTCAAAGGGAAATTCTTGTGTGAGAATGATCTGTAGACCAATGGTTAGTATTTACATTTTTTCTAATGCTAACAGTTGAAACCATTGGTTAAACCTGTTTAGGGTATATGGAGAAGTTATGAGATATAGATCCGGATCCCTAAATGGTATCTCATAAATTCCAAATCAGAAACCCTTAAAAGCTATTTCTCTTCTAATTTAAACCTCTATGTTTTAAAAATTTCTTAATTACGAGACAATTGGATTGAGATTCATATAATTCCTTCTAGTGTAGAACTAGGTTTTGAAGGACTGTTAAAGTTATATGAATTCATATTTCCATTTCAGTTTGTGAATATAGCTCAAAATCAATTGATGTTTGATTAAATGGAATTTATACTTCTAAGATCAAATGATTATCTCTATTTGATAGTTAATTATTGAAAGATGTTTCTATCACTCGAAATAAGATATTTTATGATTTTGAAAAAAAAATTGGTTTGTCATAGTATTGAATACTCATTAGTGACTTCTTTGAATCTTTGATATCTTATATGTTGTCTCTTGGAAACTTTTTGATCGAAATTATGGAATTTCTTTTAAAAGGGGGAGAAGAAAATGATAGGAATAAGACTTTCATAGGATCAACCAGTTGCATAGATTTCTTTTGGGGAATCTAGTAGGTGTGCAATGGTGGAACTATCCAGTGGAATAGAAGAAATCTATAGTGATTGTTTTGAATAATTTGGAGCTAGAGTAGTTTTGGGGGTTTTGAGCTGTGAGATATTCATGAATATGGGAATTAGTGGTAAAGATTAAATTAAGATTCACTGATTGGCTACCAAGTACCATTTAGTTGTGGATTGGATTAGATGGAATAAAGTTTTAATCTTAATCTTATGTCCAGAAATGTCTGTATAAAGTAACCCAATCTTGGTTTGTACACTAAGATCTAAAGTAGGTTGACTGGTTGAAGAAACTTTGTGGGAAAAAGTATGATGGTTGGAAGCTTGTGATGTGGAATTATTCACTTCAGAGATTTCCCAGATATGTTATTTACTCTTGAGAAATAGAGTTTTTTTAGTAGCTGAGTTACGAGATTCTCAGTGATATATGTGAGTAACATATGCAGATTTAGGAGGAATCTGTCAGACATTTGTGTTAATGTATTGAGTCATAGTGAGATTATTCTCATATGTGCATGATGAATCTTGTTTGGATCTACTATGTATTCCTAGTTACTAAGGTTATTTGGTGCACTTAACCTAGTCATTGAACATAGACATATGATCAAGTATTGTGTTTGGACAATTACTTGCAGAGTTAACAGATTTGTTTTGATAGATCTACAAGTTAACTTAAGAGTGATTTGGATAAGGATCTAAATGTGGTGTTATACTAGTATAATTGAATTATTCACCTAGACATTTAAGATTTCTAAATCATGGGTATAAAGTTTATTTTGTTAAAGACATGTGTGTAAAATGGTCTTTAATTACTTGGTTGATTGTAGAATTTGGAACTCATAATCTGGTTAGGAATCGGACTGATAGAATATTCTTGAAATCTAGTTATTTTCCTTGTGGAAAATATTTCAGAATGATTTTTATATTTCTTGAGTTGTATGTAGTGCATATACTCCAATATTTTTTAATGATTAAGTATGGTTTTGGAGCCCTGTAAATTATGATTGACGAATCATAAGGTTCTTTTATGACCTTTAAGTATCATAGATTGATACTTAAAGGTCATCAAAAGAATATATGAAAATGTGAGGATTCTTAAGATAGTGAGTAATTCTTGATCAATTGGGTGAGTCAAGGATTTAGATCTGTTGGTTGAACTCTAAATTTCTTTACTCCAGCACATACTTGAGATTGTGTGGATCTCATAGGCATTTTCATTAAGTAATTGTTTACTTATGAGGAATTTGCTTACCTTACAGATTGTAGTCTATAAGTGCTTGTGTGCAAAGTTCAGTCTATATCTCCAGATTTATAGGAGACAGATAAATCTGTTAAGATACGGATAGTTGTTGATTTCTTGCATTGGGATTGTTAACTCATTTGAGTAATTGTAGTACTCTGGTTCGAGTTATAATTTTCTGAGACTTGATGGTTCTCCTAGAGATTTTAGATGAATGATTTGTGGTATTTTAGAATATTTGGATATTCTAAAATATTTTGTACCAAGAAGCATTATTTTCTGCAACAAATTGTGGAAATTCTTCAACATTACTTCGTTAAAGTTGTCTGAAACTAATGGAAAATCAATAAAATTTGGATCCGGGTACTCTTATGACATTCGATACACCTATAAAAAAAATCTTAAGCTGAAAATTAATAAAGTTAATTGTGAGTGCGCTTGTTCTTTCAGTTCTACTTCATTATTGTTGAATAATTTATTTCGTTTGAAAGGCAATGTGAAGGACATGAAGTTAGTATTTTAGTGGACAGTGGATCTACTCATAATTTCATTAACTCTAGTCTTGTGCAGAAACTCGGCCTCAAAATTGAAGCCAGTAACCATAGATATCGTGTATATCTAGCTTCAGGAGCGGAGTTGGAGACATGGGATGTTAAATTTCCAAGGCTCCCAGTTTGGATCCAAGATTATAGAGAGTTAATTGATTTCCATGTTTTAGATTTAGCGCGTACGGACATAATTCTAGGATACGAGTGGTTATTTAATAAGCAGCATGAGATAGATTTTGAGAAGCATATTCTCTCTTTTCAGGAGGGTAAAGAAATAGTTACTTTGTTTGGGGACAAATATGTACATCCATATGGGATGAGTTCACTTGCTAATGTAAAGATTCTTAATTCTGTAGACTTAGACCATGAACAAATTGAGAAGAATAAGATACTGTCTGAATTTAAAGATGTATTTCCAGTAGAATTACCTCATGGAATACCGTCATCCAGATCGGTAGACCATAAGATAGAGTTAATTCAGGGTAGTCACCCTATCTCTAGACAACCTTACAGGTTCTCTCAGAAGGAAGAGATAGAGATTACTAAGCAAATTGAAAATTACCTAAAGATGGGTCATATTCAGCCAAGTAAGTCGTCTTGGGGTGGTGCTTTTGTTTAGCTCAAAAAGAAATGAATAAAAATAATTTGTGTGTCTAGAAAGAAAACTTTTTGTGCATGGCGGAATAAAAACTATCTTCATCTTTCCAATGCATGACTACGCCTATCAATTTCAAACAAGACAATAGTGATAGAAATCACGTTTGAACTTATAGTAACTAACTTTGAAATCGCCAGTACTACAGTGATTACGTAGCCAAACAATTAAGCATAAAATATTATCAGACAAATAATTAGTCGCAAATTGTTCGCGAATTAGTTGCGAAGAAATATAGAAACACATACATTATGATTTTTGTCAGGCAAAAAATGCGACACTGTCGTAAAGTCCGTGTAATTCTGCAGACTGTGTAAACACATGGAAAAATCCGCAAAACTGGATAAACAATGGATAGAGATTAAAACTGATTAGTCGATTGGTAAGAAGGAGAATAATCCAACACCCCCCCTAAATCTGAATCCTTGAATGCCTTGACCTTCAAACTTAGTTCAACACAGAATATACTATGTGACTCCAAATTTAATGCCTTAGTAAAAACATCTGTTGTCATATCTTGCATTCTACAGTATTGCAATCTGACCTCTTCGTTGAGAACTTTGCTTCTGACGAAATGATACTTCACTTCAATGTGCTTACTCTTGGAATGAAATCTAGGATTGGCTGATAAAGCGATGGCACTTTGATTATCACAAAATAATATCGTTGGAGCATATTGATTCAGACTGATATTTGAGAGTAAGTTTCCTCAACCAAATTGCTTCCTATGTAGCTTGAGAGGTTGTGATATACTCTGATTCAGTGGGAGATAGAGCTATCAAAGATTGCTTACGACTGTTCCAAAAAATTGGACCATTGTTGAGGAAGAATATAAATCCGGAAGTAGATTTACGAGTGTCTACATCTCTTACCCAACTCGCATCTGTGTAACCACTGAGAAAATTGAGTTTGTTGTTGCTAACTGCTCCATAACAAATGCAAAAGTCCATGGTAGCTCGAAGATATCTCATGACTCTGTGGATCTATTTTCCTCCTTTATAAAAACTTGGTTATAACCTGAGAATCCATCTAAAAAACTATAACGTTCATGACCAGTTACCTGGTCAAAAATAGTATCTGTATACGGCAAAGGATGATAATTCTTTGCTGTAGCAGCATTTAGTTTCCTAAAATCTTGGCAAACTCTAATCTTGCCCGTCTTCTTCTTAGGTACTATAACTATTGGTGACACCCACTCACTGCTTAGAACATGCTATAATAGAATGGTAAGGATACTCACGCATCTAATGCTTCTCATGAATTGTTTGGCGACACTGGTCCTTTGACAATTTGAGTCCTGGTTCCATTGGTGAGAGAGCTAACTTGCAATTCATCAGATTATATCTGACTAAAATGTTGTAGATGTACCTCTGTTGTGTAATGTAGACCAACTTTTATTTTTTGTCTTTGTGAATTTGTATACCAAGGCAGAAATGAGCTTCGTCCAGATCGGTCATGTCAAATTCGGAACATAGCATTATCTTGGCTTCTTTTATCAAATCGATATTGTTGTTGAAAAGCAATGTATCATCTACGTACACAGTGATCATCATAAAAGACTACTGCACTACTTTGAATTAAACGTTTGAGCATAGCCATGATCAATAAGGAAAGTATTGATCCTTTGAAACCATGCTCGAGCAGATTGCTTCAAGCCTTTAAGTGCCTTATGGAGTTTACACACATGATTGTGTTTACCCTGGATAATATAACCTTCGGGTTGCACCATGTAAATGTCTTCTTCGATGACTCCATTGAGATATGCTATATGTACATCCATTTGATGTATTTCCAAATCTGCTGCAATGGCAAATGATAGCAAAAGTCGAATAGAAGAATGCTTGACTACTGGACTGAAAGTCTCAGTGTAATCGACGTTGTATACATGAGAAAATCCTCTGGCTATAAGTCGTGCCTTTCTTCTGTTGATGCTTCCATCTACGTTGTACTTGACTTTGAAAATCCATTTACAATCAATTACATTTCTGCTGGCAGGTAATTCGACAATCATCCACGTCTGGTTCTTGATAAGAGATGAATACTCTTTATCCACAGCTTCTTTCCAGAGATCTGAATCAGGTTGACTAAGTGCCTCTTGGATAGACATTGGTTCTTGAACAAGATAAGCTGCAGACTCATCAATATACCGATTAGGTGGTCTGCTAGTTTTTGAAGATCTTCTAGGTAATGCAGAAAGTTGATTATTTCCATCATATTGTAGTTGCTGATCTACAACATCATCATCTTCTGATTCGTCGTTGATTTGTTGTTCGTCAAGAGTAGAGGAGCTTGGACCTTCAATAGAAATAGTCTACTGAGAAACTGAAATGTTCAAAGTGTCAGGAGAATATGATAGGTCGGCTACATGGGAACTGCCCTTTCTTTTGAGGTCTTGAAACTGATCTTCGATGAAGATGACATCCCGACTAAAGAATATCTTCGACTCGATGGGATCGAACAACTTGTAGGCTTGATCTGAAGTAGTGTAGCTGATGAAAACACATTTGATACTATGGAGTCGAGCTTCTTCCTAAGATTACAAGGAATCTGCACAAAAGCAGTACATCCAAAAACTCGTAAGTTTGATAAAGAAGGTTTGGTTTCTGTCCAAACTTTGAATGGTGTTTTGTATGAAAGGCCTTTAGTAGAACATCTGTTTTGAATATAGGTTGTTGTTGAAACAGCTTCAGCCCATAAGCACTTCGGAAGTGTCGCATGTGATAACATGCACTTTGCCGATTTAACTAAGGTTATGTTCTTTCTCTCAGCAAGACCATTTGACTGAGACGAATAGGAAGTGATGTATTGTTGCTCAATGTCGTTGTTAAGACAATAGTCCTTGAATTCGTTGGAGATGTACATCTGACCTCAGTGCTTTGATTCGTTTGCCAGTTTGATTCTCAGCATGCTCTTTGAATTGTCTGAATTTGATGAAAGCCTCTGATTTCTGTTTAATGAAATAAACCTCTGTTCTTCTAGAGAATTCGTCAATAAAAAAAATAAAAAACTTTGCATCTAGCAATGAAGGAGTTTGCATAGGTCCACATATATCTGTATGAACAACATCTAACATATCTTTTGCTGCATGCATATGGTTTCATATAAAAGGAATTCTTGTCTGCTTTCCAAAGATGCAGTTATGACAGACATGGAGATCGACCTTACCAGAAGGATAGTCGAGATCAAGAACCATGGATTGTCTGGACATGTTCAAAATAGAAGCATGACTTATGTGTCCTAAGCGATGATGCCATAGTAATGCTTTATTGACTAGGACAGACTTTGAATGGTGTCCAAACTTTGAATGGTGTTTTGTATGAAAGGCCTTTAGTAGAACATCTGTTTTGAATATAGGTTGTTGTTGAAACAGCTTCAGCCCATAAGCACTTCGGAAGTGTCGCATGTGATAACATGCACTTTGCCGATTCAACTAAGGTTATGTTCTTTCTCTCAGCAAGACCATTTGACTGAGGCGAATAGGAAGTAATGTATTGTTGCCCAATGTCGTTGTTAAGGCAATAGTCCTTGAATTCGTTGGAGATGTACTCCCCCCCGTTATCTGACCTCAGTGCTTTGATTCGTTTGCCAGTTTAATTCTCAGCATGCTCTTTGAATTGTCTGAATCTGATGAAAGCCTCTGATTTCTGTTTAATGAAATGAACATCTGTTCTTCTAGAGAATTCGTCAATAAAAAAAATAAAAAACTTTGCATCTAGAAATGAAAGAGTTTGCATAGGTCCACATATATCTGTATGAACAACATCTAACATATCTTTTGCTGCATGCATATGGTTTGATACAAAAGGAATTCTAGTCTGCTTTCCAAAGATGCAGTTGTGACAGACAGGGAGATCGACCTTGCCAGAAGGATAGTCGAGATCAAGAACCATGGATTGTCTGGACATGTTCAAAATAGAAGCATGACTTACGTGTCCTAAGCGATGATGCCATAGTAATATTTTATTGACTAGAACAGAGGTTTGCAAGGCTTGGCTAGACTCAGAATAACAGTGTGCCAATCTATATAAGTAACTCTGCCTCTTGCCGAGTGCAATGATCTTATCACTCCTATCAATAATTCTGCATTGATCAGATCTGAATTCTACCTTATGACCTAAATCTATAATTCTACTTACTGATAACAAATTTGTAGAGAGTTTAGGAACATATAAGGCCTTTGATAGTAATTTAAATCGATCATGCTGGAACCGCAATCTTACAGTACCTTCACCTCCAAAAGTGTGAGTACTATTGTCACCAAGATGAACAAATTTCTTCATGTTGTAAGGAGTGTAGGAGTTGAAGATCTCATGTGATTGGTCATGTGTTGAGTTGCTCCAGAATTGAGAAACAATGAATCATCCAAAAATGCGCAATGATCTTTGATCATGACTACACCTTCGTCCACTTCGACCTGGGGAGATGATGAGACTGTGTTTGCTTGTTGATCAGGTTGCTTGGCTGTGATCTTCACTTGGAGAATTCGACAATCCTTGATCTCAAGGTTATTGCGCTTGCAATACCTACAAAACATCTTCTTCTTCGATTGTGGATCTGATGATTGTGCTTGAATTTGACTCTGTTTCTGATTCGTTGCAGCCTTTTTGGAGCTTTTCTGCTTTTGTCGCTTCGGGCCTTTGTTGACAAACAGAGTCTGAGAGGAGGAAGTAGACGAAGTGTCTTAACTTCTTCTATTGTCTTCTTGCAGCAACATAGTGATAATTCTAGTAAGAGTTAAATATGAGTGTGTCGATATGATCATCACCCAGTTCTCATATGTAGAGGGCAAGCTTGAAAGCAATGTCATGATTGTGTCTTGATCGTCTATGACTGATCCGATAGTGGCCATCTGTTGCAAGAGACTCTTAAATTGGTTAATGTGACTCTGAAGTGAATCACTAGTAGACATCTTGAATGTGAAGAATTTTTGTCGTAGATGTAACTTAGTAGTTATGTCCCTCACGTTATATAGTGAGTTCAAGATGTCCCAAACATCTCTTGACATTTTAGCTTCAGCTATGTGTCCAATCTGTGTATCTGATATATTGAGGATAATAAGCGTGAAAGCTTTACTGTCCTTCGATTTCCACTTTGAGTCATCGTCTTCAGGTTCTACTTTTGTACCTATAACAACATCCCATAATTTGCTGGAGATTAGCAAGGTCTTCATCTTAAATTTCTACAAATAATAATTGGATCCATTCAGCTTGTCTGTGATAAGACCGGCTTTACTTTGAGAATCCATCTGGAACTTAGTATGTCGATTGTATCGATGGCACTAAGATGTGGTAATGCCAACAATAAGAAATCAATTCTCTGATACTGAAAGGTTCAAAAGAACTGAAGAGTATGATATCAATTTGATATCGCAAAAGATATCAAGTATTAGAGCTTTCGCTCTATTGGAATCAGATAAAGAAGTAGTGAAATAGCTCTGATACCATGTCGGAAAGTGGTGTGCACTTGGTCAGCTAGATAATGTTGCTTCCCTTTTCGAACCACAATTCGAAAGTCAAATTTAGTCAGTAATAGTAACCATCTTGCAATACGCCCAGTATTGCACATCTTGTTTACCAAGTAAAGTAATGGCTGGTGATCCATATAAAATGCAAAGTGCGTTTCCATAAGGTAATGACGAAATTTCCGTACAGAAAAAATCATGGCTAACACTTCACGTTCTGTTATTGAATAGTTCTTCTCTAGATCTATAAGCTATCTGCTTGCAAATCACCTGGCTGCGTCAAAATTGATCCAATTGCATATTTTGAGGCATCAATGCGAACATGAAACTCAACTGTCCAATCTAGAGAACGCAGTATTGGTGTTGAAATTAATGCTTTTTTTAATTTTTCAAAGGCTTCAAATGCCTCTACTGTCCAAATAGGAACGATAGTCAGTTTGTATATAGGTCTTGCTAAATCCGCAAAGAAGATAATAAAAATTTGATAGTAGTTCGCATGATCCATAAACATATAGACTCCACGAATTGTTGTTGGCGGTGGCAATTCCACAATAACCTTGATTTTAGAATAATTTGTGGCAATGCCATGTCGATATCACATGCCCAAGCACAACTCCGTGGGAAACCCATATTTGGTATTTTTCTGGATTCAGAGAAATTTGATACTTGCGACATCTTTCAAATACATTCTCCAATCGATCCAGGTGGTCTATATCTGTGTTATGGACTCCAAGGTCATCCAAGTAAATTTCAAAAAATTTCTATAGATAATCTTTAAAAGTAAATTGCATTGCTCTTTGGAGCAAACTTGGTGCATTACAGAGTCCAAACGACATTACTTTGTAAGCATAGTTGTCCCATTCTGTTGCAAAAGCTGTTTTGTGGCAATTTGCAGGTGCAATCTTGACATGGTTGTAGCCACTAAATCCATCCAAAAAACTATAAGCTTCCGCTCTAGCAAGGCAGTCCAAAATGCTTTCTGAAAAAAGGTAACAAGAAGTGATCCTTCTGCGTCACTTTGTTCAAGGCCTTGAGATTCACACAAATTCTCAATTTCCCATTCTTCTTAGGAACAATGACAATCGGTGAAACCCATTCTGTATACTTGATCTCATAAATGAAATCGACGTCAAGCAGTCTCTGAAGCTCTTTTTTTATTAGATCCGCAACATTAGGATTACAGCGATAGAATTTTGTAAACTGCATCAAGTACTAAAGGTATGGTGTGTTCAATAATTGACATCGGAATACCCTTCAGATCTTGATAATTCCATGCTAAGAAATCTTGATACTTAATAAGTAACGTTCGGAGTGCTTGATATTGTTCAGGATTAAGTTGTAATCCAACTTGTACAATCTATTCTGGTTCTCCTGATTCAGCAAGATTCATAGCCTGTGTTCTAGCTGGGCCATCATAAACATCTTTCAGTTCTGGCACCTGTTCTTCGGGTTCACGATGTGCTTTGGGTAACATGATAACACTGGATGTTCGGGCATATCATGCTGAACTACATCTGCTTGTTCTTTGTCTAAAGGATTTGTCTTGGATCTTCGCTTAGCCTTCTTAGCAGGAATTGATCGTGGAGGTGATGACTTATAAGAAGATAAACTCTTCTTCAAAGGTGAAGACTTCCTAGACGATGATTTCTTGCTAGAATTTTGACTTGTAGAATCATCCTTGACTTTTCCTTTGTATTTATCCAGTAAGGGTGGCACATTTTTTGAATCAATCTTTTGAGGAGGATTTTCCCATTTCAGGACCGTACTATAATGTTGCTTGGCTTGTTTCTTCGTCATTGATCCTGTGATCCTGTCTTCCTTCAATGTAACTACTTTTGGCGGTTTTATTGTTGGTTCATCAAGAATATTACACACTCCAAATCTTGTCGGATCCATATGATTTAGAATCTGCTCATCAGTAAGTTTTGCATTGTCATCATAAGTCAAGGCATGACTCACATGAATGAGTTCATCTTCAATCGGATCTGATATAGGTTCCATTGATATCCAAGCTACATTCAGCACATTCAATGGAAAAGTGATCGGTGTATCGAAGGTTCGATCCAATAATGAAATCTCACTCAAATCTGACTGATTATCTTGTTGACACATATATCATGCTGTACAGTTAATCATTGCAAGAGCTTCATTTCAGTTGACAATATCGGTTTGAGAATCGTAATGAACTCCCAGATTTTTCTATGGTCGGTCACAAGTATGGTCTGTTGTTGATGAATCATCATCCTCTTTTTGAACCACTAGTTTGATAGTCCAAGAGGATCAACCTTGACTGCATGTTCACGATTTTCAAAAGTGATTTTTCTGGTACCCCAGTTATGAGCTACTTGCGCAACTCGTAACCATGGGCATCCCAATAGGACTTGGTAGACATTTGGTGCTTCTGGTAAGTCCATTACTACGAAAGTAATGACAAACTGTACTCTGACAATTTTGACAGGCATATCTTCAACCATTTCTCTCAGACGAACTATCGTTTGATCAGCTAGCTTAATGGCAAAAGTCACAGGTTTTATCTTTGTAAGGCCCCATTTTGCACATAGCTTTGTAGAAATCAGATTAACTCCCGACCCGCCATCTATCACAGCTGCTTCATTAGGAAATTGTCTATGTTGTATCGTCAGAGTGATATTTTTTTGTTCACTTTTCCAAGCTGCTCTGACATGGAGTACTTCATTAGATTCTTCAAATCCAGCACAAAAAAGTGGCTTCTGATGGACTTCTGGTTCAACTTGAGTTAACTTTTGTGCTAGTACTTCTTTTGCTTTTGGCACCAACTTCAAGAACTCTCCCAACAAAATATTGATCTTACTAGACAGAATATCCATGAGCAATTCTGTTTTTGGTACTTCCGGTTCAGTCATCTTGAAGGGTTCTTCATGATGATGCAACTGAGCATTCATATTTGTATGTGAATTTTTTCGGTGACTGCAATGGTGAAGAACAAACTTCGGCTGTTGCTCTAGCAGCTTCAAGCTCCTCTTTCTTCTTGCAGATGTTTAATCCATTGCCTCATATCTTGATATCTTCTTTTTTTGGTATGAAGATTTAAATAGACTCCAGATGTTGTTGCTATATCAATTTAATGGTGTAGAATCAACAGGTATTATATCTACTACCGGTTGTTTCTGCTTCTGTGCTCTGGTGACCATCATCAAGGGTACACTTGATTTACTCTGAGCTACTGGTCTTTGCTTGATTGTTATCAAATTTACAGGAGCTGTAGCCAGTGGTGGCTTCAGTTTTGCTGGACACTCCTTATAGCAATGCCCATAACCACAATCACGACAAAATGGTACAAATTTTTCTTTATTTGGACATTCTACAACTCTGTGATTTTCTCCACATGCAAAGCATCCAAGTGGTGCTCTGTTCCAGTTTCTAGATGCTTGTTGTTACGCAGTAGCATAAATAGCATATTGGTCTGAAGATCCACCTTCTTGATCATTACCATAGTTCCATTGCTTGTCACTTCTGTAAGGTTCTGGTTCCATCATATTGCCAGGAGGAGTGGGGTGCTTTGGTGGGGCAGGTAAGGCTAACCGTTCTGGGTATCCAAGAGTAGATTGTCGAGGTCTAGCTATTGGATTTCCTCCATAATGTCATTCTCGATATCCCAGTTGGGCATACCGTTGCTGAATTATCCAAGGATTGAAGTTGCAAAAAGCAGTCTCATGATCATGTGAATTATACAAATGGCATATATTGATTTCCATTCGTTTTTTCAATTTCACTATGTGATTTCATGTACAAATAGAACACCAGACATTTTTCCTAGTAGGAAAAGTCTTTGCAAACTTCTCAGGTTCCTTGTTTGCTTGTCCATGTAAATCTTCCAATGCATTGATCTTCTCATCAAATTGCGACTGCAATTTTTTCATCTGTTTCTATTGGTTCTTTCCGAGTTTCTCGAACTCATTGAGCATCATTTCTGCAGTAGTGTTGACATTCGTCGATGCAATAGTGGTGGATGTCGTAGTGGTCTGCCCTGCTGTATAAGCCAACATACTGATATTCGGCTCATCATCTGAATCTTCATCCTCCTCCCGAATTGCATCATCCATAACATTTTGCAAAAGTGCGTACTCATTATGGTGTTTCAGCTCACGTCTGATCCTTTTAGGGAAACCTGACAAAAATCACATAATCATGGCATTTTCGTTAATCAGCTCAGGTTCGCATTCAGATCTGAGACATTTTATCCGTTCAATGTAATCTCGAACCAATTTTTGCTTTTCCATTTTAATTCTACTTAAAAGTAGAAAAGGGTCTTCCATAAACTTTCGAGGTTTGAACCGTGTGATAAGGGCTTGTTTAACAGTCTCTCAATTTGTACGTTCAGTTTCATCTTGATTAAGGTACCAATCTTGTGTTTCACCTGTTAAGGCCATAGGAAAAAGCTTAAGTTTATCCTAGGAAAATTTTTTGCCATAGAGTTCACAAGATTCAAAATATATCTAAAGAAATCTAACTGGATCTGTTAATCCATTGTATTTGGGTAGATCTAAATGGGGTTCTCTTCTAACAATGATTGGATTGACTTTCCGAGAAACACCTCCAGGAGCAGCCATCTTTACAGATTAAATCAAGCAGACAATGAGATTGGATCTAGATTTTCAATCAAAACTATCTCAGATCAGATCTGCTGAATCTCTTCCACTTGACAAGAATCAAATTCCTATATCATGAAACAGATTTCGAAATTCAACCAATCGATACTTCTCAAAAATGAAAAATTTCTCAAAATCAAAATCAGACCGTATCAGATTTGACCCAAAATTTGACAAAGACTTGATCAGGAAAATCAGAATCTAAAAATAGAACTATCGAAGATTCCCTCATCAAAGGTTCAGCAGTGCTATTTCTGGAAAAAAAAAACTCTCTAATCAGGCTTTACTGACAAATTTTATGGAAATAACCTTCGCCGAACTCTCAAACTTAGAATCTGACACAGATAAAGCTAGGGTAGAACTGGCGAAGGTTTATGGCATACAAGAACACAGTTTCTATAGTTTGACGAGGGTAAAAATATATATTTTCTATGATCTGGATAGGTTGAATGTTTGACAAACTCAAAAATAGTAATTTATTATAAATAGAATGATCTAGAAACTCGGCAAAGGTTCTGACGTAGAATCAACAATAATAATGGTATTGTTGCAAAAAAGAGACTTTTTTGACAAAAATATGACAACATGACAACTGATCCTCTAAGAAACCTTCTATTTCTGATATTATTTCTCGCTGACCTGGCAGTAGATATATTTGAATCACACCTATGCACACTGAATCGGACGAAGGTTCTTTTTCTATATTTTTAGGGTTCTGATGATTTTTTGGTGTTTTTTCTATGGTTTTTCTAATGTTTCTAAAAATCTGCTAGAAAGGATTGTTCGCCCTTCAAACTGAAGGTTATGTGATCAAAATCGAAGGTGCCTACATCTCGGCGAACGTTTCCCAATAGAGAGCAAAAAGCTATCAGCTCTGATGAAACTCTAAAAGATTTGACCGATTTTTGTTGTTTTTTCTGATATCTCAGATCCAAATGGAACTTAAGATTGGTGATTAGAATAGCTTTTTCTATTCCACAATCAAATTAGATTTCAAACAAGTAAATCCACTCAAAGCAAGCAAAATCACTCCCAAACTAACCCTAAATGCAGATTTAACACTATTCATGCCACGACAAGATGCCTAGTGCAAGCTAACCATCCAACAAACATGCTGCAAACTGAAAAATTGGCATAGCTCCCCTGCAACGGTGCCAAAATTGTAGTGGGTTTCTTTCCTTGCCTATCCTCAGCCCAAGATCTAATCAATCTAGCATCGAGGAGATGAAGTTAGTTGTCACGCGTAGATTCGTTCCCATGAGAGCGATAACATAGTTCATATTTCAGCAGGAGTGGAAGATTCACATCTAACTCTACCCTCCACTAACCCTAAGCATTAACACTACATCCATTAACACTAGATCCACAATGAAGATAGCTTACTCTTTCTCTCTCTCCCTTTCTCTCTCATAAAAAGTATAAAAACATGCAATCCCAATAACAATCAGATCCAACAATTAGCAAAACTCAATAAAAGCATAAGAGATGGAGGAAAAGTGATAGAGAGCAAGGACATTCATAAATCCATTCCATAAGAGAACCAATCTGCTTCATTGAAATGAAGATATGTACATGTGTAGAAACTCCAGTTGGTCTCTTTTTATAATAGAGAGGAGGACCCTGGCCTTTGAATCCTATTGGTCCATTTCTGCCTCCCTAATTATTCAAATTTAAAAAAGAGTGAGAACCATCCAAATTGGAGGGAAACCCAACTTTATTCACTAACTTGACATGGCCCTGCGACATTAAAAGTCCCACAAAATGGTCTAAAGTCCTTTTATTGACTTTCAACTAATCAAATCTCTATGTGATCATCAGGTTGGACTTACACATGCAGGGTGTTAATTCCATCTCACTTATTAACTAGGGTTAGGGTTTCGTTGGGATCCACAAACCTTCCAACAATTTTAGACCTGTACAACTTATTGTAGCAACATGTGTGAAGTGTCAAATCATTGCAAACCTTCATTTCCATCCATCTTATATATGTATGGAAAGCCAATCAAAGTGTAGATTGTGATGCAAGTGAGCTCAAGTGGATTGGTAGACTCTATAGAGAGTTATTAGCATTCAAATTAGGATATACTGAAGGATAAACCTGTATTTTTTCATGCATAAGGGTTGCATCATCTTGGATCCTATTTTGTAGGGGTCAAAATATAAAATTTTGACAATTTTTCTTTTTTCTACACTCTATCAAGCATTGTTTGGATCATTGGTCTTATGAATGGATGGAACTTATAAAATGTAAAATTTGACATTCTGAGGCTATTTCACATGTGTGAACTGAATTTTTTTCCATCCACTTTTGCTTTTGAAAGTTGAGAGTGTTAAAATTAAAGCTTTGAGAAGTGATAATGGAGGTGAATATATCTCCACAAAGTTCATAGATTTTTGTGATGAATTTGGCACTAGAAGAGATTTCACTTGTGCCTACTCTCCTCAATCTAATGGAGTGGCCGAGAGAAAAAATAGACAATTGTGTGAATGTGCAAAAGCACTTAGACTTGAAGCTTCTTTATGTAAAGATTTTTGGGGAGAAGTAGTAGGTTGTGCTAATTACTTACGTAACTTTTTGCCAAATCATGCCATAGAGGATATTTCACTTTATGAGAAGTTGTATGGAAGGAAACCCGAAGTTAATCATCTTAGAATTTTTGGATTTTTATGCTTTGTACATGCACCTCTTGAAACAAGAAAAAAGGATGATGCTAATGCTCTTAAAGGCATTATGATAGGCCATTCAAGTAAGGCCTATAGGATCTTTGTTCCATCCTCAAATCAAACTTTGATAAGTGGAGATGTGATCTTCCATAAAGATCAAATGTATATGAAGAACAAAGTGCAGGAATCCCAAGAGCTCATCCATCAAGGAGGAGTCTTATCACCGAGTATTGATCATGATGAAGACTTGTTGGGGCCGAGAACTCAAGAGGAGCCGAGTCTACCAATGACTCCAAGAAGATCCACCCGAGAAAGAACCTTACCTACTTGGAAAAAGGCAAGCAAGTGAAGGATAGGAGTTCTCTACATGCATTTCACACCACTATTGAAGAACCATCATGTGTGGAGGAGGCACTTATTTCAAAGGAATGGATCAAAGCTATGGAGGCCAAGTACGAGGCCTTGATGCAAAATGAAACATGGGAGCTTGTAGATCCACCTAATGACAAACATGTCGTTGGATGCAAGTGGGTTTATAGGATCAAGCTCAATGAAGATGGATCAATCAATAAGTACAAAGCAAGGCTTTGTGCTAAGGGCTATGCACAAATCAAAGGTATTTGTTATATCCATGTCCAATACAAGAAAATCGAAATAAATCATGACGTGGATAGCCGGTCACTCCAATTGTATGTGGTTATTAGTTATGCTACGTCATTCTGGACGTGGTCGTATCAATTAATTAATAATCATATGAGGGCCTAGACCTATAATGGGACATAGGAGCACATGCATGGTGAATGACTGCTTTAATGCAAGAATAGGAGACCAATAGCTCAATATAGGTTGCATGGGAATCCTATGAGGAATATTCTCTCTCTCTTGGAGAAAATATATCCTATGGAAACGCGCCCATTTCTCTATTGTGAATTCAGTTTCTCTCATCCGAGAATATCTAAGACAATCTTAAAATGACTCAAATGCTCCTTAAGTGTCCTACTGTAGATGAGAATATCATCTAAGAATACAACCACAAACTTCCCTAGATATGGACGAAAAAGATCGTTCATCATCTGTTGGAACATAGCTGGTGCATTTGTCAACCCAAAAGGAAGCACAAGAAATTCATAATGATTGAATCTCGTCCGAAACCCAGTCTTTTGCAAGTCATCTGGATGAATCTTAAACCGATTGTTGGATTATTCTCCTTCTTACCAATTGACTAATTGGTTTTAATCTTCATCCACTATTTATCCAGTTCTGTGGATTTTTCCGTGTGTTTACACAGTCTGCAGTATTACACAGAGTTTACGACAATGTTGCATTTTTCGCCTGACAGAAATCTCGTGTAAAATCATAGTGTCGCATTTTTCGCTTTATTTCAAAGAGCCTCAAATGCTAAGGAAATGAATTTGGCAAAATGTGGACAATCCTAAATGAGATTTAAGGGCACTTTCGTCTTTTTCATCTTTTTCGCAAAAAATCTGACAGTGTCGCATGTGGCTATTTTAGGTCATTTCTACAGAACAACAGTTTTGGTTCATTTATGCAAACAGAACGTTTACGGCCAATTTCACCGCTTATCAACAATCAATGATAAGGACCGGATGGATGTCAGCTGATCACCAACAAACTGGTGATTGTATTTAACGACCTAATTTCTTAAGTATAAATAGTTGTTCATATTCATACAGTTGAATAATCTAAAATCATTTGAAATTCATTGAAAAATCAGAATTATCAGAAGCATTTGAACAGTTAGCTCTCTCTCTCTCTCTCTCTCTCTCTCTCTCTCTCTCTCTCTCTCTCTCTCTCTCTCTCTCTCTCTCTCTCTCTCTCTCTCTCTCTCTCTCTCTCTCTCTCTCTCTCTCTCTCTCTCTCAAGCCTGCGAGCTTGAACACTCCTGAGCATTCTAGCTCACTTCTTAGAGTCGTTTTAGAGATTGCTATTACGCCACTGCTTATCAGCATTGTGCTTAATTCAGACTTCCATTTTAGCCGTTCAGAGATAGCACAGAGTATGCGGCTTCAATCCGCAACTTATTGTACTCATTTACTTATGTTACGTTTTCATACTGAATCGATACTATCCTTTATTGCATTCAATTTTTGTCTCAGAATGTATGCGTTTCTATATTTCTTCGTGACTAATTCGCAAACAATCCGCAACTAATTATTTGTCTGATAATTTTCGATGCTTGATTGTTTGGCTACATAATCACTGTAGTATTGGCGATTTCAAAGTTAGTTACTATAAGTTCAAATGTGATTTATAGTACTATTGTCTTGTTTGAAATTGATAGGCGTAGTCATGCATTGGAAAGATGAAGATAGTTTATTCCGCCATGCACAAAAGTTTTCTTTCTAGACACACAAATTATTTTTATTCGTCGCACCAGCTAATACTGAAGTGGATGATGAATTACCAGACGCTACATTATTCTATGTAGAAGCAGTACCTGAGTGGGCAGCGGATATTGTTGAGTACCTAATATTAGGACAACCGAATGACTCTTTGACAAAAGTACAGAAGAGACAATTGATTTATAAGGCTCAACCTTATCAATTGATTGCAGGACAATTGTATCATTGTGGATCGGACAATATTCTACGTAGATGTGTTTACCACATGAAATACCAGATTTAATCACGTTTTCACATGATGGCATGGGCGGAGGACACTTCTCTACATATATTACTGTTCACAAACTTTTGCAATCAGGTTGTTGGTGGCCTATGCTTCATAAGGACACATAAAATTATTTTTGGATATGTGATGTTTGCCAGCAAGCACGACAGTCTACTAAACAGAACTTACATCCGATTTTATCGCAAGCGCCATTTGAAAAATGGGAACTGGATTATGTTGGTCCTATTCATCCTACCGCGCGAGGATCTCAGGACTGAAACATTATCATAGCAACTGATTATATGACCAAGTGGTTGAAGCCAAAGCTGTCAAAGTTGCTGATGCGAAATCTACGACCAAGTTTCTCTATGAAAAATATTCTTATCAAATTTGGATGTCCGATCGAGATTGTCAGTGACCGAGGTACACACCTTGCTAATCAAATGATAAAGTGTTTACTAGAAATTTTTTATGTTATACACAGATTTAGTACTCCTTATTATCCCAGAGGGAATGGCCAAGCTGAATCTTCCAATAAGATTCTCTGCACTATTATGACAAAAACAATTGAAGCGAGTCGATCTGATTGGGACCATAAACTACATGCAGAATTATGGGCATTCAGAATGGCTTACAAAAATAGTACAAATCAAACACCCTTTCAACTGGTTTATGGTCAAGATGTTGTCATGCTGATTGAATTTCTAATACCATCTTTACGCATAGCAACAATAGAATGGTTAAATGATGATAAGTCTTTATAACTACGTCATGAAGCATTGCACAAATTGTGTGAAACAAGATTGATGGCATTTCATGCGTTAGCAGCAGAGAAAGCCCGTCGTAAGCATGGCACAATCGTCGATTACACAAAAAGGATTTGAAAGCAAGAGATGTTGCACTGATGTACAAAACCAAGTTGATCAAGGAAAAATTGAAGTTTACCAGTGAAGGCCCGTATAAAGTAAAGGAAATCCTGAACTATGGAACAATGATTCTTGAGCATTTGGATGGAAAACAGTTTGATACTCTTGGGAATGGTAGTCGATTATGCAAGTTTTGACAGCTTGTTCCGCCAGTTTAACAAGCATGATCCAAATGATTTTTATTTTTATTTGTTTTCAGTTTTTTTGTTTTCATAGTTAAAAAAAAAAAAGAGGAAAGGTTGATGAGCAAAAGTCAGAAAAGACATCAGAATGGAAATAGAGAAAGGAAAGTATTTTCATAAAAAGATAATTTTTGATGGAAAATGACTTATAAAAATGTTGTCTGTACAGTATTGGAAACCTTCGTTGAGCTTTCAGATTGTACATCCACTTCATATATATCTATACTGACTTGGGCGAAGGTTCTTTTCCAAAAAAAGTACCTATTTTTGAGTTAGGTGAATGATTAGCAATATGCCATTTTGAGAACCTTCACCGAGCACCTTACCCTCCTCAGAAACCTTCGTTGACATGCTAGATGGTCTTAAAATGTCAAAATTATGTTGGCTATAGGTTCAGATCTTGAAAAGTTGCATTTATGACAGTAATTGGACGAAGGACCCTCTTGGGTGAAGGTTCATCCTTCGCCAGCCCTAGAAAATGTTTGCTGGATGGCTTCAACACCTCAGAAGCCTTCGCCAAGATTTTTATAGCTTATTTCACAGTCCTGAACAAGCTTGCAAATTTTTGTTCAAAACTGATCCGCCAAACTAGTATTTTGTGTAATGGACCCTCCAAATTCACCTATAAGTTGGCTGAATTCGATTTATTCCTCACTTGTTCTAGCGAAGCTCTAGCCAATTTTTCCAGCGACCAAAGCCTTCAAAACTTTATGTACTATTTTTTGATATACACTCGCGCCTATTACTTTCAGTTTCTGTTCATCATGTCTTCCACAGATACGTCTCAGTTGCCGCGTTACACTATCCATCGTGATGTCCCATCTGCAACGGATATCATGATCCTTCCTAGCACAAGCATGGTCACTCAATGGATGACCCTTGTGGAGCCTCTGCTTACTGCAATGGGTATTCATGAGAGAGCCTTCTCAGGGAGAATCAACATGGATTTTATCTCTCTTGCCTTCAGTACTTGGAAGGAAGAGAAATCCAAGTTTTACATTACTTTATAGGGAGCCACACACAAAGTGCGTGTGACTGAGGCCGCCCTTGTTGCCATAGGGATAACATTTGGTACCCAAGCCTCACCAAACCATAAGCAATCCAAACAGGCCATTAAGCCTTATATTGACGTTACGAATGATCTGCACTGGAATAATGGCGGCTACCTTCTAGAAGCCATTACTGATCTGGCCATTCACGTCGCTGCTCAGCTCCTTAACAATTTCCTGATGGTTGTCAACCTCAGGAAGGATCATACTACTTTCCAGATTTTGCATAGGATAGTTGATTCTCATGCCAAAATAGCCAAGGCACCTTTGGAACCATATAACTGGTTCAAGACCATTTTTGGGAAGCTCAAACGAGCCATCAAGAGCAATACCAAGCAGCAATCTTGTCACTCCTAGCCGCCTCCCATCTTGAAAATAAAATCCATGGGTTTCGTATGGATTCCGTGCTTTCTATCTATGATGAAGCACCGATCGAGTCATCTCATCAGGCATCTAGCAGCTCACATAGTCGACGTCGTCCACACAGCGAGATCATCATTCCTGACTTGCCTTCCATGTCACGGCGTCGTACTAGTCAAACATCTTCAGCTGCGCTTCCACCCCCTGCTGCTATTCGCACTGAACTACCTATTCCCCCCAGCTCTACTTCATCTCACGGATAGTCTGTGACCATTGGGGCTACCATTCCCATCACAGCTGCCCAGGCCGCCTCATCTCCACACACAGAAGCTGTTTCACCAAACACCCAATATTTCATGGACATGTTTGATGATTCCGACCCCCTTGGGGACTCAGAAGTTTTTGTAATGCTCCAGAGCCCTGCGCCCTTTGAACTCCAATCCCCTGGAAGAGGATTCGAATAGTTCCATGATACTCCTACTGGTTTTGATGACTCTTTTCAGACAACAACCTCAAGATGAATCCGCACCAGCCACAATTCGGGTCGGACAAGCTGTCAAATCACCAAAGCAGTTTGACGCCATAGTGCTTGAGGGCTATGAATAAGAAGACCTCTTCGAAGAAGAAGAGTTACTGGCACCTGCTCCACGCCAACCAGAGACAGTACCACCAGGTCCTTCTGCTGCTACCACCTCCACAGTAGTAGATTCTGGTGATGCTCTCGGTTTGGTCTCAAGCCTTGCGCAAGTGATCCAGTCTATGCTGGATAAGAAAAAAAAAATGGAGCAGCGCGTCTCAGATATGGGATCTGAGAATACTCTCATCAGCCAAAAAGTTATTCAGCTGGACAAAGAATTGAAGATCGCCAAGCAGCATGAAGCTAAGTCAGAAGTTCAGAAGAAGACGACACAACAATTGGCTGATCCCCTAGAAGACTATGTCAGATCACTGCAGAATGCACTCACAACTGCCCAAGATCAAGTGGACAGGGCCATGCAGGATGCAAAGCAATAGGTGTAGCTGCTCCAGGGACAACTGCATATGGCTGAACAAGATTGCACATGTTTCCAAGGTGGATTGGATGTGACCACCCTTGAGTGTGATGCATATCTACATACGCAAATACTTGATCATCCGGTAACTACGACAAAAATCGCGTATTTGTTTAAAAAGGTAGAAACCTAATGAGTGGCGCTTCAAGGATTCCAAGTCCACTTTGACAGGTTCAAAGGTACAGCTTCAACTGAGTTGGCAAAGGCTAAAGCAACCATCAACGCATATGAAATGGCTGCCACTCAGGTGTTGGAAGCTGGGCCTCAAATTTCAGTTCCGATCATGCCGTAATTCTCCCCTCTGCGCCAAGCTGTTGCACCTATGGACAGGGTTGGATTCGGACATGGACCAGGGTGGAGCCTCTGAAGTTGAAGAACAACAGCCAGTTCCACAGGTAGTGCAACCAGGTCCATCCTCATCAAGGACCACACCATTGTTCAGAAGACCAATTAGTGTCAAGGACCAGATCCAGAGCTTTTTAGCGCAACATCCTCATGAGTCCTCATGTGGTCAAGTTTAAGACCTCTGAAATAGAGGCTGGCAAGGAATTGGATAAAATACCCGCATTGGGAGAGCAGCCAGCTTGGAGATTATGTGGCCAGCCCTCACCAATTCACGTAGATCCATACTACGTACCAGTGTCGTGCAATAATAAGTGGAAGGATTTGGGATTGGCCATGGACAAAATTACTCTCCATACACCAAATTGGCCAATCATCCATCAACCTTACAGTTGTAAAATTTCAGTGGATTTCCACCGGGCACTCAAGCATACCAGCAAAAGTATATACACTCTCCCAATCCGACAGTGATGCAATCAGCGCTTTTTGCAAAAGACTTGACTCTGTTGGCATCCGTGGCAACAAGATGGGATGATTGCCTTCCTCCTTTGGCATTCGATCCAAATAAGCCAATGGCCTCAGAGAGCATTAAGGATCAGCTATCGGTGGCTCCATTGTATTTTTGTGCAGTAATGATGGGAGGCTCCTGGGAATCTCGATTCACATCCTGGACAACTTCAAAGTGGATTGTCGAAGCCCACCGTTGTTTTTTGCTGCACAATTTAGATTTCAACACTGCCCGACTCGATTTCATGGAGAAGGTGCAGTATCATTTAATAAAGATTTTACGTGAAGCAAATAAAAGCCCACAGTAACTGCATGTCGCAAGTGTCATGGGACCGCCACCAATTTTGGTGGGAGATATTGTTGGAAGGTTTGTGGAACCCAAGGCGACCCTAACCCTAGTTAATAAGTAAGAGGGATCTGACACCCTGCGTGTGTAAGTCCAACCCAATGATCGCATAGAGATTTGATTAGTTGAAAGTCAATAAAAGGACTTTGGGCCTTTTTGCAGGACTTTTAATGTCGCAGGGCCTAAATGTCAAGTTAGTGAATAAAGTTGAGTTTCCCTCCAATTTGGATGGTTCCCACTCTTTTTTAAATTTGAATAATTAGGGAGGCAGAAATGGACCAATTGGATTCAGAGGCCAGGGTCCTCCTCTCTATTATAAAAAGGGACCAACTTGAGTTCCTACAAGTCTTCATAAATCTCATTCCATAAGAGATCGGTTCTCTTATGGAATGAGATTTATGAATGTCCTAGCTCTCTATCACTTTTCCTCCCTTTCTTATGCTTTTATTGAGTTTTGCTAATTGTTGGATCTGATTGTTATTGGGATTGCATGTTTTTATACTTTTTATGAGAGAGAAAGGGAGAGAGAGAAAGAGTAAGCTATCTTCATTGTGGATCTAGTGTTAATGGATGTAGTGTTAATGGTTAGGGTTAGTGGATGGTAGAGTTAGATGTGAATCTTCCATTCATGCTGAAATCTGAACTATGCTATCGCTCTCATGGGAACGAATCTACACGTGACAACTAACTTCATCTCCTCGATGCTAGATTGATTAGATATTGGGTTGAGGATAGGCAAGGAAAGAAACTCACAACAAAAATTAGATGATGAAAAGAGTGGAACTTATGTGGTTCAAATCGAGTGCTAGTAAGAGGCAAAATATTATAACAATGATAAGAGATTATTCCATTTCACAAAGTAATGATTAGATGTCTATTATTCTATCCAAGCTTTGATATCATGAGAAGTTTTTACACGTGTGAAGCTGCAACAAGTAAAAAGATCAAAAGAATAAATGATTGCACAAGAAACTAGCTTCTTATCCAAAGAAATGAGATGGAAATCAAAAGCAAGCTAGTTAGGATCAAGGCAAGAGCATTCATCACCATCTAAATAGAGAGAGTACTCTAGGTGCCACGTTGCCTCTATCTCTCTACTATATGACAAAAAGGAGAGTGGATAAGAATCTTAGACCTACAAAAGTAGCTTCCATGCTTCTTGCTAGGTTCTAGATCTACACATCACTAAAGAAACAAAAAGTAACTTTACTCTAATTAGAAAACTAGTTGCCTAGTCTACCTCAAGTTTGGACAAACAACAAAACTTGGATTTTCTAAGTTAAATATTATATATTTTACAAGTACTTGTCACAAATAGTTGTAATAATGAGCTACATACTTCAGTAAGCAATGCAAGTCTACTTTCTCTGTCATTTTAACTGGGAAATGTCTCTCCTAAACGAATATACTTTAACTAAAAAGCATAACAATGGTTCAAGTATTAACATTGCTTTTAGGGCATTTGAATGTCATTACGAAACGTAGACACAAGCGTGTTCCAATTATAGCCTATGCCATGAGCAACGTTTCCTCAACGTTGAGGCTATCCACGTGGCATCCGTTTGTTGGCCCTACAGCATTTCCCAATTTTGCAAAACATTTTTATTAATGATATTATTGGACCTGCACATGAAGGCCACGTGAAGGCCACGTGAATCATGATGTGGTCATCTTGAGCCCATCATGCTGCACGTGATAAGGTGGTGAGTGATAACGATCAGAGCACAACCTCTATCTTGCTGCTGAGACACTGAGACATAGTACAACCTGTATCTTGCTGCTCAGACAGACGCTTGCATCTGTTGAAGAGATTGTGTTGCGAGGAGGTATCACTACACACAACAGTTGAATCACTGAAAGGCTCATCATCACTGTTATCATGTTCATCGAGTTGTCTTTTTGAACTTTGATGCACTTCAATTGGTACAGTATTTCAATTCTGCAACTCTACAATAGCACGTACATCAGCTTTACCTCTTCTTGAATGTGGGAAAGCTACCAGATCATACCTGCACTCATACCTCTTAAATTAACATGGCATGGATTCAACCTTTTGAACTACACAGAATGTACAACACCTCTGCTCCTCCCTGAAAGCGAAGAATTAGTCTATCTTCTATTTTTGAATGCTAAAATGTATGCCATGGTTTCCGGTTCTGACAATTTTTGTTCTGCACCTCTTCCAGTAATTTTCCTTCTATGGTTGTTAGCATCGCTAACATTTGTGTGTAGTCTGCATCTTTCCTCTTGCATCAACAACTACCCACCTTTCATTTGATCATTTTATGCCCATAAGAATCCAAGCAAACGCAGCATCAGTCCCACTCTTGTGCTTTTCAAGAAGATAACATCTCTCTCTTTCTGAGTTCTGCATCTGTAACTTCCATCTTCAGAACTTCAAATGAAGTAAAGATCTCTGCAATTGCAGGATCATCTCACTATTCGTGCTTGTCTAGAAGACAACTACTCCCCCTCTCTCTGATCAACTGATGATCATTTAATGCCCAGCATAAATATGGCAATGGCAGGATCAGCCCTCAACATTGTTGGATCTTGTTGGACTCCTCTGTCAAACAAATGTAGAGAGAGGAACGAAGCACAACCTGGCAATTGACCATACATGCTTACAGCTTTCACACATCTACAATCCATGGTTCTACATTTTTTGCTCTGGAGGCCTACACCAAAATCGCTAGTATTTGCTACCACGGAGGTTGCATCGTGCACCTTACATGAGAACCAACGTCAAAAGGTATCTGCGTATACATCAGGGTCTAAACAAATTGAATTCTAAAGATACATAAATAGGTAACAATTTCAAGATAGAAACACCTCCATGGTATGAGCACAAGCATTTCGATCCATTGAACTAGCTCTAGCAGTATTTATCAACTCCGGTTTTGACAAATGGTTGTTGTTGTCCTTATATAGTGATTGAGACTTATAAATTTCACCATTGCTGCACTGAGCCTGTTGTAGATTTTGATCTTCTACTTCAACAAAAGAAACTGCATTATTTGCAGGCAAATCAGTAGGTCTCTCAATGGTGGCAGGAGATAGATGAACACTCTTCTCGATAAAATCTCGCACTTCCTCAGCTATTCAATTGTTGTTGGAAGTGGGTCCTTGACACATGATTGAAGACATGATTGTCTATCTTTAAGTTCTTGCTAAGCTTTTGAAACTTTTTGATTAGCTGAGGACATGCTTCTTTGATGTTGAAGATTTTCCATCCCAAATGTAATCAGGCATTCATCAATACTACCTTTACGAAATATTCGACGCTTCTCTATGGAGCCTCTCATCACAGCAGTGGCTTTGCAGCTCGCATGTTTGAGCACAATGTCATGATCATCACCTCCACCCTCAATCTCAATGGCTTCTTCAACGAGTTCGTTGCGCTGAGATAGATGCTACCACCCATCCCATCTGAGTCCAAATGCAACAATGGAATCGTTGTGGCTTCAATGGAACCATGGCCGCTATAAGAATTTGATTTGCTGAAATCTATTTATGATTTACATATTGTTTAGAAAGTAAATAATTGTGTGAATGCTTCATTAAGGAGGAGTGTTGTTAATAATAATGTACGTGTTCACACTAGTAGATATAGTACATGATATAACTAGTTATTGTAAGAAGTTGTGTGTCCTAAAGCGACGTGACTTTATGCTGTCTGTCTCTCTCTCAGACAGTATGTAGAGACAATGTCTTATTGACGTTCATTTTTTTTCCAATAATACAGTATGTAGTTAGTTATCTCTTGCTCTCTCTTGTGTGTGTGATGCTATCACTATTCCGCTACATGCTATTTGATCTACAATAGAAGCCATGGTTTGTGATCCACAGGAAGGATTCCTTCCCAGAGGCAGACGCCGATCTTCAGTGAATTCTAGTAGCTCTGAGCTAAGAAGTGTTCCTTATTCTTCTTGCTTTTGCTTGATAATACTGCCTCCATAGCTACACTTTCCTTGTGTGAGCTGCGCGTGTTGTTCAACAAATGTCTTTGTGTGAGCTGCGCGTGTTGTTCAACAGAAGGTGTTTCTACAACGATTCTTTGAATTCGACCAGCAAGCTGAGAAATTGCCTATGATTCATCCAGTTGACAACAATCTCATATCAATTACATGCACAATGAAAGAAGGCTAGGATGCTGATGACATAGCAACCTCAAATGCTCTTTCTAGACAGCAACTTCAAATGCTCTTTCTAGACAATGATGAAGGTGGCATATCTTCATCGCTTCTAAATTGTACCTCCCTTTGGCATTACTGACTCTTAACAGTAGTAAACTAGCTGGCTCTATCACTTCCGAGTTGGGCTGTTTGAACCAACTTCAAATGCTCTTTCTAGACAACAACTTGCTCAAAGAATTCATCCTTGAATCATTGATGGCACGTTGCTTGTTGCTCTTTCTATTTCTTAAAATACTTTGACAGGTAATAGTCCTCTAGAATTTCATAAATTACAACGCTTGCAATTCTTTGAGCTTTTCAATAATGATCTTCAGCTCTTTCTAGAAAGCAACTTCAAATACTCTTTCTAGACAACAATGAAGGTGGCATACCTTCATTGCTTCTGAACTGTACCTCCGTTTTGCATTGCTGACTCTTAACAGTAGTAAACTAGCTGGCTCACTTCTGAGTTCGGCTGTTTGAAACAACTTGAAATGCTCTTTTTAGACAACAACTTGTTCGAAGAATTCATCATCGAATCATTGATGGTACGTCGCTTGCTGCTCTTTCTATTTCTTAAAATACTCTAACAGGTAATATTTCTCCAGAGTTTGATAAATTATAGCACTTGCAGTTCGTTGAGCTTTTCAATAATGATCTCATGGGGATGATCCCTTCATCCCTCTCAAATTGATAAGAGATTCTAGAACTTCAACGTCATAAAAATCACTTGAGCGAGAATTCAACTTGTGATTTCTGAATTTCTAATATAAAGCGTTTTGAAACTACAAACATTCTGATTGAAATTGAAGTCGCGACAACAACACGCATGATTATTCTTCATTTTTTGAATATTCTAAATTCATTTTTTGTGCACAACCATTTACTTGGCTAGGTGCTACTCATGAATTTCCAATAATCTTTTCTACACCTGCTAATTGTTAATTCATTTTTGGTGCATGGCCATTCATTTGGGTAGGTGCTATTGATGAATGCATAATTATCATGGTTGTCTGTTGGATGTTTATTATTTAAGAATTGTGTGCATTCTATGACTGTGTTGCCTGAAGATTTTGAAAATATATAAATGTTTCAATTTTAACATTTTTAGTATATGTTTTTATTTTTGTATGTGATTTAGTACATTTCAATTTTATATTTCATATTTCAATTACAACACATGCTTACAATTTCATATTTCTAGTATTACCAACTCATTAACTTTTTTATGATTCGTAATAATTTAATTGTGATTCATGATGTGGGCTTTATTACGAGGTTGGGTCTGTAAATTGTTATTCCTAACTAGTAGATTTTTTTTTTATTATATGCAATTTGTCGTTTTAACAGTTGTTCTGCAATCAAATTTGTTATTCCGCGACTAAAGAAAAATTCTTCTCAAATCTTTATGTACATCTATTTGCTGATCAATAAGTGGTTTCAACAACATTCAAATACAAGAAGTTCTTTGTAATGGCTATGTGCTATTGATGAATCTCAATAACCATTTCTATACTTGATAATTATTGATACATCTTTGGTGCATGTGCATAGAGTATCAACTCTTGGTCCATAGATTAATAATCCGAATACTTGATATAACAATAGGCTATTATAAGCAGCCAAAAAACTTGCAGTTGGACTGAGCCTAATGGACCAAAAGTTCATGCAAGTCTTATTTCCTCCAACCGACTTCTCCGAATCCAAAACATCACCTCACAACAACAATTGAATTGTAGAAAGTGTGAACTAGTTGAGAGACAAAAATATATGGTTGTCGATGTTTATTGAATTCGTGTGGCATTCAAATTCAATCTTAATAGAGTCTAGGTTCTGGCTTTGGAGATGTCAAAAAATAGTTCAACATCTTTACGTCCTCTTCAATTTGAAGTTGGGGTGGAAAATTGAAATTTGATTGAGCTTACGTTCTATCCTTTAGTTCTCGCTCTACATTTTTTTTCTTTCCAATTCAGAATATCTTTTACTCTGTTTTCTTCGTCTTTTGAGATCTCTTAGTAGAGATCTTCGAACTTTTTCTTGTCGCGACTTTGCGATTGACCAATTTTTGCATGCGCATTGAGAGAGACGAGCAGCGGATTCGATTGAAACCAAGAAAGTGTTTCAGTATGACAAAAACTTGGAAAAACCAAGAGTTTGCAAAATGAACGAGATATGAATCACGTAGGATGATCTACCTTCTTTGTAATATGCGATGTAAATTCACGAAACTTTACTTGCATATATCATTCAACTTTGAAAAGCTCTACTGACTTTTTCCAGAAAATGAGTACAAATTATTTATATGCATTTCACATTGGTAAAATAATGTCAATTAGATGCGAACGAGCTTTTCTTTGGCAAACTTCAAAATTCAAATTTCATACTGCGAAATTGTACGGAGACAGGCATAATTTCCTTCTTGACAAATTTGAAGAAGACAATTGCCACCTCTTCATGGCAACATGCCAACAACACAATACTAACATTTCTAACTTATAACAACTACTAACAATGTGGAAAAGCCTGTTCGCATCCAATAGACATTATTTCATCATTTTAAAATGGATATATTATGATTGTCCATATCTTTTACATCTTCACATGCAAAAGGATTACAAATGTATGTATCATGAGATCACATACAAGTGTGAATAAACACATATAATTCAAATTTAATTTACAACATAATCACATAGCTTTGTATAATCATAAATAGATAGAATTGTTGTGCCTTGTAGATTGCCATATATATTGAGCAATAGGACATGGATCATGTTTCTATTAGATTCTAACACAACTCAGGATACTTCATGATATTTTATGAAGATTTTTTAATCCTCTTGCTTCGTAATATTTGTTTTTTATTTTTATTAATGGCGATTATCTTTGTACACATTTGTAATCCAACGTAGCTTAATTTTCAAATTTCCTACTTTTAATTTTTAATATCGGTTTTTCATGTTTGTATTTATTCTATATTCATTTTTGGTGCATGGCTATTTATTTTGTTATGTGCTATTGATGAATTTTTAATAACCACTTTCATATCAATAATTATTGATTTCTCCTTGGTGCACAACTATTTTTCATGAATATATAACTACTACGGTTGTTTGTTGCATGGTCAGTCGCCAATTCTTGGCTCTTTTGAATTCAATTCTGGTTCACGGCAATTCAGTTGGCTATGTGCTATTGATAAATCTCAATAACCATTTGTGTACCTGCTAATTATTAATTCATCTTTGGTGCACAACTATTTACTTGATTAGGTGCTATTGATGAATCTATAATTACTATGGTTGTTTGTTGCATGATTACTCTTAAGTTTCTGATTATTCTAAATTCATTTTTGGTGCACGGCCATTTACCTGACTAGGTGCTACTCATGAATTTCCAATAATCCTTTTTGTACCTGCTAATTGTCGATTCATTTTTGGTGCATAGCCATTCATTTGGGTAGGTGCTATTGATGAATGCATAATTATCATGGTTGTCTGTTGCATATTTATTATTTAAGAATTGTGTGCATTCTATGAGTGTGTTGCCTAAAGATTTTAAAAATATATAAATGTTTCAATTTTAATATGTTTAGTAAATGTTTTTATTTTTGTATGTGATGTACTACATTTCAATTTTGTAATTCATATTTCAATTACAACAAATGCTTACAATTTCATATTTCTAGTATTATCAACACATTAACTTTTTAATGATTCGTAATAGCTTAATTGTAATTCATGAAATGGGCTTTATTATGACGCCGAGTCTGTAAATTGTTATTCCTAATTACTATAAAAGAATTTTTTTATTAATTATTTGCTAATATGTTTGAAATTTAAAATGAATTATGAAAATATGTGATACTAAATAGATATGAAATGATATGATATTTTAAAACTACAAGTTAGCAATCGATTTGACTGTTTTGTTCTATTTTTTTCTTCTTCTTTCAAACCTCTTCAAATACTTGCTACAATTCTATCTGTTATGATACATTTTCTAATGTGTCCTTGTACTATGATATGTTTTTCTTTCTTTGTTATCTAAGAATGCACGATGCTATTTGTGGCCCGATTGGAGAGATTCATGTAAGCGTATCTGCTTTCAAAGCACTTCTTGTTAGGAAGAATCAAACACCTGTCATTCGATATGAGATCCAAAACAGAGGATCAGTTCATGCACATATTATGTTTTGGATTGAAGAAGAAGATGTGGAAACAATTTCAAATGAAATCGTTGCATGCATTCCAACAAAATGGAATGACTAATTGCACAAATTTGATGAGCCTATTAATGAATTTGATAGAGACCTATACAATTTGGTTGTTAAAAAACAGATCAATTATTGTCGAAAAAACTACAGAATAAAAAGCAACAAAAAAAATCCATGTACATATGGATTTCCATTTCAATCATCTTCATCGCCAACAGGTGTCAGTTCCGAAAATAGGATTTGGATATATTATTGACCTAGACATGAAGATAGGAATGTAGTACCATACCATCCAAGTATACTTTTTCTTTGGAAAGCGCACATGAACTTACAAAGGATTAGCAACACAAATTGGTCATATTACATTCTAAACTATGCTATGAAGTCTGAACCATCTAGACACTTAAATAGAAGATGCAAAACGTATAGGATTGGAACACTTGGACAACCAATTACAGCATCAATCTTAACAAAGCCAACAAGTCTATCTGAAATAACATTTCCTTGTTTGCAAATTCTTATGATAAAAAGAAATGAAGTTGTTCATTATATTGATAGTTCTCCTCCAAATCTTAGATGTAGATATGTGAGTCGAAATAACACATTGATGTTCCATCCAATTGATGTTTACAATACAGACCTGTAGAATTGGAAAAATTAACATTCTATAAATTCTGGAGTATGTACGATGTAGAAAAAAAATTAAAAGTCAATACTCCTTTTGATTACATTGACAAGACATGAAACTACTTGTATAGGAGTAGTAAACTTATAAGATTTACTGACTATCATCCTGTGCATCATACAGAAGCCTTCTTTTTCAATGTTTTGCTCAAAAACATATCTTTTCGTAATGAACAAGAATTGATAAGAGAAAATAATACTGATCGTTTATATTTCTTGGAGTGCATACTTTTTTTGTTGAGAAAGAGGAGGATATTGATATCTACATCGCAGAATACGCCAATAGACAACTTCTTGAAAGAGAACAATGACAAGAAATGTCAAATATACTTCTACAAAAAAAACTACTTATCAGCGAAACATTAACAATGTCAAATTCAGCAATAAAAAATGCACAAACCATATCTTTGCCAGAAGATACGAAAAATGATTTGGGCTTGGAATCTGAATTTGAAAACATGCGGAATTCATCGGTTACTGATGAACAAGATAAGGTATATAAAATTATTACAGCTCACATTCGGGATTGTTTATTCTATCAGGCACTCCAAGAAGTGGAAAAACATTTCTGATACGATATCTCACTTACAAATGTATCGAGAAAGGACAACCAATTTTGTTAGCCGCAACAACAGGTGCAGCTGCATCTCGATTGGCAAAACAGACATTTATAATCCACAACTTATTCGCAATTCCAATAAATCAACTTTACATAAAAAATCTAATACCAACCGATTTCTGACACAAATTAATATCTGAAGCAAAATTTATTGTGATAGATGAAATGTCAATGCTAACTGCTCAGATGTTAACATATGTAATTCACCAAATAAATCAAGTAAAAAAAAATCCGTCTAATACTGTATTTGAAGATTATATCTTACTTTTAGTCGGTGATCATGCACAGCTTTCAACCATTTGTAAACACAAATCAGAATCACTTTGTTTAATATGTCATCTTTCAAATTCTCCATTCTGGAAAATTGCAACACACTTGCAACTATCCTACTCAATTAGGTATGTTGATGATCCCGAATACCTTCATTTCTTGAACAAAATTAGATTCCACGTGGGAATAGACAAAACATTAACTAGTTGTGCACATACTAGGTCCGGCATAGCTGATGTAGCAAATCATAATACGACCATCATATGTACTCAGAGAGAAGATGTGCTCTATTTCAACAACCTTATCCTAGAAAAACTATTTTCTACCTCAGATATAGTAGAAATTTCTGTTAAAACAAATGCTACATCAGAAAGCGACCTGACAACATGGATCAATGATCCATTATTCTATCAAATTCCAAAACTAGCTATAGGAGCAAAGGTGATGGTACTTGCAAACTTGGATATTTCAAATGGTGTAGTCAATGGCGCCATAACTCACACAACTGCCTTCAAATATTCCAAGATTCATGAATTGACAACAATCATCATTCAAACTGAAAGCCAAAAAAAAAAAATTCAATATAACAAGATCTGCATTTGCAAAAATTCGATTCGATACAAAAATATTTTACAAATCTACATTTCCAATAATGTTAGCATATGCTATCACTGCACACAAAGCACAAGGTGTGACCATTTGGGAAAAAGCCATCTTAGAGCTCCTATGATTCTGTTCATAATACATTTCTCGCATGTCTTTCGTGTATGCCTGCCAATTAAACTTTTGGCTTGTTAATTTCAAATTTTTCTTTCTTCCTATGCTATATGTTACAACAACTTAGTTTTTTGCAAATTGTAATTCTCACAATTTTAGATACAATTTTTTAAGCTTTCAACGTTCTTGATTTTTGTTGCAACTATTACAAATAAGTCAATAGCCTCGTTTTCTGCAACTCACTTGCAAGGTTAGAATTGCGTAGCCAGTTGTAACTTTTACAATGTGTCAATAGAACGTGTCTTCAAGTCAATGCAAGGCTAGAATTGCGTAGCTAGTTATACGTTGTGGCTAGTAAGAGGATATGTACATTGTGGAAAATTCATGACTTCTTTACAAGAAACTCTTACTACATCTATTCAAGTATGAGCTTTGAACGAGTTCGAGTTGAAGTAGCACATATTAAATGGATAATGTAAACAATAAGCTATGAATAAAGATAATGCAGTAGGAGATACAATGTATTGACGAAAAGATGCTAACAATTGTATTGTTTACTTATAAAAACTTGAATACATTTGTATACACAAATGTATCTTGATGTATAAAACAAAACACAGGTCAGAGCTTATACTATGACACGTAGACTATTACTACATAAATACTCTATTTTTGATCTTTTCTTATTGATTCAATGCAAATGTCTGTTAAGGTCCAAAGAATTAGGGTTTATGGCCTAAGTACTCTTGGAGCATATGGATTTGTGCAAGAGTCTTAACATTCATATGGATTAGAACAACATGTTTTGCCTTGATCCTGTTTTGAATGTCTCGACCAAGCGTATGATATGTATTTGTAGCATAGGTATGTTATGATGTATCATGACTACATGATTAGGTCTTTAGCATTATAAAAGTAGGGTTTTAGCTTGTGTATTCTTGGAAAGCATAGATATGTTCAAGGGTAATCACACTAGTACACAGCTTGTTGGCCGTACTCAACAGGCACAAGGATTAGAATGGCATGGATTTGTCCTAATACATTTGTACATATCTAGGCTTACCCTATTTGCTAAACAACTGGACATACCGCCAACATTGTCAATTTTTACTTTTTGTTCTTTATCACTCATATAAAGCTTTTGGATTATAGAGTGTCTATCAGAGTGTAATATTAAGTTTTGATTACCTCATTGTGTAGTAGTCTGGAAGCTTGAGAGAAGAGTGCATTCATCATTTTTAAATCATTATTAGAATGTCAAGTCTTTGCAGCACTATTTATGTTCCTACTCTTACAAAAAATATAGTAAGCGCAAGGAAAATGGTAGGTATTGGACATCATATTGAATTTCTTGACGAGTTATGTTTGATAAAAAAGAAAAGGGTGATCTTGTTATTCCTGCTAGTGTAAGGCAAATAATTCTTTATAAACTTTTAGCTTCTACTCCATCTCTTGAAAGATCTATTAATGTCAAATAATATATGTCTTTAGTAGAGGTATGGCATAACACATTGGGAAACCCAAACTTTATAAGGTGCTTTTATGCTTTGGTTAAAAGGTCAAGAGTGGATGGTTTGTCTCGAGTAATCCATAAACTAGCCAAAGTATGTGAAGCACGTGCTCTACCGAACTCTAATTTGCTACCTTTCAAGAGATCAAAGACGAGATCAATGGAGCCTTTTCAACTAATACATTCAAATATTATTTTGCTAAGTCAACTAGCATTTTGTTACTTTTATTGATGACTATGGTGGGTATGCATGGGTGTATATTCTCAAGAGCAAGGCATAGGTGATGGAGACATTTATCTACTTCAAAGACATGGTGGGGAGCAACCTTAACATGAAGATCAAATCTTCGAGGTCATATATGGTGGTGCGTACACTCCAAAAGAGTTTTGGCTCTTTTGTAATGATCATGAAATCAAGAGATAGCTGTCATGTTCAAGGACTCCACAACAAAAATGGGAGCTGAAATTAATAATAGGGCCCTATTTTTGGATGAAGGAAAGAAGAGTCGATAGAAAAAGAGTGCATTCGATAGATGCTTCTATTGGGCTCTGCGGAAAGATCATTCTTCCAATGCATGACTACACCTATCAAATTTGAACAAAACTATTGACACAATTGCCACATTCAATTCTACTTAATTTTAGCATTGAGATCATCAGAATCAGTGAGATTGATTTCTTAGACAAACATAATAAAGTGTGAATATTGTTGTATCAAAGTATTTGATAGTTCATACAAAATTGTAAGAGAACTTAATTAAATTACAATGGAATAGAGAAATATTCATTCATCATAATATTGAACCTAATAAAATTGTATAATCGGTTCAGTAAGTAGCATGTACAAAGTAGATGAATAGCGAGCAAATTGAAAACTCCTTGGTAGTATATTCTATGCTCATCTTTAGTTAAAGATGTATTCCTAACGGTTTTTGCAAGTAGTTTCCGAAAAGCCCAACTGGATAAGTGTACGCAATATGGTTAAGCTCCAATTGTGATATGCGACCAAACAACTATCTTCAACTGTCATTTGGATAAAGCCTAAATGACATTCATAACAGCATATATATATAGTCGAGGTTAACTCTTCTTTAGCTTCTTGATCTACATTAGCTATTTTGCATATTCATCTTGGAGATTAATCTAGTGCATTGCTAGAAATTCTTAGTGCGTATTAGTGGAAGTGTCAAACAGAGTCAATCAAATACTCAAAGATAGTTTCGAGTATGCAGTTCAATCTGCTATTGCTTTGTGCCCACAATTCTTTTGATTTGTACATGCTACTTACAAGATTCATCATATAGTTTTATTGCACTCAATATTATGTCAGAATAATTGAATGCTTATCTGTTCTATAGTTTTGTTTGAACTAACTAATACTTCAATTATGTAATATTCGATACAACAATGTTTATTCAGTTATGTTTGTCTACGAAATCAATCTAACAGATTCTGATGATTTCAAAGTTAGAATTACTTAGAACTCAAACATGACAATAGTTGTTATAGTTTTGTTAAAATTTGATAGACATAGTCATGCATTAGGAGAAGGATTATTCCACATAGCTCGATAGTGCATCTATAGAATGCAACCATTTCTCTATCGAGCATCGTTTTCTTCTTCTAACAGATATAGTTGTATATCTCTCGTGAAGATTATGTTGTGAAAATATGCCAATTATCAATCAAGAATTTTTAAGAGTACAATTAGCATACTTCTCTTGACATATAGAAGTAGTGTTATGGTCCCTCAAAACCTCAATACCTAAGATAGAATGCAACAAACCAAGATCTCTTAGCTCAAACTCTTGACTTAATGCTTGCTTGATCTTATCAACCTCAATATCATTTCTATTATTCATAAAATTGTCATCAATATAGAGTAGAAAGAAAGTGATATCGATCCCATTCATTTTAAAGTAAAATGAGTGATTTTTACTCACTCTTGACAAATCTGAGAGTGACCAAAAAATAAATTGAGCTTATCATACCAGCACCTTGGTGTTTGTTAGCCCATACAAGCTCGTATTGATAAGACATATGAGATCATGTTTACCATAGACTTCATACCCCTTGGGTTGCTCCATAAACAAATGAGAAGATAGAGTAACCATATCTTTTTGGTCATATACACTCTTTACTAATGTAATTTGTTTATGTACTTACACATTTGTGCATGTGTCGAAGGCGTTTATCCTCGGTCAAAGTCAATCACAACCAAACTCAAGCTAAATAGATGTCAAAGGTCTAATTGATGTTGAGACATATGTGTACATGAGGATTGAACCTCAAATTTCCAAAAGAAATTAGGTTAATGAGGAATGCGCAACTTGATTTGACAATGTCAATATCTAGAACTAGTGTGCAAAATTGTTGAGCAACTAAGACTGCACATGTAAGCCAGATAATGGCACGTGATATTTTAACATGTCCATTGTGCATCTAGGTTTTGCTTGCACATACAAGTCATGTATTCACTTGCTTGGAGAAGGAAGAGTCGTACCATTCTATTATTATTGCTTGTTGGTTCAAGAGCAAAAAAATATTTTGTAATTCAAATTGTAAGACCAAGAGCATCTAGGTATATGGAGAAGGTAAAATGAGAGAGAGAGAGAGAGAGAGAGAGAGAGAGAGAGAGAGAGAGAGAGAGAGAGAGAGAGAGAGAGAGAGAGAGAGAGAGAGAGAGAGAGAGAGAGAGAGAGAGAGAGAGAGAGTAACAAAACATCACGTAGTCCCTCTTGACAAGTCAAGACCAAACCCTTTGAACCCTTCAATTCATAGCATAACAAGTAAAAATAAAACTATATAAAGTTTTATAGTACATAGTACCATAAAGAGAAACAAGTTTTAGGACACTCAGCTATTACCTACCACCATCCCACAAAACAAAACCACACGAGTTAGTTACGTGAGGAAGACAGGTGTCATAGCTGAGCATTAGTTGTTATCCATGTCTGAAACAAGATGGACCTATTACTGACAATACATATGGAAGAGAAGAATCGATGCGCGGAAGCATCTACAATGTCTATCTCTAATCTTCAGTGATGTTTCATTCTGATGCTGTTATGCTTCACACTTGCTCGTCTTGTGTATTGAATACGCAGATGGTATTCAATATATACATAATTTTACAACTGTGCAGATGAAGAAAGTACAAAAGTGGATGTGCTGTTTATGGGAGATTGTGGGTGGCTGCTGTCTTGTGAAATCTGATTGCATAGTGCATGGGATGAGCGTGAGAAGGCCGCGATGTTAGCCTTCGCGAAAAATAACGTTGGTGAAAATGCGAAAAATGTGACACTCTGACAAATGCCTTAAAAAACTGATTTATAGGGTACCTCGCTTTTCTATAAGGGCACCTTTGGCATTTATAGGGCAGTGTCGCCTTTTTCGCCTATCAAAAATCACGTGTAAAAATACAGTGTTTCCTTTTTTGTCTTTTTCGCCTGTGGAAATGTACTTGTATTTATGCAGACAGTCGCATTTTTCGCCTGTCTTATTTTACATGTAAATATGCAGACTGTGCGACAACACAAGTAAAATACAGCAGCATGAATGGAGGTAGAATAAAATAGGATTTAGGAGAGTAGAGGAGATAAATCCAACAAAAAAATGCATGGAGCATTGCATATAAGCATAACCGTTATGACTCACCGATATTATCACGATCTATTGGTCATCAAAAAGTACTGGCCAGCGGCCAATCTCTCATCAGAGAAGGCGCTGGCCAGCAGCCACTCTATTATCATATGTGTACACAAAAATGTAATGATTATCATTATGTGCTAGTTCGCTGTCCAGCACCTACCTTAAGCATGAAAAGGTGTGCATAATACCTGTGAAAGTACCCACTCCTGCTCTTTGAGTCAACGCTTGATTGTAGAGGTATCCAACAAAAGTTTGCAAGCCAGAACTTGCTATTAAACCACAATATTCACAACAAATCGTGAGAATTCTTTCTACACAACAAAGCTTAGCATATGCCTACCTTTAACAACGAGTTACTACTATACCAAGTCATCGATAGTATGCTTACCTTTGTTTGTAGTATCGTTCACACGATTACTCTTCTAGGGACATTTACAGGCCTTCCAATCATCAACAATCACGGTAGAGAAGAAAATCGAGAGAGCCAAAGCAAGGGAGAGAGAGAGCAAGAGAGCAGGAAGAGTAAAAGAATAGGGTTTTGTAATCTCCTTATTTATAGAAACTAGAGCACACTTAGGTGTACTAAGTGCAGATTATTGCTCACCGTTAGATTGAATGTCCATAGTGTGCATAAATCCTAGCCATCGAAGGGTTTCCAATTTTTCCACCATTTTTTTTAAAAACTTTTTTTCATGTGGGTCCTCCAACATAGTAAAGCATTTTTAGGCACCTCTGTGAACTTGGTTTGTACAAGACAAATGCTTCCCGCAAAAAGTGGTGGAGTGCATAAAGTAGTATATGTATGCAATAGAGCCCATATAAGAGAGAGAGAGAGAGAGAGAGAGAGAGAGAGAGAGAGAGAGAGAGAGAGAGAGAGAGAGAGAGAGAGAGAGAGAGAGAGAGAGAGAGAGAGAGAGAGAGAGAGAGAGAGAGAGAACAGAAACACAGTTCCTCTTGACAAGTAAACCAACAAGAAAAAATAACGCTGAAAAGTATATATAGTACACATAGGGCATCGTATAACAAAAATTTGTTTCAAGACATTCAGTTGTTACCTACCACCATCCCACCACACAAAACAACGTAGGTTAGCATAGTGAGGAAGACATGTGTTAATGTTGAGTGTCGGTTGTTATCCATGTACGACATAAGTTCACCAACTTGACAACATAATTCTAGTTTAAAATTAATAGTCTAGTCTTTCCATTCATGCTTATTTTTTAAGAATAGGCCAAATTATGACTTAACCATGCCAGGGCACCTCTGCCATACTTGGACAAGTTCTATCTCCTCAATGCTAGTCTTGTTGTTTGTCAAATTGCCAATCTAGATCAACTTTTTTGTGTCTAGTTTTTTGAAAGATTGTTAAGCAAGCATCCAATAACTCTTGTGGATCTTTTGTAGATCCATTTATGGTCCAGAAGTATAGTACTTTCACATGGTATCAGATCCAACTACAAGAGCATAACCATGATCAAAAGCAAATCCATTTTTAGCAAGTTTTGGTGCTAAAAACAAGTAATGAGATGGCGAGTTGAATCTCACCTTTGGTGAGGGGATTTGATTCCAAAATTGGTAGGGATCAAAATCCATACTTTCCACATGTGTGGGCACCTCTGAACCTGCATTTAGTGCACAATATTCATTAGATCTAAATAAATGCATTCTATGTGTTCTTCATGAGATTTTTGGTGCTAACACTAGGAAAAGCTACCAAGATTGAGTGCCATTGATTAGATTTGACTAAGTGTCATGAGATTTAATTAATCTAGGCTGAAAAAAAGTCCTCTAGAAGTGTTTTGCAGGTCTTGAAAGTTCATCAAGAAGTGTGAGGGATATTTAGTCATTATTTTGTCCAAAAATAGCCAAAATTGGCTTGATTTGATTGTAGGTTGATTGCAACTCATCTAATATTCATTTCATCTTTGTGAAAGAGTGCTAGAACCGAGATTATAAGTCCATTTGGTGGGTTAGAAATCTAATTTGAGTGAATCACTACAAGAGAGACCTTTGTGAGTTTCTAGAATCAATCAAATTTCTTGTTTGTAGAATTCACTAGTAAGATGGGATCAATTGGTGCTTTCCTTCTAGAAGCTAGTGCAAGATTGAACTCTACAAATTATTCCATTTGGAAGGTTAGGATGGAGTCACTAATGGTGCTCCAAGATCTATGTAAATTCTTGATTGAAGAAGAAGAAGAACCTCTTGGTGCACAAGAGTTAATTAGATACAAGAAAAAATCTAGACTAGCACTTCATTGTATAAAGATGAATGCTAGTAATGATATTTTGAGAGAAGTATCTTCTTGTACTAGTGCTAAAAGGCTTGGGATTCTTTGAAAACAATCTATGAATCAAACAACACTTCAAGAGTGCTAATGATTAGAAATCAAATCTTGCAAGGCATGAGAGGAAGTGTGGAAAGTGCACAAGATCTGTGCTAAGAATTAAATCTCTCAACAAAGACTTAGCCGCTATTGGTGAGAAGATTAAGAGATAGTGAGTTGGTACAAATAGTCCTTAATGGTCTAGGAGATGATTTATCAAACTTGGTCGAAAGTTTTACCATCTAAGAAAAATTTCATAGTGTATTAGTGGCTAAGAGTGTAGGATGCTCCACACCAAATCAAGAATGAGTTCATTATCTTTCAAGGATGGAGATGAGAAAGCCAAATTCTCATTCAAGAGCAAAAAGAAGACCAATGGAGCTAAGAAGAAACATCCAAAGGAGGCCAAAGAAGAGGATGAAGCATCAAGCTCAAAGGGCAAGAAGGACAAATGAAAGTTCAAATGCTTTTTCTGTGGCAAGAAAGGGCATCTCTTAGGACAACTGATTAGGTCATAGGTCACAGTTGGAGCTTAGCGACAATGAGTTGTCATCCATCCAGTGAGGACTTCTTGGAAATTCACTTGCTAACCAAAGTTGTTATATTTATAACCGATGGAACTAGCCTTCGACACCTTCGATAGTTCGTCGTCGTTGAAGCCACATGTTAAGCGATTCCCATGTACTTTTGCAAACTGTGTAGAAACACAAATAAAACTGTAGAGTTGGATAAATGAATGGATATAGATTAAGTATAGGATTATGGAAGAATACTTCAACAATATAATGTCACATCATGAAATTAATGTTCAATCGATATTTTCTCGTAGTGCAAGTAGTCATGCATTGATAATGCTTTACAAAATGCATTCAATGCTCAGGATGAGTACTAAAATCATTTATATTATCTCACACACATGTTTTGTAATCAAATTCATATTTTCAAGTAGTATTACAGTAAAGCACACTCTTCAGTTAATCACAAAAACAAAAAAAATCAGACAATTTTGATTTGCTTGGAGTTCTAGTCATTTTTTAACGTATCCCATTTGATGGTCATTGACTCAATCATTACATGGTTATATATTGAGTTTCTATACATCAAGGAGACCCTATTCCCAAATGGTTGTCGACTATTTTGGACTCTATAAGAATGGTAGAGCCCAAACAACCAAAAAAATTAGAAACATGGAGTGCAATAATCCCTTTTGCAATGCTGAAATGAAAAAAAAAAAAAAAACAATTGCAAAATGTCCCATTGCCCTTGCAACTTGACATAAATATTTAAGAAAACAAATCAGAAGGAGTGCAAGAGGGGGTTGGGGGTGGAGGAGCATCACCGCCTGCGTAGACAGCTAAGGGGGAGTTCCTTGAGCTGCTAGCTGTGAGATCAGATGGATGTGAATTATCAGCTCTAATACCACTTCAGTTGACGTTTGGATTGATGTCAATTGAAGAAAACAAACAATTCTTGAAAGTAGAATCGTGGATTACTTAGAGAATGGATTTTATGAGCTGTTCCTTTTGTTGAATCAGATTATCAGTGTAGGAGTCTTAGACTGCCGTGAAAGAGAGATTGTGAAAACAATTAGCCATTTGAGACAGCCATGCAATCCTCTAATACTGATAACCTGGTATGAAGAGAATGTAGAATCAATTTAGACATCGGAGACAGCCATACAATTCTCTGATAACAGTGTTTGTGTAAGAGGAGTGAGAGTTGTCATTCAACAAGAATGCAAAGGAATATAGAATAATAGCGAATCTGTATAATGAAGTTGTAGTAACAACGATCATATCACAATACAATTGCGTTGATAAGTGCGTGATCCTACTTACAGATTCAAAACAATTGCTAAGTTCTGAATCTCTCTCTCTCTCTCTCTCTCTCTCTCTCTCTCTCTCTCTCTCTCTCTCTCTCTCTCTCTCTCTCTCTCTCTCTCTCTCTCTCTCTCTCTCTCTCTCTCTCTCTCTCTCTCTCTCTCTCTATGATCACTAACTCTGAGGAGTTAGCTACTATAAGACTCGTTCTAGTCGATTGATCTCTATCTGATAACTTGTGATGACACTTGTAATGACTTCGCTCTGCATTTTCATGTCTTCAATTGCTCATTTATCTTGTCTTGGCATGAATAGTGTTGAAATTGCATCTTAGGATTAGTTTGCAAGTGATCTTGCTTGATTTGAGTGGATCGTCTTGTTTGAAATCTAATCTGATTATTGAACAGGGGAACCTATGTCACCATTCTTAAGATCCATCTAGATCTGAGAAATCAGAAAAAACAACAAAAATCGGTCAAATCTACCAGATTTTGGTCAAAAGGAGACAAAAATTGTCATCACAACTGACTTTTTATCCTCTTTTAGGAAACATTCGCCGAGTTGCAAACACCTTCGGTGCACCGAATCAACAACAATGTATGGCCTTACCTGCACCACCAGTGACAAAATTTCCAGAATTCACAAAACATTCAGTTTGAAGGGCGAACATTCCTTCCCAGCAAATTTCTAGAAACATCAAAAAAACCATCAGAAAACACCAAAACCACCCAAAACTCTAAAAAAATTAAAAAAAGAACGTTCATCCAATTCATTGTGCATAGGTGTAATTCATATCTATCTATTACCAGGTCGTCCAACGTTAATTTTAAAAATAAAAGGTCAAAGTCACTGTTCATCTAGAAATGGGTAAATTTTTGTAAAGAGTTTAACACCTTTTTACAAAATTTTCAGTTTCCAAAAATAACCTTTGCCAAAAACCTTCGCAAAAGTCTGTGTCAGTCTGACTTACTATTTTTGTTCATCAGTGAGTTTGGCAAATGATAAGCATAGGCCACATGTCATATTGTCTAATTTTTGACAAAAAGTATCTTTTTTGCAAAAAACAACAGTATTACATTTGTAACTTTCGTCAAAACCTTCGCTGAAACTTTTGAGGATTTTATTTATAGTAAATTACCATTTTTGAGTTTGAAGAACGTTAATTTTGTCAGAATCTAGAAAAATCTTCATTTTTACTCTCCTCAAATTACAAAAACCAAATTTTTGTGCATAAGGAACCTTTGCCAGTCCTACCCTACCCTTATCTGAGACAGATTCACTATCTAAGAGTTCGGCGAATGTTAGTTTTACTAAATAATAGCCTGATCAAAGATTTTTTTATCCAAAATAGCACTGAAGAAGCTTCGCCCATAAACATTCGCCAATATTATTTTTAGGTTCTGATTTTCCAGATCAAGCCTCTGTTAAATTATTGGACAATTCTATTACAGTTTGATTCTGATTCTGAGAATTCATCATTCGTACAAGTGTCGATCGCGTGATCATAGATCTTTTTTCAAAAATCAGAAATCTGATTATTGTCAAGTAAAAAGAAATTTTGCAGATCTGAACTGAGATAGATTATGATTGAAAATCTAGATCCAATCTCATTGTTTGATTGATTTAATTTGCAAAAATGGCTGCTCCTAGAGCTGTTCCCCAGGAAGTCAATCCAATCATTGTTAGAAGATCACCCCGATTGGATCTACCCAACTACAATGGATTATTTGATCAGTCAGATTTCTCCAAATCTATGCAGAATCTTGTGAAGTTCATGGCGAAGTTTTTTCTCAAGATAAACTTAAATTTCTAACATGTGAAACTTTGTATAAAATGTTTAAGTTACATTAAGGACAACTACTTTCAATTGGTATAATGAGGTTGCACATTAATGATCCAAAAACAAAGTATTTTTTTGGAGCCACAATTGTGAATGGATCAACTGGGAGCAATACTATGAATTCAACAACCACTGAGGTGGTAATGAAGATTTGCTAAGCACCACGTGTAGTTGCAATGAACATAGAACAATATAATAATTGAAAAATGAATAAAGGAAACTTCAACAAGGCCTAGGAGATGACAATGCATAAATTTTTTTGATGTATATGAAATTGGGTGTTTACAAGCTTAGCACTGATAACATCAGTGCGTCAATCTTTATTATATAAACATTTGAAGCAGCTGATATATAAAACGCTCCCTCAAGAATGAAGTGGGAAATGCCTGACTGTGGATCCCAATATTTTGAATAACGAATGCTGCGACAATTAGGCAGCATTTATTCAATTTCTTGACTGCAAAACTAGTTTGCAGATAAGCTAATGCAAAGAAAGAAAAAGAGACAGAAGATCAAAAAGCAACTCACAATGATTTAAATCTAATGCCTCAAGCACAGAGGGAAAATTTCCTACACAAAATAGACCTCTGGACTCGTATAAGAAAATTGTGCAACAAATCAACACGTTCTCTATGTCAAGACATTCGAGAACAAAGCAAAAAGCATCAAGATTTGAAATAGCCAAGTGGTTGCAAAAAAGCGCATCCAAACAAGGTTTATAACTATCCCAGAGTATTTGTGAGCTTGTTGGTCATTTCCTTCTCACGCTCCTTCCTTCTTTCCTCTGCAAGTTGTGCAACTCCATGAGCCATGGCTTGGTGTTGAAAGTCAAGAGACCTTGTTAATGCTTGAAATGCCACTGGCTCTGATGTCGAAACAGCTGGACATACATATTAGAGAGAGAAATTTGAGTACTAATGAACTTTATTTCAGGTTCAATAAATTGTACCTATCTAGAAGAATAGAACGCAAGCACCTTGTCTTCAGAATGACATATTACCAGAGTCAGGAGTTAAAAAAACACATCAAAGACATTGCAGTATACCTTTCATCACATCAGCAAAATAGATGAAGGGATCAACATTGTCAATGGGAGCTTGAAATTCTTCATCGTCAGTGAACTCATCATCATCTGAGTCATTGTCAGGTTGAAAGGCCTTCACCTTGAAGACAAAACACAGCTCTGAATTACAGCTTTGTTAAACTTTTCCAAACACGATTCGTTCGCAACTACGCTTGGTCTTATGCAATTCAGATGTCATACATTAATCAGCAAAACTGGACAAACTTGGAGTGAAACTGCCTGGGCAATCACCAATTAATACACCAAATATAAGAATCAACAAGACGAAAGTCTTCGAGCCAATATTCAAGTTCCTCTTCCACACTTTATACCATTGTCATTTTGTTTGTGAGGTTTGATGACAGGCTTAACTATAGGTTGGTTTTCTTAGAATTCCTAATCTAGAAAAACCAGCACAAACAAAATTTGTTTTACTATCCTGAGCTAATGTTTAGACTGTTGAGGGGATAAGAAATAGATTACTGGAAAAAGGGAGCATTGCCCTAATTACTCCAATGCATTCTTAATACTTAAACCTGAAGATCTTGACATATGAACCATGGACTATAGTTAGGGAAAACTCCAACTGAAGTAATCTCCCCTTGCCTTTAAAATTCCCTTCCACATCACCCTAAATATCGATTGCATCTGTTTTATTTAACCACCAGATTCTTCCTTAGTTAGAACTTAGAATGCTATAGAAAGTCCATAAAGCCTAAGAAGAATGTAATTACAGTCCTTGGATCAGCAAGGCATTCCAACCCTGACACATCAAAACAGAGATCCCCTTCCCTTGCCCTAAGAGATAAGTTACAACCCAAATGAGAGAGAGAGAGAGAGAGAGAGAGAGAGAGAGAGAGAGAGAGAGAGAGAGAGAGAGAGAGTCCATATATGAAACATCATGATACTACTTGTTCTCCAAAAGACAAACCCCAATAAAACACTTCCTCTATGCTAATATGACCTACACCAGTTATGCTAATCATTCGCATCTTCAACTGATCTCAAATGAGGCTCAAGCCTCATGCCATTATTTATACTCTTAAGAGATCCCCACCTGACCTGAATAGGGGCTTCAATATAGATGCTCAAGCCTTGTGATTCTATTCTAGCCTTAAGAGATCATAACCTAACCAAAACAGGGGATTAAACAATACAACGTGAAAGTTTAACGCATGACAACATAACGCTAAAAGAGAACACAAGCTCAATAAAAAAAAACAACTAATTCTCTTTGAGACTTCAATAGAAGCTTCCATGTACTGTCAGCTTTAACAACAAAGCTACCAAAGCATGTTAAGATGGCTGAGAAAGCTTGAAGAGGCTGCAATGTAGTGAAAAGTCCTTTGAGCTCCTCTAAGAGTGACTGCACAATTCATATGGTTCCTCCTGAATAGCACCTGTGAGCTTTTTTGCAAAAAAGACTTCAAATTATAAACTTTTAGGCCATTCATTTTACTGCATTTTCCAAAAAGAGAGCCATTGCATGATATCAATTTACCATTTGCTACTTGACCTTTGAGGAAGCTTCAAGCACATAACTCTGAACCACTTGCTTTGAGAATCTCCGATCTTGTAAGTTATGAACTAAATCACACATTCTAGCATTAATGAAGCATAACAATCAGATATGAGGCAGCAAAGCCTAATCCCTCCACGAATACCATAGATGCATAACAATGATCATGAACATAGCCCTACAAGCCATGGACAGCACCTAATTAGGACTAAGAAAGTAACCATTATCATAAGCTACCTAATGAGCAAATGACAGCCCTATATATATTGTCTAGAGGCCCTTAGTGGAACCTTCTAGAAATTAGGGCAACTTCGGGTACTTGGGTCTCATAAGGATATGCCCTTAATGGTAATGGCCTAGTACCTAAGGGTATACTAGTTACGGGCTAGTCCCAGTATACAATTCTCCCCCCCCTTTAACAACATTGTCCTCAATGTTGGCCCCAAGCAATAGCTATGATAATAGCCAATCATAAGAACTATCTCACAAAATTTTACGAGGAATATGCATTAACATATGGCAATACTGAAGGAGAGAACATAAGTTTTCACAACAGGTACTCCAAAAGCAACATACAAAAAATTCAAAAAGCGTAGTGCATCAACTGTAAATCATGCTATAAACATATCTCTAATATAATCGACAACATGATACTACTGTACATCAGCTAAATAAAGCAATGCTGAAACTCGCTCAAGACACTCCAATAGCCCAAGAAAGTCATAAGAAAATGTCAATGTGCAGGATCCCAACAACCGAGATATCCAAAGCTAGCCAAACAGCCCAAGAATACCACCAAAAGAAGGGACATTGGAAGCCAAGTAATATGCAGCAACTGGGAATGCTAAGGAGCCTCTCAGAAAAATAAGCTAGAGAATATACAACCGAACCATCATGAAATGTAAAGTAGATATGCTAGAGGAGTAACCAGAGAACCAAGAAAAGTATCGTAACAATAAACATAGGCTACAAAATCTGTAGCAGGGCACTCAAGAGCAGGAGTATGATGAGCATAGGCTACAAGCAGCAACATGTATTTTAGTTGTGAATCAACATCAATAGCAAAATGTATATGTGACTCTCTCTCATTATGTGATACAGACGACCTCATGTGTATCTCTCTCAAATGTGTGATACTTGATATCTTGATCAACTACTGCATCTGAAACAACCTGAGAATAATCAAGTAGTAGATCCATATGATCACTAGTAGGTTGGACAAAACAAGCCTGGAAATAGTACATAGGTGTACCAGCTAAGACGAACTGGCACCCCCCATGCTCAGTTGTGCCTAACTGGCCCTTTGATCCACTATAGCCTCTAGCTAGCTAAGCCTAGTCACTGCTCATAGGCGCCATGGGTTGACATGGTCAATTGCACATCGAATCTACACACCTCGTTGACTTGTGGCATGTGTTTACTTACTAGGTCACCTACAATGACTCAGCCAATGACCTGTAATATCGTTCCGTGCTTAGACTGGGGTGTGAGTTGTGCCCACTACTAGTGGTCACCTACTCACCTGTCGTGGCTTGTGCCTTACCATTTGTGGTCACTTGACCCACTTAGTCACTAATCCTTTCAGTGTATGTTAGGTTATGGTATGCTTGACATAGCCTATAATGACTCTTCCAAGTTGTGATAGACAAGGAAGACCTTTCAATGCAAGTAGATACCCTTGGAGGTTACGATTATCTTACTCGCCTCTCCCTCCTATCTAGAAATGTGCTAGCTTATGATCTGAGGCCACTTTGTCCTTGTGACACCAAGCCTTCAGCAAGGTTGTCACCTTGCGGTAAGCACTTCTTTAAGCAACTTAGTGACTTCATAGAAAAACAGATGAACTAACTTGTAAGGCACTCGTAGAAATACTAAATCTCCCATTTCCAGTTCCCTAAGGGTACGAACTTTCCGCTTGTGCCTAAACCTTGAAAAAGTTTTGCCTTGCTGCATTTGAGCCAAAACTCTACAGTGCTTGGTACCTTCTATGAAATACTTATGGCCACTGGTGCTCGTCATCAACTTCGTTCCCAAACAAAAGAACATTGTTTACCAAAAAGTTCCCCTGAACTTAGGGTCCTACCTGACACAATGGATTTACGCAGTCCATGATGACATTCAGAAGAAATAGCTCCGCCACTTGCAAAGTTGTAACCTTCTCCATAGTTGGAATGAAATTTTAATTGACCGGTCCAAAACTACCATCACGGAAACTAGATCGAATTCTAGGTAGTCCAACAATGATATCCACTGAGATACTCACATCTACCATGGGGAATCTCTAATGAGTGGAGCAAATTTGGAGGGCTTACTCTCTCCACCTTGTTCACCCGACAAGCGATGCAATGTTGGACATACTCTGTTATGTCTCGTCGCATAGGTGCCAAAAATAGTGCTTGCTCACTAGCTCTATAGACTTATCCACTCCAGGATGCCCTGCACAAGCAAGGCTACATTGAGACGATTCAAACATATCAAACGTCCATGTTTGAGACGCATTAGAAACATTTGAAACAAAGCCCTGTTTTTTTTTTTTTTTTGAGTTTTAAACAATTCTATTGTGGATTTAAGTGTTGGAACCTAATATAACATAAAAGTAGTTGAATAAGCATGTTAAACAAACAAAAGTTAATCAATCCGAATTTTCTACACACACTACTTGTAGCACCTAAGCCAAGCTTCAAAACTCTTATCTAAAGCTTTCAGTCACTCAAGCACTTGCAAGAGTTCTTAAAAGATGGAGAGGACAAGCTTTGATGAAACATGTGAAGGAGAGGAGGGTTTAGGATAAAAAAAGGCTGGCCCAAGTTGTACGTAGGCCGTTCTATACATAAATGGGACCTAAAAATTTCTAAAACAAAGTCATTTGGGGGGCTAGCTAACGAAAAAACAAATGTTTGAAAAGCCTATGTTTCAAACGCGTTTCAAACGTCGTCGTTTGAAACTAGTTTGAAAGTCGACTTGTTGCGCAGCGGTTCTAGAGTTAAAGTCACCAATGAGAAGAACATGGCCTCGACCCGCAAATCTAATAATATCTATAGAAAGATTAGCATATGGAGAACCAATACGCTCCACAAACAAAGGAGTCCGGGGGGAAGTAGCAAGCTGCAATAAAGAGATCTTTGTCCCAAGCCAATGTCATGTTCTGGCCCAAATTTAACGTGCATGTTCATCATGTCTAATGAACTCCATGACTTCTCCCGATATAAGCATGTGACCCCGAATGAACCTCTGCCACTCGTGGCTCTCATCTCCGTCCTGCATACCGAATACGATCTATAACCTGAAAATGAAGGTATTCCTCTGACCTGCTGGCTCTCACGTGTTTCCATAAAAGAATAGAATGTCTCTCCCTATTCCTCTTCCTATCATTGACCCTTCTTTCCTCAACTACCTACCTCTAATCTCAATTATCCTTTTTCACAAGACTCTTACACACCTACGAAGGTAGTTGAATCATACATTTCAACCAATATCAATGCATTGCTGCAAGATTTTCAAAGATTACAAGCGGATCCAAACACAATGAAGGTGAAAGTGTCCCACCTCCGAGAAGCCAATACGAAGCTTTGAACGGAAGTGGACAAGAACTCCAAGCACAACTAATCCTCGCCACACCGGAATTGTCTAAATTCAAAGAGCTGGAAGCCAAGATTGAACAACAAAAAGAGCAAGCCATGTCTTGGGCAACCATGGTTAAGAAAAGGAGTAAGCCTTTTGCACCTATTTCCTCGGGAGAGAATTCACAAAAGTAAAGCTCTCAATATTAGGGTAGGGGCTATTGTGGACACTCAGAGTGAAATTGAAGAGGCAAAACATTTTCTTCTACACTAAGCTATACTAGGGACTGGATACGGCATGGCACACAAAACGAGATAACACCATCTTCATCATTCGCTTTACTTTAGCCATTAATCGTAGAAATGCTTTACGACAAAGAGCCATTTTAAAAGACACAAGGATTTTCATGGATGACGACCTTACCTACATCTAATTGCCAAAGAGATTTACCGTGATGGCTAGGTTCGTTACCTTGATAGTGCTCTCAGCGGCTCTCGCCAGTAGGGAGTTGGGGTCCTTGGGCATAGGTGCATCCCGAGGCCCCATCCACACCAATTACATATTGGAGTTGGGAACTGTAATGGTATATACTCATCGTCTACTGCCAGAGATTTTACGGATTTCATTACAGGGAGAGAAATTCTATTCTTTATGGAGACACATGAGAGCCAGGTCAAAGAACTACCTACATTCTCAGGATACAATGGGATTCGGTATATAGGATCGAGACGAGACCACAAGTGGCAGAGGTTCAGGTGGAGTTGCATATATCGAGAGTTGTCACACCCAATCATGGAGTTCATTAGGCATGATGAACATGCACGATATATCTGGGCTCACATCTCAAGGCGTGACATTGGCTTGGACAAAGTTCTTTTACTACAGCTTGCTAGTTCCCTCCAAAGTCCTCTTCCTTTGTGGAGGGCGTCAATTCTCCCTATGCTGATCTTTCTACGAACATTGTCAAACTCACTGATCGTGGGTTTATTATTCTCATTGGCAACTTTAACACCAGAACCGCTACAAGATAGGCTGACTTTCATGATGTTGCTAACCGGTTACGCATACGAGCCATGGATTGAGATGTCATGGGAGTTACCAGGATCTCAGACGACTCACTACGACCTTTCACTGTATATGGAGAGTATTTGTTGCAGCTAGGCGAAGCCCATGAGTTATAGTGGTCTAGCATGTTGGCCTGATTCGAGCGGCTACCTGTGCCATCCTCACAGTGGCAAACACAGCGTTGTCAACTACCTCATGGAGTCAACATTCCATATACCACAAATATCACACTTCCAGATTCTCGCCACTACCCTTTTGGACCACTCTTTTATGTCAGTCTACTTCGGTTCTATCTCACCCTCACCACCTCTACCCCATTTCTTCACTGATTGTGCACCCAAATATACCTTCATCCACCCCTACATTGTGACTTACCAAGAGCAAATTGTTTCACTATTGCACCACTTTCCACATGATAGCCCATTGGAGTCACGGGCTGCCTTTCTCACCATTTCACTTCATATTGTTGCCTACATATCATTTCCACGGAAACCTTATTCACATCCTTCCATATCCTCTTGTCCTATTCGGCCTCCTTAGTTTGATGATGAGTGTCATCCTTACACCTCCATGTTGTCCATGCATGTCTACATCAACCATTTGCACTTCGTACTGCTACTAGATCTCTCCACCGTACACTGCCACAAAAAATTGACTCTCTACATACTTCTTCCACAGGTGGCACCAAGGTTACAAGCCAATTCGAATCGGGCGATTCGAACCGATTCGAACTGATTCAAACCGGCTAGCTCGGTTCGAATCAGGAAAAGGTTCGAACATTTTTTTAAATTGATTCTAAATTTGAACCTCGATTCCAACATGCCGATTCTTTGAAAATCTGAAATCTCCCTCCCTATTATTTCTGCTTTTCTTGTGAGATTTGAAAGAGATTAGGGGTTTTTTCAAATCATTTGGTAGGAGCTTAATACAAGGTTCTAGTCTTTTGTTTAACGATTCAAATAAGATAGAGATAACAAAAAAACACTATGATACATTCTTGATTAGATCCAAGGCTGCCAGAAATTATGAGGGCCAAAAATGCAGCAGAACCGGTTCGAACCGGTACCTAACGATTCAGTGGTTTGAACCGCGGTTCGTGTAACCTTGACAAGTGTCTTTTGGCATGCATTCAGCCCTCGTGCTCCTTCTCCCCTCATTGATGATCTACACATATGGACCACCTCATTATACAATATATCCACAGATTCACCCATCTAAGTATAAACTTGGCATATCATGTCTGCTTTCTTTGTCAAGTATTTGTGTGCGAACTCCTATGTACATACCTTTTTTTTTTAAAGAATCAGCCTTAGGAATTATAAGATGCAAGTACGTTTGCACCAATGGTATACAATTTCATACACTTAATACTTCTCAGCATCTATTTAAAAAGAAATTACAAGTGAACATGAAGACCTATGAAGAATCTATTGTAGAACTTCTAAAACGAAGTTGTAGAAGGCTATTGTTTGACTCCATAGGATACCTGAGAAGCCAGCTTTTCAAGTTTGTGACTGTTAACTTCATCTCCATCATCTTCGTCATCTCCAAGTTCCCTGTCCCATTCATCTTCGGAAGCCCAATCCTCATTGTCATCATCTTCGTCTTCATCTTCATCTACATTGTCACCCCCTTTGATAGAAGCTGAGAACATAAGGCTATCACATGGTCAATAGAGGTTCTTACAAATGATTACCCCAAGGACAAAATCCCAATAGCCACACCACATTGGCGATAGTCATACCAATATTCAACAAACCATGAAAAGCACTCGAAAAGTTTTTTTTAAAAAACAAACCGTTAAAAAATTTTGAAAAGTAAAAAATATTGTACTAATTTTAACATGAAGCCACTCAAAGAAATCAAGTATACAATGTTATTTTGGAACGAGCCAACTACAAAAGTTCCACAATTCATATACACATGTATCTAGAGAAAGAGCATGAGAGAGAAAGACATAGACTTTGAGAAAGGGAGAAAGAAACGTGGACAGTGCAAGTGTTCTAAATGGGGAGATTGTCCAAGAGGGAAAATTCAACATGGAAGAAAATTAAATATAAGAACAATCTATGACACTTGTACAACAGCCAAACACATTCAACTATTCAATTAACTTTTCTTCCAAACATCAGCATTCATGTTACTTGATCACACTAACTGCATCATCAACTTAATGCTACAATAAAATTGCAACAATACAAGATAGTGGTTGAACCTACGTTGATTGCATGTTGCTTATCAAAAATACGGCTCCTTGCTTGTTCAATTTGATTGATGCTTACTTGTTTCATGACGATCACATCAAGCATCTTATGTTTGTATTAATTCTCGACAAAGCTAACTCCAATAACCATTAGGTGATCCATGAGCTGTGATGCTAAAATCATACAAAACAAATTGAAGGCAATGTCAAGATAGGTGATAATCCTTTTAGCAAGTCCAATCAACAATTAATGTCTAATCAGCTACCAATGAATAATTTGACACTCAGCTACTTCATCATGTTGTTGCAGATTGCCAAGCTATAAAATGCTATGTTTCATATATATTGAAGCAAAATTTGAAATTATATGGCTCCTCTTCAAACAAGCTTGAATTTCAAAACTTCTACACCTAAATCAGACATGAGCGTCCGGGCCGGGCGTGGCCATTTCGCGTCCGCGTCCGGCGCCCGGACGCGGACGCATCCGACCGGGCGCGCCGAATTCTTTTTTTTTAAATTTTAAATGGGCTGGAAGCGTCCAGCGTCCGGGACCCGGATGCATTATTTTTTTATAAAAAAAAAAGAAACAGAAAACAGGCGCGGGGCAGCAAACCGCGCTACCCCAAACCTGCGCCCATGAGAGAGAGAGAGAGAGAGAGAGAGAGAGAGAGAGAGAGAGAGAGAGAGAGAGAGAGAGAGCTGGTGAGTGACAGAGAGGGAGAGAGAGAGAGGTTGAGAGAGGGTGTGTGTGTGCATGTGTGTGTGGGTGTGTTGTGATTTGTGTGTGTGTGTGATGGTTTGTGTGTGCATGTGTGTGTGTGTGTGTGTGAGACATGATGTGCGTGTGTGACTTTAGGATTTAGGTGTGCTTGGGTTTAGGGTTTAGGAGGAGAGAGAGAGAGATATCGGGTTTAGGGTCTAGGGGGTTGTGTGTGTGTGTGTGTGTGTGTGTGAGAGAGAGAGAGAGAGAGAGAGAGAGAGAGAGAGAGAGAGATGGCCGCTTCTCCCATTTGGGACGAGGTGGAGTTTTTGTCGGGAAGAGTTGGTAGGGAACGCCTCCCGGTCCGAGCACATTTGGGAGGATTGCGTACCCGGCCCACAGGAAGACGCCACGGGATCGGCGTTTGTACATCCATCCCCCCTGCGGAGGGGGCTCGCATTCTTGACACATAGGTTGAGTCAGGTGCTGAGGCCGGCGAGCCATCTGTGTCTGAGGCCGGCGAGCCATCCACAGATGCCACGGAGACCCGTTCCACCGGTGCACCCACTGTCACCCCCGCCACCGCCCCCGCATCCGCCACCACACCCGCCTCCGCCTCCGCCTCCTCCACCCCAACCCCCACCGCCACCCCCACTCCCTCCGCCAGTACCCCCCATGGATCCACAGCCTCCACTTCCGCAGTTGCAACTATGCCACCACCTCCAAAGCCACACCGTCCATCCGCATCTTCTCAGCCATCCACATCCCACGGCACCAGACAGACCACAATCACGGGATCTCTCAGAGAGGGACAATACAGGGAGGCCACCAGGACCATAGCATAGATGTTCTATCACCTGAACTTCCCCTTCATCATGACCACATCCCACATCTTTCGAGAGGCGATTTCGAAAGTTGCAATGTGCGGGCCAGGCTATACACCACCCACAGCCAACGCGCACCCATCAACATCATTGTGTCCAGCTGCTACGGTTCCATGTTCCTCCGCAGCATCGACGCCTCCGAGGCAGGGAGAGTGCACACGGCCGAGTACATCTACGGCATCATCCGCGGGGCGGTACAGGAGGTTGGGCCACAGCGCGTTGTCCAGGTACTAGTTCTTTCATTGGTTGCTTGATCATTTACTGCGCAATGTGTTAACAAAGGTTTATTTAGTTTTCAACTGATTGCAATGTGTTTTCAAGCTGTGAATCAACTGTTCGCGACAGGTTGTGACGGACAATGCGTCCAACTGCCGAGGTATGGGGGATCTTCTCATGGTAGAGTAACCCTCCATCGTGTGGACTCCATGTGCCGCACACTCACTGGACCTCCTCTTGCATTCCATCGGGTGTCTGCCTTGGGTCAGTGAGCTTCTCAGGAGGGGACTTGCGGTTGTGGACTTCATCACACGCAAGCCCCGCACCACTGCTTTTTTCCGCACATTCAGCAAGTAAGACGCTACTTATTTTTTAGCTCATCCGTTGCACACGCCAATAATTCCAGGGTTTAGGGTTTAGGGTTGCGAATGCATTTTCGTGTCTGGTTCTTATTTTGTTTTGCAATGCAGACTGGATTTGAAGAAGCCGGCTCCCACGCACTTCGCCTACTAGTTCATCATGCTCGAGCAGCTCCACCCGCTGAAGGGGGAGTTGCGGCGCATGGCCACTTCGGCAGAGTTCACAGCCATGGACCTGTCACAGACCCCAAAGGGCTTGGCATTCCATGAGATCCTCTTCATGGAGCCCTTTTGGGTTGATATGCAGCAGCTTATGGATGTCATGTGTCCCATGTATTCTATTCTAAGGTCGTTGATCGCGAGGGGTGCACAATGGGCCTCTTATACGAGTTCATGGACCGCATCGACGAGTCGCTTCAGCGTTCCGATCTAGACGCGGACAAGTATACCTCCTTCCGTCTCACGAACTTTCCCTCCATTCGCACTCTATTTTCGTGTTGTTGCCACAACACACAATTATGTAATGCTTGCCTCCACATGATATGTTCCACGAGTTGGCGCCTATTAAGCGCCTGTGGGTGCGACGATGGCAGAAGTTCCATCGGCCGATTCACTCCGTAGCCCACATACTCCATCCGTTGTGGCAGAGCGACCGACGATACAGAGATTGGGTGCTATGTGCGGTCTGGTTCTCATACATTCGCCTCCTGGATAGCAACATTGTTTATCACAGCCAGCTCGAGGGTCAGAGGCAAGGTTCAGGTACACTCTTTCTCTACCCCCGCCCACCTTTGCATGGCTCACAACTTCCCTCTGCTTGCTCAATTCAACTCACACACACCGTTGCTAAATTTCAGGCACACCCTAGGGCTGTTCGACGAGGACCTAGCTCACGTTCGAGATAATAGGCTACAGCCTATGTCATGGTGGGAGAGCTACGGCGCTGGACAGGCACAGCTGCAGAGGCTCGCGTTCCGAGTCCTGTCACAGGTATGTTTTATGATCTGCCAGTTCCATTCATCCAAACAGTTTCCGCATTGTCCCTATAAGGCCGCAATTCACTCAATTGGCTGCCAATTAATGCAGGATTGTTTTGCTTGCGTGTTTGAGCGGAACTGGTCAGCGTTCAGCCTTGTTCACACGAACAGGCGAAACTGCCTCACGCAGGAGCGATGCAATGACTTGGTGTACTGCAACACCAACACCAGGGTGGTTCGATGCATCGCAAACAGCATGAGGGCAGGAGGCGCACGCGCCATACTGCTGCAGGTATATTTCGTTGCTCTATCGTTTTGCTTTCGCGCTATGGCGTGCAATCAATATAATGCCTCATGTTAGAGGGATGATTTGTTTAGCTTGGACATGTAGATATTGATACACATACAGCATCATGTACATTGGCATATTTTTTACAGTTTATTGGTGTCATGGCTACCATATCATGGTTTAGTTAAAAAGGTTTGCTCTATACAATCTGAATGGTTAGCTAGAGATGGTTTGCTCTTTGCAAGATGAATGGTTAGTTAGAAATGGTTTGCTCTGTGATCTGTGCAATTTGAATGGTTAGTTAGAAATGGCTTGCTCTGTGCAAGATGAGAGAGAGAGAGAGAGAGAGAGAGAGAGAGAGAGAGAGAGAGAGAGAGAGAGAGAGAGAACATAGTATGGAAGTTATATATGCTGCACTTTGTGTTTTACAGTAGCACATCTTCATGTCTCTCGTCTCATCTGCTTCATTTCTACCCATTTCACATCTTTTTTTGTGTCAAATTTAGTTTGCAATTGCATTGAAATCAACCCCACACCCTAAACCCTATACAAAAACCCTAAACCCCATCGTAGACTGGCATCAACCCTACACCCTAAACTCTAATGAAAAACCACAAACCTAAACCCTAACGAAATGGCATCAACCCCACACCCTAACCCCAAACAAATGGCACAGTTAACATAAGACCAATTAAGAAGAGCAATATCGCGAACAGCTCAAACCAAAACAATTAAAGGACATGACCTCCATAACGGCCATAACCATACAAACAACGAACGGAAGCTAGAGTAGAACACAAAAACAGCATGATCAAAGCACAATTCATAGATTCAAAATCAAAGCAGCACTTTTGTAACATACATTCAAACTTGTGTAGAGACCATTACAACTTGTACCACATTGTGCTCTCCTACCTTGCCAATGATTTCTTTTAAATGTTCATAGATATACAAGCCTGATTTTTCCAAACCACTAGCATCCACACTGCATAAAAAGATGGAACCATAGATACTAGTAGCAACAAAGTTAATGATAGGTCTCCTACGTGTGTCAGACCAACCATCACACACAATCGTGCACCCATATTTTACCCACTTGTCCTTTACCATTTGCAGCTCCCTCGTAAGCAATTTTGTCTCCTCTCGCGGCTTTTGCACCCTAATAGCCTCATAAGAAGGGGCTTTCACCGAACCACCAACCTCTCCTGCAGTTCTCAACATATCTTGAAAATATCTGCTCTTGACTACATTGAAAGGAATTGCATTTGCTTAAAAAAATTTCTTGCAAGCAATCCGAAATTTGTTTCTCTTTTCTAAGGCCCATGCAGCTGTCAAATCAGCTCTATTTGCAGCTCGACCTCTCTTACGTGTAGGTCCTGTAGAAGCATCCACGGATTGACTATTCTCCATCTCATGAACTTGGTCCTCATTGCTACTGGCATCTAGATATTGCAATCTCAATGCTTGCACCACGTTGATAGGTGCTTTCTCACATTTATCCACTCCACATCCCCCTGTCCCAAGCAAATGCGACACAATTCGTTGAGGCCCCCCTTGATAATGATGTTCACAATAATGACATTTCATCCGTTTCATGCCTCCACCACCCTTCCCTTGCTTACCAGCTTCCCCAATGATCAGAACATGCTCCCACACATTAGACTTTGGCTTAGGCATTCTGAAAATTGACAAAATTGTGAGGTTCAGATCTGAAAATTGTGCAAAAAGCCCAAAACTTGCAACTGCTCTTCACAACAAATCTGGCCAAGCAGATGGTGATGTGAATGGCTAGGATGGGGCACCCTACAGTCTAGAAGACTGCCTCCAAATCTCAGCTGAATCTGATCAGTAACCAAAGAGAACTGATTGATTCTTTGAAGTGGCCTCAAAACCATTTTTTGCACCTGCTGCTTGTATCTCCTCAACCAAGCTTCAAAACTCTGATCTGATGCTCTTAATCACTCCAGCATGGTCCCAAACCCCTGCCTACAAGAAATCTTGGTAAACTATGGAGTGGAGAGCAAGCTTCTATCACTGCCAAGAAATGGAGGAGGGCACATTTCTTCTCCACGATGGAGGAGCAGTTAGTGAAGGAGTTATGAGGCGTGGTTGAGCTGTCCCAGCCTCGTGGTAGCCTAGTGTAGGTCGATTTTTAGGTAGATGGGCTCCAGGACCCCATTTGGAGGGGGTAGGGCCCAAAAAGAATTTGCCTTTCAAAACTCCACGTTTCAAACGCGTTTGAAACGTGGGCATTTCAAACGCGTTTGAATCAACATTCAAACACGTTTGAATGCAACCATGGCCGGGGCACACTACTCACACTGTCTTGCCCTGTTGGTCGTGTACGCTGGACACGACCCTGACTGTGGTATCTGACATCCTGTGTTCTCTAGGGTTCGGCACTGATTACGTACTCGTAACAAGTAGGCCGTGGTGCAGCTGTTGTAAGATGGGGCCGAGGCTGTACACCAATCGGAAAAGCTGGTGTAACATGACGAGGTGGCCCAGGGAGGCAACGTGGAGCTGCAGGTGGTGGAATGTGGGGGGGGGGGGCAACTATATAAGTGGATGTAGCAACCGGAGTGGGTGGCTGAGCAAGAGGTACCGTATGTGTCGGCGTTGTATGCCTGGGAGCTGCATGAGTAGGAGCCGTACGAGTGGTAGTCGTATGTGTACCAGCAGTTGATGGTGTTGGATGTGGCTGAGTACGTGCATGGGGTGAGAGCCACCCTAGATCATCAATGTCATCCTCACCCTGTCATATCGAAGGAGGTCAAACATGGTCCTCTAGCGAACACGGCGGGTCCGATCTGCATCATCATCAACATGAACATCTACAGGGGCCTGTGAATCCTGCACAACATCAATCCCTCCCACTGTGGCACAAGCATCTCCACCCTCTGCTGTATCCCCTGCAAAAGCGTCCTGTGCCATATGGTCAGCTTCCCCAACATGTGTTGCATCCACTGTCTCTCTCTCATCCTGTATATCCTTTGGTAGTGGATCAGGTCGATACACATCCTGCTCTGGTAGATCTGGCTCATACATCCCTGCAGTCATCCTCTGTAATCGATCATCCTCCAGGCCATAGTCTAGGTCTGCCTCAAGCTCTGCCTCAGCCATGGTCTCCAACCCTGGAGCAGGAATACCCAAATCATCATCATCATCCTCCTCATCCTCCTCATCAGCATCCATGCCCCTACCTGTCCCCTGGCCAGCACGTGTATCCTGATCATGACCCACTCTGTCCATCAATAACTGTCTAACCTGCAGCATCTCTCTCTCTGTCTCTGCCGCAATGTCAGCAGCAACATCAGCCCTCGGCATGGGTGTGGTGGAATCAGTGGGATCATCAACGCCTAGTAAACAATCCGAGGGGAACACCACCAGAGGGTCCACAATAGATGCAAGTCTGTCACTCAACCTTGCATTGGTGGTGTAAAAAACCAGCCGTGTCATCTGTGCAATAGAGATGGCGATTACGCCTTTTCGTGTGGATCAATGAAAATGTGATCCAGTTGCGCTCGCATACACTGGAGGAACAATCCTATTGACATAAAATTCAAAAAAGCACATTAGTTGATTTCTTCCATTTAACACCCATTTTTAATCACATAGAATTTGGTGTGTAAAGAATTACCTGTGATAGCACTCGCAAGGCCAGCTTTTGTAGAGCTGGGCATGCAAAACCATAGAGGTTCCACCAAGTCACCACTCTCTCCCGCCTGCCGGGATTCAGTGCCCCATGATGGCCAAACACACCACCCTGCCTCTTGAAGGCAATGCACTATGTCTCAACAACATCTATGTCAGTGAAGTGTCTGGCGGCTCCATCCAAGTATCTCAACCAATCCAAACCTAGCTCCATGTGTGATGCCTGCCACTCAGATAGCCACATGGGGTGCAACAGGTGGGCAACAGCATGAATCGCCCTATGGAACCAATTCCACCTGCGCTCCCAGATGTCCCGCAACACCACCATCCTGTTTCACATAGTTAATGACATGTCAACGAATAAATCCGAAAATGCGAAGATTAGAGCAAACTTATTTCAAATACACTAGATAGATTCCAAAACAACAAATGACTGAAATGACCATCAAGTACCATACCTATCCTCGGAGAAATAATGCTGATTTAGAAGCTGTCCAATCCTGTCCATGAACTCGTAGATAAGGCCCATAGTGATGCCCTCACTGTCAACTAACCGCAGAACATGGTAGAACGGACTCATCACAGATGTAATGCTCTCAGCCTGACGCCAAAAATCCTCGTCAAATACAATCCTCAAAAATCTCAAACCATCAGGCCTACTGGTGAAAGGCAGCTCCCTAAATGCAGCACTAGTGGCCATGTGTCTGAGCTGATGTCTGACTCTAATAAGCCTATGCATGACAATCAGGTCAAATGCAAAACGTGTGGGAGCTGGTTTCTTCAGATCAAGTGAACTGAAGGTGCGGAATAGGGCGAGGGCACGCCTCTTCCGGGTGATAAATGTCACCACGGCAAGGGCCATATCAACTATCGTGCGGACCCAGAGCAAGCGGCCAATATCCCCCAGTATAAGATCAATGTTATGTGCAGCAGGGGGGGTCCATACAATAGCAAGGTACTGCTGCTGTAGCAAGACGTGCGAGCAATTACTTGCGTTGTCGGTGACAACCTGCACTACGTTGGCAGGGCCAACCTCCTCTATAACCTCACTGATGATATCGAACATAAATTGTTCGTCAATGACCCCACCACCTCTACTAGCATCAATGGCCCAATAAAAAAAGTGCCCATGCAGCAAGACACCAGTATGTTAATCACTGGCCGACGGCGGGTGTCACTCCAGCCATCAGACATGATCGAGCACCCATAACTCTCCCAGGCCTTCTTAAGAGGCATCATCTGTGTGGTGAGCTCCTCCACCCTAGATGTAAGGTGGGTGGTATGGACAGCCTCAGCCACGGGTGGCCTGAAGCGTGGACCTGCAGCAACAACTGTAGCTATAGCCCTCTTGAAGGGCTCCGTGTCAGCAATGGCAAATGGCAAGTTCAGCTCATAGATCATGTTTGCCAAAGCCTGTTGGGCCTCTGCCTTGAGATGGGGCTGGAAAGACCCCCATGGACTATTATCTATACTGGGAGCTGCAAGACGATCTACTGGAGGATGCCCTAGTGTGGTAAGCACCCCTACGAGGAGCAGGAGGAGGTATGTCAGTGGCAGGGGGTGCCGAGGCTGGGGGGAAACTGGGCCTGGGGTGGCTGAGGGGGATGTGGCGGCTGCGAAGGATGCTAGGGCTGCTGAGATGGTGGTGAAGAAGCTCCAGAAGAACCAGCCTCACCATGTTGTCTATCATCACCATCATCAGAGTCCAAATCATCCTAATGTGGGGAAAGAGGATGGCATGTCCTGGGTGTCCTGTGAGAGACCATCTGGTGCCGACTCAGAGTGAAGAAATCGGAATGTCTGCACTGGGCGAGTCCTCTGAGTGACTGCAGGAGGACGCTGTGGAAATGCACCCACTGGAAAAGATTCACAGAAGGAGGGGCGGGACGTGGTGCAGTGGGATCTGTTTCAGTCATCCATCTGTGTTTTCTAGCAGGGATTTGCAGCAGACATAGAGGATTGACCAACGACCAGGGTGTCCTTACTAATTCAGAAATTGGGATTGGCTTTTTTTGGCTCCAAACTCGAATTTTGTAGGGAAACAGGTTTGCTACTCAGACAGCGAGGGTAAAGGGTTGGCAAGTTGGAAATTGGTTACACTTTCCCAGGTTGTAATTTTGATTTTTTGAGGCAGCAAAGGCAAACTCTATCAGTAAGGGTTCTCCAACAATCATCTACACAATTTCCAGACCACCTTCATCTGATGGTATGCAATTCGAAAAGACGAATTGGACATCTGCAGAAGAACTGAGGGGGTTTCTTGCTTTTCTCTCTGGAAGTACAGTCCTCAGAAAGAGCTAAGTACTCTACTTTTGTTTTCCAGTTTAGTCAATCTCTTTTCTATTTTTCAGACAGAAGTTAAGGTACCTCTCTTTCAGTTCTGAAAATGACCACTCCTCAGGGACCTGATCAACCCCCGGAGAGAGGCATCGACGAACAAAACGAGCATGACAAAACCTACAGGTCCATCCATGCATCCCAGACCGAATGTCAGACCTAACGAACTCGGGGTCTTGGTCTACCTCACCCCATAGCTCAAGCATATCTCCAGCAGGCATGGTGTGAGACGGTATAGGAAACAGGAAGTACGAAAGTGAAGTACGGAAGAAGTGCAAGAAAAAAAAAATGAGTTACCGTTCGATCATAGGAAACCGCACCTAGATAAGTGAATATGCGCTCCCACGCGATGCAATGAACCTGGGAATTCCAACCTTGAACCCTATCAAGCTAAACCCTAAACCTCCAGAAAAGGCCCTCCATAATGCAAAAAACCTGTTTTTGGGCTCCAAAAATTAACCTGGACCCTAAACCCTAACATTCTCTCTCTAGATAGGCTGGTACAGTCTCTTTCTAGATTGTCCCAATCTCTCTCTATGATCCAAAATGCCTAGACCCTAAAAATAGACCTATTTGCATGAGGGAATGTCAAAAAACCTGATTTTTGACCAAAAAAGGTACACCTACAACTAAACAATAATTTCTCTCTCTACAAAGGCCGCTACAGTCTCTCTCTACCCTGCCTCTTCTCTCTCATCAATCTGAGCAGCCCTCTCTCTCAAACCAAAGCGCCCTCTCTCTCAACCTCTACCACAACAAATGTGAAATGAGGGACAAAAATGAGCATTGAGGGGTTTTGGGGGGGAGATTAATTAATTAATTAATTAATTATTTCGATGAACCGTACCACGGTTCAAGGTACGGTTCCTTCCACGGTTCCCAGGACCCATGGTTCTGGGAACCGTGGGTTCTATGCCGGGAAGAATGGCTTGTGCCCGGCCCATAGTACATAAAAAAAATAGGAAATACAAAACAATATGAATGAACCAAGAGACCAAGAAGAATGCGGGTATAATTTATTTATTATTCCTAGTACCTGATATCTTGCATTCTTCGGAATGTGATTAGAACTCTGCGTTCCAGAATGCGATGCATCTACGAGTGAGTTAGCTGATTTCTTTACGGTTCCCCTTTAAAGGTTTAAGGAAAAGTTTTAAAAATAATTCGATTTTTTATTTGCCTTCCGAAAAAACCCAACCCCAATTTCCAAACTGTGGCCGCATTGCATCTATGTGCAGGAGTTCCAACACAGCTAAATTTTGAAAGTTCAACTCTCAACTTTGACAATTCTCAAAGTTTATAAAGTTACATGTGGGTTTGAAGTTGAAATTTTTATACAAAATCACCAAAAAAATACAAGCATTTGAAAATCTTTGATGTTTGTCATCTGTTTTGTCATCTGCCAACTTTTGTTTGCACCTACTTTATGATTGCAAAAAAAATCAGCTCCATCAACATTTGCTCCAATAGTACCTACTTATACATCAAGTGGTACTTCTTCTACTTTTGATAGATCAACGTCATCAATTCAATGGATACAGCCATCGACGCATCGCGTTCCGGAAGTCTGGGTCATTTCGGAGAATAACGTGTTTTCTTTTTTTTAGGGGTTTTAGGAAAAAAAATGGCCTAGAAAGTTCAAAAAAACAGCGATAGGTACTAGGCATTAGGAATACTAAATTATACACATAGTTGCATTAGAACCAAGTTTGCTTTGCTTAATTATTAGATCACACAAAGCATCAATTAGCATTGAACGACCCTTCTACACTCTATGGTTATGGGACCAATATCTATGCACTTGGAAGACGTTCTGATAGATCTTTAAGTCTTGTTAGTGTCTCTTCTATCAAGTCGTACCTTGTTGCACATCTTGCAAGGTATTGAGTTTTTTAACACAGAACGAGCAAATACTAAAGCAAGGTTAATCCAAATTTAGACTGTAGAAGATGCAAATTGAAATTATTTGATTCAGATCAAAATTTAAATCATTTCGATCATAATCCAATGGCTAAGGAATACTAGGTCTCAAATAGAGTCTATTGGATTGACCTCCTAAAAAGTAGGAAGGTTGACCATTCAACAAGGCATGTCATATGCTCACCAGGACACTTGCTCCAGTGTATGAGTGACACATGTTAGACGGTCCTCCTACTTGCTTGCCTATGTGTGAGGGTTAGGATGTGTCAGGCAGGGTTAAGGGGTGCTTGAGGGGATATAGTGTGAGCCTCGGCAAAGCATTCCCTATCTTATTCCTATGCGACTATGGGGAGGAGACTTGCGGTAGAGCTCTTATATTTGCTTGTTGATCTATATATTATTACTTCAGATTAATAAAGAGACATATTGGCTCTAAGTTAATTTCGTACTAACTTGGCTAACTCTAAGTTTAGTAGGCCTAATATAATAAATGACCATGATTACACAACTCTCGACCTTTTGGGTCAAAGTAACCTATGGTAATGTAAGCAATTCCATTTACATTCCAACACCCTCCTTAAATGGAAATGCATAACATAACATGAAGTAACTTCTCGAAAGAGAAAAATGTAACTTGTTGTCCGAACTTCATGTCGCCAAATAAACTTCGCATCGAAGTAGTCGAAATCTCATCCCCAATCATGTCCAACATATAAAAGGAAAAGAATGCGTAATAATGAAGCATCAAGTCGAAAGGTGAGGATTTGCATGCTCCATCCGAAATAGGGAATCATCATAAACTCGGCAATAAGTCGAAAGATGGACTTGTAATCCATCATAGGCTCCCACATCATTCAAAAATACTTCTTACCATAAGGACAATAAAAAAGAGTACCAACCTCTTTTGGCATCACATCCTCCCGAACCTTACCATCAATGACTTGCTCACATAGAATAGGCGATGTACCAACATCATGATGAAGAGTAAGTGTAGAACCAAAAAAATCAGCAAGAGGTACTGATTTTAAAGAGGCACGTGCCTTCCTTTCGTAGTAAGATATTTCTTTGTTGTCCTGCAAAGTCTCCAATAGCCAACAAGGAACTATTATGGGCTGTTCAACACTTTGCTGCCCAAAGTGTTCCCAACATGGACCATGTTGTCCATAATCTTCCGCAGGCTGTTCCTGAAGCATAATGGACTGCTCATGATGTAAAATAGGTTGTAAATGACCAAAAGAAGATAACTGAACCTGCTGTCCAACATCTTCATCATAAAAGTTTAGCAAACTATCAAGAGATGCATCAACGATGGCGTCATCAAAGTTGTCCCTCGAAGAGGCATGGGATGACATAGAAGAAAATTCAAGTAATGAAAAATTCTCTCCAAACAAATGCTCACTCTTAACACTTTGAACAAAAGTACTAATTGACACATGTTGACTCCCTCCTCGATTAGTACAAAAAGGTTCCAAAGAGTGCTCGAATTTTTCAGCCTTTGCTAAAACATCAAATTGAAAAGGTTTCGCATGAAACTTTTATGCATCAACTTGCGGTGACTTGAAAAAAGAAGATTGTTTCACCATCTGCTCAATGTATCCTTGTTGAGAGATGAAGATTCCAGCCCCATGTGGAAGATCAACAAGAACCCAAGTGTGGTTCTTCATGAGTGAGTTGTACTCCTCTTGCATCGCATCCTCCCAACATTTTACTCCTCTGGCCTGCTCATAAAAAACAGGATCTACTGCACCATCCTCAATAGAAATAAGAGCAAAATCAGAAAAGTCAGCAAATTCTACTGATTTAGTAGAGGCACGAGTCTTCCCTTCATAGAAATTGTCCTGCAAAGTCTGCAACAACCATTAAGGGACTGGTTTGGGCTGTCCAACAGCCTTACCTTTGTCAACACTTTGCTGTCCAAAGTGTTCCGAACTTGGACCTTGCTCTCCAATGTTTTCCGAACTTGGACCTTGTCGTCCAATGTCTTCAACAGGCTGCTCTTCACCATAAATAGGTTCTTCTTGATGAACTATGGGCTGCAAAATTGAAGGAGTAGTGGGCTGTCCACTAGAAGTAGATGGCAGTCCCTTCTCTTCATGATTAGATGGCAAAACCAAATCTAGAAATATTTCAAGATATGCATCATGGGGGAAGTCCCCTTTGATGACATGAGTGGGCGCAACATCATAGGAGGTCTTTTCATCAAAATGAACATCACGACTTACTATGATTTTATTAGTATCCATATTGAACAACCTATAGCCTTTGCTTTCACTACTATAGCCAACAAATATGCATTTAACTCCTTTATCATCAAGCTTGGTTCTTAGCTTATCGGGAATGAAAGCATAAGCCGTGCAACCAAAGATGCGTAAGTGAGAAACAATAGGCTTCTTACCATACCAAACTTCATAAGGAGTTTATACCTTCAAGGCTTTAGTAGGACACCGATTACTAATGTAAGCCGCCGTTATAATCGCTTCAGCCCAAAACTTGTGAGGTAGGCCCTTTGCCTTGAGCATGCATCGAGCCATCTCTATGATAGTGCGATTATTTCTTTCGGCAACACCATTTTGTTGAGGTGTGTAAGGGGTTGTCATTTGATGATGGATACCTTTGCTTTGAAGATAAGTACTGAACGTATTCTTTATATATTCCCCTCCTCGGTCGGTACGTAAGATCTTCAAAGAGTGCCCAAACTGGTTTTCTATCATTGCTAGAAAATCCTTAAAGCGTTGAAAAACTTCAGATTTTGCCTTCATAGGATAAATCCATGTAAATCTTGGAAGGTCATCAATAAAAGTAACAAAGTACTTACACCTTCCAATGGATTCGGTCCTCATTGGACCACATACATCACTATGAACCAAATCAAATTTGCCATCAACTCGAATAGTTCCATCAATTGGAAAAGCTTGCCTTTGAAATTTTCCAAGTATGCATCCTTCGCATACATGTCCTTCGGGATGCTCAATATTAGGAATGTCTTCAACCATGTTGAATCTCTTCAACATCTTCCAGCTAGCAAAGTTGAGATGTCCAAACCTAGCATGCCATAATTCAGCCAACTCCAAAGAATGTGAACTTGATGCAACAAGACAAAAAGATGATGAAGCTCTTCGCTCATAGGTATCCATAAGGAACAATCCACAACGTAATGTTCCCGAAGCAATGATCATAAGAGATCTCTTTGGGTCTTTGATAAGACATTTGTCTTCTTTGAATTCCACAACCAATCCTTGGTTCATAATTGTAGACACCAAAATGAGATTCTTTTTTATTTTTGGAACATAAAGTACATTACAAATGTACTTCTCCTCACCATTGGGTAAGATAATGGGGATCACTCCAATACCTTTGATAGGATAAGAGGTGTTATCAACACCTTGAACTTTGCTTCCATCATGCACTTTCACAAGCTTTGTGAAGACCTCTTTGTGATAAGTCATATGACGTGTGGCATCGCTATCAATCACCCAATCAATAGATGAAAAAACAGCAACTTGTAAAGCTGAAGATGAGCTGTTTTCTGCTGAAAAACCAGCAAGATTTGAAGCGGCAGAAATCTCGTCTTGAGGAGAGATGAGATTATTAGTGACAAAAGCATAATCATTATTGAAAAGATTATCCTCCTTTCCAAATTGTTGTTCCAAAGTAATGATTGCGGTACTTGTATCGTTACCTTTCTCTTTTTCCTTTGCAAGCCTCTTCCTACATTCTTTGATGTGATGCCCAAACTTCTTGCAATAGTGTCACTTACCCTTCTTCTTGGAGCCTTGATCTTGAGCTTCCTTAGATTTTTGATCATCTTTGGAAGTGTTGAAAGAAGGCTTCCCTTTCCACTTGCCTTTGCCTTTGCCTTTTGCAAAGAAAGCTTGATCTTCCTGTTCACCAAAGTTGATCCTTGTTTGCTCTTCTTGAAGAAGTAAGCCAACAAGTTCGTCGAAGGAGATTTGCTGTCCCCTAAGAGAAATGCTCAATGATGACACAAATGGAAGGTAAGAATTAGGAAGAGAGTTGAGAGTAATAGATACAAATTCTGAGTTCTCAATCACCTCATCAATACTAAGAAGCTCCTCTCGAAGATCCTTGATCTTCGTCAAGTGGTTTGTAAGCAAATCACCTTCTTGCATCTTCAAGATAGAAAGTTGATTTCGAAGATATACCACTTTTGCCGCATTCTTTACTTGAAACATCTTTGCAAGAGTCTCCCAAGCACTTTTGGAAGTCTTGCATGATTTGATGTGAGGAAGGATAGATCTCTTCACTGATAATGCAATAACGGAATGTGCTTGTGCATCTCGTCGATCCCACTTCTTTTGCTCATCGGAAGACACCTCCGTAGATGATGAAGTAGTTGTTCTAGATGGTGTAATAGGTGCCAAGGTAGGCGGCCTCTCTTCATCACCATTAACTACTTCCCACAAACCTTTAGCAATTAGAAGGTTCTTTATCATGTAGCACCACAAGGAATAGTTTGTGCCATCCAGCCTATCTTCATTAAATAAAGAACCAATAGACTCCGATTCTTTAGCCATAACAGAAAAATCAGCTTGTAGTAGATAGGAAATAGACTTTCCAAGACAAAATCTACTCAAAGGCAGCAACCTCAAAGCTGAAATTATGAGCACAATAGATTGCAATACTCCACATGCAATTTGCTCAACAAGTAATGAAATAGGTGGCTGATTTCTGCACAAAAAACAGAATGCTCACAAATAGGTAGACTTCAAATGAAGCCTAAACCATAACCAGAAATTTGTGGCTAAAAAGAGTGCGCACTATGTGCATATAGGGCTGATGGTAGCGCCCTACTCCAAGCTCACCAACAGGGAAATTTCAGCAAGAAATGTGTCCAAAACACATGTATCTTCACTTAAGAAGTAAATCTGAAATTTTTAGCATGTAATTGAGTCAAGATCACATGCAATTGGTTTGAGCATGGGCGCCCTACTGCTAGCTCTCAAATAGGTGAAGGTGCCCTGCAATTTCTTGCAAAAAAGCTATAAGAAGATGAACAGATTCTTCTCCTGCAAAAATCAACAGCTTGATGATTTTCTGCAACCAAAAGGGGAAGAAGATAGCTTCCTATTGGGTGCCCTCCTGCAAGCAATATGATCACCTAAAGGCTCTGATACCATGTAGGAAATAGAAGCCTAAGGATCCAGGATCTTAACTATTCAATCACACAAAGCATTCTCAAAAGAAAGAGAGAGATGGCTAGAAACCCTTTTGTAGAAACTCGTGGACAGCCAAGGAGAATAGTCACTATTTTTTACAAAAGTGTCACATGCAAATGGGATGCACACATATATATAGTCCAAGATGACTATCTAACTTCATGACTATTGGCTATCCAACTACTTGACTATTGGCTGGCCAACTACTTGACTATTGACTATCCAACTTTCTATAAGTTACATAGAAAGAATAAGGTACCTCCAATATGTCAAGTTGGGGTACTTAATGTCACAATTAGGCCTAGTGGACCCATGAGTCCCTACTAAGTTAATTTCGTACTAACTTAGCTAACTCTAAGTTTAGTAGGCCTAATATAATAAATGACCATGATTACACAACTCTCGACCTTTTCGGTCAAAGTAACCTATGGTAATGTAAGCAATTCCATTTACATTCCAACAAATCCTACCTTCATAGGATTTGTGAAATTGTTTGTAGCTTCTTCAATATTCAATAATTTTCAAATTTGTCAATTGCAATGGGCTTCTAGTGGTACACCGTAGGTTGCTGGTAGGGTAGGGCTTTTGGCCTTCCTATTCAATAATTATCCCTTGTTTTTTACTGATTCTCGGTTTGAAACCCTAGTTTGCTGATTTTTGGAGAAGAAAAGTTTGTGAACAATTAGAAACTGGCTGTGAAACGTCCATCCTATCCAATTCTCTTAGACATGCAAGGTAATTTATCTAAATAGTGGTTTAAGCTGCTAAGAGTTGTTCTTGCTTTGTTTCAAAGACTTTAAGCTGTGTGATTTTGCATAGTTGGGTACACTGCTTTGCCTCTACTAGCTATTCTTTAGCTATGGCATCCACAATCAATATTGGTCAAGATTCAGATAGAGTTGATGCACTTTCTGTTGAAGTTGATGGCATGGAGCTCATGTTGAAGCAAATTTTGGAGCAATTCAAGCCTGGTCCGACACTTGAAAGAGACGGCGACATTTGGTAATTTGGGTGGTGAACCTAGGTCAGGTGAAAGACAAGCAGAATCTGGCAAGAAGCACAAGTTACCATCTATTAAGGATTAGAAGGCCCCCAAGTTCACAAGAGCGATATCTATGAGGAATATGCTGTGAAAAATTGGTTATAATAGTGGGAAAAGTATTCCAAATGTAAGGCCAACAGCCTTCTCCAGGAACACGCTAGAGAGAGAAAGTTTGGAAACAAAGGGAAAACTTGGAACTGAGTAGCTCGACCCTCCTCCCACACACTCTTAGTCCCAAAGGGCTGGGTACCTACCTAGTTGGCCTCTCCATGAGCTTGCCACTTGGCACTTGCTATCCCGGGCTCGCCCACGTGGCTAGGTAGTCACCTGTACCCACTGACCCCTCGGACCCCACTGGGCCCATTACTAGACTCGGTACTACGTGGCCTTAACTGTGTACCTGACCCCTCGGCTACAGCCTACCAGTATAACTGGTAGCACTGTGGGTCCACTAGCCGCATCCCCTGGAACTCTCCTAACCAGTGATGACAATTGGCCGGGTCCCACCTAGCATGGAAGGCTACTCCTTACGATACTACTATCCCTAACACTCTTCCCCCTAAAAAGCTTTCGGCCTCAAAAGTTACTTCTTCGGTAAAAAAGGTAGGATATCTCTTACGAAGAACATCGGCTCTCTCCCAGGTAGCCTCCTTAGTTGTCTGATCCTTCCACTTCACGAGATACTCCCTGTAGATCGTATGCCTCAACCTACGTTCCCGTGTATCCAGAATTTCTTCTGGCTCATGTGGCAAAGACCTCAATTCCTCGAAGGGTACCTAGTGGGAAATCACCTGATCTCCATCCCTGAGCACTCTCTTCAGACTACTGACATGGAAGAGTGGGTGCACCTTGGACCCTTCTGGCAAAGACAGTTTATAAGCCGAGTCTCCAACACTCTTTAGTACCGCAAATGGTCCACAATATCTAGGAGATAACTTCGGACACTTACCTGTCCGCAGAGTTTCAGATTTCTCTGGAACTCGCAAATAAACTTCATCTCCTTCTTTAAAGGCTACTATACTACTCTATGGTTTTTATCCGCATGATGTCAAGATCGCGCTTGCGCCTGGACATTCTCTTTAGCAACCTTTAACATCTCAAACATGTCTTGGAGAAAATCCTTGACAGTTTGTATCTGCTCTCTCTCGAGTCCCACTGCCATTGGGGCTCGAGGTTGATACCCATACATCAGCATGAATGGACTATACGCAATGGTATCATGCTTCGAGCTATTATAGGCAAACTCCAACAATGGAAGATATTCTTCCCAGTTAGATTGTTTCCTACTCACATAAGCTCTCAACATATCTTCTAGGACTTGGTTGAGTCTTTCTGTTTGACCATCCGTCTGTGGGTGGTCAGAAGTACCTATTTTTCGCTTAGTTTCTAACTTAAGAAACACCTCTTGCCAAAAATTGCTGGTAAACTTAGGATCTCTATCACTAACAATACTTGTTGGAAGTCCATAGAGCCTATAAATATTTTCTATGAAGAGTCTGGCTAACTTAGGCGCCCTCACTGTAGTCTTAGTCGGGATAAACCTAACCATTTTAGTCAACCTGTCCACTATTACTCAAATTGAATCGTGGCCTTGATTCGTCTTAGGTAAACTTACAATAAAATCCATACTGATACTTTTTCACTTGCCATCGGGTATCTCTAATGGCTGTAGGAGGCCACCTATCTTAAAGCGTTCCGCCTTATTGGCCTGGCACTTATGGCATTTCAATACATACCCTTGGACGTCTCTACTCATGCTAGGCCAGTAAAATTCCTTGCTAAGGCATACGTCCGTCTAATACCCGGATGCCCCGCACTAGGAATGTCGTGACTTTCTTCTAAGATTTGGCGCCAAAAATCACCGTCCCTAGGTACGCAAACTCTACCATGTAAAGAAGGTATCCATCCTCAATGGAAAAGTTCTTCCATCGTTGGTCACTATTTCTTTCCTCGGTTGGCCCGGCCGAGCCACCCGGTGACTGTTGTTCGCTATTTCTTCATACGGTTGGTCCTTGCCGACCACCCGGCGAATCTTGTGCGATAGCGACAGCTGTATTTCTTTGAAGTACTTCTTGCCACACACATGCATAGTGAGAATCTTTCACGCACGTATTTCTCAATGACTCCAAAAAGTCATTGTGGAAGACCGTAAAACTAAGTGCATGCAACTCTGGTCTTCTACTAAGGGCATCTGCTACACCATTGTAGTGTCCCTTCCTATAGCGAAGCTGATAGTCAAACTCCTGGAGCAACTCGACCCAGCGAGCTTTGCAACCCTTCAACTCGCCCTGCGAAGACAGCCATTTGATACTCTCATGATCAAAGACTATCTCAAAACTTGTCCCATACAAGTAGTGTCGCCACTTCTTGAGGGCATAAACTATAGCATACAATCCCTTCTCATAGGTGGAATAATTCCGTTGGGCCGCATCCAATTTCTTACTCTCAAACGCCAATGGGTGTCCATTCTGCAATAGAACCGCACCAACAACCTCTCACTGGCATCTGTCTCAACCACGAATGGCTGAGTAGGATCAGGTCCAGCTCCCTGGCGGGTGGAAGCCAATCAGGTAAATCTTTAGGAAATACATCCTGAAACTCGCTAAGCAGTTTCTTAACAAAGCTTTCTCTGTTATGCTCTACTTTACTCTTTCTAGTCTCTAGCCTGTCTAGGCTTTCTTTAAATGCTAAAGCATTAATACTAGAATCTAAAGTAGAGGCAAGTACTGAAGGAAAAACCGATACTAAATTAGAATGCAAAGAACAAAGAAATACCTGGTCAACGGCCTCAGCACGAAGAAGTCTCCTCAGGTCCACTGCTGCTATCAAGGGTGCCTCCGGTATACCAGGTTCATTGTATAATTTAATATCTTTGCCATTATGTATAAATGCAATATAGCCCTCCTGGTAATTTCTTATCACAAACATTGCCAAATCGTATAGCCACTCCTTACCTAGGATGATGTCCGCTGTAGCTAACTTGATAACCCGAAAATCCAAGCTATCCTCATACTCTCCAATCGTCAAGGGTACCTGATGAATGGCGGAGTCCCAAAAGTTTTTCCGTTGGCCATCAGCCATGGAAACAACATATCTCCGGTCATCAAGAGTGGTCATGAGCCCTAACTTCTTTACCAACGAATAGTTGATAAAGTTATGGCTTGCTCCGTCATCGACGAGAATATGAACCCTACGACCACCAAGCATCCCCGGTAGTCGAAACAGGGTATGCCTCTCGACACTAGGGTCACGAAGGACAGTGGAGACACAAGAGTGTGTCTGCTGGTCAAAACTCACCTTATGAACACCAAATGTGTGGCATTGATGATGAAACTAAGATGGTTGTTGAAAACACATATCAATTTCAAGAGTCAGCACAAACGTGGTGGAAGAAGCTGGAGAAAGATTTACCACTTGGAAGGTGTTCTGGCAAATGGTCACACAAAACTGGGTGCCTATGGATGAAAAGAATAAAGCCATGAGCAATGGACTTATTTGAAACACGGTAACTTGAGCGTGCAAGATTATGTAGACAAGTTTCGAGAGGCTTTAGTATGTATTCCTTAGGAAGTTCCTATATTCATGCCAGTGTTTCTTTTTGTGGAGGGCCTTCGAGAAAGTATTCGCCCTTTAGTGTGAGAGGAGCAATCTCATGATTTGTGGGGAGACATACAAAAGGCTTTGTATTATAAAGATAATAGAAGAGGCCCAAATCTTGTTGTGGTAGCTACTACCAGCGGCCAACAACCTTGGAGATGCAAGGGCAAATGAAACAAGAAGAGAAGGTTTGAACATCAAACCAGTCTGTAGCAAGCTCGGGGTGACCAGAGAGGAAAGGCCACAGTGGCCCAAAGGCAATGGGTTGTAAGGGCAGCCTAGTTCCCAAAAGCATCAACATCCTATAATGGTGTCGCCACAGGACCAATAACGTGCAAACAAGAAGAACCTCTATTTTGGATGTTCGGGGCAAAACATAGGTGGAAATAATGTCCACGGAACCAAATGTGGACCCCATATAATCTTCAAGTGGACCAGATGAACTAGATGGATAACCCTATGACAATGAAAGAGAACGAGCAAGAAGCCAATATTGATGTTCCATGCCTCATGGATGTCTCGTGCACACTTTTGTCAAAGTTGACTCGCCAAGGATATCAGTTTCCTATCACTTCTTTGATTGTTATGCGAGGACAACTGTCTAGTAGAGATGTTTAGGGTCTAATTGACACTGGGACCTCTCACAACGCATTGAGTTAAACTTTGGTATAGAAGTTAGATGTGAGCACTCAACCATACCTAGACCTCAAGCTCAACCTCAACCTGAACGCAAACCTACCCTAAGCTTAAACCAAGACATAAATGTAGACCTAAACTTAAGTCAAGATCTAATTTAAAACCCAACATAAATTTGAAATTAAACCTAATCTACCTAAACATAGAGTACCTAAATTCAATCCCAAACATAGATGTAAATCTAAACCCAAACCTAAACAGGGACCTAAAGCTACCCAATACACAGTGGAAATGAAAGCGTATGAAGATTTGAATAAGAGGGAGGGTTGTCGGCATTCCACTAACTATACAAAGTTACACAGAATTGGATTTTGAAATAACACAGCTAGACTGATTTGATGTGGTGTTGGGAATTTGTTGGCACACTATGCAAAAGCCACATAGCCCAGAATACTCATGCGTATGAGTTCTAATTTGATGGTGTGACTCATTCCCCTTCGTGGTGAGCGGGATGTGCCTCCTAGACCGCTTGTTTCAACTACACAGTTGCATGGGATCCATTGTGAATCCATATGCGTTTGCTATCTACTTGATATGTCTACTAAAACTAATCAGAGTAGCATGCAATGTGTGCAAACTAGTATTGTTGCCAATTAGGATCAAGAGATTAGGAGGAAGTTTTCAAATGTGTTCACAGATGATCTTCCATTTGTTTTGCCTCCTGAAAGGAATCTTGAAGATAAGATTAAGCTGATACCCGGATCGATCATCTGTTGTCAATAGACGTCCTTACAGAATGAGTCTTAAGGAGGATGAGGAAGTGAGACGGATGGTCGATGATTATTTGGCCAAAGGGCAAATACGACCCAATTATTCCCCTTTTGCCTCTCTGATTGTAAAGAGAAAAGGATGGAGCATGGCGTATGTGTGTGGATTATCAAGGTTTAAACAAGATAATTGTTAAAAATCAATATCCTATGCCACGTAAAATGATTTACTTGATGCCTTGTCAGGTGCCCACTATGTTCAATAAAATAGACCTAGAGAGTGGATACGATCAAGTTAGAGTTGGAGAAGAAGATGTACGCAAGACTGCCTTCAAAACTTGATTCAATCACTATGAGTATCTTGTGATGTCATCCATTTGGGTTGAGTAATGCTCCTATCACATTCATGATGATGATGAATGATGTGCTCAAACCGTATATGGGTAATTTGTTGTAAATTTTGTAGATGACATTATGACTTGCAGTGCAGGTGAGGTCAAGCATATGACCCACCTTTGAACTATGTTGTCTACTTTGAGGGAGAACACTACATCCTAAAAAGGTTGTTGTGATCATTGTGTGGCCTGAGTTAGCCAATTTGAAAACACTTCGTTCTTTTCTTCGATTGGCGGTGCTTTAAACGAAATATGTTGAGACACGCTCCTATATTGCAACAGCTTTGACTAATTTGACTCAGAAGAACAAGTTTGGTGACTGGACTAAACTGTAGCAAGCAAGCTTTGATCAATTAGAGCAAGCTATCACTAAGTGCGTCACTCTAAAGATTGTGGACCCTCAAAAGCCCTATGTTCTAGATACAGATGCTAGTGACATTGTTGTAGGGAACAGTGCGGATGCAGGAGGGGAGGTCTATAGCCTTCAAAAGCAAGAAGCTCACCCTAGCACAGCGTAACTATCCAACTCATGAAAAGGAGTTGCCATTGTTCATGCATTAAAGGAATGGAGGCATTATCTATATGGATCAAAATTTGAGGTATTCATTGATCATGATACCTTGAGATAGTTTTATAAGCAACCAAACCTTAGAAGCTGGCAAGACAGATGATATGCGCTTATGTAAAAATTCTTAATGGAGATTTGTTATAAGAAAAGTGAATCGTATGGCACATGCACTATCTCATGTAGTGTACCCAATGTCATTTGTAGTCCTTGAAAATGACTTAATGTCTAAGATAAGAAAGGCTCAACAGAAAGATCCATCTTGTAAGAAAGTGGAACAAAAGGTTAGTCATGGCCATGCCTCTCAAGTGGGGAGCTCTTCTACCTTGGTTCGCACTTATCTTAAGTATTCCATAGACGATGGAATAGCTCTTATTCCAACTTGTGAGGTGTTGCATAAGAGAATCTTACATCTCTGTCATGATGGCCCTAGTGCTAGTCATCCTGGTGTGGATAGGACCTATAGTTCATACGACATAACTTTTGGTGGTCTAAACTTAAGAAAGAAATAAACCATTATCGAGCAAAGACTTATGCCAATTTGGATCGTCCACCAAGAGAGTTGGAGGAAAGAGACATGGTGTTTCTCAGGATTCCAAAGGACTCGAAAACCCTTAAGACAAGGAATTGTTGTAAATCACCTAGATACTATGGAGCTTCGAAAATTGTTAAAAAGATAAATAGCATTGCTTATGAATTGGATTTGCCTGTTGGTTGTAAGGTTCATCCTAGTTTTCATGTTTCACGATTAAAAAGGATTTTACATGACAGTGATAACTTGTTGGCTGATGGACTTGGTTTTGTTTCAGGAACAAGGGGAGGTGATGCACGGACCAGTGAAACTACTGGACCAGAGGCAGAGGCAATTGGTCGACCTCTCACTGATGCTACCCGGGAAACAGCACATGGGTTACATGTACAATATCAAGACTTTGCCATCAAGGACAATGTCATCTGAGGAGGGAACGGATGTCACATGTACTTCAATCCCTTTGCCTATTGTAAATTGTTACTTATAAATATCCATTATAAACAGATATGTCATCGGCCTGTGGAGCCAATTGTAAATTGCAACGTAAATATCAATGTAAGTTGCTAAATCTAAGATGGCTAAGGGATACAGGGTCTCAAATAGATTCTGCTAGACTAACCTCCTAAAAAGAAGCAAGGTTGACCAGACAACAAGCCATGTGTCATATGCTCACTCAGACAATTGGTGCAATGTATGAGTGACACATGTCAGCAGACGGTCCTCCTACTTGCTTGCCTATGTGTCAGGGTACTGCCAAGTGGCGAGTGTCGCCATGTGTCAACGTTAGGATGTGTCAAGGTTAAGGGGTGCTTGAGGGAATATAGTGTGAGCCTTGCCAAAGCATTCACTATGGTTGGGAGGAGACTTGCACCAGAGCTCTTATGTTTGCTTGTTGATCTATGTACTATTGTTTGAGATTAATAGAGAGACAGATTAAAGACACATTGGTGTATTTACTCAGGGTTTTATGAGCTTGTGCGCAACAACAACTATGGTCCAACAATAAAGAATGATGAAAAACTTTCAAAAAAGAGAAGGAAAATAGCATCAACAAACTGCACCTGTCTTCTTTGAGAGACAGATCAAGGACATTCCCCTTCTCTCTCTCCCTTCTGGATCGTAATGTCTACAGGATTCCCAGTGGTTGTAATTTTGGTGTATTTACTCAGGGTTTTATGAGCTTGTGCGCAACTATGGTCCAACAATAAAGAATGATGAAAAAGTTTCAAAGAACAGAAGGAAAATAGCATCAACAAACTGCACCTTTCTTTGAGAGACAGATCAAGGACATTCTCTTCCTCTCTCTCCCTTCTAGTTCCTAATGTCTACAGGATTCCCAGTGGCATGACAATCTGATTCTCTTGGCTTTTTATGCATCTCATTATTTTCAACTTCTTGCTTCAAAAAATTGCATAGTTGTTACTCGATTGATCTTCTTTGTGCCATTGAATTTAATCTACATGCTGGAGGACGTAAAAAGGGATATTCTCCTGAAGGTTTAGTTCTCCCTGAACTTCTGTCCCACTTTAGTAACAAATCCAAACGATTACGTACATGAAATAAGCTTCAGAACTCCCTTACCAGCATGTTGTTCTTTGTATGCTACCAATAACTTGAGGGTTGCTTTGAAAACTTGATCGAGGCCTGCCTGCATTTCTTGTGGCATCACTTCAATTGGGACAGTAAGAAGAGAGGCCAAACCCAATATACAAACCTTTTTGTCATGCTCTCTGAAAACAAACATAAAACGCAATCATGAAGAACCAGGAAGTCATAAATCTGCAAAAAATGGCAATCTAATCTTTTACAAAATTTCTCAGGATTCTGATGCTTGGATTCCACAAACAAGCATTTTAATATACCTTCTAAAATGAAGGGGTTTGCCACTTTTTTTTACTTCATATATCATATGGAACCAAGTTTGGAAGATATCTGCTGTGACTCCCAAGCTTTGCAAAACATTGAGGCAAAAGGATGCATTATAATATAGAGAATTTGCAACCTGTCAAGTATAAGATATCAGAGGGACAGAACAAAACCTCTACAAACAAGTGGTATTCCAATTTCATGTAAGTTACAGTATGGCCCAAAATAATATTCTTGAGGTGCAGATTAGATTCCATATCATTCCTGATGTGGTATTGATTACTGGAAAGATACCATAAAAAAAAAACGGTTCGAACACCTCATGAGAACCTACTCTCTAACATTAACCACACATTAGGCTTTCATCTTACACAACGTTTAAATCTCAATTGAAACTAGATGTTCACAAATTGCATATTAAAAAATACGATTTTTAAATTATGTTGACAAGCAGATAATTCCCTAAAAGTCGAGGTTAAACACATCAAGAGAAAAATTTCTGGACAAAATTTGAATCTTCATCATACTTACCAGAAGATTTCAATCGAGAAAACCTTAATACAAATTCAACAAAAGAACTCCATGTTTTTGAAAACTCAAATCGAGACACTATGAGCTGTTTAATGTGTGGGTATATCCAGCCCTACATACATTTCAGTATTTAACAGATGTCTAACTTCCAAATTTGATACCCTAAATGAGGTTTTGAATAAACAAGCATAAGAAAACATTGCATAGCTCAACATTTTCCTTCATTCAACTATTATTCAAATACCTCGTCTCAAAGCAGCATCATTCCAGATATGCTACTCGGAACTCTACAAGATAATGTTTCAGCGGAAGAAACAGGAGTCACCATGGAATTAATAAATGCTATTTGGAGAGCTCTACAAAAAAGCCATGGCAGAGTTGTGCTCTTTGAAAAGCTTCACTGCATAGATTTTCATCAGCATAGGAGTAAATCAAGGCCGCACTCTATCCACAACTCTCTTTGGTATTTATATTGATAAGCTAAAAGATTGGGTATGTTGCCAAGCACCTTCACTATGTTATCAAACTTCTCCTTTATGCTGATGATAAGGTACTTTTTGCCAGCACTCTACATGGTCTCCAGCAACATCTTGATACTCTGAGAGATCTTGAAGACTCTTTCACTAAATTTGGACAAAACAAAAGTTATGTTCTTCCAATTAAAAAAGGTAGGTATTCCTCATTTACTCTGCAGTGAACCTGAAATTGGAGTCACACAAGAATACAAGTACTTGGGGAAATACTTTATTGGTATGTAAACATCATGCAAACACTAGATCAATGGATGTTATCTAGCACAGGTTTTACTCTATGAGTGTAAAATTTTGAGAGGCAGCTTATCTCATTCCAAGTGGGCTGAAATTGAGCCAATCTAGAATAAAATTTGAACTGCTTATTCAATTGTCAAACAAAGCACACCTTCTATGATTTTGGGCGACACTAATGTTCTCTCTTTGAAAGCAATGGCCTTGCTTAGGAAAACTGAATAAATTGAAAAAGTAGTAGATCTACAAATGGTAGACTCTCAAAGGTGTTTTCCAATAGTACATGCTTCCCAAATGATTGAGCAGTGGATGGGGATATTGTAAAATGGCTCACTTTTAGGAAAAGTCAGTCTCATCAATGGCCTAAGAACTCCAACTTGAAACCATTTGTGTGTGAAAAGTTCCAACGTTACCATCAGTGGCCTCCAGTACCTCCAACGCATCTCCCATTGATGCCTCTAGCGCTGCCTCTGCCCCCAATATGCTATCCCCCTCTCTCCTAGTGCATCTAGTACTGAGCCCAATGTCGCTCTTCCCTTAACTCCATCTCCTTCTATGCTTTTTTCTCTCAGTGTAGACATGACAAGGTCTTTGGACTTCTTGCAAGCCACCGAAAAGAAATGGACTCCCATCACGAAATGCTTCTATCAATACAATCACACCTTCAGCGCGATGATTCGGACAAAGCCTTCTGTTCCACATGAGATCATCCTTGCTGAGTTTGCCACTCCTCCTATACAGATAGATGCAACCTTCCAGCTTATCACCTACATCCAAAGAGTTCAGGCATTTCCAGATACAAAGCAGAGATATACACGGATTTCGCTTACGTCCTCCCACCATCTTCAGGCTCATGGGTACCGGGTATCATGGTCTCTCAAGCATCACACTTCCTCATGGATTCATTTGGTATCGCTATCACAGATCTCCCCTCGGGTACACACCAATATATCCGACGGTTTCTACCGGGTTCATTTCTTGGAGTAAAACACCAATGGATTTCCAGCCCTACCTTGATATCTGACCTCAGGATTATCACACAGTCTCCGATTCACATTGGGTCAGCTCAGAGTATCATCCCATCAGCTGGCTATCGAGACTAGGAGATTCCAGGGCACCCCGAGGGAGGAGAGATTATGCCAACTATGTTCTTTGCGTGAGGTGGAGTCTGCGGGAGCACTTCATCTTCAGATGCCCCATATATTATGAGATCAGAGGGAGATACCACTGCCTATTCCGAGACATGCCCACAGCACTTCGATCGCTCATATCAGACGAGGACCCTCGCTGTATTGCACTTATGATACGGGAGATGTTCCTGCTACGACATGATATGTACCAATCAGCTCATCATCAGCCACCCAGCTCTCAGGCTCAGATTACCTCCTTCTTCTCTAGGAGACGGCTACGCCGAGACACAGAGTCTGATGATGACGACGATGCACCCCCTCACAGATATCAGAGACAGTGCACCACTCATATTCATGCTGCAGCTCGCATTACCCGTCCTATCATGAGGACACGCATCTTCCGTCGTCCTAGACGATGCCAGCAACAACCAGTACTATCTCATGATACAGCTCGTATCACATCCTTTTTCAGCAGCAGTGTAGGATGATATGCTTTACATTAGCTTTTCCTATGCTCCTACTTATCGACTTCAGTTTGTAGTATATAGCATGTACTTTTATCTGTCTTATATGCCTTTTGGCATGGAAAAGACATTAATACAATCTCTTGCAGATTTCTAGTAAAACATTCTAGCAATTCTTCAGCATTGCCAGAGCTGGTCAAATTGTGGGCGTTTCTGAGAGGCAGAGATTAAAGAATAGTATTAACGATTTTGAGTGCTCTCTCTCTCTCTCTCCTTCCCTCGCTGCTCCATGGCAGCTCCTCCTCGCGCCCCTGCTCGTAGATCAGCACGATCCCCAGCCACCTCCTCACTCACCTCCCCTCGGTGCCCCTTCCCCTAACCCCCTCGCTGCTCCCTCTCCTTCCCTCGCTGCTCCTTCTCCTTCTCCTTCCCTCGCTGCCCCTTCCTGTAACCTCCTCGCTGCTCCTTCCCCCCTCGCTGCCCCTTCCCTCACTGCTGCTCCTTCCCTCGCTGCTCCTTCTTCCCCCCTTGCTGCCCCTTCCCTCGCTGCTGCTCCTTCCCTCGCTGCCCCCTCCCTCGATGCTCCTTCTTGCCCCCTCGCTGCCCCTTCCCTCGCTGCTCCCTCCCCTAACCCCCTCGTTGTTCCTTCCCCTTCCCCCCTCGCTGCTCCATCCCCCCCCCTCGCTGACCTCCCTGATCTCCTAGCTGCCACCCCCTCACCCATCCTCCTCGCTGAACCCTCCTTGTCACCCCCCTCACCTCACCCCCTCGCTGATCCCTCACCTCACCCCATTGTCATTCCAGCCCCCCTCCCTCGTTGCCACTTCACCTCACCCCCTTGATGACCCATCTCCCTCTCCTACTACAACTCTCACCCCCCTCTCTGATGGCTGCTCCCCTGATTCAGCTCCTCTTCTGTCTTCTGACCCTATTCTTCCCACATCTACCATTGCTCACTCTTCCTCCTTCACGGCACCACAGTCTACAGCCAATATTCCGTATACGCCTTCTAAATCAATTGAACTTTTCTCATCTTGGCAGATTGATCAATTCAAGGCAGATTTCCAATTTTTGCGGTATGAAATTTCACAGCTGAAAGGAACGGTTACTTCTTTGGTCAACGAGAAGAAGCTATTGCAGTCCAAGGTTGCCTCACTCGAACAATCCATCGGAATCAAACAGGCCGCAGCTTCGGAATCCACCACCAACATGCTACGGGAGCTAGAAACCAGGATTGAGAAGCAACACGAAGAGGCCCTTTCCTAGGCATCAGTTTTGAAAAAGGGCACCAAACCCAGCGCTCCCATCTCCTCAGTTATCTCATCCACCATCTCGGAAGAGAAATCTCGAGACCAAAAATCCCACAATATTAGAGTTCGTGGAGTTCTAGATACACATGATGCATTGGCTGAAGCTAAACGCTTTCTCGACATCACTCTCGGGCACAAGACAGAGGGGTTAGACACCGCATGGAGGACCACGAGAGATGCAGCCACACTCATTCTTCGTTTCACCTCCCTCGAGAGTCGTCGAGATGCTTTGCGGTGCAGAGCTAAGCTACGTGGTACCACTATCTACATGGACGACGACCTCACATATATCTAGGTAGAGGAGAGGCGTAAGGGCTTTCAGGCAGCCCAAGAGTCTGGCAGACGAGTCATTTACCGAGATGGACGAGTGCGTTTTCTTGACAGCGCACCTAGCAGCTCCCAGTGCTAAGGATTTGGGGTCCCCGGGTTTGGGAGTGCCCCGGGGCCCCACCCACACCATCTCCGGATTGGAATATGGAACTGTGATGGTTTACACTCATCCTCCATTGCTGGCGACTTGATCGATTTCATCACTGACAGAGATTTGCTGCTCTTTATGGAGACTCATGAGAGTCAGGAGAGAGGATTACCTATTTTTCCAGGATACAGATGGGATTCCGTGTACAGAATTGAGACTAGATCAGCTAGCGGTCGTGGATCCAAAGGTGTTGCATGTTTATACAGAGAGTCTCTTCATCCGAGCGTTGAGTTCATCAGACACGACGAGCATGCACGGTATATATGGATTCATATTACTGGGCAGGATATTGGATTGGACAGGGACCTCTTTGTGGCGGCCTGTTATTTTCCTCCAGAGTCTTCGTCCTTTGCTGAGGGCACAGGTTCACCCTACCTTGATTTATCGCCTGATATCATCAGATTCGCAGAGCGGGGGCATATTCTCCTCACTGGAGATTTTAATGCCCGAACCTCTTCACGACAGTCAGAGTTCTACGACATCACCGACCAGCTCCGCGTTCATGCCCTTGACAGCGATGATATGGGAGTTACCAGGATTTCAGAGGACAGCTTGGGACCTACTACCCCTTACGGTGAGCATTTATTGCAGTTTGGAGAGGCCCATGAGTTAGCCATTTACTATGGCCTAACTTGTTGGCCAAAATCTGGCAGTTATACTTGTCACCCTTACAGTGGTGGACATAGTGTTGTGGATTATCTCATGGGATCACCATCTTCCATACCTCTCATATCTGATTTTCATGTATCTCCCACCACTCTCTCTGATCATTCCTTTCTCTCCTTCGCTATCGGCCGCCTCCCACCTCCCCAACCATCCTCACACCCCCTGCTTACACGGGCACCCAAGTATACATTCAGTTCTCTCTTTACACCAGTTTACCAGGAGTTCCTAACCTCATTGCTCCATTCCTTCCCTCGCAATAGTACAGTCGAGACTCAAGCTGCCTTTCTTAGCACTTCTCTTCATACCGCTGCTTCCCTTGCTTTTCCATCTAAACCCCATAAAAGCAGACGCACCCGCTCCTCATCGATACGACCCCCACACCCCCCGTGGTATGATGTTGAATGTCGCTCTCTTCGTCAGCTTGTCACCCATGCCCGCACGCACGATCCTCATCTCCTCCACTCCGCCAGGCGCTCTTACCGTCGCACACTCCGCCGAAAGAAGCGTATATATGATGACTCCGAAGGAACGCGTCTTGTTGATCTTCTCTTCAGTTCCTCTTCAGGCGCCTTTTGGCGTGAGTTTATCCCTCGTGCTCCACCACCCCTCCTGGATGACCTTCGCATATGGACCGAATACGCTACCAAACTATATACCATACCCACTGACGCACCCATCTCTATCTCCCCACGCCCCTCTGAGTTCACCTTCTTCACATCTGACATGGTACTTACGGCCATCAAGAGAATGAAGTCCCATAAAGCAAGAGATATCGAAGACCTTGAATCTGAACTCCTAACCCATGCTTCCGACCTCCTTGCTCCCACACTAGCCACTCTCCTCAATTCCGCCGTTGTCTCTGGTTTCCCCTCATCCTGGTGCACCAACATCATCCACCCTATTCATAAAAATGGTGATCCCATGATCCCTGGTAATTACCGCACTATCATGATCGGACATGTTCTCACGAAGCTCTATGGTACCATACTCCAGTCTGCAGTGAGTTCAGAGGCGGAAGCTCGGAGATTACATGCATTGGGGCAGGCATGTTTCCGATCTCATTATTCTACCACTGACCATATTTTCACACTTCGAGCCTTGATCGAGGAAGCTAAGTACAGGAAAGAGAGGGTTTACTGCTGTTTTGTAGATTTCAGGAAGGCCTTCGATTCTGTACCACGCTCCCTGCTCATTCAGAGACTTTGTGACCTTGGTTTCTCCACAGATATTGTTTTAGCAGTGATGGCTCTTTATGAGAAGGTCTTGGGATGTTTCCGACATAGCAGTGGCTTATCTGATCACATTTGGAGCACCATTGGGGTGAAACAGGGGTGCTCTCTTTCACCGGTTCTCTTTGGATTGTATATTGATGAGTTAGAGCGAGTCATCTCACAATGTGGCGGGGGTGGCTATAGACTTGGCACCATTCTGATTGCTATTCTCCTTTATGCGGATGATGTAGTACTAGTATCCCCGACCAGAGAGGGTTTGCAGAGGCAGCTGGATTGTTTACAGGGATTTTGTACCAGATGGGGGTTGGGGGTGAACACTGCGAAGACCAAGGTTATGGTCTTCAACACTTCTCGAGCCTTCATGCAGCGCCAGGAGCTCATCTTAGATGGACAGGCCTTAGAGGTAGTTTCCTCTTATACCTATTTGGGGATACTCTTCTCTGGTCCTACCTTCAGCATGCGGCAAGCTGCCACCACCCGACTTGGGAAGGGGCATTCCTCTCTTGTTCAGCTTGAGCGGTTCTGTTTCAGGAAGCTCATCCGAGATGTTCGCAGTAAGTGTAGACTCTTTGATACTATTGTCACCCCCACAGCCTTATATGCAGCAGAGACATGGTGCACCGGCCTCCCTTCATCACACTGGGCCAGCATTTCACGATTGCAGACCACCATGTTAGCCCGTATGATTTGGGCGAAGCCCTCGGTTCCACATGAGATCCTTGCCCGATGAGGATATGAGATATACACAGACAGCACTGGTCTCCTCACACTTTCTTCATGACCAGGGCTATCGACTATCGTGGTTCTCTCAGGCATCCCATTTCCTCCTTGAGTCATTTGGTATCTCCATTACAGAGCTCCCCTCAGGTACTCATCAGTATATCAGGCGCATCTTATATCGGGCATATCTCGACCGCACTTGGGGGCGACAGCTTGGGGTGAAACCCGGCTACTACTGGACTCATTTTATTGAGCTTGACATAGCAGGGGTCCCGGTCTTACCGCGTTATTTGGACTCGAGACTATCACATTGCCTCAGATTTACATTGGGATAGCTCCGTGTATCATCACATCAGTTGGCTATTGAGACTGGTAGATTCCAGGGTACCCCGAGAGAGGAGCGGATTTGCCAGTTATGCTCTTTAGAGGAGGTGGAGTCAGAGGAGCACTTTATCTTTAGGTGCCCGGTATATTACGAGATCAGAGGGAGATACCATTGTTTGTTCCGAGACACACCTGTCACTTTACGATCGCTCATAGCTTATGAGGATTCCCGATGCGCGGCACTCATGATACGAGAGATGTTTATACTACGACAGGATTTGTATCAGACAGCCCAACCGAGTCAGGTTTCTCAGCCTCAGATCACTTCTTTCTTCTCCAGGAGGAGAGGACGTTTTGATGACGGTGACGATGATGATGATGACCTACTTGCCCACAGAGACCAGAGACAGCGTCCCACACATACCCATGTTGCAGCACGAGCTACTCGACCTATCACGAGGAGACCTCTTCATCCTCTCAGACGACGTCAGAGACCACCAGTGGCCCTTCATGCCACAGGCCGTATTACATCCTTCTATATCATCAGCACCAGCAGGACAGGACTAGATGATAACGTCATATCTCACTCATGACTGTTAGCAGTATACATGCTCCCACATGTTTCTAATAGCATCACATCTATTTCAGTTTATAGCTTTAGCTCTAGATTGCTACTTTGTTACTGTTTTGGAGACGTTTCATACGCTCCTATGGTTACCACATACTTGACATGTACATTTACTAGTCTTATATGCCTTTTGGCATGGAAAAGACATTAATAAAGCTTTCTTTCTTTCTTTCTCTCTCTCTCTCTCTCTCTCTCTCTCTCTCTCTCTCTCTCTCTCTCTCTCTCTCTCTCTCTCTCATCTCAAATTTGATGATAACGTTCTGTTTGTCAAGATTCACTCAATTGAACAACGTAATGCAGCTTTGAAGCTTAGGGGCAAGCTCAAAGGCACATCTATTTTCCTGGATGATGATCTTACACATGCACACTCACACATGCATAGTCGATAACGAGTAAGAAAAAGTTTCAGGAAGCAAAAGAAAAAGGCCAAAAAGTTGTTTTTGTCCGGGGCATAGGAGCAGCCCGAGAACCCCGAATAAGCTTAGGCTGGGTTTTTGGAACTGTAATGGTTTTCATTCATCATCATCGGCAAGTGATTTGAATAAATTTCTTGGCCGATGTGACATTCTTTTATTGGCAGAAACTCACGAATCTAAATATCGTCCTCTTCCATGTGTTACAGATTTTTCTTGGTACTCAGTTTTTCACCTGTTTATGCGTGGGAAGACTTCACGCAGATCGCGGGGGTGGCCTGTTTATACAGGATGGTTAAGCATAATTCATTTGCTTGCTACATTTGATTTCAGTTTTTGGACAGTCATTCGGGCTTCCTCAAGATGCTTCTTGGCAGTTTGTTATATTGCTCCTCATACTTCTGTTTTTGTGGATTTTGAGGGTGACCCATTCCAGGTTCGTTCAGATGACATAGCCAATTTCTCTCTATAGGGGTATATCCTATTAGCAGGGGATTTTGATGCCCGCACGTCCACCAGACAATCTGAGTTTCATGCTAATGAGGATCACTTCTAGCTTTATCCCTTGGATACATGACTCAGCAAAACTTCACAGGATGCAGATACACCAGTGACTTCTTTCAGTGAGCAGCTACTTAACATTCGTTGACCATCTCGAATGGTCTTTCACGGTGGCCATCCTCCTCTTCATTTGCATGCCATCCACATGGGGGGTGACTACTTCATTGGATCACCAGCTTTGATCCCGCACATATCTCTCTGACTTTAGTATCCTACCACCTACTTTATCAAATCATTCCATGTTGTCCCTGTTCATTGGTCATGTCAGCCCTCCATCCAATATACCACGACTTCGTACTATTCTTCCCCACATTAAATTCTCGACCCACGGTGATTCTGCTTATTCTTCTTCTTTGATGTCTCTCCTTCGTGACTTCCCCTTTTCATCCTTTGTTGAGCACCAGGCCACGTTCCTTTCACAGCCTTACTACATGTTGCTTCTTCCTCATATCCCGTAAAGCTTAATTCCACTCATAGACGTGTGCATAATAGATGGTATAATACAGAGTGTTCTCTTATGCATAAGCAAGTGGTGCATGTCAGGTTTCACTCTCCCACGTCACTTGCTCAAAAAGAAAAAAGATACCGCACACTTGTGAGGAAAAAAAGGCATACTTGCAAAAAAATGGTCAAAAGCTGATAGATGCTCTTGTTTCATCTTCTTCATCTTACTTTTGGAGGACCTTCTCTAAGAAGTCTCTGCTCCTATTGCTATTGAGGCTTGGGTGGAGTATGCTAGACATCTCTATACTGTGGATTCTTCCCCTATCACTTTCTCATCGAGGCCTACTGATTTTACACTGTTTTCCCCTTCTCTGATTGAAGATGCTATTAAACGAGCCCAAAGTCACGGAGCTTAATCAGGCCGTCATGTTTGGCTTCCCTACTACCTACCTGGTGCACTAACCTTTTACACCCTATACTTAAACCTGGTGATCCAATAAACGTGGAAAATTATCGCACTATTATGATTAGACATATCATGGCTAAGCTTTTTGGCTCGATCCTGCAGTCTATTGTTAGCTCAAAAGCGGAAGCGGATGGACTATATGCTATTGGACAAGCAAGTTTGAGGACTGGGTATTTTACTACGGATCAGATTTTTATCTTGAGATGTATCATTGAGGAGGCTAAGCATAGGAAATAGCGGGTTTATTGTTGCTTTGTGGATTTCCGCAAAGCTTTTGACTCTGTACCTAGAGATCTTCTGCTTCAGCGTCTGGTCTCGCTTTATTTTTCACAGGAGGTTACTGCTTCTATTGCCACGTTACATGAGAGGGTTCTGGATAGACTCAATATGGGACAGGTTGGTCCCCTCCAGTTCACAGTACAGTTGGTGTAAAGTAGGGTTGCATCCTTTCTCCTACTCTTTTTGCTCTCTATATTGATGATCTTGAGCAAATTATCAAAGAGGAGGGTGGTGATGGCTGTCCTCTTGCAGACATTCTCATACCTATTCTCTTATATGCTGATGATATTGTATTGCTATCTACCTCAGCTAGAGGGCTTCAAAGACACCTTGACGTCTTACATGGTTTTTGTCAGACATGGGGATTGACAATAAATATCTCTAAGACTAAATTCATGGTGTTCAACACTAACAGGGGTAGCATATGCGAGACGATTTGTTTTATTATGATGGACAACAGCTGGAGATAGTTGCCTCTTACACTTATCTTGGAGTTCTTTTTTTCGGTCCTCTGCTTACTTTTAGACCAGTGACAGCAGCCCTATTCCTACTGCTACCAATACTTCCATTCCTAATGCTACTATTACCTCCATTGCCTCCAATGCTACTGAATCTGGTAGAAAATTACTCGCCGCTGAATCTAGTAACAAAGATCCATCGCCAGCAGAAATCGCGCAACTAGTTGCCAACAAAGCCGCAATACCCATAGCACTATCTTCCTCGTCTTCCAAGAACGCCCTTGTTGAAGATGATATCGACACACCATGAAAGGCATTTGAGGGGTATCTAAAAGCAGAGGTGGATGCCTTAAGACTCGAGGTACAACAACTTAAGCGGACAATGACAATGTTACTTCAAGACAACAGGGTTCTCAAGCAGAAAATTCAGACCTTGGAGGAAACGTCATCTCCAGTGACAACCAAAATTCATGAGCTAGAACAACATCTGAGTGAACATAAGGAGGCCAGGCTACGAAATCCTGGGCTTCGCTGTTTCAAAAAAAAAGATAATGCTGCTCCTATGTCTAGTGTTATCTGAGCTACCATTTCTGAGGAAAAATTACTATTTCAAAAAAAATTACTGTTTCAAAAAAAAAAGGTAATGCTGCTCCTATGTCTAGTGTTATCTGAGCTACCATTTCAAATCTCTCAATGTCCGAGTTCAAGGTGTTCTCAATACTCAAGATGCTATGAAAGAGGCAAAATCCTTTTTAGATACTACGTTGAGTTTCCATACTGATGGATTGGATAAAGCATGGCGAACCAAAAAGACAATGCTACTCTCATTAGTCGCTTCAAATCAAAAGAGAAAAGGACCAAAATACTGAGACTCAAACCTAAGCTAAAGGGCACACAGATCTTCTTGGATCTTACCTATATTCTTCAAGTTCAGGAGTGCAAGAAAAATTTTCAAGAGGCTAAAGCATCAAGTCATTTTGTTGTTTATCGAGATGGCCAGGTTCGATACTTGGATCGGGGTCCATCTACCTCTGGCACCTAGGAATAGGAGGTCTTTTCATCAAAATGAACATCACGACTCACTATGATCTTATTAGTATCCAAATTGAACAACCTATAGCCCGAGACCCCATCCATACCACCCACATCACCTACATCCATCTGACCTTTTAGGTTATGGGATTGTAATGGCATTCATTCTTCATAAGCAGCAGAAGATTTAGCAGACTTCATCACACAGGGAGATATCCTTCTCTTCACAGAGACCCACGAGAGTCAGTTTAGGGGACTACCGGAGGTTCAGGGCTTCGGATGGGTTTCTGTCTGTCGCTCAGAGACTAGATTTGTGAGAGGCAGAGGTTCTAGTGGTGTAGCATGCTTATACAAGGATTCATTACAGCCTATCATTGAGATGGTTCGACAGGACGAGCATGCATGCTATCTGTGGCTTCGACGTCTTGGTTAGAGTAATGGGATTCACAGGGATTTGTATTTGGCAGTCTGTTATTTTCCTACGGAGTCTTCACTTTTGCTGATAGTACTAGTTCCCCATATGCTGATCTCTCCTCAAATATTCTCCTTTATTCTGAGAAAGGTTACATATTTCTGGCCAGAGATTTCAACGCCAGGACCTCCTCTAGACAGACAGAGCTTCATATGATCACTGATGACCCTTTGAGGATACACGCCATGATTAGTGTGGATGTGGGGATTGACAAGATATCTGCTGATGATGGTGGCCTGGTCTCTGCATATGGTGAGCATTTTCTTCTATTGGGTGAGGCCCATGAGCTTGCCATTTTTAACGGCTTGTCCTGTTGGCCTGCTTCTGGAGACTATACTTGCCACCCTCATAGTGGCGGGCATAGTGTTGTGGATTATTTCATGCAGTCACCATCTCCTATACCCTTTCAATATTACTTTATTGTTTCACCACATAATCTGACCATTCCTTCTTGTCCATTAATTTGGACTCAATGCTGCACCTCTCTCCTTCTAATCCTTCACCTACGGAACGTGCCCCTATTTACACTTTTAATAATGCTTATACTCCTCTTTACCAAGATGCTCTCTCCTCCATACTCCATAAATTTCCATATGATAACCCACTCCACTCCCAAGCATCTTTCCTTACTATAGCTCTTCATACTGCAGCTTCTATGGCCTTCCCATCCAAACATCGTAGAAAGTCCACGTCCTTAAAGCGGTCACCCTCACCAACCTTGGTATGATGATGTATGTAAACAACTCCACTCTCAAGTCAACTCTACACAATTCTTACCATCCCCCCATCTTCGTCACCTTAGACGCCTATATAGCTACACTTGTCATTATAAAGAACGCATATATGATACTTCTGAAGGGAAATGCCTTCTAGATCTTCTCTATAGTTCTGCATCTGGGGCTTTTTGGCGTGAGTTTATTGCCCGTGCTCCACGTCCATTGCTGAGAGATTTACGTTGTTGGACTGAATATGCCACACTACTTTATACCTTTCCCACTTATCCGATTGTTATATCTCCCCGTCCCTCCACTTTTTCCTTTTTCACCCCCGCCATGGTCTCCCTTGCCATTGAGAAAATGAAGACCCATCGTGCTCGGGATATTGAGGATCTAGGGTCCAAACTCCTGATTCGTGCTACTGACATTCTTTCACCTGTTTTAGCCTCACTCCTTAATCAGGTCGTAATCTCTGGATTTCCCCTTCCATGGTGTACTAATATCAACCACCTCATTCACAAGAGTGGTGACCCCATGAAAGCTGATAACTATCGTACCATTATCGTTGGGCCACATCATGGCTAAACTTTATGGCACTATCCTTTACACAGCGATTAGTTGTGAGGCAGAGACACGGAGGTTACATGATTTGGGTCAGGCCGGCTTCAGGCCACAACAGTCAACCACTGATCATGTGTTCACTCTTCGAGCTATTATTGAGGAAGCAAGGTCCAGACATGAGAGTATATTGTTATTTTGTAGATTTTCGGAAAGCGTTTGACTCAGTCCCATGTCATATGCTTCTCCAGAGGCTGCGAGATCTCGATTTTTCCACCGATACCATATTGGCTATCATGGCACTCTATGTTTAGGTTTGGGGATGTTTCATATCAAATGAGGGTCTCTCTGAGAGAGTTAGGAGCACTATTGGGGTGAAGCAGGGTTGTTCCCTTTCCCCCACACTCTTTGGTTTGTATATTGATGAGCTTAAGAGAGCCATCAATCAGGATGGGTATTGGATGTAGGCCTAGTGATATGCTCATTTCCATTTTGCTTTATGTTGATGATGTGGCCTTGCTTTCTTCGTCTGCTGAGGAATTGCAGCGGCACTTGGATACATTACAGGTTTTTAAAGACATATTTGGTTTGACTGTGCATACCAGGAAAACCTCCCTCGATGTGTGGCATTGATGTTGTGAGAGAGACATGCTCCTGCTCCGCAAAAATATTTGTCAAAGAGATCAGCAAGGATGCCATGGCTCCCAGCAAACCCAGATTACCTCCTTTATTTCTAGGAGACGATGTAGAGCAAACATTGACGCCGACATTTTGTCAGAGGATGAGTCAGATATCTTATCTCGAGATTCTCATCAAGATCGACGACAGCGTATTGCCTACAGACCACATGCTAGGGCTACCAGGAGACCTCACCTTCTCTCGGGATTCTCATTAAGATTGGCGACAGCGTATTGCCTGCAAACCACATGCTAGGGCTACCAGGAGACCTCACAAATCTCGAGCTCATGTACGTCGGCCCACTACTTCAACACCTGCATCTTCTTCTATCCTTGCTTTCTTCAGCAACGGTCCTGCGGTGACATCATCTATCATACAGTTCAGACGATTACTGTATAGTTATACGACACCCCATTGTACCATATTTCAGACCTCCATGTATGAGGGCAATTTAGTTTAGAGATTTTGTCTGGTCTTGATAGACCAATCATTTTATAGTTGTCGTTTGTTTATGGACATATTTATATGATCCTTTCAGTATCTATCACTTGACATATACTTATTTGGTCTTATATGCCTTTTGGCATTAAAAAATGTTAATAAAGCTCAAGCTCTCTCTCTCTCTCTCTCTCTCTCTCTCTCTCTCTCTCTCTCTCTCTCTGCCTCCGTGCTATTCTCGCGGGCGATCTCTCTCCCGCTCCCTCCCTCTCTCTATCGCTTTGTTGTAGCTCCCTCTCTCCATCGCTTTAGTGAAAATTCTAAACGGTATAGTTGAGCACAAAAAGTGGGTATGCAAAGTATCGTTGAGGAGGCAAAGACCACTTACCCGTCTCCTGTGTCGTGTCTGTTCAAAACTGCTAGACAATTGGGGCATGACTTTGTTTTGAATCTGATCTACAACACACTGTGGATTTGATCTGCAGCACACCTTGGTTTGATCTGTAGCACTTTGGAAGCGCTTGAAACATAATAAAAGAACCTGAAAAATTTCTGTGCTAATGCGGACGTTTTTCAGGTAGCAATCTCATAGTTGTGCATATAAGAAGTATTTCGATTCTATATTAGATTCTGTGGCGTCTTCAGTACTGCCATCTTGCCAACATCAACAACTATCTGTACGAACCAGCTTATAGCAACAACATGCTTATTTTACTTGCACTAACCAGCTTATAGCACCATATTATATTAAGTTCTTCACAGCAGCAATCAGTATTCTATATTGGGCAACATTGTGCCAATTCTTGGTATGCACACAGAATGGGATCTCCTCTTCTTAAGGCTCAGAATCCATATCTCAGTTAAGTATTTTTGGAAGCATTGCTCTATATTTCAGGAGACACAATCTCTAAAAATACAAACACCCGTTCTTTGCTACATGGAATGGGTATAGAACGTGTAATTTTTTTATTTGAGAAACAGAATTTTATTTGCATGGCAGGGAGTGTGTCGGAAATAAAAGCGCCCCCTCCCTCTCTCTATCGCTCTCTCTCCCGCTCTCCCTCCCTCTATCACAGCGAAATAGACATGTCTGTGAAGATGCGGACGGTTGAATGCTTTGTGTGAATCTGGATCAGAGACGAGTATGGATGAGAAATCGGGGACTGCAACACTAAGAGAAATGGATTTATTTGGTATGTACTATAATTTATTTCCTTCTCAAGCTCAGCTACTGCATTGTCAATCATTGAATCTGATCTACAGTGCACTGTGGATTTGATCTGCAGTGCACCTTGGTTTGATCTGTAGCGCTTTGGAAGCACTTGAAATAAAAGCACCCGCTCCCTCTCTCTATCGCTCTCTCTCCCACTCCCTCCCTCTCTCTATGCGAAAAAACTCATCACCCTCTTGGAGTGTGCCGGAAATAAAAGCACCAACTCCCTCTGTCTATTGCTCTCTCTCACGCTCAATCCCTCTCTCACAGCGAAATAGACATGTCTGTGAAGATGCTGACGGTTGAATGCTTTGTGCGAATCTGCATCAACGAATTTTGCTACATTATAGATGAATTCTACTGTGTCAGAGGAAATAAAAGCGCCTGCTCCCTCTCTCTATCGCTCTCTCTCCCGCTCCCTCCCTCTCTCACAGCGAAATAGACATGTTTGTCAAGATGCGGATGGTTGAATGCTTTGTGCAAATCTGGATCAACGAATTTTTTTCCATTATAATATATAGATGAATTCTACTGTGTCAGAGACGAGTATGGATGAGAAATCGGGGACTGCAACTAACTCTCTCTCTCTCTCTCTCTCTCTCTCTCTCTCTCTCGGCTGGCTATGGTTATGGCTTAGTGCGCCTCCCTCTCCCGTGTTCCATCCATGGCGCCCACCCGGGCTGCTGCTCGCGGGAACCCCCCCCACCCCCTCGCTCTCCTCATCTTCACCCACCCCCCCCCTCTCGCGACTGCCTCATTCCCCCCGCGTGACCTCCTCCTGCCTAATTCCAACTCCCTCTCGTGGCTACCTCACCCCCCTCGCTGTCACAACCTCCCCCTGTCCTGTCACGACCCCCCCTTGCCCTGTCATAACCTCCCCCTACGCTGTCACGACCCCCCCCCCCCCCCCCCCGCCCCTCGCTACCACTGGTGATACTGCCCTCGCTACCACTGATGATATCCCACCCCTCGCTGCCCTCGCTACTGGTGCTGACCCCCTCCTTGCTGATGAGACCTCCATCCTCTCTGATGTTGCCACCTCCATTCTTGATGGTGCTGTCACCTCAACGATGCCTGCCGCTGCCATGGCACCCCCTTCCAGCTCATCTTTCGGTTCTTCCTCTTCTTCTTCTTCTTCCTTCACTATTGCCCCCCCCTCCTTCTCTCTTATCCTCTTCTTCCTCCACATCATCTTCACACACACACACAGCCCCTCCATTTACAACCCCCATTCTCTACACTCCCTCCAAAGTCGCTTCACTAGAGCAAGTGATCAAGACTAAACAGGCCGCAATCTCGGAATCGACCACCACCATGATACGGGCGCTTGACAGTAAAATTGAGCAGCATAAAGATTCATGGGCAGCAATCTTGAAGAAAGGCACCACACCTAGCGCCCCCATTTCCTCAGTCATCTCAGCCACCATTTCGGAAGAGCGGTCACGGGAGCAGAAGGCCCATAACATTAGGGTTCGTGGGATACCGGACACACAGGATGCCATTGCCGAACCTACGAGATTTCTCGAGACCACTCTAGGACATATGACAGATGGGCTAGATACAGCTTGGAGGACCACCATAGATGCAGCTACACTCATTATCCGTTTCCCTGGAGAGTCTGGCAGACGAGTCATTTATCGAGATGGACGAGTGCGCTTTCTTGATAGCGCTCCTAGCAGATCATAGTGCTAGGGATTTGGGGTGCCCGGGGGTGGGAGCACCCCGGGGTCCCATCCACACCACCTTCGGATTGGAGTGTCGAATTGTGCTGGCATACACTAATCTTCTACGGCAGGGAATCTTGTTGATTTTATTACAAGCATAGACATATTATTCTTCATGGAGACACACGAGATCTCGGAGCGAGGACTTCCCTCTTTTCCTGGATACAGATGGGACTCAGTATTCCGACGAGCGACTAGATCTGCCAGTGGCCGTGGTTCAGGTGGGGTTGCCTGCTTATACAGAGAGACTCTTCATTCGAGTATTGACTTCATCCGACATGACGAGCAGGCCCACTACATATGGACTCGCATCGTGGGTCAGGATATTGGTTTGGATAGCGATATTTTTATTGCAGCGTGTTACTTTCCACCGGAGTCCTCGTCTTTTGCAGAGGGTATTGGATCTCCATATCAGGACCTTTCACCAGATATTATTAGATTCTCAGAGCGAGGGCATATTCTCCTCACAGGGGATTTTAATGCCCGGACATCTTCGAGACAAGCAGAGTTCTTCGACACCACTGACCAGCTGCGTGTTCATGCTCTTGACAGTGATATGCTTGGAGTTACCAAGAACTCCGCGGATAGCTTGGGACCTACTACTACATATGGTGAGCACTTACTACAGTTTGGAGAGGCACACAAGCTAGCCATTTATAATGGCTTACCTTGCTGGCCACAGTCAGACAGTTATACATGCCACCCTCACAGTGGAGGACATAGTGTCGTTGACTATCTCATGGGGCCACCATCCTTTATACCCACAGTCTCTGACTTCCACGTCTCTCCCACCACCCTTTCTGATCACTCATTTCTCTCCTTCGATATTGGCCACCTTCCACCCACTCATTCATCTACACCATCCATGCTTACCCGCGCACCCACATACATATTTAATCTCACTTACATGCCTTTGTATCGTCAGTCCTTGGCTTCACTTTTACATTCCTTTCCTCACGACAGTCCAATCGACACCCAATGTCACATGTACTTTGAATCCCTTTGCCCAATGTATGGTAAATTGTAATTATTTAAGTGTAAATGGCTAAGTCACCGGCCTGTGGAGACAATTGTAAATTGCAATGTAAATATTTGTTATAGTGACTAAATACGAGATGGCCAAGGGGGTACTGGGTCTCATGAGAGTCTGCTGGACTGACCTCCTAAAAAGTAAGAAGGGTTGACTAGTCAACATGACACGTGTCACATGCTCACTGGGACACTTGGTCCAGTGCATGAGTGACACTTGTCAGACGGTCAATGGACGGGTCAACAGGACGTGTCATATGCTCATTGGGACACTTGGTCCAATGCATGAGTGACACGTGTCAGACTGTCCACCTACTAGCTTGCCTATGTGTCAGGGTACTGCCAAGTGGCAAGTGTCGGCTGTGCATGGAGTTTGCCATGTGTCGACGTTAGGATGTGTCAGGGTTAAGGGGTGCTTGAGGGGATATAGGGTGAGCCTTGTCAGGCATTCCTCATTATGATTATGGTATTCCTATGCAGCTATGGTTGGGAGGAGACTTGCAGCAGAGCTCTCATGTTTGCTTGTTGATCTATGTACATTTGCTTGAGATCAATAAAGTGACGGATTTGCTGGGTAATTCTGTGTATTTACTTAGGGTTTGTGAGCTTGTGTGCAACATTTGGTATCAGAGCAGTTACTTTCAAGACTTGTGTGGGATTTGGCATCTTCAGTCAGGGTTTGGAGCATTCTTGGAGAGCCAGCGCCCTAATGTAGGTGATCTGTTGGTAGGTTTGGAGCCCATAAGATAGCAGATTGAAGCCCTATGGTGGATTGCTGATCTTCTGGCAGCCTTTGAGCATTTTCTACTACGCGGCTTGATTATTCTCTTCGCTTTTGTGAAAACCCAGCCCACATAGGATTTGTAAATCTGTTTGTAACTTCTTCAATACTCAGTATTTTTCAGATCTGTAAGTTGCAATAAGCTTCTTGTGGTAGGTCGCTGGTAGGGTAAGGCTTTTCGCCTTCTGATTCGGTGATCATCCATAGTTTTTTGCCAATTGTCAGTTTGAAACCCTAGTTTGCTGGTTTCTGGAGAAGAAGAGTCTATGTGTAGTTAGAACTTGGCTGTAGGAGATCTATTCTATTCAGTTCTTCTAGGAATTCAAGGCAACTTATCTGTGTAGTGATTTGAGGTGCTGAGAGCTTGGTTTTGCTTTGTTTCTGCTACCTATCTTTCTGCTATGGCATCCGCAAGCAACACCAGTCAAGATTCACAGATTAGATGTTGTATGTTCCAAGGTGGATACTATCGAAGCTACTCTTAAGCTGATTTTGGAGCAACTCAAAGGTAAAGGGGTTAGTTTTCCTGAGAGAGTCAGTGGTACAGCTATGGAAGTAGAAAGGACATTGTCAACGGGCCATGAAGCTGAGTTGGGGTTTCGAAAGAGAAAGCTACCTACTATCAAAGATTTAAAACCTCCGAAGTTCACTAGAGCAGTATCTATGAGAACTACTGATGTCGTTGAGAATTGGTTGCAAAAGTGGGAGAAAGCATTCCAGATGTGTGGCATAGACGATGAAACTGAGATGATTGCTGAAGCCACATATCTTTTTCAAGAGTCAGCACAAAGGTGGTGGAGGAAGGTGGAAAAGGATGACCTAGTTCCAACCACATGGGAGGCATTCCGGCAAATGTTTGTGCAAAACTGGGTGCCTATGGATGAAGACAACAGAGCCATGCAAAATGGTCTTATTTGAAGCAGGGTAACTTGAGCGTGCAGGATTATGCAGACAAGTACCGAGAGGCTTTGTTACGCATTCCTCAGGAAGTTCCTATGTACATGCAAATATTTCACTTTGTGGAGGGACTTCGAGAGAGTATTCGCCCTTTCGTGCGGAAGGAGCAATCTCATGATTTGCGAGGAGCCATCCAGATGGCTTTGTATTATGAAGATGGGAAAAAAGGCCCGGATCCTGTTGCGGTAGCTGGTACAAGTGGTTAGCAACCTTGGGGATGCAAGGCAAATGGAACAAAAAGAGAAAGTTTGAAGGTCAAACCAATCAGTGGCAAGCTCGGGGTGACCAAAGGAAGAAGGGTGCAAGGGCTCCAAAAGGCAAAGGTTGTATGGGCAGCCCAATGCCCAAAAGGGTCAGCGTCCTTCAATGTTGTCGCCTCAGGACCAAGAACGTGCAAAGAGGGAGAACCTCTGTTTTGGATGTTTGGGAAAGCATAGGTGGAAGGAATGTCCACGAAACTTGATGCGGACCACATATAATCTTCAGGTGGATCAGATGAACCAGGGTGATGACCCTATGACAGTGGAAGAGATCGAGCAGGAAGCCAATCCAGATGTTCCACGCCTCATGAATGTTTCAGTGGTCAGGAGAGTGGACACGGCTCCACCAGCGCTTTTGTCAAAATCGGCTCGCCAAGGGTATCAATTTCCTAACACTTCTCTTATTGTTATGCGAGGACAGCTGTGGTAGAGATGTTCAGGTTCTATTTGACACTGGGTCCTCTCATAATGTGTTGAATTCAACTTTGGTACAGAAGTTAGGTGTGAATACTCAACCATCCCAGTACCAGTACACAGTGGAAATGGCTGATGGAAAGGGTACAGAGATTTGGGATAAGAGGGTTGTGGGCATTCCACTAACTGTACAAAGTTACACAGAAGAGTTGGATTTTGAAATAACACGACTTGCGCGGTTTGATGTGGTGTTGGGCATTTGTTGGCACACGATGCGGAAGCCACACATAGCCTGGGACACTCATGTGTATGAGTTCCAGTTTGATGGTGTGATGCATTCCCTTCGTGGTGAGCGGGTCTTAAGGAGGAAGAGGAAGTGAGACGGATGGTCAATGATTATCTGGCCAAGGGGCAGAGTTATTCCCCTTTTGCCTCTCCGATCATTCTTGTAAAAAAGAAGGATGGATCATGGCGTATGTGTGTGGATTATCGAGGTTTGAACAAGATAACTGTTAAACATCAATATCCTATGCCACGTATAGATGATTTGCTTGATGCCTTGTCAGGTGCCACTGTGTTCAATAAAATAGACCTGAAGAGTGGATACCATCAGGTTAGAGTTCGTGAAGAGGATGTACACAAGACTGCCTTCAGAACTCGGTTCGGTCACTATGAGTATCTTGTGATGCCATTTGGATTGACTAATGCCCCAGCTACATTCATGATGATGATGAATGATGTGCTCAGACCGCATATGGGTAAATTTGTCGTAAACTTTGTTGATGACATTCTGACTTACAGTGCAGGTGAGGTCAAGCATATGGCTCACCTTAGGACTATGTTGTCTACTTTGAGGGAGAACACTTTGTTTGCCAATAGTAAAAAAAGTGAATTGTTTAAAAAAGAGATTGAGTATCTTGGTCATGTAGTGTCTGCTGATGGAGTAAGGCCAGATCCTAAGAAGGTTGTTGTGATCGTTGCGAGGCCTGTGCCAGCTGATTTGACAGCACTCCGTTCTTTTCTTGGATTGGCAGTATTCTATAGAAAATATGTTAAGAAATACTCCTAAATTGCAGCACCTTTGACTGATTTGACTCAAAAGAATAGATTTGGTGAGTGGACTGAACTGCAGCAAGCAAGCTTTGATCAGTTGAAGCAAGCTATTGCTGAGTGCGTCACTCTAAAAATTGTAGATCCTCAAAAGCCCTATGTTATAGATACGGATGCGAGTGACATTGTTGTGGGAGCTGTTCTGATGCAAGAGGGTAGGCCTGTGGCCTTTGAGAGCAAGAAGCTTAACCCTGCTCAAAAAAATTATCCAACTCATGAGGAGGAATTGTATGCCATAGTTCATGCATTAAAGGCATGGAGGCATTATTTGTATGGATCGGAATTTGAGGTATTCACTGATCATGATACCTTGAGATACTTTTGTAAGCAACCAGACCTTAGAGGCCGGCAAGCCAGATGGTCTGAGCTCATGCAGGAATTCCTAATAAAGATTCGGTACAAGAAAGGTGCCGAGAATCGTGTGGCAGATGCACTATCTCGTGTGGTGTATCAAATGTCATTTGTAGTCATTGAAAATGACTTACTGTCTGAGATAAGAAAGGCTCAGCAAGAAGATCCTCATTGTAAGAAAGTGGAACAGGAGGTGAGTCATGGCCATGCAGAGTCTCAAAAGGAGAGCTCTTCTACCTTGGTTCGCACTTATCTTAAGTATTCCATAGAAGATGGAATAGTGATGAGAAATGGCAAGGCTCTTATTCCAGCTTGTGAGGTGCCTGCGATAGAGGCTCTTGCATCTCTGTCACGATAGCCCTAGTGCTGGTTATCCTAGGTGTGGATAGGACCTATGAGTTGATACGACGTGACTTTTGGTGGTCTGGACTTAAGAAAGAAGTAAACCATTATGTGACACATTGTTTTAAGTGTCAAGTTAATAAGGCTGAAAGGATTAAAGTGCCTGAATTATTACGCCCGTTACCTATACCAGAAGGGAGATGGGAGAGTATTTCCATGGACTTTATTACATGTTTACCGCATACGCAGCAGCAACATAATGCTATCCTAGTTGTGGTTGACAGACTCACGAAAATGGCTCATTTTATCCCAACTAGTAATAAGATTAATGCACCTGGTACGGCTGATTTGTTTATACAGCATGTATTCAGACTTCATGGATTACCTAGATCCATTGTGTCTGACAGGGATTCTCATTTTACTGGCAATTTTTGGACTGCAGTATTTGCGAAGTTAGAGGTGCAATTGGGAATGAGTAGTTCTGATCATCCTGAAACAGATGGGCAGACTGAGAGAGTTAACCAAACCTTAGAAGACATGCTTAGGGCGTATGTGAGTGAAAGGCAAACGCAATGGGAACGTTACCTACCATTGTTGGAGTTTGCCTATAATGATAAAAAGAATGCATCTACGAAGATGAGTCCTTTCGAGCTAAATTATGGTTTTAGACCAGCCAGTCCAGTTACTATAGGTATGCCTCATAAGACACCTAGTGCTATGGAATTTCTAACTCACATGCAACAGATGTTGGAGTTAGCTAAGGAAAATGTAAAAGCGGCGATGGATCGGGCAAAGACATATGCTGATCTAGATCGTACGCCAAGAGAGTTCAAGGAAGGAGATATGGTATTTCTCAGGATTCCAAAGGACTCGAAAACCCTAAAGACAGGGACTTGGTCCAATGCATGAGTGACACGTGTCAGACTGTCCACCTACTAGCTTGCCTATGTGTTAGGGTACTGCCAAGTGGCAAGTGTCGGTTGTGCATGGAGTTTGCCATGTGTCGACGTTAGGATGTGTCAGGGTTAAGGGGTGCTTGAGGGGATATAGGGTGAGCCTTGTCAGGCATTCCTCATTATGATTATGGTATTCCTATGCAGCTATGGTTGAGAGGAGACTTGCAGCAGAGCTCTCATGTTTGCTTGTTGATCTATGTACATTTGCTTGAGATTAATAAAGTGACAGATTTGTTGGGTAATTCTGTGTATTTACTTAGGGTTTGTGAGCTTGTGTGCAACACCCAGGCTACTTTCCTCACCACCTCTCTCCACACGGCTGCATCACTAACCCTCCCCACAAAACCCCATCCCAAAAAGACTCGCCGCACACCTCGACCATTGCACCCTCCATGGTACGATACCGAGTGTCGTTCCCTTCATCAATCAGTAACCTATTCACGTATCCATGCCCCACATTTGCTTCGATATTCCAAACGCTCCTACCATCGTGTTCTCTGTCGCAAGAAGTGTTCCTATGACAATTCTGAAGGGAAACGTCTTATTGACCTTCTTTTCAGATCTTCTTCGGGCGCTTTTTGGCGTGAGTTCATCCCTCGCTCTCCACCACCTCTCCTGGAAGACCTTCGCATTTGGACTGATTATGCTACCACCCTGTATACCGTCCCTACTGACTCGTCGATCTCTATATCTCCAAGACCATCCGAGTTCTCCTTCTTCACCTCTGACATGGTACTTGCAGCCATTAAGAAGATGAAGTCCCACAAGGCCAAAGATATTGAAGACCTTGACTATGAGCTCCTTTCCCATGCCTTTGACTTACTTGCCCCCACCATAGCCACCCTTCTTAATTTCGTAGTTGTTTCCGGTTTCCCATCATCCTGGTGCACTAACATTATCCACCCCATCCATAAGAATGGTGACCCCATGATTCCGAGTAACTACCGCACCATCATGATTGGACATGTCCTGGCGAAACTATATGGTACTATCCTACAATCGGTTGTGAGCACAGAGGCGGAGACTAGGAGATTACATGCCATGGGTCAGGCAGGTTTTCGAGCCCACTACTCTACTGCAGACTAGCTTGAGGATATCTTGATTGCTATCCTCCTTTATGTCGATGATGTGGTACTGGTCTCACCGACCAGAGAGAGTATCCAGCGACAGTTGGACTGCCTACACGAGCATTCATGCAACGACAGGAGCTTACTTTGGGTCGACAGGTTTTAGAGGTGGTCCCTTCCTACACATACCTGGGGATCCTTTTCTCAGGTCCTATTTTTAGCATGAGACAAGCCGCCACCACTTGACTGGGGAAGGGGCATGCCTCCCTTGTTCAGCTAGAGCGATTTTGTTTTCGGAAGTCCGTCCAGGATGCTCGCAGTAAGTGTCGCCTCTTTGATACCATTGTCACCCCTTCGGCTCTATATGCGGCAGAGACATGGTGTACAGGTCTCCCCTCCTCATATTGGGCCAGTCTTTCACGATTACAGACCACCATGCTAGCCCAGCTGATTCGAGCGAAGCCTTCTGTTCCACATGAGATTCTCTTGGCTGAGTTTGCAGTTGCACTTTTACAGATCGAGACAGCTCTTCAGCTCATCACTTATATACAGAGGATACAAGCGTTACCAGAGATAGACACGATACACACAGGTTGCACTATTCTCTTCGCAGCATCTTCGTGATCAGGGCTACAGGTTATCATGGTTCTCTCAGGCATCTCACCTCCTACTTGATTCATTTGGTATCTCCATCACAGAGCTACGCTCAGGCACCCACCAGTATATCAGACGATTCCTCTATCGCACATACCAGTATATCAGACGATTCCTCTAGAGCGGACTTGGCATAATCAGTTAGGGGTTAAGCCAGCTTTCTACCAGACCCATTTCTTGGAGCTGGATACATCAGGGGCCCCAGTTATGCCACGCTACTTGGATTCGGTACTATCACATTGCCTCAGATTCACACTGAGACAGCTTAGGGTGTCTTCTCATCAGCTAGCTACTGAGACTGGGAGATTTCATGGTATTCCCAGAGAGGAGCGGATTTGCCAGTTATGCTCTCTAGGTGAGGTGGAGTCTGAGGAGCACTTTATCTTCCGATGCCCTGCATACTATGAGATCAGAGGGCGGTATCACTGCCTGTTTCGAGACATGCCTACCACTCTACGCTCTCTCGTGGCCTATGAGGACCCACGATGTGTCGCTCTGATGATACGTGAGATGTTCATACTACGAAGAGGTTTATACGGGACACCACAGCATTCCACCTCATAGCCATTGATCACTTCATTCTTTACTAGGCGGAGATCACGTGATCTAGTGCCGGAGGAGGATTACGATGACGACAAGGATGATAGCCGCTCACATGCTCATAGAGACCAGAGACAGTGTACTTCCCACCATCACCTTACTACCAAGATCACCAGACATTATACACAGAGACGTCCCACTGCTACACACGCTCATGCCCATAGACGACTCCAGCAGGCTCCAGCACTTTCTCATGTTGTGGCTCGCATTACATCTTTTTATAGTATCAGTACAGCAGCAGCAGCAGCACAGGCTTCGCAGTCTTGACATCTTGACATAGATACATATGATCAGTATGCACACACACCGCATACGTGTTTATTCTAGTTTGTACTAGATGTTTTTCTTTATTACATATTGGAGACGTTTTATACGCTCCCATGGTTACCACACGCTTGACATGTACTTTTTAGTCTTATATGCCTTTTGGCATGGAAAAGACATTAATAAAGCTTTCTCTTTCTCTTTCTCTCTCTCTCTCTCTCTCTCTCTCTCTCTCTCTCTCTCTCTCTCTCTCTCTCTCTCTCTCTCCAGGAGGAGAGGACAAGTATTTGATGACGGTGACGATGATGATGACCTACTTGCCCACAGAGATCAGAGACAACGTCCCACACATACCCATGTTGCAGCACGAGCTACTCGACCTATCACGAGGAGACCTCTTCATCCTCCCAGACGACGTCAGAGACCACCAGTGGCCCTTCATGCCGCAGGCCGTATTACATCCTTCTATAGCATCAACATCAACAAGACAGGACTAGATGATAGCGTCATACCTCACTCATAACTTTTAGCAGTATACATGCTCCCACATGTTTCTTATAGCATCATCTATTTCAGTTCATAGCTTTAGCTCTAGATTTGCTACTGTTGTTACTGTTTTGGAGACGTTTCATACGCTCCTATGGTTACCACATACTTGACATGTACATTTACTAGTCTTATATGCCTTTTGGCATGGAAAAGACATTAATAAAGCTTTCTTTCTTCTTTCTCTCTCTCTCTCTCTCTCTCTCTCTCTCTCTCTCTCTCTCTCTCTCTCTCCGCCCATGCCGCCTCAGAAGGCGGCTCCCCGCTCCCCTTGCCATGCAGGCTGCCTGCATGGTAGCGCTGACTGCCATGCAGGCAGCGCCTGCCCACGTGGCAGATATGGCTGCCACGCAGGCAATGCCTGCCTGCGTGTCAGCACTGCAGCCTTCCACAAAAGCAGCGCCACCTGCCTGCGTGGCAGGGCCTCCCATTGCCACTACTGCTGCTGCCACCGTCGCCTCCTCTGCCTCTGCTGCTCCAAAATCTCTTCCTCCTACTGCTGGCCTCCTCTGGATTCCTAAACCTACTATTGTATCCTCTTCTTCGTCCACTCAAGAAACGGCACCCATTCCATATACTCCATTAAAATGCACCGAACTATTCTCATCTTGGCAAGAAGATCAGTTCAAAGCTGATTTTCAGAATATGAAAATAGAACTCTTGCAGTTGAAATAAACAGTTGCAATGCTGATTACGGAAAGGAATATGATGCAGTCCAAGATGAGCAAGTAATCGGCAACAAACAGATTTCAGCCTCCAAGTCTACTACCACTATGATAAAAGCGTTGGAACTTGGAACAAAAGATTGAGCAGCAAAAGGAAGAAGCCCTTTCTTGGGCATCGGTACTAAAGCAAGGTACTAAACCTAGTACTCCCATTACATCAGTCATTTCAGCCACGATCTAGGAAGAGAAATATTGAGAGCAAGGGCTCTCAACATTAGGGTCAGAGGGATTCTAGACACACATGATCTTGTAGCAGAGGCCAAGCGCTTATTGGATACCATATTAGGACATTGGACAAACGCTTTGGACATGGCATGGGGGACTACTAGAGATACAGGCACGTTGATCATCCGTTTCACATCCTTGGCTACTAGACGGGACGCTTTACGATGTAGAGATAAGCTATGAGGTTCCACCATTTTATGGATCATGATCTTACTTATATTCAGGTGGAGGAGAGGCATAAGGCCTTTCAGGAAGCTAGGGAGTCAGGCATACGACTTATATACAGAGATGGACGAGTGCGCCGCTTGGACAGTGCTCGTGATGGTTCCCAAAGTTAGGGATTTGGGGTGCCTGGGGTTGGTGTCAAAAAATGCAGCAAAATAATCCCATTTGATCCTAGAAATGATGGAGAAAGCACCTACTTAAGATCCAATCAAGATCTAGAAGCTAGATTACTAATCAATGCATTGATTTCTAGCTTATCTTGGCTTGAACTCCATGAATTAGCTCCAAACCATACTTTACCTTCCATCCCGAGCTTGATGAAGCCTTGGTGATGCTCCATGAAGATGTCCTCCTCCAAATAACCATTAAGGAATGCATTAAAAACATCCATTTGCAAGAGCATCCAACCAAAATGTGAAGCAAGTGCTAGAAGTAACCGTATGGTGACCACCTTGGCCATGGGCGCAAAGGTTTCTTCATAATCTATGCCCCTTGCTTGAGCATATCCTTTGGCAACTAACCTTGCCTTGTGTTTACTTACACTTCCATCCATATTGAGTTTTAACTTGAAAACCCATTTACATCCAATCACATTCTTAAGAGGTCTATCAACAAGGATCCATGTGCCATTCTCCATCAAAGCATTGTATTCATCTAACATAGCTTGAAACCATTCCTTTGAGCTCAATGCATCTTCTACACATGAAGGTTCTTCAAAACTTGAAATGAGTGCAAAGGATGAAAATGGATTACCCTCGGCTTGTTCTCTTGGTATGTGAGCCTCATTGGCTCCAATCTTACCCTTGATGATCTCCTTGGAGTGATTGGCACACTTGGCTCTTGCTCCTCCTCAAGATCTAGATTATCTTGATCCTCGGCCACCTCCCTCTTGATAGGTGATTTGATTGAGCCATCAACAAGCTTATGCATCTTATTCTCATCAAAAATGACATCTCTAGAGACCACAAACTTGTTTGAAGTTGGAATGTATACCTTGTAACCTTTGCTTGCATTGCCATACCCGAGCATGATCCCCTTTATTGATGATGGATCCTCCTTGGTCCTTGTCTCCAAAGGTGTATGCACATAGCAAATGCATCCAAACACCTTTAGGTCCTTGGGATTGGGCTTCCTCCCATACAAGACTTCAAATGGTGTTTTGCCTTCTATAGAGCTACATGGAACTCTATTCATCAAATGGTTAGCACAAGTGAGGGCATTTCCCCAAAAAGACTTTGGTAAACATGCATCAATCCCAAAGTAAGAAAACCCAACAAAACCTTGAGTAATCATCTATCAAAGTAACAAACATGATGGCACCTCCATTGGACTTTGTACTTGCAAAGTGTACATCCGAGTGGATCAACTCAAGTTGGTGAGTTGACTTTGTGATGGAACTTGAGAAAGCTTTCTTATGTGCCTTTGAAAGGGCACATGCTTCACATACCTTCTCCTCTTTTGCCAAGGATCTTGGAAGTCCTAAGGCAAGCTCCTCCTTGCACATGACTTCCATTGAACTTGAGTTGATGTGGCCAAGTCTCTTGTGCCATAAATCATTGTTAGATAACTCGATCTCCTCGGCTAGCATCACAACATTAGCATCCACATAGGCATCTAGTTTGAACAATCTTCCAAACCTTATGCCTCTAGCAATGATCTTGCCATCCTTCTTGATGTTACATACATTTGTGGTAAACTCCACAATTAATCCATTGTCAAAGCAATTGTCCTACACTAAGCAAGTTCTTAGTGATACTAGAGAAACTTGACATCATGAGAGAGTCTTCATGAGAGCTCTCCTCTTCCTCTTGGCCTAGGTTTGCTTGACTTTGAGTTTGCTTCCTCTTGAAGCACTCTGAGGCATAGTGCCCCATCATGCTACAAAAGTAGCACTTGATCTTTGACTTATCCTTCTTTGGCTTGCTCGAGCTTGGACTTGAAGATCCTTCTTGATCTTCACCATTGACTTGGTTCCTCTTGAGTGCAGTTCCTTTGCCTTTGGATTTGCCTTTGCTCTTGGTGAAAAGAGCCTTGTCATCTCCATCATTGAGGGAGAGCTTCTCCATCCTTGACTTGATGTGAGTTCTCCTACTCTCGTCGGCCATGAGGACTCCAAGGAGATCTTTAAGGAAAAGAGTCCTCACGGCCCATAATTACATAGCCTTGCACCAAGTTAGCAAAATCCACACTTAGTCCATTCAAGATTAGTTGAACAAGGTCACATTCCTTAGGTAAATTGTAATTTCTTAGTGTGCACACTGAAATGTGTTTGAAGTTTGAACCTTGTAACTTGCAAGTTCTAACCTTTGTCCATCCTTGTGTGCAGGGCCTACCACTCAAGCTGCTTCACGTCACAGAGCTGCCAGAGCAAAGGGAGTAGGTGCTGCGGGTCCAACCTCTCAAACAGCGAGGAAGGAGCAAGATGAGGAAGAAGAGGAGATAGAGGCCCCAAAGGATGAGGATGAGAGTGAGGAGTCCTCAGAGCCTCGGGGAGGGATGAGAGTGAGAGTCCGAGTGACGATGATGAGGGTCTTATGCTTCTCTACTTTGTTGTCTTGACCTACGCTCCGCTTGATCCCTACCTCTGACACCTACAAGCTATGCTCCTATGGTTGCTCTTTCAGATGATTAGGCTAGTCATCCAACATCTCTAGCTTTCCTTTCTACATCACAGATTGAGCTGTGTTATGCCTATTGATGCTTCTATAGTTCCTTCAGAGGATGCATTTCAGTTAGACAGTGCAACTTGTCTTGCTGAGATTCTTCTAGATGAGTATGTATCCTTCAATATCCTTAAATGTTGATGCTCTACACTCTTGAGCCTTACGGATCCCTTGGAATGTTGACCCCGTTCCCGGCATTCTTGGTTGTTGCATATCGCTTGGCCTTTATTAATGTTCTTGAGTTGCTAATATGGTTGTAGAGCTGTTTATTTCCTGTAGTATTCCTGGGCTATTCGGCCAGCTTTGGATATCTCACTTGCTGGGTTTCTAAACATCCTTTTGTATGGCATTCTTGGACAATTACAGTGCCTTGAGCAAGTTGTCAACTTATTTCTATCGCACTATGATTGCTCTTGCTTCTTGCTCCTGATAGTTGGGGCTTATTTTTTATCGAGAAGTTTTATGGACATACATGTCCATATGACAATTACATGCATCACCGATACATTATTACAGTGGTGTCATTTACTTTTATGTTACTTTCAGTATTAGGATGATATTTGACATTGTTATTAGTGGACATGCATTTTTATTTGTATTTGACAAGCCCGGGACCTCTATTTCACATTGGGACCCCTATATTTCAATTTCCATATTTCCTTCAATTAATTGAAGGGAGATAGCTTTTGATTGGTATAAATAGCCACTAAGGCTCCTCATTTGGTAGATTGTTATTTTGGAGATCCTTTTTGTTTGTCAGTCACTATTGTGCCTTTACTTTGATTGCCACATCCGTTGTTGATATACATTCAATAGTTCAAGTTCAGTACCTCCCGCCGTGTTTATATCCTTATAATGCACCTCAAATTATTGCATCTTCCACAATTCAGCTTAAACATATTATTCCATATTATCTTCTGCTTCGACATATGAAGATGAAAACAAGTATGCCTCCCATCCTTCTATCACTCTTACACCTATTGTATGCCACTCTTTGTCATTGTTTCCTTTTGACACATTCTCCAAAGTACTACAAAGATGACAGAAAATAGCATTATATGAGAGCAAGTGGATGATTACTCACTAAGGGATTAGACATACCACTTCCATAAGCAGATCCTTGAGGTAATGCTTCTTGGTTCTTCGAAGTCTATTCACTGTGATTTGCAAATATGGCTCCACCCATTGATCTACTCGACCCTTACAGTTTTGTAGAACTGCCTCCATGAGCTTTGGAGCAGGCTCGATATCACTATCATAAAGCCTTTCATCACCTATGACCTACATTCAAGAAAAGGAAGATTTATGGTTGCTTTGCCTTCACTGACACAACTACTCTGAAACTACATAAGCTATGCAAATACCAAGTAGCTTGTGGCTGACAGAGGTACAGATGACTTACAGTGGATAGCATCTTAAATAAACTTTGCTGGTAATTAGGGTCTTTACAGTTGAGAAAATGCTCCGTACTTCGAGAAATATAGTTGTCCAAAGGCACAAGAATGTCTGCAACAAAACAAGACACTTCATTGGAGAGATTAAAAAGGTAACTTCTGAAAATGCACAACATCCATGGCTTAGTTGTACAAATCAGTCCACTTTCGTGAGGGCTCTTGCAGCGAATGTGTCCAAGTGAAATACCTAATGCTGCTACCTCTAATTCTGATAAGCTGTGTGGCATATGAGGAAAGAAGCTTTTTAGAAGCATGATATAGCAAAACAGAGTTTCTTCTCGGGCATCAGTTGGCATACTTGAAGAGAAAGTAAGCTGGGATGCAAAAGATAATACAGGCAGGCTACGGTCTTTGGTCCTTCTGTATCAAGCAAGGAGGCATGTCCCCAAGTTTATTAAACAAAGGTTTACTCAGTGCAAAGCAGCAAATATCATAAGTGAGCTATGGTGACGCTTATTGTGCCAAGCTCAAGAACACTTCAATGTAAAGAGCAACTTTTGAAGACAAAGCCAAGCTAGCCAGGACGTAAAATCCTTATAGCTAGTTTTTATATTCTACGCAAGTACATAAGCTCAGAACATTCCAAATTCCAATATTACTGCATGAATCTTGAAACAGACCTTCTGCAACATCTCTAACTATGAATAGTCTTTGAAATCAAGCTACAAGTGCATCTTTGCAGTGGACACTGGATACAGCACATTGCATTTCAATGTGGCCAGCAAGTTATCATTGCATTACGATTTGCATTGCACAGTTATTAGTATGTGGTCCTTATTATGTTTCACTTCCAGTCTGATCGGGCATTTGTATTAAGAAGCCTTAGAAGCATTTTCTTCAATCTTGGATTGCAGCTAGTACACAAAGACTTCCTCTGGGTGCAGCCTGTAGCTTCATCTCTACTAGAGAAAAACAATTGCCCCGAACCTTCCCCGAGTCTTCAAACTGTAGGATATTGTTTTGCTCTGAGCTACCAGTACTTTCCAGCACATAAGCAAATGCTCTTCCTAGTAGTCCCTTCCTGAAAACCTCTACTTCAATGGAGGAAAATCACAGAAGGTATATAAGGCTAAAAGATGATGTATGCATCATGATGGCTACCTGGCCCCTTCTAAGATCCTCAGATCAAGGAAGCACCTGATGTACTTACAGATGTCCAAGTCCCTCATAATTGAACTAGAGATTCCAGACATAGGATCTCCAGACAAAAATCTTAGTACATGGTCTGTAATCAATCATTTACTCCATGTCAAACCTTCAATGCACTAAATGGCCCTTGTAAAACCTTGTCATAGAAAACCCAAAAATCAATGATGACGAAGCGTTCAACCGTTCAAACTCATAGTTGCAGCAGATCGCGATCCCAGCTGCAAAACCAATCCGAGAACGCACGTTCCAGATCATCGAGTACCCTGATCTCCAGAATGCATTCCGGATCACAGGCTGCAACTTTAATAGACAAGCTACAAAATTACATTATTTATGGAACGATACAATGAGTGATCTGTGAAAATCTTCATCGTTAGATGTCACACTTTTGATTGGAAAATGTTTAGAGAACTGTTACAAAGAAACTATCACGAACGGTGATGACATATGACAGGAACTAATAATTTGAAACTGGGTGGATCTAGCTAATCACTTGAAATCGTTTGCACTTGCTAGAAGATGTGAAATACCAGAGAAAGGGCCTTACTTTCAAAATAATCAATTGCCCACTCGTCCATAGCTTCGATCATCAATGGCCAGAGACTCCACATGTCCAAAGATATTGATGGTGAAAAATAGGTCATGTATGACACAATTTCCAGCACCTCCTCAAATACATCTGAAAATTCGGAACAAAATGGCCAGAATGGGCTGACTTACGTACATACCAAACAAATTACAGCATTCTGAAAATTCATTAGAAATAACACCTGAACTGCAATTCATAACCATGAATGTGCGTCCGGAAATTCATTACGCATAAGAATGTTTCTGACAGTCAAAACTGATTTTGTCAGTATGACTTGCCTACTTGAGTCTTCAAAGTTAGTAAACAAGGTCATCATTTTTAAACAACCAACTACTATCCAAATTTTTACTACACTGAGAGCAGTAGGTTTTCCTAAGCTCTGAATGATAAACTCTTGTGTAGTTAAAATACTATGAGTCATCATCACTTACACTGACTACTTGAGAAGATTCCAAGATAAACATTTCTTCCAGTTTTATGTGAAAAGGCTTGCTTAAAATATCCATATCGACAATTTTGTATCAGTAAGCTCTACAATGAAAATATTCATTCAATCATAGCTTTGCTGATAAGAAACAAGCAATAAAGTTTTAAAAACAGCATAGAATTTCAACAGCCTCCTTCGGTAACTACAGATGTCTGGACATGTTATCTAACCAGTTCACAACAAGGACTAAGTGACATGAAATCATTCTTGCTTTGGAGCATAGCTAATTCATTTTTCCACTCCATACGAGTTCTGGTATCAAAAAATTCCCTAAAGAACTCCATAGCTAATTCTTTGTTCAACAGTCAACTCTATGATTCTGTTATCAAAAAATCCCTAGAATACTCCATTACTAGTTCATTGTTCAACTCTATATGTTTCTGATATCAAAAAATTCCTGCACTCGTCCACCACGCAACCACACACACAGATGTTTGCAAGTGCATATGCAAGCAAACACATTGGGTTATCTGTACATTTATTTACTAAGTCTACTACATACCAGGAGATCCCCTCACATCACATCAGCACTCAAGTGTAGCTTCAGTAAAATGCATAAAGAAAAACTCCACACAATTTCTGGGCTCGACTAAGAGCACAAAAATATATCCAGGTAAATAAGTATCAAAACAGATTCCGGAATAAATTTTTGAAGGCAAAATTTCAAGGCCACGTGTAGAGGTCTCATCATTCAGGTGAGCTTGCTACCAGTCAAAATGCGTAAGGTTTAAAAGTATAGGAAAGGTGTAACATAAAAAAATGAGGTTAGATACGGTGAAAAGGACAAGGTTGATCAAAATCTAAACCCAACTGAATAGAATGCAGCCATCAAAATGAAAAGGTGAAGAACAAAATCAGCCCATGTCTGCTAGCAGCATGGCTTTCACTAAGGAGCTAAACTATTTAAGTGAATTGTACATTTTTATCAAGGCATATTCTTGAAAAGCATATACCTCCACAAGGGTCAAGCAGGAAAGGTGAATGTCACGTCTTTAAAAAAAAACCTGAAAAAAGTATTTATGGTGGAAAGTTATGAACTAGAGTGACATACACACAAACAATGAGCTTTTGTTATGAAATTCACAGTTATGAACAAGGGCCAAAAAAGGAAAAATTCAGATCTGAAAAACATTGACAAGAATCTCTTATGGGAAGCTCCTTTGTCACGCTGGAGAAACGTGTTTCCTAAAGCCAATTCCAGGACTGCCTCCCGAACTGGAAAAAAGTGGTTATTGGGAAATTGTTGCCAGCAATGAACAATGAACACGTATCATAAATTCAGTAAGTGAACAAAAAGTCCATGCAATCAATGACCAAAATATCAGTTAAGATAGATTCAGATGGCAAAACCAAGCATAACTAAAAAGGGCATAAGGATCTTTTCTGCACTAGCAACTCATAAATACCTGGCAATTTTCTTTTGTTCTATTTTGGCAGGGCCTTATCCTTCATAAACCCCCTCTTCCAGTTAACACTGGCCATTTCAGTATAATCAGGCACTGCGGCTAAACCACTGTACGAAATAGAAAATGAGCTTGTTTTAAGAAACAGTACAAACAATTGCTGCGATCGTTCTTGATCATTTTATGAGATCTTGGATCTCTGCCCTCAGGCTCTCTCCTTGGGCAAAGGTCCTCAAACTCCATAAAGCCCTCGGGCAAGGATTTTATGCTACACACGATGATTGCCTGTTGGAGTTGTTTTAACATACTCCAAACAAATTTGCTTTAAGCTGCTCAATGTGCTCAACTTTCCATCTATTTGGAAGTTGTACAGGACACAAACAATTGGCATACAGCATCATGCAGTGAGTTATGAGATTGTTAGTAGTTGTAACCTAGACACTTAGATCAACGTTGACCTAAGGGATACCATTTCAGAGTAAAATATCATGTATTGCAATGGGATTCAGAGATTATTCTACCATATGTCAAAGCATAATTTCAAAAGCCACACATTTTCAAGAGACGTGTGAAATTTATGCATCTACCACAAAGACTCTTCAAAGGATGATTTATCAGTTCAAAACTAACTAGTTTCTGATCGGAGGTATTATCAAATTAACAAGGTTTAGAAGCTACTTTAGTAGTCGTCTTTCTAGGGTCCAGTTTATGCTATTCTCATGTACTATAATTTTCGTGGTCATGAGGAGAATAACAACATTATGTTCTTTGATATGAAAAAATCGATGAAAAAGCTAGTGAACTTTGGGGATGACACTAATCATGATTTAGAAACTTACATCAAGCCGGACAAGTCAATGGGCTATTTTAGAGGCTTAAAAGTCCATTAGCGCCCTGATATCAACAAAAAACCTAGGAATGATGTGTCTAGAAATCGAAAGACTGTACAAAAAAATGAGTAGAAAAACCCTTTAAAAGCCTGGGTAACAAGCCATCAGTTTTGTTCATTGTGTGGTTCTTGTTGATCAGAAATACTTGGATGTCAATAAGTACATGATTTTACAGATGGCACACTTATTTCTACAGTTCCTTTTATGTCTAAAAACATGCCTATTTATACTGAATGCAGTCAACATGAAATTCAGGCACAGATATACAAACCTTGTCCATCAGTTGTGAGCATTTTTTTCATTATTGGCATTAAGGTTGGCTCAACCTGCGGGAATAAATGAGGTAACCGGCTCACTGACTCGAGAATTGTGCCAATAGCCCGCAAGCATCCTACAGCAGCCAATGCCCCAGAATCGTCCTCGTCCTCATCTGTTTCTGAAGACTGGAGGCACTTCCAAAAAGCAGCTGCCTGCATCAACCCAATTAGAGAACTCCATAAAGTCTACCCTCCAACAACAAAACAGAAAAGGTGTTGCAAATCATTTTTCCACATGCAAGCACCAATAAGCTACAACACGAAATCTGGTTTGCTAAAAAAATTCATTTTCAAAGAATAGACCGCTAAACCAAAAGCTGGAAGCTTAATCACAACCACCTTGGAGATAATAGTTATACTATGTCAGTATATGCCAATCCCTTGAACTTCAGTGTAACCTGTTCCTGAGAACACATTGAATTTTTGCATCTCTGTTGCAGTCGAAAGATTTTCCAATAAAGCCAAAAGTAATTTCACCACAATTTTTAGCGTTTACATCAATAAGGCATATGGGCACAAATCGTGGGGATGTTATGCCGCACAACCATACACACCTGAAAATCTGTGGTGGAGAAAGTAGCCCTACATATTTTTCAGAGTCTACTAACCAATTAACACCCTGTCCCGTGAACTGGCATACTTGTGAACTCACTAGTTGTCATGACCCTTCATAATGATATCTAACAAAAAAAACCCTTTCATTCATAATCCATTTATCAACTACGACCAAATCCACAATGTACTACATCCACCAGGTAGGATTATCTGGTCAAACATATGGATCACATGGCAAGCTGTGAGGCTATAGGGGCAAAGGCTTGTCAGAAAACTCTGTAAGAAGCTCAGAAAAGTTTAAGCAATTTCCAGTGTCGTTCCTAGCAGTACCAATGATGCACATGAAATACTCTACATTTTTCATGCATTGCAAACATTTCACTTGATCGGACCCAATACAACTAGAAAGTTGGTGACAGTGGACAGCTAAGTGAGCTTCTGTACCGGCTGTTATGCTATTGAGAACCTCTATCTGTCAAAGCCTTCCACACTTCTTGAAAACACTCTTCTGTGGACATATGCAGCATTACTGCATTCTGCACGTCAGAAAATGATATGGCAACAATATGCTATGTGGATTGCTTAAAAGGAACTTCAGTAAGGAAGACAAAGGGAAGCTACATGTGTTCATGAGATGATGTACCCTGATTATTTCGGTTCCAGTTTTAAATTGCACTCAGCTCTAGGTAAATTTCTTGCAGCAAAGGTCTCTCTGAAAAGGTTTTGAAAGTGTATTGATGACAGCACTCTGGCAAGCAACGAATAGTCTAAACTTTGATCACAAGCAGCACAAATTTCTAAAAACTGCAACCCAATCACTTCTACAAAGTGTGGCCCTTCCAGTACCTCTATGCTGTACTCAGTAAGAACAATACTGCAGCAGCAGCAAATATACAATCATCAACAAAATAAAATGGAAAATTGCACGCCTTATTTTAGAATCATAAAGACTGAAAAGAATTCCTTTCAACTATTCAGACAAGCAAGAGTTACCAGGTATACTTAGTAGTTACCAGATTCTGACAAAGGCCAAGGGCATAAGGTGCCATCTCTTCACCGAACTTGTCAACAATGGTTTCCAGAGTGAAAACTAAATCTTCATTTTCCACTTCATTCATGAGCTTGAAAAATTCTGAAACAGCATATGCAAAGTAAGCACTGCACCACATTATCAACCAATGAACATATGAAACACAATTCACAAATAGTCCTCATTTCCACACAATGTAAATCCACTGGCAAAGAGCCCCAAGCAATAGTGTTGAGGTAGCAGCTTACCATCCAAAAGCTGTGGTAAGATTGGGCGAATCTCGTTAAGATCTGTGAAAATCAGCGATCAGACAACTTAGATTAGTATATCTATGCAAGAAAATTACAATACACATTATAAAACTTGTGAAGTTTAGATGCTGTTGTAGTATTGGGCGAATTTTGTTAAGATTCGTGAAATTCAGAGATCAGAATCAGACAAGTTGGATCAGTCTATCTAGGCAAGTAAATTATAATACACCAGATAAAACTTTGTGAAGTGTACGTGACCTCAAACAACAAGTTGCCGAGGACGGCATGTAGCCACCAGTTTTCTTTAGTTATTCAAGTTGATTGATTAGCAACTTGTTGGAATGCAAAAACCAGAGCAGCATTAATCAGATAGAAAATGCAGTTCACAAAATACTGCAGACACTATTTTCACTTTGGAATCAAGAAAATTACAAGTATGATAATTGCTACAGCAGCTTTTGATGCATCATCAACATAAGCTTTGCAAATATACATGAATGGCTGTTGAACAGATAATGAAGGGAAAAGGTAACGAAGCTACATATTGACTACTGTGGCCTCTGAACACCAAATTCAGGCCTAAAATTACACTGAACTTTTTTACGTACAAAACCATATACTATATGCAGGCACTGCAGTTTCTCAATGAAAGATTGTATATTTGAAGTGAAGCTCATGCATATACAATTGCAGTTATTTATCCACGGTAGAAAATGTTTTTCACTTTTTCTTAATCACAAGGTCAATGATTTCGACCAAACAAAGGTCAGAGTCTGAACAAACCTGATCAAATATTCAGAGTATTCATTCTAAATAAATCGATAGAAAATGTCTACTAGCTCAATAGAAACCGTCTACTCGGTTGAAAAGGAACTCTCTAAATATTTGAACTTATTTGCCAACAAATGATATCAAAATAAGAAATCTCTAACCACCTTTGAAGCCTAATTTCACAAGTCATATGCACTTATAGAAGAGTAGTCAGTTCAAAAGAGACTAAGAGATGATAGACTGCAAGCACAGAAGTTCAGGACATATTTGGCTAAATGCATTGACGAAATGGAGGACCTTGAATAAGAAATGCTAATTTGTCGCACAAAATGTTTGCCAGCATGCATCTAACAGCAGATGAAAGTTAGAGCATTAAATCCCTGAAATCTACAGAAGTATTCTTCAGCTCGAGGCTTTACAATGTGAACTTAAATGCCAATACGATGACTATATGCATCAAGACAACATACCTTGACAAGCGTCAATGAAACTTCTGAGTGAAACCACAGAGTCTACACGGACCGGAAGCTCCGGATCTTTCAAAGCAGCTACAACACTTCGCAAAGCAGTCCTGAAATTCTGCTGTGCTGTAAAAGCAATGTTTGCATATTGGCCAGCTACCCATGCAGCCTTCATTGGTTCAAATAACAGAACACTCTTAGTCACAATCGAATAATGTAAGGCAACTCATCAGCAAGAAAGAGGATAAGGCAAAAGCATAAAGGTTCATCTATGATCAGCCACAAAGTACTACAGATTCTGTGAGTGCTTATTGTTTGGATTCTAAAGAACAAATGTGTAACAGGAAACAAAATATTCTATAAGCTATCTCACACAACCAGAAGTGCCTATTAGACAATGATTAGAGAAAACATCTGCATTTGATTAACCACTGACACATGCTTCGCAGAAAAATAAATCCCACTTGGTAGAGACTGGTTTCTACTTTCAAGCATATCAGAACGTGCTCTAGAGTTACATTCTAGATCAACTGCCTGCATTGGAATCAAAGGTGCCAATTGTTTAAAATTTTCATAATCTCCCAGCCTTTTTTTGAGTCATTAACTTTCCTTTAACAACTCAGCGGAGCTGCAATATGTAAAACTCGCTCAAAGACATCATCCATGATGCAGAATGAATCACTTGTAACATAAAAGAGATACAATAGATATTTCAGCTTGTACTGGTGGCAACAACAAATGTACCTTTGCTCTAAGATGACCAACAGGACTCATAAATTCAGGATAGACGTATTGGACAAGCATTTGCTCTAGCTGAGACTTGTAAGGTTCTGTTTGCTTCAACTTGTCACTTAATGACCCAACAGCTAGCAGTCCACCATCTTTTTGTCTATAAGGTTTGTGGCCAAGGGGCGATTCATCATATCTGTACACAACAAGAGCATTGCTTACCACCACATGATAGCAGACTCACATAGACAGCAAAAGCTTTTATCTGATATCTAGCACCCTTATTAGCATTGTGGGAGATGCAAAATGTCCAAAAGCACCAATTTTGTCAATTTGCAAGAGCATACAAACCTTCTAAAAATCTCCACAACAAATTGCAGAAATTTTTGCAGATTTTCCTTTCCCCGTTTCCTAACCAACTCAGAAATAAAGTTCATAGCAGCCGTTCTGGGGCTATACATATCTTCGATGATATCTGCAACAACCCGCTTAAAATTAAGAGCTACTAAAATCTAACCCTGATTGAACTGATTGTGGATGCCTCCATTATGCCATGATGGTAAAACAAAATGCTAGACCATGAGAAATAAATGATGAGAATACAAAAATGAAACTACATTCCATAATAATTTTCCAAGAATGCCTTTTAAACAAAGTCTACTAAGCCAATTCTTTGGGACAACTTTAGAATTGCAAAGAGTGGTGCAAAACCCAGATTCAGATCAGCGGCCAACTACAATGTAAATCCATGTAACTATGTCATCCTGATTGTCTCTCTCACCTCACTATGTCACTAATTTTCCTTCCTCCCCAAAACCCTAATTTCATAGAAAATCTAGCTTTTTAGGCTTTTCATTTTGAAGGTCACATCTACATATATTTTGAAAGAGAAACAGGATATGGGAAATGGGGAAATGATACGCAACACATGAAATAAAATCTAGAATCCAGATTCTATAGAGAATTCAAAATACGCATCATAAAATATGCTACATAGCACATAAGAAGCTTGAAACATTGAAAAGGTAAGTTTTTTAGTGTTCAAAACTTCAAAGTTAACAATTCGACTGTCATATAAGTTCACAACTTAAAAGACAAGAGTTAACGCTACTTACGATTGTTGCACGGTTCCAAGACTCAAGAGTTCTGAGACAATGTTTTCAGCCAACCCCCAAATCCGTAGTTTGGTGCTCTTGATTGTTCCAGCTCGAGTTTGAATTCTTTTTGGTGGGGGCCCCCAGCAGGATTGCGGCCTGCTTCAGGTGAAATTCAGGCGATTTTCAAGAAAAAATACTTTCTAGTGGCATTTTAGGTCATTTTTTAAGGCTTTTTGAAAAAAACGTTCCGCAGCCAAAGGTCTTATGGGAAGCACATGATGTTTCCCGGGGTGTTTCCCATGTTCAAGGAAACAAGACATGCTGGAAAATGCATTTCCCAGCCAAAAAGGCCAGGAAATGTAGGAAAGTAAGAGTCAAGTCACCAAGATCTAGTTATCAATCACTCTCCACAAAACAAGAGAGAAGAGGCTGGGCGCCCAACTCTGAGAGAGAGAGAGAGAGAGAGAGAGAGAGAGAGAGAGAGAGAGAGAGAGAGAGAGAGAACAGCAACAAGAGCAATGGAGAGCAATGCTTAGCCAAACTGTAAAAATGGAATACACAATGAGCATCTAAGTACTCTACCTGGATGTGGCCAAATGCCACCAAACCCTAAGGTTAACCACTTACTAAATGTAGGGCACCCCCAAAAGTCAAGATAGGGCCCCTAAACAAAATTAGGCCCCTAAGGACCCACGAGTCAATACATGACCAAAATTGGGTCCAACTCAACTTAAGACAAACTTAAGATGGCCTAAATAACTAAATACCCATGATTACACAAATCTCGACCTTTTGGGTCAAAGTAACCTATGGATTAACTTTAGCATAGTCATTTATTTCTCACACCCTCCTTAATCTTCACTATGTAACAAAACCAAGACGTGGCATCAAATTTAAAGCTTTGCATAAAGTTTCAAATCTGACTCTACGCAACACCTTAGTGAAGAAGTCCGCAATATTATCCTCCGTAGGACAATATTCAAGTAAAATGTCGCCATCATAAACTCTCTCCCGAACAAAGTGATAATGGATCTCGATGTGCTTCCTCCTCGCATGATAAACAGGATTCCGTGCAATGGCAATAGCACTTTGACTATCACTCAAGATAAGAGTGGCTGAGGGCTCGCCAAACTTCATGTCAACAAGTAGTCTTCTCAGCCATAAACACTCTGTTGTGGCTGAAAATATCGCTCTATATTCTGCCTCACTAGAAGAAGTAGCAACAGTGGGCTGTTTTTCACTTGACCACAAAATTGCAGAATTTCCATAGAAAAAGCAATGTTCACTTGTAGAGCGTCTAGTGTCTTGATCTCCACCCCAATCCGAGTCACTAAAACCAACCAAACATGCATCATCACAAGCAGGAAAACCCAGTCCATGACTTCTTGTTCCTTGAAGATATCGAAAGATCCTCTTCAACGCTTTCCAATGTGATGTCATCGGGGCATGCATGAATTGACTCATGAGTGAGACACTATAAGAAATGTCCGGTCTTGAGTTACATAGGTAAATGAGACAGCCAATAGCTTGACAATATAAAGTAGTGTCAAATGATTCACCATCACCTTGACTACTTAATTTCAGACCTGTCTCCATAGGTGTAGCAACCGGCTTGCAATCTTCCATCTTGAATCACTTCAAAACCTGTCCAATGTAGCGTTCTTGAGAGATGACAATTCCAGCCCCTTCTTGTACAAATTCAAGACCAAGATAAAAAAGAAATAGGCCTAAATCTGAGTTTTCAAGAACCATACCCAGATCAAGTATTACGACATCAATCTGTTGCTCATTACTTCCCGTAATAATAATATCATCAACATAAAGCAAAATAATGATGATATAATCTGAAGTATGCTTGACATAAAGAGGAGATTCACTAGGACTATTAGTAAACCCTCGATGACAAAAGTAGGCATGTATCTTTTGATACCACATCCTCGGAGCTTGCTTCAGTCCATAAAGTGCCTTCTTGAGAAGACAAACTTTATCTTCTTGGCCTTCAACCAAAAAACCAGCAGGTTGTTGAATGTACACTTCCTCATTGAGATCACCATTGAGGAATGTTGTCTTTATGTCAAGTTGCCGCAAACGCCAACCAAAGTGAGCAGCCAAAGAGGTTACTACCCTCACGGTAGTCATCTGAGCAGTACGAGAAAAAGTCTTCTCATAATCAATCCCCTTTTGCTGAGCATAGCCTTTGGCAACGAGCCTTGCCTTGTACCTTTCAATGGTACCATTTGCCTTATACTTGATTTTGTGTACCCATTTAAAACCAATTGCCTTCTTCCTATGAGGAAGCTCAACAAGAACCCAAATCTGGTTCTTCATAAGTGAGTCATACTCATCTTGCATCGCATCCTCTCAACATTTTACTCCCTTGGCCTGCTCATAGAAAACAGGTTCTTCTGCAACATCTCCATGAGATGTAAGAGCAAAATCTGAAAATCAGCATAGTCCACTGATTTTGTAGAGGCACGTGTCTTTCCATCATAAAATGAACTTACTTTGTTGTCCCGCAAAGTCGACAACAGCCACCGTGAGATTGTTTTGGGCTGTCCAACAGCCATGTCTCTTCTTACAATTTGATGTCCAAGATCCTCCGACACTGCACTTGGCTATCCAAGATCTTCCAAAACTGGTCCTTGTTGTCCAACAGTTCCTGCAGGCTGATTTTGAGCAACAACAGGCGGTTCTTGATGAACATTAGGCTCTAAACTTGATGAGGTGTTGGGCAGGTCGAAACTGGTTGATTGCTGCCCCTTATCTCCAGCAATAGAAGATGGTACCAAATCTGGAAAAACTTCAACATTCACACTATGTGGGTTGTCCCCCTTCAAGATATGAGTTGGGGCCACATCCAATGAATTCTTTTCATCAAAATGCACATCACGACTAACAATAATCTTGTTAGTGCTCAAACTGAACAGCCTATAGCCTTTGCTTTCACTACTATAGCCAACAAAAATGCATTTAACTCCTTTATCCTCAAGCTTTGCACGAAGTTTATCCAAGCATGTTCTAGAGCATTTAAAGTTGGGCAAGGCATGTCTAGTAGAAAGAAGGCAACAACATAGGCCCCAAGTATTCTAATTGAGAAAGCTTAGGCAGCTACCTCGAGCCTCAATATCATCCACCACAATGCCAAATCCTTTCGGGCCAAAAGAGATCATACTATGGCAATACAATCTTCACATCCACCTACAACACATGCAAGACATTCTAGAGATGTGCTTGTAGAGTACGATGCAGACACTAAGGGCAGCTGCAAGCCGCACACGCACATCCTCACCTCCCTAAATGCCAATAAAGAAGTCAAGTCTAGGAAAAGTTTAGCTAAACATAGGCATATTGGAAGACACGACATGGGGCCACCATAGTTGGATATGTGGCATGTTTTATGACCTAAACGTCTCTTTATCCATTGTTGAGACCATTATGCTTAAAGAAGCTATTGCATGAGTGAATGCATGGGACACCACTTGGAAGCCCCTCACAGCAAAACACATTGCACACCACAAGCAATGGGATTCGTGATCAACTGCAGGTCATGGGTGCTACAAACACGACACTAGTTGTTATGGCACTATGATTGGTTGCTTCTAGGATAGATGTTGGGATATCTCAGGAGGTGGATAGCAGGGCTACTCTCTTTCACCTACATTACTTGGAGTCTATATTGATGAGCTAGAGAGGTCATTGACAGGGATAGGGACTGGACATCATCTACAGATAGAGACTGGACATTTCCAAAATACCTCTCGGGATAAGCAAATTTGCCTCTTATGTACCACTAGTGAGGAATTGTTATGTCCACGTCCTGTATATAGGATTCGGTATAGTCCTAGACTTGCATACCCGATACTCCAGTGAATCAAGATCATTAGTTATGCAACGTCATACTGGATGTGACCAGCAATGTAATTAATGACCTTGTGAGGCCCAGACACACTAATTGGAGTTAGTACAAGGTTTGGGACAGTCAATGCATGTGTAGAGTATCAATAGCAATTGAATCTATCTATAGGGGAGTTGGGACCTTGCATTACTATATGCACAGGGGGGTCTTAGGCCTATATAAGGAGGACAATTCGCCCTACTCCAGCATTGTTTGGTTGATTCATTGTCAGGTCCTCTCTCTACTTTCATGCTTCCTAAGCCTTGGCTTGGGGGTTAAGCTTCTGGAGATTGGTCGGATGCTTCTACTTGGGTGGGAGGTTTCACCACAGTGTGTTCTCTATTGTTTTGTCTTGAGGTGGTTTTCCTTACATTGGTATCAGAGCAAGGCTTATGAAGATCGGAGAACTTGGAGAAGTGTTGCTTTTCGACGAAATTTTGGGTGTGGATCAATTGGAATTCTCTTGTAGGTGGAGAGAAGATTGCAAGTGGGTGTACTCTCCCAGTTTCCATTTGCATGCTAATAAGATCCATTTCTCTCGAAATCTTTTGAGTTTTATGAAGAATTGTCCATGGAAGCCAATTTCTGATGCTTTTTTGGAGCTTTTTCTTGTGTAACTCAAATCTTATGTACATCTGAATCTTCCAGCAAGTGTACTTTCATTTTAGGGATCATTAATGATGAAATTAATGATGCACGCCGGTTCCTTCCATGATTTACAGTTCTAGGCTATGTTTTTGGTCAAAAATTGCCTGTTTTTCATATTTTTTGACTAGAAAAAGATCAAATCCAGCAAGATCATATCATTTCGATGGCTATAATTGTGTAAATTGAGTTGCATGTGGGTGAGAAAGAGTTGCATGTCATAAATTTCCACTTTCTGGTGAAGAAAAAACCGGAAAATAGCTAAAAATCATCATCTTTGCTAGTTTTTTCATAAAGCTGGATTGTATACTGCTGTAAAACACCTTGTTGAGCTTTCCAAAAGCTTAATCAAAGTCTTTTGAAGCTGTCCCTAAGATTTCAGAGAATTGGTGAAGTAGAAGGCCAGAAAAGACCAAAAAATAGCCTTTTTTGGAGATTTTTGGGAGACTGATTGCTAACAACCCACAAAAGGATCATGCATGGAACCAATCCAGCCTATTTTGTACTCCTTTGGCCTCTCCAACAAGCTATCAAACCTGTGATTTGGTGGTCGGGGGCTTATGCTCCATCTCCATCAAGTTTGTAGCTAAAGCGCCCTTCAAAAAACCAAAATTCTTCGTTCTCAGTCCATACTGCTTCTTAGGACCTGTATGAATGCTTCACGGAAGTCTAATAGACCATTGAAGATTGTTGGTAACATCACTTTTGGGCTGGAGGAGGTGTTTGCACGTTTTTACAGTATATGAACTAGTGGAAATGCGCCCTACTACAGAATTTCAGAGGTTCCTTACTCACATGTGAAGCCTAGGTGGCAAGCTGATGTGGCAAGCATCTCGGTCACTTTGTCTCCCTCCGTAGTGTGCTTTACAGCACCTACTTTGGTGTACTATTTTGGCAGTTTTGTGAGCAAAATTGACAAAATCCGTAAATGTTCTTATTGCATGCCTGTCTTTTCCCTAACTTGTGGTACTGTGCTTGCATGGATTGATTGCATGTGGATTCTGGAAGTGTTTTTGACATTCATCAGGGATTTACAGTCGATTTGAGTGGTCATACGCATGTGCTCTGACGGTTGGGTCACAAATCAGTAATATTGGCTGACAATTTCCGTAAAATGAAATGTACGTAAAAATTCCGTAATGACGTTTTGTGACTAATGTAGTGTGCTTTGCATGCTAGTCTGACATTGGTTTAGTGACATTAGGAATCGAACAGTATTTCGGTTTTTCGATTTCGATTGCAATCTGTATTGACAGTATTTTCATCATAAATTTCGAATTACGTAAAATTGGTTAAAAATCGAGTTTTTTTAGAAAATTCGAAATTTTAGTCTTTTTTCTATTATCTATGGAATGAATTTAGATTAGTGAATTGACTATACTGAGTTTTTGGATCAGTCAGATTTAGTCACAAAGTTTTCACTAAAGCTAAATTATTTCCCCGTTTATAGATAATTTAAATTTGACTAAAGGAACTGCAAATACCGTTGTACTCTAATTATATGAAATTTGCCGACGTTTTAACTTTTGGAGTAGAGTACTCCCAGATAGAGAGTAAAAATTGAATTTTTCTTTTTCTGTTGAATTTCAAATTTGGTTAAAATTTGATACCGGTTACTTTTCTTATATAATTCTAATTGATATTGATCATTAGAAGTGGGTCAAGTGAACATTTGTGCAAGATAGTTGTCAAAATTGAATTTAAAACCGTCAAATAATATGAAATGGCCAGACAGAATGAGTGGTGATAGAACTTTTTATCCAGGGGATAAAATTTTATTGGATACAGATTAAGAGTTGCTGAAATCCTATTGGTAGGATTTCCATTCATGTAATTTCATATTCAAAGTTTTTGACAGTTTTTAACGTTGACGGAGTAATGCCAAACCGGTCAATAAAAAGGAAAACATTTTTTTTTATTAGATCTAAAATTATTATAGGAGACAGACAAATCTATAAAGATGAATGGTAGCCATTTTCTTGCATATGATGCTAGAAACAGGGGCATTTAGTCAAGATTGTATCTAGGATACTCAGAATTGAGTTTAACCATTTTTTATCTTAATGGATCTCCTAGAGGTTCTAGTTAAATGAATTATTCATAGCTCCCTGTGGTACCGCCATTATGGTACCGTCGGTACCATAATGGTGGTACCGCAGTTTTGGTGCCACCCAAAAATCCGCGGTGCCAGGGCGGTACCATTTTTTAGTATTCTTTTTAAGAAAAAAATGTAAAAATTTAGTGGGCAATATGGGTATCAGCTTGAAGCTCTTGACGAGAGTAGTGCGTTTATGCAGGTTGCCGGTGCTTTCAGCTACAAAATCTGTTAGACAACTAAATAATGCACCTCTCAGTTTAGTAGTCACTAGTTAACCGTGAGCTTAGATCTGTAAGGCCCCCGTTATGAGGAGAAGCCATTACTGAGCACGATTGTTAGTATAGTGAGACCATGATGGTTATGAGATGGCTAGATTACAGTTTCTATATAGCAGCAAGTCTTGGGGGGTTCAGGGGGCAGTAGCCCCCCGAGAAACGGGAGGTCCGGGGGGCGGTAGCCCCCCGGCGGGGGGGTTTGGGGGGCAAAGCCCCCCAACGGCGAGGTCTGGGGGCGGGGTCCCCGACGGTACGACCTCTTCATGATTTGGCCTTCCGACTCCCTGAGCGAAAACACACTTTTTGGTGTTTTGCATCCCCTTGGTCCTTTGGCTATTCGCTCTCGTCAGAATCGGCAACCTGCATAAATGCACTACTCTCGTCAAGAGCTTCAAGCTGATACCCATATTGCCCACTAAATTATTATTTCTTTTTAAATTAAAAAAATATTATATATTACGGTACCGCTGGATCTATGGAATTATTATATATTATAACATATAATAATTAAAAATATTATATATCACGGCACCGCTGGATCTATGGAATTATTATATCGTAGAATTGTGGATTCTAAGGATATTTGTAGTGCCAGGGATGAGGGTCCGGGCCGGATTGCCCGCGTCCGGCGTCCGGACCCGGACGCGTCCGACCCCTGGACGCGGGGTCGGACGCGTCCAATTTTAAAAAAAAAAAAAAAAAAAAAAAAACAGACGCGTCCGGACGCCATTTTTTTTTAAGTTTTTTTTTAAAAAATTATAAAAAAAAAAAACAGACGCGCGTCCGCGTCCGCCATCCGCTTCCTTAGATTTGTACCTAGAAGCCTTTATGAATTGTGTGCCAGAGATTGTGGATAATTTCAGACTGTAACTATTAATTTTATTTAACTTTAATATCATTCTAAATCCAAAAAAGGCCCTTTGTAAAGATTCTTTTTATATTTTTTCTCATTTTTTTCTTACACATGGACAGAGGAGAAAATTTATCGCTTAGTGTACTTTCCAGACCCGAGTGTGTATTCTAGGGCAGAGGTACTTTCATGTTTTATCTCTGAGTACTTGTTTGATATGTAAGTCAAACTAAGGATAATGATTTTCTAGGTCAATATTGAAAGTTAAAGCAACTGTTCCTGATTTTCTTTCCTGTTCTGAGGACAGAACCAGATCAAGAGGGAAAGAATGTTAGCAATAATCTAGAAACTAGAAAATCATTGAGTCTTGAATTCCAAGACCTTGATGTTTGCTTCAAGCCATACAAGCTCCTTTGAAGAAGACATACTTTGATTTTGGCCAAGAAATCTTAAAAATTTCATCAAGAATAACTAAAAACTGCCTGAAACTACAATATGTCTTATGTAATGTATATTAGTACTGTACAACCCTCTGTACGGAGTGTTGTACAGACTGTTTCAGTACTACAAGAAGTTTTAACACTGTCAACAGTCTGCAGAAGCCTAATATCCAGTAAAATCTTCTTCCGAATTACTTCTGGCAGCAAGAAAAAACTGGGACAGCCTTCTATACAGACAAAACTACTTCTGTACAGATCTGATACTTCTCTGTACCCTGATCTTGATCTGACAAAATCTGAAAACCTGCTGCAACCATTGCACAATCTGCAACACTAGACCAATCCTGCAAACAGCACCTATACCGGATTGGTACAACCTCCTGCAAGTACTCTAAGGACTACAGTACCTCTATAGTACTGTACTTTGTTAGTACAGACCTGTCAACACCTGTATAAATGTTGTAAACTGCCAAAAACAACACCAGATCGGTTTCAGACCTGCAAGAAAATTTCTAAAAATAGTATTGTAAAGACTGTACTACATCTCGTCAGTAACTTGCTCTGATACCATGATAAAATCTTTTACTTTTTGACCTTTCAGGATCCGTACTGAGAATAAACCAGTTTAATAAAGAATGCTATTAATGGAATGATTAATGTCTAGAAGGTACTAGACAAGTACATTTCACTAACATTTAAGGATGTACATAACAATCCTTAAATGTATAGAACAAGAAAATACACTCTTCATAATGTTTTGTAGGTACAAGTACAAAACGGCACTCTATTAATGGTAATAACAAGTAAAATTAAGCAGCAGGGAAGTACAAAAATTTGTGGCTTCTGAAACTCGCTACAGGCCTTAGTATTTTATGGGCATTTCCATTTCCTCACCTACCCTCACCTACTCTCATCTACCTTAACTGCTAAACAAAACCTACTAGTCAACACCAAGCTTACCTATCAAACTACTAGTCAACATAGATACAATGATGGACTAGCTCGATGTAGGTATTGACGCTGTGGCTCGATGTAGGCCGTGAAAATAGGTCAATGTAAGCCATATTAATTTTGGTAGAATTGATAGGAGTCTAATTTTAACTTTTGGCAAAGACGTTGAATTTCTAGATGTTAATTAAAAATCTGACAATAATAAGTAGACATAGACATATACAGATTATTCTCGTTCATTTGCATGTACATTGAACATGAAATAGAATCCTGACTGAGTTTTCATGCTCAAAACAGAGGTGCTATATGTACCAAAATTCATTCTGGTACTATTGATACAAAACAAACTACTATAACAAGCCTGTATCCCTTACCATATCCTTTCCTCACATATTCGTGTGGATCTTCTCGCCAGAGTTGATCATCGGCATCATTGAAGCACATCAGTGGGAAAATTATCTCAAAAAGGACAGCATCCAATTGATGCTTTAATAGCTGATAGGTAAGAGATTTAGATATGCTGCAAAACAGTTAAACATTACAATAATTTAAAGATCTGTTAGATCATGATTTCCCTCTGAAGGAAGCTATACCTTTCAAAAATAAGTAGGAAACTTCTCATGCCCACTTGGAACTTTTATTACATAAAGCAGTTGTAAATAAAAGGTAAAAACTATACTCGGGACCAGAAAAAAGCATAGCAGCAAAGCTTTATTAAAATCAACCAGTCTTGAGACCATACTCATACAGAAGCAGATCTGTTCACCTGCTTGTATGGCTCTCTACATGCATATTATATAGTGTATATGGTGAACTAAGTACACAATGTATACAAGCTGTGCCAGCTGCAGGGAGCTTCTCACCGGGCAGCATAGTCTGAAGGTAGGCAGAAGATGACATGACCACTGGGCTGCATGCTAAATGTCATCCTGCTTACATGGCTAAGATAACTACATTAGGTATAGACTACGATGAGCTGGAGGGTATGCTAAATCCAACTTGAAGCTATCGCACTCCTGCTCTGCTCAGTTTAGCCAGCTACGTACAAGCATGAAGCACACTTAACACATATTATCACACCCCAATTCCACCTTTTTAGTCCTCTATCTAGTTGTCTGTAATATATTGTCCCCCAGAGTCTGCAGCGCTTGAGATTCACGTGTATACCTCAGCTTCAACCTCCATACTGCTGCCTCACTATCTTTTCCAAATAAACAACGACCTCAAATCCCACCAATGGAACTTAATATTACTATGCTCAGCTGGTTCCACATTTTGGCCACTCAGGGAATGGCAACTTTAGGCAGCTTTTGCAAGGTTGTTCAAAGTACAGCTTGATGACCACAAATTACGAACCTTTATTCAGCTTGGATTTTATTCAAGTTTGCTTATGGACAATATGTCAATTCAGTCCAAAAAGCTATTTTTGTATTTTTAGATCCAGTCCATCTGGTAAAGCAAGCTGCAATTTTAGGTTTAGCCTGAATAGCTCCAATGCCTTTTACATAGAGGCCATGAATACCTCTAAACGACTGGTTTGATAATAAGTGTCACCAATTTCATCTTTACATGCACAACTATGTTTGATGCTCTCTAACTGTGTGAACATGTGTCAGGCATACAACCACGTGGTTCGAGTCTCAACACAAGAAAGAACCTCCAATGCCTCAAAGAAATTCTACCCACAAGCTTCATTGTATGATTAACTGTATACCACCAAGACTGTAATATGTTGTCTGATCTCTGATTATTTCAACTTAGTTGTTTTCCAGGGCTTCCTGGTTACCTCATGGAGCACCAACATATGATGATCAGTCATATCTTGGCTAAGCTATATGGGACAACGCTAGAGACCCGAGTCAGTAGAGTTGCAGAAATGCAACACCTCAAGGTTGGAATGACATGGTTTGTAGTTCCTGGCTCTTAGTGTGTCAGAAATTGCAGTAAACTTGTTGAGTGCAGAATCAAGTGGCGATTGTACAATGAAAATGTCGAAAGGGACAAGTTTGAAAACCAAGGGCTTGTCCTCCCTCTTTAGAAAGGTGAGCATTCAGCTCTTGGACAGGGAGGTGTAGGGTCAAATCACATCAAATCACGTATTCATTTTGTGAGCTACAACCGAGAGGCACAGCATAGGGAAGAAAGAGGGTACTATCACTTTCCTGACTCTCAGAGAGGTTTTTAACGATAGCACATGTAGATAAAACTTATTTACAGATCACATGACCTATTTATGCCAAAGGACATGGTGTTAGCATTGAAGATATAATGGAACATGATTGCTCAATTCAGGTTGTCAAGTTTTAGTCTTGGGCTTTTCTAGCAGATACAGAGTGCTGTCAAGGTGACACAGAGATGGACATTGAATGTCCTTGAATTTTCTAGACTATATATTGATGAGTTGGGGGTTATACTGAGTTGTGGAGATGGGTGTCGAATTGCAGATATTCTGATCAGTATTCTCATGTGCTCTTATGATATAATTCTGACAGCAAAGCTGCAGCCGCACTTGGATACAGATTTTCTAGACCTACTAGCAACAAGTTGTAGAGATGGGTGTCGAATTGCAGATATTCTGATCAGTATGCTTATGTTCACTTCATAGATGCCTCACACGTTCCGGAACACGTTCCAAGATTTTGACCCGGAAGGTGACCCTGGAATTTTCTTTTCTTTTTTTGATATGGGTGTCCAATAACAGGTCTTCTGATGGGGGAGTTGATAGTAATTTTTTTTTTTGAAATTACGTACTGTAGTAGCCTACAGATCCCTGATAATACCTAGGTATTGCTGATTCACTGATTCAATGTGTACTGATCATGATATGTACTGATCAATGTTAATCAATGTACTGGCGAAGCAGTGGTGCTGTGTGGGGTCCTGTGGAAGAGGAGAACATGGAGAATTGCGTCGAAAGTGGATGGGGTGATAAATGGGAATCAAGCAATAAGAATGAAGTATCAAGCAGAACTGTAGACAACATAGTTTGACAAGCTTCCTGAACACGAGGGATTTCTATGTTGAACATCCAGCTGTCACTGCAACAAAAGAGGATGAGGTATTACATACCGCAGGAAGCGAGAAATGACAGTGCAAGGAAGCAATATCCCAAAACCCATCAGAACTTTTGAGGAGACCAGTTTTCCAAGTACTACTGATTTGTAATGACATTTTTACCAAACCAATATGGATTGTTGACAATTATGGAAACGAGTTGCATGGACTCCTCACTTTAATGTTCAGTCTACAGTTCAAATATACAACTAACAGTATCCATGGTCTTTCTGCTCATTTTAATGATTTTTCTTCCAGAATATATTCTCGATGAGATTTCCACGGCCGGGTTTAAAGAACCCACTACAATTCAAGCACAGGGATGGCCCATGGCATTGGAGGGAAGTATAAAGGGTTTTTTTTTTTTAATTTTCAAAAAAAGAATTTAAAATAGCGTTCCAGACAGCGTTCTGGAACGTGGATGCAGCGGAATGATGGTTCACTTATCATCTGATTTTAACAGCAAAACTGGCACTTGAGGATTTTTAAAAAAGGAGGGGTCACAAGTGAGGGAGTTAGGATACTTCATGCATTCTCAACACTTCAAGCTTCGGGTTCAATCACCCATCTTACATGTATTTTCAAGAGCATGTTTCAAGCCCTATCTCTCGCATGAGGCCAGTAGCCGTAATCAGACTTTGGAAAAGCCATTCCTCCCAAGTAATGGTGTTGAGGTACGATGTTTCCAGACTTACATCTATGTGCCAACAAAAGTGACAGCTCTTTGCGAATACGGAATCGTGCCTGTCCTAAATACCAAAATTATAGGCTCACTTTCATCAGTATGCATATAGGACCTGCCGTTTCCTTTGATATTCCCATTATGTTAAAAAACAATTGGCAGATTTTGTTAACTTTTGAATTCTAAAATTTTGTTTTATTGCCGAATTCTTAGTTTGAATCATAGAAATTTACCACTCAAATGTTTCAGAGACAGAGCTTGGTCATTTATGCCCATCTGAAAATGAGAATTTCTTCTTTTTAAAGCATTTGAGATAGTTTGCCAAAGGAAGGCTTGTGACTTGAAAGTTTCATTTCCCTTCAAGAATCTATTTTGCATTCACATGATAGCAGACGGATCAAACGATGTCAGATTAAGGTCCTCCTTGAGAATTACCATCCATTGATTCTCAAGGAAGATAGCCTACATCTACTTAAGGTTGGCTAATCCTTACATGCCACCTCAATTGTAGTCACCACATGTCCATCCGTACTCCACGTCATCAAAAGTGCACCTGCCACTCTTAACTTGACACTCGTAGACATCCATGTACTAGATCCACTATATGAACCACTTTGGGTACCAAGGAGATTTTTGAAAAAAGCTTCTTTCTATTGTTCATCCTCCACCTTCATGAACCCTACACGAGTTCTTATTCTTCACTAGCTATGAAAACTCAAAACCAGATGTTCATGTGGCAATGATGACATTTATATACTAAGCTTATTGTGCATGCTTGAGATACTCTTCCATTTCGTTGACCTATATTATTATATTCTCCACAAAGGGTTTCCATCATCACAGTGTACCAGCATTATTCACCCTATACAAAAGTTGAGCACTGCATGAAACCACAACCATCAAAGTACCATTATGAGTAATATCCTTGGCAATCTATATGAGACACTCATGGAGATCAAGTTGATCAGAGTAGCTGGGACATGCAACTGCAGGCACTAGTTTAGGCATGCTTCTGATGACAATACACTAGTTTAGGCATGCTTCTGATGTCAATACATTATCTCCGATCAGATACTCATACTATGCATCATCATTCAGCAGATAAAGAAATAAGGAGGAGTATTTTGTTGAGATGAGAACTTAAAAGAGCATATGATTCAATGCCTTAGAATGGCTTTAATATAGAGACCAAGGGACCTTGACCTCCCACAACAAACTGTATTAGCAATGATGGATTATAACAGGGTGACAGAATTGATGGGGACAATGTCAAAAGGACATATTGTCTACTATTGGAGGGTTGCAGAAAAGTTCAATTCAACATTCGTTGACTTTTTATATTTAGCATACATTCGCATCGTAGAGACAGTTGTCGTGAAGCTTGTGTTGTTCGCAAGAGCAAGTATTTTGTATTTTGTCTTTGCCTTGGTAACTTGACTACATCTTTGGTCCTTGTTTTATTTATTTATTTATATTTCATTTTTAATTAAAATTTTAAAATTTCATTTTATTTGAATTATTATCATCATTATTATTTTGTCTTTCTTCTTAGTGATTGTCTTTTGCTTCTTAGTCAACACTAGGTCTACCCAAGAGAATCCGAATTCTTTCGAAACCCAATTAGCAACTTTACATAAGCCCATAGAACCCACGGTTCTCAGAACACCACAACAAAAACTTGTCAACTTATTAGGTCCAAAGTTCGCCAGTCTCCTCGTGTGAGTATGGCTAGCTCACCTTGAATTTGCCCCCGTTTTGATCAACTTTCAATCAGAATTTTCCCCAAGTGAGAGGTGTGTTGGATAGTTCCCCTCCGTGGGTCCTAGGAACCGTGGGGTGAACTGTACCATGGTTCATGAACCGTGGTACGGTTCCTCTATATAATTAATTAATTAATTAATTACCAGATTTGGACAGACACAGATTTGGACCTGATCCATAATAGACTTGGACAGACAAATAGGACCTGATCCATAATAGAATTTCTGGTCCAAAATAGGACCTGATCCACACAGACACAGACACAGATTTGGACCTGGTCCATAAGAGATTTTGGACAGACACAGACACAGATTTCTGGATTTTTTGGCCTTTTTATAGAATTAATTGTACGGTTCACCACAGTTCTGGCCAAAAATTTTAGTGAGCTGTACGGTTCTCAGAACCATGGTGAACCGTACACGGTTCATAAATTTTATGCATAAGCCATGCAGTTTGGCTAGGATTTTTTATTTTTTATTTTTTATTTTTTGTTTATTGAATTTTATTTTATTGTTTTGACTTAGATCCTTTGACTTTTTGAGTTGCTCGTATATTGTTTCTAAGTTTTACCTTATGACATCATTGACTTCTCTATATATATATTTGTTAAATTGGATATATTCTAATTTCACAAATAGATATTTTTCTGTCACTTTAGCGGACCTCACTGCTTTATAGCAGCCCTTAACAAACGAGGGATGTGGTCAACACTAATTTTGACCTCGGAACACTAGCCTTCAAGAGCACCTAGTTTCAGGCTCTTCTTCTATCAACTCTTCAGAGGTTTGCTCTTCCATCCCTTTACGCCTTTGTTTTACAATTAGAAATGGTACAAATCATAGAGGAGACTTTTTGTCAAGATGTAATTTGAATAAACTTCATAATTTTGGAGAAGGCCCTATTAAATGGTCTAGTTTTAGGTCTTTGCTTGTTACTACTCATTATACGAATAACCATATCAGAAATTTGAATCGCCCTATTAAATGGTTTAGTTTTAGGTCCTTGCTTGTTACTACTCATTATACGAATAACCATATCAGAAATTTGAATCGCCTTAGACATCTTAGAGAAAAACATGTCCATACTTCTATGCCTCTTAGCCCAATCCATACCACCCAAGTAATTTATGTCATTTATGACATACGAAGTATTAGTATGGTAGATGATGGCCAAACTTTTTGGTCTGCTTTTGTACATTTTCATTACATTGTTCGAGAAGCTAGAAGAGTTCATAGGAGTCAAAACCTTTGTATACTGCTATAGCCAAATGTGGTTTTGAGTCTTTTCAGGTCTTTCCCATTGAGCACATCGCTGGAAACTTTTCTAAATCTAAAGAGTTTTTCAAGGTAGCGTGGCTTCATGAACTTTTTTGTATGAGGCCTCTTCAGTCCTTTTTTCCTAGAGGTTATAATCTTGAGGGTAAATCCAAGTTACGAAAGAGTAGAAACTTTGCCAAAAAAAACTTCCATGTTGTGGAGAACCCACTCTAAACCTACAAACATTACACCTTACGTCCGCAATGGTCTAAAAGTTTGGAAACTATATCACATCATGTACCCCCTCCTCCAAATTGCTACATTCAAGCTGTGATAACGTTGTCTCTAGAACGTTTGCTTATAGAGATTACATAAGGAGGTTACTTTATTTGGATCGTGTTATGTCTTTGGGTAAGTTCTCCCTTGATATGTTTTATAGATACAATCCTAAAAACCTGTTTCGGTTAATCTATACTTTAGATAATATGCCTTCTCAAAATCTTGGTATTTCACATTCTCACTTTTATCAACTTAAAACTCTTTTAAGTCGCTTTATAAATTCCAAAGTTAATGTTAAAATTATACTTTTTACCTCTAGTAAAGAACTACTCATCACAATTTTTACTTTGCCTAATCTTGACAAAATTAGTTTGAGCTCTTAGAAAGCATGAAGTTATGAATGCTCTTCTTCCTTGTGTGAAGAAAATTTGGAATCATCCAGTGGTTGTTTGGAAATATGTGAAAACTATAAAACAAAAAGCATTTAATTATGCTGATATTGGTCGGAATCTTTCAGAAAAGAAAAGGTTGTCTATCCTTAATTAATAGCCCTTGTTCTTGTGATGACTCCTTTTATTCGAAGTTTTGTGATCCTTCTTTAGGTCATATTGTTACTGTAGATACATCAATCCTTCCGTCATCATTTGTGAAAGAGTCCATTTCTAAAGGCACTAAATTTCGTCCTTTTCTAAAGGCACTAAATTTCGTCCTCCTCTTTCAATAGATGCTTGCTTGTTAAAATCTATAACGACGAGTATTAATAAGTTCATTTACCATATTGAAGACTCTTCCGGAGTCCATGGTTTGTTTTCAGAATGGAAAGCTAAAGTTCTAGATTATGTAACTTTGAGTTTGAAAAAAATCTCATCTGTCCCATCTTCTAATACTCATACTTCATTTTCCAATGAGGAAGATGTTCTTCTTCGTAACTTTCATAGACGTTTTGACATTTCGTATGTAGATAAATGCTCAAACAATTTTGTATTTGTTTGCAAGAAATTCTATTTAAAATCATTATTGAATGAAGTCCATTCTCCAGTGGGAACATGTAACGCTTGTTTTATTTATTTATTTATATTACATTTTTAATTAAAATTTTAAATTTTAAATTTCATTTTATTTGAATTATTATCATTATTACTATTTTTTCTTTCTTCTTAGTCAACAATGGGTCTACCCAAGAGGATCTGGATTCTTTCGAAACCCAATTAGCAACTTATGCTTGCTGTTGGCTAAGATTTTTTATTTTTTATTTTTTGTTTATTGAATTTTAAATTATTGTTTTCACTTAGATCTTTTGACTTTTTGAGTTGCTCGTATGTTGTTTCTAAGCTTTACCTTATGACATCATTGACTTCTCTACATAAATTTGTGAAATTGGATATATTCTAATTTCACAAATAGATATATACAATTCTACCACTAGTACTGCCGAGGCAGAGCTATGTCGTCTTCGAGGTATACCGATATCCATCCTCATTTATGTAGATGATATCGTATTAATCTTAGTGCGTGTGCAGGTTCTTATCTTGGGCTCATATTGATGGTTCTAGAAGTTCAGTGAGATCAAAGGCCTAAACTTAAATCAATAAAAGACCAAAGTCATGATCCTTAAAAAGTCTACGCCGATAAGCTCGCAGATACATGATCCATTCAAGTCTCATCCTTCTTGACATATCTTGGGTTCAACTCTCAAGACCCATCTCCATTATGAGACAAGAAACCATGGAAAAGTTTGAAAACGGAAATTTCCCCATGATTAAATCAAGAAGCTGCTTATGACATTTTAAAAAAGCTCCTATAAGGTGCCATCTTTGATATACTAGTCAACCCAGTCCATGTACAATGAAGGTCCAGTCTACAAGGTTCACAACTTCAAATGGGTCTACTTCTTGAAGCTTCAGGTGCCAATAAGCTCGCAGATATATGATCCATTCAAGTCTAATCCTTCTTGACATATCTTGGGTTCAACTCTCAAGACCCATCCATTATGAGACAAGAAACCATGGAAAAGTTTGAGAAGGGAAATTTCCCCATGATTAAATCAAAAAGCTGCTTATGCCATTTTAAAAAAGCTCCTATAAGGTGCCATCTTTGATATACTAGTCAACCCAGTCCATGTATGCAATGAAGGTCCAGTCTACAAGGTTCACAACTTCAAATGGGTCTACTTCTTGAGGCTTCAGGTGTCCATGTTCTTGCAAGGAATATCTCTAAATGAGCTTGTTGTCTCTGGCCCCACACATGTTTGTAGCTATGGCTAGTAGTAGGGGCTGCTAGGTTTTCTCTAATGTCAAAAATCACCTATGCCAACGGGATCTTGAATTCAACTAATTCTTGGTCCTTTCCTAGTTCACTTGTATAGATTCTAGAGAATATGTGATTTCCTGATCAACCACCAATGTTGATTCCCAAACCACCACCATGCGACGAGATTCAACATGTTAAATCTGAAAATCAAAAATTTCAGAATCCACATTAAGGGAGAGTGTTGGATTTCAATGCTCAACCTCAAAACCATTTATTAACGAGCATCTTGAAAAGCTGTTCAGAATAGAGATTTTTCCGACCCAGGGTCGGCGGGTAGAATCGGTTTGGATTTTTTTGATCCTTTACTAAATTATTCAGGTGTGTTCACCGTCTGGATCAGATCAGACCAGGCCTAATTTTTTCGACCCCGAAAAATTTGACCCTCAGCATAGGTTTTGACCCGGTGTAAATTTTTCAATCCTTTGTATAAAATCCGACCCATAGTAAATTTTGATACTGTCGGTCAGAATTCCGACCCAACGACTTCGCGTTGACACTCCGCCTATGTTATACATGTATTTACAGCTACAAGGAGGTTGTAATTAATATAGAAGATAACATTCAATGCGATTTAGTTGTAGATATTCTTAGTATATCTAATCCAATAGGGTATTTTCACATCGGTCGCTTGTAGATCTTTATGAGTTGTGGAGTTGTCTTTTATGCCAATGATGTGGTTCCACAAGGATTCACCGATTTTTTTTGAATATGTGCATAGGATCCAATAGATGGTTTATCAATAAATTCTTTCAATAGGATAATTTATTAAAAATAGACAACCGTTTCATACCATCAATGGATTCATTCCATGAAGAATTAACGTCGTGATGTTTAAGCCATTCACCATGCCATTCTACTACTCCCATGCATGGGGTTGGTGGTGTAATTAGTGGATTATCTTCTCGCCCTCCAAAAAATCGCCTATTCAACCTTCAAAAAGGATGATCAGGCGGCAAGTATTTGCGATGATTTTTGTACACCACTTTTTCTAACATATTTGTGCTATGTCGACCCTCTAAAAGTGGTTTACAAATATAACATACGTTGTAACCCGATGCAGTTAAACCTGCATAGTCCATAAACCAAATTGAGCATAAGCTTAGTTAAATATACTCAAATGTTAAATCCTAAATTGGATTAGATTCATTATATAGATACCTGAACATTCGCTGAAACCGGGGTAGTCATGCATCGTCCACATTAGAATTCCACAAACAACGAAGTTCCGTTGTTGTAAAGGTCTCGAGATATATTCCAAAGATAGCGTTCAAGTCGATTACCTTCAATCAAAGGGCAGAGACACTTCAGGGATTCTGATGCAGGTAGATAGAGATACTCATGGCATGTACCCTCATCACCAGAACACTTAAGGTGGCAGAGCTTTCAATTCAATTGATGTGCTTGGGTCTCTCATGCCTTTTGTCCTTCTTGAGTCTTTATCCTGTAAACCTCCCTCAACACGATCATCACACTCTTTAGCAGCTTATTTCTGCGAGAGCATTTTCTACAGCGCACGGATGGTACCACCAAGCTCCTAGAGTCCAGACTACTCAGGTTACAAATATCAGTGATCACAAAGTCTGAAAAAGATTATGGTACTAACATGGACACCATAAAATTCAGAGTCTACGTGCATCTGGAAAGGAAATAACATTTAGCTTATAAGTTGATAAAAGTGGAGTCGAGCATTACCTTTTCAAATATTCCATGAAAGCTGAAATCCAAGGGATATTTCATCATCTCTTACTTGACTAATCCTTACACGCAACTCCATCATTTCAAATACTAGGTTTGGGCCACTTTAACCTCCGGACAGGCATATTTTATATACATACACACTGTACAGATAACCCTCCTTCTCTTTCTAACTTTTTTAATTCACTTGCGAGCATATGTTGTTGAAGAATATTAAAAAGTGATCTTCAGGTTTTGTATGAATGACCAAGGAAAGAGACACATGTAAATGCATAAAGGCTAGACCTTACAAATGATTTTAAAAATGATCGTTAAAGATATTTATGGAGATCCAGTCTACAAATACTAATTACTTACAGGTTATAATTAAAGTGGCCAGAAAGCAAACACTGTCTCTACTAGTTCGTCAAAGTTATAACAAATTTCAGAACCAAATTATTTTTTGGGCATAAGAAAAAGTCATGCTCTGAAGGCCAAAAAACGGCAAAACCCACCAAACTATCCATAACTACTTTGAAATCTAACTTTCTGCAATCACATTTACATTTGTAGTATCACGATGCATGATCATATATCAAAAAATTGCTCGTACCTGGTTATGAGATACTGAAGAGCAAGGTTGATGACTCTATCAGGTAGGTAGCCACCCTCTCGAATAATCCCCAGAAGTGTCAAGTAGGACTGCAAGAACTTTCCAGCAAATTGTTTTTGAAACATTTGAGCAAAAGCCTTATTTTCGGGCTTGGACACTTTTGGATCTCCAAATCTGGAACAACATATAACAAATGTAAATCCGCTAAATACCATCCAAAGAAATATAAACTAGTTGGGATAGTTTATTATAACTTTAAACAAGAATTTATGTACGCACCTGTTGTACAGTCGATTAATGATATGCAATGTCCACTTCTTTACTTTCCACCATCCCCACATTTTGCGTTGCTCTACATCGGTAGGCTGACCTTCAAGAGGAACAGGCCTTTCAAGAAGATTATGGAAACACAGCATCCATGCCATAAAAACATTGGGATCGTGGAGCAGTTTGGGGATCTCAAGCTGGAACTCAGAAAAAATTGATAACATAGATAAATCTGAGTACCTAAATGACATCAATATCCCTAAAGATGCAGAAAATAGGATTCCAAAAGCAATCTGTAAAATCATACGAGCGTCACAGTAGAGCTCAACAAATAAACATAATTCATCAATATACATCTGCAAGACCAGATTTGGTAACAATCTTATGCCAAATAACAATTTCCACTGCTATCTCATAGCTTTCGCCTATACATCAACCTGCAACTAGCCTCTCAGGACTCTCATTGCTGTGCTTTGCTATTCATTCTTACCCTTCACCATCTCTTTTTCACAGTCCTTCAAGTATCCTCATCACATTTTACAACAAAGAGAACGTACATAAGAGGATGACCAGAAGATCTTGCAGATGAGCTTGATCAAATCCGAGATCTCAATGGGAGGATTTGGAATGGCAAGAAGGTACTTGAAAATCTCATATAGCACTGGAAAAGTTGTGTCAATAATTACATGCACAGGAAGTCTCTCCTCCTCGTCCTTAAACCTATGAATACCCAAAAAAAGACGAGTTACTAAAAAAGTCACAAACAAAGAATATGGCATTGCACGAGCAAGAGCACATCCCTTGAAGACATGTTAATACTGAACCTGTATCTTTTACATATTTGGTTAGTTTCAACCATAGGGGGCTACAATTTCTGTATGAATCATAACACTTATAATTTGATTCCTTGTAGCTATAAAAGAGGCCACTAAGTTTACAAAGCATGGCAACCTTGCTGAATAGAAAGATTGAGCACCAATCCACTAGGCAAGTTTCACAGCATTAAGCACAGAGTTCTCACTAGACAAGAACCTCTCCACCTTCAGTACTCTACAAACACAAGAAACATCCTCACAAGAATGGTTGCATAATATAGCTTTTGTTCATTACTTCACATCTGTCTTTACCCAACCAACAAGACCAATCATCATGTTAACGTCTCAAATATCTAGAATTTGGAGTATCAATGAAAGCTTTGCACTTACTTGGACTGTGCGCCACACCTTTAAAAATGTGCGCACACATTCGCTGGGTTTGATTCCTAGCATTCACTGGGGTTGATTTACAGCATAATTTCTAAACAGGTACATTCTTACTTTTGATGTTATGCACATGCTGCCATCTTCTATCATTCCAGTTGAAATTAATGAGTAGACACGTAGCAATTTAGCTACCTGATCTTAAACACCACAGCGATGCAAATGTGGACTATTAAACTTAAGATTTTCTACAATTCAAGAGCAATAACTGACATCCCTCACCACAATTCTTCCGAAACTTCTGAAATCTGAACCTATGAACATTTGTGCACAACTTCTCACATGTCAGTCGATGGTGGACATCAGCTGAAAGGACCTTTGACTATAGAAGGACATAATCATTGACCATAACTTTCTCACAACTTCATGATAATTGACTGATTTGCTACGAGGATTTACTTGAGCAAGGGAAACAGTCACCACAGAGAACAGGACCGAAGCACTGCTAAGAAGCCTACGATAACTAAACGGATCAAGTTACCTGATCATGCACAGTATCAGAGACAAACTAATTGCATAGTAAGACCGGCAATCTTCCTATAGAAGAACCAAAAAATTCCAGGCAATCCTAACTACTACAGCTTATTTGAAGCAATCTTATCACAGTACCAGAGAACCAAGTAGTACTGCACAAATGATGAAGTGAACAATACAGAAGGAGATCATATCTTTAAAGCTCAAAAAAGTGTACGAGGGTGTTGAACCAAGGACCACAGGCTGAGCAA